>CM063713.1:1866038-4266038 GCA_032441835.1 Slavum lentiscoides
AGAGGCTTCCCGCCGGGCCGTCGTCGTCGGTCACCGGCCGTTAGGTTGTTTGGCGCGCAGTGAGCCCTGCAGTTTGTGTGCGTGCGTATCGGCGGGCACGCTGTGATCGAGGGCGAGAAAAGGGTGAGAGCGGGGTATGTATTTTGTGGATCGGTCGCCGAAAATCGGCCGTTTTATACGACGAAACGGCCAAAACGCACCCTTTTGAGTTTTTCGTTTAAATGGAAATCGCGCGCGTATCTCTGCAGTACGCGCGATATATCTCGGCACGGCGGCGGAGGATTTCGTGGACCGCGGCCAACGGCGCACACGCACCGAAAACGGGTTGACACCGCAGCGACGCGGATCGTTAAAATATTATTTATTTTTTCCCGATGTTTTTTTTTCCCTCGTTTCGTTTTCTCCACGCGAGCTGATTCGCAAATAGAGCTTAAAATTTTGTAAAAAAAAAATAAATAAATTTTACCTCTGAAATATTGTACGCAGAGCGGCTTATTCAAAGTCCGTTTCCCCGGCACCCTCTCCTCGTGATATCTATGAAATTGTTGAAACGTCTAAAATTGAGGTACAAACGAGGTACATAACGATTGGTAAAAGTTTAAACTCAAAATTCCCAAGTGAGGGTGCAAGCATTTCCCCGGCATTCCCACCAATGAACTGGGGATAATTCCATAACCTTGGAGGTATACAAACGACGGGACTTTAGGTACAATTAGGTACGAACGAGGCACAGACGATTGGCCTCGGTTTTGACCGAAAATTTCGTGGTGCCGGGGAAATGGACCTGCTTATTTATGCCGCCACCAACGGTTATAAAATCGGTTCTCGGTACATACAGATTATTACAAATACGCCGGCACATCTATGAAGAAAATTTAATAAAAATATTTTTAAAACGTATATTATTGTAACTCTCTTTGTTGAAAAAATTACCGCGAATATCGAGACTAATTTATTTATTTTTTTGTAGAATATCACTTACACGCAGATCGTTTTACTCATTTCACACGCGAGAATACGTGATTCTCCGATTACCGCGCGGCCGACAATTTTTAATTGTTAACAATATTTTAACGTGAAAATTAAGAAGCGGGTGTACAGTGACAAGGAGAAAATCGCTGTCATTCGGCAAATTGGACGATAATTTCCTGCGGTTGATTCGTCTGTCTGTGTGTAATTTTTGTTTCTGAAATAGCGGCTACAACGCGAAATCAAGTAAAGACGCCAAACCTAACTTTTAAGATGCTTCCGTCGGTTACCAGGGGCAATATATTATAAACTAAATCGATCGCCTTGCTATTGATCAAAACGTACCACGCGATTTGATTCCGTGATAATTCTGAATTCAAAAACCCGTATTAAAATTTTAATCCCCGAACACGCGTATTTGCTCGAGGGGGTTGTAAACGCGTTTTCGTAAAGTTCCGCCGTTTTCTAAACAACGTTGTAAACTTTTTACAACATTTTAATTATTTTTTTCTGGCTTATACGTAAAAACGTTTTAAATTATTATCTTACTCGGGACACTTGGGGAAAGGGGTAAAGCTTGTATTATTCCAATTTTGACCTTACGCTCTCCGACAACGTTTGCAGGAGACTTTGGCCGGGCTGATTTTAATTTCGTGAACAACTTTGTAACTTATTCTCGAGAGAATAACGAAGGCGTTTTTTCGAAAATAAAATTCACTCCTCTCACTTTCCCAATAGTCGCTGGTAAAAAAAAAATGTTTGAAATAACGATATTTTAGTAAATTTGTACATTGATGTTGGGAATTCTTAATACGGAAACTTTTCCATCGTTATTCTCTAAGAGATCTAATATCAACAATTTTATGGATTTTTACAGGACTATATAATGGAAACTGTCAAAACTCAAACGCGTTTTTAAAACAAGCGTTTAAATACAAACAGTGGTGGGTGGATTTAACGGTCGCTCAGTCGGCAAGTGCCGACGAGGATTTTGTTTTGTGGCTCTAACCGCGGCGCAGTAATTATTATAATTAATACATTTTTAAAACTTTTTTTTTCTTTTTAAAAGTCAATACTTATTATTATAATGTGAACAGGTTGAACAGGCACAAGAATCGCATTCGATAATAATAACGTGATTTTAAAAAGTTTCGTTTTCTAAAAAATTTGGCACTTTCGACACTGCTTTTGTCTCAATAAACATAATACAAACATTTAATTTTCGAAAAACTCACGATTGGTTTAGAACTTTATTCGAAAATAGTACACTAAAAAAAAAAAAATTAAAAACAGTTGAAAAAAAAAATGTTTGCGTTGCGCGAAGTTTGAAAATAATGATTTTGACCGATAAACTAAAAGACTTTAAAACGTGACAAAAACGATATTTTCGTTATTTACACGTAAACGAATATATTATGAACACTATAGAAAATTGTCTTATCCAATAATTATTACTTTTTTAAAATTATATACTTACATTATTCGTTTTAATACTCTTCTATACGCTTTTCCTCGAAATTACGCGTATACATATTTTATTAAAATTAAAAATTCTTCACGCGATTCTGACGCGACTCTAGATATATTTAACTCCGAAATCCGTCACCGAACATGAACGATTCCGAATGAGTTGCAGAACAAGTCGGATTTGTACACTTTTTAAAAACGCTGTAGTTTTCGCCAACAGTGAAACGTAAATCATCGCTTGGGTGTTCTTCCGCGTGTTGAATTTTCGCAATTGTACGTGCGCGAGAAAAGGGAAAAGGGGGAGAAGAAAAGTCCTCTGAAAATATATCGATCTTTGTATCCCCCCACTAATAACATACCTATATAACCAATAAATATTATCTTTGGAAGACGTCCGATTTTCATGAAAGCTTTCGACACGTGACCGCGGGGAAAAGAAAAATATTAGCTGACCATAAACGCGTTAACCGGGGAAAATACCTACCAAAGGGATTGGCTGTGGCCTATATTCTCATTCCACCGATGACTGTTGCTGCGGCTACTGGATTAAAATCCATACGAATATTACTCGATAAACAGTGGCGGCCATGCGGCGTTAAATAAAAGTAAAAGTAATCGCAATTTATTTGGGGTGGCTAAGGAAACGTTTAGGGTGGATTTTACCCGCGTGTACAGCTGCTACGTGCTCGGAAAGCTTATACTGCGTTCGGTTAAGCGAATAATTGCAGCGAAGCGTCTCTCTCGCGGTCAATAGATGCGCTGCAGTACGTTATAAAAGCAAACAAAAAAAAGCCGTTGTTTTATTTTATTTTGAAAATATAAGCGGGGTTTTTAAGCCCCCTTCCTCGAAAAAAATGCACAAATTTCAAATAGTAAAGGCGGCTGTAAAACGGTACGTAATGAACGTCTTGGCACCGCGAGACTCTAATATATGGCGTGTCTTAAAATACGAGTTCTGTAAGGATCTATTAAATTCATTGCGATATCATCTCTTTTGGAGAGAAAAACTTTTTTTTTTTTTTTTTTTTATTTACAAATTCCCAACGTCAATAAAATGTCTTTATTTCTAAAATTGTGACACGGTATAAAGACGATTTTATTGAAGAGGATGTCGATTTAAACCGCAGTCCCTTTGGATGAAACGTAAGTGTTTTAGCCTTTTACAACGCACTTTTGTTATTATTACTATTTTCTTTTTTTCAGTGATCCGTTTACACGCAGTTTGTACAGTTCGTAAATTAAAAATCAAAGCGCTGGACGTTAATGAGTTAAAAAGTCAAGTTCGAAGTTATTAACATGCATTTTTTACTTGTAAAAGTAACTTATAGCTAGATTTGCTAAATCTGCATTCTCATAATGATTTAAAAATCGAAACAGAGCCACCAAATTATATTCTAGACTCCACTGAAAATTATGAACACATCAAACCCTCTTATTTTCTCACTCTCGTGTAATACTCTCCCTGAAAATCTAACGCACCACTCGAAACGACAATGCGGCGCAGAGACTTGTTATGATAAATGTAAAAAAAAAAAAATTCACGTTGCAGGGGTCTATAAACGGATAAGTTTCCCTACTCAGTCGAGTGAAATGAAAAAAAAAAAAAACGAATGTATTGAAAAAGCTAACAAATTTATACTTATATAGTGTTTATTATTGTACAGATTGCAAGCCGATCACGCGATCCGATACAGTATTGAGATATCCAGGACATACTTACCTATATTACTTTTACATTCGACGAGTATATTATTACGTATTCCTTTTAACGACGCCAAGATGAAAACGTAAAAGAGATAATAATAATAATATTATTATTATTATTACATGCGACTTGTACTACGTTTGTGAGCCGTTACCCCGTCGCACGGACGCACAGTGCGTGTGTACTACCGTCGAGTTTAAGTTTAAAATTAATTACAAACGGAATTTTAACGGGTTTACTTCGACAAACAAAACGTTTTAGTTGTATTTAATTAACGCGAGTTGTTACTCTTGTTATAATGCGTGCGTCGAGAGTTTACGACGAGATATAATTTTGATATTTTGATATACATACGTATTTTAATGATGCGAGCTTTCGTGTCTGTCTCGTGCCACGTAACGGCATGGCCATATATTATAATATTCTTATAACAACCTCAATATCTGTTAATTCTTATAAAAACTTATGTTCTGGACCGTATTTTTTGGATTTTTTTTAGCCTTTAGTTCGCGCGCGATGTTTTGAATTCTGTATTGTGGCAAAAAATAAAGGTTAACAAAATTACGATTATTTTCTTTTTTTATCCTTCGTTAGGTTATCTAACCTACGACGCGCGACGGTGCGGTTAGGTTAGACGGAGCGGGAGCAGCGGAGGAACCGATGTCAGGGACGAGACATACCGGAGGCGGAACGATAGAATCGCGGAGGCGACCACCGGGGAGTGGACCACTTATGTGGTAGGCGACATTAAGTCATGGTGTCGCCGTCCGCACGGACAGCTGAGCTTCCACATGACTCAGATGTTATCCGGGCATGGATGCTTTGGCAAGTACCTCCACAAAATCGGCAAGGAGGCTACGGAGGCTTGCCACCATTGCGAAGCGGAGGTGGATGACGCAAGGCACACATTGTTCGAATGTAAGGCGTGGGCGGAAGACAGGAACCGGCTCACAGTCCATCTCGAGGCTGGCAGCGGAATTGAGTCAATCGTGAGACGCGCCGCCGAGGACCCGCTGTGCTGGGATGCGCTCAGCATCTTCTGCCGGAACGTGATGGGAGCGAAGGAAGTGGCTGAGAGGGTTCGCAGAGGGGAACGCCGAACCTGAATCTAGAATTAGGCAAAGAAACTTAGTTAAGATCGTGTAATTTGTAGGCCGAAGGCCATACTTTTAGGATGGCGTAGGGCCATCCAGCAAAGTGTAAACACTCACATAGACAATGTATTGTTATTGTATTTTTTTCTATCTAGACAATAAACGATGCTGGCGAGCTGGCGAATTGCCTCCCAAGGTATTTCCGGCCGGCAGTGGTACCGTTTAAAAAAAAAAAAAAAAACCTAACCTAACCGAGTTATTTTATCCAAGTAGTATGGCTAATGTGCACATTATCTTGATAATTTTAGCCACATTTCAGACTTCAGTCGTAACGTATATACGTACAAGCATTGATTATAGAATACATTTCTATAATCAATGGTACAAGTAACAATTGAAAATTATAATAGCGATTAAATTTAATAATATATGTTAATATAAATTATATGTATTTATAATAATATAAAATACTATTATTATATAATAACGAAATGTAAGAAATGTATTAATTTTTGTCGCCGTAACTGCAGTTTTGTTAGACGATGACTATATTTTTTGTTTTGTCCGTCGACTTTTTATTTTTATTATTCTTTCTTTGGGTATTTTTTATTTTCCGTTTCAGGATGTACCACCGCAACACTGTTCTCCCCTATTGTTGTGGAATTAATTACTGTTCGTTAGGAAACTCGTAAATATCCTTTTTTTTATTATTGTTGATAATATTTTTATTCATCAAAACTCAATAAATATAACCAGGAGAAAAATCCGGCTCGAATTAAATAGAAATATACGCGTACAATAATAATTTCAAACGCACATGGGAACAATACGCGGGGCCGTTAAATTACATAATTAAATAATATAAATACGATTTTTATTTGAACGGCTTTCTGACACGTTTCTAGTAGCAAAAAAAAAAAAAAAAAATATGTAAAAAAAGTAAAATCCTACAAACATATTTTTCCGTACAAAACGTTAATTTAGATTTTGAGCGTAACGAGAAACTATCGGTTTTACAGCGTTGTTTATTTTTATTATATTCTTTTTTTTTTTTCTGTACAAATTTTCGACTAGAAAGAACGCTCGGACGAGCTCGTCGTCCGTTCCGGTAGCAAATCTTATAATATCTTAGTTGGTACTTTAATTGAAACGTTTTCCAAATTCTTCGGTAGTTTCCTTGTGCGCAATTCAAAACAAACCAAAAATCGGAAGAAGGGACTATTTTCTCAATAGTTTAAACGTAAAAAATTTTCAAAAATTGTCTTCTAATTTTGGGCCGTTCATGGCGATTATTAGATGCTGAGCTATTTAAGTTGTAAAATGGATAATTTTTGGTTTTAAGAGCTGAACATTTTATGCAACATAGGCCCTACGTTACTTTATATCTGTAATCGGAAAATTTTGACAATCCCAAGTCACAATTTTTTTTTTTTTATTATTATTATTAACACTTTAAATTTTCCGACAACGTGCGTCGTATTACACCGAAGTTGCGCTCAGAATCGTTTTATTGAATTATTATTGCTTTCAGATTTATACTAATACAAAACTAATATTTATTTAAGCAATTCATTTTAGCAACATCTCGCTACCTTTTTATTATTATTATGATTATTATTTTAATTCCAAATGTAACTATGCAAAAGATTTGAGATCCGTACTTACACATGTCGGATATAATTGTTTTTCAAATAATTAGTTCGATTTCGTACTATGTAAATGTAGCGTTTGGAAAGTGTAAAAAATTTTCGCACTTCGTTAATATTCACCATTCGGTAAGTAATTCGGTTCGTACGAGAAATATATTTGTTACAATTATTTAAAAACTTATCGAGGGGGTTGCAGTAGCTGGTCTCCCCTCTCAGATCCGGCCCAGTTTCATTATTTATTTTATCGGTCCGGTCGGGTCCTGGTCTTAGTTATTAGTCCGGTCTTGGTTTTTTTTTTTTATTGACTACGCAGCCGTATGTATTGCTCCCGTTTCTTCTTGTTTAACGAGCTGATTGGATAAATTATTAGTGACATCTTGAGGGGAAAGTGGCGTTTGCGTTTGCAAACGTCAAGAAATTGAAGTTAAAAATTTTTTAAGAAAAACTTATAAAAAAAAAAGAAAAGAAAAAAGAAAACGAACCTCGTATTGTCGTCGTCAAACGAATTCAGACGGTACGAAACGACAGAAATCGGCCGAGACAATATAGAATTAAGGGAATTTCGTTGTCGCATTTGCCGCGGGTTTCGCGACGTCAGAACGTTATACGAAAACGTTATTCATACCGATGGGAAAAAAATAATTTCATTATATTCCCGAATAAAAGAAGTAGTCACGGCGCGTGCACGATGGGATGGCGGATGCCTGGACGTTTTTATTATATATACTTTTTTAATTGCGCTGTTTTTAAAAAGAAACCTGCAATAACGTCATCCGTAACGTCGTTTTTATTCGTTTTTTTTTTAACGGTTTCATAACGTGTCTTCAAAGTCAATTATTAAAGTATAAAAATTAAAATCAATTTTATTTTTGCAGTAATAACCGGCGAAGAAAAAGAACTACTACTTCTACTATTACATTAGCTCTCCGTCGTAGGAGACTAAATAATCGTTATTTTGGTATTTGTCTATATATATATATATTGATGTATTTATTTATTTATTGTTTTTCAAATAATAAATATATATATATATATACGAGTATATATTTGAAAAATAACAAAGAATAAAAAATATATTTCGGCCGTTATTTACTACAATAAATCTTCTTCTTCCGTGACTTCGGCCTTCAAGACCATGTCGTCCAGCAAATTTGCCTCCATATTTCTCTATCTAGAGCTAACTCCTTCCAATCCATTCCTGGTCTCACTTTCTCTATGTCGTCTTTGATCCTATCTTCCCAGCGTAACCTCGGCCTTCCGAGTGGTCGTTTTCCTTGTGGTACATTCTCTTGAACTATTTTTATCAATGACCCTGTTTTTCTCCAAGAATGACCTGCCCACTTCAGTCTTCTTTTGGTGATATCTTCTTTAATGTTTGGTCTTTGATACAAATCCTGAAGTTCCTTGTTTTTACGTATTCTCCATTCACCTGTAGGTTCGTCTATACATGGTCCATAAATTTTTCTCAGCACCTTTCTTTCAAACACTAATAGGGCATTTTCGTCTATTTTCCTTAAGGTCCAAGTTTCCGAACCATATGTCACCACTGGTTTGATTAGTGTCTGGTATATTTGGGACTTCAGATTTTTCGAGATTACTCTAGATCTTAATAACTTTGTCAGACCAAAATAACATTTATTGGCAGCTTGTATTCTTGCTTTTATTTCCGTGCCTATTTCATTCTGCTGTGTAATTAGAGTGCCAAGGTATTTGAACTGCTGTACTCTTTTGAATTTGTAGTTTTCGACTTCTAAGACCTCGTTAAGACATCCTATTTGCTCGTGCCTTTGCACTACCATATACTCAGATTTCTCAGAGTTAATCTACAATTACAATTACTACAATAAATACGCATTTAAAATGTAAATTAAAAACTCGCTCGCACTCTTATTATTATTTTAAGCTTTGGTGAACATACTTTCGGTTTTCGGATTTTCAATTCTGATATACGAAAACAAATAACGTCAGTTGTAAACTAAATTAATTAGGTAATCGCGTTAAAAATAATTTACAGGCGTTTACTATAAATAATAATAAAAAGGTAACGGGCCGCGGGGAGTTGTGAATTACTGATAGATAAAGATTTTTGGAGTATTGTTATTACTAATATAAATTTGAAAGCAATGATAAACCGCATTGCGTTCGATAAAAAGGATTCTGAGCGGTGTAAATAGACTTTTTCGACAAATTTGTTGTGAAAAGAAATTGTGACTCGACGATTTTCAAGATTTTTTTTTTTTTTTAATATAATCGAAGTAACAAACGTCTGACGTCGTCTTGAATTTTTAAGACTTAAAAACAAAAATTAACTCTTTTATGAATACATCAAAATCTAAAATTGCTATAAATAGACAAAAATTAAAAGGAATTTTTTTGAAAAATTTGTCTCGTTAATGCAGTCCAAAGGGACACGTTTGGAGAAGATTTCAGATTTCTGTGATGGTCGGTTTTAATATTACGAAGAACTAACGATATTCGATTTTGACGAAATCGCGTTTTTATGGAATTCGTCGGTAGTTTTTTCCGACGCTTATAAAAATTATTGAGAAAATCGAAAAGTACCTACTAGATGCAATTTTCTACAGGAAAATAGTGCTACGCGTTAAGGTCGGAGCACTCGTTCTGGTAGAATTTTTGGGTACAGACATCATTGTAAAACCAATACATTCCTCGTTCCGCTCAGAGTCTAAAAGAAATCTATATTTTATTTCTACGTATTTCGAATTTACGCGGACTCTTAAAATACGAATAGGAAAATATTATGTTAATTGCTTTTTCATAAATTCGCATCTAGAAAAATATTAAATCATTATTAAAAACCAGTAAAATTATACATACCCAATATTGTTAGTATTTCTTTCGAATACGTAATACAACAAAACGTAAACGACGGAAAATTTTAATAAATTTTATAGTACCCGCGTCATAATTTATCGCGGAAATGTTGAGAAGTCTAAGAAAACAAAAAAAAAAAAATTATTAGGTCGCCACCGCATTTGCGAATACACGGAAAATTATTATTATCGTTCGAAATTCACTAGTACCTCCTCCTATTACCGCGAACAAAAACTATGTAATAATAATATATACATAAATAAATAGAAATATATTATATATGAAAAACAAACGGTATTACAAATTTCCATCAATACGCCGTACGTATATATATATATATATATATATATATATATATATATATAGATACACGTATATTAAACAAAATAATCGTACGACTCGCTCTATATGTAGTAGTCCCGGCTACATAATATTTACGTCTCGGCTGCATATCATAATATTATAATACGCGGTTTGTTAGTTTTTAGTCGATTATATTCGTATTTGTACTATAAAACTGTATTTTCCTATCTAAATCAACATAAATATTGTACGTATTTGTCGAGCTCGACCGGGGCGGGAGATCCGTGCACCCCAGTTATACCTTTTATTCCGTATTACATACATTTCTATACAATATACCGTTTAGTCTTCTCGTTTTGAATAATACGAATTACTCGTGGTATTAAAGTATTACGTCGTCGGTTATATCGGACATGAAAATGTCGAACTGACAACAGTTGAACACACGTACGCGTATAAATAATAATATTTCACGTCTGACTATAAGTTTTCAGTCAGTCTCCGCGCGTGATTAGGCGTTTGGCGCCTACAGGAAATTGATCACGGCGTGGCATTGAAAAGAAAATTTATTCTCTCACAAATTACAAAATGCGTCTCGTAATTTTACGTTGTTATTAGGCTACAACCTACCACGGACGATTTGGGCTACCTTAAATCGAATACGCACAGGTCATTGAAGAGTGGGCATTACTCAGGATGTGATTGCGGTGCTCCCAACCGAAACGTAGATCATACCATACGAGAGTGCCCTAAGAGAAAGTTCAACGGGAAGCTCGAGGATATTTTCAATGCGACCCCTGAAGCCAATGGAATGTATGAAGAACGTGGATATGATATTATAATTACTCATACTATTGCTGTTATCGTTAAATTTATATTTTACTATCACTTGTTATGTTACGTTTATACGTTATTTAATAATTTGTTATCCGTTTATTACTACACAAATTATTCATCATTATAATACATTGCTTGTGCCGCATACGAATAAATAAATAAACGTTATTATTTCTTCGTTTTTGGATAAAAATTGGAGTCTTCGCGATTGTTTTATTGCAAACCTATTCTAATTTGGCTGTTCAACGAAGCGGTTTTGTGTCTCGCCTGAACATTTTCACGATGAACTCTTCACGTACACATTGACCATTTAATCGGTCTTCACACGTCGTGGAACGAAACCGAGTTTCAATTCTGCGTACAGCGCTGTGCAACTCTATTGTAGCCGGTAAGTATTAGACAAATTTATACGATAGAAAAGTATTACGATTGGTTATTAATCATAATTATTATTTATTTTAGAAATATTTATAAAACTTTTTCTGAAATAATTCGACGAATTTTCGGGCTGAATACGGCATGTTGAAAACGTCAACGGCTTTCTGGATTTTTTTTTTAAGCGCAAATTTTCACTTGATTAGACACGATTTTTGCCGTACAAAATAACGTTTAAATTTTTTTGTATAAAAAATTCACAATAGTTGTAACTTCGATTCTTAAAAACAGACAATACGTATTTTCAATACGAAATTGGTGGTTTCATATTATTTTAAACACAATAATCTTCGAATGTTTTAGTCTGTTTTTAACGTATATAAATGTATATATATATATATAACAGTGTAATGTCGTGCTCCCTGACATCTGGGAGGTATTTGAATTACGACGAATAAAATACTGGAAGCGAACAAACAAAAAAATCCAATTATGTCAATTCGTCGCGGCGTAATCAAACAATTATTTTACATTAGAGCTGACGTTATTTCAGAATATTACGCGCGAGTATGGGGTATACTCGTATCTTACGTTTCCGATAATTGTCTCTTTAAATGTATTGTTTTATTCGGCGAATATTTTACGACTACACGACGACGATAGGCTCGGGTTTCCGCTTTTTATTCAATAAAAAAAAAAAAGCGCTTAACTTAATTGCATAACTTAAACGAGTATCGTATCGATTATAACGCGCCATCAATGCGTTAATTCACAAGGCACAGTATACGATATAAGTACATATAATAATATATAATCTTATATATAACTAACTCGTAGTTAGCACACTTGTCGACGTGTAACCAATGACGTAGTATACACAAGGTTTTCGATAAGTCGGAAATTAGATTTATGTAGAAATATTGTTATTCGCCGTTTGTGCAACATAATCGACGTGCGATTTCTTTCGCGGCGCTAAACCGAGTTTCAATTCTGCGTACAGCGCTGTGCAACTCTAATGTAGCCGGTAAGCAGTGTTGTGCATTATCAAGATAATTTTTTTTATATTTTTATCTTATCTAGATAAAAGTAACTTGGATCATCTTTTATCTTATTTAGATAAAAAAAATGGTTATCTGCGGTAAATTATCTAGATAATTATTTTAATAAAAGCTTTTTTAGTTCAACTTCTATTACATATATTTTAATTTGTTTATAATTTATATAATATATTGTACATCGGATATACAACTGAAATTTTCAAATATTTAAACCTCAGAGATGTTTTGATATGGGGAAATTATTATTATTACAACTCACAAGGAACTGATTCACGATAACGTAAATGTTTTCAAAATTGTTTTCAACTACATAAAGCTGGTCCCACACGACTCGTGCACTCGGCTAATAGTCAGAAATCATAAAGTATTTAATCGTAAGATACGACGATTATTTTCACTCGTCGAGTTAATCGAGGTATCCTGTTGTTGTCGGGTACCTACAACAGTACAACACGACTCTTGCTGATATGAAATTTAATCTTGGATTTTCCAAAAAATCACCTATTATCGTACATATTAAGCTACACACGTTCCAGCCGGATACCTTTATATCAGAGGTTCTCAAACTTTTCAGGCCAGGCCCCCCTTTTAGTTAACCCCAGACCTGAGCCCCCCCCCCTCATAAAAATAATTTTAATAGTCATGTTTAGAGTAAAAAAATGTTAAAAACAAACAACAAATATTGATAAATATTAATATTACAAATTTATTTTAAAATAAAATGTATTTTTTATAAAATATTTTAATTAATAGGTCAATTTTAATGTGATGGGTGGGCTTGTTTTTTTTGCTGCCTGTATGTGATGTATAAATATACCGAATTGTATACAATGCAAAACGCGATTATTATTACGGACATTTCACAATTTTTTTAATTTTTTCTACCAATGCAATGTTGATTTTTAAAATTGTCTTGCGCCCCCCCTATAAAGCTTTTGCGCCCCCCTGGAGGGTCGCGCCCCACACTTTGAGAACCTCTGCTTTATATAATAACGTATTAAAAACAGGCGTTTCGGGAACTGTATGACGAAACCGCATAAAAAACATCGAACGGAGTATAAAGCGCGTTTGGGACGCTTCAAAAATTCATAAACATAAATTTCGGAGGCGGTCACTGTAGAAATCTCGGTCGGCAGTGGCCGTATAGACCAGGTTCACATGGCATGCATATATGCCCGTCGTTCGCGGAAATTCTCTTTCCGCGCATGATATCGCGAATTAAAATACTGTTCATTGTTATGGGACCGTTCAGATGACACGCGTTTCACAGCGATTCATGTTGGGTAATTTTACTATTATTTTATTATTACACTTTTATTACTGTTTTTTGAATGATCATTGCCTTTAAAAATAAACGCGCGATGAACTGACGCGCGCCCATGTGAACCCGGCCTAAGGGACTCGTCGGGGTTGAAGTCATTGAAAATCTCAAAGAACTCGAAAAACAAAATTCACTAATCGTCGGAAAATAAGGCGCGAAACGAAAAACTACGGAGGCAGTGGTCGCGACTTTTTCTTCCAACAACCGACTTTCCGACCCTTTATCCGATTGAATCGAAAAAACAAGACGTGGAAGAATTGGAAAGAGTACAAATTATTTATCATTACACTTAATGTAATGTTATTTTCCATAGTTATATGAATTATGTAATTATGATAATTTATAAGGAACAACAGTAGATACAAGTACGAAAAATAATCCAAACATTTCAATTTCATGTGATATAAAAATAATTATCTTTTTTTTTATCTAAATAATTTGAATTTTTTTTTATCTATTATCTAGATAAAAAAAACCTTAGTATTATCTATTATCTTATCTAGATAAATTTAAAGTTATCTTTGCACAACACTGCGTATATATATATATAACAGTGTAATGTCGTGCTCCCTGACATATGGGAGGTATTTGAATTACGACGAATAAAATACTGGAAGGGAACAAACAAAAAAATCCAATTATGTCAATTCGTCGCGGCGTAATCAAACAATTATTTTACATTAGAGCTGACGTTATTTCAGAATATTACGCGCGAGTATGGGGTATATCTTACGTTTCCGATAATTGTCTCTTTAAATGTATTGTTTTATTCGGCGAATATTTTACGACTACACGACGACGATAGGCTCGGGTTTCCGCTTTTTATTCAATAAAAAAAAAAGCGCTTAACTTAATTGCATAACTTAAACGAGTATCGTATCGATTATAACGCGCCATCAATGCGTTAATTCACAAGGCGCAGTATACGATATAAGTACATATAATAATATATAATCTTATATATAACTAACTCGTAGTTAGCACACTTGTCGACGTGTAACCAATGACGTAGTATACACAAGGTTTTCGATAAGTCGGAAATTAGATTTATGTAGAAATATTGTTATTCGCCGTTTGTGCAACATAATCGACGTGCGATTTCTTTCGCGGCGCTAATAATTATCATCGTTATTTTTCCCAAAATTTTCGATAGACGTTGTCGCGTTTGTTTGCAAAGAAGAAATGAGGATAACAACTGGTGGGCTTATATGAATATGAGAATGGGATTTATAATAAACGAAGAAAAAAAAAACTAAAGCATAGCAAGAAAGAGAGTATAAAAGTTTTGAAAAATACATAGTTTTAAGTATCTGGGCCCATAGCTAAATAGTCGAGATAACAATACCGCGAAGATGTCAAAACGCGCGTTATAGCGAGTGTGTATGCTTTCTCCAAGTGCTTTTGTTCAAAACTGTTATAACAAAAAAAAAAAAAAAAAATCCAAAATGAAATTATATACAAAGTAATTGCCTGTAATAACACATGCCTATGTGAAAGTTGGCCGACAACACTGGAAAACGAAAGGAATGAAAGTTTTTGCTCTGTGGACCGAAAAAGAACAACAAAACGCGAAAGTACGAAATCAGAAAGAATGAAGAGATATATGTATATAATGAACTTTGATGAATCAAAAAAAAAAATAAAAAAAAAATCGATTAGGTATTACTTTTAACCGGGAAGAATTAATGGTTTAGTGCTGTACTCACAATAGTACGCAATAAAACCTGAAAATGTTCTTATTGAACTCTTCAATAAAAATAGTTACGTTTGGAATTTTTATTATAATTTTCTGTTTTCTATACGTTCTAATAAATATAATCGTGTTCTATTGATAAGTTCTATTTATTACTATTCGATTGATATACGCTGTATATCAACTGATTTATTTATAATTTATTACTAATATTTTTTCTTAATTCAAAATATTATAAAAAAAAAAATGAATTTACATAGGGGACGAAGTTTCTATATTATGTACTATTTTAACTCCACCCTTCTAGAGAAAATTGAAATTACGCCACTGCAAATATATATAATAATAAGTGACAACTGTATGTACAGTAAAATATCGCGTTTATGTTATGTTCACAAACGATAACGAGAGAGAGAGAGTATACGGGAAAATATAAATTAACATAAATTATTATTATAATAATATATTGTTATCCTCGTCACGCGTAGATAGGGCCGGTTGTGCCATTCATTCCGGAAAACCGGGACCATCGTTGGTTTGGGCTGCGGGAGAGAACGGTTTTTCGAAAATTGTCCTGGGGGAAAGGAGGTTTTTTTTTATTTTTTTTTTTTTTAGTTCAGTTTCAACGGTTTTCATATCCGTGGGCGACGACAATCGTAATTTTTTTATCCTTATACATGTAAAAAAAAATAAACAGGCGTTTTAGATGTTGCGAGTTCATGGCAAAACTATCGGATATTTTTTTTGGAAATTTTGTTTGCAAAAGTTGTCGCAAATACTTCTCCGAGTATCGTTACGTCGCCGTTTTTTTTTTTGTTTTTACTTTTTTTTTTTATGCCTATAGGGTTGAGAAAAGAGGGAAGGCGTATAAATTAATTTTTTTCTTAACGTATAACCGAATGAATGACACGTGAAATGGCAAGGAGATTCTCGTCACTCATAAGGACCTGTACGCAAGCGTTTTCATCCAAAACATTATGTGAGGTAACGGATAATTTGTTTTCAACCGAAAACCCACAATGGTCGACTTTTGTTTTTCATTACGGTCGCCAACCCGTGGCCGAGGTCCGAAGACCGGAGCACACGGGATTTTTTTTTAAGAAAATATAGGAAAGAAAAAAAAAATAAATGAATAAATAAGTAATCATAATAATAAATAATAATATAATGAAAGAGAGAAAAAAAAAGAAAAGACAAACTGTTAGCAGAAAACTTTAAACGAATCATGAACAAAACAAGATAAACTAAAGAGTAATTTTTTTAATGCCGGCCACGATTCAAATAATTATTATTATTTATTTGTCTAAATATATATATATATATAATACTCATGTGTGCGGATGCACACATTATCCCCACGGCATCCTTCTTGTTCACCCGATCACGAGCAGCAGATGACGGTTGTCTACTCCATGTTTAATTTAATAAACTTTACTCGAGACATTATATATATATAATTTAGAAAAAAAATTATTGACGAGAGGAAAAAAAACGCGACGTGTTCTCAACGTTCATTATTGGACTGACTTTAATTATAAAAATTTACCGTGTCCGTTTACAGAAGTATTTATATTTATGAATATATCGTTCACGATAACAATACTTGCGTAATACTAATATAATTATAATAATAATAATACCGCTCAACAGTATTAATTAACATATATATATATATATATATATACATATACCTCCGTTACGTCACAATTAATTTCGTGAAATTTATATTTCGACTAGGTGATCAAAAAATTACAAATTGTAACCAGCTAGGTTAAGCTACACTTGTAAACGGATGAAACGGATTAACGTTTGAATCGGGCGCAGCCGGTGATTAGACCACTCGTTAATGGACACTTTTCAAAAATTCACATATTCCCAATAGCGGACATCTTTAAAAAATACGTATAACGGGGGTGTTAATAACAGCTGAATAGCGGACACTTTTAATACTGGACGCGGATACAAAAAAAAAAAAAAAAACTAATCCCGAAATTATAAATTATCTCCCGTTAATGGACATTTATCATCGTTAAGAGTTCACTGGAAGGCTAACCGTAAAGCTCGCGGTATACAATGACAGGCCTGTTAACGTGTTTTAACAGGGGAAAGTGAAAAATTTATTTTTATTCCTAGAAAATGCTATAGCTCACATCGTGATACGTTAAATTTTGGAAATATAAAATTGTCTTTTCTCCATACACAACTGCAGCTTTTCCACTACTCGATCAAGGGATAAATCAATTACAATTCATTATCGCCAAAGATTACAATTCTTAATATTTTTATCTGGTATTTACCAAAATGTTGAAAGCAAATCTACCCAAAACGTCCTCGAGGTTATTTTATGAGGGGGAAAAAATCTACATTAAAGAATATTAAACCAGAGACTGTCAAAAGCTGTTTAAAAAAAAAAAAATCAGGATTTTTTTTGTCCCATACAGAATACGTAAATAAAAGTGAAAATGACGGTTTTGGGCACAGTCTCAAAACTCGTATAGATAGTACCGTGCGTTATTGTATTTTTTTATTGCAAGGCGTCAATAATGATCAAAACGCATACTAAATTATCAAATGGTTTATATATTAAAACATATTTTATGGAACGACGCGTTTACTTGATTTTGAGAAGTAAAGGTAAAAAAAAAAAAACAAAAAAATAGATAGAGAATAATATTTTATTTGCGGGAGAAAAAAAAGGAAATCGAAGAACTCGAAACACAACAAATATTACTTATAAGACTATACGATCAATTTTTATTATCGTAACGTATACCAAAAACCAATATAATCGCATCGGTATAAATACTGACTACTGTCTATTATAGCCTGTGAAAAATTGAAAAAAAAACAATAGAAATATTTATACCGATTAAACATAAAAAAAAAATTTGGTACGCGATTTATATATATATATATAATGTGACCGAGGAACACGATTTACATCGGCTTCCTCGGTGGCAAACACAACCGCAACGCGTCTTATACCGACTACATATTTTTTTCATTTTATCAGAGAAAGATTACTGAGCCTCACTGAGTGGAAACTCGTGTAAAGGCCCAGGAGTTATCTTTTTTTTACAATATTGTTGTCGAAAAATACACACAATAATATAATAAATGTTAATAAATACACATAAGCATAATTCGAACAAAACATTTTAAAAAATACGGGGAAATAAATGAAAATATTATTTATAGGTATTTGAACGTGATGTATAGTTTTAATTGCTTCATATGTGTACCCGATGATCCTTAAAAGTCATCTCGAATTCGTTTTGTAATCGCATTCGTCAACGTTTTCGCGTCGTTTACTATCCCGTCAAACGTTTTACGTATACCTATGTGGACGGCGAGACTGCGTAATGTTACGAGAGCGCCTCGGGGCTCGGAAAGACGAGCACGTGAATAAAAACGAACGACATCGACATGGAATAATATTAACAGGGCTCGGAACTTAATACTTGTATATTTTAAAAAAAAAAAACGTACTCTCGTTAGCTCTATTTTGTGCACTTATAAATACTAGAATACGCGCTATAAATAATTACTAAAAAAAAAACACACAGAGAACACGCGAAATAATCCCGTTTAAATGATATAAATTTAAATTTTCTCTATACTTTTCTAATAAATATTGACGTGGTTATAATATAGAATTTACAAACTCCACTGCAGTGATTCGCTCAACCGTTCATAACAAATTCAACGAACCGACTTCCGTACCCGAAGTACAGGAAAACCGTGTACTAACTGTAGAGAATTCTGGGTATAAACAGTATAACGATATACCTGCAATATTCAGGCAGCTCGTAGAAAAATATATGCGAATCGAGTTCGGGGAATATTCTATAGAGGAGAAAAAAGTTACGTTGAAATTATACGTAAATTAAAAATATATATATATATATATATATATACATATTTTAATTTCGACTGTGACACCGAACAATAATAATATAGTAATAATAATAATAATAAAAAAAATATTTTAATAATATATGTTGTTAAAAACGTTACTATATACATAAGCGTATAACGTAGCATTAAGTAAAAACAGACAAACACTTTTACAAACCGTAAACTCCGTTGCAGACGGTCTTACCCGCGAGACTGTAAAAAACGCGAAGGAAAGTAATTTTTTAATATACATATATATTTTTTTTTAATACGGGACTCGGATTCGTTCATCAAAAATATTAATTTTTTTCGGACTCGGTTCGTGTACACACAGCTGTACACGCGTGTTCATGTGTGTTTTTTTTAAAAATAATTACTATTTGATTAATTATTTTCACAGAAAAATTATACCCGCGTTATTATTGCTGGTTTTGAAAATTCGATTATTTTTTAAAGTCGGACAATGCATAATAAAAAAATATATATATATCCCGTTCAAAATCAATTGTGAATATTATACAAATTTATGTCTTACTCAGTTTCTATACACCCTCTACCCCAGAAAAAAAAATTGCAAATACAAATGTTAATTTACTACAATAGTTTCGAGACGTAAACACAACGTTTTACAGATAGGCGTACACGCATTATATTTTATATGCAGCACCGTAAAAAGCGTTTAAACAATATTTTAGCGTAGCGCGCGTCGGCAATTTAATTTCGCGAACGAGTTCTTCGTGCCGTATACGCGCAGTAACAATAAATTATAAAATATTTGATAATGTTTTGATAAATCGGTGCAACGAACGTTGGAAATGTCGAAATTACTGCTCAGGTTACGACGGTGCACACGACGATATATAATAAGTTTTGATTTATTCCCCCGTGATCGCGCGGTGTTCGGCGTTGTGTGTTAATCCGCGGATAGCGTTTTGATATACTGCACAGCATCTGCGAAATCCAGAGCCGCGCCGTTATGAATTTACGCCCCGGGCGAGTACCCATCCCCAACCCCCCACGATTTTGAAAAATTATTATTTTATACTTTTGCTAGGGTCATATCGATATATATTTTTTTATATATTAAAAATTTAATAAAAATTTTACGTATTATTTTCACGAAGAATTTTTTGATTTCGTTATGGTCGTTAAAAAGAAAAAAATTGACTCAAGTGATAAAAACATGAGTGTGGGGGGGGCGCTATAAAAGTATCGGGAAAATAATGTACGGAGAATTGATGAAAACAGAAAAAAGGAATATAATATATATAAAGTGATGACAAGGAACGTAATTTACGGGAAAATAAAAAAAACCATGAAAATATATTATAGGCGTACGTCGAATACAGAGAAATTGAAAACGTTTGAAATTCAAGAGGGAAGAGCTTAACACACTGGAAAATATTTCGCGGGAATTATAATACGTGTATTAATTATGAAAATAAAATGGCGAATAATAATAATATACATATAAATTGTGTAAATAATATTTTCCACTTTTCCAGTGTAATATTTTTTCGCTTTATATTTTTGTGAATTTTAAATTAAATTTTTTTTCTGCAATTCCTACACGTCGTGTTTCTCCGTATTACTTTTTAAACTCCTTTTGGTTTTTGTTTTCACGTAAAATTTTTTCTTTTTATTATTATTTTCCAGCGATAAATGTAATATTACTCCCAACAAAATTTTTTTCTGGATATTACGGTTCCCGACGAATATTTTCCGGATTATTGCACGCACGCCCAAAGAACAGATGTAAAACACACGTATTTCTTATAAATAATACTATTTTCTCGCTTCTGTTGAACGCAGTTTTTCGAAGACTTCTTGAAAATCGACAGTTTTCCTTATTTCGTTTTCAAATATGATGTCGCTGAATTAGAGTGAGTTTTGATTGAACGAATGTTAATTGAATGGCCATCACAAAACACTTGCTGGCGGTGACAGATAACCTAAATAATTTTCGGATAAAGGATATCGTCAATATAATAGTTTACAAAAAAAAAAAAAAATTCTTCCATCGTGCAGCTGTTTTAAAAAATAATTTCGTTTGTTATGTACAAATAATAGGTATTGTTTGCGAGTTTGCAATCGAGAAGAAATTTTTAATTAAAAAAGTCAGTAAAATCTTAATTATTATCATTGTATTTATATAGTAAATTATAGAGTTAATAAAGTTAATCGCTTTCGAGACACAAATTTATATTTATTAACATTATTTATCGTTCAAATTTTCGTTGTAAAAGAATCGTCACTTTTGTTCTGCTGTATTGATTGCGGCTTGTTGATAATTTTCTATAAAAAAAAAAACAGGTGTTTTCAGTTTTTTTTCTCGTAATTATTATTAACTTATATCTTTTTTTTATGCTTATGTAAAAACCGTCAATGGAAACAGCACGGCGCACAAGACAATTTAGAAGCATTTGTTTCAATGGCAACAGAGAAAAACGTTTTAAATGCTGTCGACTCTAATACAGGCATAGACCGTTTGTCCTCAAAAAAGCAAGGCATTACAGAAATTACCGATTGTTCAAATAATTTCTGTGTAGAATGACGATGATTAAGATCGAATAACTAATTTTTCGATTACAAACAGTGGTTTAAGAATATTTTCGAATAGAACTAAGCTGAAAATGAGGTATTTTAAAATATGAAAAGTATGATATATTATAAGCCATTGCATTACCGATTACTGGGCTGCTGAGACGTTTTTCTAAACGCCATCAGAGGCGTATTTAGGAATTTTCAAATGGTGGGGGGATGAAATAATTTTTGAATATCCGAATCATGGGGGCTTTACCCTCCCTCTAACCGGATGATACCGGACGGTAAAAAATTTTAATTAAATTATCGAAGAATTTTTTGTTATGCCGTTTTTCTCTCTTCGTCTCTTATCTATAAGCTCATGTTTTTTACATTTAAAGTGCGATTTCTTCTTCCCAGAGACGGAATTAAAAAAAAAAATGACCATACCGTTGGAAAGCTTATTAAAAAAAAAGAAAGTTTTTGTGAAATTTTGTACACCTTTGAGTGAAAAAAAATCGTTAGATAGAAGTCAAATTGTTTAAAATTTAGAAATTTCCGAATTTGTAAATTTTAAGATTATGCCAATATGCTTGTGAAAATAACATTAGGACCTCGTAATCGGTATGTTTTCTTCGAGAAAATTTAACGAGCTTTTCGACGGGACTTTAAAATTTCCTATAATACCAATAGTTCAGGAGATATGGGCCAGTTCAAGGAGAAAAACCACGTTTTCTACCTTATATTACTCGAGAATCGGACCGTGGTTAAGAGGAATTTTTATTATATTTTTTTGTTGAATTTGAGGTGTACACGTAACCTCCGCGGAGTTCTATAACATTCTATCACCAGTCACCTCTGTATTGATATATTACTAAAGAAAATATGATAAAAAAAAAAAAAATTAAACCCAAAACAATAAACGCTATAGCTCTCTGCCTATAGTTTTATGTCAGATATAATTTTACTAACGGCAGAAGCGGCCTTTTAAAGCACTTTTTCCAAGTCATTTGGGGAGTTTAAAACCGGTCGCTCCAATAATTGCGCCACTGAACGCCATCACCTTACCGAACAATATCGTCGTACAGCAACGCGATTTATCCTCGAAAGACCTCGGTGCTGTCATCGTCTTCTTACGCGTTATTAAGACGAACAGGGACATTTGATTACCAGACGCGGTAGCACGAATAACGAAACGGCGAAACACAACAGGATAAAAACGAGCAGTTTCACGATGGTTTCGCGATCGATCATTTTTTGTTTTGAGGCACCGAATGCGCCACGTTTCGAAAACGTACAGAGTTTTTAATTACATATATTTAAATAAACTGCGCCCGATCGTTTTTTTTCCACACACCTGTGTTTACTTATATAACAATACGTACACGTTTACTGCGGTTATTATCGCAGCGTTGCGTACACGATTTACAATATATTTTTGTAATTATTTTTTGCCTTCCTACACACCTAGTTATATTATATTGTTTGACGCAGTCGGTTTTTTTATTGCGCCATACGAAAACGCATTTTGTATTTTAATGTCGTTGTCGATAATACATAACCAGTGCTTATTTTAAAGTTTTTTTTCAGAAGTTCGTATGACTCGGAATCGTCTCTCCCTTAAATTCTCCCTTTATCCCTTCGTCCTTTCTCTTCTTATCACACCTCTCCTCTCTCCTAACTTAACGCTTTCATTCTCTCGTCCCCGCCCCAACATAATTTATCTTCTTATCATATTCTTTCCTCCCCTTTCCCATCCCCAAACGGAGGGACGGTAGTAGTAATTCGGATTGAGATGTTTAGAATACGGATAAATAATTATTTTTTTTATCAAATTAAAACGATACCAAACGTGAACGTTATTGTGTGCTCGATGAAAATAATTAATAGATTTTACAATAATTGAATTATTGTACCGGGTGTCAACGTTTTGAAATCAAGATTTTTTAAAATCAGCACAAGAAAAAATGTCTATAAAAAAAATTCGTTATTTATTAAAATTTATTTAAGTAGTTTATCGTTATCATAAAACGTATTACAATATTGTTTATTCGAATTCCTTATCCGATAATTTTAAAATATAATTTATACGTATATAAAATATATATATATTTTTTATAACATTTGTTGGTGAATTTTAATTTTTTTCACGCGTCCGTAGGTTTTTTGAATATTATTCTATTTATGTAGAAAAATTAAAATGAAAAAAAAAATTAATCGGTTTCCCGCTGCATAGTTGTTGTATAATGGATATTAGGTACTTTGCGGAAAAATTGTCGACACAATAAAAACAATTTTGTTGCTTTGTACTTTAGAGAGGAAAATTAAGAATTCTACGTAGAAACTCGAAATGACCACCGAGTGCTTATGATAAAATTACAAATTATTTGTGTTTTGCAATAATGTTGACGCTTGAAATATTACAAACAGTAATTGGTATTAAATTCATTCGATCGACTAAAATGTAATTTTCGACCATTTCACCGGAAATTTGAAGTTCCGACGTTTGAAAAAAATAAAAATCACGATTAATCATTTTTAACATTTCTTAAAATGTCGTTAGAATATCATATTTTAGACGTTGCGTTCAATTTTCAGACCCTTCAGTACGAAAAATTCAAATGTTATCAGTTTGTAAACACACCAAAAAAAAAAGACCAGGAAATTATTGTATTCTGTTTTCATACGCCTATAATAATAAAATAATAATTAATATCGACTACGAGATACACGGTATAGCCGTAATATTATCGGTTCACATATGGTTTCATAAAACAAATTTTCTCGTCAAAAAGAATAAAAAACGAAAAATAATATTCGTTTTAATCACGATTTAGCATTTTTCCGACCGATTTCATTTAAATATTTCTTGTCCACCACTTGCACCCGTCTGAATAGGTACGTCTCTGTGGTTTTCTCAAGTACGCACGTAGTCGATCGTTTAAAATTCCAATGCGATCGAAACAGCGAAATTATCGTACACGCGTAACCCCTTTAAATCACAGGAAAACTATCGATTATCATAAAAACGATGATATTGCAATTGTTGCGAATGTCTCGGATCATTTGTGTACGTATCGCGTAGCATCATCATTTATTGTGATAATAATAATAATTCGCAACAGTTAATTTATGCGTGCGTATTGTACAAATAGCCGGGAAAAGTTTATTTTTATTTTTTTATTATTCAAAACGGAAGGACGCTGCGATAACTCAAAGGGAGATAATTAATTAAACTTAACGAAAACTTTTACGAATTTTCGGCGGAAAAAACTGCCATTTTTCATAAAAATTATTATCTTTACCATTTGAACGCCCAAAGAATTAATTCGTTTCCGCTATGATCGTATTACTGTTTTAAGTTTTACGTCATGTAACGGACACTGAAATCTTTAATTATCTACGATAATGACCGTCTTCGTAATACTTTCTGATAATTCCT
Organism: Slavum lentiscoides; assembly: GCA_032441835.1. Taxonomy (NCBI): domain Eukaryota; kingdom Metazoa; phylum Arthropoda; class Insecta; order Hemiptera; family Aphididae; genus Slavum; species Slavum lentiscoides. Next base: position 1,891,207 of record CM063713.1, read on the forward strand.
AAACTATCTTACATCGAATACAACATTACGTTTTTGTATCAAGTAAAATCACTTATAAATATTCGCAAAAAAAAATTTTTAGGGATCATTTCGACGATAAAAGCATAAAACGGTTCATTATGTCAAATCACTGACGGAATATAGAGATTATCAAAATTATTTTATACGCGGTTTGGATGTTTCAACGTTTTGTTTGTCTGATTTTTAAGAAAACACGTTGACTCTAAAGACCGTTTATTTAGGTTCAATTTTGTTTTGTTTTATACATATTTTTTTTTGAACTTCGTGAAGATATGAATATTTTTTTTTATATTCGAAAGCAGTCGCTGACACGATCATCATTATCATTCCAGTGTTATTATTATTATTTGCTTATTATATATTATTAAATATCGCCGTTAATTGTTGGTAAACCGCAACGGTTCATATTAATACGCATAATTTAACTATAATATACATTTGAATACACGGTACGTGATTAAAATATTATTATTTATATATTTATTGAAATATAATATATATATTTAAAAAAATAAGGATTATTAAAATTTGGTAATACGATTTGACTCGTTTGTTTACGTGTAAAATAATTTAAAATACAGAATCGGGATTAGTCAGTTTATGAAATTTTTAACTCGTTTTAATATTGAATATCCAGTTTTAGTGAGATATCGGTGGTAAATTGAGAAGACAAGTTGAAACAATTTTTTTTTTGTATTTGAAAAATATTATTATTTTATATTGATTATTATAGTACTTAATTAATAATATATTGTTATTAAAAAAAAAACAAAATTTTTAGTCACTTTTTTTTTTATACAAATTGATAAATATTATACTTTTATATATAGATTATGCGTATGAAATATGGAAAAAATTGAACGATTTCGCGTTTGTGGTTGAAAAGTCTTCATACGTTTTCAATATTATTCGCGACAGTGATTTTCAATTTGGTTTTTTAAACGTCGCGCGTCTTAAGAAAATTATCTATTAATTTTTTTTTTGTCTTTTGATTTTGAACGATTATTAAAATAGAACAATTAATTCAGTAATTTCAGTTTAACATCCGACACAAAAGCTTAAGCCCTTACTACTTCATCCTGACTCCGGTTCATTTGAATATTCTGCAAGTTTGTTCTCACGAGAAAAATCAATGGTTTTAATTATCGTTAAGAACATTTATAAATAAGGAATCGCGTCGTTTGAACGCGTAAACTATATATATATACATATGTATATATTATGTACACTCGAATATATAGTCAGTAGATATTTTGAAGAATACGCTTATAGATTATTATTTCGGGCTGATCATTTGTGCCGCTGTGCGATGAATGAGTGGACTCGTTAAGATTCTACACGAACTCGACATTCCTAAGTCGAGATTACGTTAGAAAATTATAATATTAATATTCAAATAATAACACTTTATGTTTAAATAGTATTTAAAATACAACTCGGATATTATTATTATTATTTTTTTTGGTAATCTTTTCTAAAAGATAAATTTACCAAACCTACGCAAACGGCTTAAATGCCAAAAATAAAGAATACAATTTGTCACACAAATACATATTATTATTATATTTTTAAAGTTTATATAATCATAAAATTTTAGACTTTGCGATTTTATTCGGTTATAAGTACACCTATTGTGTAATATTTTAACGATTTTCTGTACGCGTTATGACGACGTTGTCGTATTTAAATATTATTTTATCGTCCGGGGGGGGGACGTTTTTTGACGAATATTATTTTTCTAATTAATTAGGTTTTTCTTTTTTGCCAGTTGTTAATATTTTTTATTTCCATAAAACGCCAAGGTATATAATATATACATATATACGTATACTTACTGGGTGATTTTTTTTTTTTGTTGTTTTTCACGAGAATTCTTACCTTTAATTAAAATATCGCGATATCGCCGTGCTGAATATCAAAAACCACGACGCAGTCATTCATCAAAAACACGGTTGTAAATTACGTTGCAGTTAATTTATCTTAAGTCTATCTCTTCAGAAGTGAATATAAATAGTTTGTTGACTTTCGACGTTTTAGCGTTATTAAAGTTCATCTACGCGACTTTTTTTTTGAGTTAATTAATTTTACGTACGAAACAGCTGCTGCTGTTGCGGCGATATCAAATTTATGACTTTTATTTTTTGACCAAATATTTATTGAAATAACGAATTTCGACGTGTAAATAATTCGTTGTTATACGATAATAATAATACGAGCGATAATCGTCGGGGCTCGTGTTTTTTGTAGCAATAAAAACTACAGAAATATGCGCTATAATATGAGCGAAAAAAATCTTAAAATATATCCTAAAATCAGAAAATGTAGTAAAAAAAAAAAATCTGTTTTATTAATATAGTGAAAATCCGAGTACACTGCCGCCAAGATATCGCGATAATTTAATACGAAACAGTTAATGAAATAATTACGCGAGTAGTTTTTCTTACCTTCTTTCTATTAAGGTTACGAGATTTATGAAAACACACAAAATAGTTAAACTTCCACGCGTATTAACGAAAAAAAAACACCTTAACTGGAAAAAAGAGAACTAAAAATATACAAAACGCTTATAAAATATGCAATATAAAATTTTATACATGGATTCATTGATACACAAAAGAAATTTATAGTTAAATATTTTGTTTTTTACCTGTATTTAATAATAATAATTAGCGAATGCTATAACACTTAAGCTATGATAATCATGGTTTGATATAAAAAAAAGTCGCTCAATATATATAATATATATATATATTATTAATTTTTTCATACAAATACGCGCGATAATCGATTTTATTACTAGAATTCAATGAAATATGCGAAAAAAAAATAGAGAAAAAAAACTCGACAAATACCCGTACGTATTGTGTTACGTGTGTACGTACAGAAATGCAAATGTTTCGGAAATTTCACGATTTATATAATAATAATTAAACGATGTGAACGCGACAAGGACATCCCTGCAGGACCCTGCGAAATATTATTATTTTACTAAAACCTAGTGTTGTTTGGCATTTTCACGAAATACGCGATTTTCTCCAACGGTATTTTGTAATTGTGTATCCACCTGGATCCCTTTCTCAGACTGCCTTCGATCCCGTCTTTCCATACGCCGGCCGGCAAGTAAACTTCGCGTTCCGTGGCTCCGGGTCGCAGTATGGGCGCCACGATCACTTCTTCTCCCACGGAAAACTCGTCTTTGACCATGTAACACGTCGTGTCCGAAGGGTCCAGCATCCACAGCGGTCGTATCAACGGCACCGCGGTTTCCAGAGCTTCTTGGACGTATCTTTTCAGCAACGGATTTATCTGCGAGCGCGAATCAAACACATTATTTTTTTACATAAGGATATTACAAACACGACTGCTGCGCCGCGACACAGCCGACGAGACACAGAAGTGTTTTCTCCCGGACAAGAGGGTTTTATCTGTTGTAGGCGGTTTTTTTTTTTTAGGTCTTTTGTGGACACTTTAATCCGTTATCATATACGGAACAGAGCGTTTTTCTGGGGTAAAATTTTGGACCGAACGAATTGTTAATTCCGAATTATGTACCCGTACCGTCTCGACGGATTATAATAATATAAGTCGGGTAAATGAAATCTTTTTTTTTTTTTTTGTTGCACCAATTAAAATATAATATTTAAAAGAATACGTGTACAAGTAGCATGAAAAAAATATCGGACGGATCCGCTTATCGTCGACCTCGTGAATATTAATATTTTATATATTCTCAAAGTTTGCACAGCGCGCACGTAATTGAATATAAAACGTACGCGGTAAAACCGCATAATATAATATATTATAATAACGCGTTGTTGTTATGACAATATCGGTTACGACGTTGAGGCCGATACAGGATTATGGGAATAATCAAAAACTTTGCAAGTACCTATACGTATCATATAATGCGCATACGTATAATGCGCATTTTGGCCTTATCCATTAAGAGCACCGTTCGAATATTGTGCAATCGTAAGCGTCGAGAAACCGTGCATTGTGTACGCTGTATACAGCGGAGTAACGTTATCCGCAACGAGACTTTTTATTAACCGAGACGTGACTGTTTTAATCGAAAAGTTTTCACTCGCCCACCGTGTTTTTTTTAAAAATTTGCGCCCAGTTTTTTGTACGGATTTTATCTTCTCCTTAGTCTGTACGCGCAATACGCGCGTTTATTATATCACCGCATTACAAGAACCTACCGAGCACCTTTATAATTATCTGATTATAAAGGGAACTGGTTTTGCGTTTGTGTTTGTGTCGTCGTGATAAAAGGCGTGGAATTTTTTTTTATGATTCCACGCGAATTCGACATTTCCTTTAGTGTCGGCTATATATTTCCAGAAAAATAAAAAACTAAACGGCTACACCGTATATAGTAAAGAATACTTTTGTAAACCTATATTCAAACAATTTTTCTTTATGGGGATTGGAAACGAGTAGTTTCCCTCTTCGTCTTGCACACGCGCGAATCATATAGTAAAATAAACGTTTCGTGCTTCCGACGTACCCCGCGATCGACCTAGTGATGCGATAAAGATTCTAAAAACAAAAAAAAAAACAGATTTGAATTCGTCGCGAATTTTACTATACAATGACTTTCTCACATTTCTATTTTTTTTTCTTCATAAATCCTTAAAAAAATTACTTGAACAAATTTAAAATGAAAAAAAATTGTTAATAATCAATTTTTGAAGATCTTAAATAAAAAAAAAATTAGAAATGTGGGTAATTGATTCTATAGTGAAATTCACGACGAATTCAAATCTGTTTTCATAATCTTTATCGCATCGGCATCACCATAGGTCGTTCGATCGGCACTTCGGACGTACGAAACGTTTATTTTACTATGATTCGCGTGCGCAAGACGAAGAGAGAAAATACTCGCTTCCAATCCCCTTAAGTGTTTAGAAATGTTTTATTTTATCTTTATTCTTCACTAATAAACTGCGTATCTATAGAATGCATCTTTATCGAGTTTAAATTTTTAAAGTATTTAAAATTATTGTAAAAAAAAATGTTGAGAACACATAAAAATATCCGAAATAAATTTAAAGTACTCGACACAAATTAGTATTAAAAAAAAATGATTTATAATAGTATTTTATGACATTATAATATGCACTAGTACTTTCATAATATGTAAGTATTATTATAATATTGTTTTTACGATTTTTTAAAAATTTATTAGTAGCAAAAAGAACAGATTTCGGTCATTCTGGCATTCTTTTTTTTTTTTTTTTTATATAAAAACTTAGCAATTTTTCTTTTAAAATTTTAAAATCGCGATCTTCACAGCCCTTCTCGATGCATCACTGCTATAACGTTTGGAAATGAAATTTTCGATGATAATATTAATCATGGGTAAAAAAATAAACTACCACGCGAAACGGATTTTCGTTAGATTTCAAGGAAACCTATTTATTTTATTATACATTTATAGGCGATTGAATGGTATTGTTAATGTCGATTTAAGTCTGTGTCACGCGTTTGCCATAATGATTGAATCAGAAAACAAACTTACTATTTGTTGTCGGAGAGACGTGAGATTTTTTGTGAGCTGGAGTACTTGCGGATCGCAATCGCTCGGCAGTCTCGCATACCTAATCACCGGCAAAAACGTAGCCAACTGCATCCATCTCATGACCAGTTCGCGACTTTCGTTGTAGCTTTGATCGCGTCGTCTGCATTCCTTTAGCGATTGCGTTTCCAACGGTTCCAACGACGGATTGTCTGAACATAACGTTTCAACGGGTAAATAAATAGACACAAAATAAATAAACGTAACTCAAACATTTGGCTCCTTCCTTTCCCTCCCCCGCCGGAAAAATACCTAAATTGGGGGTTTGGTTGGTTACTCGATTACAACGTTTCTCGCTTCAAAAAACGTTTACAATTGCAGTAGGTATAATTTGTTTTCATTTGAAATTATGCGATAATTGCGTGGAAAAAAATTTGTTGCTTTTAATATCGAAAAAAAAAATGAATTTAAATTTGTAAATATTATATCCACTGTCCGTCTGTGGTGTAACTGGTGGAAATAGTTAGTTTTTATTTTTAAAAATATGTTTTTACAAGACATTCCATGAGATTTCAGAAGCAGGTCAATTAGAAACCCTCTACGCACACCCAAAAAATAAAGAATTAATAACATTTTTTTTGCGCGATCGCGTGAGTTCATATTGATGCTATAACGTACGAGTATTTATAGTAATGGAATTGTTAATAACTCGTATAGTTTTATTAATTAAAATCAATTTTTTTTATACAAACAAAAGTCGCGCGACCAAGTACGGTCAGATGCAAGAAATCCTTTCATAATTTTTTTTTTTTTAGACAATTTACAGGTAAAGACACTTGAGCCAGAAATTTACCGGAGGTCTTTCGCGGTCCTCGGTCGCGCCACTGAAGTTTACGCCACTGTCATAGAGCTCGGCGGGGAGCTACTGTTATACACACAAATATACCTGCGGACGGAATCAGTGCGTGCAACGAAACGTTTCCGATCTGAAAGTCTCCGCCGACGGGACCAGGAAGTAAGAACGGATATCCGACTATGCCGTAAGTGAGCATGGTCGGTATGATCACTTGGAGCGAATCCCACGTCGAGGCCAACGACAATAACGAGACGAAAATCGGTGCCGGCGGCCGGCTGATGGCCGAGGAGACGCCGAACACGTTTACGCTGTCCGACACGGTCTGGGTAAAAAGGGATTTATAGTAGTCCGGATTGGTTAGATTCTCGGCGAACGAATAATGATGCGGTAGATCGTAAGCGGAACCTGAAATAGCCGAAAAGTTACTTACGAGCGGACATTTTTCAGTTATTTATTATTATTTGGATAATGCAGTGCCGCGGATTAAGGAAACACGGCTTCTGGGCAATGCTAAAGCGTTGAGACGGCGCCTTTTTCCATTAAATATACTCCTGCACTTTCAGAGACAACTCTATGTGGTAGCACGGAATAGGCAGTTGGTAGATTGTTGCAATAAAGAGAAGTGTTATTACAGTTCGTTGTGAGCAGTCACAGCCTGATTTACTTGAAACGTTAATTCATATAGATTTATGTATATTATTATCAAAATAGTGTCGGTTGATATGATTTTCAAGTCGTTGAGAATTACAAAAAAAAAAAACGAAATTTAATTGTGAGACGATTGGATATTATGTTTATCTATTTTGAGCGGAGTTTTTAAAAAATCTAGAAATTTTCTATCAAGAACGATCTGCCATGTGCGATTTAATTGTAGTTTTCCGAATATGAAACTATAATAATTTGTGGTTAAATGTATTTTCGAAATTTTAAATTTCTTTATAGAATAACAACATATGATTGATAATTATTTTAATGGAAAATGTATGGATTTTTTAAAAACTAAAAAAAAAAATGGAAATTGTCAAATTTTAAAAATGTTGGAACCATTTTTACGATATTGATTTACACCAATAAAAAAATTCTAAAAATCATATTCTAACGGTGTACGACGTTATTGCAGCGTTTTTATATTTATGTGTATTTTTTCAAATCCGGTCACGTACCCACGTCCAAATAGAAAGCGTCGAATTGATAGTTGTCTACGAGGTCTTTCAATTGTCGTTGTAACCACGGGCCACAATTTCGGTTCGTGATGTCCAACATTCCGGCGCTTTTCACGGTTTTGTATCTGGTCAAGGCTGGCACATAGCGTTCCGTACCCATTTGCCTTACCTGAATTACAACAACAACAACAATAACGGATGAAGTGAACCGAGTGCTCCTCTGTATTGGCGTCATTATTATTACTATGTGAACAAATCGGATAAATAGGTCTTAGTGTCTATAGCGAATTAGTGATCCATCGACTCGTGTTCAAAACGAGAGAAAGGTTAAAAAAAAGTTTAGTAAACACCCGAAATAACGCCATTGCAGCTGGTTCAGCTCATCAGCTATTATTATTTGTACGCGTTTTCGTGTGCTTACGAGAATGCCCTCTCTGACGGCCTCGGCGAAATTTCTCGACTCCGTGCTGATGAACGGCTGTACCGTGACCACTATGCGAAAACCCCGGCGGTGGATTATGTTGATCGTCTCTTTCATTGTCGGAAACCGCTTCTGGTCCAGAGAAAAATCGCCCATTTCCGCCTGCCAGAATTCGTTTAACAGCACGTGACCTGCGCAGCACGCGGATTACCACCACCGGTATACGGAAGGTACCTTTACAAACCTACCTTGTTTTATGAAACCCAAAGCGATGATGTCTTCGGTGTAGTTGACCATCGTCGACTCGTTCAACAGTTCCTTCCTGGTGGGCGCCAATTGCCAGACCGGCTCCGTCAGCAAAGAGTTTATGATTTCTGCGTCCGAAGCTTTCAGGCCGTCCCATAACATTTTTTCGGAGAGCGCCGTGTGAAGCGTCTTCATGTTGCGCGCTGAGCATATCGTGTAGTTCAGCACGGGCAATCCGACCGCATGCCGGTAAGCGAAGTCGTCGTGGCTCGCCTGAAACGACAGAGCTGAAGTCACACAGTGAAAACACACGGCGATCCCTGTGAAATTGCAAATCGGAAATTCGACTGTTCTCGTATTTACTTTCAGACACAGTCTGTTGTCGCGACCCGCGTTTATGGACACGTGCAGCGGCGTGTTGGAGTGCACTGTAATCGCCACTCCTTTGGAATTGATGAAATACCGTCCGAGCACATTACCCCACCAGTGTCTTCCCGTGTGCCCGGTAATGAAAGGAGACATTTCGACCCGGCCCAACTGGACCGGCCACGCCATGCCCAACGTTCTGCCGCCACCGTACCTGCAGAGCGAAGCAAAATAAAATCAATTATTTAAATGAATATTTTAGATACAGCGCGGAACGAGAAATGTATTAGAGAATGACGTGTTTTCTTTCGAAGTCTGTAATCGAAAATTCTACCAGATGGTATTGATCCGACCTTTACACGCTCAATCGTTTTTCGGTAACGAATCTTACCTATAGTTGGTACTTTAAAAAGGTTTGCATTCTTCTTAAAAGCGCCTAAAAAAAAAACTACCGAAATATTACATATAAAAATCGGTAAAAATGCGTTTTCGTTAAAATATCTATTATTATCGAAAACAAAATTACCTCGGAGTTTCGAAGTTTTTAAAAAATATGTAACTCTGTATTATATTACTATAAAAATTTTTTCAAAAAGTTTCTTTAAATTTTGTGCTGTTTCTGTAATTTATAGACTTTTTGACGAACTAGCTGATTTTTTTACCGTTCTTAACACAAGAAATGTTTTCGATAGGTTTTTTTGGGCCACGTTTAAAGACTTTTCTACTAGACGAAAAGTCGTGCACAGAAAAACAAAAAAAAAAAGTCGTCGTAAAAACAGTAGTTTCGCTCAGAACCTAAAACGATAAAAAATGAATCGATTATTAAAACTAATTTAGGGGTGCTCTTTTTCGTTTTCTACGTTCACGGCTAAGTTTTTCGAGCGGGTTTTTATTTTGACACGTTTCAGGACTATAACGTATTATTATTTTTTAATAACTGTAACCTTTAGAAATATTACCACACGTACACATATTCTGTCTGTAACCGTACTTTTCCAAAGATATACGCGTGATTTGACGCGGATATTATTTCAACGCCCGAATCGGGAATTACAATGTTATTGATCAATGGATAGCCATTCACAACATCTATCGATATAAAATTTCTAATTTTCTTGGTTTTTGAACTAATTATTATTCATTGAGTACTTCGTCTGTTTTTTACTTCAACATCTGAATACGGGTAAGACTTTTCTCGGTGATCTAAACTTAACCGCGCCATACCGCTTGGTAATTACCGGTTAATAGACCGAGGCATATTACGAATTGCAATAAATACTATCGAATTTAGAGGCAATAAAAAAAAAAATTATTTTTATTTTTTTAAAATTATTGTTGTATAATATATGTTATGTAAAAAAAAATCCTCCGTATTCCCCCTTCTCCCCATGGAATTACGTCCCTGTTTTGAATCGACGCGTACTCGAGTAGGGGCCGCCTTAAATGTGGTTTACTGCAGATAACACAAAAGGATTTACCGTGTTGAGCGCTTTTAAGCGATTTGGGCGTGAAATAAAATTCGTGTCGTCGTCCCCAAGGGACGGGGAGAGACGCGGGAGCGCTCTCCTTTTTTCCTTATTCGTCGGAAGGGTTCGTATTCGGCAGGACGTGAAAGCGTATCGATTGGCGTGACTATCTCGCATAACTCCTGAACTCCTGCGCGCATATTATTATTACGTTGTTCCACGCCGATAACCGGTGCGCGTTACGAGTATTTGAGAGTTACACGAGTACCTATTCGAATACCGGGGACTAACCAATGGCCGTATTGTTCTCCGTCTTCGTAACAATCCACCGGGTCGTACTTATCCGTCAGGCTGAACCATTCGACCGTGTAGCAGTTCAAGCCTTCGGCCGGTCTTTCCTCGTGGGACAGATACAATCTGGCTTTTTGCATCCATTCGAAACACTGCACGTCCGGTGGTTTACGGTGTTCCGCCAAGCAATCGAACGCCTTCTCCCTGTCCGCCAGGCCCGTGCCCAGGTAACCGAAAGCTATCTCGTGCCCGTCCGCGCCGAACAATCGCAAGAAACGGTCTTCCTTGTTGAACCTCGTGTACTTGAAATACGCTTTCTACGCACGCAAGCAACAAGCACGCGTTACAAAACCTGTCGTCGTCGTCGTCGTCGTTTTTCCGCGTAGCCAGGGCACTAGGGCAGGATAAGGGGGACTGTCGCGAGGGCAGGCCGGACACCTTTTTCCTTTCCCCCAAAAGTCTTTTCACTCCGCTCTTATCTGTGTGGTCGGTCAACAGCTAGAAAACGGAGGAACGCGGAAGCAAAAAAAAAAAAACAAAAAAAATGTAATATGCAAAAAATTACGATATTCTCGGATTTATTTAAATATTTTTAATTAGTATTACAGGTGGTCGGCACGCACGTATTCGACAGAAAAGACAACGATCGAATCGCGGTGGATTTAGACGATGAAAGATTTCGAGTGAAACGAACAGGCGACTTATCCCGTTGTACACAATACTATTATTAACATTTTAAGAAGAAGCATTTACTCTGTTCGCTTATATATATATGTGTATACAAAACACGGACGTTTGAAACTTTAAATTTAACCGAAACGCCACAATTCAAATCTTGTGCGGGGAGGCTGCGTGCGTAGCTTAATTTTGCCGTATTATTACGTACCGACAAATCGTTAAAATAAATTTTATTTTTAATGGAAATCGGCGGTGGAGAGGGCGGAATGGAAAAAAAAATTCTGGCTACGCGTCAGCGTTAATACAATATACAATCGTCATTTCGACGATATTATATTAATATTATATTATGTTCGTTCTCACTTGCAACACGTGTCGGTCATAATAAACGTGGGCGAATTTCAACACGCAAACGATCACGACGAACAAAAATATTATAAACGCCCTCAGTTTGTAGTCGGCTTGTACTTCTTTGTTTTTCGACATTTTTTGAATGTTCATCTGGTGTACGATTTGAAATGAAAAAAAAAAATTTCATTATTATCAAGCCCGGACTCTTTAAGTCTGGCGAGGGGCTCCCGGGGCGGAATTTAATAATGGTCAGCCCGTTTAAGAAAATTATAATAGTGATTTTTCCTCTACAAAGATATTTGTCGCTTCGTTTGCGACGTATAGATCACTTACGATTAATTTCTTTTTTTTTTTTTTCGTATATAAATCGATTGATATTAAACGCCAGGTGATATTATTTTAAAATTTAAATTCGAGTCAATAATATAACATAATTTATATATACATTTAGTTGTCTGTATACAGGGATTTAAAATAATTGATGAATTTACGTAAATATTATTAAAGTAATAAAAACGAAAATCGAATGAAATCATTTATTATAAAATCACGTATGGGTTGTAATATAATGAGTCGTTTATGTGAAATTCTTTTTCCTCGATTTTCACGAAGCAAACCCTATTAATGTTTGTTCAAAATTCTTGTAGAACACCATTTTCAGTGGATCGACAATCTTATCTTACCAAAAAGTCTTGAATGTATTCGTGTTTTTAACAGCGGCTAGTTAAGAAACCGATATTTTCGGGCAGTGCATTTAACAATGGCGATATGAAAATACGGAAATCTTTCGGAATACGGAATAAGGAAATATAGACAATCTATCACTCTGTATTTTTCGGGCGGTGTGTAGTTTTTAACGTATTATTAGAGAAAATATTTCTTTTATTATTTTGAATGATAAAACTACCTTGTTTAAAAAAAAAAAAATACATACGTATGTCAAATTGGAGAAAAAAAAGTGTACGAACGACCGCTTCGTAATTAATTTTAAGCTGACAACAAAACGGGCCTCCTCTTACACCCTCGTGTGCCCCCAGGGACGTTAATCCGAGCTTGATCATTGTGCGCGAGTGAAATAGCAAAAAAATAAAAATTACATGTACCAAAAGTTTTTCTCTGAGTAAACTCGAAATAGAATTCATACTCGTAAGCGAGTTCACCGACAAATCCGTGTCGTCCAGTGTCCCGTACTTGTCCGAATCCGATTGCGATGCTGTGGAAGATCTTCTGGTCACGTGAATCACCGGCGATCTAAACGAATTAAAACATGTTTCGATTTGATTTTAAAATAATGAAAATACACCGCGTTACAGGTGTACGCGCGTCGTGTAATATACGCAAATCGCATTGGGTGTGATGTATAGTGGCACAGTACAAACAATAAATTTGGGTATAAAATACGGTGTTTTGTAGAGTTGAATGAAAACTAATATTTATTACCTTATATACGGAAGTTTGCGAGAATAACTACTTTTTGTTCTCCGCTTTGCTTCTGGAGGGGGGCAGGACGAGACACGAGCAAAATACATTTTATTGAGATACGTTTGCAGATTCATACAATTGAGTGGAAAACGCGTTAATATTTTCTAGCTGTTCCGCGTAAAACTCAGAATTTTCGATTATATTTCTTATTACGTTTTGAATATACAATAAATAAATAAGCGCTAAAAAAATAATATACATATATACTGAAACTTTAACGAAGATAAATACCATCATTTTTGTTTGGAATCGGTTAAAAAAAAAATATATTTCAATACAAGTTGAACAGATTTCCATTCGAGTTGGATTAATACGATTCATTAAAAGTTTTAAAAAATTTTTTTTTTTAATGTAAAGTTATTATTAATTATATTTCGTTTGTATATAAGAAATGTATAAACTCGCTAATTAACGACTCAGTGTGCGTAGTAAGTTTTTATAACTTATACGAGTGCAATATTAAAAAAATGTGTATATAAACAAAATAATGATTATTTCCTCCTTTTTTTTTTCACTCGACTAGGTACACCATGAAGTCGTAATATATATAATATTTTATATTCTATGTAGATCTTAAGATATTTTCGAAAATTCTCTTCAAGTCATTTTATAGATACGTTAGATAAATAAGTATAAACAAATAATATTTAGCTATTGCTTACGTTTACAACGTAAAGAAACCAAATTTGTTTGGTAGTATTGAACCGAGCTGTCGTTAAGCTTCCGAGTTATATTATTAAAAAAATGTCGCATTTACCTTTTTTTTTTTACCGGGGGAACCGATGTTTGTTTGTAACGAGAAGCAGGGAAAACGCAATAATGTAATACGTTAGAAAATGATACACGCGGTGAACGTACCTCTTAATAATATTATTATAACGTAATATTATATTGTGTGTAGTCGGTATCAAAATAATTGTTTTTGACCACTACAGGGCACGTAACGTTCGATTGCATATTAAAATAAAAACGGACTACGAAAAAAAAAAGTTTTAGGCCGTACGACCTCCCTGGGGGTTATCCTCCCTATCTCTTGGTCAATAATAATATATATACTCTCTAGTTATTATAATACACTATAATATCCTTCCAACATCTCCACTGCGCGTCCGTCCCTTTCAGTCGTTTCCCCTTGTCGTAAGCACACCGGCCCGGTGTATTTATCGTACCTACGAATTTAATCTCGAGAAAAATACGACCGTAGAAAAAATATTAGAAGACTAACGTTGGTTTCCTATCCGCGCAAGACATACAGCGGATCGTCCCTTTAGACGACTATTTTTTTTTTCTTTCGATATAAAGCCATTGGCGAAACAACTCGTATACGTTTCCTTTTTTTTTTTTTTATTATTATTATTTTATTTAACATCGACCCGCGTTTATTCGTCTAAAACCGTTCCGAGTCGCTGGACGTTGTTAGAATTTGCTGGAAAAAAGCTTATGATTCTTTTAGATTTATAGTTCGTAGCGCCAATTTCACGACCAACCGCGATCTTAAAAAAGAAGAAAAAACTGATTATTTTACAAAAAAAAAATATGTTTACGTTACAGACCAACTCCGAATACAAATCCAATACACTATCTGACGAGATAAAAATACACTTTTTCTAAATAGAACTTTTTTTTTTTTTTTATATCAGCACTACTACTCGTACATTTTTTTTTCAGCCACCGTTAGACAGAATATGAAAATGCCGGTTTCTATAGAGAATATATATTATTATTATGGTCTTCGATATACATATGCGGACGAGGAAGAAAATTCGTCCTAACTGTATTATTAAAATTATTCGTAAAATCGTTTTCTGTGTTCATATCAATTATGTGCGACGAAAAATACAAACTTATTTCTTATCAAAAATATATTTTACTCACCTAGCTAAGCTTGTCGGCCGGGCATTCGTATAAATAAAAAAACATTAATAAAATCATTTACTAAGATTAGGTAATATGTTATTATAGTTAATATACATACGTTATTCGCATCCTAAAAAAATATTCGAAGAATTATTCTTTTAAACGCCATTTATTAAGCGTAACGTTTTAATTTTTTTTTGCATTTCGCAAATTGTTATACACGTTTTCAAACTAATCGATTGTTCGCACAAAACGTGCACTACTTTTCCGCATCACCGAGTGAACACACAATCCATACAGTCGACCTAACCCGCCGAGTCCCTGCGTACCGATGACGGACTATAAAAAAAGAAACTATTCCGCCGAAATGTGTGTTTATCGATTGTCGAACGAGTTGAACACGTAAATATTTGTTTACGGCGCGGTTTTTAATGCAGGCAATGGCAATTAGTTTACAAGCAATTTTGAACTTTGACGTGTCGACGGAATGAGTTAAATTTTAAATTGAACGCTTTGCACCTTTCGTTCCGGTTTCGTTGTTAGGTACTCGTTACGTTCAGTAATATTATTCGTACGAAAATTATGACCGCTACTATATAATAATAATAATCGATTTACGTGTTAATAAAACAAAAAAGAAAAAAAAAATGTATTTTTTCGTACCTACTTATTTTTAGAGCACATTTCGCTGTTGGCAACTCGAAAGCGCGAATAAGTACACGTTTTTCAGTGCTGTAAGCACTCCCGAGCTCCGGTTATAAGCGTAGAAAAAAAACGACGAGGTTTATAATATGTGCGTGTGTGTATAGGTACTTTAGAGTTATATTTTGTTGATGCCTGCAGCATAAGACTTCTAGGACTCGCAGCGAATTCAAGACTTGACTGTTTTTATCTTTATGTTTTGCGCGTTTTACAATTTTGAAAACAAACATATATAATACGCAGGTAGTATATTATATTTTATATCGGTACGACCGAGTACAAAGATAAAAAAAAAAACACGAAAAATCCATTATCAAATTTATAATGCCACACCGCAATAGTTTCGTATGAGATATAAAAATCAATTTTTATAATATGTATTTATTTATATAATATAACGTCGTCTTAAATGGTATTTGAAAGTTTTTCGGTGGATTTTTCTATTTTTTTTTTGTCGTCGGTTAGTTTCCGGGAAGAATTTTGTCCGGACGTAACAAAGTGAGTTTTTTTTCAGGAAACTCTAAAAAACCCCCACACAATTCATTATTATTATTATTACTAGCTGTTATTTTTGAGCCCGGGGTAATTGTTATTAATAGTGATATATATAGTAAATAGAACAGAAGTTCCCAAACTTTTCACGAGGCAACCTATTTTTGAAAATATTCAAATTTTGGCGATACGCCTACATCAATTGTTTTTTCTATTTGTTAAGGTATGTTATATGCATTAAATAAAATATTAACGAAAAACGTATTTATACATTAACAACGTTGTATAAAGTGTGATTTGTTTGTTAGAAAAAAAATATACGGTTTATTATTATTATTATTATACTCGTATAGTCATTATATAGTTAAGTGCGAAGGGTTCGCTCGTCATCGATCGTTCTTGATAACTGCATTAATGTCCACATCGATGCTGGTTAATTCGAGACGTGAGGTGTTTGACAGGTGAAATTTGTTCTAACTTCCAAATTATATCAAGGGTTGAATAGGATATGGTGAAGGTTTTTTGTAGATTTAGTAGAAAGTGTCTTGTACAATTTGCAGACAACCAGAATGCCATTAAATAACCATGAGTTGAAACTCATTCTTAACGAATTGTCTTCATGATATACAATATACATGTAAATCAATTCTTTTTCAGCTTTTGATGATGATTGATAACCCATTCCACAGATTTTTCGCTACCCGCAATTTGAGAAACGTCGGATGTTATATCATTGCTACTACGTAATTATTTTGTTTACTCAATGTCAACAAAATTTCTGTATTAAACTGTGTTCGAAATACCGTTCACTTTAAAAATTGAATTCGTTCACGTACATTAGTGGTAGTTATAAGGGGGGCGATAGGTGGATCGCCCAACATGGGATTTGATATTTTTAAATTTAGTATATCTCTTAACTAACAGCATTGACTTGTGTCATGTAAGTTGGTCCAGTTATGTCATGGTTATGCTCCATTTTCGCCACCCCCTTTGAAAATCATGTATATGTCTGGAATTAGTGCTCGACCGGCGCGCTGATCGTGATCGAGCGTCTAGAGCTTAGCTGACGACAAACTCGGTCGTGTACAATGTAAACGAGTAAAGGTGTAAAAGTGATTAAAGATTAAACGTTAAGTTAAATAAATAAATGAACGAGTAAACGTGTAAACGAGCGTACAATGAGGAAAGATGAATCCTTACGTTCATTTCATTACATTGAAATACGCGAAATAATAATATTATAAATAATAATAAAAAAAAAAAATAATAAAGATTGCATACGTGCGTGCGATCGGTCGCTCGGTCAGCGTCAAACTAAACACCCGCATATACCGACATAGCTCGTCAGTCGACCGTAATAAAACGGGAAAAGAAAGTAGTCACCAGATAGCGCTACAACACGACATAGAGGGCGTGGCAGACAGGCGCGTATAAATAGCGGTCAGTCTCGAAAACGCCCACATACATACAAACACCGCAGTCAGACGCGAACTACGTCGTTCACGCATGACCGCCGTGACAACACTGAGCGGTCCGATGGTTTCGGACCGCTATTTATAAGCGCCTTTCTGCCACGCCCTCTATGTTGTGACGTAGCGCTTAATGTTAAATGTGTAAAAAAGGAACTCGTACACGTTCACGTTCTTTTAAATAATGAAAGCGTTCATTTACATTTTTTTTTGCATTTTTTGCAATCCGTGTAAAATAGATTTATAATACCCTGCAAATAATAATAATAATAATAATAATAAAAAATTATACAAACTTAAAACCAAACACGGCTTAACTCTTCCATCTTTTAAAAGTCAAGACAATCTAGTCAAGTGCACACCTTGCTGCAGGACATAGTTGAAAATCCTTTTTCACATAAAGAATTGCTCGGGAAATGTATTAGTTTTTTCAATAACACTGCGTATTCGCAAACCGTATCGAGCAAAAAATTTAAATTTACCACTTTTAATCATTTTACCGCTAAAGTGTTTATATTTATAGATTTTTTATTTTTGATAATAATATTGAATTATTATGATTTTCGATAATATTGTGATTTTATGTTTGTAATATTTTGTTGCCGATCCATCAAAAATATTTCGCGACCCACAGCTCGGGAAACACTCGGATAGAAGAACAAGACGTGAAGGACTATAATTCGAAGCTTTATATTTTTTATTTATATATTTTGAAAATACTTATTATAATCATTAATTATTATTATCGAAATAATAAAACGAGAAACGGAAAAAAAATAAAGATTTTTACAGCACAGTGTCTTTTTTTGTTTCTACCGAGACAGTAATATCGAAAAAAATGCTGTACAATATACTTATTATAATCATTAATTATTATTATCGCGAAACGGAAAAAATAAAGATTTTTTTTTTGTTTCTACCGAGAAAAAAACAATAAAAACGACGAAATTTTATTTATATATTTTTATACTTTTTCTGTGTGAGTTGTAAAATCGTACAGATTTGAACCCGATTCAAGGGAAACGACGGAGACGAAGTTCGAGAACAAGTCTGCGTAATAGGCGGCTGTACAGCTGCGAATAACTCAATAATAAAAAAGCAAATTCGAGTGAAACGCACGGAGGAGAAATCATCTGACTTGCAACTACTATGACTCCCGGATTAAAAACGAAATAAAAAAAAAAAAAAAAAAAATCAATATTAATTAACGAGTATTAAATCACGGCAATGCCCCAGAGTAAGTACGTTTTAGAAGTGTAAATACTGCTGGCGGAAATGTATTTAACTTGTTTCGAGAAACTCGCTGTCAATCGCAATATTGTCTATCGGCGACGGTGGCCTTTGCAAAGGGTTCGGTATTTCTCGTACACATAAACGCGGTTCCCTGCAGGAGTTTCCTCATAATATTATGTAAATACGGATGGTCGCACGGGTAAGTTTACTGAAAGTCTAAAACCGATAGTTACGCGCGACAATGCTAATTTTAATCTGTCGGAGCAGGTGCGCAGCCGGATGCGAATGTGGACCATTCGGGTTTTAAGCTCTAAGGCCGGTACGCATACAAAAACGCGCGTAAACACGAAACGCGCAATATAAGAAATTATTTTTAACGTTTTTTTTTTTCTATTTCAATATATTATTATTATTTTTTTATCATAACGTCACGCTGAAAAAACGAACGAAAATACGTAACGTACAATTTATTCGAAATCTTTTTTTTTTTTTTCACATTTACATTTATATAGAGAGTGTTGTAGACGTCGGTTATTTTATTAAACACATTATCATATTAAATATATATATATATATTTTTTTTAGTGAAAGTAAAGAATTGTTTGAAGTCAAATAGCCCTTAACACGTAAAATAAATATTGTACTCCATAAAGTTGATTAAAAATTATTTTTATCGTTTTTTCGTAACGATACGCTTTCAAATGTATATTGCGAATTTATTTAATAAACGTAATTATTATGGCGGAGCTCTTTTCTCGTATCGTTCTAATCAGAAATTAGAATCTCGAAGATCCTAAAAGGAGCGGTGTTACGTTAATAAATATATTTTATACCGTTATTCTCGTCGCGACTACGTAAATTTCTTTGAAAATATATCTTATTCGTATTCTTAAAATCCAATTATCTTATGTAGGTTAAAAGTAAAAACTCTTTTCGTTTTTTTTTTTTTTTTATTAATCTCTTAGGAAAAAAGTAAAACGACCGAGAATCCAGCTGCACGCGTTTGAGAGTTTATATAAAGTTCAAAGTCGTTTTATATAAATAATATTATAATTTTTTTTTATCTAATTCCGCGCGATACGTGTAAACCCGGCTAAATTACACAGGATAACGTTTTAATTGTATATAAATAATTGAAATTTTAAGAAACGAACCGACACGAATTGTCGCGGAAAAAAAACGAATAAAATACAAGAACTGCAGAAGACAACACGCGGGGAGCGTGACTTTTTTACCGATCGGTTAACATTTTTAAACAATCGATTTCATATCGATTTACGGATCGTCGGTTTTGAAACGTTCAATCGACGAATGTCCGTTTCCATATATATGATGTGATCGATACACGAGAATACAATATTTCGAACTATACGTTTTATTTTTTCGTTTGAAAGGATTTCAATCGATTTTTCTAAAACGTCCAAAATTTAAAAAAAAAAAAAAAAATTTACATTTATTATTATTTAGTAACTTTTTCCACTTAACTACACTGTTTTACTCGGCAATGCTCGGACGAAAATTGCCAGTTTAGATCGTATTCGCTCTGACTAAATTGTGAAAACCCAAAGACTCCTCCATGTTGATCGGATATTTGAATCGAAAATTCGCCAGAGTCGAGAAATCTTCGAACGTTGTACTTAATTTTTTTTTTTAACCACCACAATCCGATAATCAATGCGTTTCGTTAATCATTTGTATTTGATATTCAACAATTTCAGAAAAATTATACATACAAATATTATTAATGTTAAACATTATTATTAACTAATGTCTACATCGTTGTGTGTTGGAATAATTAATAAGTTCAATTTGAAAAAAAAAAATGCTCCGCTCAATATGAAATCGAATAAAAAAAAAAAAAAAAATCGGAAGAATTTCCATACGTGATGCGGTTGTAGTAAAAAACGAAAAAATGTTTTTTTTTTTTTATAAAGTAAGCCGAATATGTCAAAATATTATGTTTTATTATAGTTTATTGGAATCGCGTTTGATTTCGAAAAAAATTTTATTCGACGGCGAAAATATTCCTTTTTTAAAAAAAATATCGAAAAATGATTAACACGAAATTTATACGATATAAGGCAGTTAAATTAAAAAAAAAAAATTCGTTTTTAATCGCTACACTTTTATGCGATCCCGTAACAAAAAATGTATTCTTTACATATGATAAACATCGTATCGTTTTATAAAATATTATAATTGCGTGTCGTGACGTCATAAATTTCTTACTCAAAACTCGATGTGAACGTTCGTTGTTCGTCCGATTTAATTAACTCGGACTTTTCATTAAATTAAAAATCGGGGCGCGCTATTCTGCTCTCTCGCTCTCTCTGTCTCTCTGCCGTTATTCGGAGCACGAACCCCGTGGCGTTGTCGTCGACGTGATTTTATATACAAAGCGCCAAGTATATAATAATATAAGTATGATAAGTATAAAATATTTATAAGCGCGTTTATGTGAATTATGGCCAAAACGAGCGAAACGAGCACATCGCGTGAGTAAAGTGCACACGGCAATAATAATAATCGTATACGACAACGTTCTGTATAATACTCTCGGTATGTTGGACAGTAATCTTCTGTGACACCATAATAAAATAACATACCTCGTTATTATCGCTTATCATTAGGTTAAGGATTTTCATTCGATTTTCAAAAAAAAAAATATATACTTATATAAAAAGACATTTTTAAATTTTATAAGTCGAAAAATGTCCTTGAAAAAATACACTTAAAATAATTTCATTTTATTATTATTATTACTACCGAATAAAATCAATTAATTTAATTAAATTTTCTTTTTTAAGAAAAAAGAGATATAGCAAGTGTTCGAGTGAAACACGTAGACACAGATGTTAGAGTTTTGTTGTTTTTACGGTCCTTTGTATTGTTATTAAGAAGACTAAAAATCGAAAAACGTGCGAAATAAAATATCGATTGTGAAGTTCATCCGAGCATTCGGAATAAGCAAAAGAAAAAAATTTAGCGAGCCGCGGATGCTGGGTAATATTTAAAAATTATCACAGTTTTAGTCAATTCTATATGGACAGGTCCAGCTTCTAAAGTGTCTGCAAGATAAGTCTTTCCGTTAAATTTCCGAATAATATTCTGCTTCTTAATTTACAATTGTATGTCTATTACTGTTCTATAAATCCTGTTCATCATAAAATCTCTATATCACATGCTTTCTCTCTCTCATAGCGTCAGATTCAAATTCAGACGTATCTTATTTCATTCGTTATACTTCGCTTCTCCCCACAAAACCTGCTCTTTTCGTTTTTGGTATTATAAATCGGATAAATGTACAGCTTCTTTCGTCTCCCTTTTTCGCTCAATTTCTCCTTTTATTTTCTCTTCACCTCCAGTTTCTATTTCTCTCAAAACAATTGTTTAACCCTTCCATTTTTGGAAAAGTCGTAAATATGACCCCCCCCCCGCCACACCCATTCCTTCTATTTTTCTTTAAACGATTCTCCTTATTGTTCCCTCCTGCACGACGATCTCCAGAAATGCGATTCATCCAATCTTCTTTTCCATTGTCTTGTCCTTTTATCTAAGCGACAACAGCTCGCTGACCTTTTTTTTCAAACCTACCGGATTCGAAGCGAAGGGGCGCTTCTCCTTTCATTTTCCAATCTTCCGAGACCTTTTCCTTATCGAATCCGTCGTTAATTGCATCCTGCCGTGAGGTTTTTTTTTTTTATTAACAACACTTACCACCCTGCAGGGAATCTACTAATGTTTATGTATATTATGGTTTCGATGGATAAATTTTACATAGTTGTACTCGTATATTTATTACAATTATCACTTACAAGGGTCTCGGATGTATGCCGTGATGCGTCCGATGACACACGGTCGCGTCCTCCAACATGTCGCTGAAAGTCTCGCTGGAATCGTATCCGTTGAGCCTGACCCTTTCCGGAGTGAGCTACAACAGAAACAAAGTACAAAATCGGTGTTTAGCCATAACGTTTTACAAATTTTACGCGTTTTTCTTTCGATTTATAATATGAATAAAAATAATAAATATCGTACACATCGCGTATATGTGTCGTACGCATGTGTGTACACTTCGTATAAAACTGTTTGCTATATAAAATTTAATACATTAACGGATAACGCGTAAATTTAAATTTGGCGATACGAACGAGTGCATATTTTAATGGAAAACATTGTTAATATAATTGGTGGCGGTGATGGCTGGTTTCAAAGGGGTTCGACGACGCGAGTTCCCTGGCCGTATAATATACACGAAGTATACAGTATAAAGTGCACGCAAATGTTAATTAACGCGCACTTCATTATAATTATGTTATTAAATAAATGAACGTGTCCGCTATTCGAAACGCACGCGTCGTTGCTGCCACCAATCCGCGTAGTGCGTACATAAATTTTTATATTATATATTTATGTGTATTGTGTATATAATACAAATTGTAAGCCGTACATTACGCGCTTATATATATATTGTTATTAGTTTTGACTTTTCGATTTGTTTTTATGTTTCAGCATAAAAAAAAAAAATAGGTACAAATGCGTAATTCACCGGTTTTATTTTTCAAAACATTTGTGTATTTTTGAACGAAAAACTAACGACGAGATCAGAATTATTGGCCGGACGGACATATATAT
This sequence comes from Slavum lentiscoides, assembly GCA_032441835.1. NCBI lineage: Eukaryota > Metazoa > Arthropoda > Insecta > Hemiptera > Aphididae > Slavum > Slavum lentiscoides. Next base: position 1,914,457 of record CM063713.1, read on the forward strand.
ATATATATATAATATATTATATACTTAGTTTAGCTGTGCTTAAAAACTAATTTAAACTATATTTATACTTTTTGACACTTGAAGGGACGGTGAAAAGTAAAAGCGCGTATTATCATTAATTTTAAAGTAATTATCCTAAACTTCAATTTTTTTTTCAAATAACTTCTTTTTTTTTTAAAAAAAAAAGTAATTTTTTTTTTACCTGTTTTTTTGTTTACTCCGAAGTTTTTGGAAAAAAAATAATTTATTTAACGTTTTATAAATTTTTTTGAACTACAAACCCGAAAAAGTAAATCGAAAAATAAACAGTGTCAAATATACTCGTACATACTATATACGCAAGAGCTAGTGCCCGTTACTATAACGTTTTTTTTGGGCGTCGAGGATCGGAGTGGACATCATCTCCAATTAAATTAAGTGAAAAATACGGTTTATATAAAGTATATACGTATTTTTTTCTGATTTATAAAGGTTAAATTGATATAAATTCCGTTTTTGCCGAATACTCGGAAGCGAAGAAAAAAAAAATTTTTGTTTCGAAAAACAGTAATCGGTTTTTATCAAAGTTATTGGGTTTTCGAAAAAAAAAAAATTATAAACATGAAGTTTATGCAAATAATTTTCAAAAATCAGTGTGATACGCATTATTTTTTTTTTAACATTTTACAGTGTCAGTTAAAACACGCGTGTATTCAATACATAATTTAAAAAAAATGTCTATTTAACAAAACAAAAAAAAAATAGCGTTTTTAAGCATTACTTCTAAAACAATGTCTGTGAATTTTTCCAAAACAAAAATAAATAAATAATAAAAATGCGCAGGTTTTATACGTGTTTCGTGTACGCGCAAATGTCGAAAGACCAATATTATGAGACCAAAAAAAAAAAAAAAAATTATTTTGAATAAAAAAGAAATGTAATTAATTTTTTTCATTCGGAACGACGTGTAATTATAATACATCAGTCCTGTGTACGTGGACCAAATGTAATAATCGACTCTCTGGTGGTCCGATTTCGTTGTTAAAATTGTACATTTTTCAAAAAGTAATAATTTTTTATTTTTTTTCATGACGGGATAATTTCGTTATTTTTGCTTTGTTTGCACCCTCGGTAGCTTAGGCAACGATATGTTATATGCACGTCACAGTGAATTACATTTTCCTATCATTGACGACCACCATTTATGGGGTTTTGACGTTATCAAATTCCGAATCGTCCGGCCGAGTAGTAGTTTTATTTTTTTTTTTTTTTAGGAGCTCTTACTCATAAAATAATAATAATATTTTCGTTTTCGTAGATAACAACTGCGAGCAGTAATAATGTTCGTCGTAAATTATTCTCTCCGTTCTTTTAGATTAATAATACTAAAAGTCACGCGCCATACGCGTCGTCTCGATACGTAACGAAATATTGTAAAAGTATGAAATCGTCCGAATGTTTAAAACGACGCAGGAGAATATATTTATAGTTAGGTCGTTGTTTTATGCGAAAATATATATTATTTAATCGTTTTTTTGCATGCAGGTTTTTCATTTTTTAAACGAAAAAACGACGCTTTTTCTTTTCCACTTCGACATATCCCGGTATAGTAGTCGATCGCTTAAAACGTATAGAATAATAGTAACCAAATTTCAAAAAGCGGCGGAACAAAAAACTTAAAGCAAAAACAGCTTCGAAACTTAATTAGGATAACCGCTTAATCGGGACGATAATTCTACAATCATCAAAATAAAATTACGATATTGTAATGAAAATGTTCACCGCTTATCTGGTACACGAAACCGGATAATCGGGACGTTTTTATCGAGTATATCAATGCCAACGTTATGATCGAGGAATATGTTATCGTAATAGTAGAATATTAAAACACGTGGAAATCTGTACGCATGGATTCAATATACTACGATCAAAACGAAAACGTTGATGGTGCGATCATTAAAACCGTACAATGTAAACACATAATTCAGGCGAAGACTCCGACCAGGAGCCACATCTACCAAGCGAAGAAACGTTTGGAAACATTGAGAACATTCTTTCTTCAACAAGTAAACGGTGGAAGTGCTTCGGACATCTGTTCAGACTGTATTCGTCAACAATAATCATTGACAATATTAATAAACAAAATACTATTGATCACTTTTTTATTCTCCAATATTAAGTAAATACTTTTTTTCATAAATAGGCATGTATTTTTTTTTGTATTAAAAATTATTATTGCATATTTTTATGTTTTTTTTATTGGCGCAACCGCTTTATTGGGACGTAATAACACGCGATCGACGTGTTACTCCAATAAATCGGAGTCTGTTGTAAGGTTTATAGGCCGCAGTACCATATTTTATAAATATTATAACGTTAGTTTATGTGAGCAATAAATCGACAAATCAACCCGAAATATCAACGATAAAATACAAACGTGTTTTTTTTCTTCAGATTATAACAAAACGGATTTTCTGTATATCGCGCGCTGTTTCGAACCATCTTTGTACAACGCGCGTGAGCTGCGAATCAAACATTTCTATACAAGTTGTAATTTTTTCGGAAAATCGAATTGTTCGCAGAGGAATTCTTAGATTTCTAATGCGCGTCTTTTGAACATTATATAATAACGATGTTTATCCGATATAATCACCGCCAATAAGCTACAGAAAGTAAAACTCGTTGCTCGTCCTAAAACGTGTAATGAATTCACCGTTCCGGCATACGTAGAACTGTTTTCTTCTATAATAATTTTGTTGCTAGTCAAAGGAGTCCAGTTCTCGAAAACAACCTACTGGCGAGAATCAAACGTTTCTATTTGGAAAAACTGTAGTATAGGCCACGGGTACGGGGTAGTTTTAGAATATTACGGTGTTTATGATTTTGGACGCGGAGAAATCGGTCCTAATTTAGGAGAAAAAAGCGGATTCGAACGCGTTAATTTCATTCGATTGGAAAACGTTTCGTTTCGACTGAAAATATTGTTTAAAGCATTTGTATTTAACACGTTCGCGGGTACTATTTACGAGAGACTGTAAGCGTTATATTTTATATACAGATGAAATTTTCGTATATATGTAATATGTATGTTTCGTCGATTTACATAATTTTTATCAAGCAATAGGTTTATTTAAAGTATTATAATCGTAGATCAGTACATTGAGAACACTTAACCACTCGGTCGATGTACAATATGAAAAAAAAAAAATATTATCCACTATTTCACGCTTGTCATTTTATACGAATTTAATATCATATGCGCGTCAATGAAAAGACAATATTTTTGTTGTAGTGATTGTTGCAGTATTTTATTGAGTACAGAATTTCATACGTTTTACAATACGCTACACAAATCGTTTAGAATCCGAAAATTATCGGACCTTTTATTTATTTTTTATTCTAACAATACGTAACGTTTCGACTATTTTTAGTGTGTTTTTTTTCTATAAAAATAATCGTATTCAATGAAAACGAATCGTCTCCGGAAAACAATATTCACGTGTAGAGCATAAAATGTCGAGTCCGTATGTAAAAAAATTTTTCCCCCAATAATTATGCTAAAAACAGTACGTCGGAGTTTAAAAACGCGTAGAACTTTTTGATTTTCAGCCCGCGGGGCTATTCGAATGTCTCGATTTGAAATACGCGTAAATCTGCGGTTGATATTCAAAAGCGGTATTGTTATAGGCAATGTTGATTTTCGCGCGAGTTTCTGTATGTTATTGTTTCCCATTTTCGTAAAAACCGAAAGGCTTTGCAAAGATAATTTATGCAGTTATTTATATACACCGCCGGAGAAGATGGAAAAACGGGCCACGTGAAAATATCTCGTACGACGCTTAATATTTGTTTCGAACTCATATTTTGTTATAACCAAAGGCGTTCTCGGCGTGGGTCGGTTCGTTCGCGTTAATATTTCGTTATTCTCCTATACTGTTCGACGAAGTCGAGCGAGTTGTCTTATTTCTTTAACGCGTACACGGGGTAAATTATCTGTCCAGTGTTAATAACGTTACCGTAGATACACCTATACGAGTCTTGAGCAGAGTTCAAAAGAATACGTTTAAAAAAGTATTTGAGCGAGTAGAAAAAGAAAATTATTTTATATTCACGAATTATTATATAGCAAAAAGGTCCACGCACTCCGCCGCCGAGGTGTCGCGATAATTTATTACTTAAAAATAGATTATTTTATTTTTATTTTATAAATTGTATTCGGTCGTAAGCAACGTGTTATTTATTTAACAAAATTGACACGTTTTTTTTAATTCACAAAGGGATCAACGTTATGTATAAATCAGCCGTTTCCGTTATACGATTGATTGGTGAATTCGACGTTGTAATAAATGGCCCGACAATATATCTACAACGAAATGACAATATTTGGGTAAATGAAATCTTATCTTCTAACTAGATTTATGGAAAAAAACGTAAAATAATTTAGATTTAACGCAAATTAGCCAATGAAAAAAAAAATACCACCAAAATTTGGAAAATAGCGCTAAAAATCGAAAACTATATTAAAGTACGCAATTATAAAGTATTGATATTTTGTACTCGGCCCCGTATCCCCTTTGATGCGTAAAACAAAAATGTTAAACGGTTTAATCTGCTAGTTTTCTAAAAAAAAAAATCTGTATTCGATAGTATAATATAATCAGCGAATTCTGTATGTAGAATCCGAGCCCAGCGCGTGAAAGAGTATGTTGTTAGTGCGAGAAAATTTACTGCAGGCTCACCTGAGGATCGTACTCGGCCGGTTCGCCGGTGAAGCTTTCCGAACATGAACTGTTGTCGGATGATACATTTCCCGAAGATTCGCTGGAACCTATGCGAAAAGGAGCCGGCGCGTTTTCCATAACACTGCTAGGTGTCGAGTCACGAATAGAGTACAAAATATTATTACACTACGCGTGTATATTAATATAAATAATAATCAGGCGCGGACGCATATGGAATTAAATAATTGTGCGGATTACGCCGAGACGTCGTACAATATACGAATTAAGATCAATTGAACTGGCGCACGACGTAATAATATTTTTACTTCGACCTCGGCCAGGCTGCTGTGTAATACGTTCAGAGGGAATGTAAGTCGACGCGCGTTCAGTGTCGAGAACACATCATAACCGAACGGACGGAATTCGATTATTCAAGTCCGTATATCAGACACTGCTGCAGGCCGCTGCTCATCATCGTCTACTCCGGATTTCTGACTGTACGGTATACTGCACGAGGATACATTGTAGGGAATTTTTTCTAGACGTTTACAACGTATAATAACTCGCAGCGCTTTGCAAATATCTTACAATATATTTTTCTTAATTGTTCCAAAAGTGAGTACGCCGATTTTTTGTTTCGAAATAATAAAGATTTACAACAACGAATCGTAAATCATCCTCTTTGGAAGTACGATCCGTGGGAAGTTATGCAGTGGTTTCAACGTTTTTACCACGGGTCGGTCGTAGTAAATCGTTTTCCGTAAGGTTCTTCGGTCCGTCGGTAACGTTACTTTTAACATTTTCAAACGACCCGTAATGACGTTCCTTCATCTCGGATTCTGACTACGGGAAGAGATATTAGAAGTCACAAGAAGCTAGTTCAGGGCTATATGGGGGATGGATATTTTTTTGTCAAAAACTCGTGAATTGAGCGGGCGCATTGTCACTTCGGACTTGTTGGACACGTTTTCCAGGACGTCTTTGTAAAAAGTCTGAATAACCATCTGTCTGTAAAAACTCGTTTTGGACAATTCCACGAAAAATTGACATCATTTTTATCTTTGATTTGCTTATGCGTGCCTTTTTGACGAGTTTAGGTTAGGTGAGGTTTCTTTGAAAGCTACGTGCCATATAAACACCGTATTTCTGGATAAAGTAGATTCACCAAAGGCTTCTGTTAAACTTTCAAACGTTTCAGTTGTATTTTTTTCCTTAGTTTCACACAAAATTTTTTATCGTGCACCGCTGTTTCGTATTTCGTTCCATTGAAAACGTAACGTAGTACCAAAACATGGTTGTATCGCCCATAGAAAAGCAACTACACTTAATTTCGAATAAGGAATACATTTCCTTGTTGCAATTGCATTTTAACATAAGTTTAGGCAATTTCGTGTTGTAACGGCGAGCGTTTTATTTTCTGTTTGGTCGAGAAGAAGACGCTTGGAAAATATATAGTTATCAGCCGAATAATCACTATATTGTGTTATATAAATTATCAGCAGGGCTTTAATGCCCTAAAAAAAAATAAGACAACCTTCTTAAAAGAAAAGAATAAAATATGATTTAATATCTTAGAAAAAAACGCGATAAAATTTATAAAACATTCACGTACATATACGCACGTAATCGACAACCGTCGGACGGTTTAATTTTTGGCATTCGCGCGTGGAAAATATGATACAAAAGTGTTATTTCGATTTCGGCTATTATTGTACGTAGTACTAGTATTTGTATACTGAACACGAAAACGCGCACTGACCGCTGCTAACCAATTAGTTTTTAAACTAATAGACTTACAGTGTCGAATATCGATTATTATCGTAAAATAGCTTGTAAGTTATCGCGGTCGTGTACCGAGTATATTACCTCTATCGGGGATGTTATATCGAAACTTTGAAAATAATGACACAACCGGTATAATGTCAGTCAGAACGGCCGTAATAAAAAGTACAAATATTAGGAACTCATCAAACAAGATAAATAAATCAAAAAATATTAATACAATATCTATACTTACATTTTTTTTATTCTATTCGCTTAAAGTGAAAAAAAAAAATGCTTTAAAAACCAAAAGAATTTTATATTTTAATTTTCTGATGTATAAATCGAAATTTGTAATTGGAAAGCTTTGCTTCAGACCGTTTACTAAACAAATGTATTTTGCATTTAAATCCGCTTCTTAATTATCATTTTTTTATTCACTTTTTGTGTCTTCAAAAAGTTTTGACGACTTATTATATAGTATTTAGGACTAGTGGAGAATTCCCTGTCGGGGCCGGTTTAGAAAATTGTTTTCACGTTTGTGTATAGTTATTGGGCATCAAATAATCAATCAATTCCATAATATGTATATTTTATTGATTTTGTTCGCGAGAAGTAAATCCAATTCACCGCGGCTTATAAAAATGCAAAAAAAAAAAAAAGAAACTATTTCAATAGACACAATAATCAAATAACGATAAATCCGAAACATTTTTTTACACAATAATAGTCCACAACAATGACGGTTTGACGTAGGTATCAACGATATTTGTTTGCCGATTTCTCTGAACGTAATGGGTCGAACGGAAATTGATCGCATAAAGCTAAATATAAATTAAATTAAACCTCGACGAGAATGAATTTATTTATTTTTTTAGCATTGAAATCTGCCGTTAAAACACGGTAAACGAAAATGTTACATTTCCTCCATTAAAATTAACCGTTTCAAATCCTGCGCAAATTGATATATATATATATATATATATGAATTTATTGTACGGTCGTCGCATTATATTATAATATACTGCATTTTAACCCCGAATGTGGGTTAATAATATTTCTCACATATCCTAATGGGTATTTCATCGATTCCACCAGACCCTTTTTTTTCGCTAAAAAGTTATATGGACTCAACCAGTAACAATTCCATCACTACAAGTACTATCGATTCCACCACCTATCGCTATTACCAGAAATTTTTCATTTGTATAACTGCCAGGGGCGGTTAAAAAAATCAAGACAAAAAAAAGATCATCGACTTTTTCTATATTTTGCTGACAAACCTAGAAAGTCTAACGACTAAATGGCTGATTGACATTAATTTATCAGGCGATTTCCTTTTCTGAAAAAAAATTTTTTTAAAAAAAGGTCATCTCCTTATTAATGAAGGAATTTCGTATACTTTTTCTTAAATTTTTCGCTATTAACTATGTGGCGATATCAATAAAAACTTCGAGGAAACAGCTTGGGCTTTAACTCATTTGGGCTTCAACTGGTAACTGATACCTATCTGATAGTTAATTAATTATTGTAATACCATAAAAATAATTAAAAATATGATTTCTTAATCTATAATTTGTGGAACAACTTTTGAAAATAATTCCTCACCCCAAAATCGTCTCTTAGATCCGCCTCTGATAACTGCACAATAAATCTAAAAAAAAATCATATACTGATGTAGCGAGCATATGAATGCCAGCCTCGGATCATTTACTATAATAAAAGATCTAAGACACCAGCGCATAAAAACGAAATAAAATGTATACGGAGTAATTACAAAAAAAATTATTTATAGAACAATTTTTATATTATAATTTATAATGTATAAAAGAAAAAGATTGAAAACGACCGAAATTGATAGAACATATCGATCATAAGATGTGTCTTACGCCAACTATATAGTGTATATAGTGTATACAACAAATCAAATAATAAACTATTATTATATATAACACTCTACACGCAGGATATTTACGATGGCGGAATCAATAGGTCAGGTTTTTTTTTTTTTGGTCTATTTGTTGCGAGCATAATGACACTGGCGGAATCGCGGATAGCTCGTCTTCCGTTCGCCTGCAATAGTGGTTAAATCTGTACCGTATTCCCGGTTAAATGGTGTTTTCTAAACTATAAACGTATATAAATTATCGTAGTATATGCTGTAAAAAAAAAAAAAAAAAAACAATCTCCCGTTTCGAACAATACGTCAAAACGTCAACCACGTCCCCGCGTAATCCTTATATCAAGTCATGATGCGGTCGCAGGCCATTTCAAATCGATTTGTCTCCCTCTAAAAAAAAAGTCCTTCTTCACCTTCGAACGAATTTCGGAATTTTCGCCCTCAGCAGGGTGGAGAATAAATGATTTCTACATAATATACACCCAATATATTATAAAAAATTATATATATATATAAACACATCCCGTCCCCACATTCGGTATTGTTTATACCGTACGTGTGCTGTTCGCTAAATGGCTCGGCGTACTATACGTATGTACGCGAAAGGGTTTCGCGATTTGTTTTTCGTATTTAAATTCCGCACACATAATAAAGTGTCCGCAACGGGGATTTTACACGTTCGCCGGGTAAATGTCTGCTGTGGTGATCGGGGGAAATCATATATTTTCGTTCGTATTATACTCGCGTGTAAAACCCTTTTTTGCCTCTTTCCCAGTCACGACTATCGCGTATAAAACATTAAAAATCGTCTGTTCGACAAACGGAACATCATCATCATCATCATCATCATATACAGCACACTATATTGATCTCGATGTAGCGAACCGTTGATTCTACCAATCAAGTGTTTAAAAAATAAATAATTGTTTTGTTTGTACGCGTATACTCTTTTCGCGCTGGAAGAGTGCTCGGACGATTTTGACTTGGTACGAAGAACTGTGTCTCGTTGGCACTTTTATTTGACACGTTTATCGGTTTTCTCAGTTTCGTGTCTTAGCAGCTCGACTAATGATCGATCCGATTTTGACGAAATGTTCACAAATGTTTTTGCTTATGATCTACCGGGTGTTGTGGGCTACTTTTCGTTTCCATTCGTCCCATCGGACGGGCATAAAGCAAGAATACAAATGGTTTTACGATCGACTAATATCGCTAAATCTCAATTAAATAAATAAAATCTATTTGAAGAAAACGTTGAAAACTAAGAAAAACGAACAATTTGCCCGTTCCGAGTGATGAGAGTTGGCGGAAAGTATGAGTTTGTGTCTTCTGGAAATCCGGATTTTGAAGCTCAAAGAAGAAAACTTCTCTAAGATCCCGTTTGACTGGCCGTTCCACGAACTATCATAGTTTCTTCTGAAAATGTCTTTTACAATCTTCTTTTTCTTTGGTTTTCCGGTCGTCGAGATTTTCTTTCCGTTTCTCACCAATCGATTGCTGCTGCTATTCATCCACTGCGAATCGTATTTAACGCAATCTTCCCAGCGCAGTCGTGCGGGTCTCTTTCACAATCGCGAGCGATTAAAATATTATGAATTACTAGCTCAAACCTTCAAATGTGTATAGACGAATAGATTCGAATTCGGATTATTATTCACGCAATGGCGGCGAATGGATCAAATAATACGTGTAGGTTTATCGAGAACTGGAAACGACAAACAACCAACCTCTTCTCACTCGTACTGATTGTATAGTTTGAAGGAGGACTATTGGAATATCAGCTAAATGGCTGCGTTCGTATTACCGGCCGTAATGTCATATTTATTATGTATTTTGCAGGAAAACGTTTTAAGAAAACATTTTAGTATTATGCGCGAGCGTAATATTCTATTATATCGTTCGTGTAAGTTCTATATAAGCGCGCATGACGATTTTTATCGAAAAATATTAATTCGCAGATATATGAACAACTCGCGCGGTTTATTAGATTAACTACGAAACTTTTCGTATAGACGCATCACATATTATATAATATTATAACACACAGGTAAACGCAATTTCGGTATATACTTCGGCGGTGTGTATATTATACGTATATTGTGTGGCGTATACGATTATACTTTGCAGAACTTTTCCACGGATCTCAGACGTTATCTGCACTTATATTGGCGAACCCTTTTTCGCGACAAGTTTTGTCCCCGCGCCTTCAAAAGCGACCGGCTTACTCCGTACACGAAACTCATTGCCGCGTTTCACAGTCCCGTTCGCCGTGATCACCGCGTGCGCACGACGAATAACGTATACAGGATGAATTTTTTTCACTTCTCATCACGACCCAGGAAAATATAAACTATTTTTATTTTTAAACGGAATCGTCCGATAATATTTTAGTTAAAAAATTCTTAGGAATTTAATTCGATTTATGGGTGTATTGGTGCAAGAAAATTTTGAGAGCCGATGAATATTTTCCGAACAATAAGGCGTTTTAGAAAAAAAAGTGTGGAGTGTGTAGTAGATCATGAACGTTTATCCCCTCGGAGACGCTTTATCCCGGAAGTTTTTAAACGCCGTAGTTTAAATGTCCTTTTTTAATCGAGGCACTAATAACGTAAACGGATAAATACAAATTTATTATGAGACGAAAGCGAAGAGCGAGTCCTACGGCCGAGTTTTTTAAATAAACTATTGAAACGGAATGTTGAAAAACGTTTTCATGTATTTATTTTAGTTCTTAGAGATGGCGTAGGAAAAAAAATCGCAATTTTTCCAAAAGTAAACCTTCGAAGGTATAATTTTGAAAATTTTATACAAATTATCGTTGAATAGAATCGTTGCAAATAAAATTTAAAACGATCACAGGCCCGTGACAATTCGCCTCGTATATTATAATATACGTTTGGTGTATATGGTTTTTTTTTTTTACACTATGCCTCGTGTGCGTCGGCGATTGAGTTATCCGACCAGCCTCCGTCGCATTCGTTTGCTGAACGCCATTTCACGACCCCCCTCGAAAAAGTCTTCATTTCGAATACAACGTATATAATATATTATACCCGCGCGTGCAGTATACGTAGAATATGTAATCGGTACGGACTTATATCGTCGTCCTGTCCCTTTTTCATTTCCTCTCCGTCCCTTCGTCCTGCCGACGCTATCGCGGTGGTGGGCGAAAATCTGTCGCAGAAAGGATTTCGCGGATGCTGGCCAATCGCCAACATTATAAATTTTGTGGGTAGGTACTCGGGAATGCGGATTACACCGTGGTCGATTAATATCTGGCGGCTGCGCAGTGGACACGAATATCTCGTTCGACTATGACATAGACTCCCGAATATTGTGTTCGTTTAGAGTCGAGGAAAAACGAGAAGGCATTTGTACCCGGTATGTGATTCGCACGATCCAACGGTTCCGTGCAATAACCAGAAAAGTCCATTTTCTCCCTGAAAATCACTTTTTGATAGTTTCTATAGAGACTGTTTTTCTTTACATTTGTACGTGTAAAAATGAGACGAGTCCGGACCTGTCCGGTTTTTGCGCTGAACTGTTGGTCATTTGGATTTTAGAGTTGAATGCGTTATTTAGTTTAATATTTGTATTATTTTTAAACTCTCTTAATATTAATTCACATCTCAAATATAATAAAACCCTAAGAAAACGATATTAAGTACTCACAAATTGTACACAACTTACGAGCAAAAAACCAATTAAGTCCACATCTTACAAACATCAATAGAATTACACATTCAGACGCTGGCACAATTCTGGAGCTGAGCCCCAGTCCCGAATTCTTCAATTCCTTTTAAAAACACTACAGAAAATCGTATTCACAACGACTATATACATATATACACTTAATTGTAAGGAGTTCTGCGAGTCTGCAGCCCAGTGTTTATTTTATACGATTATAAATTACAGTGGCGCAGATACGGGAAGCATGCAAGGGGTTTCAATACCATATTATAGTAATATGTATTAACCTTAATTACCCCCCATTAAAAATGTTGTTCTTGATATTTAAAAAAAAAATAACTAAATGTTTATAAAATATTTTTATTTCGAAAGTTCCTTTGAACTCCCCCTTAGGAAAATTTTTTGTCTCTGAACTCGTCGAAAACCGTCGCCAATGACGGTACGCGCGCGAGAGCTAGTAAGCGCAAAACGTTTTTATGTTTTACTTTACGATTTAAACGCTATAACGGCAGTATATTATAATATAACTGGCCCCGGGGTAATATTATTTACCACGTTTGCCGCGAACGGGTAAAAACAATTTTCTTCGGTATTCCGCACGGCAATGTATAATATTTGAAAACAAATTATTTTCAAATAAACGTTTCTGACGCTTTGCGTTGTGCTTGAGATATTTTTTTTTTATACGCGAACGGCGGAATGTAAATAACGAAAGATATTTAATAGTACCACTCTATTATATACACATACGGGTTAAATACGTATATACTGTATCACACGCGTGTCACTTATTCCATATAAGTATATAAATATATTATGTCGTGTACAATACACGAAACGTTAAATTTGTCGAGGAGGAAGGCGTTGGAGGAGGGAGAAAAAAAACTGCGTTTAAAATGCACAGATATAAATTATTCCGGTATAGGAATAATGTGTACATATAGTTTGTAACGCGCAATATAAATATTTGAACGGAAACGGTTATCATCATTATTTTCGGATGAAGCCGGTTTTTTTTATTTTTTTATTTTTTATTAACAATATTATTGATAAAAGACGACCTACATAAGTGTTACACAAACGTCTAGAAACTGAAATGCGTTCTTTTCTATTTCTTTCAACGATATAATAATAATTATTAAATATATCGATTTTGCGCACGCGTGTATGCCGGGGATAGGCTTACGTTGTTATTTACACGTCAAAACGTACTCGAAATAAAATAAGGTGAGTAATTTGCGCCATTTTTTTTAAAAAAAGAAAACCGATTTCAATAATTCGTGTTATTTCTAAAACGTGTAATTAGCGCCACCACCAAACAGGTAGGTATGAGTAATCGACGCGACGTTCATAGATGTGCGTAGGGGATACGCGGCGGAGCACGTAGAGGTTGCTCTGCATAACGGGTTTAAATTTATTTTGAGCAGCAGCAATCTTTAAGCCTCTGCAGAGTACGAGAAACGGGGAATAATCGAAAGGATGTAAACGAGTTCCAGAACCTGAAAACGCGTCCAACAGATTTATATATTTTGTGGGGAACGTCGTGAGTGTGATCGATGGAAGCAGAAGAAACAAAAATCAGGAAATCCAGCGATAGTGTTCTTCGACTATGGTTACCGTATACATTGATAAAAACGGCGTCTTCGAATATTGTACTAAGAAAATTTTCACTTATTACTTCGAATATAAAGTTACGCACTTGTAAAATTTGCACGAAACTCACAGTATTATTGTAAAAATAATCTAAATCAAGAAAAACTATAAGATTAAAAAAAAAAAAGGTCGAATACTCTAATAATTATTACAAATGAACAATATACGTCTGTAAATATAAATGACGAATTTAAAACTATATTGTCGCTATATAACATTACGAATTCGTATAAAATGTGTACACGTGTAGGTGCACGTTATAATGTGAGTTATAATCATATCATATAAATTTCGACTGTCGTTATCCGTTTTGATATCTTTTTAAAAATGTCGATGGTTCTTACCGTTATAACGTTTTCAATCCTTGTAAAAACACTCTATAACACCTGTAGGTTGCGTGAGAGAAGACTTGGATTCCAAGTCGGAAATCGAACTCCTTTTACATTAATATTTTGCGTTTGGACGACTTTTTGAAAGCATGTTGTTTAATTACTCGGGAAATATTGAATAGTAAGGCAAGTTTTTTTTTGAACTCGATAAATTAATTTATAAAAAAATCGAGTTAAATTTAAAAGTTATTTGGATTTTTCTAAATTAAAAAAAAAAAGTGTGACTCGACGTAGTTAAAAGCCAAAATCATCTAATTAGCATTGAGAAAAATATCTGGAAAATTAATGACACAACGTCTCGTACTGCAGTCTTCAACGATATTGCGTTTATGTTAAAAAAAAAAAAGAAATACCACAGTATTCGACGTCACTTACCAGTGGTGGTTATACACGATGTTCGAGGGGAGGGACGAAAATTGAGCCAACCCCCACTGCTAATGAAACGGGAAAAGAAAGTAGTCACCAGATAGCGCAACGACTCATCATTGAGGGCGTGGCAGAAATGCGCATATAAATAGCGGTCAGTTTCGACACACCACAGTCAAACGCGAACTACGTTGTTCACGCCTGACCGCCGTGACTACACTGAGCGGTCTGGTGGTTTCGGACCGCTATTTATTAACGACTATCTGCCACGCCCACTATGTTGTGTCGTAACGCTATCTGGTGCAAAATATTATATAAATATAAAAGGAGTTCGATTTCCGACTTGGAAACCAAGTCTTCTCTCACGCAACCTACAGGTGTTACAGAGTGTTTTTACAAGAATAGAAAACGTTATAACGGTATAAACGATCGACATTTTTAAAAAGATATCAAAACGGATAACGCAGACGAAATTTATATAATATTATATCGTCTGATGGAACTATTAAAACTCGCATTATAAGGTGTACACGTGTACACATTTTATATGAATTCGTAATGTTATATAGCGAAAATATAGTTTCAGATATAGATATTTCATATGAAATATCTGTATTTTTGTTTACAATATATCACATAGAACATAAATAAAACAATCTTTATTATTTAAATAATCGATCATCGTCGCTTTTTGTGTAGTTACAGGAAAACATTTATGTAGAGCAATAAAACATTTGTATTTAATAATAACGTTGATTACAAAAATAAGAAAAAAAAACCGTAATGATATATACAATTATATAAACAAAAATATTTAAACATCAATGATTGTGCAAAATACTAGTGTATCTAATAATGTGTATTCGATGAAGTCAGTAAATAGACTGTATAATATATAACATTTAAATAAACTTTGGGAATTCGTGTATCCATGCATTAATTTTATATTATAAAATGTTGTTAGGGTTTCCTTCGTACTAGTCAATAAAAAAAAAAAACGTCTTATATAATACATATTCATTCAAGCCGTGTGTTTTCTATATATTTTTGACGTACCTAATACAAATACTGCCTAAATCGATTTTGACAAATTTCTTGACGACATATCACATAAACTTATCGATTAGCGAGATTTAAAAAAAACTCTATTTGATTTCCTTAAAACTGTGCTTTCTGCGATTTGATTTTTAATTGGGAACATTTATCTTCTTTTTCTTGAGTAACTGGTGTATTTCGTCAATTCCGTTAATCTTTAAATGATCATACGAGTTTTAAACGTCAAACTTACTTTTGAAATTTTGTGTACACATGATGTAGGTATATTATGCGTATTATTTTGATTAATTACATTTTTACGATTGTATTTTTTTTATTGACTTTTGACTTTAGAGTAATATTGACGCGAACATACTTAAGGAACCTTGTTTTGTTCGGTCTTTGAGTATAGTCACCGTCCTCGCATGCACAAACAGTAATTATTTTTTCCGATTAATTTAATGTTATTTACTCATAAATCAAGTTATTCTACGTGCACAATTAAATTTCGTAATACTTTACTAATCGGCAAAAACTTCTTGAAATGAACGTAAGGATTCATCTTTCCTCATTGCACACTCGTTTATACGTTTACTCGTTTATTTTACACGTTTACTATTTATTTAAATTTTACTCGCTTACTCACATTTACACGTTTAATTTACGTTTAATTTAACTCACATTTACATCGTTTATACTGAAAACGACCGAGTTTGTCGTCAGTTAAGCACTAAACGCTCGATCATGAACAATCATCAGCGCGTACACGCTGATCATCGGTCAAGCACGAAGTTATATTTTATATATGATGTTCAAAGTGTGGGGATGAAAATGGTGCATAACTATAACATAATTGGACCAACTTAAAATATACAAGTCGGTTAGGTTAGGTTAGAGATATACTAAATTAAAAAATATCAAGTCCCATGGGGGGGGGCGATCCACCTATCACCCTTTTTATAACCGCTTTTGTCACTTACATACGCTATATAACAATTTTTATAATTACGTGTATATAAAAAATAACTGAAGATGATTTTTTGTCGTGACTGTTAGTATATTTAATACAACAATTTTTTTTCTTTATTTCGCATAACATTTAAATAACATTTTTTAAAAAAATTTACGAGTGTTAATTTATAGTTTGTTTTTGTTTCTACTTCTTAAACGTATTTCTTTTATTTATTTATTTTTTGTTTTACTATTTTATTATATTACATTTTATCTTTGCTAATTTCATTTACAAGATAAAAATTCAGTTAATATTGACTTTGAAAATCGATTTTAAATTTTCAAAAACACCTCCTCCCACAACCATTGTAAGACTAGCAATACCTCTGAAGTCTATGTGTTGCACTACAATGGCCGCGTCGTATCGTTTATCATCGCATTATTATTATTATTATTTGCACGAGTGTTTGATGTGTTGCGTGTTTCCGACAAATTCGCGGAGCTTTATATATAAACGTGTGTAATATTATGTACGCGCGTATAATACCCCAAACATATACTAATGTATAATACACGTTACCTCCTACGTTTTAAGGTATTGTACACTGTAAAGTCGATAATATTCACACAATTATTGAATTATTGCTGTATTTGACGAATAAACGTTTCGTCGTTTAAATCCGAGAACCGCGTATGAAAGGTTTTGTTATTATTTTTTAATAATATTTCGTACTCTGTGAAAACAGATTAATCGAACGAAATGTATTGTAGAATTTTCCACGCCGTTTCTTTGCGTAAAATAAACACGTTTTGATAATAATTTAATAATGAATTTAAAAAAGACACCGTTCGCTCTTTAAGGGGCTCCGAATAGGCAACTTTTATGTCATTTCAGGAATAAAATCCGACGATTTAAAGAATATTTAAATATAATTAAAAATCCCGTAAAAACACTATTAATGTTATAGGAGAATGTTATTATAGGAGGCAGCACGCGATTGATGAAACATAGAACCGAAAACAGAAAAAAAATTAGTAAATGTGAATATTAACTCGCAATAAAATAGGCAGAGGAAGGGAAAAGCATTTTCGGCCGAAATGTTCACGAGTAGACTTCCTAGATTTACTAATTAAAAGAGTAGATAAGCAACTAAAATTCGAAATTTATCGAAAGAAAACACACACGTTCAGATTTATTTCTAGGGATTCGAATCATCATCGACTACAAAAAAATGGTAGTATTTAATAGTATAGTCTTTAGATTAGTCAATATTCGGCTAGATAAAAAAGATTTTGTCCAAGGATTAAAATTAATAACTTAAATCGCTAAATTTTATGGGAACGAAAAAAGATTTAATTTAAAAAATGGTTAGGAAACATAAATGGTCAAAAGAACTCAATGAATGGTCAGAGATGGTAAGCAACTTTAATAACGGACTAGGGAAAAACATAATAAGGTCAGCGATTATATTTTATCCCAAAAATTCGTAAGGCTTTACAAATATTTTCAAAAGTTACGGGGTTGATATATAGTTTCAACTAAAAATAATAATTTAAAAGCACTATTAGGAAACACTAAGGATAAAATAGAAGTAGGAGGGAAATCGGGTGTTTATAAAATTCAATGTGAGAAATGCGATAAATGCTATACGTAGGCCAAAAAAAAAAATATATATATAGATATTATAGGTTCAAAGAACATTTGAGGATTGTTAAAAAATAAGAAGACGACAAATTTCCTGTTGCGGCACATTTATTAAATACTAACCATAATATTAAATCGGCAAAAATTAAAAAAAAAAATGTTAAGAATTATAAAGAATTAAACACAAGAGAAGCAATAGAAATGTCAAAAAATAAAAATAACTTGTTAAACTAGGACTTGAGTTCATTACAAAATTCATTATTAAAATTATTTTAATATAAACCAGATGGCGCGGGCGGCAGCATAAATTTGTGGTGGGCGTGGTCGTTGACTCACGACCAATCGACGCGGCTGTTTTGTGATGACGTCATCGGAGATATAAACTCTATAAATACGGGTGTATATAGTGTCCAGTGGTTTAGTAGTAGTTTGTTCGCGCTGTTGATGACAACGTAGTTGTCGAAATACGTATACGCAATAAAAGTGTATTATATTTGTGATTTTGGGTTTGTAGTGTATAGTATAAAACAGTCACAAGTTCTCAATCATATGATTGTAATAAATATTACATATAATATTATTTTACGTGATTTTCGTTTTTTAATGCGAGCCAGCGATTATTTGCCAAGATTTTACACAACAATTTTTTATTGATTTCATATTAGTACATCATTTAATAATTATAATTTTATTTAATTTGCATGACAATTATACAATAATTTAAAGATGAAGTGTAAAAAATGATATCTTCATTCAATAAAACGTAAATAAATTTACAACATTTATTTTCACAATTTCATATGACAATCTATATTCTTTTTACAATATACTGTATAGAACAGAACGAAAAGTATTTGATTTTAAATACCGCGTTTAAAAATATTTATTATTTAAATATTTAATAATCGTCATTTTTTGAGAAGTTACGGGAAAACATTTATAGAACAATAATACATTTATATTTCATATAATAACGTTGATTACAAAGATAAGAAGAGAAAAACCGTGTAGATTATGTAATACATAAAGTAGCTTTATATAAAATTATGTAAATAAAAATCTTTAAATAACAATAATTGTGCAAAATACTAGTGTTTCTTTACATTTCTTTATTGGAATACACAATTTGTATTTCGGAGACAGCTTAAGTGGGTTTGCAACGACGATTCATATAAAATAATTAAATCTAATCTAATTAAACTAAATGTAGTAAAAAATTTAATTCTAATCGTAGAAAGTACAGTTTTAAGGAAATAAAATAGAGTTTTTTTTTTAATCTCGTTTATCGATAAGTTTATGTGATCTGTCGTCAAAATCGATTTAGGAAGTATTTGAATTACGTCAAAAATATAGAAAACACACAGCTTCAATGAATTTATATTATATTAGACGTTTTTTTTTTTATTGACAAGTACGAAGGAAGCCCTAACAACATTTTATAATATAAACTTAATGCATGGATACACAAATTCTCAATGTTTATTTGAATGTTATATATTATACAGTCTTTTTACTGACTTCATCGAATACACATCGTGCACACGATTCATAGTATATTCTGTTTTAAAGAATATTCCAATAATCAACGCATTTAACTATGGTTTCATCGATGAAAAGAGTGTTGACTGTAGTCCGGACATGCAAAAAGGCGGTCCGGACTTGTTTCAAGAAGTTGCGAAGATTACCATTATCGAGTTGTATGTGCTTTAAATTGAAGTGCGATGGAGACGACGAAAAGTGGGTGACGGACGAGATGTTTAAATCGACGGACGATTCGCGAGAAGCAACCGTCTGTACGGAACCCGGTCGTATGTCCACTAAACTTTTTGTAACGCACGTGGATGTACACAAAGCAAGTACCTACTGCCAGAACGGTAATGAGTGCGAGAAACAACTGTCAAAGGTATATAGACGCGTTTCGCGTTATCCAGTTCGTATTCGTAGTAAAAATGTAGAAATCTTGGGGCGAATATATTATGACGTGAATAATTGGTTTGGGGAAATAACGGGGAAAGCAAGAGAGTCGGTCGCCTAGGGCAGTATTTTCGATATCGAGTCTTAATTGTTTTTACGTGATTGTTGGACGTTTAATTTCAGGATGGTTAAATATAAGTTTGTCTCACTAAGGTTGAATGCCTGAACCAGGTCTTGGATAAAAGCGTTTGTTATATTTAAGTAGGTACGACATCTCCGACAGACCGAATCGACGAAGATTGTATGAAGTGCACATAACATTGTCGGATGTATTATATAATAATTACGCCGTTAAATTTGTTCATTTAAATAATTTACATTTAAATTATTCAGAAAAACTCGCGTACTCTCCTGAAAAAACTACGACTGGTCGATGAAAGATAACCAAAACCGAATTTCGTTCACAATTAAATCGACTGTATAATCGGAAAGATAGGCTTTTGAATTTCACATCGTTCTCTTCTAATCTGTCTAGTCTGTATCATGTTATTATTACATACAAAGTGGATGTACTACTAAAAATGTATTCGAAGCAGTTATATTAAGTTTGTGTATTAATGTATTCATTGTGTTAATGAACGAAAAGAAAACGAAGAGAAGAAGACGTAAGAAGACCAAACCGGTAGCTGAGACGACGTCACAGAAGACTTCAGATGACGTATCGTTATCGACAGTCACACCGTGTTCCGACTTGAAAAAGAAAAATAACCGATTTTCGACGATTTTTATTGACGTTAATGAACAGCCAGAAGTCGCTGAAGGCTTGATTAAGAATCAACAAAAACAACGATCAAGCCACTCGGATGATAAACTCTGCGTTAGAGGTTTGATACTGCGATGAAGTATTTTGGAAATATTCGTTTCGATTTGTATTTTTTTTTTTTTAGAAAAACGGAACGACCAAACTACCGAGAAACCGTCGGGATACAAGGCGAAGGCTGATAGAGCCCTTAAAAAGAAACAAGTCGACGCGTTGAACTGCAAATCCGCGAATACCGCCGTTACGAAACCATTACGCAACACTAGTGAAGAAGTAACGGCCAGACGAAAAGCTATTCTCACCAACTTATCGTCAAAAAGTGAATTGAAATCGAACGGGGCAGAGAACGCTAGGGTTCCGGGGACCGCTGCAAAAAACGCGGTCGCAAATACGACTAACGCAGGATCGACGACAAAACTGCAGGATCATAAAACCGAGGTACGTATAGGAATACAAATTAAAGACAAACAGATTTTCGTATCTTATCTTATGTCTATAAATATTTTCGTGTCGACAGAAATTCAACCAAAAAGCCAAATCAGTGACTGCAGAGAACGTTACGGACGTCCGAATGAACATAGGGTTGCCGAAGGGTATAGACCGAAAAGACAAGGTGGCCAAAAACACAAGTAACTGGAAAAATCGACGTAAGTGTTTTGAACTGTCCTAATTTATTAGTGACATAAAAATCCGATCGTCACGTCTAAAAGTCGAACGTCGATTAATAAGACCTATGGAAAATATTTAACGTGTGTTTTACACATTGCTGCTGCAGGCGTAGAAAATGTACTGCCGCCCGTGTCCACCGACTCAAAAATCGTCAAGTCGGTGATCCCTATAAATGTCGTGGAAACCGGATTCGAAACGCGAGTGGACGACGAAATTCGCCGAGTGGCTAAAGAAATGATTATTAAATACGAAAAGTCACAGAATTTAAACGTATGTATACGTTTAAAACTTTTTCTTGTATACGACGTGTTTTCAAAGGTTCTCGCTTCACAAAACTTATCCTGTTTAACTCAACCTTGCTTTTGTTCTTTTCTATGTTTATACCAATCGGTTTCTTTTACAATTATGCAGGACATAATATTTTCATTGACCAATGACAAGAACTCGTGTATTCGCACGCGACACCAGCAATTCGTGACGTGTACGACAATATTGACGTTGGACGGTACTTCCAAGAGACGGATGAGGGTGGGCAAAATGTTTGCCGGACTCGTAGCCAAAAAAGTTCTGACCGTGAATGCGATCACCCAAGGGTAAGTAGGTACACTAGTTGTAGCACCAAACTTAAGTTGGTTTTCGGAATCATATGTATTTTTCGAGAAATACGTAAAAAAACCCTCAAAAAGTGTATTTTTTTCAATCCTAAATTCTAATTTGAATCTTTTGACATTCGTAGGATCGATACAGTTCTTAGAGACTGTAACGGTTATTTGACGAAACATCCACGTTTCTTTTCATACGTAGCCGCCATCGTCGGTGAGTCTGAAATATATTATAATATAGACTTTTAGGTTCTAACTTCTAATCGAACACGTTATACATTTGTTTTGTGCAGCTCCATTGTTGATTTCAAACACGGCATCGTTTGAATATTTTAATTTAAAAGATGCTTGTTCGTCGTTACGTCCAGATGATTCCAGTTTGTTTTTCGTCGAAGTACTGCAAACGATTCTCCATTTCGAAGACTCCCGGAGTGTGACTGTAAGTTTGATATTGTTATTTTTAAGGAGCGAGTTTAATTTTTTTGAATGGTTCGATTTCTACTCAGATAGACTAGGATTTATGAAAACACATATTTTATTCAAATAAATCTTACAAAAATTATTTGAGTTTTTTGCCTTTTTTTTTTAAATGGGTCAGATTTAAAAGGTTTTAATTGATTTTATATAAATCGATTTACAATTCTAAAACTTTCTATGTTCTTGAAAAAATATACAATAATACGTAGGTTTTGGTTCAGATTTACAGTAAATACTGTCGTAATTCAATAATATTAATATTTTCAACCGTACAATATTTTTATTATTTTTAAAAAAAATATTTATATAGGAGTTTTGCGGTACTTTACGACTATTCTATAAATGGAGTTCGCAATCAAAACACGTGCCACTCGAAGTATTCATGCCAGGAAATCAAATAAATAAATTTGTCAAAAACGACGTAAGTTTGAACATTAATTTTTAAAAACGGTATAAGGAGTGAACTGCAAGTGCCTTAAATGTTTTTTTTAAAAATATTTTCTTAATTGATTTTTATATAATAAAATAAATGTTCATTAATATTAAAATAATTAAGCGGTAAAAACATTTTATATTAATATTTTTGCATTTATCAACAATTTTTCAATATTTACGTTTTGTATTAGCGAGTGGGTCCGTTAATATTGGCTATGGCTATGTTTGACGTGGCAAGAACTACTATTGGCAATACTTCGTTGTGCGACATGACGCACAAATGGATAAGTGTAAGTTTATAAAATACAATACCTGTATCCTATTTCACTCAATATTTTTGGTTTTGAAGAAGTCTTAATTTTTTCATGATGGGCGTTTTTAATTCCAAAGTGTCTAGCATTGTACTTTCGCATTCTTTCGTATTACGGAAATCTTACTTTCAGAAGGAAACTATATGTATTATCATAAAAAAAACTCGATTTGATTTTCTTAAAACAATGGTTTTTGCGATTAGATTTTCAATAGGGAACGTTTATTTTCTTTTTCTTCAGTAATTCGTGTATTTCAAAAATGCCGTTAATCTTTAAATGATTACACCATTTCTAACCGTCAAATTTACATTTGAAATTATCACACATTGTGTATACTATACGTATTATATCGATTAATTAAACTTTTACGATTGTATTTTTTTATTATTATTATTATTATTGAATTTAGAGTAATATCGACGCGGACATACTTAAAGAACCTTGTTTCGTTCGGACTTTGAGTATAGCCACCGTCATCGTATGCACAAACAGTAAGTATTATTCCGATTAATTTAACGTCATATACTCATCAATCAAGTTATTCTACGCACACAATTAAACTTCGTAATACTTTACTAATCGGCAAAAACCGCAGTGATCTTCATCGATTTATAATAATCGTTCCACAACAACACCGTATAACATAAACATAAATATTGTTTGCTATGCGTATTATTTGAGAATGAAAACAAAAAATTTTTTCTCCGTTCTAGAACCAAAGAGCGACTCCAACGAGGATTTAATCGATCGGGGACGCGAGAAATTGTTGAATCGTTTCATTCGGCACGAGTTTCCCGCTGCCGAAATCCGGTCGAGAGAAGTGGAATGCATCGAGGGATGTGTAGCTATATCCACTGCACTGGGTGAAAAAGAAAATTACGGAGGTCAGTTTTATGACCGCGCGTATTCATTTATTGTTGAAGTATAACAATATTATTTTTTCTCCTTTTTTAGGCATGTCGTTTAAAGTGTTCTTCCAGCTCTATCGAGACCGCGCAATATGCATGAAATCGTTAGTGACCTGGAAGAACGAGGCAGAATCGCCTACGAAAACCGCGACGGCCGCGATGTTAAAATCCTTTTTTAAAGCGATTGAAAGTTTGAAATCGTGTGAGATCAAGACTTAGTGCCAGTGGATATTAAAATTTTTATGATACGTCGTTGGAAGATAATTTAAGCCATCACCGAAATACAAATAGCGCATTCCAATAATCGAAGCGAAAGAAAAAATAAAACGTTATATTTGTTAATTCCAAAAAAAAACTAGGACGTTCCTTCGTCTACTTTCGGTGAAGAATGAGGAGTGTAAAGATACACTGAATATGCACAATCGTTTTTGTTTAAATATTTTTGTTTATATAATTTTTTATTTATACGCTCTTTTTTTTATCATTGTAATCAACCTTATTGTAAAATATAAATTTATTTTTGTTCTTCAAAAATATTTTCCTTTAATCATGCTAAAAGCGACGGTGATGAAATAGTAAGAAAATAAAGATTTTTAATTATGTTCTATATGATATAATGTTAACTAAAATACAGATTTTAAATTTATTTGAATTTTAAACACTGGATTACTCACATTTGTTTAGTTCAAATTAGATCGTCATCAACAAAATAATAACTTAACCGATAACCATATTATAAAACCGTATATAAGAAATTTGACGATTATAAAATAGAAACAAAATTGTTATCATTGAATGATCGCTGTGTCCTGTTCAAAAAATCGTTGACGACGATCGTGTTCGAAGGAATTATTGTGTAAGTACCCCATATATATTTTTTAGGCCTGTCCCAATATTTTACGAATCGTTATTCGTGATGCGGCTAAACGTGTATACCGTTCTCATTATTCGTTATCATTTTTATACACGAGTTTATTGATTTATTATTTTTACATTTAACCGGACACAATTTTTATTGGGAAATCGGTTGTATAAAGACCTCAAAGCGATACTTCGGGTAAGGTATATGTTTTTATCTATAACCGTTTCAAATATGTATATATAAGGTAAAACATTTATATTTCGTAACAGGAAAAAGGGATGGAAAAATTCTACGAAATATCTAAAATATTTAGTATTGTGTGTGGGGCATTCGAGTTAAAAGAAGAAAATGATTTATTTCTTTAAAGAAAATATACTTCAACATAATAATAGGTATGTATAATTCGGTAAAAAGAAGTAGGTAGACCACACAAGAATACATAAAAATATTTATTATTTTTCAATATATATATATCCCAAATATTTTCAAAATGTTTTTCTACATTTAATTTTATAACGAAAAATAAAAACATGTTTTGTTCTTATTTTCAACTCCTTTGTAAATTCTATATAATTTTTGCTTTCATATATTTTCCTGAATATTTGTAGAATATTTAAATGTTGCACAATCAAACCGGTCGAGTTAGCTACTTTTTTAAAAATCAATTTAATTAACTCAATGCGTATAATTTAAGTTGAAAGTTACTTTTATCTTGTACTAAAATTCAAATGTCAGAAATTGTCTTTGTTAAAATTTAAAATGTCCTTATTATCAAAAAAAAAAAAAAACTCATGAAAATCCTTTAATAAATGTATTAAAAACATACGACTTTTTTTTATGTGCCCTGTATATCATACACTGTACGATCTAATAGGCACTCGAAATTATAGGAAATTAAAATACAATATATATATACACATTATTATGTATGAATACATATTTTTTTAATTAAGTATTTCTGTACACGAGTCACCGTAATTACTATTATCTGGTGTCCAATAAAAGCGATTCAGAAAATTCGCGTTGAATTTCCCTCCAAACAGAATTTAATTTGATTCAGATATTTTTTTACGAGGTTGACTCGAGGCGAACACGTCGATTTTAATATTTATTTATTTATAGTCAAAAAGTTAATTGGAAAAATTAAATAAAATGTAACCGCGTTTAAGAATTCGGATAAGACTGATGTGTCTTTTAACTCGTTAATTCGCCCAACCCCGTGCGTAGGAAACAGTGAACAATCTGTTAGGTAAACACGAAAAAATATAGAATATTTGAAACGCTCATTACATTCGTACTTTTTTAAAAAGAAAAAGAAAATTTCGAATATTACGTCGAGTTAGGTCAAACGAATATATTCGATTCGCCTGACATAATAAAATAATAATTGTTGCGATTGTTATTATTATTTTCACGGACCCCTTCCCCCCCCCCGATCGTCGTGTACTCGAACATAAACTGGTTGTATGTACTCAAATAGAAAATAAAATATTATATTGCACAAAATGTGCGTAGACATTCTTATTCAAACACATTATCCGTGAAAAATAACAACGACAGTATACACATTTTTTTCTCTACTATAACTTCGTATAAAAAATGTTCAAATAACGTTGTATCGGGTGTAAAATATAATAATACACTTTCGGTGTATTTTCGAATTGAATTTTTATGTGAATTTATGTTATGAATTTTATTCGTTTACGCTTTATACCGATAGTCTGACGCTTCGTGGCTCGGAACTTGTAGCGTTCGTGTACGTATGTTGTTTTCTTTCTATTACACGGTCTTAGAACGATCCGAGTTAGTCAATAAAGTCGTTTCGTTTTTCTGCGAAGCCGGAAAAACGTTTCGTTTTGCGCGTTTGCTTGTTAAAAAAAAAAACTTCCACTCGTTCGTACGCATTTTTTCGAAATTTTGTTTTATTAAATAACACGGATTTTTATCAAAACAATAACCGATAAATCCAACCGACTGTTTTCGCAAAAAAATTTTTACGACGAAACGCTCGGTTTTCGTTTCGAAACGTAAAACAACAGCCGCGTCAAATTCACAGGCGAATATTTTATTCACACCGCAAAAACGATAAAGTACTAGAAAAAAAATTGTATTTTAAGAACATAAAGGTTTCAAAGCGCGTTATATTTCCTCGCATATTTAGCGATTTCCTTAGAGCCACGAGTCCTCCGCTTTACACGTTATATTAACCCTTTATGCGTGTTAGTGGCGCGTGTGTAATCCACTTACCTACCACGCGCGTACGCGAAATAGAATAATATTACATTTTCGACGCGGAAATTATCTGAACAGTGGCGTGTGCAAAACGGGTCGATTTTAAACGTACAAAAGTACATTTTTATCACAGAAAGTTAAATTTTCGAGGACGTTATCGTTCTAATATGCTGTATAATTGTACGGAACAACATTTTTATACTGTCGATGCCACCAAACTGTCCGAAACGGACCGTGACTTTTTTCTTATATATAAGAATAAATATTATTATATTATTATTATTATTATTATTATTATTATTATTATTATTATTATTATTATTATTATTATTATTATTATTATTATAAAACGGAAACGTATAGCGATTAAAAAAAAAAAAAAACTACGCGAGTTATTACGCGTTTGACGTGAAATCTGCACGTTTTTAAAAGTCGCTTGGGACATTTTGGGCGACTCGCCTTTTTTATTATTGGAATTATTTATTTTTCTACGTCGTAACGTTTAAAATGAATAATTTATATAAACGAAGAAAAAAAAAAGGAAATGACGTTAGTGGTCGAAATATAATAACGGAAACCGTATGATATTTTGACGATTCTCGTTTCAACGTCTCCCTGGACAACGGAATGATCTCGATATTGACGATAGACGAAACAGCGTTCAGTCCGCTTTTTGACACCGTTCGTTTCGCATATCGAAATACCTAAAACGCAATTTCCCGTCGAAACACAAAAAAACGTACAAAGATGAACTCGGTATACAGGTAAAGGCGAATAGCCACGGCTATTGTAATATATTATTTTATATTATATGACATAATATAAGAAATCCGTTCGGAACTCGTTTTCAGGACGTTGTTACGGGTTTTGCGCGACAGACGTCCCAACGTTCAGTCGTGTACCCACAGCGAGACGATGACCGGCACGCACGACAATTTACTGATGAAATGTAAGGATTGCCGTCACCGAAACGTGTGGCCGTGGGTCATTATGGTGAAATGTCACAGTAAGTATAATACTGTACTCGTATACACACTCTGAGATTATGCCGGAACGCGCGCGCGCCGAATGAACGCCGGAGCGATGCTATCCAGCCCCGTTGGCTGTTGCTGTCGGCGGCGGTCTTTATACCGCGATACTATATAATATACGCGTATATATATATATAGATGGACTACACTTCAATCATTTCACAAACCGTTTACAGAATGCAAGGAACGTTGGCACGTGGAATGTTTCCCGGAGCCGAAGAGGACCAGACCAAAGCCGCAGCTTGAAGACTACTGGGGCATTGTGGAACCGCGTGTGTCCAAGTACGACGAACTGTTTAAATCGGAGAAATGGGTGGAATCGATGAGGCCTTCGAAAGAGATGCGGTTTTGGGACGACGACGACGACAAAGCACAGGTCATTAAATATTAACGCTTCACCTTCTCATTATACCGTTGCAGTATAATTATTATAATAGTAGTCGAATTATGATATATATATAAAGAAAACAAGTGGAACGACTATACGCGCGATGTTAAACGTTTTTTTTTTTTAAAGAAAATACGTTTCCAGGTCACTAAAGTCCCGAAGAAACCAAAGAAGAAAGTGACAATAGTGACCGATGACGACGTGGCGGACAACGAGCACGACGAAAAACAAAACAAGTGACTATATAATAGAGTTTACCGCTTAACCCGTTCGAACTGGTATTCATACGATTACCGTTTTGTATTATTATTAAGAAGATCTCCCGAGCGGAAAACATTAGATAAAAAATAGAGGGTTTTTTTCTCAGTACCAATACTACACCCGACTCGGAAACAAAATATTTAATGACGCGTATTGTAGAAGTGTACGAAAAGTTCTACGAAACGTTTGGCCGAAGTAGATTTGAAAGTGTTGCAGAAAATAAACGCGACTTATTCGAATATTCAGTAAAACGTACCACTGCTGCTTTAAAATACAACTACCGATATTAGAATATCGAACATTCGGCTCCGAACATTCGTGTAACACCTCAATTTTCTATAGGGGGTTTTTTTTAAATCGCGCGTTTCTGAGTTGCCTATAGCAGACGCCGATATTGAAAACAATAATTTTGGTTTGGGGGGAATCGAAAAATAGCGGCTCAGTCAAGCGCGTTAGGTTAAAAAGCGTGCAGTGTGCGGGCACAGGTTAAATTCGGTACGCGCTGAACGTTTGTCCGTATTGCAGGTCGCACACACGGTTGTTGGTGACCGAGTTGACGGATTGCCGCCGGTCGACCGTGCCCGCCGCGAACGGTGGTGACAACGGCGTGCCGCGTCCAGAAGCGACCCGAACGGCGGACGCGGTGCGCAGCGACAGTCCAAATCCGGACGCGTCGGCTATCGGGCGGGACAACGAGGCGGCCGCGGCCGTCCCGCAGCACGACGGTCCCTTCCGGACCGTGGCCAGATTTTGTTATCGCCTTGGAGATTTTCTTTATCACATTTATGTTACCTCTTTGGAGATTTTTCTTATCACACTTTTGTTACCTCATTGAAGAATTTTTTTGTTACTCCCGTTGAGATTTTTTTTTTTTTTTTTTTATTTCGATATATACGATATATATGTTATCACGTTTTTGTTATATTTTGTCATGACAATAAATAAATACGTTTTTTTTTGTAAACTGCAGATTGTTCAAGTTTTTCCCTCTCACCACTGTCTTGGTCGCACAACCTTAAGCTGTTTTCTTGTTTATTTTTTTTTTTTTTTACCACGGGTTTGGGGGTTCAACGAATTGTTAAACTAAAACGTCAGTTTTGTTGCTGTTTACATATTATGTATTTGTTACGTTGACATATTATTATGATACGAGTACATTATTGAAAACTACGGAATACAGCGCGATTTTATTGATTTATTTACGTTATTTTAATTACAAATAAATTTAAAAAAATTTTTTTTTTCAATATTTGTATTACGTTTTATATAAACGACGCAATGAAGAACAATGTAATTCTACGTAAAATCGCGTGTATTATGTACTCGATTTTATTGAACGTTACTCGTGAAATAAAAATAAAATACATAAGATCAACACTGACAACAATTATCAAAACCGAATTATTTAAATTGCGTTTTATATTTCATTGCATTCATAACGAATTGATCAAAATCGTTCCTTGTCGCGGCCATCTCAAAACCAAAGTCCTAATGAAAATAGATCGTTACTGCACTACAGCGTGTCCGGCGGAAATTCATAACTGCGCGCGTCAAAGTGTTTTAAAAGAACAAATATCATTTTCCCGTATGACCCCCTCGATTTTGCAGCCGTATTTTATCGTTTGCGGCATGACGAAATAACATTGTACGCCAGCAACTGAGTTCTGCGCACGGTGCCCACGTCACTCGGTCCGCTTATCACAATTATTTGTTATCTATATTATTTATTTTGAATTTTGATTCTTTACAATCGTGTTACAGTATTCTGTGGTACGAGCATTAATACGATAATGCTACAGATAGGACTGAACATAGACATATAAACTAGTGGACCGCGCATAGAGAGAGAAATCTGGGGACGATATAGAGTTAAAGAGAAAAAACATCGTATGGGCTAATACAGTGTGCCAAACGACCAAATAAAAAAATTATGATAAAATTAAGTTGTACAGTTGTAGGGTTGCCATCCGTCCCGATATATCGGGACTGTCACCGATATTGAGCTCTCTGTCCCGACGTCCCGACAAAAGACTAAAATGTCCCGATTCATGAATCCCAAACAAAAAAGATTTTTTTTTCAACTTGTTAATTTCTGACGAAACCGGCGTGCTCCGAAGCGCTCCGATAGCCATATGCGTTCTCTCGTCGTGCGGACTTTAGAATCGCAATCGTTAATGTTATCGATTCATGGTATTTATTAATAACGTAGGATTCAGTCAGTCAGCCAGTCGCTTTATTTACTCGACGACGTGTGGAACGATTTTTTCTTTTGTGTAATAAAGAGCTCTAATTTTTATTTCAAAATTGAGTATTTTTATACACTCTATCCTAGAATTCCTAAAACGTCCCGACGAGACTCTAGTCAAATATGGCAACCCTATACAGTTGTAATCAAACGTAACGCGCAGCACGAGCGGATTAGAGAGCCTTGATATATAAAACGATAGTTGACACGCGTTGACGAGCTTCAATCGGCGTCGCAATATCGTGTTCACCTTCGATAAGTCAAACAGCGAATGAATATTCAAATCCGACGAAAATCCAATCCACTTGATTTCACTACGTCTAATCGGTTTTCGTCTCGAAATGTTCGTTTCGCTTTCGTATATGTCGCGTTATTTTATACAAAAGTTTCTACGGTAACACGCGCTACGCATTGTGTCCAGGATATACGTGGTGTTTTTTTCTTCTTCAAATAAACATTAAACGTTTTTATATCGGTCGCAAACAATAAAATATAAATAATTATTCAATTTGAACAAAAGACAATTTATCGAAACCTGCACTATATAGTGGTTTATAGTGACCACACTAATGGTATTATAGTTACCGAATTAACTCAACGCGGTTAATTAATATTATCTTTTTTAATATTCAAAGATATTATCAGCGATAAATCGACAATTTTTTTTATTTATTTATTTTATATATTCGACAAATACAATTTGTAATATACGAATATGATTTACAATAAAAAAAAGACACTGTTCCTATATTGATGTTCTTTTTAACGCAGTTATAACGATTACCGTATTTAAAATTTTAAAAGTTCAGAAAAAAACACGTTCGCGTCCAAATTATGTAACAAACAGTTTGACTCGTGCGCAATACACTAATATACTTTGGTAGGTGCAAATCGATTTATTTTTATGGCAGTGGTGTATAATTTATTAATTTATAAATATTGAAAAATATATATATATATGTTTTTATTATGAAAAATAGGGTGGGAAAATAATACACCATTGCCCTTCTAGGGCGAATGAAATCCGTAGTGAGCCAATGGCCGTACATATCCCACATTGCAAGTATACCCAGTAATTAAGTGTATTATACACAAAACCATTCTGAAAATGTCACGATTTGAAACGTAACTTATCCGTTGAACTAATTCTAAAAATGTAAAAATCAAACACGTCAATATTTTTAACACGAGTAAAAAAAAAATCTTTTATTTTAAAAACTATTTAAAAAAAAAAAATGGGTTCACTAGAACATTGTTTAAAATTAATCAACAAGAAAATATTATAGCCCTTCCTAAAAAAAAAAAAAATTGAAAATACGCCTGTGTCACTAGTAATAGGTACGACCACAGAGTATATATGCATTATAATATATTCGTATATAATCTGTGGTACAACTATAAATTGAATATTTACGATTTACCTAAGATACAAATGTTATCGAAAAGCAGGTTTTCTAAATGGTATTAACATAATCACGCGGAGGTATCAAATACACCTAACTTTTGATCGAGCTGTTTAATTTTTTTAATAAGAAGAGTAAACGTTTATTGACATAAAATAATCGCCAATTTTTATAAATAAACCGTAGATATATTTTATATTTTATTTCTGTGCTTAATATTATAAAAAAAAGAGATCATGGCGGGGGATCTGACCCCCACATCCCCCCTTGTACACGCCCCGTGGTATAGACGGTGATATAAAAACCGTCAAAAATCCTCTAAAATAAATTCCTCGGGATATATATATATATTTCAAGTCCTATATATTATTATATATAGAGTTTGTGCGGGACCGGCAAATCTAAAACGACAACGGGCATACCAGAAACGTCAGAACAGATCAAAATTAAATTCCACAGCTTCCACAATAAGCTACGATCATTCACCGCGTAGCAACCGTCGAACCGCCTCCGTCGGTTCATCGTAACAAAGATTTAGCTGGTATCCGCGGTTAACCAAACTCGTATGACTTCCGCGTAACGTGACCGATATGCCGAATTTTGAGAATCACGAAAACTTCACGCTGATGCTGGTGTTACTGCAGCTAGTGCGTTCGTATTTTGAGAGTTCATCTGTCAAGATGATCTTGTTTTTACGATCCGTCACTATAATAGACATTTATATATATAAAAAAAAAAGATTTTCAATTAACTCAGATCAAACGTCTCCTTTTTTTTTTTTTTGACTAAAATTAATTTTTAATATGATATTATGTCGGGAACAAATTCTACGTCTGTTCGTTTATTTGCAACTGCTGGGCACATTCGCGCGGTTGTTAAGTACGACGATATAATATACAAAAAATGGTCTGGTTGTATCTTTTTGCGGCAACAACAAAACGTTTATACATAATTAATGTGTATATATTGAATTCATAAAAAAGAAACTTCTGATAATAGTAATCTATATGTCTTACGATATTATGATATATCGTGTGGTGTGAACGGTTATTACTGGATACGAGTAGAAGGACCGAGGAGGGACGCTGGATGGATAAGTTTTGTGTCTGTCACTAAAACTTCTGTAACGTTTTACAATAAATAGAACGTTTCTACAAGTAAAAAAAAAACTATAAAGCAAGTGAAGTATGTTTTTATTTATTTCTATGTGCATTCGATTTCGGATCTTTTCTATATTTTATTCCGTAGACGCGTTCAACAATTTCAATAATTAAATAACCGGTCGATACCCGGACTTTCTGGTTTTCGTTTACTATACATTTTATCGTTTTCTTCTTCTGCAAACGTTCGATCCGTATTTACGAACGCAGCACACAAACTTTGGCATAATATATTACTAATAAATATAAATAATTTATTCGATGCGTTACCGTTAGATTCTGGAAAACCTCGATCCGTGAAGTGACTGCAAACAATTCCGTTAGAAATGTTTAGATTTCGACCGGTAGTCGCACGAAACGAATCGATACGAACTTACCAAATTCGATCAGTAGGAAAAATTAGCACCAAAACCATAATAAAGATGGAATACCTCCTATTTTTATTATCGTTATTATTATTGGTGACTCTCCTACGTGTCCGTTTATCATATTTGGACAGAATACCTTTATCGAGTGTGTAGAATGAAAATGTTATACTCTGTGACAAACGTGTCCATATAATAGTTTGAATATTATACATAACAAGTACATGGAATATTTTGAAAATACAGTTGTTCGAGTAATACAAATCATTTTTGGTTTTGGTGTGTGTGTGTGATGTCTGAGGTACTTGTCAGTTCGTAAAATAATTATGTCTTCGTCTAATATGTTTTTATTACAATATTCTATTGTAGGATAACATTCTGATAATATGTTGTAATGAATTCGTACAATTCAAACGAGAAATTATTCATATTTTACCAGCTTTGAAAATAGTATTTTTCTATACTTAAAAAAAAATAATCAAAGTTCAACGATAAATATTGTTGAAAAATAGTATTTAGAATATTCGGAATATATAGAATATCTCGAATACAACAATAATATTCGAAATACTATCCGAGTATGCCGTGCGTTGGCTTTTAAAGGCCACAGACGTGTACAATTACC
Source organism: Slavum lentiscoides (assembly GCA_032441835.1). Taxonomy (NCBI): domain Eukaryota; kingdom Metazoa; phylum Arthropoda; class Insecta; order Hemiptera; family Aphididae; genus Slavum; species Slavum lentiscoides. The sequence continues at coordinate 1,949,255 of CM063713.1, forward strand.
GTTGTATTATTACATACTGCTTTCAGAGAATTAAAAACTTTTCGTTAAAAGGAAAATGCCTTTTTCTCCAGACATATTACTGGTATACGGTAAAAGTACAATATATATATATAGTTGTTTAACTGCGTTTCTTTTAGGATATCTGCAGTACTGTTGTGAATTAAAAGTGGGTTTAAAACCGTTATTTGCCGACGTCTAATAAAAAAAAACTTTCAAAAATAACAACATCGAAATTTCGCGTTGGCCGTTCGCCGACGGAAATAATAATATTGAATCCGGTGAGATTTATATACAATCGTGTTAACGAAGTTTCGTCGGTTTCGTGTAAAAACACGAATACACACGTGATGCGTGCTCAGGATAAAATCGGCCCCGTTTATACGTACAATTTCAGTTAGAGAAAGAACAATACAAATAAGAATTTAAAAAATATATATATATATTTGAAAAATTTTATTTACACTTTTCGTATAGGTGAAATTTATACTTTTATTGTAACGAGTGGGGGGATTACGAGGATTATAATAAATATTTATTTTTGGAATTAGCTACGCGATGCTCGTTTTGTTGTGATTTCGTTTCGCGTACGTCTGCAATCAAACGCCGTGTACATATGATACATTTCAATATTATAGTTTTTATGGTATTCTTCGTTAAAATATTCGATTCTGATTTTTAAGTTTTCATCGTTATTACACAGCACAATAACCAAACAAATTAAATTTAATATATACCTAAAGCGAAACGTACAACGACGAATCATATTTTTTAAACGCATGCTAATCTCCTCTTGTCCATCCCGTTGATCACACATGTACAGCTTCAATATTCGCAACTGTTTTTCGCCCTTTTTCCTCTTCCTTGGCTCGAGTCAACATTTCTCCACGGTTGTGTTCGAAATGTAAATATTTTTTTTTCTCTAAACATACATGGAAAACCCGTATTCCCGCGAAGACGGAGTAATATCAGACTCAGGATATTCTACGTATGGAACGAGTCCAAAGTAGATTTTTGTCCTACGTCACCTACCTTATAAAAATCAATCATCCCCAGCATGATTATTCCGTTATTCGCTCCACCCTTCGAATTCCTACCTTAGCCTCTCGTCGAATTCAAGCCGACATTTCTTTCATCAAATCCCTTCTCAATGGCTCTCTTGATGCATCTAATCTCCTCTCTTCTATTTTCTTCCGCGTCCTTTCCCACATCACATTCCCTTTATGAGCTTCCAAGCCAATATGCTTCCTACGGGCACAATCATACTTCACGCAGGGTGTTACGCCGTCTTAAATGTTAGTCTTGTTATTAGTTTAAGTTTTAAGTTTACTATCACTAAGTTTATACCGTTGTAATTCGAATTGAATTGATGCTTGCTTAGGCGTAAAAAATAATTACGTTATAAATCCCTCCCGTGGTGAGCTTCACCAGTGATAGGCAAGTGAACGGTCCATATCGGATAATATTGTACATTTTAATTTATTTACCTCGGCAGGTATCATGTTTTGTAAACATTTTGGTAGTTGTCCTCTCACGAGGTTAATTCGATATATAATATATTTACATATATACAATTATTTTATTATATTTGTCACGAGACACGTTTCGTGCGTCTCGGTCAGCGTAGTTGTTTTAATATTTTATTCTGTAGGAGTTTTACGGCTACCGGCTTTCTTCACGACTAACGTAGCTAATAAACATATATATTAATTCCCATAAACTTATGACGTTCATTTATTAACTATCCCGTTCCGCTATAAAAACGTTATGAACTCCTTCAACACTGTAATATACGGTATACCGCGGATCACGCGAGGCGTCTGTGACGGTTTATGTTACACGACATGGTTGAGTTAAACACGAATGTAACTTATTTCATCTCGAGTCTAAAACCCATGACCAAAACGTGGATAAAACGTGCGTGGTGCACCGAAGTGGATGACCAATAAATACGTACGAGGTACAATGCGAAATTTTCTAAAGCACTAGGACGACAGAAGTCAAGTGGAGCAGAAACCTTTCTAACATGGCAAAGGTCCTTTCGATCAGATTTTATCAGAATATTCGTCTAAATTATAATATTATTTTTTATATAATAAATACTTGTACGTAGTTGCGTGACTAATATTAATTTAATTCAATAAAAATACAACGAGTATTTTTTACTGGCGGTTATTGTATTTTTCATATGTTATAACTGAATATTGTATTATGAATAGTGTGTATAGCTAATCTCCGGAAATCGACATATTTCGAACCTACTTATTATACTGTTATGATCATTGTAATTTGTAACGATTAAAACGTTAAACGTCCCAAGGAAACACTCTTATAAATGCGTTGTTTCGCATAAAATCGATTAATCAGCCCAAATTTGATGAAGTTAAGTATGTATATAATGATACACGCTTTTAATACGATCGTCGATTCCGGAAAAATATTCGTCAAAGAAAAACATGTTTATTTATCGATTATTTTGTTCTGAGCTAACTGCAAAGGGACGAGAACCTTTTTTTTTTTTTAATAGAACATAGCGTTCTTTTTTTTAGGATATTTAATATATATATTTTTTTACTTTCTAAAAAATATGAATAACGTTCCAAACGCAATCTCCTGTATGTATATATACACACGTATAGGCAGCAAATCAAATTACGTATGTTTTTAAAAACAGGATAAAAAGAAATTTTTTAAAGTGTTTTTTTTTTTTTTTGGAATTTTCATCTCGTTTGTTCGTTCGTTTTTTTTAGCATAATATTCATTATTTATCGCTTGTATACGCGTTTGTTGTTATTATTATTTTTCCATTTGAACTTTGAAGTGAATATCGTATTCGATTTTCAGCGAACAAGTTTATAAGCAGAAAAAGAAAAATTGTATTTTTATTTTGTAAAATCGTGGTCCCTTATACACTAGGTAGGTTACCCATACGACCGTACTACTGAAATACAGTTGGTAATTTTAGTACTCGTGTTTGAATTTAAAAAAAAAACCACTATTATTCATAACGCTTTTGCAAATAAAATAAAAATTTTAATGTTGAAAAAGCGTAAATACAAGTGTTCGGTGACAAAGCCGGGAAGTAACGATAGTTACTAGCTACAGAAAATCACAAACTCGTAACTTAAAGATATTTTTTCTACGACTGTTGGCTCGTTACATAACTATAACACGTAACAAGTAACGCGACTTGGTACCATATATTGTATAAATTTGAAAAATTAAAGATCCTGTCTTATACAAAGTTTTCAGTAAAAAATTGAATTATCAACATTGCATAATTTTGTTGTTAATGGATTGGGTGACTTGTATAGATTTTGTTTAAATAAAACCAGAATTCTACAAGATAATTTGTTCACGTAACAAATTGTTTGGTAGAATTTGTATTTTTATATTTTATTTAAACGGTTTCTTGCTTGAGAGTTGTATAAAAGAAACAATATCCGATAAATAGGTATAAATGTTCATCACCGTCTGTGTATACCGTTAAAATTAAATAATATTTTCAAAACAAACTGGTTATATTGATCCGTGAGTAATTTTATGAAATAACTTAAGATTCTTTTTTCCCCAAGATTAACTACAGTAACATACCGAGTTAGTTAATTTTCGTATAGTAACTTGATCGAGCTTTGCTCGGCGATAATGCTTGCAATGATATCGTTACCGTCACGGTTTGTTGGCAATGTGACTAAATACTTCGTGTATTGTACTGAATTATCGACGTTTTCCATCGCCATAATTAATAAATTATTATCATAGCGGAATATTGTGCATAAAGAAAATGAATAAAAACCGGCAAATCAACGATACTATTCACTGCAAGTAATTGGAAATCTAAAATAAACAGCGGCTTAAACCATCTACGAGGACAACTCTACAAAATAAAAACAATTTCAGAGATAACATTAATCGGGGCACAGACTTCACGTTTAATTGAGAGATTTTTAATTCTGGCATTGTCACGACCTTTGGATTTTCATCAGAAGTACCATGTACGTTTTCGGTTCAAATCGGTTAGGTTACGGCGCAAGGTGCTTTAACCATTACACGCACTTACACTTCCCTGTAGTGAAAACAGTAGGTTACGATGAGTAGGTGCCAGGTGGCTCGAGCAAACGAAAAGAAAAAAGCACTACAAAAATGAAAATCCAATACATTACTCGCTTAGAATACATATAAAAAAATATGAATATTGAATTATAATTTAAAATTTAAAACTTGATGTGATGTGAATGTCTGTTCAAGTGAGTGACTCAGAGATGTTTGGAGTTTTATTATGACTTTGGATTTTAAAGTAATGGCGAATCATTGTATTCGAAAAATTATATTCCGAGTTTTTTATTATTATCAATGAATATTGTTAAAACGTTATATAATTTATGTCTGAAGCTCGTGTAGTACGTTTTGAGCCATTTGAAAAATAATTTGTTCTTAACGTTATTAAAAACTTATTGAAATTTTATGTTAAACTTGATAAAATATTTTAACGTTACATCATTTTTATGTTCGACGTTATAAAATATTTAAACGTTATTTTATTTTTATGTTTCGCGTTATAAAATACATACTTAAACGTTTTTTTTTTTTTTTAATTTTTACGTTTAACGTTATTTTATTTTATTAATTTTAACGACAAAATATGTATTTTTACTTAATTTTATATGACATTACAACGACTTCTCGTTACTTTATAAAAAGTCCAAACATACCAATTTTATTATAATATGTACGAGGAGCGAATGACAAGTAATAACCATTCGTTTATTTTTCGACAATGGATAGAGGCAATAGGGATAGAGGTCTCGCCGCATCGTTTGGCCCGGTGTTATTATACTGCGGGAAGTGTACTAGGGATTATATGGAAACACTGATAAATATGTTCCAACATAAAACTGTTAACGGAACGCGCCAAGAATTACTAAAGAAACGATTGTCAATACAAAATAAAATTTTTAAAAAAAGGAAGATTTCAATCTAATTAATAGGTGGTAATAAAAAAAATTACTCGGATAATTTGAAATGTTCGTCCAAGATACATATTTGGATAACTTAGCATTACATACCTAGGTTTCCAACTCTTTTATCGCCGAGTATTTTTAATAATGTAGGTGGCACTGAATTCAATACACGGAACGCGCATTTTGTACACGTCTCCTATATGAAAAATTGGCCCCTTATAGTGAGCCGCCATATATGCATTCCGTTTCTATTTTCCTGTTTTTGTTACCAACTTCGTTATGTTGAATAACCGATTTTGGTGCTAACACTGATACGCTATAAGCGCGTCGTTTTGTGTCCCGTTATCTCAAAGTGAATAATAAAACATGATAAATATCATGGAAAAAACTATATTTCATCGTATTCTCCATGAATTTTATACCTTATAGAATGCATATGGCGGCCTCTTACCTGGGGTCATATTTTGATTGATATACGCGTTCCCATGTATTGAGTTCAGTGGTAGGCAGTAAGAAATCAAATTATTTATACACCGATAGTGTACAAAGATAATACATGGTGACTGTAGGTTGGCGTGACTCGTGTCTCATTTTATTTTAGATTCTGAGCGGAGCGATGAATCTATTGTTTTTACAATGATGTTTATTTTATTTTATTTTTTTCTATCCTGTGTACAGATTTTCGACCAGAAGGAGTGCTCCGACCTCTTCGGTCACAATTTGTTTCCGGCAGAAATTCGCATCTAGTCGGTACTCTAGAGAGGTCATTTTTCGATTTTCTCAAAAGCACCTAAAAATATGACTCAAAAACGCTAAAAAATGCAATTTCGTCTTAATCGATTGTTGTTTATTTCTTCGTCATTTTGAAACTGATAGTTATAGAAATTTGAAATTTTTACCAAATATGTAACTTTAGACTATGTTTACGAGAAAACTAATCTCCGCTCAGAATCGTTTTATCGAATGCAATGACTCATCATTGCTTTTAGATTTTAAATAAAAAAAAAAAACAAAACTCTAAAATCTTTATCCAAGTAATTCACTTAAGCGATATCCACAACACCCCGCGGCTCGTTACCTTTTTCTGATTTAAATTAATAATAATGTGTATATTGTGTTTTTTTTCCCTCGGGCCGCCAGACAGCCCGTTCCCCCTGGACCGTAGTACTCACCGCCGACTCCCCTTTGTGACGGGGGCCCTGTCATTGAAAAACATTTAAAATTTCGAATACTATATGACGTAAATATAATCCGTCATTTGTCTGGCCCCAGGCACGTGCCCGTACCGTTAATCCTGCGGGCACGCGCGAATTCGTCTAGAAAAAAAAAGTCACGACGCCGTGGTTCGGCGCGCCACACGTTGCGCCTTTTTTTTTTTGTAAAATCGCTCCATTCGGTACGAGCCGCAAGAAAATTCGGTACTCTTACGCACGCACGCACGTGTACTCTCAGTAAGCGTGTTTCTTTTTTTCGTTTTTTAGCTTTCACACATACGACTACGGGTTCGTCGGGATAATAAATCATATTATTATTATAATCCTCGTATAAACGACGGATGAGCGCGCGCCAGAATGGGCCGGTGGCGGAGAAAAGCGACGAAAAAAAATTTTTTTTTTTCCTATTTACCGCGTTGAAAAATAGTCTCGCGAGAGGTTCGTCTGCAGCGTGCACGCGTGTAATACGGCCGCAGGGCGGTGGAAGGGGGAAAGGTGTCGGGCGAACGGGTAATAATATCACCTGTCCGCGCGTGCCGTTATGATTCATTACGCGTTTGGCGTTTAGCATAAAACGGCGGCGGCGGCGGCGGCGGCGGCGGCGGTGACACTGACGCGTGGCCGCGCGGTGCGAGCGTTTGCGGTCTCCGTTCTTTGTGTGGTGCGCGCGCGGTGTCCTCGTCGTCGCGCTGCGCGTCGCGGTTGCCCGGCCAACGGACGACGACGCGTTCGGCGTACGCCGCGCCGGCCTCCAAGACAGCGGCGGCGCGCCGTCAGCTTGCCCGTCGCCGCCGCGTGCATCACACGGTCGTTGCCGTCGCCGGTCCGCCGCGTTTCTCTGGTCCGCCCGTCGTCCGCGCGCTCGCACACGTTTTCGGTGTCTCGTCGTCTCCCGTCGCGTCGCGTCCGCTGCTGACCACTGCAGACGATTCCGCGGTAAAGAGAGAGAAAAAAAAACGGATTTTTAAGTTCGCCGGTTATCGTTCCGACCCGAACCGCCGCGGTACAGTAGAGAGAGAGAGAAATAAATAATAATAATCGGTGCACGCGACCGCCAGCTACTGCAGGCACGGCTGTGGCCCGAGGTGAGTTAATGCGTACAGTAGTGTTCGTAACCGATTTTTATCACCCGCACGAGCATAACCCGACAGTTATATACCGCGTATAAGAAAAAGAAAATTGGTGTTGTCAACGTAGTCGCTCGAGTACCGAATTACTTGCGGATTTAAACCGCAAGGTACCACCGGGCATGATTGTAAAGATCGGAGCAATAATTTTGGTAGAATTTTTGGGTATACAGACATGAAAAAAAACGACAAATAATATTGTAAAACCAATACACATTCCTCGCTCCGCTCAGGATCTAAAATAAAATTTCCATTTTTATTTCGATTTTTGAACGAAAAAAGGCCCGTTATCTTACGCCACGTCGCATAGTACGCAATGGGTTTCAAAAACGATTTATATAGGTACACATGTTACTCATAAGTACCGAAATGAATATTTCTGTTCGTTCACTTTAACACTCCACCTATGAAATAGTGGGATCCAAGACGTTCAACGTTGTTACGGATAAACTCGTTGAATTGTCGCGATTCAAAGAAACTTTTTAAGCACACCAACAAGATTGGTTTAAAAGAATTTTTGAGAATCCTATTGAGCCCGAAGACGGACGTCCCGGAAGAAGATCCTAATCATTGGAAAAAATAGAAAGTTTTAAATATCAACGATAATCCTAAGTAATTAAATAAATAAAACTAATAAGATGAGGTCGTATTGTTTTATCAATATATTAATTATATAACTTTATTTTTAGAAGAATAAGGAGTAAAATTAGAAGATTAATTTAAAACACCTGGTTTTTATACGACGATTCTTTAGGGTAGGTGATTTTATGATCCGTATAAATGTCAACAAAATTTATTTGGTCTATGGACAGTAGGGAAAAATCCTTAGAACGAACCCTGCCTCCGCAACACACACACACACACACACACACACATATAAATGAAACGCTGTCAATAGATTTTCAACCATTTCAACTCGGTAAGAGGAGGCCTAATGCAATGATTTGAAATCCATTTGGGTTTAACAAATAATACTATGTTTTTGCTATACAATTTTAAAACGTCGAATCCAATGAGTCGAACAAGTTAATTCTCAATATAACAAAAAACGAACAGAAAGTGTTTACCGGCTTTAGCTGTATAAGCTTATGCAAGTCGCTTTGACTCTGCTCGTATAAGCTATAATGCTTCCCGCGAACGTTCTTTTTCCGTGATGCTAAAAATTGAAACATCTAATGTGGACCAGACATATTCAGACACGTCAATTTCACACACGTTGAAATGGACGTTTCCGATATTATATTATCGGAGCGGAAATATTATTTTACCAGAATTTGTTTTGAAGAACGGACGTATTGACTTGTAAATTGTAACGTTTATACTTGTTTTATTGTTTCGTCTGTTCACTGTATACTTAAAGAGAGGGCGTCCATAAGCCCACGCATTTTTTAAATTATACAATAACATGTTCTTACGTTTGTTTTGAGTCGAACGAATTATTAACAGTTTGATATGTATATATATATACGAATTGTGGATTTTAAGTGATGTTTTAAATTATAATAAAGAAGCGCTTGTTGGTTACGTTTATTTTTTTAATATTATTGAATATATCGTTGACGCAGTTTAGGTGAAACAAAGTGCTTTCATGCGTTACTAATTTATTGTTAATCTATTTGTGTTTAACATGTATTAAACGAAATGTGAATTTAGAATGGTCTCATTTTATTTCTATGCGATTCATATGAATTAAGTGTCTTGTTCCCGTATGATTTATTTTTCTATCAAAAAATGTTAGGATTCTAGTTTCCCAACTCAAATTTCTATTTACTTCTATGCTTTTAACTATATACTCGTATAATTATGTCACAGTTTTTTAAAAAATTAAAATTAATTATATTGAAATATACTATTTAATTTATCAATTTTTTTTTTTGTTTTAGATAATTTTCCGCATATCTGTAAGTCGAATAACATATTGGCCAAACCGTCTTTTTCAATGTGCATTAATATTAAAAAAAACATATCTAGTTTTTCTCGAGACAAGCACCTGCAGCGTGATCTATTTAATATAATATAGTTTGATATTTTGAAAATGAAGTTTCACGGCGAACACGAGTTGATTATAGCATTAAAATGAATTTGTATGCTAGAAACAGATGTGAATATGCTATAGAGTGTAAATTATATTTCGTTAGGACTTTCAAAACAACATACAATACAATTTTTACAAAACAGATTTTGGTAGCCGTGCGGTTTTAAACAACTGCACAGTTGATAATGTTCTAATCGAAACATTTGGATTCTAAAAGCGATTTATTTATATTGCTGTAAATATATTGGTTCGTGTTTGGTAAATATAAATATCTTCACTTTCACATAAATATATATAGCTTAAATAATTATTTAGCTAGTTAGTTATTTATAATTATTTCTGTCATGAATTTATGAAATATAACATCCTTTTTAGTTTTTAGCCAATTTCATTGTTTAATTGACAGGGATTTCGCGTGCATTTTTATGTAGTACAAAATATTTTACTTAATACGTAGGTGTACACAAAGGTCTTCAGTTAGAATTTCCAATTTCAAATTGTCCTAAAGCGATTTATTTTAAACCGGAGAAAATTGGATTTTCAAAAAGGAGTGTGCTCAACCTTTGTTATTTTATTCCAGATAATAATAATAATAAAAATAAAAAAATTATTTTCAATAATAATCTCGAAACACGGGCGGTAAATTTAAATGGTGTGTAATACGGAAAAATGATAATAATTCGAATCTCTAATTTTGGGCGATGTGAACGCGAATGTCATTCAAAACCATATTAGGTCGTCTCGGTCACAAACAATTTTCACTTGGTCATTATATTTAAATATAAAAATAAAATTTCAATATTTTCAATACATTTTATTATTACCGCACGTATCACGAATCTCGGCTAATAAAAATCTCTCCCCTTATACGCGTATGGGTAACGATCAGTGCGTGTCTGGATACTTAATATCGATCGATTCCAAAAAAATCATATTGATCCGAACACTTGCAGGTCTGCAATCCAAATCGTTTCGGGACATTTTTGCATATTATATGTGCGTTTAATTCTGCTCGTTTAAACGTTAATAACACACGTTACAACGAATAATCGCGTCCAATAACAATTCTCAAACAATTAATTCGTCTAATTATTATGATAAAAGATTTCTTAATATTTTCCCGCAACATATTATATAATACTACACATCGAATTATTATTAAAAGCGTTAGATAACGTTCTACGTGTCCATAGACCTATAATATATAGACCGCGCATTAGTAAAATATATTGAAGCCAACATATGTGCGAGAGAGACAGCCTCTGAATTGACTTTTCCAAAGAGATTTTAAACGATTTTATAACACTCTTTGACAATAACTACGATAATAAATTAATATTGATAAGGAGGACGTATTTGTTCATCGTTGTAACACTTATGTAAACGTTATTGTCGGTCTGTTGGTTTTACGCTCTTTTGCTCTTGTAATTTACAATAATTCAACTTTTTTTCCATTTAAAAACATTATGATTAATACTTATTTTACTTCTACTTTTAAAATTATAGGTTTCCAAAAAATATAACACTTTGTGAGAAAGGAATAGCAGCATTGAACAAAGATTATACAATTGAGCCTAATAAAGGCCAAGTACGGCATGTTAACAATTAACATAGAATTTATCTTCGTCGCCAATGTACAATATCGAATAAATGATTATTTGAATCACAATTCTCGGACGTGTACGCGGAAAAAAAGCGCGAGAACGGACGACTCGCGACACACCGTCCATAACAACTTGCTATCAATACCCGTAGCGGGTAGCAACGATAACGCACAAGGCGATATCTTACAATAACATATTATTGTCAAAGAGTATTATAAAATTATATAGAATGTCTTTGAAAAAGTCAATTCAGAGGCTGTCTCTCTCGCACATATGTTGGTTTCAATGTTTTACATGTAAAATGAGTGTAATGCGCGGTCTATATATTATAGGTCTATGTACGTGTCCGTAGGTTATGGTCGTGTTGATAAGAGTGCTTTTAGACACGTCCTGCAGACGAAAGCATTCGTTCGTGCAGAGCTCATATCGTCCTCGAACGTTGCTCGAGTACACCACACACAAAAAAAAATGTACACATAAAAGTGCACGTTTTCGAAAAATCGGTAAAGTCAAAACGAGAATTCGAAATAATTCACACATACCTGTATCGGATGAACGCGTTTTAATTCGAATCGATCGGTTCTTTTCCGAAACGGATCATTTTCGAAAAAATTGATTTTTCTCGGACCGTCCGATTTCCCGCTGTTACGCGTAGAATTTAAAATTCTAAGCGTATTTTCCGAATGACGTTTTTGAATATAATATCAAAACAAACAGCGGGATTTCGGGTACTGGTTCTGGTATTTAGGATGTGTCCCTATAGGATGCATAGATTACCTAGATATGCGTGTGGAACGAATTTCACGATATTATGGCGCTGCGTCATATAAGACAAAAAAACGCGTACGTTTTTTTTTTAGTCCCAAACCGTTATAACGATTGCGTGAAATCCTCTGCAAGAGAATCGTCTACATAAACTTAGTGGAACGTGTGGGACGCTAGTAGAAGTTCTTTTTTTTCGATCCCTGCGAACCGACGGATTCTTTTAACACGGTACAAAAAACATAACATCAAATCTGACTTCATTCTCTTACATCGTCGATTCGTCCGGAATCTGTGGACGCTGGAATGAGACAAACTGCCTGAATCCTACGCCTCCGGACATAAAACAATATCAAAAAAGACACGTACCTTCGCGGCCGCGGTTTCAATCGTTCAAAATTAGTCGCGTTACTATAGTTAAGTACACCAGATTCCGCACCGGTCACAACCTATTACCATACCATTCCTTCAAAATGGGGCTAAATAACTGCTCATGCTGTACCCTATCCAACTGTGACGCGCCATCTTGCGACTTTCAACAACCGTCTTTTACTTTCACATCACAGAACTCGTTTAAAGTACTTTTTTTCCTCTCTTATAATCTCGACTTTCCTTCTATAAATGCTCTTTCTGCTAATAACGTAACCCTATAATTTACCGTATATCCTCAATTTTACACAACAAGCAGGCTATTAAAAATTTAATAGTATGAGCTTTACCCGTTCTCCCATTGTGTTGTATGTCAACACCGAAATTATTTTCGATTTTATTGTAATTGTCGAGATATAATAATAAATTTATAGTTAGAATCTCGATAAAATTTTTGAAAAAACATCAAAACGAAATTTTTCCTCCGCGACTCGCAACGAATTAACGGATTTCGTACGCCTCGGCCGGAGTATAAAATATTCGTGTAAACAAAGTGCACTTCTCTCTGTACCTTTTACAGGTTTCGCAGACGAATAACCATAGGTGGAAATGGGGGGACTTAGGGGGGCTAAGCCCCCAAATATCTTATAATTTGTATGTATTTTGGATATTTGACTGATTATGACTGATAATAAAAATGTTAGCCCCCAGAAAATTTAATAGATTTCCGTCTACGCGAATAACACAAAACTTTTCGATCGTAAAAAAAAATCAACTGTAAACATATTAATTGTGGACGATTTTTGAAAACGTGTACGCGTTTTATGATTTCGAAATATACGGAGAAAGATGATTTTTTTTCTTCTTATATCACGAACCAGCGATCGACCTTACCAATAATATTTCGTCACGAATTTTATTTCGGTGTGTAGTTTTTTTTTTCCTACATTATTCTTTATTGAATTGTTTACGGGACGATCGGTTTATATATATAGACGAAATTCAAAATTATTATATCCGCGCACTAAACCGTAAACAAACGTTAACATTTGATTTCGAAACGACGACCTACATAATATTTATGTAGATTTTCGTCTCTACGCAATATTATTTTATCGAACAAAAATTTAGAAAAAAAAAATGTTTTTTTTGTCTTCGTTTATCATTCAAACGTATTTGTACCGTTTCGTATTTTCGCGCGTAGTTCAGTGGAAACGGTAATAATCGTATATTTGATAGATAACCGCGGTTATATAACGTATCTCGATTATATTTAACTACCATCAGGCTAGTCAGATAAAACGCCTATAAGCGTATACGTTCAATATTTACTACTCCTCCAGTTTACCGTATCTCGGATTTTTAGTAGACCGTTATTGCTCGGAAAATATTCCGTCGGCTTTCACAGATCAAACACATTCCGATAAAAACGTAATTCCTTTGAGAATATTTATAATTAAAATATATTAATATTGTCGATAACATTCGATGATATCGGTATAATAACGAATGAGCGATGGCGGTGAAAATATTAACGTTATGAATAGAGATAATAATGCGCGAAAAAACGCGTTGTTCCGAAAGTGAAAACCTTATGAATACGCTGGGGGGTGGGGGAAATCGCTAATTTATAGGAAAATATTAAATAATTTTCTATATAAGAGTTGATACATATTATATACTGGTCGGCTAAACGTTTTGATTTTAGAAAAGTTCGAAAAAAATATATTTATAAATAGAAATATGAAACGATATCCGCCCGTTGAATAACGTACTGTCGTTTGTAATTTTTACGAACGCTTATTTTGAGGGTTTCAACGGCGATCGGGGACGCGTCCGAACGTTTCACCGATTTATATAACAAGAGAATTTATTTAACAGAAGAAGGAAAAAAAACGTGATAATTTAATATTGTATTATATTGATAAATATAATAATATATATATTACAATTTATATAGTACGGAAATTAAAATCGGAAATATTTCATATAGATAATAATGAATTCTATTCGACGGGTCTTTGAAAAAAAAAAATCCATCCACGATTTTATTTTAATAGAACTATATTATTTAATAGAATATTACGAGTAATAAAATAATATTATAAATAATATTGTGTTTTGCGGTAACGTCATTATTCGTGGATCATGAAAAGTAAGTCATATACAGCTAGTGTATATATAGGTAAGTATTCAAGAAGTCAATCCGATTCGTCTGACGCTTCGCCGTGTGACGCGCGGCGCATTGTTCGGGAAATGGCGAACGAACAATTTTTCAATTCCGCATCACAATTTACGAGCCTTTTCAGTCTTTAATAATTTTCTACGAATCGTTTCGTTCGTTTCGTGTCTCGTACACATAAATATATAATATTATAATTTCAAGAGTTTTATATTAAATCGCTCATCGATAAAAAAAAAAAAAAATATAATAATAATGCGCGTCTTTGCTGCAAAAAATATAATACTCTTTCTGTATTGTCATACTACCTTATTATTATTATTGTTGTTATTTTTATGTGCCTAAATAAAAAAAAATAAAATAAAAATAAAAATTTTTTTGTTATTTTTAATTATTTATTATTATTATTATTATTATTATTTTATTCTTTATGCGTAACCATAATGTTCCAAATTGTATTCCTATTTGTTTAATCGATTCGCCAAGCATATGCATTATTTTTATCAGTGGCGTATAGATAGGATTTACTATTGTTGGAGAAGGGGCGTCCGTGTCGTTATGATAATTATTAAGATCCTATTGCACGATTTATTGGCTACGAAAATAAATATATAATACTTATAAACATATACGTAAAGTACGGTGAAGAAAATTTTTGAAAATTATAATTGTTTCTACTGAAATTATTTTTCTAAAAAATTATTTTAATATATGTATATAAAAAAAAACACGATTCGAATACCTTAAGAAAATATGTGGATTACACTGAAATAGTTTTTCTGGAATATTTTTTATGAAAAAAACTGCACGAGTGTTTTGATGAACTCAACGCACCTTCGTCGAAAGTTCTAATCGAAAAGTTTAGTATACTTACGATATTATTGTAACGCCTAATATCGGAACGCATTCATTTGTAAAAAAAAAATCCAAAATAAATTTAAAGTGCAAAAAAAAAAAATAAATATTATTATATATAAAAAAAAATACTCGACATTAAAAATATTTATTTACACAAAAAAAACTAAAAACGTGTTTACAGTAATAATACTTTTACTCGAATACTATACAGCATTGTAAGTATGTAGTATGCGTTTCTACAGAACTTCCTAAAAATACTTATTATTTTTTTTACATTTACCTAAAAACGTAGAATTAAAAAAACGTTTTTTTTTTTTAAATTTAATTCGTCAGTTTAGCAGTTGATTGAAAAAAAAAATGTTCGGCACACCTGGACACAATGCGTAGTTAATCCGTAATCCAGTATATTATGATGATGACAGTAGTTCATAAAATATCGACCACGATTATAAATTAGGTACGAAATATAAATTGAAGCATTTTCCCGTTATAAATTCAATTAATACGAATTAAATACATATTTCTGAAATTTTCGATTATATATAATATGTCTCGTTCGCTACGCGGAAATTTGCCATTTTTCGTAATAACTTTAAAAAGTCGCAAAAGCCAATTTAATTTGCTCTGAGAAAATGACAATAATATAATATTGTATATATGCCCGCAGTCGCGAGATACGTTACGCGGTAATTGATGTCTGGTTATTTCTCTTCAAAACGATTATTGTTCACGGCGTAAAATACCGTTTAATATTATCATTTTCTACGAGAACGGGGCAAAAAATAATTAGATAAACTCAAACTAAACCGGCGTACGACTGAAACTCTCCAAGTCACTATAGCGCGCGCATCGTATAAAGACGTTCGTATAACGGAGTGAATTCGTTTCGCCGGACTAAACGATGTGTTCAAAGTACTTATAAAGTCAAAAGACTATTATTAATTAACATTTCTCGTTTATTTTACAAGTTCTGCTCGTCGCCGGCGTCCGTGACGTGGTCGGCGGTTTCGTTGTTGTTTTTTGCCTCGCAGCGAGCTTATCGCGTGTCGATGGACGTGTATAAAACGCGTGCTAAAACATCAGTGCGATTCCTTATTCGTTATTCTCCACTTGGAAAAACGTTCTGAACTCACAATAAATTACTATTATGGCTAACCGTAATAACGACGAATTCGGTTCGAGGGGTTTTTTTCTTCTTATTTCTGTAAAGAAATGCGTTTATATATATACACATATGTAATAATTATTTGATCGACAATTTTTCAATACACTGTTTAACACGTTTTTTTCCCGAAACAATTTGTACGTTTTAATCGCGTCTCTTTAAAACGCAAAAAAAAGAAAAAAATTGCCGAACGACCGAGTTTTTTTTTTCATGAAGCGTTTTTAAAATATCCACCGTTTTGAATGTTTTCTTTTAAAAATCATATAATATTTTTCACTGATTTAGTGATTATCTGGAAAAATTAGGGAAAATTATTAGAGAACGAGGTACACATACGTCTTTTATATTATTGTACAATTTTTAATCCGGCGCCTCGAGATCGTGAGACATTGGCTGGTCCGATTTTAATTTTGTAACCGGCTTATAAGAATTTTTAATACGTATATCCTAGAAAATAACGGTGGTTTTTTTCAGAAAACGCATCCTATAGATATGCCACAGATAATTCACGAAAGTAAAAATAAAAAACGGTTTGAAGTAAGGCCATTTAAACGAATTATACCGAAAGATGTAATTCGAAAAATTGCATCCGTCGTGTTATTATGAGAAGATGAGATATAATCAATGATTCTTATAGATTTTCGCATAATTAAATCAGCCAAAGTGTCTACGAATACAAATTGCATATAATATTACACAATAATTCGGTAAATCGTATAATATTATACTTTTAAAACGTAAATAATATTAATATTTTTTAATTAAAAACGTAAAATAAATAATATTATTATAAGGCGATGATATTGAAGACGAGATTAAAAGTAAATAAATAAAAAAAAAACAAAGCGAATTGATTAAAAAACGTATTACACCGATGGAAACGTATTAAAAAAACGATGATTCAAACGGGGAAATTGTGTTTGATAAGAAAAACCGAAAACTTATTATATGAGCAATGTTATTACTTTACGTACGAACTAAAAAAATAAAAGGATATTTTTATGTAACGATTTAATAAAAATAACGCTGAATTTCAACGTTGAATACAACGATTATTATATTCTTACAACGATTGAGTTGGGAGATTAAGGTGAATTCGACGTCAAGTCCAAATCGGAATATTGCATTTTTATGGTATTACGCGTGAGATTTCCATATAGAAACCTATGTTAAAAGTGAGGTCATATTTCGTGTGCACAGCACAATCGCACGATCGTTTATAAAGACACGAAGTGTAAACAACGAGCGTTGACGAGCGGAGTAAACGTATTTAACCCTATTTGGGTATACCAATTATAAAAATGTCTGATGTTATAATTAGATGTTATTTATAACGTACCTCCTATACGTCTCCCTATTCGTAGACACTCGAAATTTGTCGAATATATACGTTAAGCGGAAGTCAATAAAATTCGATTCGAAATGTTTTTTATAATATTATTTTACTGTTTAACGGAATACGTCTTGTCGATCGCTATATCGTTTTCAGAAAAGAAATCCAGTGAAACGTTTACGCAAAAATCACATCGATTTTAAACGAGGATTATTCGCGATGGGTTTTAGAAATCATTTCGAAAAACGTTTGCGAACCCTACACATCGAAATTCTATACGTTAACCGGTGTCTGAATCTCTAGATCTTATATTTTATACGATTGAATGTGACATTAACTCTAAGAATATTGAATATTATATTAAAAATATTAAATATTTAAGGAAATACGTGATTTATTGTACTTGAAAAAAAATATATATTATATAAGCGGGTCTACTTTCGGATTCTACAAAAAAAACGTTATAATAATGTCTATTGTTTATTTGTTAATCTCGAATTTTAAAGCCTGGCCCGTGTCAATCTTTGTGTTGTAAAATGTATTTACGTTGATGTTATTGAAATTTAAATCCGAAAACATTAGTTATGAATACGCGGTAGTGTTACACGCGCCTCGATTAATTATTATCTCTTTGTTTTACATTCGTATATACATATATACGGAAATAAATTTTATTCCGATCAATGAATTATTAATGACGATAAATCATACGATATTATGGTAATCGCCGTTGTTTGACAACAATTGTGTATTACTGTAATAGACGTACAGTATAAAACGCAATAATAATAATAATAATAATAACGTTAAATTTATTATTATAACTATACATGCGAATGATAAAATATACGTACCTATATTATATAAACGAATTCAAATGTCAGTTATAAAAAAATATAATATTCTTTAGTTTGTTTCGGGAACGTATCCGGAGTACGGTGGCGGATTTTGGAGTTAAATGACGGTGGACGGCGCATGCTCAATTATTGGATTGCCAGAGCGTTTAAAGTCTTCCGCGAGAGCGATTTGTTGGTACGATTAACGCTATCATTGTTCGTAACGCGCCGTTTGCAGATACTGTAAAATATATTACAGTATAATTATAAATGCGGTTCTTTCGCGTATTCGTAGTGTAAGATTGTATTTTTCTTCTTGTTACTCGAACTGTAATTTTATGAATATTTACGTTTTAACATTTAGTCGTTCGCCTAACTGATTTGATAACGGTTTCGCCCGTCTTTAAATATCGGTTTATATAAAATATTTATAAAGAAACAAAATATATTTATTTATCGCGAAAATAAATTGATCTTAATGAGTCTACTGCGGTAAAATGAAATTAAAAAATAATTCCTCTCTAAGTTTTACGTGTCATCGTTACGGATTTTCAAATCGATTAAATTGAATATTATAATATAGCTGTGATATAGACTTTTAAACGGCACGATACGTGTTTGATTTTCGTTTTTCGTTGCACGGTCCTGTATACTAAATCGCTTTAAAACTGCGTTTATGTGTATACGAATATTGTCGAAACGAAAATGTTAGAAATCCGAATAGCAAAACGAATTCAATGCACGTGAAGATTGGACGTCTCTAGTAGATATATTGCTACGACTTTACGGTTTCTATAGATTTCATTGTGTGTGTGTGTACGATTTATATAATATTCTCTTGTACGTATTTATGCATTTAAACGCGTGTAAACGGAGATTTCGAAAACTTTTCAATATAAGTTTACCTTTGCGCTAAGCTTGTTGACTTTGAACAAATAACTTCGATTTATTATTTCGGTGTAAACGCGCGTGTTCGTAGTATGGTTTTTAACACGTGTATGTGTCGATGCGGTTAAAAGACAACATATTTTTAGTGACAAAATTTTCAAAAACCCGTTTGTTTTCAATTAATTAACAATTACACTGTTTACTGTTAATTACGGTTCTCGGAATCGATTTCACGATCAAATAATTGTACGCGGTATCCGCCGTATCCGGACGCTTCTGAACAGTATAACGTATTATATTACTCTATATACCTAGTAAATAATATTAAACCGAAGTTCCGCTCAGAACGGTTTTATTGAATGCAATGATTTATCACTGCTTTCGAATTTACAGTAATAACGCAAAACTCTAAAACTTTATCCGAGTGTAATTCACTTGAGCGACATCCGCGAAAACCCGCGGCTCGCTATCTTTTTAAAATTTTTATTACGCATCTGTTGGTCGTCGGTGTTTATTGCTTATTCTTCAATACAATATATTGTATAAGCATTGACAACTGACTATTCGTAAATATTAGAATTATTTTTATGCATTAAATATATCTTACACATATTAAGATAACAAGTATTTTATTACAGTGTAGCAATCGGTTTTAATCGAAGCGTTTTTTTTTTTACATGGATATTTAATCACAAGTATATCGTATTAGATTCGAGAATTACAAAAAATTTGCAAAATCGGTACAGACACGTAAAAACACGTTATGAGTCGCTCGGGAAAATAAGTATACCGTTTCAAATCAGTTTCAAAAACAGGAGGGATTTAAGTGTTTAAAAAAAAAAACGCGCACATAAATGCGGATAAATATTAATTTTTTTTCTCTCCCAATTATGTGTATTTTATATACATTCAGTGCGGAAAAAAAAACCCCCGAATCCTTCCGAAATATCTCTTGTTACAATTCATGTTGAGCACATAGTGCTTATTGTATACGCCGCGACGTCTAGGTGGGGTGGTACGTGCGCGCACATAAATCTTTCGATAGTTTTGTAAAACGGCAACGATACGAACTGAGGCCAACTACATTTAGCGAAATGTACCTCTACCGGTAATAAACTTTTGTCATGTGTATTTTGATAATTACATTACACACATTATGCGTGTCTTACAAATGTATATTAAATATTTTAATTAATACACATTGTTGCGTCGAGTCGTCAGTAATTATTAATCGCAAATTAAATTTTTTATTACCGAAATCGTTATAAACGAATTTGGGAATCATCCGAGTCCATCGATTAGTTTATACTTTTAGTATATTTTAATATTCGGCAAGTCTTTTTTGAAACAAATTTGAGTCCGTTTAAAAACGTTTTAACGAGTATGCGAGAATCTTGTTTTTTTTTTTTTTTTAATTAACACCATTTTTGTAATTTTTTACGAAAAGGATTTTTCTTATTATTCGCGAAGTTAAAAATATCAATAAATAAAAATAGGTAATAATAATTTTTTAAAGTACTGTTATTATTAACATAATTTTTATCCACTGACTATTTGTCCGTTTTTCGGAAGATATAATAAATAATAAAATACCATTTTGTGCGTTGACTTTTTGTGTAGGCAACTTTTCTATACATAAGTTTACTCTGGTATCACTTTTTTTTTTTTAAACGTACTCAAGCGATAAATCATCAAAACACCCGGACGCGCCGTATCCATATTATTATTACACACGACTACATTATATTATATTGGTATATGGGACGGTTTAAAATATATTTATAGTAATTAAATTGAGTCGATACGGCGGACATTTTAAAATCGCATATTATAAATGATTAAACAATTGACACGAAGTCAGTTCGAAAAAAAAACGGTATAAATTAAAATTAAATTAGTTTTCGATTAAATTAAAAAGCGTAAACACAACGCTTACGCACTAAAAATAAAAAGCGTGTACAAACATTAAAAAAAAAAAAAAAACAATTAATTCGGACGAATCGATATTAATTCATCGATGTGTGTGTGTGTGCTAAACGACGTCATGTTATAAAATACGATTTTTTTTTTTTTTAGAACAATCCACAATAAATACCTATTAAATAAATTCGAGAAAAAAAACTCCAAGAGGACTAAAACTATCAAAAAAAAAAAAAAAATGTCCTCGTAATACGCGTATACGACTGCAGTTTACTTTACGCTCGTGCACATTGGTTTTAAATATTATAGAAAATGTTTTCGTCTGAGTCCTGTGTGTTTACTCATTTTCTCGGATATATACGACATGTACCTTACACATTCTTTGTGTACACAACGTAAAAAAAGTAAGTCTCTTTCGCGCGGTAAAAGTTGTCAAAACTTCGGCGTAATATAATGCATAATGCGAAACAACGACGGTGAAACTTAAAAAAAAATTCAATTAAACCCGAATTACTAAGATTTAATTCAATTTCACGTTTATGCTTTCGATAAAACTTTTCAAAACTTAACCCCGATCCTCGTAAATTGAAGCATTACTCGGAATATTGTAATTACATTATTTAAAACGTATAAGCAGTACACAATAAGAACGAAAAAGCGGTGTATTTAAACAACGTTAAAATATTCTAAACTAAGTATTTATATTGTATTAAAAAAAAAAAAATGTGTTTTAGGCATTAGATAAAAAAACAAAAAGATAATAGATTTTTCGGCTTCAATATGGGGGTATACTAGAAATTATTACGTTTTCATATACAGTCAACTGAATGAGAAAAAAATTCGTGCCCCCGTGTATTAAATTAATGACTGCAGTGTACAAGTGATTTTTTTTTTATGGCGTGTCAGCCATATTTCGGTAAATATAATTCCCCCTCCCCCGAAAATTTTTTCTAAATTTTAATATTTTATCAGTTTTTTCATATTTTATAACCATAACGGTAACCTACGTTTTAAATTCTATACTTTTAAGGAACATATTTTTATGGGAATTTACACAAATTGATTTTTTTTTTAATTTACCGAGTAATAGAAATTTAAGACACGGTGAAATAAAGAGGTAATATATTATAGTAACCACTCGGAGACTCTTTGTCAGACATTTGTAAGCCCGATAGTTCAGTGTTCCTCCACATTTCATTCTTTATAGACAACAGCAGGTTGCTGTGCATTATGGTTTTCCATCAGAATAATACACTTTGTCGAAAAATTTAAAATGGTGATGAAAAAAAAATTGTGACTAGATTTTTAGATTATAGTTGAAGTTTATCTATACTGTATACAATTTTAAGCCTTTAGATCCAAAAATTACCGATTTTTTTTACTTTAATAGCTTTACATAGCTTTACATCTGCTGTAAATAGCCAATAACTGGAAGATATTTTTAAAAATCCATTTTACGTTTTTATAGTGCACAGTTGCATACTCGGTGTAAATTTCAATACTCTAGGGCCAACATTTTCGAAATACAATAATGAATTTTGAGAAAATCGCGTTTTTTTTTTTTTTTTTTTTTGGTAGTTTTTCGGGGTAGCGTTTAAAAACTATTGAGAAAATCGAAAATTACCTCCTTAGAGTACCAGTCTAGCAAGATTTTCTGCTAGAAAATCGGTACAAGTGTAATGATCGGAGCATTTCTACTAGTCGAAAAATTGTACACAAAAAAATAAAAGGTAACAAGACGCGAGATGTTGTGGATATCGCTTAAGTAAATTACTCAGATAAAGATTTTAGAGTTTTGTTTTTATTTTAAATTTGAAAGCAATGATAAGTCATTGCATTCGATAAAACGATTCAGAGCGGTGCTTACTTTTCTCGTAAATTTAGTCTAAAGTTACATATTTGGTGAAAATTTCAGGTTTCTATGACTATTAGTTTCAAAATTACGAAGAAATAAACGACAATCGATTAAGACGAAATTGCATTTTTAGCGTTTTTGAATTATAGTTTTAGGTGCTTTTGAGAAAATCGAAAAATGACCTCTCTTCAGTACCAGCTAGATGCGAATTGATGTCGGAAACAAAGTGTGACCGAAGAGATCGGAGCATTCCTTCTGGTCGAAAATCTGTACACAGGATAGAAAAAATAAAAAAATAATAAAATAAACATCATTGTAAAGACAATAGGTCCATCGCTCCGCTCAGAATCTAAAAACATAAACATCATATTCTATAAATATATTTAAGAAATATTTAAGCAATAGGTCATCATACTTCCGACTTGCGTAAAACTAAACGCGCGTGACAAGAAAATTACATAAATAATTGCAATAAAAGCAATGGGGTAAATCGTTTAATTCGAAAAACAATACTGGGTGATGTTAGTGATTTATTGATATTAGTGAAAACGATAAATATTATTTTTAAGTTTGTAAGACTTCTTCAAAACTATATACGTTCACATAAAAAAAAACGAAAAATTGAGTCGACAATTTTGTCATATATTTGCACTTTTGGGATTTTTTAAAAAATTACGCTTAAGCAAACAGTACTGATAATTTTTTTTTTTTAAACTTGTCGAATAAAATACAAACTATACTATAGAAACAATAAGAGATACTATATGGAGATAATATAAAAGTATCGGAGCAATCCTTCTGTGCGACGAAAAAGTGTTTGTAGACGAAGAAAATATCAAAAAAATATAAAAAGTAAAGAAAACACTAATATTTCTTGAGACCAATATACGACGTTCTCCCGTTTCGCTCGGTAGCTAAAAGAAGACGACAAATAAAATTTAATATCGTCGTATATTATAATATGAATGATACACACGCACACCTACGCGTCTACTGGAAAGAAAAACAGAAGTATAAAAGTGTTTCGATATTGTTTTCGAATAATATATTTTAATGTAGGTATACGTATAGAATATACAGTAGGTACTCACTACACGCAGCCATGTTCGGTTATAAATAAAACGCGTTCGTTCGATTCCTATACAAAACGGTGTACGACAATAATAATATAAAAATAAAAATAATATAGAAACTAGACGTGTAATTCCGGAGCGTTATGATAGATAAAAAAAAAAAATACCTATTCATACACGAGAACACGATGACGTAGGCACGTCGTCGACGAAACGATTATACAGGGTGTACTGTTGACAAACCCTATACTATAGAGCAGCGGTTACCAAATTTTTTTGGTTCACGCATCCTTAAAAGAGAAAAAATTAATCTCGCCTCCCGCGAACAAATGGAATAAAATTTCCTATTATTTAAGTATTCAAACATTTTCATTTTTATGACAAAAAAAAAAAACAATAACTATTAGTATTTAAGTAATTTAAAGTGTTACAAAATTATTAATCATAATGATGTGCAATTATTGTTGAATATAATGAATTGCATAATTCCGCAAAATTAGGAATCGACGTTGTTACTGCTACACGCGTTTCTAGTCAATATATTTGATGTGTATTAAAAAAAAAAAAAAAAATTAACAAATATTAATAATAATTAAATGTATTTCAAATAATTATTGAGTATTCTTACGAATATTCGAAAAATAAATACAAGTTAATAATATGGGTCGAACACACCAATAATGTTAATGTACGCCACGAAACACGGGAATAATGAAATATTTTATTGTACAATAAGAACAGGCAATAACGATTGTAAACCATGTATAACGTGTTTGAATAGATGAAAATAATAATTGTATACAATATCAACATTTATTTCGCGCATCCCCCATCAAGCCTACACCGTACGTTTAAAAAAGAAATGAATCTATATTTGATAATGGACGAGATCTCGGACATAATTCAGGAATAGCAGTTAACGTCTATTCCTCCTGCTAGCATCGAGTGAGAACGCTGCCGCTTCTCTTATATACCTACGGGAATTAAATTTTGATATTTTTACGATTATATTTTCGGAATATCAAAAATTACGCATAACCTTTTAAATTCTTCCTTGCGAAATGTCAAGCTGATTAGATCCTGGGACCAGTGTCGAGATTGCGCAGTAATCTCTGTATCTCTTACACTGGGATTATCTCGTTTTCGATCATCACGTCCCGCTGTCCCGACAAACTTCAAACGGGACGCTTTTTATCCCGTTTTTTAGAAGATGGTCACGTTTTAATCCCGTTATTTCCATATAATTTTATAAAAAAAAATATCGATGTATGAAATGTACGACATATGTATGAACGCGTATGGATGAGGGTTTGTTTGGCGGGACGGTTTTTTTGGGGGGTGGAGGGAAGTAACAACTGTCCCGTTTTTTTATTTTCTCAATGTGGCCACCCCATCTTACAAGTTAAAAGTCACACTAAACATATATATATATGTACCGAATAAACACGAACAATTACGGTGCCGATTCGATAAAATCTCTGTTGAAATGGTAAAAAAAGAAAAAATCGTTTTTCCCATAAAACATTGCCCAATTCTATGGTTATGACTTTATGAGTTATGACTTTTAGCGTCTGATCGTTGACCGCGGTTGGCCGTTACACCACCCTGTACGGACCCCGACCGTCGTCCGCATGCTGCAGAGCTCGGATGAGACGATGATGAAGACATCAACGCGATCGCCGCGTTTCATAATAACATAACACGGGAGGTGTTCGTTCGACGCGCCAAGTACGACCGCGTTCTCCGCGTGTGTACACAATATTATACAGGTGTATAAAATAATAGTAATAATAATAACGATTTCATCTGCAGGGCCCGTAGGCGCGACAATGCGACTTGGAGCGTTCTAATTGGATTTCTGGTGTGCGCGGCGCGCGCGTATATACCCGTAGCGTATTATAATAAACGACTCGTGCGTGTAAAACACGTTAAAAAAACACAAAAAAACTACGGAAAAAATAATATATATATATATATAAGAAAAAAAAAATACCAGACGCGGGAAAAGGCGGAGCGGACGATGGTCGTGTCTAGAAACGCTGCCGGTCGTCCGCCTACGATGCAAACCGGTTATTCGACATTCTTTTGTCCACGGACTTTGTCGGGATAATGTCTTTATTTTTTTGTCCTTAACTTCACTTCCCCTCCCGAGGATATCGTCCCGCCCGTCCGTCACGAACACGTAATTACTTTATTAGTGCGCCAAGCTCGCGTGATCGCGCGTACCGTATACGGCCACGCGGATATATTGTAATATTCGTTTTGTTCTTTGTCAGTGGCGCGCAATCTAATGGGGGAACGGAGATACGGGTGTCGGAATCACACATTTTTTTTTTTTCGTTATTGAAATTTCAACCGTTTTGAACTATTCGAAAGTTACGAAAAATACGAACTTACAAATTTACTTGTTGACCCGTTATAACGCTCAGCTGAGACCTATAGGCGTTGTAGATAAATCACCTCGTGTGATGTTAATTTGCCGTTTGAAATTCTGAATAAAACACCGCGAGCGTTTCACGGGCACCGAGCTTTGGTGAAATTATTTTCAAATGATAAAAAAAATATTTCGACCCGAGTGAAGTTCGCACGCGGTTGACGAGGAAAACCGGCGTCCTCGTAACGCAGTCGGAGAGCTGAACTTTGTAAAAACACGGCACTCGAGGACGACGAACAAAAAACCGTATCGGCCGTGCCAGACGTGGTCGTCGACGGCACAGGATTTCGTTTTCGCTAGAACCTTTGGTTTTTTTTTTTGTCTCGCTGTGAATTTTTTTATTCTCTTAACGAGTAGTTTTATTTTTCTCGCTGTCCGCGTTTGCATTTTATTTCCTATAACGCAGTTATAAAGCGTGTGAAATACACCTTTTACGTTTTATATAGGTTTTTTTTTCCCTTCGCGTTGCTGCTCCGTCTGCAAAGGCCTCGTTATATTAATACCAATTACCGGGTGTACCGGGTACGACGGAAAAACGCCCAAGATCCACGCGATAACACGTCGAGGTTCCTACCACCAAGGCGGTATGACGACCAGTAGTGGCACGTGTACTTGAGTGAATTACGAATCCGATCAGTTGCGAACGTTGGAAAAAGCTTAAAAATCGACGTATAAGACGAATCATTTAAATTACGCGCGCTTGTGCGTTTCACAGATCGATATTGAGAGATTTTTTCCCCGAATTAAATTCAACGCCTAGTGGAAAGTGTTTAAAATGTCTATAGGACGACTGCCGGCCGATGAAATTACCGCAACTCGTTCGAACGTATTTGTCGACCGTTTGAACGTTATATTATATAGTGTGTACGCGTTACAAAAGGTAATTGATTAATTTGTTGAAGTATTATCGCTGTGTTTAACTGCACTCTGGTACAACACTATTAGTCTATATTTTAAATAAATTAAATTATAAATATTAATGACAAAAACAAAAAATTGTTACGAACAAAATAAATTTGTCTATATAATGTTATTATTATGAAAAAAAAAAAACGACTCGCTTACTGACAGTAATTAATACGATTGAGTCACAAAATAATCATCCGCGTTAAGTCACTCTTTCACTTTTCGCGATCGAAACGGAGATGTATTTGGTTGTTGCATAAAGCGTGGACGGTTTTCCATAAATTTCGGAAGCCGAAATCTCCTATATCTAATGTTCATAAACGACCTGAATTACAAATTTAAAATGAAGGATGTAAGCGAAACAAATTTAAAAAAAAAAACAAAACGAAATATATCGCTATAATGTATAAAATGGATAAATATAAACAAATAGGTTCTATTATTGAATGTTATTATACTGCGAACATTAGTTTATTTTAAATATAGTTTTATAGGATCAAACGGTAATATCAATACGTACATTATAGACTCCATAAACCGTGATATATTTACGTTTTTTGTACGATTTATATAGCTTTTGAGCGTAGAGAATACGCTGAGAATCGATTTCGATATTTTACCGAAATTTCAAATTTCTTTTTTTTTTTAACTGTCCGTTTTTGCACGCTTTGCGCGACGGCGGTCGAATTATTAAAGTTGTACGCGTACCAAACCGATAGTATAGATTATACGGAGACAATGAAATAAATGCGTTGATTAAAATAAGTTTCACTCATAATATACGCTGTTATATGTTATAATTTTTAACGATACATTTTTTTTTGGCAAAAACATATTTTGTTTTTTCTATTTCATACGCATAGAAACTTATTAAACGCATTATACGTAAAAAAAATAAATAAATATATATTATATTTTGTTCGGAGACCGAAGACAATGTTTCGAGTCGGCGCGCAATCGACAAAGTATAGTCGTCTGTTTTACCGACTCGGGCCGTTTACAAAATGTCAAATTATAACGTCGTCGTCCTGGGGTAATATATAAAACACATATTACATCATAATTCATAACTCGGGGTGGAACCTGACTGCTGTGTGCTGCGACGAATTTAAAGAACAACGTGCCGCGACTCGTCTGCGCTTTATTAATTATCGTTATTACACACTCGGGCACAAATGTCGAGAGCGTACATTTCTACAGTACTGTAGTAATTATTGTTGTTAACGGTCTTGGCGACGAATATTTTTCGAAACTGTTTTGAATATTTCAATTGAACAGAGTAAAAAGTATTATCGAAACGGTTCACGATTTTCGACGAAAAAAAAAATATTCGTTCTTTTCTTTATTGGCGCGCGCCATTCGATTTTCGTCTTCCGAACAAAAGTTTGATTAAAAAAAAATTATATATACGTACATAATAAAAAAATGAAATACAGCCTTGTAAAACCGAAATCGTCCGTTGATAGGCTGTAGCCTTTATAAATTTACAACAATAACAAGGAAGACTGTCGTCTGCCGATACACTTTTTTTCCCCAGTTTTTCGATCAGTTTCTGATTAATTTTTTTTTTTTTTTTTTGTATTTCACACAAAAATTTTCGGTGTGACAAGAGTAAAAGCCACAGGAAATAAAGACGTATTTCCGTTACACACTCGAACAGACTTGCATAAACGTATTTAGAATAGTATTTGTACAAAAATATTCGAATATTTTACGAGTCTTAATATAGCGAACGGTGCATATATTTTGTATTGGATTTTGGCATATATCTGTAGTAATTGATTGATTATCTCGGAAGAACGGAAAAAGTTACTTTGTTCTTATTGATAATAATAATAATAATAAATAAAATAATGATAAATAATACGGCGGGGACGGCATTCGTGAAATAATATTCGTCGCTTCATTTGACTCAAATTTTTTTATCGTTTTCCGCATGCATCGCGTGATAAAACGTAATAATAAAAAAACTGATATATATATACATTATCTCGGAATTGTACAGAATACAAACTGTAATATTATTATTATTATTAATATTTTTTTTATTATTATAGACGGCACTTGGTAGTAATTTAAGGGAGAACATAAATTCGTCACGAGTCGTGAAAACGCAGTGGATTATTTCCCGCCCGAAAATAGTTAATTTTTCATTTAATCTTTATTATAATTTTGTAAATTGTATCGATGAAAATAGTAAAAATTTAACAATATTTTTGAATTTCAAATACAGGCGTTGTGTCCGAAATCATTTTGTAATACGCACGAGTTACGACCGGAATAAAAAAAAATAATAATAATAATAATAAGGAATACACGAATCGCGATTTGTAACAAATTAATTTTGTATTGTTTAATGTTAAATATATAGCTTTCTATCTGCGTATTTGAATCTATTATTTGGTATTTTTTGCACAATTTTCGATTTTTAAATCTTTTTTTTTTGCTATTTTAGTAATTTTTTGTTTTCTCGTTGCATTTAATGGTGTTTTTATCGACATCCATATTTAAAAAAAATATATATTCTTTTTTAATGTACTTTGTTATAAATTTGTTGAACTCAAATCGCTTCAAATATATTACACGGGGCGCAGTGCATAATTGTGTATATTATATAATACCGTTAATTTTATCATAACTAATATAAAAAAAAAATTTAACGTAAATTCGCGAATTAAAAATTAATTTTTCATTTTTTTCTCTTGACGTATATATACATATATTAAGTTCGAAAATGTTTTCATCGTTTAGTCATTTTTTTAAAACGAAAAATCGTTTTAATGCTTTTTTTTTTAAACAATTTTTATATAATTCGCGAGTCTCGGTCACAATAAAAACGGTACTGATTTAATAAAATATAATATTATAACGTTGATGCGCGGTTACGCGGCTTCCTGCGGATTCCATTTTAAGTTCGGAGTGTCACACCTACCAAATAGTAATACCATATAATATAATCGACGTATACGAGTTATTAATAATAATAATAATATTTTCAAAATAATTTACCGTAAAAGTTATAGTCGTCATATTATTTTTGAAAAAAAAAAAAAAGTATAAAATTTTCTCGTAGCTCGCGTACAACTTTTGAAATGAATAGTCGACGTCAGTTTGACGAAACGAGCGTGTCGGTTCGAAGTTTCTCCAAGTTTATCGTCTAATTGCTTTTCTGGGAGAGTTGTGTTTGTTTTTTCGAACCATTTAAATATATTTCGAACGCAGAAAAACGTCTATTTCTCGTTAAAAGCCGCCGCGCCGCTCGTCGCGCGCGAGTATTTCGGACGTTTCGATGTTTCGCGCACTGACGGCGCGCAATTAAAATGCAAAAAGTACGTCTATCTTGTAACGTTATAGCAGTTTATCTCAAAACTCTTTTTTTTTTTACTCGACGACCCTTTTAGATTTTCAAAAATCTCACACCGCCCCCCACCCACACAATAAAAAAAAATTATAATTTAATTTTATAATCTGCCAATCAATTTAAGTAAAAAAAACAAAACCCTATAAACCTATTTTTATACACCAAATTCTTATATTTACTAAAAAAAAAATATAAATGACGTAAATATAATTTCGAATTCGCTATTAAATAATTATACGGAAAAATACTTGCGATTATAGTGACTTGCATGAGGTCGCAGATGATTTCCTGCGCTAATGAAACGATGTCTGGCTCGACTGGCTCGACGGCAGCATCAGTCTTAAATTTCCCTTCGAATCGTTGAATCGCACTAAAGCCTTTTTCTACTAGGTATGTCGACGAAAACGAAAATGTCTTTCCAAAGTAGAGGGTGCGTAGTTTTTCGTTTTGAGACAAAAATAACTCGTATCCGTTTTGTTTAAAATCGATTTCAAGCTTCTTCGTCTAATTCTTCTTGAATTGATCATTTTTATAATATTTGCTTTATTTGTTCGCATTGGCATGAATGACAATATATTGGTAATAATAAAAAAATAAATAAATAGATTAAATAAAATATAATAGAATAGTACGTTAACGGATTTAGTAGAATTTAAATGACATTGATAACATGGTATAGTTATTACATCAAGATTTGCTATCCGCTTCACAACATTTAACGGCACACTGGAAAAGTCCTCCAAACTTCCATTATATTTTCTATTTGGGCATTCGTTGACAATTTGAGATAAATGTTTGTTTGGGACGGCCGCAATCACAGTTTGGCGTTGGGAGAATATTCCATTTGCGCGTTAAGTTGCCACATCTGCCGTGAACAGTTCGGATTCGGTTTAACGCTGACCATTGTTTGCTAGGAAGGTCATGACCAGGGACGTTCCTTGCGACGTTATAGCTCTGATCCAAGTCGGATGATGACCATTCTTCCCTCCGGGCATTGACAAAGATTGAAGTCGAATGTTTTTAATTCAATCGCTGTTCTCCATGGGGGTTTCTTGGATTTAAGCGCCGGAAATGGGATAATACGTCTCGTATTTCTCACAAACGGCGAATCACAGTAGAACCCCCTTAACGCCCCCTCGAAAAATTGTAAAAGCCCACGAACGTGCGTCGGGAATCACTAAAAGACCACATGAATTTCCGTTTTCGAATCTAGTAAAAACTACTGTTTTCAAAAAAAAAAAATCGTCAAGTAATACGCCTCGACGCAGAGGCGTATTTATGGGGGAGAGACTTGTGGAGCTCCAACCCCCCAAGTTTTGAAATCTTCGCCTTGTATTATTATAATGTATAAAAAAAAATAATGCAAAAATTGGTTTGAGAACAGAGGTTTGAACTCCGAACCGTACACGTCAAATCGTGGTATTTATCCATTGGACTATTATAGTACGAGCCGGGAATAAGAAAAAATAAACCTATTTAAGAAACACGGTAAAATTGTCAAATTTCAAATTGCTATAACTTAAAAACTAAATCCGACCACCAAATTCGACTTCACCTTAGATTCTTTTATTAACTCTATATGGAAACAGAAGGCGCTAGTCTAAGAAAAAAAAATCATTTTTTTTCATAAGTGGCCCGGAAAAATCTTATTTGCCCGGTAAGAATTTTAGTCACTCCGCCGCCCCTGGATCTGGGATACCCTATATAATGAATTGTTTTTTTTTTATATGTATTTTTTAACTTCATATTAAACCAAGAGGCAGAATAAAAAGATCCAGGGGCCTTTGGTGTGCCAGGCCGACACTGATATATATATATATATATATAATATTCGAGCACATAGAATATATTTTTATTATATTCGCGTATATAATAGTGTTTTCACGGTACCAAAAAAAAAAAAAAAAAAAAGTGTCCGTTTTTTCCATTCGGAATTTCTATATTGGATAACTTCTCGCGTGCTCGTTTTCGTATTCCTCCTTTCGTCGTCCCCCTATAATATAATATCGTCTGTACACCGGGGGTCGGTATTTTATTACGCGTGACTACCCTTCGTGCACATTACGGTCAGGTCGCCTTTGCCCGATTCACGTAATAAACTCAATTTCTCCCTTTCGCGGCGCGGCGGGGACGGGAAAAATACGCGAAATATTCATTTACATATTATACGTAATATACACAGTAGGTATAGGTACGTATATTTAGTAATAAAGCCGTCCAAAGTAAACGGACTTTGGCGCGCGGCGAGTCTGGAAAAAGGGTGTCCGACGACGTAAATTGAATGTAATATTCGTATATAGCCGGCAATAGTCAATATATATTTTATATGTAATTTAATACTTTTTTTTTTTCGTTTTTTTTTTATCGCTTTTCCGCAATGCAGGTCCCGTGCGATTTTCGTTTAAAAACATTTTTTTTTCTCCCACAAGAAAACGTATACGGGGGACACTTGTTGGAAAAAATTCTACCAGATATTTATCGACTTTAAAGTTTGTGACCGACCGATTTCAACAAAATAGTTTACAAAAAAAAAACGTGTTTGGATAAACACAAAAACATCCAAAACACTGCGTTCGACAAATTTATTTTAAAAAATACTCGGACGAGAAAACAAACGTTTAACAATTTTTAAACGAAATAAGAGCGTGTTTTTTTTTACACTAGCATTAAGTTTTTTCTCCATAACCGTTGAAAGAAATTGAAAAAAATAGTCCAAATGACACTATACAGACTTTAAAGTCGACAATATCTCGTAAGCGTTTTTCCGACGAGTTCCAGTACGATTTATTGTGAAGGTTCGACTTATTATCATAAATTATTCACACGCAATAGTTAATTATTATATTTTATCGCTATATTAATATGTCCACCGTTAGGCAGGCGGTAATATACATATAAACTCACTTTGTCTATTTTATTATATTAACGTAAGCAAATTTATCCTCTAATTTCTGTGCGCATTTTAAAAGTTCGTTTTCGAAAAATCAACATGTACTACGATAATAGAAATATATTACCTACTTAGAAAAGCGAGTTAAATTATTTACTACGTCGATTTTTATTTTTTTATTAACACGCAGATAAATACTACACTCAGTGTAAAGATAAGAATGTTTTTTTTTTGTTCGGTACATATTATTAAATTACGTCGTGTAGGTGGCAAGAAAAATTCACGTAGATACGCGTTATTGGCCGGCAGGGAGTTACGGTGCTTATGGAAATAGAGATTGATGTAATGTATTAAAATGAATAATTGGAAGAAAAAACGTCGGTTCACGAGCTCAACGTTTGTGAAATTTTTAAATAAATCGTATACGGTACGCCATGCAATTTATTTTAGTCAGTCCGAACCCCGACAGTATATACGTACCTATATATAGATAACACATAAAAACGCGAAAAACGTTATACGGATATTTTTTTATTATTATTATTTTTTTTTTACGTAGGTAACACTAAAAATTCGAATTTACTACGAACAATTTTTTTGTTACCCGAGAAATATTAATGTAATCTTTTTATCGCGTTTTTTTTTTTTATGTTCTCCAAGGGCGCAATCTTGAGGCTATTAAATGATATAACATCTCGATATTAACAATACGCCATATTTTATATAAAGTGTAGAAACGTCCATTACCAAATTGTATACATTATATCGGCGCGCCGTTAAATTTCCTATTTATTTAATAGCGTAGGTAGTAAATGTCTAATTTTCGACGCTTTTGTCGAAAACGTTGAAAAAAAAGTAATAACCCGTAAAAAGAAAATGGTTATTTCGTATTTATTCGCACGCATTTATACAAATATACTTATTCAATTATAACTATAGGAAATAGGTAATCAAATAAGCAATACCAGAGTAAATATCGAGGAAAAATACGAAAAACTTACATACATTTCCATATACGTATATATAACGCGGAATAAAATTTAACTCTCTACATTTTGTTAGTTACAACGCAACTCGATTTTAAGTTAAACATTTTTTTTTAAATTAAAAAAAATTGATGTAAATTTAAAAAAAAAAACAACGTTGACACCGCCGACCACCTGAGATAAGTCCACGGATCACCGATTGAGAACCATTACTGATATATATATATAGATTTATACATATTTACCTACAAATATATACGTTTTTGTATATATGGAGTGCACGTGTATATAATATTATATATACTTTCGAAATCCGTTATATCGAAATTTTTATTCAAAATTATTTTATAAAATTATATCAGTTTTTATTTTCAACGTCGGCCGGTGTTATAGAATTACGTTAATATTGTATTCCGTTTTATCGAAAGTCAATCGATTGGAAAATAGGTTTATTGTTTTCGGTTATATAATAGTACGAGTGTATAACGTGTAAAATTGAAAACTTTTTTTAAAAATTATAATTTATGTTTGGGGGGAAAAAAAGTCCCCGACGTTAAAAAAATATATCAAATAATATTATATTATAATGGTATTCGGACGATGACTTATTTTCGAATTTTTCGACTTAATGTATTCACCCTTTTTACTTTAGTTCGTTTTCATATTATTCTGAAAGTTTTTTTTTTTTTGGCCGTGGAACGTTTCTCTCACGAAATTACTTTATCGTTCGTTTCGTCATCAAAACCTATAGAGTTTTCGAATTTTCAAACCATCTCCTCGATAGTTTTACTTTTTCTTCTATTCAAAAAAACCGTCGGTGTAATGTATTTAAAAACGGTATTCGACATTTACTCGCGAATTTTTCGTTTTACATTTTTTTTTTTTTTTTTATAAAATCGTTTTTGTACTTTTATAATCGTGTAGAAATTTTGAATACAACGTGTATAATATTTTATAATGCGAAAACGTGGTTTACCTGTAATTTATTGAATAACCGCGGTTAGTGACGGGACGCGTTTCATTCCTGTAGATTATCCCAATAAAAGTATTTGAACACATTATTCGTATTCTGTTTTAAATACTTTATTATTAAATACATGTGCCGAACATTTTGTTTTCATTCTTGTCGCGGCGGTATACTTTTTGTAAAATATTACTTAAAAAAAAAAGAAATTATAATTTAAAAAAAAAAACATTCTTGACTTTTAATCGAAACCGGTATAGTAAATAAAAAAAAATTCAATACAACGAATCCGTTATATTTCTTTCTTTTTCATTGCTTGTACAATGTACATTCAACTATACGTACGTTTATATATTTTTTAAATATAATATTATATACAAACTCATTACTTACGAGTATTAATTTATAGCATATTTATTTTTATTTATTTCGCGTATCCTTTTTGTTCTTTTATTTATTTTGTTTTTATTTTTCCACTACTTTACTATATAAATTACAAAATCGGTTGAAAAACTTTGAACAATCGCTATTAGCTATGTAGCCCGTTTGTATAAAGGAAGATTTTGGTTTTAAAAATATATATATATTTTTTTATTATTATTATTGTGTGTGTTTTTCTTTTAGACGATACTATTTCAACGCTTCCTTGTTTGAATGTGGAAAATCAAAAATGGTCTATAGAAAAAAAAAAAAACGCATTCTTTGACGTTCTTACATCTATATAAAAAACGATGTGAATCATTCGAACACTGTATTTATTGGTTATTCCAACTGGTATCCTATAAATACGTTTATGGAAAAGCATTCGAATACGTGTTTTCAAAAGCAGTATTTACGAGTCCGCGTAATTAATACGTGTGACTTGAGAAATATAAATTTTCTGATTCGCCGGGAGATTTTCAAACGTTCCGGGACTCGAATTAACACGCGTATCTGACGAATACACTTCGTTCCAAAACACTCCTGTAATTGTTCAACAAGTGAAATATTTGAGATTATTATATTAAAGCGCACCTGTACGATATTAGGTATAAAAGCAATTCCATTTTGCCGAAATCTACTTAAATGCGTTTCACGGGCATTAACCTTGAGAGTAACGGAATAAGCTGAAACGCGCGGAAGTAGACAACAATTGCGAAATAATATAACGCGCGCCAGAAGATATGTGTAAAGTTTCGTGATATTATATTATTATGATTTACAATATAGAGCGGTAAACGAAAAACATAACTCCAAGAGAATCTCATTACATCGAGTGTGCACGGGTCGCACAGGTGCGAAAAAGGCTGAGGGACAGCCTATACAAATTTTAAGTTTTGACGTTTAAATATAATAATAATACGTACGCAGTAGTTTAATATATTACGTTTAACGTTCACAAATTGTATACCTAGTGTTATTGTTTTATTTTATTTGACACGTTTTTCACGGTATAGTTTCGTTGTTCAAGCGCAACAAAAACCCGGCTGGTAAAACTGTCGTTTTGTTTAATACGGAAAATTTTTTTTTCTTAAGAAAAACGAACAGTACAAACTTAGACTACTACATAACAAGACTGTAGCGAGCAACAGAAATTTTTTTGGGGGGGTATGAGAGTATAAATATAAAATAAAATAAAAATAATAAACTAATAAAAGAATATGAATCATTTAATTTTATTTTAAGAAAAAATGTCAGGGGGTTCTGAACCCCCCGACTACGGCCTTCTTATAGAGCACCGTTCAGAATCGTTTTTCGAATAAAACGAATTACCCGCGATGCTTTCAAATATTGCAATAATAATAATAATTATAACACTGTAAACTGTCTCTGTCCGATAACTGATTCGACTGGTTCGAGGCGGAGTCCTGCACAGAACCCGCGGCTCGCTGTCTTTTTTTCGTTTCTAAACGAAACTGAGAAGTTTTTTAAAAATAATTTTTCATTTCTCTGTTCAACAATTTTTCGGTGTCGTAATAATGCGTTGAGCTCTTATTTTGTATCTTAAACAAATCGATAAATCCAAGACCGGTTTTTTTTTTTTTTACTCTACGCGACCTTAAGCAATTTCACTATGACAGGGGCTCTAAGCTTAGAATATTTCAAATCAATATAATACGCAATTGACCGTTCGAACGTTTTCCAAATTTATTCGTTTAATAATGAAATATGGAAGTTTTAAATTTATGCGCACGAAGAACGGTTGAATTTTTATGAAATAGTAATGCGTGTACAATATTATAAGAATGTGTATACGAACAATAGTCGTAGGTTTATAAAAATCGCAGGAACGGCGATCGTGTTGGCGGAAATTTGAATAATTCATTTATTTTCGGGATTTGACGAATAAATCGATAAATCTCGATCAAATGAAAGGATTCGAAGTTTATCCGACTCGATGCATAAAAAACACTGTCAAATTTACGCAAATATCACGACTATCGTCTTCCAAAATTAAGCAATTCGAGTCATGAATAACTCGGGGGGGGAGACATCTTCGATTTTGTCCAGTTCCGATCCTGATTGCGTATAAACTCTATAAAAAAAAACAAATTTTCGCGTCTTGCCCTATTGATGAATCCGTGTCGAACAGCCGGGATTTTAATTGCGTCATAACTGCGAGGACTTTTATCATTTTTCGTTTTCTTGAAAATAAAGTGAAACCTCGTCGTGAATACATTTTTCCCCGTTCGTAACGCGCAATCACGTGTGAATCCTAAGACGTGCGTATCAGTTTTATCAGTGGCGCCGATGTGTTTAAAAAAATACTACGACGTCATGCACTCCCCCCGATTTTTTTTTCCATTTAACAACTCTATGCGAATGAGAGCAGCCACATAATGCAACGTATTATTGACACTTATTTTTTATTTTTTAACTGAACAAATATTTAAATCCTATACTTAAGATTGGATTTGGATTTTGTGGGCCCCCAGCTACAAAATCCACCGTGACATATGTGGTAGATATAAATTAGGTGATCGGCGGCCACTGAGTTTTATTTCTTAACGGATTCGGTTCGGAGCGCAGATCTACAAATATTTTGTTATATTGTTCCAGTAACAGTGTGCTCCGTCGTCCACTTCGCCTGGACCGTCTCTGTAACCGCGCTAACACGCGTAATAACACTACGCCGTGCGCACTAACAAGTCATGTTGGCGCACGTTTGGCTCGGGGTTTTCGGAAATCTATTGTAAAGCGGATCAGGTACTACAGAGGTCGTTTTGAAAGGGCATCATCGCGACGATTAATTCAATCACCTCATCGGCACAGACGGACTACCAGTTCGGAATATGTAATGAGCGTCCCTCCGAGTGGGCAGAGGAGAAAGTCGACCGACCGCGGGTGTGCTCTGCAGGGACGGGCGCGCGAGACTCGCGTCCGTCCCGTTAATTGTGCCCG
The DNA here is from genome assembly GCA_032441835.1 of Slavum lentiscoides. Lineage (NCBI taxonomy): Eukaryota > Metazoa > Arthropoda > Insecta > Hemiptera > Aphididae > Slavum > Slavum lentiscoides. The sequence continues at coordinate 1,988,356 of CM063713.1, forward strand.
GATTTACGGAGCTTAAAGGATTACAAGGGTGCTCAGACAGTATCTCCGGGGCCGGCGGGCCTATAATAAAAGCCGAAATGAAATAAAAATTGTTCGACCGCGATATCGCGCGGTCGACCGCTGAACATAATGGTTTTGCTGCAGGACGGTGTCGCGTTTAAACACGCGTCACGGGACGTTTTATTTTCGGCTTTTTTTTTTCGCCACTCTTTTACACGAAATAAAAAAAACAGTCGTGTAAATAATGCAGAAACGCGGAATTCGTCGTTTCGTACGTTTAAAAAAAAAATCTATATAAATAAAACTCTCTCTCACTCTTCGTGTCGGTGTGTAAAAACTACTGAACACGTCGAGACGCGGTTTGTTTTTTTTATTTGTAGAGTAATATTTCTCACCGAGAAAATACATCATTGATTTCCCGATATTTCCGCATGGTTGCATTGCGGCCTACGATTTTTCAATTTTTTTTTTTTTTTTATAAATGTTAATAACAAAAATTTTAATACATATGTGCACGAAACGTATCTCGAGAAAATCAACGTACGGATTACGGGGAGAAAATCGTTGTCACTCGGCAACGGACAATTTCCTGCGGTTGTACCTGTTTATTAATTTTATTCCCGAAACGAGCTGGCTATTACGATTTCCCGAAAGACGTCGATCAAGTAAAGACGCCAATCGTTTAATTTTCTTACGCTGCAGGTTACCAGGGTCCATATTTATTTCCGCGGTTACCGATTTTGGCTGCAAACATTTTCGCAGAATTTTTTTATTATAGTACGATTTGATCGCGTAAAATAGATCGAGGCCTATACGAATACGTATAGGAATGAATCAAAAAAAAAAATTTAAACCCGAACTTATTATTATTATTATGTTAACAATAACAAACTTTTTGAATTTCGAATTGCAATAATTTATGTTTTTTTATATTTTTCTTGTTTCGACAATTTTCAGACGTATTACTCTCGAATTGTGTAGGTTGGCCTGAGTGAGAATATTATTGATTTTGATATATTTTTTTTTTAATTCACCATTTCAAAACGATCTGTTTTGGCGCGAAATCAAACGTGTTTTACCAATAACCGTGTACGATGGCAGGTTACTGGTAGAGGAGATACCACCGTAGACAATAATCAATAGTAATCAAACATCATGTGTTTATGACAGTGGTTCTCAACCTTTTTTGTGTGACGACACCCTAATTTAGTTCCGTAAAAATGGCGACACACTTTAATGGATATTTGAAAAATTAACAAATATATACCTATGTAAATTATTACATTTATATGTTACCATTTTATTAAAAAACAAATAAATAAAAAAATTATAAATTTACATAATTAAAATTTAAACAGTTTAAAGTAGGTATTGAAATTAAAAAATTATTAGTTTATAAAAGTGAATCAGTGTGTAGCGTATAAACAACTATGAATAAAAAATTTTTTACGTGTGTCGCGACACACCGGTTGAGAACCAACGGTTTATGAACTTATATAGCTCAGGTCCGTGACAATACGTGATTTCATTGACTTACCACAGTGGTAACCTATAAAGCCTGGTATTCGGTAAAACATATTTGATTCCGCGCCAAAACCGATCGTTTTGAATAATTTTTTAATTTATTATTAGCCAAGAGATGGCTTGCCGTATATCAGAACAGTTTTAAATTTTTAATTCAAAACTCGCGGAACGTGTAACCATTTACGGCGCCACTAAAACTTTTCCTCGTGCAGACTATCCTCGTCTCCGATCTTCAGATGCGTATTGAATAGAAATTGATTGACGCGATGTCACACGTTCTCTCACCCACGTCTTTTCTGAACTTAATGTATGCGTAAACACTATATAGTCCTCGGCATCCGAAATTTATATGAAAAATCTCCAAGTCAACGTACGATGACGAAGCAAGGTGAAAACTCTTTTTTTATTTTCATCACGAGCCAGCGATTATTGTCTGTCAACGTTTCGGGCAAATTTTATTTCGGGGTATTATTATTATTACTTTTTTTTTTATTATTATTAATTTTTGTATTCGTTCGATCGAGGACAAGGGCGATGGCAAGGGGAAGACGTTTCACCATCGAAGTATTAGAAAAAATAAATAATAACGAGTGGTTTTATTTAACTTTAAGAGAACCGCAGTTATAGGGAGGGAAAACAGAATACTCAAGTACCGTCGTATATATGAGTATCGTCGTCGATAATATCGTGAAAATTGGTCGAACCATTTTCTATATACGTAGAGAAAAAAAAAATTCGGTAAAATTCACAACGAATTTTTGATAAATTATTATTGAAAAAAACTGTGGGCTAAATATTATTATTTCTATATAATCGAATAAGAATAATCTCGTCGACTGTTCTCGTTAAATAATAATTAATTATTTATACGAATAAAAACGTTTATAACAGTACACATCGTTATGCGAAACGTACCAGTAATTTAAAAAAATTTTTATTTTTTTTTTAATTAAAAAATTGCGAAATTATAAATTACGTTTCCGTACAATGATCGGTACAATTTCAAGTGCCTATACACCAAGTCGATCAGAAATTTTAAACGGTACGTTTTAAATTTATAATGGAAAATTGTACGTCGGGGATTTTGGAAACAATAATCTACGTGTGTGAATTCTCACACAGCGTTGTTTAAGAGTTTATAATTAAATTTATAGGCCGCTGGTTTCGACGACAAAAAAAAAATTGATAGGATTATAACGCGCAAAGGGCCGTTAAACTTATAAAAAAATTGTCTAGACCGATTCACGATAAAGGCGAAATCTCCCCATATATATATATATATATATATATATATATAATATAATAATAATAATAATAATAATAATAATAATAATAATAATAATAATAATAATTAGTAATAAAGCCGGCGGGAAATAGTGGAAGGCGGTAAATTTCCAAACGGAGTTTAACGCGTATTACCGCCTCCGCGGAACCTGCAGCCAGCCGCTCGTTCTTTTTCCTCGCAAACGCCGTCTAATGACATCCGAGGTGCTCGCGCGTATATTATTGGCCTGAATTGCTTAAACGAAAACACTATAACGTCTTTGTTATTTTATCTCAACACCCACTGCCCGTTCCCGGTGCTCGTATCCCTTCTTCTTAACCTGTTTAATTTGATATCGTTAAGTTATGGGCCGGTTTAACGGTTTACTTATAGTGTAACACTATATATATATATATTATCAAATCGGCCGTTAAGAGAGTTAAATATATTTTTCTTTCCAGATCGAGATATCCTTCGGGGAACTGAGATGGGGGAAAGGGATAAGCACTATCTCCAGGGACCGCGAAAAATACATTCGTGTTATTGCCGACGATTATCAACCGTATAAATAAAAACGAAAATCGTTTCGTGTCTGCACGCGCGAAATATATACTACTGAAAATATCGAAATGCCGTTTTTTTTTAATTTCTAGAGTAATATTCACACAAATCAATTGATATTCACAAAAATATCCGTCCGTCAAACGCGACAAACTCTTCAAATTTTTCAACTATTTCCATATGTTAGCAAACGATTATTAACGATTGCACGAAACGTATTTCGAGAAAATTTAAACGGGTATACAATTGCGAATAGATTTTTGATGTCACCACGGCAACGGACAATTTACCGCAGTTGTACTTGTCTAATTTTTTTTTTCTCAAACAGGCTATAACGCTAAACCCGATCGTTTTGAATATTTTTTAATTCATTTATTTAGGATGATTTATATAATGGTCAGTGGGGTTTTCAGGAATTTTCCAAAGGGAGGGGGGTTTGGATAATTTCTAGAAAAATATGTGCCCACGCCCACTTGATCATGACATTTAATATTATTTTTAATAATTTCAATTTGAAAACAAAAAATAATACACAATATTCAGTACAATTTTTATTTTTTACAATAAAAAAAATCTGATTTTCTTGGTTTTTTCACCAGATCTTCTACGACGTCCTCAGATGTTAATGGAACTCCTCCATAAATCGCTAACGTTGTAAGTCCATTGAGCCGAGTCTACTTTTAATAACGTTCAGTAACAATTGTACTTGAGTAACAACAAATAATAACGAAAACGCATTTTAAGCATCACTCGTACCGGGTATTTAGACGGTAAAACGGACTCGGAGAAACGTCTTGGAAGAAATAATACGCGTTATTTTTTCCTCTCAAAAAAATAATTTTCTTTTAGACTTCGGACTCCACTATTCTATTATATTATAAATTATAAATACCAATTATACGAGTAGACAATGAATATTTATATCCCTTGCAAAGAAAAAAAAATACGGCCAATGGGGGGGGGGTTTAACCTATGAACCCCCCTCTCGTGAGTATGTTCAGGTATATGATATTTGACTTAGGATTATTTGTATCGTAAGCACCGAAATCTGGACAAAGCCTAACAGCAGTTATTAATTAATAAACACGAATTACTCGTATTCCCATAACAAAGTTATTCGGCTTTTTTCATTCACGTGAATAGAAATTGATTTAAATGATTTTTCACCTGTAAGTAAAATGTTCAACGTTCTATATTAATTATAAATCATACTAAAAAATACATTTTTCTTTTTCAAGAACATACCTTTTATAGGTTTAACTTCAAAAATTCGATCCGTTCGAGCGGTAGTGTTCGTTTAACACTAGTAGTTCGTTACCGCATTAATTTTCATAATTATTAATAACCCGAATATTGTAAAAACGCACTATTTCAAAGGAAAGTACGTGTACCTACTATATATCAATTAAAAATATAAATATATAATTTTTAGTCCTTGATCAAGTAGGTCTGAAATCTGAATTACACATTCTACACAATTCTCTCGCTTTCAGTATGAGTTTCTTTGATATAAGTCAAAAAAAAAAAAAAATTGTACTTGACGGTTTTTTTACGTTTTAATCTTTTCATAATATTTAATCACTATGTTACACATTTATAAATTATAATATGTATGACGGATTACTGTTAGTACATATACGTACATTATGAAACAAGAAAATTCTTAATCCGTACGAGGTTAGTATATACAGAGTAAAAATTATAATATTTATAGTTATTTAGACTTTGGGTAATTTAAAACTTTAAACTTATAACTGATAATAGAAGTTGTGATTTTTCTTACAAAAAAAAAAAAAAAAACATATATATTATTTTATTATTTATTCATTCTTCTCAATAAATCGTGTTAGTGATAATATCGTAAATATTTCACAGATCTGATACTAATAGATGTAAAGCCTTAATTTATAATGTGTCATGCATTAATTTTATTTTATTATATCACTTTAACATTTTATAGGAATTTAAATATTGTAGTAAATATCGTCCTTTATTTTCGTAGTGTCGGATTCTCAATCATGTCTGCTTTCTTTGGAATGTCTTGTATCCTATATTCTTCAAATACGTCGCATCCTTTTTCATCTGTCCAACGACGGTTATTATAAAAACAAAAATTAAATGGGTCTCAAGTCATATAATATGTCAAATTGTAAATGTGTTTGTAGATTCCTTGGATTCGAATTATAATAAGTTCATATTATATTCCCCCGCCAATTAAAATTTCCAACTCTGATTTTTCTAATTTACTCGATAACTCTTAAATGAAATCTTTTGCCTGACGTCATCGATCTATACGTTTTTTTATATCCTCTACGCCTTGATTTCATAATCTCTCTATTTCTCGCTAAGCAATTTTGCTTCTTTTTCCCGTCTTCGTTTATATCGGATAATCGTCGCCCGACCCGTTTCTTCTGTGTGTTTCGTCAAATAATTCTCCTTACTATTCTCTCCGCAATGAACTCCAAAAATGTAATTCTTCTCGTCTTTTTTCCCATTGTCATTGTTCTTTATCCTCTTATCTAAGCGACAACAGCCCGCTAATCATTTTCCGTCTTATAGAATTCTCTCCACTGTTCCTTTCATTTTTTTAATCCTCCGAAATCGTCCACATAAAATCCATTATTAATTTCTTCCGGTGGAAATGATTTTTAATTTACTCATGCCACTGCTGATGCTGTACATTCGAATGCGTAGTTAGTAATTGATTAAAAATAATATTTAATCTATGTATATTACAAAAGCGTGAAAAATCGATTTTGAAATCACTAGGCACTCTTATATACGCATTATAAAATATTGGCGGTATGTACAATTACAATGTCAAATAGTATTTACGATATTTGATTTCGTTTTAACAAAATATTCTACGCTGTCAGTACTTATAATATATTTCGGTGGGCGTACGAAATACAAAATACGAATTTGACGAGACGAAGGGCGAGAAGATAAAGGGGTTTATATGGGATTATTATATAAAGAAGGGTTTGCAAAACAGATTGGCGTCACTGGCGGAATCGTTAATTTCAATGTTTTCAAGTATTTTAATTTACACATTTTCCTTCCTAGTTATACTAAAACTGACGCGTAGAACTCTAGTGGATCGACCGTATTACGATCCATTCGAATTATTATACGCGTGTTCAGTCAAATGCATATACAGCATTTTTTTTTTTGAAGGGCTTATATACGTTACCGATGGAAAATAAAAATTTATATACACGCGTATGAAATTTGAATGGGAAAAGTTAACGCTGATTAAGTGTCGCACAGAAATTACGCCGTATATTTCTTTCATTCAACACATGTAGTATTTACATTTAAATGTACTCAAAGCCTCGTACGAAGGGTTATACATAAAATTATGCGATATAAACTAATTCATTTTTTTTTTTTTGTAATTATACGCATTTTCATTAAAAAAAAAAGAAAAGAAAGTGTACGAGTATTATATATAGGCGCAACTAGACATTTGAACAAGGGGTGGTGTTTTAACATCAAGTTTTTATGGATACTACCAACTCGTGGGAGGCTATGCTCCAACATACACCATTTATTTGTTAATACTTACACACTAGGACCAAGTACTTTTAACAAAAAAAATCTAAATAATAATAATAATAATAATCTCCAAAAATGTCATTTAGATAAAACGTAAGTATATTTATTATAAATATTATCACGTTATTTTTATAAATAATAAAAATATATATCTAATACCATCAATGTTAGATACAAATCGAAAAATGAAATAATATATTAAATTAACTAATAAATACTATAATATAATGAGATTTTGTACATAATTCATATAAAATATAATTTTCATCACAAATTTCAATATGATTTTATAAGAGGGTGTTATTATTTTGATGTATGGTTGCTTATGAATTATCACCCAAATCACACTACCAGTTGCGCAAACGAACTGTATTAAAACAATAATATTGATTTGTTCTTTATACATAACTTTTTTAAAAATAGCATTATTGCGATATTCGAGTAATCTCATTTTATATGGATATTTTTTGTTATATATTAACGATTTGAAATCGGATTGAAAGCAATAAAGGTTACTTTAAACTTTTGATTGGTTAAATATTGTATTTTCCTAAAAGAAAATAATAAATATAAGAATAAAGTATATATATATACCAACACTAAACCTTATCGAGTATCGACTTCATCACAAAGACGTTTGCTTTTTAATATACTTTGACGATGACTGATTATTTTATTTGTTTGATCGTTCTTTGACGATTTAACGGAGAAAGAGAACTAAGATGTTTTCAAACACGGCGACAGTCGGGATTTATATGTTATCGTGCAATCTTAGAGCCGTTATACGAGGTCCGAATCAATATTCAATTAGATATTATATAGGTACGTCATGTTTGTTTTTTTTTTTTTATACCTCCGCAGACGACAAAAACGAAAAGTCGAAGAAGAAAAAAAGGAAAACAGTTTCTAAGCACCTACAATTGAGATTGAGATTATACTTTCATCCGAATAATATATGCTTGAGGATCGGACGCGGTCAAGTGAGATTAAATAGAGCGTATAGGTAGGTTTTACGCAGTTGAATGACGCGTGTGTTCAATGACGTACCTTTTTAATATCGAACGCTTCGACCAACGGCTTGTACGGGAAGGCTTTGTTCAAGTTTAAAATTATATCGATGTGACCCTACAAAAACCACTTCAGATGGCCTTTTGGATGACTATAAGGATTGTTTTGTCATGTACTACCGTAGATTACAATATATAATATTATATTATGGTATGAACAAACGTTTTACTATTGTGCTAGACAACGAAGTTTGCTGAGTAAGCATTCATTGGATAATTAAATTCATATCGTAATGTTCAAAATATTAGAGAATAGATGATATTTGATTGAATAATAGTTGAATATCAGACTGTATTTTAATTTTTATAATAGTTTACATTAAAAATTATAATCCAAGTGTAAATTGTCTTATAAAATTTATGAGTTTATACCGAGTCGTTAAGTGGGTTGGTTTATTGTATTAGAAACGCGATAAAATATATACTTATAAATCGAGTGGACTCTGTTTTTAATTTTTAATGAGAACGTTATAGAACACTTCACATGATATTATAGCCAGGGGCGGATTTAGTTAGATAGTGGTACGTAATTTTATTATTTTCGAAGAAAACGATCAAATATCTGTGTTGTTCCTGTTTCGTTCGGGGTTTATGAAAGATTTATGAGTGTATCTAATAGATACTATAGATACTATCTATATAGTTCAAATAATTGAAGAAATATTTAAATTATTATAATAATGAATAACATATGTAAATATATAATAAATAATATTTTCTACATAATGTAGGATACATTAAAAAAAAAAAATTATAAACAAATTTAATATCTTGATAGAAAGTGACTGCAATATGTATTTGTTCAATCCTCATATTTCAACAAAAAAAAACGCAGTTTGATTAGGTTAGGTTATTGTGTCGGTTAATGAGTCGTATGATAACGTCTTAAGTGAATTACGTAGAGTTTTATTATTAATATAAAATTTGAAAGCAGTGATAAACCATTGTATTGAAAAACGATTCTGAGCGGAGCTTCAGTTTAATTTATAAAACTATTACTGTCAGTTTTATAGGTTTTTGATCGAAATTTTAGAAAATTATTTTCGAAATGACAAAGAATTAAGAAATTTAACGAAATCAAGTTCTTAACGTTTTTATGTAAATTTTTCTGCGTGACGCGTTAAAATACGACTATTGGTGGTAAATCGAAAAACGAATACTCTATAAAGTACCAACTAGACGAAATTTGAACTCGGATTTTCGCTAAGCACTCAACGATCCGAGCATTCCTTCTGGTCAAAAAATTGTATATATATATATAAAAAAATAAATATCGGATCCAATACATCTGGATAATTATAAATTTTTCGTTGCACAATTGACGAGTAAGACGTTTTGTCTTAAAATTTCAAATTGTCCGTAAGTCTACATGTAATATTGTCCATACGTTAAAAACAATCTGAACACATATCTGATCCTACGAATTGGAAGGTTTGACCTCGTAATTCATCTTTTTTACGATTGTGAAAGTGACTTTTAGAGAAAACCGTTTTGCCTGATTTAATTCTTATTCGTGTGTGTGTGTGTAAATTATTTGTCTACTCTATCGGAAACCGTATATTTCCATATCGTTTGTGTCAATAATCGATTGTATATACATATTTATGTGTACACATATAGATGCATCATTATTACTGCGACGTGATTGTAATACATTCATTGTTAACTATTCGATTTCATTTTAACGACAGCCATAACTACCGTCAACGAAACGATTAACACTATACGTTTTGAGCAAAATCACATAGCGTCATCGACCGAGTTGTCGAAAACTTCTTGATTATATGCGCACACATTACATCGATTATTCTCGCGCATCTCGTAAAACAAGCGAAACTATATTCGGAAAACGTGTAAAATCATTGTCTAGCGAGCCATGGCAAAAACGGTACTTATTGCGTCGAGTTCGAGACGATATTTCCTTTTCTTCTCGTACAATATACAGCGTATATGAGACGTGTCTGCTAGAACAAGAAACAATATCCTCTCATTCGACTGCAGATCTACGCGAACATGTATTATGCATCGCTAACAGCAAAACTACGGTACAGAGAGAACACAGAATTCAGACATCCGCTCGTTTATGCATACATACGTGTTATAACGTGTATTTTGGTCTTATTTTTCTATCTATATGCGCGTTTATAAGAAATATGAAAATGTAGTAAACGTCGTCTCGCGGTCCGTGTACGGAAAATAAATATTTTTAGATTTTGTGCGAAGTGAAAAACGCGCATTTGTTTTTTAAACGCGAATTTAAATATATATTTTATAATATAATATGTGTGTAATAGTTGTGTTCAGTATGGTTTGGGATAGAGATGAGAATTAAATTATTCTTTCATAAAACATCTCGTCGTGATTATATTGTACTGTCCACACTGTCTGACGTGGTTAGTACCTCGAAGAAGCTCCGTGTTCAATTTCAATACGTAAGCCGATTTCTAATTAATTTTCTCATTTTATGTCAACGCCAATAATTGTATTGACAATAATTGTTTAAAATGTGTTTTTTTCTTCTTCTTCTAGAATCTACTTTTAAAGTGCACGACTCGACGATAATCAGTATAATATTACTTAACCAACATAATGCAATTTTTTTATTATTAAGAAAATAAAGCTAAAATAATTAAAAATAATAATAGAAAAAAAAATTTGTTGAATGATAAAACAACAACAATAAAAAGTAAATTATAATAAAAGAACCTTCCGGCAAGAAGGAATTAATAATAACGGATTTAATAAGGAAGATTTCGGAGGATTGGAAAGTGAACGGAAAAGCAGAGGGGAAAAAGTTTAACGAGCTGTTGGTAAAAGGGTAAGGCGCGAACGTAAGAGCTGATGAGAACCAAATTTCTGAAGATCGTCGTGAAAGGAATCATTTAGAGAAAAATAGAAGGAAAGGGCCGGGAAATTAAAACAATCGTTTTACGAGAAGTAGAGTGATTATGAAATCATGCTGAAGAGGTTGTAGTATAGAGAGATCACGAGAAGTGAGGAAAATCGGTAATTTATCCAATTCACGATAAAAAAAAAAAAAAACGAAAAAATAGATTTTGTATGTGAAAAATCAGAGTAGGGAGTTTTAATTGGAGAGCGATTAATAAACCTGCAGTTTACAATACACTTTAAATGCGGCGTTGTAAAACACACGTTTAAATAGTATTCAAAACAATACTCAAATACTTCTTCATTAAAAGTATTTTAGTATAATCTTCAAATATTTTTTTTTTACGTTATTTCAAATGCTTTAAGTGTCAAAGTGAATGTTTTCGTTAATCGAAGTAATCGATTTCTTTCTTTAACCGATAGGCAATTTTCACCGTGATCTGCAGAGTTGTTTGTGACCGGTGAAGTAATGCGTTGTACTTATAGGATAGAAAATTAAGATAAATACTATATTGTTGTGCTACGTGTAGAGTAATTAACAAAATTTAGACTTATTTTATTATCAGTTGACACTATACTGAACGGTCAGTGGGTATAAGCGATAATAATAAGGTTTCTCCTAAAAATAAAAATAAAAAATTTTGCATAAAAAAGGATTCAATAGTTTTGTATAGAAAATACTTCACTGTATCGTTGAGAATAAAATTATTTGAATACTTTTACTAAAATATTTCATAATAATTTTTAAATATATAATTAGAAACTTTAAAAAAAAACATAAACTAAAACGTTAATTTACTGCCGAATATTTTTACTTTAAGACATAATATTCAATAATAATAATATGACCAAAATGAAAAATTCCCTAATTTATGTAGAATATACTACATGAACAAATGTGTGTGGGTGGATACAAATTTAAGAGCGTTAAATAAAACGCGTTCGCGTTTAATTAAAAATGATATACTCTTCAAAGTCATATACACACATTTGATTCAATACGAATTGTACGTGAATCATTAAAAATAGCATTCCATACACACACACGCAAACATTAATTCTATTTCATCTTTAACTCTTTTCTATCCCTATTACCACGGAATCGCATCTATTATTTATCGAGTAATTACAATTTTTTTCAATTTCCACGCTTTTGTCCCGTTTTCTCCACCCGTTTTACCACTTCAAAGCTGCAGTAGACATAAACTCGTTTTCAAATGTATTTTTATGATTTTTAAATTTTTTTATCTCGTTCCCACGTAAAACGTCCGAGGTTAGATCAAGGAGTGACGCAATGTTACGTGGTGAAAATTGATCGAATAAAAGAGGGCGTTCGCGTTAAAAATAGAGAAAAAAATCGCGAAATATTTTCAAAAAAAAAAAAAAAATTTTCGGTATTCAAAACGATTAAAAATATTATAATAATTTAACGTGTGACGACGAACGATGAAAAACGGGAAATGTCAAGTATTTAATTTCGCGTACATAGTGTTTTACGGCTGGTAGAGACGTAAAATTGAAAGATTCTCATTAAAATAAATTACGTTTCGTTTTAAAGAATTTCAAAACGAACGGGGTCGTTGATAAATATATAATAATATATACAGCGTCGTGCGCGAAACGAACGAGCCGAAAATCCGAAATATTTTCAAATACCGACAATTAATGTAACTGTCCGTATATACCTATTTTCCACACGGCGCGTTTCGCGTATTATTAAATTAGCGACGTGGAGTTGTATTTTTTTTTTTTTTGAACTTGCCGTTGTTTGTAATTAAAATGTAATTTCGTACACGAGAATACGTTATTAATAATAATAATACGATTTGTCGGGCGTTTCACCGTGTTCGGAGTCGAGCAAGGACAATATAAAAAAATTATGCCTGCCCAACTGATATATAATTCAGTCGAGAAGAACGTTATTATTATTATTGTTATAAATAATTTATATCATTACTAGTAGTGCAACTAGAGGGGTGCTTGGGGTGCTATAGCACTCCCTAGTTCAAAAGTATAGCACCTCCAATGCGATTTTTAATTAGAAGGTTCTATAACGATCAAAGTAAAGTAAATCTTAATTTGTAAATACTAGTAATAAAAGGATCTAGACTGTGTCTGAGTTAATACAGTAAGTTCGCAGGGTTAGTGGGCATTACATAATTTCAGCATCCCCATGATCATCTCCCGTGTACAGCGTACAACATAATAAAATCGCGATTATGCGCGCAAGACAATTTATTGGCCGACGCAAAATCATTTTCGTATTGTGTATGGTTTATTATTTTTTTTCCTATTCCGCGTTTCGAAAATGAAATACACCGAGAAAACGTTTAGACAAATTATTTACTACGTTTAGGAAAAGAATATATTATTAAACATTATTTTACTGATCGTCTACAGTCTACACGAAGGTGTCGGTCGTCACTTCGGAAGCTGGTGCTGCAGTGGCGGAGTGCCGCGCCGTTTCTTCTCACTCATCACAACATTGGAGACCGGATTTTTACGTTTTCACGAAATATTTTTACTGACAGAACGCGCAGCTCCGATTGGACGAGCTTCCTCGACGATTCCTTATTCCTACGAACCGATGTAGCGTTTTAGCGCATAAAAAAAGCGTATTTCGAGGTCAGAGAATATCGTGTGCAGTGCAAAATGATCCATGTTTTTTGAACGTTTCACAAAAAAATTTAAAAGAACGTAATGGTTTATGGAGAAAAAAAATGCAAAAATAATTGTGACCGCCGTAATTTCCTACCCACCGATTAGATCGGACGAAGTTTACCGTTCAACTCGAACGCGATATATCAATATTATTAAGTAAATTAATTTTTTTTTTCGCGTTATTATTTATTATTTTCAGCGTATAATATTGAATATTACTTTTATTGCGTAATACATAATTTATTATTTCTTTAATTTTTTCGAGTATACACTTAATAAAGTGAAATACACCGAGTGTGGGTGGATCAAGTATGACAGTGTTAGACAGAATTAAGGAAAAACGAGAACTTATATTGGTATAGCATAAGAGTTAGAGGAGACGAAACGATAGGACGTCTACCATAACGCCACCATGGTGGCCTAACGAAAAGCGTCATAGACGTCGAAGGTATAGTGTCGGAAGAGGAACACCGAGGACGGAGTACACGAAGCAAATCGTGATAGACACGGGGAAGAACAGCTGTGCTATAGGAGTCAAAGGAAACGTTTGGTAACGATAGGGAAACAATTCAAAATCAATCCAAAACGATTTTCTACAAAAACTCCTTTTCCGAACACGACCACATCCGCCTCCTTGGAAAAACACATTCCCCACCGACAACCAAAAGTTTACTCAAGCCGTACCCATTAACTTGGACAGACCGACAGACTAACTAACCATCCCCTCCACTTCCATTCCCTAGTAGAGGCACAAGCCTGGTATAGGAAACGGTTAGCCACCCCTTCAAAGCAAAGCAAAGATAGGGAAACGTATGGAGAACTGCGCGGCAAACCAATCGGACGATTGAAGAAGTAATGAAAGAATATCCTTGTGTATTATTGTACGTTTTATAAATCCGCGTTCTTTATCGTTGACAAAAAAAAAAAATTAATTCACACGCGCACTGATCGTCGTCGCATTTTCATCGTTCATTTGTTCCACTGCGCAACACAAACGGCCGTCGCGTCGGACGGCAAATAACACACACACGAGTGTATATTGCGTATAAAATATACGGCGGCGGTAAACCTCCCCGGGGTCGGCGGCATATATTATATTATATTGTGTATACGACCGCGCGGTCACCGTTCCTGCAGCGACTAATGAACTGTTTGGTTTTGCACCGAGACCGGAGGAATAGGGGGAAGGGTTACGCGCGTTACATCGGGCCACTGCCACCCGCGGTTTACGGAAGTATTAATTAAATCGTCCCGCGCAGTGGCGTGCGCACACTGCACAAAACGTCCTCTCCGCATATTTATACGTTCTGCTCCTGCGGTTTTGCCGCCGGCCTGACGTCCTCAGTTTCACTGCACTGTGTCTCCCCCCCCCCTCTATCATCGGTACGTAACGGATCGGGTGCGAATCGGGAGAGATCGGATATGAGAATTTCCCGGAAGGGCCACTGTCGAACAGGAATTAAATCCAAGGGTGGGGGGGGGGAGGGCGCTTACTGAACGACGCGGGGCCGTATTTAGGATACAATATATCGGCCGGTACGGCATAGGACACGATACAGAAAAGACACTTACAGCTGGTGATAACAATTTGTTTACAAAATTCACGAGGCCCGGCCGTGAAGTCGGCAACGAACCCGCGAGGCTCCGCCTTGAAGTCAGTAACGTTTATTCCGCTATGAAACGATAACCAAATCCTGGAAACGTAATGTCGCATGGTGCAGGTACAGCACAAACGTAATATGATCCCTTTCAATGACCGCAAACTGATCGCTACATTTAAATAACTACGTTTCGTATATTGAATGCGTTTGAATAAATGAAAAATACAATTATATATTGGCTCTTCCAAGGTTTCAACAATTCCATTTCTTATTCAAAACACCCGGATTTCGAGACTATTCATAAAATTATTGTATTCGCGATTGGAAAATATTAAACATACTTTGTGGTGATAAGACAGTCGGCTGATTTCGAGGTAAATGAAAAATATATTGATTGAACAAAAGAAATCCGGACAGTGCTTCGTTTCTATTATGTTCTATGCCTACGGTGCCGGGCCCTACCGCCGCTGGTATACAGGAATATAAACAAAATATTATTGCAGGTGGCCGGGTGCTCGTTTTCTTTTCTCTGCGTCCGCCATGCATCCAAGGGTGGCTCCAGAAATAAATTTCTTAAAATAAAAATATTGAATTATCAAGAAAAGTATTAATAATTCATAACTGGAAAAAAAAGAAATATCGAGCACGTGAAAATCAGTATTTTATTATATATTTGTACAATATACGTATACACATATTATATATTACCAAAAAAAAAAAAATAATCATTTAAATAAATGCGGCCTATATAGTGGCTAATTTGTTTGCGTCTGTCCTTAACGGTGGTGATGTCATTTGCAATATCTTCATTTGTCTTAAAACGTCACTTTCAATGCTCATCAGAGTATAAAAATATTTAGCCTTTCGTCCGGAGCAGTTTTTTTATTTTATCTAAAACTACACGAAGTCAGGACGGAGGCGAGTTAATCGGACGATAAGACTGGAGACACCATTTCAACGAGTTTAACAATTTACGTTTCCTGCTATCATTAATAGGTCCTGTCATATAGTTATTTGTCATATCCAAAGGGAATTAAACTCCACGCGTGTGTATGTACATGCAATCGATTACAGTTAATTAATTATATGTACAAAAATTGTGAATGTTTTTGATAAAGATCAATTATTGGTAGTTTCAATATATAATATATAATGAAAAAAAAAATGTATTTATCGTTATTATTATTAATTTATTGTTGTCCAATTAGTATTATTATCTTTGTTATTATAAGCCGATTGTCGTACGCAAAATAAAAAATAATTAGATCCACTCGTTGCGCCTACGTTGCCGAATGATCGTGACGGATTGCCGTGGAGATTCGTCGAACCGTTCGATATTTTTTTACGCTGTAAAGGTCGAATTCTCTGTCCGAGCTCCTCGGCCGTTACCGAGCAGCAGCAGCAGCACTGCAGCAGCCGCGTTTATAAAAGGAGTCGTCATTATACCATTGCGAGACTTCATTACCATAACGAATTCGTTAGCATACAAAAATATCATTCAGACACAACGAAATTCGCGAAAATTACTCCGGGTACCTAATATATTATATATACGAGTATAACTAGTAAGCCGCCGACGACGACGACGCGTTGTTGTTCCCGGCGACGTCGTTCGTTCTCGTCGGGCAAATTAATATAATAACCGCCGCTTATACAATATATTAAACGCGCACGTATACCATACCGTCAGTCTCGTGTTATTATATATTACAACGGAGCGGTTGTTTCAAGACATTTAATAGGATTATATACGCGCGGATTTCGTTTTTGGAAACAAATGGAATCGCGTGAGAGTCGAGCGCAGATGTGTGTGTGTGTTTACACGCTATAATATTCGTGTGTGCGCATCAGCCACAGATCCGGAGTCCTAGACTCAGTGGCGCGCACATTAAGGGTCAATGGCGTCGATCGACTCCCCTATTCAAAAGGGTGGGTGGAGTGATGCCGGTGTTATGGGGCTAAAAATTTAAATAATATATAATTAATAATACTATAGTGCATG
The DNA here is from genome assembly GCA_032441835.1 of Slavum lentiscoides. Lineage (NCBI taxonomy): Eukaryota > Metazoa > Arthropoda > Insecta > Hemiptera > Aphididae > Slavum > Slavum lentiscoides. The sequence continues at coordinate 2,005,483 of CM063713.1, forward strand.
CAAGGTTGTCATTGGATGTCTACTGGTTGTCTATTGCAGGGTAGTGGCCAGGTGTGCAAAATATTGTTAGACCCATCAATGTGCAGTTCAATGTGCGCCACTGCCTAGACTAGATATATTCTAATCAGGGTTTGTTTCAAATTCTGATCGACTGGCTCCTCTAAAGCGGGCCCGGAAGATTTTTCTTTAAGCGGGCCAGTAATAATCGGTAACGCAATGGCTATTACGATACACTGTACTTTTCGTATTTCAAAAATACCTCATTTTCAGCTTAATTCTATCTAAAAACAACAAAATTAATATTCTTATACCACCGTGTGTAATCGGACAAATTAGTTGTTCAATCTTGACTATATTATCATTCTATACAGAAATTATCTAAACTGCAGTCAGTATAATTATTATTATATCATGTCTTGCTTTTTTTGGGGGATAGGCGCGGTCTATGACTCCAGTCGAATTTCGAGTGATCCACATAATCGAATGGTTTTATTTATCGAAAATCGAAAGAAAAAAATTAATGTTATTATATTTTTTTCTTTTTCTTTTAGGGTTTACGCTATTATATTAAATGTATTTTACAAACGACAGCGATAAAGTGAGATCGGATAAAAGACAACGTATTTGAATTTTTCATTCTTTTTACTATTGACTTCCGTTACTATTTGAACTAGGGTAGGTCGTCGCTTAATCTTTTCGAAGAGATAATTAATTGACTGACTTACTATTGTCAGATAAAAATGCGATAACGTACAAGAACTATATGACCGAAAAATCACCTGACCTATGAGAATATATAGACATAATAGCATTTACGTACAATAACGTCCGATGTTATTTGCATATTAAGACTTCAAACTAATTAACCTTTACAGTTGTACGAAACACGCAGAACGAGACCCAAGCAGAGATTGAGATGTTGATTTATAGAAATTATTTTTTTTTAAAAATTATAATATTAATATATAACTCGTGTTCAATCCCACAATATACAGCTGAAGGAGGCATACAAAGACTTTTAGAATATGACTTATTAGAATATTTAAAATTCTTAAAAGTAACGATTCGAAATTAGAAAAAAAAAATGATCACAGATTTATTCATTCCACCGTTTTTCTAATAAACCAAAGACTAAAATAAATAAATAAATATTTAATGAAAATTCTACTCGCACAATAATCTAGAAAATGTATAGGCAGACGAATTCAAAAATTTGAATTCGAAATGGCGAAATATCAGACATTTGTAACATTTCATTTAGATAAATAATGGTAAATTAGACAGTGCGTTAGCTGATTGTTTTACCTAAATCGAGGGATGTCCAGATATAAAGAACATCTACACCCTCCCCCCGAAAACAATATATACCACTGGACACAACTAACCTTACCCAATCTAATCTTCTAAAAGCAACCGAGGCTCATCGCTGCAAAACAAACTCGCCTCAATTGTCCATTTATTGTCCAGTCCTGCAGTGTACAATAGTCAGTAATATACATATATATATATGGTTATTAGATGGTCACTGTATATGGTCATAAGTATGGTTATTGTGGAACGTCACGCTACTATAATAATAGTTATTTTTATGTAAATAATACAAAACTAGCTCTGCGTATGCGCGATAAAAAAAAACGAGAAAAAGTTTTTCGAGCTTGACTCGTAGGATTTTTGATAATTTTTGTTTTTAAACATTCTCCGTGAACGTCTGATTCGCTTTCGCGTGTTTCGTTAAAATCAGTTGAATGTAGCCACGGAGAACGCGTTGTTTGGCAAAAAGCCACTGTATATATAATTATGCGCAGCATTCCGCGTGATCGATAGTTTGAATTTCCGACAAGGAAGTCTTGTCGGAGGGACGTGTGCGCCGTGTATAGAAATAATGAAAAAAAAAGCGAATGAATAAACACCGCGGAGAATAGTGTTCAATCTGAGAGAAGAATGAATAAACGAAACCACCGCAGATAACGCTCGGGATGGCGACATTGCAGCATCTGCAGCCTATTGTTTATATACCTACCGTGAAAGCGTTCGCGCGTATAAAGTTTTAAAGTAAAAAAAAGTAATATTCGACTTGTTTTTTTTGTCTCGCGTGATTTAAACACGGGCTGCAGACAGTCCAACTGTAGTAGAACAATCAAAGTATATTTGTTTCAAAATTTTATATTGCTTATAGTAAGTAACAATGGCGGTTATAAAAGGAGGCGATAGGTGAATCGCCCACCTCCATGGACTTGATATTTTTAAATTCAGTATATCTCTGGCATAACCACACCGACTCGTATCATGTAAGTTGATCAAATTATGTTACGGTTATGATCCATTTTCGCTCCCATTCCCCCTGAACATCATGTATAAGCCTGGAATTAGTGCTCGACCGACGATCGTGATCGAGCGTTTAGTGCATAGCTGACGACAAACTCGGTCGATCGTGTACAGTGTAAACGAGTAAACGTGTAAATGTGAGTAAACGTTAAATAAATAGTAAACGTGTAAACGAGAGTACAACGACGAAAGATGATTCCTTATACGTTCATTTCATTTCATTGAAATACGCGAAATAATAATAGTATTAATTTTTAATAAAAAAAATAAATAATAAAGATTGCATATGCGCGTACGATCGGTCGCTCGGTCAACGTAAAACTAAACACCCGCATATACCGACATGGCGCGTCAGCCGACCGTAATAAAACGGAAAAGAAAGTAGTCACCAGATAGCGCTACGACACAACAAGAAGGCGTGGCAGAGAGGCGCTTATAAATAGCGGTCCGAAACCATCGGACCGCTCAGTGTAGTCACGGCGGTCAGACGTGAACAACGTAGTTCGCGTATGACTGCGATGTGTGTCGTGTGTGTGTGTGTGTATTCGTACGAAACTGACCGCTATTTATATGCGCCTTTCTGCCACGCCCTCAATGCTGTGTCGTAGCGCTATCTGGTGACTACTTTCTTTTCCCGTTTTTTATTGTTATTTCGTTTACGTTCCATGCACGTTGTTCTTCCTTTTTCTATATACATCTGCATTACATCTCGGTACATTAATAGATCTTTCTTCTTGGTTATTACTCGTCGGTGTGGATACTTCATTGGCAGGGGGTTGACTGAAATGGTATGTACTCTCCTCGAAGTATTTATTCAGAGTCGGTTCGGAATGTTACACGATGACTTCGCGCACTAATTTATTATGAGGCGTGTAACGTAATCGTTTAAAGAACGTCGTTTCCGAAATAATATATTGCGAAATTTTTTTTTTCTTTATGATGCATTTTAATTCGGATAAAACACTAAACGTCTGAACGGGATTCGTATATTCTACGTAGGTAGAACAACCTACGAACAATACCAATTTAAATTAATTGATTGTCAGATTTCGAAGCGCTGACGAATTTATTACAAACATATTGGCGTTTACTATGGCACGTTCGCGTACTCCGCATATTATTAATAATTCGCGAGTTGTCGAAATCGTTATATTTATATAATAGTGGACTTTTAGTCATTTAATCGAAAAACTAATTTACTTTAATATATATGTGGAGTGTGAACTATACGTCATATAGGTGCATTGTTTTGAAGTAAAAATTAAAAGTAAAATGTTTATCATACCTATAAAGAGAAAGAATTCTATCAACATTTGCAAAGACTCACTTTAAGATAGCAAAAAAAAAAAAGCCCATATATTTATACATGAGTAAATCATCGTTATTTTATTGATTTATTAAAAATGGAAAAAATATATATTTATATAATTGTCATTATATTTTATACGAAACACATAAATATTCATTGTACATAATTTTATTTCCAATTTACTTATAGGTACCTATGCATTAATATATATGTATATTATTAAAATTATCGTTGAAAGCGGCTTTTGAGATTATATTATCATTGTCAATATAATAATATAGATATCAAAGTTTCATTTTAGTTTTTTCCACAGACGTATCATATATATATATATATATATATTTAAGCTTAAGTTTTTTTTCATTATTGTGTTCACTTCTTAACGTATTTTTCCATACACTTTGATGTGGAAAACCATTCTTTCACATGCATTTCGTATTACAGCTGGAAAACACAATAAATATTTATAAGCAATTGTTAGAATTCTTTAAGCAAATTGTACTTAATCATTAAATGTTATTGCAATAACGAAATACACAGTTTCAAACGAATTTTTTTACATAATAACATCTTCAAAACATTTCTTATTATTTTCTGTTCCGCGACAGTTACAGACGGATCACTGCAGTTTGTTAATAAATAATAATATCTTTATGAACAAATAGTAAATAGGTGTGTCATTGAAAACTAGTTTCCCGAGACTGTTGTCGAAAACGGAATATTTGTTAAAAGAAACATATATAATAGTACATGTTGAATTTATTTAATTTGCATTAAAACATTTTTGGTACACTACCCATAGTTTTAAACTCTATGTAATAGAAACACATTTTAATATTTCTTTAACAAAAATATTATTGTTAACCAGATATTCTTTCAGACCATTAAGCCTGGTCCTCAACTCGTCGTGTCGTGTGTCTTGAACACGACACGAGACGTACGAAATAATTGTTACCAGTCGTTCATCTGTGGTTCTACTAACATTTTCAATTATTATTATTATCACTAATTTTAACCAATGTAAACTGTGTAAATTTTAACCTAATGTAACCAACTATGACCAGCACGGCCAAAAGTTGAATCCATTCAACTCTGAGGTAACTGCAGTAACGTGTTGGTAGACACGATCAAAATATATCTACCATAATGATGTGAGCCAATCAGAAAAGAGTATTTCACACGAAACGACACGACACGACTAGTTGAGGACCAGGCTTTAACAGCGTTAATATTATTGTTATTAACTGTAACCGCGGGTGTATTTCTTTACGTGATATTTGGTTTTTTTTTTTGAAATTTTTATTTTCAAAATTGTATTTAAAATCGCGTGAAATCACGAAACTGAGTTGCATTGATGATTAGAGCGTAATAAATCATTTTTAACGTTACATGTCATTAGTTCATAACATTATACATATAGTTTTCTTATTATACGAAATACACTCAATTCGAAACGAGTTAAATATTCATTTAAAAAAAAAAAAATACATGAAAATGTTTTCAAACGTTTTTAAAAACAGTCTCTCATCGTAGTCATCGTATTATAATTAGTCGTATAAAATACTTTAAATAACCAGTTTTTTTTTTGTTTTATTAAATCACAGATGTTCGTGGTGCCATTTGCTGTGGTGTACAAATAAATTTCGAAATGTAAGTATAACTTTTTTTCAATCTCCTAACGAGTAATACGCATTTCATGATGATAAACTCAAAAGGATGCTACACACCCGTTTTTTAAGGGCTTCTGAATACGCTATTTTTATGAAATGTTAAGAAAAATAAAAATTTAAACGTATAATTAAATTGATATAGTTACTTATTTTGATCTTACACAATATAGTGGTGTCGCATAGTTGCCTATATATTCACTTGATTTTAAGTCTACTTAAAAATTTACTTGTTAAGCGATGTAATAATATAATAACGGATGGGTTAGATCAGGGGTGGCCAACCAGTGGCACACGTATATTGTGCCTTTTGTGGCACATTCGATGTTTTTGAATGGCACGCACTAGCGTCAGATAAAATATTATAATATTTAAATATTATGTTTTTCATTATTATTAATTATCTCATAAAAGTGGTAAATATTATTAATTCAACACTCTCATTAAAAAAAAAATAATCACTGTAATTGAATTGTTATAAAAATAGTATAAGAAAAATCTAAAATTTAAATTTATGTTAAGAAATAAATGTATTATTGTAGTAAGTAAACGATACACGAGTTTTAGTTTTTTATGGCACATTTCAATTTTTTTATTTGGCGCAATATAGGAAAAGGTTGGCCACCCCTGGGTAGTTAGACAGATGTTCTAAATTATAAGTAATTCGTTATTTTTTTTTTCTAAAAATATGCCCCGGTTTTGAGCAATAACAATCTGGTAACCGCCTATAGGTTAGTCGTACAGTGGTTCCCAATCTTTTTTATTCTACGCCCCTTGTAAATTTAAAAACTCTCAAGCCCCCCATTTAAATTAGAATTTAGATGACTAATTTTTTTTTTTTTAATGAGCCGTACAAATAAATTTTACAAAATAACTATATATTATGTACAATTCGTTATTTTATCATCACTATATTCCCCTACCCCTCCCGGTTGGGAACCACTGGGTTAGTAGGTACGCCGATTTTATTCGCAACAAATAATACATTTAAATTATATTATGTGACGTTGAGGCAGGTGCGTATAAATAATTATTTATATTAACTCAAGTTTTTTGAGACGCGTGATGACACGTAATTATATGTCATATTTTCACGAGTTTAATCGTATACACATGTAATATAATATTAATATATTATTATAAAAATATAGTTTTAAATTCAGCTGCTGATATTTAAGTGTATTATCTTTTCTGCACGAGACGGAAGAACGATCGAGGGATCGTTGCAGCGGGCAAACGTGCCAAAATCAAAAATAAAAAATTAGAAAATACGCGTAAGGAGTAAGGACTGGGCAGGGCCGGGCGGCGTATAATAACCAGACCGCGGTTTCGCGATTATGCCGCGGCGCGTCGACTAGCTGCTGCTGCTGCTGCTGGTTGTAATATGCAATTCGTGTATTTCACACCTCGAGGGGTCGTGGAAACCCCTTTTTTTTCCCCACGAACGGCACTCGGCGGACGGATGAAAAATGCCGCGTATATCGATAATCAGCTTAGGCTGCTGCTTTACCCACACCCCTTCTTCCTATCCGCCGATACTAATTTCAGGATTTCGTCTGGATTTTATTCCATATCAAGGGGTCGGTTGACGAAATTACACGTATATATATATATATATATGTATTGTAGGGAGCCGCGCGTATATGGAGTACATTATATCCCGCTGGGTTATACGTACGCGCCGTCGCATTATCATAAAAAAAAAAAAAGGGTGCGCGAAAATTTGGTGCGCCACGCAGGAAGGCGTAAACAGTTTCAGCGCGCGGTGTGCGTCCGCCGCAAGGTGGACTACTCCACGCGGGATCATAAAATCTGAATCGGAGCAGATCCTACGCGGGGAAGAGTGGATCTGATATACGTTTACCCGACAACACACTTGCCGAATTTTGACTGACCCGCAATACTTTTCCCGTATTCGTTATTAAATTTTATTTTGAAAGCTTCTAGACCAGCGTTTCCCGACATTTTTCCCTCGCGGCACACTAATCCCAAACCATATTTATCCGTGGCACACTCGACACTGACTTATACAATATTATGCGTACATATTTCTGTGTATATTAGGCTTTCATCATGCTATAGTAAACAATTTGAAATGGTGTGTTTATTTAGTTTAGGAAAACTCGTTAATATTATAAATCTTGGAATTTCGAAAAATTATATAATAAATTTGGAATGCAATGATTTACGTATATTGGATCCGTAAAATTTAGAATTATAACGCAGATCAAGTGTTTGTGAAAGATGTTATCGTTTAATATCGATGCGAAATTATTGATGAGAATAAATAGCGTGTATACAGTGATAACGAACGGATTTTTAATTTTTAAATACTTTGGGAAAAAATTGATATTTTTTTATCCTATTGGGTTAATACGTATATATTTATATTATGGGTATAGAGGATTTTGCGGATTCGCATAATATTTATTCAAGTGTTTGGACAGTGTTTTAGGGGTTAGACGTACAGAGTTATTCATTTTGCACGGGATACGTATTTGACTTTCGAGTTTTCTGCGCCAAACACGAAATACAAATACGATTTAGAAATTAACATTAAGTATCCAAGGAATACAGTATAAATATTTGTTTTAGAATTTAACGTTGTTGTTATTGCTGTTGATGTTTTAAATATTTTAATATATCGATCGTCGTTCGTTTTATTGTATTTGCCGAATATTATATGAACAACGTATTTTATTTATTAAAAAAAAAAATAAAAATTATTTATATTAATTCTCAAGTTTCTTTTTATTAATTACTTATCGGGTAGGCTTTATATATATACGATATATATATATATATATATATATGGTACAACGGAATTATCATATTACTTTTATACAATATTTAAATTCAAAGTTCGTGGTAGTGAAAATATATTTTTTATACATTTTAAAACTTTTATCGTATTAAAACTTTAAAAATACAATCTCAACAACGCGTTTTTAAGAAAAATAAATAAATCTATTTTTAAAATATTTTTTGTTTAATCTTTATATATGTATGTACTTTATTGGCATAACATATTTTCAAAGGAAAAAAACTCGGTCCGAGTGTATACATAAAAATTAAAATATTGAAACTAACATTAACTCATACACACTGCATAGAATACGTATTCACATAATAGATTGCAGTTATTTGTGGAATGGAAACAGAAACGGTAAATTAATTTGTCGTGTCGCAAACACCAGTCGGCAGTCGAGCTTATTTCATTTATACGTTATATTATCTTCAGTCACTAGGCTCTTCGCAGACAGTAAATTGTATTTATGAAAAATAATACATAGTACAGAATTATTATTATTGTTTTCAATTTGTGGTCGGCATTCAAACTCGTACGTGTTATCTGTTATGGGTTTTCCATAATACTTGATCTAAAAATAGTTCCCCCTCCTAACCGTCTACAGAACACCGTTTATATTGGATATACAGAGCTCTCATATTTATTGACTATTGTCATACACCAAGTTCTACCATTTTTAACACGTTTATTTGAGGAGCGCTGTATATATTATGTATACTGTAAATATTTGTAACCTATTTGCCTGCGACGAATAAGCTTTTATACGATAATTTTGATCTAAAACCGTGAAATTCGATAATTTGATAACTACCATGCGATAAAATCGATTTTAGAGGTTGGCAATACACTCTTATTCCGCAATAGCCGTTGGATACACAAAAGTAGTAGGTATTAGTTATTATTTGTTTTTCCAATCATAAACAGTGTTTACCTCTATTCTATTTTGTGAATTTGTTATTGAAAGTCGGAATTTTATCGTGTGGTTGATGACTGACACTGGGACGCACTGACTCGTGTGCTTTTTGAATTTTTCGTACATATTTTTAAATAATTGTTTTTTTTTTCATAAATAATAATATGTGTATAATTATTAATGATGTATTTGTCGGAAATATTCATGTTGCCAATTTTGTTCTGACGTTTCAAAACCATTATAGGTTCTATCTTCAGAGAACGTAGTACATGTCTGACTGTTAGCACTAGTCAGTGGTGTAGTCATGTGTTATTGGGTCACAATATGATCATTTAAAAAATAAACATTTCCCTAAAAATTCATCATGTACAAAACTCAATGTAAACTTTATTCTGAAGTGCCAACATACTTAACATGGAATACATCAATGAAAAAAAATTTCAAGGTCGTAAACAAGGTAAAGCCGCCTGTACACTATAAGTTTATTCCATATATATAATGAATTATCTTGATAGGTATTCGATTTACTGTTGGAAGCGAAGCAATACAATTTTAACTGTTCATGGGCGAAGCCGGATAATTCAGCTAGTTCTATATAAATTTTGATTTTTAGAATTTTATATAAAGGAAAATAAAAAAGGTTGTCATGGTTACCTTTAATTTTTATTTTTTATATTAAATAATACTACATAGGTAGTCACCAAAGATCGCTCAGAATCGTTTTTACCGAATGCAATAATTTATCATTTATGAACCCTCTGTTTTGGTATAAACATTTTTAGGCGACATTCAATAGAAAGATAATAGTCGGTATTTTTCAAATGTTTTGCCCCCCCCCCCATCATTTTCATCTTCGGGACGGCCCTGACTACGCTTCGCGAGTTGTAAAATATTCGTGTACCTAATCCGTATTATTATAAAGTACGAATCGAAAATTTAATATTCGATAATGTAAGTATAAAAAAACATGGAAAATATGTGAAAATCAAACACGGATGACGTATATTTAGATAACTAAGCAACTGCAATGGTAGCGTACCGGGCCGCAGTGTGTTCCGTACGCTTCAAACGTAATATTTCACGGAAATGCGGAGGCTGTGAAAGTATTTCTCAATCGTTTTCTACGTCAAAGCATCAAAAACTTATAAACTTAGTTTATAGTAAAAAAAAAAAAAAAAATCAGCAATATAAATATTATTATTGGATCGTAGTGTAAAAACTTTCTAAAAAAAAGTACATCGACAGTTATTATTTCTCGATTTGTAACCTGGCTCACGATAAAACAGAAGATCTCCCATCATTATGCATGTAACAGGATAAAACGTAAAATCTGTTTGTAAGTAATACTGCAGCTGCGAGTTGCGCGTATATCACCTATTATTTGATTTCGTATAAAATTATTATTGAACGCGGAATTCATCGCGATACAATAAACATTACATATTATTATACATTATATTTACGTACATTGTGACTGTGCAAATGTGTACGTTGCTTATTATACTTACAATATTGCTTGAAACGGATTAAACGGTCGGTACATATTATTGTCGCATAAATATCGCTGTACAAAATCCGTGTTTGAACTAATGTTACGCGTATATTTGTGTTTAGAATCCGTTTCTATTCCAGTTGAATGGTATATTTGCTCTTACGATTAAACTATGTCGAGTAAACACCGGCAAGTATTATTCCGAACAGAATTAAATGTCATCCGCGGATGGTGCGTGTGTGCGAGAGCTCATAATATCCGATATTTTACGACCAAATCGGCGAGGACCTGACCAACAGGTTTCCTGATAGTTTATGTTCGCGACTAGTGTCAAAACGTAGATACATTTACTATTATTTTTTTAAAACTGTTACGTATTATAATCGTATAGATATGATTATAATAATGTGTTGAAATCAAAAAGGAAAGACGGTGTAGAAAATGTCGAAAATGATCTTATTTGGGCAAAATATATCTTGGAAGTATTTAGAATAAATATTTTTGATTGCATTTTGATATCAGCTACAGTATTCATATAGTATTTTGGTCATCAGCTTCTAAAGGCTAGGCCTTGCGATTGATGCAACCAAACTGCTCTATTGTTTGCAGCCTGTTGTTGGTAGGACTGGTAGGAGGGAACCGCTCATGCGGTCTTCTAGCTCATTGAAGGAACGGGTCCGCGGTCTTCCTCTAGGTCTCCTACCCATAATTCTACATTCGATGGTGTTGTTCAGAAACTAATTATAAGACGGATAATGTACGTTCAATTATTTTGGTTTTTCTCTTCATTATAGATTTCGAGAGTTCCTGCTTTCATTAATTTCTCAATACTACAAAAAAATATTTCATAAATACTTTGAAAAAAAAAATTTTTTTAGTAAACAGGATAGTTAAATATTATTATGCTTTTATCTAATTGGGTAATTAACGATTAAATTTGATGACATATTATGTCAGTTTATGCGTTGAAAATTTTGTAGCATTAACGAAAAGGATATTATTGTATAGAATATTTATAATACTTTTAAAAGTGTACTCACAAATTATTATAAATGTACAAAGTAATTTTTAAATCGTATTTGAGTGAGTGGAGAAGTAGGTAACACGCTTTTGGATACAATATACGTATATATAAATACAGCGTAAATTATTCGCTTTGTTTTACAAAACATTATCATACGCAAAGTTAAGCCTTTGTGTCTGAAATCACTTCCAATTAGTATAATATTATGATGTCGAAGGGGGTTTTCTTCAAACAGTTCAAACCCTACTTTATTATTATTATTATACGCACAATATCATTGATCAATAACACTGCGATTTTATATTCTGTCATTAATAATTTAATATTGTCGACATATTCTTTTTGGACATAGTCATTTTATTTTTTGTATTTATAAGCTAAAAATGTAACACAAGGCGTCGAGGTGTATAATAATAAATAATAATATTTTCACAGTATTTGTGATGGTATTCATTAATTTATAAAATACTTACGTCTTCGTCAAGGAATAGAGCTCGGCTGTTTTTTTTATTAGAATTTATAAAACGGAAAATTATAATAAAAATTGTAAACGTGTCATTTTATTAGAGGAGAATTCAGTGAGAACTTCTTCACGTTATAATGCGTTTTTTACTACAAATAGTGCATAAAGTCTTCACCGTTAAAAAAATAACCAATTTTAAATTAATATTTTTATTTAATAAAAACGAATAAATATTAACTATGTCATTAGCTATCTGATGTGGAATTCCCCAAATATGTCTTTCCGATTTCCCGCAGATTTTCACTATATTATGTACTAAAATTTGTGAAAATATTTATCATAACACATTTTTTTTTTAATGAAAAATTGAAGTTGTTTGCAGTTGTGAAGACTAAGTTTGTCAACAGTAGTGACAATAAACGTGTGTTAATACATATATAAAATTGATCAATGCGTAATAATATTTTTAATTTAATTTTTGGTCCTGGGGTGGGGATTTAACTCTATTCCTCCTCCCTCATTGTGAACACGACACTACATGATATTGTATAATAATACGTGAATAATATATATATAGTATTTTGTATTATTTATTATTCAGTTATTTAGAAAAATAACTGAAATAAAATAATAATAATAATAATAATAATAATAATAATAATAATAATAATAATAATAATAATAATAATAATAATAATAATAATAATAATAAAACAAAAGAGATGCCTATAGTAAGAACGGTGGGGGGGGGAGGTGTTGGAGTGAGCGAGGGGGCGTTGTGTTTTAGAAAATTGAATGGGAACGAGCCCGGCGAAATCCTCGTTAATTTATGGCCGTCCCTCCTGCGGAGCTGAAATGGCCCTGTTCTACATGCATGGAAAAACAGCGATATAAAAACGTATACATTTAACTAAAAAAAAAAAATAAATAAATAAAAATAAAAATAATAATCATAAAAAAATGTATATAATAACCGACGAAACACAACGGAGAGCGCTACGGCTTTTACCGGAAAGTATAGCAATAATTATCATAGTCGCTTTAGGGGGCGTTTTTTTTTTTATGCAAAAATAAATCCGGCATTAATACGCGAAAAAAAAGCAGCGCCGACGAGATTTTTGTAGAAAGAAAAAAAAAATCAAACAAATATAAATATACGTCGTATATAGCCTGCAGCAGTGGCGTATATATACAGGGACGGTTCAAGTGAAAATTTTAGTTACAATAGGCGTGACTTGACCAAACATACCGGAAGTGCAAAACTAATTTTTAACATCACCACATCTTCCCACAGTCCCACGTTAAAAAAAAAATAAAATAAAATCAATATTTAAGAAATTATTGTATTTAAACAAAAATTATGATACAGTCAATTTTTTACTGGTTTGTATTGTAATAATATTATTAGTTGTATATTACTATAATAATGCAAAACATAATCATAGTGCTGTGTTCCGATTACGACGCAACGGGGAATCGAAATTAAATACTATAATAATGCAAAACATAATCATAGTGCTGTGTTCCGATTACGACGCAACGGGGAATCGAAATTAAATGAAATTTCTGAACAATGAGCATTGTTTGTTTAATCTTGTCCGATGTGGACAGGCGAAATATGGGTTTATGCTATACAGTATATGTATTCTATATAAGACTTTACCAACTATTATATGTTATATAGAAAAATTATCTTTTATTATTTTATATTCTGTTATTTTTTTTCAATAATTTTTCCCTATACATATTGTAATACAAAAAGTACAAATAATACGGAATATTATAGTATAATATTTTTGTAGGTGCAAATTATTACGTTTGAACCTTCAGAAAAATATCAGAGATTGCAATACGCCTACGTGCACCCCCTCAGTTACTCCACCGACTATAGGCGAAATCGAATTTTGCCGCACCTAAGATAATTTCAAACCCTTCTTCTTGTATACGTACCTACATGTTTATACAGTTTATTTATACGGTACTTATATTTTTCACTTTAAAATCAAGTAGGTACCTAGGGCGTGACGTTTACTGTAAATTAACTTACCTATATACACTTATTATTATTACCTACTCTTGAACATATTAACTTAAAAAACAAAATAAAATGAAATTTCCTTTCCTTTAAAATGGACTTTTCTCGGTTTTAGTGAAACGAAGCTCCGGTTTTCGGCATGTAATCAGACGGTATATAGACAGTCTAGCAGAGTCGCAATTTTTTTTTTCTCTATAACCGCATTAAATTTCCCGACAGAGTGTAATAATATAATAACACCGAAGCTCCGCGGCCCAGAAACGTTTTGTCGAACTCGCAAATTCTTTATCCTACACGACACCCGCGACTCGTTATAACCCCCGTATTTTTTTTTTTGTAACGTTTAATTACTTAAAACGGTTTTTATTTTTTACGGAATTACTTTTTGAAAATTCGACTCCTATCTGCGTTCGGAAATTTCAAAATCGACTATCAGATTTATCATCCCTACATAATATTATACTCGCGTGCGCGCGTCAAAACATTTTCCCGCAGTATTATCTCGCGCCCTGCAATATATTTTACACCGTTTGTGTGCAGTGTACGCCATCACTATTATTACGCGTATACCGGAGCAGTGTCGTTTTCGCCGGGCTTCACGCGCGGCGTAAACGTCTATTTAGTGGCGCGACGCGCGTACTTCATGATTTACGACGCAGAGAACTACTTTTACAGCGAGCGCGTCCCGAATATTTCATTCCTTTTTCACTCGTCCCTTTGCGCTTTTTATCCCTTCGGCGGTATAATGCCCCGAGAGATCGCGGCTCGTACGGGTTCGCGTGTCTGCTGCCAAGGCCGTAGCCGGTGGAGGGCGGTTTAGGGTTCCGACCTCCCTCCCTCCCCGACATTTTTTCTTAAAATAAAATTTAACGATTCATATTATAGTTTATTATATTTATTTTATTTCATATTCATACTCGCAGTCCTCCCAAACGTTTTTTGCTGGCTTCGGTCTTGTCTGCTATACACGACGACGACGCGTCTTCCCACTTTTCACGGTGTGTGTGTAATAGGCCAGCTTCCGAGACGGCAGATCACCGCGGCATCGTCCTGCAGACGATCGTATTGTAATTGTATTAAAACCGTATTGTAACGGGTTAAAAAAGTTCGGTCGGATGGTGAGGGGTGAGGGACCGGATCGATAGGTATATACGAGAGAAAGAAAAAAAAAATCGCTTTTTAAAATCACTCGCTTAAAACGCGTAAATATATCCTTTTGCGACGGCGCGGGGAGACTTTGACGAAGAGAAATAAAAAAGGAAAGAGAAAAAAGAAAGAAAATACTCCGAATTTTTATTTATTTTTTCCCACTTTTTCCTCCGGTTGAATACATTAGCCTTCGTGTCGGCGGATATCCGCGTGCGCGCCGCCTTTATGATACGCGTAAGTACACCACTGCACGCGTAACGCGGAGTCCGCGGGTCGGCGGCGGCTGCAGTGACGAAGAAATAAAGGCCTCCTCCGCAGGCAATATAAATCGGCGCGCGCCCGCGCCCGACCTCTTATTTGTTGGGATTTAAAGTGCCGTAGTTCCTGCAGGTTCACTTTTACCACCGCCGCCGCCCTGTCCCTTCGTTTTCGCCGCCGCCCGGTTTGACCTTTTACACGCTCGGACGGCGGCGCGGTGCTGATGGCGACGAGAGAAACGCGTCCCTCCACCCTCCCCCGGCTTCTGCTCAAAGGTTTTCTCTCCTCCACGTCCTCCGTCCCGCTGCACCAGCTCCCCTCCATCATCTCCCCCCTCTCGCCATCGATGACAATCGGTGGCGGAATATCTGTTATATTTTATAACGCTGCGCGAACCGGCCGCCCCTCGGACCGATCGAGTTCTCTAAAATCCCGTCAAAACACTGCAGCGTATACTGGTACCTTTGTAGAAAAAAAAAAAAAAATTGTCTATATTCAATCTCTTATAAGGTCTTATTTGATTCTGGTTGCGCCACCGAGTCACGGTGACCACGAGTTTCGTAAAGAGGGCATCGGGTTATAGTCGTTTATAGGAACTTATTTAAAAAATAATCACATTTTAATTGAGTATTTGAGAGTTTAATAAATATAATAGCAACTATTGCGTTTTTTAATTCAAGTAATGTGAATTTAACACACATTTATTTCAAAATTATATAATTTAAAAATACATTGGCAAATAACGACTATATAGGTATAAGGAATTCGAATTCAAATTTTGAGTTGAATCGAAATTTCAAGGCGGGCCGTAACGGAAGGCCATGGCACCGTCTTTGTAATGAATTGGCTGCCGCCTTTTTCAATAACATCGTTGGCGCAATTGTGGGGGGCTTGAAACTTATCCCTCCCCCCCATACATAACCCCAAAAATTTGTTAAATGTTCACAACTCAAACAAATCCTCTTTTCATGAAAATATTTTGTTTTTTAGCAACTCCTCCAATTTTTTCATTTATGAATTTTTACCTTCTCTATTTTGTAAATCTTCCCATAGATTTATAAATTTACAGAAAAAAAAAAATTTTTTTTCGAGACCCCCGTATGATAATTTACAAACGTTCCAAAAACGTAACGAAAATTCGTCAACTAAAGTCGTTCGCTTTTGGTGGTCGGACTTGTTAAATGGCGGATCGCGCGGATTTCTCTAATCTTTATAAAATTTTTCTGTATTTTTCTAGCTACGAGTCGTACAGCTGAACGTATTTTTACTGTTCGCACCGTGAAAACTTCGAGGCATTTGACCGCTTCTGCTGAACAGCTGTTAATTACAACGTTTGCAATAGAACAACCGTGAAGACTTCGTTTTTTTTTTGCATGGATTTATTTACGATAGATTATGTAATTTGCATAGATTTTTTTTTTTAATATGTACTTTTTGGTATTTGATTTTATTATGCGCTCTCCTGATAAATTGTTTGTACACCAATGTGCTAGATTCGTTTTGTTGCGAAACGTTTATCATTATCGTTTTTGTGGTATAAACGCATGAAAAACATAAGGCGCTCCAAGATAACTGAAAAATATTATTGATTTTTACACGAGAAAAAAAAAGTTAAAAATAACGTTCAGATAACACAAATGTGTACGTGATGCTGGCCAATTCCGGTAATTTGATTATGTAGGAAAAACGTAGTCGTTTATGTGATTATATCGTCTTCCTGTAAATAATCGGTTTCGTTATAAACGATTGACGAACATACCTTGATCCAGTTGATCTTATAATATCCACGCTCTTTGCTTATACATAAAATAATGATGTTTTTGCAAAGAAATACGTAGTTCAAACCTCGTTGAAAATTGTCATCGAATTATCTATCAGATTTATTTATCTAATATTTTCCGACATCAGTCAAAATATAAAGTTCGCAAACTTACATAAATTCATTATTTGTAGTGGGCTACACCACTCGCCCTAAATCCGTTTACGGAATGGTACATTTGAATGATTTGAATCCGTCGAGATTGTTGATGTCGAGGGCGAGTGTCGCGTCCTGATTATGTCCAATATTATATAATTGGATATAATTAGAATATTCAAGTTCACTATAGGTACCTATTATGATAACAAAACGGTAAAATGTAAAGTATAGTAATAAATTCTTAAAAAAGTCTTATTTACTCTTCGACGTCCTGCACTTCTGTCTTCCATTTCTCAACATTGGAATTGAAAATACCTGTATACGCGCATTGTGGTCGCCGTAAATGAAATACACAGGTCTAAAGTTAGACCTCGCGTGTAGCTTGTAAACTACAATTGAAAGGCCACTCAAACTTCTGTGCATATAGTAGATAAGTAGAGAAACTATTCCCTCGGCTGGAAACGTTCACTGTTACTGTACGAATAATATAGTTTTTCGCGCTCTCCACTATAATAATATATCATATTGTTAACATTGCAACGTCGATTTTTGACCCATTAAAATAATTGTAATATTTTGCATAAATAAAAAATTAAATATGACGGTTAAACATTATAATATTTATAGCACCGCGAAGTAACGCCCGTCCCCGCACCATTTTCTTCATTGAGTATTAAGCGTTCGAGTCATTAATATTACAAATCGGTTTTCGAAACTCATCATGACTATGCGGCGTGTATATAGTTATTTTATTTTATAGTCGTCGATCCGATTCAAATAATTTTTTTTTTACGTTTTAATTCGTATGTCTCGTTAATTATATTATTAAGAATTTATTTCAACCGATATTTATTATCATTCTGTAAATGACAACGCAAAAAAAAAACAATCTATTAATATTACAGTTATACGATAAATTTCTCCGTAGATAAATATTTTATTATTAATTTAGTATAGAAGTTTAAAATGTAATATCGATAATGTACAGGCGCGGATCCAGAAATCCCAAATGGAAAGTGCTATACGATGATCAGCAATCTAAAATTATACCTATTTAGGTAGTGATATACTTACTGATCCTGATCTAGAAATTATAAATTTGGAGGAGAAATAAAATGCTTGACAAATATTATAGGCATAATTATATGTATAATTTTCAAGCAATGACTACAGCCCAAGGAGGGGGCTAAAGCTTCTTAGCCCCCTCCTCCCTTGGATCCACGCCCGATAATGTAGTATGCCGCAAGTAATCGTATACGTTTTCAAAAACACGTGAAACATTTAGTTCGGAGACATATTGATTTTAAAGTATATAATTTCCTTTCGAATATTCATTTTCGATTTTTTACTGTATATATTTCGAATCTGATGGAAATTATAACGTGTACTACGCGTTTATTGTATAGTAGTTTTATTTTCCACCCGACAATTATAACGTAATTAGGACGATTTTAATTTATTTCGAATTGAATATTTATTAATTAAAGATTTTCGTCTGTTGTTGTCTGTGTTCCGGCGTCAGACATGACAATAAGTCGCTTCGCAGTTTTTTTACGTCCGCTCTCTCGTTCGCGTGTTGATCAGTTGATTCAAACTATTGGCGTTTCGCCGTAGCGAAATATTTCGCAAAACCGAATAAGAGAAAACGTATTATTATTGTAGGAGTAATAGCTGTGCTGCAGCGTATAATATATATATATTGGCTACGATCGTATAATATTTTAACGTAATTCAATTCAAAATCACAACTGTCGAAAACTTACATTCCGCACGCTATACCAATACATATTACGATAACCATTATGAAATTCGCGTACTAATTGGATATATTTATCGTTACTTTTTGCATTGGCACCGTTGAGTATTTTATTGTTTCAATTTTTTAGAGTGCGCCAGTCTCTGGCTCCAGTGTCGTCTATTACTCGTCTTTCCACGGAGAAAATATTCAAAGTACTTTTGACTTTTTTCGGTATTTCGGGTCAAAATCATTAAAAAATCACTGTGCAGCCGCTAGATTACACTCGCATTTAATCTTACTTTTTGTACATTATTAATATTTGTTCTTTGAATTTATAGTAGATATGAATATATTAGTACGGGATTTTGCGTTTAGATATTAATCCGCGACAATGTTTACGGAACTAAAATTCTTAATATTTATGGGTCTTGCGAATGAAGTTGTTTATTATGAACACTACCGCGACTATCGTTTGCAGATATTATTTCCAGTAAGAAAACTATGGATTCGTTAAGTTATTCGTAAAATTAAAATATGACCGGTAGTTGAAATGTCTTGAAAAAAATATTTATTTATCGTTTCGCGACGTTTTTTGTTTTTGAGCAACTACTCGAGTGGGTATACTGTTGCGTTAACTACAGACTCACTAGATGTTTTATTTAAAGAGTAAACGCTTCAATAACTAATATAATTACAAGTATTGTGCGTGCGCAATTTGACTATTGACAATAAGAAATGTCGCACGAATATATACGTATAGTCGCATTTATATCGCATTATTGCCCGTTTCGTGAAATAGACAACGTTTGCGTCATCCATTTCATGAAATTAAACCGCGTTTTGTCCGCGTCGCGTAATTAGAACAATTCGTATTACATTTCACGAATTTAACTGGCAAAAAGTTGTTGTTGCGACGTTTTCTCCAAATTTCGCAGATATTTTCTAAATATATTTTCGCTCGATAATTTTTGCAAAATTTCAACCGGCAAAAGCTTTTTTTCATTCTGATTTCCACGTCGTTTTCAAAAAAAAAAAAAAAAGGCCTCAAACAAAACAAAGATATTATCTATAGTCGTACCTATAGGCCTATATATTTTTGTGTGCGCGATATTTATAATATTTTTGAAAATTTTATAGGTATTCCGTGCGTGACTTTAATGTATATTTAATCTAGAAAAAAAAAATTGAAATTTTCCAAAAGGAATTTTCGCGCAGGCCATCGCGAACGAACGAAAATGTAAACGAGGGTAAAAAAAATAAAATAACAACAACGTAATCTTGTATCCTTATTCGCGATAAGAATAGTCTGAAATAAAAGGAACGGGCTAAAAATATATTGCTTAGAACCGAAGAGGTATTCCGCAGGGATTTCATTTACCGAAATGTTAACCCTCCGCGGGTTCTTCTCTAACCCAGTCTCCGCGTCGTTATACGAACTATCTGATAACAAAAAGGTCCAGTCACTTTTGTAGTTTACGAAAGCAAAAACGTACTTTATCATGATTTGTATTTTAAGGTTGAAACGTATGTTTTAAATACGCATATATATTTTATTATACTGCGTATTATAATACACAATAAATTTACAAGACGTTTTTTTTTTTTTTTCATTTTTTGTGTAAAGATAAATAATAATAATAATAATAAAAAAAAATTATATAGTATATACGCAGCTCTTAAAAGAGAAATGAATTATATACTTATTTTTAAACTGTAAATTATAAAAATAAAACAGAAAAGTGATAAAATATTATACATTTTTTTAACAATATTTTATGTACACTATTAAAGTTTTCGCGCGATGGATTTTTTTTTATTCAGCGACGGAAAACGTTTTTAATTTGCCGGTTTTATTTTATCGATGCTTAAAATAAAAATATTATTTTAATATATCGTTTTTAAAAATTTATTTATTTTTCTTTGTTAATTTTTTCGTCGTCATTTTTTCACAATTAAAAATTTATAGAAAAAATATTTTATTAAAAAAAAACATCTCATCGAGAAAATGGTTTGTGAAATTTACCGCCTGTGAATCGTTTAAATGGTGTAAAATGCATTTTAAACTATAACACAAGTAGTTTTGAAGTACTCAAAACTTGTTTCGACATTAAAATACATTAAATGTGTTCGGTTGCAATAATCACAGTGAAAAAAAAAATTTTTTAAAATAAATCATAGAATGATTATTAATCATTATTATTTTTTAATTGTTGTATATCATAAGACGATTTAGGATTATTTTAAAAAAATATTTATATATATTTTTCAATTATACAAAATATATAATTTATTCCGTTTCCGCTTTTTTTTCTCCTTTTAATATCGGTTTTTAAAAACATTTTCCGACCTCGCTTTTATTTTTTTTATAGTAAATCAGGTCACGCGTAATTACTTTTGTTACACAAATAATTATATTTAGAATTTTTTTTAAAGACGGTTTTAATGAACGCTATGCACACGCGTTGTTTTTCACCGTACAGTTACCGTTTAATTTAAATTTTATATGTAATTATTATTATTATTATTACAAAAAAATACAATAAATACGTCTAACATTGTCGATATGTTTATATAATATACATATAGTAAGAAATCAATAAAATCGATGTCTATTCGAATTGTAAAACGCGGAATTTCGAACGAAAGCGTTTGATAAAAGCTGCAGAGGGGGCTTTGTGTAAATATTTGTTAACAGTACAAGATTATGTTAAATGGATAAGTGAGAACGAAGAATTTAATATATGCGTCGTCAAAGGAAATTCTCACAAAAGGTTATATCGAACGTATTATAGAGGAAAATGTCAAGAGAGGAATGGGAGTTGGAAGGGGAACATTAGTAGAGCATTATGCATAAGAATTAACCGTGTATTAAATTTTGTGCACAGTGTCTCCTATAGGGACGGACTGTGCGAACACAATGTACTATTGCAGCACAAGCACAACGCGTGTATAAGTATGTTATAACAATACGACGTATTGTGTTAACAAATTTGTTATAATATTATAATCGTTTCGATAGGAATTTTTCCTTTTTTGTAAATTTCAACTTTTTAGACTGTATATAAGGAAAAAAAATGAAAAGGTTTTAAATTAAAATTTATTTAATTTCTACTTGTTTTTAAGCAGTTTACAAGACAAAACATTGTGAAAACGACCGTTGTTTTAGATAATATAATATATTATAAGACGTCCGCATTACTGAATTCTAAAAGTCATATTTTCTTTTTAAAATAATAATTATTACATTATTAATTAAAAGGAAAGAAAAACGTCCGGAGTTTTTGATATTTATTGAATTTAACGAAATACGTTCTTATAATATACGAACTACTCAGACATTAATAAAATACGTAAATTTTTTTATAACGGGATGACATTATAGACTTTTAAATTATATTAAATGCGAGTAGATTTATTTATAGCAGTACAAACATTTATGAAATATTAAAAATTTACTTCCCCCCCCCCGGTAAATAGATTTTATTTGGTAAAAAAAAAAATGTATATTATAATAATACGTTTAAGATAAATTGACGGATTTCGTTAATAGTCACGACAATTATTGCGTCATGAATATCATTTAAATGAGTAGGGGATGATATTACAATTTTTTTACTAATAATAATAATAATAATAATAATAATGTAATGGTACTTTAATAATAATAATTTAATAATAATAATATAATAATAATAATAATAGTATTAAAAAATCAAAATAATAATTAATAATAATAATAATAATATAATAATAATAATAATAAATAATAATAATAATAATAATAATAATAATAATAATAATAATAATAATAATAATAATAATAATAATAATAATAATAATAATAATAATAATAATAATAATAATAATAATAATAATAATAATAATAATAATAATAATAATAATAATAATAATAATAATAATAATAATAATAATAATAATAATAATAATAATAATAATAATAATAATAATAATAATAATAATAATAATAATAATAATAATAATAATAATAATAATAATAATAATAATAATAATAATAATAATAATAATAATAATAATAATAATAATAATAATAATAATAATAATAATAATAATAATAATAATAATAACAACGCGCGTTGTAATGGAACAATACTCGCGTTTAAACGAAATCGTTTATCCGTTCAAAACGGATTCGTATTGAACAAAATACGTTATAAGCGCGGAACGGAGGATAAATCGAAAATTGATTACTGAAAAACATCACTCGCGGTGATCACTGCGTTAAGCGTAACTATATAAAAAATTTTTGTTTTTAAATCAACAAACGTGTATAAAAATAACGATGCCGTCGTTAGTGCCGTACAAAGGCCTATTTAAAATAATACACTGGTCGAGAATTAATATTATTCCTTTTTTTAATTAATCGTTAGGCATAAAAATATAATACGCATTTCCGATATCGTAATCCCGATGTGATTCGCTGTTCTCTCGACGCGGTGCTTTATCTTTTAGATTCTAAGCGGAGCGGATGAATCTATTGTTTTTACAATGATGTGTTTTTTTTTTTTTAATGCTTGTACCAAAAAATTCTACCAGAAGGAGTGCTCCGAGCTTTACGGTCGCAGTTACATTCCGGTAGCGAATCGCATCTAGTCGGTACCTTAGAGAGATGGTCATTTTTCGATTTTCCCAAAAGCCTCTAAAACTTTAACTCAAAAACTACCGAAGTCTATTGTAAGAAATTATATTAAAAATTACTGTTATTAATTATACGCTCTATACATACTCTATTATTATATAATATTAATAATAAATAATATAACACCGAAGCTCCGGTCAGAATCGTTTTGTCGAATGCAATGATTTATCACTGGTTTCAAATTTAGAGTGATGTACAATACACTCTAAAATCTCACCCCAAAATAATTCACTTAAACGACATTCGTAACACATTGCGGCCCGTTACCTTTTTTATTTTGAAGAATCCCGCGTATAGAAATAGCACATATAGATTACAAGTACGCGTTTAATTTTAATTAAAATTATCTTCAATCGTGGTGCGGAAAGTATAAATCCAGAATTATCCGTGACATTTTTGACGTCAGCGTGTTATCAGTCTACGTATTATTATATCATACTCATCCTAACAAACCGATTCGTTTTCGTTAATTGTTTTAAAACAAATAAATAAAGTCAAATTAAACATTTAAGTGTAATAAATAGAATAACAACTATAATAGTGCATTATCTTAATAATATATAGTAGTATAAATTTAAAGGGGAATTTGTTTTAAAATCGTATTATTCAAAAATATATTAACACATTAGCAAATCATAATTATATGACGTATAAGGAATTCGAATTCACACTTTTGAGTTAAATCAAGATCTCGAGGCTGACCATAGGTTTTCGAGGAGCCGCAACTGCAGTCCATTATACATATCTATATATTAGTCCGCGATCAACATTAATCGCATAAATCATAATAATATCATCATTACTTTAAACCATTTCGATTTGGCCGTTTGTTCGCTCGCGGACAACACGAACTGTGTTCGCCACGTATTATTTCGCTGCCCGTTTCCCGTTTTATACTTGTAACCAGTGGCGCCGGAGAAGGGGGGCAGAGGGGGCAGTTGCCCCCAGATATAATTCTGGGAGGGCTAAGTTATACTTTTGCCCCCTCGGATAAAATGAACAGTCATCATCAATGTAAACATATATAATTAATCTCAAAATAATTCTATAAATCATACAATAACAAGAAGATGGTAAAACTACAGTACATTTTATCAACATCTAAAAATAAATATGCTACGGGTTTTTAATTTTTGCATCTGTGTCAGTCGTGGATTTTGTTTACTTCCTCGAGCATACGTATTTTTTTTTATAAAGGAATAACTTCCTTTTATTGGTTATTAATGTTATTAACTTTGTACATATGTTACTATTATATATATTTTAAGTAAATGATACACATACTAAATAATAAATTATATATTTTATATATATATATATAGGTTAGGTTAGGTATATATATATATATATATAAAGAAAAAACTATGATATTTTTCATATATATTTTTTTGTTTAACTGGTTTCATACATTCTTAGACATTTTATATACCTCAAAATGAGGCAACATTGATAAAAAAAATGTTTAGTTTTTTGTTTATAAATTATTGAAAAAAAAATATATATATATATATATTAAATGTTTGCCCCCCCCCCCGAGTGAAAAATAGTTCCTGCGCCACTGCTTGTAACTGTTATTTAAAATTGTTATTAATGCACGGAATCGTCTCGGGCGACAACGCGATGAGTCGCATCCCGATTTTTAGTCAAATTAGATCCGTTCACATGTACGGAGGACAATAATTCAAAACGATAACGCGACGGATTTCCATTAATATTTCTCGGTATAATATTATAGAAATTCGAGTGGGCGAACGGCCAGAAACGTGTCGTTTCGCGCGCGTCGCGCTGATATTATAATAAATACTCTGTGCTCGGACGACCGCTGTGCTCCCGGGTTTCCGGCAGTCCGCGGAAGTTCGCTCATAAACAAAACGGTGGGGAGGGAAACTGTACGGGAACGCGACGGCGGCGGCGTTTTTCTATGTAAAATACACTTTGCGAGGAAACGATTTTTTTATTATTATTAATAAAATTCAATGCCTTTTTCGGATGTTTTTTGTTGTTGTCCACGCGAAAGGTGTGCGTGTTATTATTTAATTTTTTTTTTTTTTTTCATCTCCGCGGCGGCGGTTTATTACGTATTATTATCCGAACACAATGCGCGCGGAGACGTATTTAAATTAACGGTCAAAATTACGGAAAATTAATCATAATTTCTATGGACGCGTCCCCTGTAAAACCCGCCGATGGGTTCGCAATTGTTCGCACGATTTAAAACATTAAATACGCTGCACGTGGTCTACTATGATGCCTAATTCGCCCAACAGTGGCGCTTCCTCTGGACCTTGACAAGAAAAAAAAAATTCTGCGCCGAAAAATTCGTTTTTCGTTATCTCTGAAACCCGCAATATTGTCGGGTTGATTATTATTGATTTCGGCAATTGACTCTATATATGCACGTCTAGTTCGATGAAGCAAAAGTATTCGAACCCTTAAAGTGTTTTTTGAAATAAAAGTTTTTTTTTTTTTCAAACTGTATTCAACGACATTATATTTAGTGTGTTTTAGTCTCGACAATTATTATACATATATATTACGATTTGTAGGTTTTCTTTAAAAAGCACGGCATTTTCAAAAAAAAAAATGATAGGGTGGCGAGAACGAGGAGAAGAGTGAGGTGATCAATATTAAATGGGACTTTAAGGGAGTTGAGTAAAGATCGAAAGTATAAGGTTTGTATTCCGATGTATTTCATTATATTGTTATAATACTCGTTACCTACCAATGGGAAAAATTATGATTCTATACTGTATTTGTGTTCGCGTACATATTCATACAATATTCTTTCGCCCGAGTCGGCAATTTTTTTTTTTCTTCTAAACAGATATTTTGTTCTTTGTATAGTTCCTCATACGCTATCTCCCAAAGTTACACCGGAAAATTTAGCTGATGCGTTCAACGATCACTGGCGCTCCCGATGAAGTCAATTAATAGAGTCACGTGATACGAATGACTGTGTATTGTGTGTTAAAAATCTTGTGTTCGGTTGTGTCTGTATACAACTACGTCGGAGGATGTAAAGGAAATCGGGATGAAATGAACCGTCTAAAACGATATTATTAATGACTGTGATCATTTTGATTTATGCACGTTGGACATATTATTTCAAACAAACGAATAAATTATTTATGGTTGCGCGTGTTGAAAACGTTTTTGGCGTCTGCGGTCGTTTACGAGTCATTTCGTACTCTTGGAACGCAAATATTTAATCTACTGTTATTTCGAGCACAGTTGGAGCTAACTGCTTTCCACTCGTCGCGAACGTCAGTCGCGTAATTAGAGCTACATCACGGGGGAGGGGTCAATATTTCGTGATAAGAATAAATATAAAACATTTTTTTTAAGTAAATTTATGTTCGTTATGAACAAATTAAAACTTTCATGGGTCGAACTGTTAATATTATTATGTTTTTCGGAATTGACCATGTTTTGATTTTTTGTTTTTTCCTGACGTTTCGGAGCCGTTGCAGGTTTCATCTTCAGAAGTTATAGTTCACTGCTGATTGCTATGACTATATTGAGCGGTCCGCTTGTTTCTGTTTGTTATTTATATGTCATTCTTTCCAAACAGTCTTTATCGCTTTATATAATTGCTGTTGATGGTCCTAATCGTTTTTTTTTTATATTCGTTTAAATAAGACAGTTAATAGAATTAAGGACCTCGAGGTGTATAAAGGCGGCACATTTTTACGAACCACCAACAGCATAGAATTAATCGATTATAATGAACGTAACATTAATGCTAAGGCTCGCCAGCGTCTCCAAAACCGTGTTTCGTTCTCGCGGTATTCGCTGTCTGTTTACATTAAACGCGGCCCGTTTTTTGACGAAATTTTTTACAGTGCCACGCTGATTTTAGTCATATTTAGGCCAAGGGAGGTGATTCGACATCCATATCCCTATGATGATTTTACGCCACTGGCGCACGTGAAATACACGTTTTCATATGATATAGAGTTGCTTGCAAAAAAAGAGTCATTATGCGCGTATACGATTTTTATTTTTTTGATGCGGAGGACATCGATGGCGTTTCCTGTGGTTCTTCCTGCAGGAAGTCGTCGGAAAAATTTTCATTTCGTTTAGTGTGTTTGAACGGCTGAGAAAATATTATACACAATTTAATATTATGAGGAAAAGACGGACGAGTAATAATATACGATTTGAAAGAATAGTGATGTATAACCGGGATGTCAGCTATTAAAATATTTACTGTCCGGCTATACGTAATCGAACCTAACTGATCCAGTGCCGGATTTAAGGGTGGGCCAATCGGGGCCAGGACTTCGGGCCCCCACACAAAATTCGATTTTTTTGAGGGGCGTCTACAAAATAAATACGTTACGCTCGTTATTTAGCACTACGTGTTTCATCGCATATTCTAAAAATTATTATATTTTCGATAAAATCTCAGTTTGATTTGTTTCATAAGCTCCGCAAGAAACTCGTGTCTATTCGGCGATTGGACGAATTATAATATCATACCGTTTCCTGCTCCGATTACATGTGCATAAAACAACTCAACAACAGTGTCTGGGACTCTCACAATCCTGAATCCTGCCCTGAAGGGCCGCCACATTTCTGAATAACGCGCTGTATAATGCCGTGCAGCCGATCTTACACACGGTTTTCTAATCGTTCCGTGACAAATTTGACGCGCGCCACAAGTACCGCTTTTTCAACCCCAAACGCTGGAAAACGCCGCGGACCGTGAAACGAAGTCTCGTCCCGATATATACGCGCGTATATATGCTATGTTATATTACCAGCTCGTTGCTCTGTCATTTATCATTCGTATACATATGGCGTTTCCGAGCCGCCGAGAGAAAACGAAAGAATGCGCACAACACATAATAATATATACGGTACGTATATGGGAAAACAATATATATATATATAAATATAAACGAGGGGTGCAGATAATGGAATAAGTAAACTGCAATTTCGAAAAAGTCCATTATAAAATACCGGAGCGTGCAGATTTCGAACGGAAACCGTGGTGGGGGCGCGATGGGAATAAAATCGAAATTACGGTGTGAAAAAAAAAAAAATTACAATTTATTATTATATAATTATACGTTTCAGCGGCTCGCTGCAGACGCGAGCGGGTTGGAAGGAAAATCGAAACAGAATATGTTTCCCCCTCTTTCTACACCACTAATTATCGCAGATGGTATTGGTGGTGGATTCCTCATTTTTCATAACGACTCGTTATTATTGCACGCCGTGTTTAACACTGAAAATCGAACGAGTTTATTATTTTATAGTTTTTTTGTTTTCCAGTGTTTACGCGAAGCCGTTTGCAGATATTTGATATATATATATTTTTTTTTATTGCGAAAAGACGAAAACAAAACTACGTACATTATCCAACATCAATACATACGCGCGTAACGAACTGAAATAATTTTAATTAAAGCGATACGACGACGTCTCGATATTGATTATTCGAATATATTGTATGAATGAGGGTTTGTAAAGAAGATCTCAACAGAAATTGATTTTGAAAATATCGATTGAAATCTGGATTTTCGATTTATTATAAAACGATATCGTTTTTTTTTTTGTGTCCATATATTCTGTCGTTGTATTTTTCTATTTCGCTTAATACTTATCACTTGTAGACGTTGATCATTTTTTTTTTTTTGGAAACCGGTTTGTAAACAAATTTAATACAACAACTCGCCCATGTACTGTATTCTTTATTTTTCGTAACGATCTCTGGCTTTGTGTATTCACGAGTATTAATTTATCATAGTTTTTTTCACTTAGGTACCTAATAATATTAAATATGTTTTTATTTTTAAACCGATCTAGTTAATTTTAATTTTGTTTATTGCAGCCAAAATGCCGTTTGTTCTATTGACACTGGGCACTTATTGCATTATTTTAAATATTGTATAATTACCAGTCGTTGGGCCATAAATATAGAACATTGTCCAGTAAATAATGATTGTGTATTTTGGGAATAATTCTCGGATTATCTAGTGGTTATTATTATTGCAGTATATATTACACTGTCCTAGGGTTATGACGTGTATATCAAAGAAAAAAAAGATTTATTATTTTTTTCTTTTTAAAACTACACTGTTTTTCTTCGGTGAAATTTCACTTTTTACAATATTACCTTATATAACCTGTTAACATGAGATCCGCTGCAGCAGTGCCTCAAACAAACAATATTTTTTAGATATCCCGCGCTGTAACATATTTAGCCAATTTATTAATATTTTATTTCTATTTCTTTCTTTTCGAAGTTCCTATAATTTTTCGTTTTTACTAAATTATTCATACCGTTCGAAAGATCCGTAAGATCGGCTTCACGTTTAAAATATAATACACGTTAGTCGATCGGTCGAAAACTCGACAATTTTTTTTTTTTGGTTATTTTATACAGGTTATTTTATACTGTATATATAATTTTGTTTTTTTTTGTTTTTACAATACAAATGTTTTCGATTTTGGAAGCGTACAAGCCGTTTGGCCACCCCTCGCCTCGTGTAAAATATTATGTGACGTGTGCGCGCGTTTTGTTGCTTCGAATTGCCGATTTGCGCATACGATTTTTTTATACGTCGGTTTTTCATATGTGCCGGGCGCGGACGTGTTTGGAGAGGGGCAAAGCGTAATGTTCGCGCAAGAAAAAAATAAAAATACAACGGCCTTAAAAAGAAATAAAAAAACATGCGTACAACGCAGGACGATACTGTGCTGTTGCTGTTTTTGTGTCGTCAAATCCTTCCGATCGTATCAAATTCCGACCGTTTTATTTAGACTATATATATATATATATTCTATATTATATATAGAATAGAGAGAGATTTATCGTCTTCGTTTTAATCAATAAACCTGGAGAGTTCCAATTTAATATTTTACGATTCGTAAAAAAATATACATCGGCGGGGCGAATCGGGGAGGAAAATCAGCTGGGGAAAAAAATGACGATTTCTCACCGGCCCTTCTCTGTTTTCGCACTTTTTAATGAAGAACAAAAGAAAAAAAATCTGACAAGAGTAAAAAAAAAGGACGAGAATTCCATTAATTGGTTTGAAAATAACGAATGATTTAATTGCATTAATTAAAAATATCATAATACACGCACAAACGGACAAGTATTTCTCTCGGTTT
Organism: Slavum lentiscoides; assembly: GCA_032441835.1. Taxonomy (NCBI): domain Eukaryota; kingdom Metazoa; phylum Arthropoda; class Insecta; order Hemiptera; family Aphididae; genus Slavum; species Slavum lentiscoides. The sequence goes on from CM063713.1 coordinate 2,036,386, forward strand.
TGCTACGGAAAAAAGCAAACTCGTTTAATTTTACAAATACGACACCGAGCTAAACAGCAGAAAAACGGATACGCGAGTAAATCAAAAAACTTGTGTATATCTATAGCTCTGTGAGTTCGGTGATTATGTATGACTATATAGTGCGGTTCAGACTCGAGTACAATTGCTTGTAAAAACACTCTCCGAACAAAAAAAAAAAAAGAGTTCAAAGTGTTATAGAGAATCGTTACATTTTTTTACAAATAATAATGAATCGTATTTATAGATAAATCTACGATTATGCGCCTATGGACGTTTTGAAAATGACATACGGACAGGGATAGCTGCGGCTACTGCAATAAATTGTAAAAAATTATGATATACGTACAGCATCGGATCTAAGTGGGTACTTGCACCGTGCGCTAGTCGTAGAAGTGACACGCTCAAATTTCGAATTGCATGAAATAAAATCGTTAAAAACGATTTTCACCGCATTTCAAATATTGATTATTATTATAATATTTTTTCGAAACTATATTTGATTTTTATTATCGATTCATTATCGTCGCTCGATTTTTCGTTTCTAATACAGGAGTGGAATCGAACCGAAGTGGAAAACGTTCAAATTTGGTAAACATTTGTAACAATAACCGTTTAGAAGACGTTCGCTCTGAACGTCAAAAAACAACCGAATTTTTCCCCGTAAAATCCAAATTGAATGCTTAAAAAGTACCGCGAATCAAAGTTCGAAATACGAGTATATCGAAAATTAAGAAAAGCGCTATTCTTCGATCAAGCACTGATAATATTAGCCGGAATATTAGTTGCAGAACGCACTTCGAAAATATTTGAAATTTCGGTATAAAGTCTTATGTTAAAAAAAAAAAAATGTGCAACGTCGAAACGAATAATGCGCAGGATGATTTTTTTCTTCTATTAATAAGTCAGCTTACGTACCTCGGGAAATATCAATTTTTTTTTTTAGAAAAGTTTACCTTACACATTCCGTTCTGTACGCGGTTGTTCATTATATCAATATTTTCATTCCTGTCCATATCGATTTTTGATTTTTAAACAGCAACCTATACCTTGTTATTTTGACTGTAAAACCTGTAAATAACTATTACCGTGTTATGGGCGAAGGAATTTAAGCGTGTTGATATTTTTAAATCCGAATGAGTATTTTTCCCGAGTATAATAAGCATTTAAATTAAAGACACGGCTGAATTGTAGGGGTACTGCGGTAGTACAGATATTGAAAATTTACCCTCTTGGAGGAGACACTTCGTTAAGTCCAGAAATGTCTACTACTCGGAATGGGTTACAAAAAAAAAAAAACGCACCCGTTATTTCAGTAATAATATGTTTGTATTAATAATTAATAATTTGCAATAATGTGTAATATTTAATGTCGAATATAATCTACACACAACGAAAGCTGGCGATTTTCGAATACATTTCGCTTGCAGTCGTGTGTTTTTTTATTCCGACCATATAACTTTGTAAATACCTATACGCAGGCATATTATGTTCAAATATAATTTTTGAGACTAAATTATTCGCACGTTTAAAACCTATTAAAATTCTATTTAATTTATAATAATAATATTCTTGTGATTCGCCTTACACAAAGATATACTTTACATTTATATTTTCGTTCATACGAGGAGCTTTAAAAATCAGTAAAGTAATACGACGGTGGAATAATAAGGAGAGGAAAAAGAAATATAGGAAAGTAATAATAACGAATTTATATGTAAAGAGTAGAGGAGTTGAAAATCGAGGAAAACATGTCACGGGAAATTATTCAACTGGAATTGAAAATTCAGGAAAACGTAACAAGGGAGAATAAAATGCGGGAAAATTTTACACTGCAAAATAATACGCAGGAATATATTGCGCGGGAATATATGATACGCGTTATTATAAAAATAAAATCATAAAATTGTAAATAATAATATTAATAGTATTATAAATATATACATGTATATATATATTAATAAAATCAAATAATAATTATATTAAATATAATTAAACGTAAATAATATATACGCAAAATCATATGTATACGTAATATTTTCTCGTATATTGCGTTCTCGTGCAATATTTTCTTGCGTATTATTAAATTTTAATTGATTTTTTTTTTTTTGCGATTCCTACACCTTATTTTTCCTAAATATATTTTCCTGGTGTTATATTTTCCCGCGATAAATTATTCCTAATAAAAATTATACGTACTACGATATTATATGTATTACGATTTCTGACAAATATTTTCTCGATTATGACGCCCCGACAATATATTCGTTGTAAAAAATAATTTTGTATTCAAACACGAGTTTATCACAGGAATATATTGTATTTATTTATTTTTAAAAATTATTATTCGTAAAAAAAAATCATCGACAGAGAATATAATACGGACTTTTTATTATATTATATATATAAAAAAAAAAATACATATAATCGTATACGGTTGTACGTATATATATATATATTGTTTTTTATATGACGCACGTACGATATATAATTCATAGTATAAACTCGGTGGAAAACTGTGTGCGTTCAATTTGATTTATCGTCAGTTAAATTGTGTCTGGGCATTGCGTATCCGTTTTACCTGCAAGGGCACGGAGAAAAAAATAAAAATAAAACATTAGATTTGAACCTCTCTGGAGATTTTCTCCTGCGTTATTTCTGTAAAACAAAAAGTAGTTTACACGAATTACATTTCGGGTATTATATATACGTGTACACGTTATACTCTTACGCGGTGAGTATATACATATTATAAAACAGACTTCCGTCAAGACGACAGTATAGGAAATGGTAAACGATAAAAACGAAACGGGGGAAAGAAAAACTAATTTTGTTGACTGGCGGTTACGGTTGGACAGTCTTGGAATATTGTAATTAACGCTCGGATTTCGATGCATCTTTTTATCTGAAATGTCTGACACGATGCTTTCAAAGTGACAAATGTGTTTGAGGCGCACACTTTTGTGACGACAAAATTTTTTTTCGGGGCGTATTTTAAAAACAATTTTTTCGAGGTTTTTGACGTCTAAACATTTTTTTTTTAGTTCATTTTTAATACATTTCTACTGACATTACGAAATAGAAATAAAAATTCACTCGAGATTGAAATATAAACGTATGATTTTGTACCAATACGACATCAGGTTAGGTTTTTAAATAAAACGAGTCTGAAACTCTTATTAGTTTCACGTCCGCGCCTATTAGCAGATCGCGCACAATTTTCATCGATTTATTTTCTAACCGTGTGATAACGTTGTTTTGGTGGTGCGCGTGTCCGTGCTCATTGTGAAAACAAACATTTTTTTTATCACGACAAGTTCTTGAGTCATAAACGCATTATTTTAAAGAGCATTTTGGGATATTTTTAGACCATCAAAATCCGAAACTTATAATATTATAATGATCGTGTTGTGTAATACACAAAAACGATAAAATCCTGAAAAATTCAAAATTCAAAGATGTATTAAAAAGAAAAAAAAACGGTTTTAGAAAGTTTGCGGGCTATTAAAAACCAAACGAATAAAATAGAATTCTTTAGAATCCATTTAATTAACGAGCACATTAAAAAGAGCCGTCATCGGGAAACCTCGTCGGTTACAAAAATCTAATAAATCGGTTGCAATTATTGTTAATAAATTGAGGTCAATTTGAAGGCATATATTATATTTACGCTCATGGGTACACCGCAGTTATCATATACTATATGTATATTATATGTAAAAATTCCGATATCTTAAACGAATATTTTTTCCATCTCTTTGTCCGTTTGTTTCTGCTGAAGACAAAATTTATCTTTGAAGAAAAAAATTGATGTTTTTGCTTATAAAACTTTCAAAAGTATAATACGCACTTTTGGTGTACATCTTCTTTGTAATTGTCCGAATATACGCGTGTATTGAATTTGAAAAAGTTTTTTACAACAAAAAATATAAATACAATGCAGTGAAATTCTTAACGCTTTATACGTTTTTTTTTTTTGCACAAGTAGGAAAAATATGTAATCATAGGCTTGTTCAGACTTATTGGGCTGGAAGTGACAAGATCAGAAACTATAAGAAAAAATACCAACGCTATAACGGACAATTCAAATACAAACACGCTGTTAACTCGAAAAAATTTACTATAGGAGGCATATTTTGATGACGAAAACTGTTTAGAAACGTTCCCTAGAAAACGAAAACCCTTTTCGTATCAATACAGTGATCGGTTTACTTAATTTTTCATACTAGGTACGCTAAAATACAGGAAGATTTTGAAATAAACCTAAACATTCTGCTCGTATACCGTTTGTTCAAAAAACCAGGCAAGTAATTATTAAACTATTGTGTATAACAGTGTAATATAATACATACAAACAACATTGGAATCGGTCTTTTTTTGCGGAGAATGACATTTTTAAAATCGATTTTTATCACGAAAATAATGCATTCGAAACAAATTTCTTTTTTTCTCTTTATTACACGCGCGGTTTCATCAAACATCGAAACAGTTGATTACACTTTTGTGCCCTAAACGCACACGTATACGAAAAAAATTATTAAAAAAAAATCATTGATCGGATATAGTACGTATTCTCATTTAAATCGTGAATTTTTGTAAATTTTCACTGCTATCCTGTGTGATATAATATCATAAGGGACGAATGTACATTAAAACGTAAATCAATACGAACGATTCGCATAAAACGGGCAGTTTATTTTATTAGCTCGAAAAAAAAAATATCTTATACGTGTTTTGTACGTTGTACAAAATATAAAATATTATAAAACGCGATTTCTCGATTTCACCGACTAAATATACGCAAAAACCGCGGAATATAAAATAACATTAAAAACGCGTATTATTTTTGTTTATATTACCCAAATAAACGTTCTGACGAATCGGTTCGAGTACATATAATAAAATAATTTATATAATAATATGATAGTACAATGCACGGAATTTAGTAATTCGATATCGTTTCATACGGTCGGACGGTCAATCTATTACACACATATTTTGGATGTGATTAGCTCTTCAATATTGATTTACTAACTATTTCAATCGAAAAATAATCTTTTAGGGAGTGGGGGAGTGGATTATTTAAAATAACACAGGACGATACTATACTATAGCATGTAATCCAACGATTATCCAATTAATATGATTGTTTATAATAAATATTTTCATTATATTGTGTCTGTGTTGTCAACGAAATATATTTAATATATTTATTTATATTTAGAATTTTAAACGTCGGCCAAAAGGCAATTCATTACGGGTGATATCACGTTAAAAAAAATATAATGTCTATCGTAAAATAGTTTCAAGCGATATCGCCGGGGTGTTAAAAGAAAAACGCTTTTTTAACGTAATAATACGTATTGATCGGACGACACATTTCAACGAGGTTTTCGTTTGTAACAAGCAAAATTTGTAAAAATTTGCACCAAAAATGTTGTGATAAATACGTAATTTTTATTGTTCGTACGTCCCACCGCACAAAAAACGATTCGTCGACGGTTAATTAAACGCATTGTGAGCTGTTTTGTACAACAAATTATATACATATTATTACACGTTAATATAATTACAACAAAAAATATTCCGAACATAAATTGTGATCTATAGATTCCTCCATTGTGTCGTATTCACCATAAATATATACATTAGCGAATTTTATGGAAACAAAAAAAAAAGTATCGTTTACAAACATTTCGCGCGCATCATCATCGCGGTAGACTGTCGTTTGTATTAAGTAAAAAACTATTATACAAAAATCGATATTGCGATCAAATTTTATCGCGTTATCGTCACGAACGGAATTTTACATTAATTCCGTGTCGATATCCCGTTCATTCGTCCTTTTTTACACAACGAGTACCTATACTATGTAAGAGAATAATGGAGAGAAAAAAAACTTTGTCGAAAAACTATTCGCTCGGTTTTCTAAAATAAAAATGTTCGCCTACGCAATACCGTTCACGTATTATAATATATAATTTGTCTCTAGACAGCAGTTCCGATATCGCTGCAGTCGTTCTCGCTAAACAATCGTAAAAAAATATTTTTATAATAATAATAATAATAATAAAGAGAAAATTTTAAAACCGAAAAATATCGCGTAGGAATTTATTTTCAGAAAGTTTCGAGACTCGTTTCGAATTTATAACGACGGTATTCGCGTGTTCGCTCCGTGCATAATCGTGTCTAGTGCTTCGCCAGTGTACTTCTAAAAGTACATCCAATTCAACACGTACTAATATTTGTATGACATTTTTTTTTTTTTTTTGTCTTTTTACACGACGGTGTCAACACAATGTGTGTATAGTAATTTGTTCGCTATTGTTTTTTTTTTTAATTATTCTCGTCGTATACAATTATTTATTGTTGAAAAGTTCGCCAGAGTACAACACGACGACGATAAAGAACGAGAGAAACATTTTTTTTTTAAACCGTACGACTACGGCGCAACGTGCGCTTGATTCGACGTGTTTTTATTCGGGATAAATGATGATTATTACGGGATCGAAAAGTATACGAGTACGTTTAACAGTGTTAAAAAAAAAATTTTATGTACACTTTCGTGTCCGAAGTCGTGTAAGATATTCGAGTGAAAGACGACGTATTTGCAATATACGATTATTAGAAAAAAAAACTTTTATTCTCGAATATTCAGGGCCGGTTTCATTGACGTTTGTTAACTGTTTAACACGTTGTTAATTGTATTTGACAATTAGTTAGTGAAAATTAGGTTTCACCGAGATTTGTTAACCTTGACACGTTGTTAAATTAATCGCCCGAAATCGGCTCGTTAAAATTTAATCGACGTTTTAAAACGCCACAGATCCACTATGGTAAATTAGGTCGTAATCGCCTATTTTCAATATTGTATATTATCACTTATCAGTTGTCACGTTTCGTGAAAACCAACGAGACCGTTAGAATCAAGGTAACCGTTTTGATGACCCAACTTACGTTTTGTTACTTAACAAATAGAATTTAACAATAATGGTGTAACGGTGAAATTAATTAAATTTAACCAGATGTTAAATTTAAACATATTGTTAACTAACACGGTGTTAGAGTGTATTTAACGACAGTTGGTGAAACCGGCCTTAAGTGTTTTAAAACGCCAACGATTTGTTGGAAACGTTAATAGTTTTTTTTCACCAGATTTCAAAACTAAACGAACCGTTACAGATTTCGCTAATTATCCGAGTATTAGACGAGATACCGAATTATTGACTGTCTCGCGACTGCTTTTTTTTATTATTCATAGCGTTCGAAAACATTAACAAACCGTTTTGTGTAGACCCAAACGTATTGTGGAATACTTTTATTTTTGGATTCATGTTTCGCACAGTATATCTGCGGTACACGTTTATGATTTTGTCCTCCGAGGCTGCGATTATAACGTTATACTCGGACGCAGTGCTGGCGCTAGGTTTTGCGGGGCTCGGTTCAAATCATATAATAGGTATATAATATGTTCTATAGAGGCCTGGTAAGTATCTACCATCTAATAATTACAATTCACAAGGAAATACAGCACTGGGTTTCGTCAGATTATTACCGATTTTCAATTATTTTTAATTAAAAAAAAAAACTAATTTTTTAAACAACTTATTTGTTATAAGAATTTCGAGCACAGAACCTTGTCACCGAAACGTATGTAAAAAACAAAAGTAATTCCTCTGTACCAGCTACTAACACTAAGATTTTTCAAACGTAACGGGTATCAGTACTGATCAGTACGCGATCTATTTCAAATAGATTTATCGGTTTTTCGATTAAAATTTGTATCATAAACTATTAATAGTAAATCTAAACTTGTAATTCACGATTTCGGAAGAGGCTTTTAAATGTTGTTTCATTATAACACGATTACTTATAGCCGGCGCGGGTCCCTGCTGTCGGACCTGATCGTTTTTCTCGGGTATGATGTTTCCGCGACTCGAATAATATTGTGGATCGCGCGATTAACAGTTTTCGCGCGCGCAGAATTTTATATAACCAGTAATTTTCGACGTTTCTCGATCGACACGAAAATTCGACGAATATTATAATATATTCTAACCGCACTCTATGTCACGATGTACACATACATTTTGTGTACATACACCACACACACACACACATAATATGTAGAAGAATATTTACTCTGTGTAACGTTTTGGTACGCGTACTCGTAACGTTTTTTCGCTGTACCGCACGGTTTTCATGCGCGTCTCTCCTGTATACGGATTCCGCGTAATTCAATCGCTGCTCATCCGTGATTTATGTCGTCCTCGTCCTGCGCGAACCGTTCGCTGTATACGTGTAAGGATTTACAATAAATACAATTATTTCGCCTGTTCGAAATTGATATTTTTATTCGAACACCGTTTTTTCAAGCGATCTCGTACGCGTTTATATCGTCTTTCTCTCTCTCTATCTTTAAATTTACGATTTCGTTTTTTTTTTTTTTACTTTTTCGGCGGTTTCGCGGCATTGGGTCGAGCGACCCATTTCGTTCGAAACGCGCATTATGATCAATATCAGGCGCGTGCACGTTTTATAAGTAAAAAATTCTATTTATAACCGTTACAAATTTTAATTTCAAACGTTTAACGACGTATACGAGTGGGACCCCCCCACCCCCTCCACCGCAGTTTTTAAATAAAGTCATATTATTTTACTGTTGTTTTGGATCGCGGCTTACTATCGTTCGTATTACTTGTTATCCGTAAATCGTACAGTTTTTTTTCACCGATTAGACTTAGCGACTAGGTCATATATTATACGAGTAACGAAGCGTTTGGAAACAACGTGCGTTCACTTTCACACCTTGTTTAACGACACTAGGTTTTTGTTTTTTGTCCAAACAGAACGCGCGAATCGATTAGATTTTTACACCGTTCAAAAATTTTATTCATCTCTTTAATATAATTAGTATCTAATAACAATTTACTATAAATCCTATTATATATGCATTTATTTGATTACGAACTGTAAGAATACGCGGGATACCTGCACTGGGCCCGTCTCTCGGCTTGTGATGATTTCGATATACGAATTTCTAATAAGTCGGTAAATATTTAAAAAAAAAATACGTATATGACTTACACTGTTTAGTATTAAAAATATACCCATGTTTTGGCATAGTATCGCGCTGATTTATACTTATCATGTGTACCTATTTATTGTCTGAATATATCTGGAAATTCTAAGCTAGTTACATCGGGAATGACACTTGATAGTCAACTTAAATATTATACAATTTATATAAAAATCACTTACGTTAATATTGGTGTTTGAAGTATATAGTTTTGAAAAATATTTCACTTTAGGTTATTTCACAAAATCCTGAAGATTTAATTGATACTCCGAGAATATATTACAGTGTTCTCCGACACGTGGTATTAACATTTTAATTACGAAAAAACCTTAAGCAAAAACGGTAAAACTTGTCCAAAAAAAAAAAAACATTTAAATTTATATTTCATATACATATTATTTGTCACAGACAATGCAGCAGCAGAGTGCATTTCGCTCGACCAGATTAGTTTGACTTTTAAAAATTGGCCGAGTATTTAGCCGTTTAGGTTTTGAGTTTGTGTGATCATTTTTTTTGTTTGTTTTAGGTTATTACATTCGGACGGTATATTATGTTATACGCGCTATATGTAATAAATAATAAATTATATATTTTTATACGGATTGCTGGTAAAAGATTCGTGAATAATAATAATAAAAAATAATTTTTATAAACCACCGAAGGAAAGAGTTCACTTAGAACAGAAAAAAAAAGAACGCCAACGTACTTTTAAGTGAACACCGCAAAAAGTCAGTCGTACACCACAAACCACGTCAAATATGAATATAATAAATAACGAAAGAGTCAGATTTATATATAGTGTTTCACTGGTACGGCTGCACGGCCGTGCCGTTATTCGTAGTAGTACTGTACCCGGGTGAGTGACAACCCGGGGTCTTTTAGCAGCAAAGCCGTTCGTCCCCAGATACACACACACACATATAATATAATAAATGCGATTATACGTCGGACCGTTATATTGGAATAGCGAACCGACGTTTGTAAATAATTACCGTTTCAAAAGGGTAAAAGAAATGTGTTTACTTGTCGTGAAAATAATAATACCGAGTTTTTCTTTTCCTCGGCGTGTACAAGCAAGACTTGTGTTACACTTTTGTATATTACCAATGCGTTTTATTTTTTATTTTTTCTAGAGTACCTAATGATTTTTTTTTTTAAATTTAAGTTTGAAACAACTTTAGAGTACACGAGTTTTCGCTACGTTGTCGATAAAACGTGTATATATAATAATAATTTAATCTCGAGAGAAGTATCTTATGGGGTTAATTTTATTTTCCGAGCGTATAATTTCGTCGTTCGTTTCGAGGTTTTTTTTGTTTTTCTTCTTTACGTTTTCATCAGCGTTCACCTCAAAGGGTACAGTGTATATTTTAACCCGTTCGTATTATTATTAAAATAGTAATTCTTAAAGGAATATATATATATATATTTCCGTCATTTTGTTAATTAAGTACCGGTGTCGCTCTAGGGATTGATGTCAAGAAAACGTTGGCCGCGGTGGAAGGGAAAAAAATGCCGTTCTTTTACTATATATACACACTGCAGAGAGGAAGAGAAGGAAAGAAAGAGCGTTTGAAGGATTTATACCCCGGGGGATGTTTTCACGAAAAATTACGTGTCACTATATATATATATATATATATACCGTATAAAATATTCAATACAACATTATCTTAAACGTCTATGTATTAAGCGAAATCGCGTTTTCCTGCAGCTGTATATATATATATATATATACGTAAGTATATCGTCTCGAATCTTATAAAAATTCTTTAGACAAACCTATATACTCCTTTGGAAACTCAATTATGTTAAAACTTTAAACGTTCACCGGCGTAGTCCGTACACTGTATACCTATACGTACGGTAAATTTCCTTTCGCATATTCCAAATCATCTCGTTATTATGCAGCGCAAAATCATTATTATATAACGAAAATCGGTTTACTTATAAAACATTACACACGTGTATATTACGCGCATCGTAGGCTACCTAGTTGTTATTTTATTAAAATAACGAATATAATACGCGTTTCGCGTGTGATGTAAAAATATTGTATAGGTACCTATAGGCGTTTGTAGGGGGACAGAATATACGCACTTGCGGCTTAGACCGTTATATTTCGATTTCGTTCACTTGAGCGACGTTATAGTTTTTAAAAATTTATTTACACGTTCACATATTATACTATACTGTGCGGTGATTTTTTAAATTTATTTATCACGAGCCAGCGATTATCGGTGTTTTTCATTCGTTAAGAAATCGTTTAACGCGCGTTAATATTATGGACAAATGTAAAAATTTTTTTTTATTATTATTTTCTACACTATCGTTTACGTTCGATTTACGGACAATTTTTAATTATAAATATAATTCGAATACGCGGTGGGCACTGCGGCAGTAATACCCGTGTTTTTATTACGTTCATAAATTTATATTCATTAGATAGCGCTAATTATATTAGAAGGTTTTACGCTTAAGCGACAATATTCCTTGAATTCATACAGTTCAGATTATCTGTACGAAACAAACGACGTTCTTCTCGGTCGCCTCGTTTAATTCTCGACTATCGTGTTGGCTCGGAAAATTTTGAAATTCGCATTGATACGTTAAATTAGGCATGTTTCATAACACACGAATACCCATACAAACACGATTGTACTGTTTAAAATTTTTGTTGTTCAAATTAAATCGACCCGTAAACTGTACCGGCGTAGTTTCCATTAACAATTTAACGTTTACGTTGTATTCGAATTTAAATTTCTTTGCGAGAACACGCGAGGACGTGTCAAACGGGATGGAAAAAAAACTTATATTTTCGCGTATTTTTTGAGAAAAAATTGCAAATATTATAACTAATGCGTCCCGTTGCGAGATTGTATTGCGGGAATCGTGCGATTCAATATTATAGTAAATGGAGGAAATCGTTATATAGGTGTTCCGCCTATAAGTATCGGCCGATATATCGTCCGATTGGCAGAGTATTTTTTTTTTTTTTGTAAAATACGCGTACGACGTCGGGCCAGGCCTTTTTTTACGAACGTCTTTACTTAGACGCTAAAAATAAATTTCAAATTTTTTTTTTTTCCGAAATTTCGGGATAAGGAGGAATTGCGCAGGATATCGGCGTCGTATTCGCGTTCATTGTTCGCTCGGCGATACGTTCGTGTACTTTATATTCAAATAAATAGACAATTAATAAAACGGCTTGTGGCCCGGTGTACTACACGCGCGTATAACACCGCCGCCGTCGGGTTCGTGCGTCGTACCCTTGTAATCGTGCGGTCAAACGGAAAGTTCTGTCTCCGGGTGTGCGGCCGGTAACGCGCGCGTGGCGGCGGTCGTGTACTGTGTAACGAGGTCGTCCGAGGAAAATGAGTTTGCCGGGCGAAAGAAGAGGAAATAAATTAAGGACGGTGTGGCCCGAATTAAGGAGTGCAGGAAACGGCCGTCCAGGGTGTGACGCGGACGGGTTGTGATACGTGGCTGCGCACAGGAGCGAACCCGGAGAAAAATGTCGCAGGATAACACACTCGCAGGATCGTGTGTGCGCGCGCGCGTAATACAATAATGCGTGTAATGTCGGACGAGGACGCGAGCGCCCGAGTTGTTGGACCGTCTGCGGCAACGGGACGCGCGAACATTGCGAGATACTTGTAATCCGTTTACTTCATCATACACTTCTGCACGTCTTACTTCGTACACGCCTGCAATATAGACTTCTTTCACCGTTCGACAAAAACGATATTGTCCACATAATACATTGTCTGCGTTATGAATGGTCATAACTCATAATCCCCGAGTCGGCCTAACCCCCCGACCCGTGCTTATAAGCTTACTTAAGTAATTTACCGTATCGTTTCTGAAAAAAATTAAAAGTCAAATTTAACGAAATCAAAAACGTAACGCCTTGTTCGTATTATTATTACTACACCGCACGTATAACTTCTCGCACATCGTTTACTTTTACACAGATTTATTAATAATACCTAGCCTCAGTGCTTGAATTGGGGGGGGGGACGCGGGGGGACGGAGTCCCCTTTCTTTTTTCAAAATATTATAGCGCACCCCTTCTAATTTGTAATACCGGGACGCAGAGGACGGGACGGTCAAGACTCAAAAATTTTATTTATAGGGAGTGGTCGGTAGTTGTCACAATATACAAACAATATATTTCTTGAAATGACAATCATTAATATAATTAATTATTATAAAAAGATAAGTACACCAAAAAGAAAGTAAAAAAACCTGATCTTCGAATGGATGAAACTCAATGAGCTTTTCATTGAGTTTCATCCACAAAATACAAGGGATACTCGTACGATAAAGTTTTCTTGCGCAAAATACAAATAATAGTTTTTGTAAAAATAATGACGAAATATTATAATTTTGGCAATGACACAACAACAAATTTAAATATCAATACCAATAATAATAATCATAGTATTTGCTTAATTAAACAAGTATATAAAAGTAATTGTAAATTAATAAAAACAAAAAAAATAAATAATAAATGCTCCTTTACTATGTGGCGCGAATGTTTACAGTTAAAAAAGAAAGATGTTTATTTATTATTGTATAATGAAAAATATATAGTGGGGGGTGTGGGGGGCGAAACCCCCCACGAATTTATAAGACATTACAATCTGCTGGAACGCACATTATTTTTATACTTTTGCATCCCCCTTCTAATTTTTTTCCAATTCAAGCACTGCCTAGCCTAATCGGCTGTCAGATGTTGTCGACTATCGAGTGACGATTGTGCCGTTCAAATGACCTCTGGTAGTGTTATTATTATTAGGGTTGGGAAGTTTTATAGGAACTAAATATAGACAAAATATGCAAAAAATTGTTTTTGAACGCGAAAAAATGAATTATTCGATATTAAATTACGTGTATAGGTACTGAAAAATATTTTCATGCAACCTGGCTGGAACTGGTCGGAATTGTTGAACTGGAAAAAATAATACCATTGAAAAGTAATAGTAGTAGTAAAAAAAAATTATATACAAATACATTTTCAATATTTTGTGAAGTAAATAAATTGATGTTACATCAGCCGTGTAATTGACGCTTACTGATGGTAAATAATTTTCTTAAATTTTATGTTAATATTATGGTGCGAAAAAACATTATTTTTTACAAAAAAAAAAAAAATTAAATAGGCATTCAAATAATACATAAAAATTATGAAATGTGTAAACTTTTTCTAAAAATTGGCAAAACATGCATTGTAAATTTTCCTTTTTTTTCAACTACGGCAACTAACAGGGCGCTACTCGACAGTCATCGCTTATGTAACAGATGTAGACAGATACTGTTAAAAAAATACATCTGCGATTTCTATACTGGATATAGCGTTATACGAGATAAGATTATCTACCTTATTATGAAACTGATGACGAATAATGATTGGAAGCAGTTATACTACAGTTCAGTCTCCAGTGGTAACGAGGCGAAAAAATAACAAAATGTATTTTTCTTATCTATAATCTATTAAACTTTATCGGGCCACACACAAGTATCTAACTATACTAATGGGCCATTCAATTAGCGAATAATTTATTTCTCGAATTAGTGACTCAAATGACTCCGTAAAAACAAATTTGGTAACAATAATGATAATAATTCATTATTATTATTTATTCAATAATTTAAGACAATACGTTTACAATTTTTATATTATAAACACTATAATAGGCTTCCAAAATGTTTATTCCCGGGGATCAATCCCCGTTTCTCCCCTACCTAGTTCGCCATTGCGTCTTACACGCGCGCGCGTGCGAATCTATCGCAGTTATCCAGGGGGCGGGTCATCGCGTCCCCGAGGGATTATTGTTATTGTTATTGCCGTATACGGTAAAATATGCAGTTCTTAGAGGAAATAAGTCCGGTGTATAAAAGACGGTTGTGTGTGTGTGTGTGTGTGTGTGTGTGTGTGCAGTTCTATCCGGTCGGACGAGATGCTGCAGGGATTGGGGGGTACGGAGAGCAGCTAGCGGACTCGGCCGCGGCGAAATGAATTGGTCTCGGACACGCGCGCCGCGGTACCTTGTCGCGGAGGGCGAGCGAGGAAAGTGTACCCCGGGGAGACGGGACGACGTGCACGGTCGAGAGGTGAAAAAGTTCTTGGAATTAAGCTGACGTATATATATATATATACACCGTCGTCCCTGCTGCAGCAGGACGTGTCCCTGGAGAGCCGTTCCCGGTGAAAAACAGGCAATTTTTCCGGCGGCGGCGGCGGCTGCCCGCGGTTTGCCCTCGCGCGTATCCTTGACGTTGACGGGATGCGTGCCGCGTATAATACACGGGAACGCGGCGCAGGACGCCACTATATTATTGTAGTGCGCTCGCGTACGACTCGAGAGACTATATAAATGCGTACCTATACGCCGTAAAATCCCCGGGGCAGTCCGCCCGAGGACAGAGAGGAATCGGGAAACAAAAAAAAAACCTTAAAAAAATATGTATTAAACTTTCCGGACGTTTAAAGCGTCCAGAGGAGAATCCGTCGTCGTCTCACACACACACGTTGTGTCCGTCTATCCCGCTCAGTTGATATTATTTATTTAATAAATACGAAATAAAAAATTACGTGCATTTTCCCAGCCCCCTCCCGCACCCCTCATTTGGATTTTGTAAAAAATTTTTTTCCCGAAATATTTAGTACCTACGTAATTTGTACGACCGTTCCCGGAATTCGTATGGCATCGGAACCGTGAGAAAATTCGATTTCAGTGTGGGGGCTGAAGAAAAGTTTCAGCAAATAACAACAATTCACGATCTATTATTATTATTTTTTTTTTTTGCAAATATTCAGTACACGATTTGTATGGATCGTTCCTGTCATTAGAAATATGCGAAAATTTATTTTAGAATTATAAATCAAAAATATTTATTAATTCACACAAATATTCAGATCAGTTTTGTCCGTTGAATGTAGTGCGTTAAATATATAAACATTTTTGAGTTGTATTATATATATAAAAAAAAAAAATTAAATATCTTTCAATATTGGTACAGTGGGAATTCCGAATTACACCCGTTCGACGTTTTTATTAAATACGTTAAACGCGTACGTTTTAATATAAATCACGAGTGTACTGGGACCGTCTGCAGTATTCGGCAATTGACAAAAATTTGCAAATGACGTGTAAATTAATTATAGTGTTTATCATCTTCCGTGTACACGCGGAACGAATCGAATTCGATTTCGAATATACGAAAATTCCTCGTAGAAAAAAATGTCATTTACTTGTGCCCGTTATAGCGCACTTATTGTTAATTTCAATAATTTGTGTGTAACCGGTACACGTAGCCTGCTGCAATAATGTTCAATCGTGTATCGAAAACGGAACAAAATATATTATTTTGAAAATATCATTAGAAAAACGGCGTGGAAGTCAACGAGGGCGGTGTGATATTTTATTTGAAAATTCCCGAAAAAATTTTCATTTTTAGAACATTTCGTTCACGTTGTTCGTGTGTTCGGTGTGCGTGCAGCGTATATATATATATATATTTAGAGTTATCGGTTCATTAATATTCACGTGCAGATTCGTAACGACCGTCTCGATGTGCTCGCGGTAATTCGATATTTTCTTGTCGCGGAAAATGTTATACCATCAATTAATGCGTTTACCGTTCGTAGGCGTTTGCTCGCCGTTTTAGGAAAAAGGAGATACTCTTGACGTGAATTCTGTTATCTCGTCGTCGTCGTCGTCGTCGTCGTCGGGTACAACGCGGGTTAAAGGTATAGTGAACTCGGAAGGATATTATTTCCGTTTCTGGAGGATCGATGTGGTGGGGGAGCGGTCCAGGGATCGTTACTGATGCGGAGACCGTGAAAGGTGTGATCCGTATTATCGAATACACGGGCAAAGGAACCGCGCGCAGAATTCAGTAAGACACGTCGTCCGGACCAGAAAAAAAAAAAAAGGATTTAAGACCGGATTTTAACCGAGTTCTGTATTCACAACGAGACAAAAGACCCAAAGTCGTTCGACTACTTTTTTTTTTTTTTTTAAACGTTTTTTATTTCCCAGGCTTAAAGGAACGTATTAAAGGTACGAAATTCGATTGTGATCGAGTGAGTTTAAGCCGTCAAAGTCAAACGGTTTCCAAGCCGAAGTATTTTATTTTGACGGGGCGTGCGCCGACTTGTTGAACGTCCGAAAGAGCGTAGTGTCGTGTCGTCGAAAAACGAAGGACATTTATCTTTACACTGTACACGCGTTTATTATATTCGCCAGTTTAGTTCAAAAGTTGCTCGTCGTTTTATTCTTTCGTGCGTTCTGTTTACGAACTTTGCCGCCTGCCAAGGATTGACAATTTCCGTGTGAGAAAATATAGAACAAGCACCGAATTCATTCACGAGGAATACATAATATATACGCCATACTGGAAGTGTACCGTTTCGTTACACGAACATGTACAGGCACACGCGCATTTTCCGTCATTGTCAACGTTCGCTCGGAGGCGTAACGCTCATAAAACAGGAACCGCACCAGGAACTTTATATTTACGACTCAAATTTCGTTTTTGATGTAGGTACGCCCCGCGCTTATGCGCAAATTGTACTCGCTGCACGTGAACTATATTATCATCGTGCGAGGAGATAAATTTTGCTCCAGCACAAACACATACGCGACGTCATCAGTGACGTCCTTTATAACTTTCGAGGCCCGGCGCAGAGTCATTACCAATATTTCTGTTTATAAGAGACAAAATCAAATTTTGTTTCTTATATTTACCGTTCGTGTTAATTATTGAAAATTTAATGAAATTAACCTAAAAAAAAAATTTTTTCTTTCATATTAAATGTTTAAAACGTTTTTTCTGCATTCAGTACAATTAGACGATTTTGAAAATTACTTTTCTTAATTTTTCCATTTTTTTCCAATACAATTTAGACTGAAAATAAAATAAAAATTCGTGTTGATTGGCATTTTACAAAATAATTACAACGACATTAATAATAACGAAGCTTAAAGTAAGTTTTTCATTTTTATACAATATTATTGACTCCGATTGCTGCCCAAAAGCCAAAACGTAAGTTTCAAAAAAAAAATTTTAAATTTTTCATATTTTTCAAGCATCGTGCCAGTACTCGAATTTAAAAGCGCAAGGTCCAGGGTTTGGTCCTTGCTCGTTTCCTCCTAAGGACGGTCCTGAATGTTATACGTGTTGAGAAAAATAAACATAAATATCATATATATATATATATAACCTTTTTCCCATCAACGAGTCGAAAACCATAAAAGTCAATAGGTTATTTATGTTACCACATGTTAAAAAAAAAAAGAAAAACTTATTACGGACATATTAATTTCGATTTAATTTCGTACGGATACACCAGAATGGGGATAAAGTAATTTAAATCTGTAGAGCTATTTTAAATTAAACGGAATCGTTGAAAACGTAGATATATACACACATTAAATGCTAAAAAAGTGTTCGAATATAATTTTCACACGTCGAAACGGAAGAAGTTGAGCAGACGCGTTTTGCTAAAATTTCAGATTCAATTTTTTTTTCATATATCCTATACAGGTAAAATAATTGACCGAATTTCAATGTAAATGTTACTCTATAAAAAAAAAAAAAAACTGAATGAAACTGAAAAAAACCGAATTTATAGAATGTTAGTCTATAAAAAAGTTATCACGATTTACGCTGGGGCAAAATTTGCCTTTTCAAGATCTCCTACAGTTGTTACATTTTCAACGATTAAATTCTTTCCATTTTATCACGTTCCAGTATTACTACGCTGGTAGTAATAGCACTTTTAGCGCTTGTTTTTAAACGCAAAAATCAGAACAAAACCAAATCGGTTTGCAAAGAACCCTTTGAATATAATATTTTGTATATTATATTGTATTGTTTTATTACGTTATAATATAAACCCTTTGACCTGAACGGCCGGCTTCAGAACCTCTCCAGACCGTTTGTAATTAATTTTAATTCACACTATTAATAAGTTTTATGAAAAAGAATTTTGAATGGAAGTTCTTATGGGCTGACTTTTTTTTTTTTTTTTAAATAAACATTAATCGTGCACAAACGTTTTCATATTATTCATATTACTTACACCAAAAGGTGATTTTTTTTTCTTCACGGCAAATCAGAGTTAATTTTTTGGAGTGAAACGAGTGCCGGCAGTTCACGCGAAGTGTTCGACTACCCGAAAATTCATTTAACAACGTTTTTATTGTTTTTGCAAATATCTAAAAAAAAAAATGAAAATAAATTGTAAAAAAAATTGACTATTCGATACACATATATATTACCGTGGCGAGACGATAAAACGTGTACGGTCCCATATAGCGGGTGGTCCAATTACCGTCATTACCACCAACGTGACTGAATATCAATAAGTCAGACGTATCACCAAAATCAGCGGCTCGAATCGTCGGTCAAAATTTATAGATTGTTATTTTCTCAATGTACTATCGTATATAGAGCAAGTATAATATTAACGAAATATAAAATGTGTTTTGTACGCGTTTAACGTTTTAAACGGTCTATTTCGATTTATTTTAACTACCTGCAGGATTATAAGGATTCACCGTCGTGTGTGTTTATTCTCAGCTACAAAACTGGAAATCAATTTTCTACACGGAAATTAATTCACCTCGCGAATTCCCCGAGATCGTAATGGCGTTTGTATTTGTTTTCCACTACTGCACAGTCGGCACGGTGGAAGGGTGAAGGTGTTCTAAGTCGCGAACGTCTCGTTCGTATAACGATTTCGTGACAATTAAACGTGTAGTGTGCGCGCACTCAACACAATATCTACCTATTCTCTATACCGATTAAATTGTCGTCCGGCTCGTGTAAATTTTGTTTGTACAAAATATACGTCATAGATTCGTGTATTAACGTTTAAACTTTGAATTTTCGTACGATCACGTTTTAATTACAAAACACGCAAACGCTGTTTACCGCGACTTGGATTTAATCGACCAACAGTCTATACAACGTCCCATCCGCGCAATATCAAATATATATTATGTGTACGAGGCTCGAGCGGGCTTATGCCGATTTACCTAAACGTTTTCATAGTAACTGCGACAAATTCTCGAATTCGGATCATTTTCAAACACATTTTGTTCCGTTTCCCGAATAAATGCATTTTTATCGTAAACACTCGACTGTGTGTACACCGACTAGCAGTTGCTGTTGCTATAAAATAATCTCTATATTATTTACAGCGGTACTGCGCCGGCCGACTCGAAAATAAGCATATATATATATATTTTGTTTTTCACGCTCGTGTGCAACGTATTATAGTCCCTGTGTACAACGCGCTTTTAGAAAACAATATCGTCTCGGTTAATCCTGCGCGTCCTTCTCTCGTCCGTCCCTCCATCCGGATCCGTTCCCGTCCTCCACCACTGTGGCGACTACGGAGCCTTCGGAATAACAATGTCGTCCTGCCGGTCGTTACCGCGACCGCGGCGGTGACGGTCACCAGAGAATATCGTAACGACGCCAATGTACCAGCGGTTTACCCGACCTATACCACCACCCGTCCGAGCAATATTATATTTACGGCGGTTATAAAATGTTTACACCGGTATAAACCGTATAATATTGTCGAGCAAGTATAGGCGATGTACTCCATGTGCTCATTTTCATTGCCGTTGTTGACCCGTTTCCGTCGAGTTCAATAATACAAATAATACAAATAATACAAATATCACAAATAATATCACAATTTATTGAAAAAAAAAGAAATCAGTTACTTTAGCTCGTACGCGTAGTCATTAAATTAGTTTAATAATAATAAGGGATAATATAGTATGATGACGAGGAAAAACATGTGCATTGTAACGGAACTATACTTGGACAATTACTCAGATGAAATTATCAAAATCTAGCCATAAAAGTGTCCGTTATTTAGAGGTTTAACTCTAGACGAGCAGTGAAAACGTTCGCGAAAAAACGTCGGCTATTTAGAGACGCCAGGTATTTAAAAGGAGGCCGTTATTAAGGAAGGGTTCGGTGTAAAACGAAATTTAAAGTTGGTTTTTTTTTCTCTCTCCACATTCTTCTCGTTTTTATCGTTTTACATACCGTTTGCAAAAACGTTGCCGGTCTCGTCGATAACGTCGAATCGATTATTATTGTCTACAGCTATTTCATATTATATCTCGCGCACCCTTTGCGGCCGCGGACCGAGATGAAAGGAAGGGCTGTGCTATTTATATACGTGTGTGTGTGTATACGGATTACGTTTTGTATAAATAAAGGTGCAGCAGGCACTGTGCAGAAACGCATTCGTCGCCGTCCCCGCAGGAGGAATAAGGGACGATAACAATGAACAGGGATGGGGCGGCAAAGTTTTCGAGGCCTATGGCCGGGGTTCGCGAGCTTCGCGCGGCGGTCGGCACCTTCGGGACGTGATCGTAAATTACGTTCCCATTGTAACGCGCGGTTCTACTTCACTGCGCCGGCCGCCGTTGCCGCGGTACTCTCCTCCGGTCCGTTCGCGTCCGTCCAAATCGCGTGGGACCCGTTGTCGGGTTTGAAGTCACGTTCGTTAAACAACAACACGTCGTTTTCCTCCTTCTTCTAGCCGAAGACCGTGCTGATAAAAAAAAAAAAGAAACGAAAAAAATTCCGTTCCGACTTTCTCGTCGTTTCATTCTTTCAAATAATTCAAATTTCAACTATATGTATATTCATTCCCAATCCAATCTTCGTATTCCTCGGCCTTCTTCAAAGGACTTTTATGTTCTCCGATTCTATTATAGCAACTCTTCTTTCTTACACGCACTCCTTGCAGCACGCCCATCGAAGATGCGCGTTTTCTGTATTTCCTGTAGGTACCATTCCTGCCGTCTCCGGTACAGTTGTTCTATAGTCCCGCGGTCTTCCCGATCCACCGTCCTCCTGTGTTTTTTTATTCCGGGGACCAAATATTCTTCGATAATAGATCTCTTTCGAAAATCTGCGGTTTCGCGTGATCCCCGGTTATGATTTACGACAAAGCCTCACAACCGTTTGATAAGTATAACCCGTTTGATAAATACGCGATTTAATATCCTAGTACTTTTGAGATTTTTTTGATAAAGTTCTTTTGAACGTAGTTAACTTATTTACTTTGTTTCACTTTATTCCCGACGAAGACTTTTAGTCGAAACCGGTTGAAGGCAGACAAATTTAATACACGACGAATCTTATATATGTATAAATAGTATATTTTTGATTTTATACTTCTCGTTGGTTTTATTCGATATTTGATTACATATAAATGTAACGATTTGATTTCATTAATTACGAGTATTAGTTGATAATTTTATCCTTTTTTATTATTTTTAATCATTTTTATTTCTAAAATTACTATTGTTCTTGAACATTTATGATTCTGAAGTTGTATGTATTAACTATTAATGATTGCTAATAATAATAATAAATAGATATTACGAATAATATGTAAGAGGTGCTACACTGTACTAAATGTACCACGCGTTTTTCAGACGTATTTATTCAATATATTATTGAATTATAGATATAGTTAAATAAAATGCTAGGTTTGTGGAGTTTACTAATATTTTTCACTCGTTAAATTTAAGTCAATGAATAAAATTTAAAAGTTTTGTCACGTTAAGAGTTACATTATTTTATTTTTCTATTGTATTTCGAAAGTAATAACAGTTAATTTAAAAAAGTAATTTGACTGAGTTAAAAGTTTAAATTTTCTAAATGTAAGCATTAACGGCGGAAAAAGAATAGAATGAAAAAGAAGATAAGATGTATTATACAGTTTTCATTTTATTATTTTTATTTTACCAAACACTTTAGTATTTGACACTATACGTGTTATTCGCTTAATTTAGATTTGTTTGTAAAGTAATCAACTTAAAGTTGGCGTTTTTAAGTTAAATACTGTAACTTAATTACTTTTAATGGCATTGCATTATTAGAACATTTATCAGTCGTAACCAGATTTTAGTGAACGTATTACTCTATTAATTCGAGAGCTAATATTTTTCTACAACTTTGATTTATGTATTATTAATTCCGCGCTTTATGTATTATTAATGAAGTTAAATCTATCATCTTATTAAAAATGGCAAAGAAAGAATTAATTCAGACAAAAGGTAAATAAATTCCTAAATAACAAGATTTTTTAAATAATATATTAATAGAGACTAAAAAATGTCTGTTCAGTCAACATTTTCTTGTAAAATGCATTTAAACTCATTAGCTTTTTTTGTGAAAAAATTCACAGATATTTCAACTGAGTAAATTAGCAAGTTAAGAATACACCAAATTAAACTAGTTAAGACGATAAGTTAATATTAACGCAACTTTAACTTATCAAACTCATTCTTTGTCGAGAAATGTTCTGTTGGAATTAGAGTAAGTAGTTTTTAAACGTAAAAATATACACCCATAAAGTTTATAGAATTTTTATGTGGTACCCTAAACGTAACTTAGGAACGTTATTCGCTTAATGTATTAATTTAGTAAATTGTTACTTATCTTTGCTGATAGAATCAAAATGATCACGACTTTCTATGTTACCCAATCGAATCGTTTATCACGCGTCTTTTCCGTTTATAAAATGCACAAAAAAAAAAACTTATTAATTTTAAATGTATAAAATCTCGTTTGTATTTATTTGTTTTTTGCAAATTATTTCGGTGAAAACTCCGAGAGTTTTATGCGCGTTAAAACTTTCCAAAGCTTATTATAATTGTTTTTTTTCCCAGCATTATAATATTAATTAGGTAGTGTACTCATAATTTGATTAACGGACAATATAAATTACTTTTAAATGAAATTTCGAACAAACCTCGGTTAAACGAAATTATGTAAAATGTATATAAAATACGACTTTCGATTTTGTTTTACACCACGGGGTGTAAAAAAGAAAATTAACGACGTTCACGGACATTAAATTGGATTAATTCTATCGCGTAATATCATATTTTAATTAAAATTACTTGCGTCCACTTTTCGCAAGAAAACACGATGTGGAGGTTATACTCGTATAATGGCTGCAGTGGCGCGACAGCGGACGGGTTTTGAAATGTTAGGTTAGGTGAAACGAGCGGAAAACTTGTTCTCAGCTTTTAAAAATCGAATTAGTTCACGTTCATTTTTTTTCTTTGAATAACCCGTTTACGTTCATATTCTTTAGAAAATGAACGCGTTCATTTGAATTTTTCATGTTTATAAATCGCTTACCTGCAATCCGTATACAATAATAGGACTTTTAAAATCGATTATTTATTTCCACTGAACTCAATACATGGAACGCGCATTCCGTATACTTCTCCTACGTGGACAAAATGGACCTCTACGGTGAGCCGCCATATGCATATTCCGTTTCTATTTTCCCGTTTTTGTTACCAACCTCGTTGTGTTAAAATCGTCGATTTCGGTGCTAACATTGATACTATAAGCACGCCGTTTTGTGTCCTGTTATCACAAAGTAAATAATAAAGTACGATAAATATCATGGAAAAAAAAACTATATTTCATCGTATTCTCCATGAATTTTATACCTTATAGAACGCATATGGCGGCTTCCTATCTGGGGTCATATTTCGATTAATATACGCGTTTCATGTATTGAGTTCATTGTTTATTTCTTCTACCTAATTTATAACCAATCGAAATATTTGTCTGGAGGGTTTTGCCGTTGAATTAAATTGAAATTTTGTGGTAATTACTACTATATAATATATAGTGTACTTTTTCTAATATTCGTTAATTACCGATTTGATTAAAAATTCGTATTAACCGTATTTTATTTTTATCCGTGACTATTATTATTATTAATGTCCAGACGTCGGAATTCCACATTCTTATAATTCGATATATATAATTAAAAAATTATAAAACGGTTGTATAAAATATTAATATTTTGTAAACGATTCGTCGAATGTGTAAATAAATTTGTCGAACGGCGTGAAAATCGTCGGAATTCGTTGAAAACATAAATAAAAGTCGTTCGCGTTTACTTTTTGTTTGCAAAAAAAAAAATACCCACACGAGTGACTTTCACGTGCGTTCATGAACGTCGTTTTTTTTTTATTATTATCAATAAAAACAGTGTTTTCGTACGAGCGCATAGTACAAACGACTTATAACGTGTGTATTGTCCAACAGTAAGGCGAAAAATTTTATAATGAGACGGATATTTCAATAAAACGACACCGTATTTAATAGGTTTTTCTACGGAAAAGTGTCGTGTAAAGACACTGTACATTTACGATACAATAATAGAAAATATGCGTTTTCGTGGTATTTTTTTTGCTTTGTGCGTTTGGCGAGTGAACGTCATGGGAAAAAGGCTACGGATCGTTAAAAAAAAAAAAAAATCAAAGGGCGTTAAAAAAATTTTCTATATTTTCGTTCGTGACGCTATATATTTTTTTCTCTCTCGCGAAACAGTCGGGAAACCTTCTTGTCCGTCTTGTAAGTGGCATTTTTTTTTTCTTCAGAAACGTACACGATGTGTTTTTGCATCAGTTAAATCTTCTCCAGACACTTGTTGTCGCCGCGACACGACGGATGGATTTTTGTCTCGCTTGTAACGGCCGTTATGACGAGTCATTTATTTTTTTTTTTTTTACTAATCCCGAAGAAGTTTAATCTCCGGATTTAACGGCGTTACGCGTCGAAACCGGGTCTCGCGTCATTAATTCGCGTTCTCGTCGTCGTCGTCGTCGTCGACGACCGCTCGCCTGCAGAAGACGTGTATTATTTTCGCGTTTTGAATGCAAATTTTTTATTTTTTGCTACTTCACTCCCGTCTCGATGGCCGTGTATATCATAATTTACAATATTCCGCATTCATTCGTTCTTTTCGCGTTTCCCAATACTCGAAAACTCGAAAACGGCCGAGATAAGTATTCAAAGTAAAATATATGCAGGCGCGATGAAATAATTAGGTGCGCGTTTAAAAAACGTTTTTTACAAAAAAAAAAAACGATACAAAACCGGCGGTGTGACAATTCGTTTCCGATTAATGTACCGACGTCCGCGATTCGAATGCCGAGAGAAAAATATATACGAGTATAAATGGTTTGTTTTTTAGTTTCTGAGCGGATCGAGGAATCTGTTGGTTTTACAAAGCCGTGTTTTTTTTCTACGTCTGTACCCGAAAATTCTACCAGAAGCAGTGCTCCGGTCTTTACAGTCACATTTTGTTTCCGGTTGCTAAATTGCATCCATTTGTTACTATTTAGAGAGGTCATTTTTTTGATTTTTTTTTTTTTGAAAAGCGTGTAAAAACAGAACTCAAAAAGTACCGAAAAATTACGCGATTACGGTAAAAACGCGATTTCGTCAAAATCGATTATCTTTATTTCGAAACTAATATGGGTACAGAAATTTGAAATATTCATCAAATATGTGACTGTTTATTATATCGAGGGAAAAAAAATTCTCAAAAACTTTCTTTTAATTTCGGACTATTTTTTTAGCAATTATAGGTTTTCAGATATTTAATTCATAAAAAGGAGTTCATTTTTGTTATGTACCTAAAATATTGCTCAGAATCGTTTTATCGAATGCAACGATTTATCATTGCTTTCAAATCTATAGTGATAACAATATATACGCTCTAAAATCTTTATCCAAGTAATTCACAACACTCTGCGGCTCGTTATCTTTTTCGGTATTTACAACTGTTTTTTTCGTAAATGTCTTTTATCGACAACTATACTTTACGGCCTACGACGACGGGGTAAAATTACGATTGAACTCATAATGTCCGCGCGTATTATATGAAAACTCCCGATTCGATTCGCAATTAATTTCGACAATAACACATCGATAATTTTATCATTATTAAAATACGTGTATTTAACAATGGAAATGTGTTTGAAAATAAGCGTATCGAAAACGTTTTATTATTAATCTGGGGAATGATTCGCCACGCGATCGGACGTACTGACAATTACCGTTTTATATTCGTTTGTTATACACGAATTACTTGGATATCAACAGTTGTGTTTTCGATGAAGAAACGACCGAAGAGTCCAGTCCAAAGACATGGATGGATTTTGGGCGTCACGTAAAATCCTTGTCATAAAACGTTTCTCGATTTTTTTTCAATCTTCCTCATTAAATCTCCGACTTCCACGCTAATGAGTCCAGTACCATATTTGGAAGAAAAACATCGATCAAAACTATCCGACGCTTTCGATAAAATTGTCGACTATTTCGGCCATCGTTTTCGTTTTAGAGAGAACAACTTATTTCGACTTTTGTTTCGATATAAATCATTTTATCGATAAAAGCTTCATCAACTCGATAATTAATATTCGATCTGTTGGACACGAATACCCGTGGGTTTTTATGCACCTCGAAAATTACTGTGCGCGGTAAATGTGCTGACTTTTTATCGGGAAAATGCTCCAGAAAAGCGGACTGCCGCGATTGTGCAGGGGTCAGGTGGTTTCGCCAGGCGTCTCTTCTATACCGTCTAGTAGAATAGTTCCTACGATATTAACCAGTCGACGGTTCGAAATGTATTTAAATTCTCTTGACTTTGATATTTCGTTTTTTAATATCAATTATTTCCGTTTTATATTTTATTGCTTTTGAATTGCGCACGTTAAACGAGTAATTGTGCAGTTTCACTCGATAGTAATACGGTTCGACCCCGAAATCGTTCTGATCGAATAATATTTTATTTCGAATCTTTCGTTTATTTATACATCTTTGGGGAGAGTGATGGGTGCGGGGTTTCTATTTAGTTTTGACATTATATTTTACGAAATCAAACGATAATTAATATTATTAAAACTCGTAGTGTAAACAAATTTGTTTTCATTAAAATATCTTATCGAGTTTAATTACTTTTCAGAAAGAAAATCAGTAATATTAGTGATTACCGAGCACCGCGTTAATATTGCACGACGTGTTTACAGCAGTTACTTATTAGATGAAACGAAACAACGCTAATACAAATGCGAGTATACCACGCGTTTCGCGAAACTTTAATGAAATCGCAAAAATAAACGCGTCGTTTTAGCTTCACGTCTAATTTAAACTGACGCGCTTGTTTTGGTATAATTTGCACGGTTTTTTTTCCCCTGAGTTTTGACGTTTTCGCGCAAAATACATATAGCGACCGTCGAGTTTTTGAGTCACATTATTTATGGAACTTTATTGAAATTATCGCGACGTAATTTTCAACTGTAAACCAGTTTTCACTTGGAATGTGAAAAATTAAAACATTTTTTTAAAAATGTTGAAAAAAAAAAACGCTTTTCTAAGTTCGAATCGCGTTCTTTTTTTCTCGAATAATATAACAAACTCTCGTTAATACGTAATAATTAAACGTGTTATGTGCAACGCGGAGAACGAAACGTATGTTAATTTACGAAACATAATTTGTCAAAATACACCGGAGGATCAAAAACTTTTGCGATTCGCAACCGTATTTAATTTTAACGCTGACCGCATGCAAATTACTTGTCGCTCAACCTAACTATACTGCATATATGTATAGTTTCCTCGATTACCGGTATTATATATTATTATAATGTTTGTTGTACCGTCTGTTCTTTTTTTTTTTTTTGACGCGAAAACTCTAACAAACGGATTTCGATAAAATTATCCCTATACGTGTACGATATACGCATGCATATATTTTTGCCAGTGCCGCAACTACCGGGTGTGCAAGGCGTGCATTGCACATCAGCTCCAGACCCTCAAAAACTAATTCAGGTGTCTGAATTGATCCCCGAAAATTTTAGTGTATGATAAGTATTTGATTTTATAATAAAAGGTTAAAATTTGTATATCTTTATTATCGATGTATTAATAATTAATAAATATACGTTTGCACATTATTTAAGACTTGTCACGAAATTTACTTATTCAATAACCAGCGGCGTAAGTGCACGCAACCACGGTTTGTCTAAGGAGTTCGTGTTCAAATATAAAACGATCTTTAATAACATATTTCAGAAAGAAATTTTAAATTTAATAATTTCCTGACGCGATATTCAAACCCAGAAACCTACCACAAAAAAAAACTTTTAATAATTTAAAATTAAATATAACGGTCCATAGGGGGAGGGACACCCATTGCTCACTGACAATAACATTAATTTATTCACCAATAAAGTTAGGCCCCGAAACGAAATTCGCACACGAGCTCCGTAATGTGCAGTTGCGGCACTGATTTTTGCACGATAAATAAATAAATGATTCTCTCTCGTTCGTTGTCATGATAATATAGTGTACACTGGAGTGAAAGAAATCAGAGTAGGAAAAAATGGCAATTTTAGCGGCCCTCGTTAGGTCTCAAACTGATAGAATATGTGATCAAGAACGATATATGAAAAAAAAGTAATCATTTAACGTCGTATTTTTTTTTTTTTTACGTCTTACCTATTAAAAACGTTTGATCGGTATCATTGACACGGTCATTTTTACTACGTATACATTACAAATATGTAGACTATATTATTAAGGTTTTTATGTAAGAAATCTTTTTTCAAGTGCCCTCTTTGAACTGAGATTTGTAGAGTAAACGAATGCCACGGTTAGATTCTTTTTTACATAAACAATTATAAATTACGATTGGATAAATCCAAAATTATCGTTAGATGTTTAAAAAGAATATTTATATGATCACCGGATTATTTCAGTCCGTTTTTGAACAGATGTACGTATATATACATCTTATAAAGTGTTTTATAACGTACCGCGGACTACGTCTGCTTTTATTGTGTTTTAGATAAGAATCATTTGGCGGATTTAACGGGAATACGTAAAACGAAGGAAAAAAAAATCCGTTTTATCTCAATAATAACGAAGCGGTTTATTGAATCCGTTCCACTCGAACGACTCGACACAACGTTATAATTGGTCATTTTATCGTTAGAAAATTTTTTGATTATCCTTTTCGTTTTATCGTAACGTTCAAATTGATATTGACGTTGTTTTTTCTCCCCCATTAAATATCATTACACATTCTATTGAAATTATTATTTTCATCCGGGACTTTTTTCGCGTATTTCTTCTAAAGCGTGCCCGCCTGTGCCGATTGAATTTCATGATCAAACGCATTCAATTAATATTAAATTTTGTTTTTGACAGACAGCCATTCGTTTTTGAACGCATTAATAGTGAAACCATTTAACAATTCGGAATAAAACTTGTAAGATTAATGTGTTTGACCAACAGTGGTTATATGCGATACAAACGGTTTTTAGAAATCTCCACAATTTCGTAAATTTTTTTAAAAACTTTTTTAAAACCTTTCGCACTAACCTCACCGTTTACAAACTTACGCGGTGGCGGTTAATTAATCCGATCCGGGACTTTCGCGCGCCCCGTCGAGACTTTGACTGATCCGATTTAAATGTTGACAAAAATCCTAATAAGCATGCAATCTAGAGGATAATGGAGGCGGTTTTTTTCGAAATTTAAATTCATTTTTTTTCTATCGATATTTGACATTTTTATCATCAAATGGTTTCCGATGGGCGACGACACGTAGGGCTTTCAAATTATAAACGAAACAATTCATCAGTGACAACGAAAACGCCGCAGAAACACGTGAAAATTCAAAAATCTATTCGCGTAATATTTCGGTATATATAATATAGAAAAACAACACGTTGACCTCCCGAAGTACATAATATATCCGCAAAAACTTTTTTGCAATATCAAAAAAAAAAAATCCTTATGGTAATTGCGAGTCATCGCGATTATTTTAATTTTCAGTATTCCGAAATCCTTTTCGTCGTCTCACTGGTTAAGTCGCGTGATCGTGCCAGTGTAATGTATGCGTTTATGCTAATGCAAACAAGAACAGTGTACGGAAAGAAAGCAAAAGTGAAAAATAAACCAAAAAAATTAAATCGCAAATCAAACAAGGGGGCCTTTGAAACATGTACACCAAAAACGAGAAAAAAAAACGCCTTATTCCAAGTTGCCCTTGTACTGATCCTGTTGACATTGGTGGATTCGAGCTCCTTTCACGTTGTCACTGAATTTACGCGACGGAAATTGTATATTGTGCTCAGTTTTTTTTTTCTGACGGGAATTCGATGTGCATTTCAATGACATTCCGTCGTTATTTGTATAAGATTAATTTCACAAGGTGTAAAATAAATCAAAATAACGTTTACACGGATTCTCGAAATTTATTTTCGAGCTCATTACTAACGCTTGATGACGTTCTATAAATGATCTAAAAAAGGAAATTTTCAAAAATTCAATTATTAATGAGGAAGGGGAAAAGTTTTTTACTGACCTACCGTAGAGAACTTTTTAATTTGAACTTTATAAATCGTCATACTGAATATATAAATTTAAAAAAAACAATATTCTATGTGTAGATACTTACAAAATAAATATATTATAGTTTTAACTCTGGCAAACTTTTAAATATTAATAATAAATTTTAAAAAGTTTACGGAATTTCGGTTCCGGCGGTAAATTATAGTTTATATTTTCGGTGAAATTTAGGTTTGAATACGTGACGATTTTCATTTTAATTTTTCTTCAAATAAAAAATTCCAAGGATTGAAATGGTTTTGATTTGGAAATACGTGTATTGTAAAGCGAATACTTATGTTCTACCCCCTTTCCCGAGGAATCCCGCGATTAGAAGTTGTCTCGATAAATTTTACGGACCATTAATTCACGAGTAATTTTTTATGTTTACATCGACGAAAATTCATTATAGTGTTGTCTCGGTGGAAAATTAAGTAGCCTGATGCTTCCAGTCAGTTAAAACAGTATTTTCTTCTTTTTTAATACAGTTTTTATTAATTGAAAGTTTTATTAAAAAAAACACATACATACATGAATGGGGCAAATGATATTTTTAGTTTAATACTATTGTTACTCGTTTGATAACTGGTCAACAATTTTCACGCACAAACTTTTTAGCAAGGCATTTAGAAATTTAGAAATATTAAACAATAAATGTTTATTAGAAGGGACGTTTAGAAAATACGGTTAAACCTTTTAATATTTGCAAATAGTCGCGAATACAAAAGTGTAAATTTAACGTAGCGTTTGAATTGCAGAGAAACTGATTTTTTTTTCATATAATTTATATATATATATATATATATATATATATGGAAACAACTTGTGTAGTCGAAATTTTGCCAATTGACAATACGTAATTTGTACCATAAAATTATACCGGCCAACCTGAAAATGACAAACGGAGAAACAAACGTGGTAACGGAATCATTGCTAATCATTTTTATTTATACACAATTAATATTATGCTATCGGTATCCACGAATACGTTGTCAAATTTTTATTATTTAACAGCCCCGAAAAGATTTTTTTTCAGAAAATTTTGTACTCGTGAAACGCAAGTCTCCACAGTCCATGATACGTGTATTTATATGCACACACTACGTATGGTTGGATGACTTATCGATCGCGTTTCTCTGCTAACACTTAACGCAAATGAACGACAACGACCGCCGAGAGTAGAAATACGCGCACCGTGTCACTGTACATACAGATAATAATATATTATATGTCGTCACCGCAATATTGTGCGATAATAATGTATAGCTGGTATACGTGCGCGTAATATATTATGTACTTTCAGTCAACTCTTCAACCATTTCCAACACTGCATTATTATTATTATTATTATTGCGTACTCGGCCTAACGACGATTTCGCTCGTTTGTCTTCGCTACGCACGAATAATAATTATTTACCGAAACGATTCGGCTCCAATCAGCTATATTAAGTGTATACGCTCTCTTCCCGCGGTTTTCTACGTAATCGGTATTAAATATTATTATAGGGTGACCAGATGTGTCTAAAACAAAAAGAGGACACTTATAAAATTGATCATGTGCATAATTTGATCAGTTTTTGTGGGAGTAAAAATATTTGGAAAACTATGGCTTATGAGAGGAGGCGGTTCAACCGAAACTAAAAAAAATTAAGGAATCATTGATTTCTTCAAGTTTTGATAAAGAAGGATCAGGTAACACTTGTTAAGATCGAATATTGTTTGTAAGCAATATGTTTTTTCTCTTTCTCTAAAATTAATAAAATAAATTCTTCTTTCCTTTATGTTAAAAAAAAAGAACATATTATTTATAAACAAACAATGTTCGATCTTAACAAGTGTTACCAATCTTTGGCGCCTACAATATCATCGTGGATTACAGATTACAGTGCATCAAACATAAAAACAGTATAATGTTTATAGCTGATATTATTACGCGATGAAAAATAAAACGATTCGTAATAACAGTTATTTTAGCATGGATACGTCGAATGTCGATACAGAAATACAAATCTGTAAAAACAAATAATACCACCAAACACTAAATCTGAAAAAAGAGGACATTTTAAAGTATATTAAAAAAGAGTCCGGACAGACGAGGACGACCATAAAAAGAGGACGAATCCTCGTTAAAGAGGACGTCTGGTCACCCTAGGTATTAAGCAGTTGAAAAAAAAAATGCCTTTTCGTGACATATTCTCGAGTACATATTGACCGGTCGAGAAATCGAGCAGGACCGTACGAGACATACGAGTTCTCCAGAAGACCAAGCAATGCATAAAAATTCGACGCCCACTCACCTGTTCGCGTCCGTGTGTTCAGCTTTAGTGGCGAGATCGCGTAATACGATAAACCTACAACTGTATATCACAACCCTTTTGCAGAGCTGCAGAGGGCAAGGGGAGCACGTGCCCCGGGACGACAAGTTTTGTGGGGTGGCAAATTTTGAGAACCAACATAAGAATGAAAACAATTTATTTATTAATGATTTTATTTTATTCATACTTATTTTATTTTTTGAATAAATAACATATTTTACGAATTAACGTTAAGAAAATAAACGGCTATATATGTTTTGTATCTACTTAACACTAGAAAAACCACGCGCGGATTAAAATATTTTCATCTCCTATCGATCGCCGCGAGGTGATAAAAATTAAGAACTCGTACTGTTAACGTACAAGTCTTCTGTTGGGCGTTGGCCCAATGCAGTCGCACTACTTCAGACCGTAAGTATACCTGTATACGCCACAGAGCAGGACTCAGTGGCGCACCCAAGGTGGTCCGGACCCCCCCTTGGCTAGTGTAATAGTATTAAATTTATCGATGAAAATCCAAATTCTGATACAACTTTCGTATTTTGCTATCAACATTTCGAATACGATATAGATAACACCGGTTGTCAACAACCATGAACTAAGATAATATGGACTGGCAACGACACTTTTACTTGCGGTCACGTTTTTAAACGGCATTTTCTGGGTGGGGGGATTTATGAGTAGTAGTATGAGTATGTAGTTTTTTAGACCCCCCTTGAAAAAATCCTGGATGCGCCACTGAGCAGGACTCGCTTTTAGTCCCGCGGCATTTGCACGCATTTTTTAGTCATAGATTTTATCGAATTTGCCCGCTTACACTTTTTGTACGTGACGAAATTTCGTCCACATAGTTTTCGAGCGAATTCGACATATCAAAATATAGGTATATACACGTATACCTGTAGCGCTCAACTGTAGCACAACTGCCTATACGATGCGCCGTGAAAGATTCGACCACGAAAAGTTTTGATTCAATGGAATTATCGATAAAAAAAGAGTCTTTTAAAGAAAATATGTGTACGTTATCTGTTCGGACAAAATTATTGGGTGAGAGATTTCGAATTTGAATCGCGTTCAAAATCTATTGAAAATCAAATGTTTTTGTAAATTAATTGAAATAATTTCGAATGCGACCACGGAGACGAATGACCGGACGATTTAATTTAAAAGATATATTGACATAAGCTTTTAATTTTTTTTTTTTTGGAAAATCGACCACTTATATTAAATAACAATAAAACGTAAATGTGTAAGTATTTAAATATCCGTGAAATACCTTTTTTGGATTATGCAAAAAAAAAAAAATCAAATTAAAATTTTAGGTTCTGAGTAAAGGAAAAATTGATTTATTTGTTTTAAAATTATATGTTTTGATATTTTGTTTGTTTTTTAACACTTTCTGAGTGAACGCGCGACACGCGTTTCGCGTCGAATTTTTATTAAATAAGTATATACTTAATTCGACGTGATTTTCGATTTTTCCAGTAGTTTCCTTATGCGCGTAAAAATAAATAATTTGAAAATTTTGTAAAAAAAAAAGGTAAAAATTCTCTGAAATATCCGTTTTAAACGCGGACATACAGTATTGGAACGTTGTTTATCACGTTGCCATTATTTTGAATAATATTCGTATTTCGAATACATCGATTTATTATTTAAATTAAAAACAACATAATAAAACTCGAAAATCATTTTCGTCTAAATAATTCGTTCGATCCGTCTTTTTTTTTTTTTAGTTGTAAAAAAAACAAATGAAATCTAAAAGAAATTCAACGTAGCGCAGGCGTCTAGGAATTATTAAAAAAAAAAATAAAATAAAACGTTAAAATATTTAATACAACGGAATTTCGTACATTTGTCGGGTGAGACGATCTGTATAAATCACATATGCCGCACGAAACGTCAATCGTCAAATTTTATTTTTTCGACGTAGACGTGTTCATAATGTTCGTCGACGACACGAGACCTTT
The DNA here is from genome assembly GCA_032441835.1 of Slavum lentiscoides. Taxonomy (NCBI): domain Eukaryota; kingdom Metazoa; phylum Arthropoda; class Insecta; order Hemiptera; family Aphididae; genus Slavum; species Slavum lentiscoides. The sequence continues at coordinate 2,072,037 of CM063713.1, forward strand.
CGTACTTTCTTTTTTTTTTTTCTTCATCCTTTCCATACGAACCGTCTTTTACCCTCAATAATATAAAATATTTCGCTATTATTGCGCTCGCGCGTTATACATGCGTGTCGCAGGCAGACACGACTCGTGACAAACGTCATACGCGTTTTACTGCGTATATAATAAATAATAAATGCCGTTTTCACAGCCCGATTTCGTCGGGAATAAAACGATTTTGAATTCGTGTGAAATTTTCACGAAGAATTTCGTTCAAAGCGATATCATCGTATGTTATACGCAGCGGAGCGTCTTTATTCATCCACCTTCTATTTAACACAACTCTCTGTGTAGTTTTTTAAAAATTTTTTTGGGAAACCGTGAACGTTTGTTTTGAGAACGTTTCTATTTAACGAATTAATTTTGTAAAATTACCACAGTACAAATTCAGATACGCCCGTGTGCCCGTAAGCCGCTTAAATAATTTTTATAACCTTCTTGTTACCGGCTGTTTATTTTATATCATTGGTTCTCAACCGGTGTGTCGCGTGTTACAGTGATGTGTCGCCAAAAACATTTTTTACTCATAGTTTCTTATACTTTACACACTGATTTACTTTTATAAACTAATAATTTTTTAAATTTCAATACCTACCTTACACTGTTTGAATACTTTCCATGGGTATATATTTGTTAATTTTTCAAATATCTATTAAAGCGTGTCGCCATTTTTACGGATCTAAATTAGGGTGTCGTCGCACAAAAAAGGTTGAGAACCACTGTTTTATATAAATGTATTTTCGCAGGATATCGTACAATTTTTTTTTTTTATTTAATTCCATAAATAGTATTTGTATGTTTTATTACAAGTATAATATGAGTATCATTATTTTCACTATTATTCCGTTTAACGTTACGTTTTACAGAAACATTCGTTTGACGCGATAAACACGAGATTTCAAGTGAGAAAAAAAAAGTAATTTCTTTATTATAACGATGTTTTTGAAAAGAATCGTCGATTTCGTTATAACGAGTAAAATTATTACGTCCACATAGGGGATTTATGTAAAAATGACGTTTATAACGGCACATTACGCGTTAACACGAGTCAAAACTTTATCGCAATTTTATATAAACCGTTTTCTTATTTATACCATCGCGGCATATCGCGTAAAAAAAACTCGTCGAACAAAGTTTCGAACGTGTCGTTATTATTATTATATCAATATATTACACTTAATCGGTGTGACAAATGAATTTTTTTTTCACCAGCTGCAAATTTATCTATTATTATTTAATATAGATCGGACACGTAGACGAATATATCTCATGCAAAAACATCTGTTTCGAAGTATACGGACCGTAAGGCTCTTCCGTTCCGGACGAAATATAGCTAAAAACTTTTTTCAAACTCGTCTAGACCTTTTATATCTTTTTGATGCACTGTGAACGGAGAGTCCAAATAAATCGCGACCTACGCGTATACCCACCTGCAGTGGTTCTTCCGCAACGATTATGGCAAACACTACACGAATTCTTGGTCGAGCAAAAATTAACCATGTGATGCGTTTAATATGTAGGAAATAAATGAGTTTTTGGGGAAAAAAACGTAATTTTTTTAACCACCATTGCGTTGAAATATTTGACGTTAATACTAAACAACTCCATAATAAACCACTTTTAATGCATGCAATTTCGGGCTTAGAATAAAAAACTACTACATAGTATACACTTATGAGATACTGTTAAGGCATTAAACGTTCATAAAATCAATTTCGACCCGTCACACTATGCGTATATACTAAATGGATTAATATATTTTATGTTTCTAACCGTACATGTCCCAGATCTCATCAGAATCTTGTAATTAAAGCGTTTGATTCCGATACAATCCTCGGGAATCCTCCGAGAAGACGTAATCGTCTTTTGTGTGTATAGAGACCTCAATTATACGGAACAAACAATTTACCCGTCATTCATTTTTTTACCCTTTTATTTTTATCGCATGTACTCGTACAGAATTTCGTTACCGATTGTAAAACGGTAAAAAATAATGTTCAATTCAATGATTTTAAACTGCGTTTGATCGACGAATAAAAGTTTAACAAACTTCTATACAATTATGTTTTATGTAAATCATTAAGTTTTCTGTAATACTATAAATCAGCAATATAATATGCAATGAATAGTGCACAGCAAAATAAAATTAAAGCGATCTGTAAAAGAGAGTGTGTGAAAATTCGAAACTGCGCATTTTACTACACATTTATTTATCGAAAAAAAAAAAACAATAATTTGGTTTTCTGGACAATCGCGTGTATCGCGAAAGCGAATATGTGAGATAATATCGGATCAACGCACACAAGGTATTTCCTCAGCCTCGGGAAAAGAGAAGAACAGTGAAAAACGTCTCGGAACGTCTTTAGAAGGAAAATGTAATATTTTTCAACGTCAGATAAATATTTGGCGGAAACCTCGGTTTACACGGTGAATCTGTTCTAAATTATATATATATATATATATATTTATATACAAACGAACACAAACACTCGCGAAGCACACACATAACCGCGAATTCCATAGATATTGGGCCGACAGAGTCGTAAATCAGAAAGTTCCCGTTATTCGAGACAAATACTTTTCCAACTGAAAACGGTTTCGGGCCGATACTAACTTCGCAATCAAATAATTTTCGGAAATAATACTCGTGTTATATTGGTGGCGCGCGAACCGGCAGAAACTCGTTAATAAACTTTAAAATCGGTCGTGGTGTGGCCCGGGGGGAAATGCGTTGGTACATATCATGTACCTACGTACTCGTATATGTAGCAAAAAAAAAAAATAATAATAACGAAAAACGAGCAAAAACAGATTTACGTATAATTCGCACCGACGAATCAAATTTACATTTCGAAGGGCGTATTTATCACGCGCATAATATATAATATTACTACTATTAGTAAGTTTTAAACATTTTTTTTCTACTTCTGCACACACAGAGGATTAAAAAAAAAACCGACGGAGACTGGCAATTTGTATCGTACGGGTGATTACGTTCTCTCCCTCCGTCCTGACATTACGGTTTTCGAAAGCGATTATTATAGTAAAATTAACGTATGACCAGATCAACTCGATGCCGTTCTAACGACGCCAGTCAGTGCGATAATTAATTTCAAAAAAAAAAAACGAGGGGAAAAAACACTTTGACGTTTTAATGAACGAGCATTGGTCGGCGAGAAGTGCCTCGTTATCGTTGAACATTCGATCGAACGTAACTCTACAAGCAGGAATTTCAGAATTTCAAAATGATTGTTTTTCCCGATAATATCGCGGTCATATCGCGTTTACAGTTTATTAGACTCGCCGAACACAATGCGCGGAACGCGCATTCTGTATAATTCTCGTATATGAAATATGGACCCCTATAATAGTGAGCCGCCATATGCATTCCGTTTCTGTTTTTCTGTTTTTGTTACCAACTTCATTACGTAAAAATAACCGATTTTTGGTACTAACATCGATACTACGAGCGCGTCGCTTTGTGTCCCGTTATATCATCAAAGTAAATAATAAAACGTGATAAATATCATGGAAGAAAATTATATTTCATCGTATCCTCCATGATTTTTATATCTTATAGAATGCTTACGGCGGCATCCTATCTGGGGTCATATGTTGGTCGGTACACGCGCGTTCCGTGTATCGAGTTCAGTGATTAGACTATGGGGTATATAATATTTGTATACTATAAAGTTACATATTATAGAAATAAAATGAGTCAGTCCGTACAAAGCGGTTACGATTCCGATGATGAGTTCATCGATCTCTGGTCGTAATCTTGACACGAGGTTTAACGCATCGATTATAAGGACAATTAATTGCGCTTTATCAATATAAAATTCTATGTGACGGAGTCGCCTTCGCTCCACCCCGTAATTACGCGCCACTGCCTTCAGTCGTAAGTGATTTCGTGTATAACACACACACACACACACAAACATATTATTACACGGATACGTAGGCGATTTGTTATATTTACACCCCTCGCCGGTTCGGTTTATCATTTCGTTTTAGCCTGCCCTCCCCGTGCAGAAATGATTGATGGCCTCGCGGTGTACATTTTTTTTCCTACTACTTTTTATCATTATTATTATTCGACTCCAATCCCACGGTCCACGGTTACACGTTTTTCCCGCCGTCCATCTCGTGTGCAGGCTTATCTCGTCCGCTTTTTTAAACCCCACTCACTCTCTGCTGAGTGTGCTCACTCCACGGATCCGCTCGCCTAGCCCCAATAGCTATACCGTCGAATCCACCGGAATATTATATATATATATATATATACACGCTGCACAGTGTACCTATATAAGCTGGCTCTTATCGTTTGATCTTCCGCGTCCACCGGTTATTTCTTTTGAAAAATGCCTCACTTTTGGCACGCGTATATGTATATATTATTTCGTTTCGGAATCGATAATGAACTCTCGGCCGGTTTTAACTGTCCGGATTATGTCGAGGACGCGCGCGAGCTTATTTTTCCCTTCCGCGTCCGTATCTGCCGGCGCGAATTTTTCTCTCTTCTCGGCAAAAAAAAAAAAAAACGGCACCGCCGCCGTCGTTACTCACCTGGCCGACAATTAATCAAAGCGCCTCGTTTCGTTTATATTCACTCCCTCTCTCTGCCTGAGATTTCTTATATTGCGTGCAATCTTAGCGTGGTATTTGTTTTCGTACGGAGGTCTTAATACGCGAGCACACGGTGGGGAAGGTGTGGAGAAGCGAAAAGTTACAAAGCTATACTGTGTGTGTGTGTGAGAGAGAGAGAAAAGAAAAGGCATTTAAATAATATATCGGATTTCCGTTGTGACGAAGCGATAAAGGTTCCGGTACGTCGTTGTCAAACGGCTCCCACGCCTCCACGTGAAAAATGTCTGAAATTCGATAAACCATCCGCGTTTGGAAACGTTAACATAGAGCGTTCGGATGACGCGGCGGTTTAACGTTTAGGTTTTTCGAATTGATGACCACCTGAGAATTCAAACGACTCGGTCCAACCGAGTACCTACGTACACAACACAACACGATAAGTCTCCAGTGTATTTATCAGCGGCTCTGTCGACGCGCTTCGAATAGCACCGAATCACTACCGAACGCGTTTCATGAATTCTGCAGGGACCGAGACGAAAAGAACTGGTTATAGAACACAGCACACTCAGTGTAGTATTGAAAGCTAAACCCGAAAACGGATATTTTTTTTTTTAGACGTCGTGGAAGGTTTTTTCTTTTTTTTCCGACTTCGTACTGCACAATAAAATCTATATAATGTCGTTCCGTTACATATTTCAGTGTTATTAATTGGCACGTTAAGGAAATTAAAAATGTCGATTAACAAAGTTAACTGATGAATAATTTTTTTTTTTTTGTATAATGTTTATTTCAAATCGTTAACGCGTTCTAGTCCATCTGAATTCCTTAACGTTGTTTGTATACATTAATGAAAAAAAAAAAAATTACTTTTAATTATGTCAATATAGTAGTTGATTAATATTTTGCGTTGATTATATAGTTTTGAAATATCGGGGCTAATGAAATTAGTTCTGTGTACATTGCGAATTATAAAATTAAGCGTGTTAATTTTTATGTCGAAAAAACTTGCAATCGAGCGCGAGTTGAATAAAGACGAAGAAGAAGAAAAAAAAATGAAATAAAAACGTAATAGAATAATAATCAAATTCCATTTTAATTATCATTTGAATCGTGATTTCTTTTGTCAATAATTCTTTTTAATTCGATAAAAAATATATATAAATATGTAATAGACTGCAGCAAATCGCCACGTAGAATTTATGACAGGACGACCAACAAACATTTTAATTTCTCCGTTTTCGTTCGAGTGCAGATTGGCATATTTTTAATCATTATTATATTTATTTTTTTGAAATTAATTAGCGTGCATAATAATACTAATAATAATAATAATAATCGATCGTTGGGTATAAATTAACGACGCGAGATTTGTCCATATAAATATATATAAACCCCGAGGAGAGAATATTATAAAGCTCCCTTTATCGTTCTATAAATAAAATTATTATAAATTCGTAAGGGTGCATTCTTTTAAAAACAAAAGTCACTTTGCCGAATGGGCGTACTAAATTAAAAATAAATTGAGAATTCGTGTTTTTGGAAAAATATCGAATACAAATACAAATTTTCATTGCGATTTATTTGTTTTTAATTTAATACGAAAGAATTTTAAAGTTTCGTTTTTTTTTTGTTGCGTTTTTCCGATTTTAAAATGGGGTTCCACAAGAAAAACGGCCCCTCTCAAATTTAAAAAAAAAAAAAGTCATTAAATAAATTATCATGTGACTCACTACAATTTAATTACCTATTATCCGAAAAATTACCGCTAATGTCAGTTTACATTTTTTCTTTTTATTTTTTTACTATACGATTTTATACGATTACTAACTGTCGTACAAATTTGGTTCATTATTTTTATAAAGTAATTCGATGTTTGTGAAATATAGCGGCTGTCACTGCAGATTTCTTTCACCTCTCACAATCAAATCTCTCGAAACGGCTTTATTTAAGTAGACGTTTTTGTACACTTGTCAATTGTGAAAACCTTTTCATGATCGTTTTGGTAATAGTTTAATAGCGGTTAAAAATTTTACCAAATTCGTATATAAAACTGTAATTTATTGAAATTATTATTATTATTATTTTTTTTGACAGAAAACAAACAGTTGAGAAAACATAATAGTTAATTTATGCTCCCTCCACTTAAAATACTGCAAAATACCGTTTATACATCAATATTATTGTCGCTTTACGACATTGGCACGTGTCAGTATAGTGACTCCAGCTGTTGGCTATAATATACGTAGATATATAACGTGTACTTATTAATATACACATCACTGTATACCGGGCAAAAGAAACTCGAAACTCGGAAATTTTTATCCGTACAAAGGTGTGTATAGTGTAGTAGTGAAATCCTTTTAAGGTCGATACACCGTGATTTTATTTTTTATTTTTTCCTCGTCGAGTTGTTAAAACTTTACAAACTTATTTGAACAGCTGAATAAATTATCTGCATAAATAATGTAGGCTAAATGGATGTTTTCGTTGAAAAAAGTAACACGCTTTTAACTTAATTCTCTGAATATAATCGTAATACTTTATTTATTTTTTTTTTTTACTTTATATACATATATTTTTGTTTCCACTTGTCAGGTCTCGGGAAACTTTTATTTCTTTATGATTGGTTGAAAACACAAATCCCTCACGAGCAAGAGAAAAACCACTGTGGTATACGTCCCAAGGAAAATAATGCGCTATTCCCAGTCGCGTGTGCATAAAGATTTTTATGATTTTTATGAGTTTTAATAACGTTTTCGTATAAATTATTATTACAATATCGTTGTCCCTGTACCGTACTCCGTTTGTCATATAATTGTGTCTTAACGTAAGCGGCACTTCCTACACGCGTATAGTAAAATATGTAATCTACTTAAAACACTACACGCGGGTGTATACCCTTTCCTCTGTACAGTTGTCGTGATAGTTTTTATTACCATCTTTATTATTATTTTTAATTTATGTTATTTTTAATGAACTTAACAGTCGTTTCGTTTCATATTACAGCGACACATAAGAAATTGTTTTTCACGAGGACTTGTTTTTGATTATATTTTAAATTCACATAAGTTTATAATATACACTTTTAATGCGCGAAATTGATAAAAAATTTTTTTTTTTAATTTAATTTATCGTAAGTAGTTTTAAATTCGTATTCCTAGAAATAGGTCGAAAACAGTGGCGTACATAGGATTTCATTTCGGTGGCGGTGGGTAGTGGTTAGGAAAACAGAAAAAAATTAGAAATTAGAAAAGATATCAAAAATTAAGTTTATTTTAGTTATTACTTAATGTGCGTAAATTTAAACAAAAAAACCACGAAGGACTATGTGTACGATTTAGAATCGTGTCAAGAATTTTTTTTTTGGGGGGGGGGGCATAAGAATTGCGTAAAGGAAACTATATGAATTGACAAACGATAGCAAGAAATGATCGCGAGTATAGTGTTACAATATTCTATTACGATCGTTATAATTAAAAATTATATATTAATACATATATTTAATTATATTTTGTTACTTTTTGTTATATATTATGTCATATGCGTGTATATCAAACTAATATTAAGTAACTATTTTCCATTACATTCAAAAATTTAATTGTCGAGTTGTAATAGCTACCGGCTAATAACTATTAATAAAAAAAATAAAAATATTAACATGTTGATTATTTAATATTACGTATTACGTAATCTATGGTTATGTTTATAGTTACTACTTTTTGTAATTGATGTTAATACTTAAAACTATCAAAATTTAAAAAAAATTTATTTATCGACCGTAGACTATCACATTCGTTTTTTTAACATTGAAATTTTTCATGAACTCTATTATAGTATATCGTTAATTTTGGACGTCGATCTTCGATCACATTTTATAGTTAAAATAAGCCCTTAAAACGCTATTTGCAACCGCAAATAACATTGCCTAATATGTATTACGAAAATGATAACGAATACTAGGCAATGATACCGTTTTAGGAATTGTCATTATTTCCCAGGAATTGTCAGCATTTCCAAAAACATAATATTAGAATAGAATTTTTTTTTTTTGTGCGCACGACAAGGAAATAAATTCGTAAAACGAACAGATTTTCTTCCGTTATTATGTCGTCAGTATCAAAACTTGAAAATCGTTTGAAAAAAAAAAAGGAGAAAAAAAAATTCCATAACATATATATATATATATATAGACTGATGAAAACCAAGAGAAAAAAAACTACGGAATGCCATTGAGCTGGAAATGCGGTAAACTTCTTGACCGTATTGTGTGCGAGTGGTACGTTTTACTCTCACAATGGGAATCGCGTAATCGTTTTTTATCCGTTCGTTCCTTGGGGGTCGTATTTCTATGTATGTATTTACTTTTCTTTTCACGACGTGTGTGCGAGCTGTAATAATTCGAACAAAACGCTATTATATCACGTCAAACGTATTTTTATTTGTTGAATTCGTTCGCGGCTTTACCATTTTTACGGCTATTATGTCGTCATGTGTTTGTTGTATTTTTTTTTTCATTACCCATTAGGTCAGGTTAGGTTTATTTTTACCCTTTTTTTCTCTTTCCTAAACGTTTATTTTGTGTGTTACAGATTTTTGTTTGTCGCGTCATTGCTGCTGGCGCATTTCAGCTTTTCCGCCGAGTCCACAGCGAACCGGTGAGTTTTTATCTTACGCGACGTGTTAATACGGTGTTAAATATTTATACGCAATTATTGTCGAACCATACGCAAGAAAACACTGATAGCGTTTCCCGAAGCCGAAAATAATGACTTTTTTCGACGATAAATTAGGAAAAGTTTTTTTTTTTTTTTATTTTCAGCGTTATTCGAGTGTCCTTGTGTCTCTTTATTATTAAATTATTTTCATCGGCGAAAACAATCTAAATCCGATATAAACGCGAACACTCGATACTCGCGCCATTAGAAAAACTTAACGCCATTTTTTTCCAATACTTTCTGTCGTGCAGTAGGTATGGAAGTGGTGTGTTGTCAATCCACGTCATCGCACAAAAGTGTTTCACGTCGTAGTCGGTTCTTTTTTTTCTCTCCAACATTTGACGTATCTGATATAAACTACGTTAATGCACTTTAATTTTTTTTATTTTAAATTCGTCCACGAGTTTTTCTAACGCCCATATATATATATATATATATAGTCATTTTACGTAATGATTTTGTTATTATTTTGATAGTTCTCCCCTGTTTATTGACATATTTTTTTTATCGTTGAAATATATATATATATATATAACGTAAAACGTTTTTCATAAGAGAGGAACATTTTTGAAAACGTCAAATCATATTTTTATTTCGAAAAAAGAAAATTCTGTACATATTATATTGTATTTTATAAAATACAATAGCGTATTATTTGATAAAAATATACTTTTTTCATTTACCGACTCGTAATTACTATATTTATAAACGTTATTATAATCATTATAGAATAATTAACGTTGTGTTTAAGATTTCAAGACATACGCTGTTCTTTTACTATAATGTAAACGATTCTAAACGGTCTTGCTTCAAAATCCTTCTCAGTTTACTTTTTTACAATAATCAATTTTTGGAGAGAAAAAAAAACGTACACCAAGAACGGTTATCGGAATTATATGGAACAATAATAATAATAAGTATAACAAAACGAGTTGTGTTTTCTACCTTCAGAAATTTTTATATATATACATATTTTAAAATCCGTTATTGTAAAATCGTATTTTGTGTAAGAACTTCGGTTTATGAGAAAACTCCTAAAGGCTTATTTGGCCGTTGAGACTTAAAATTTCAGACGATACCTATATTTATATACTACACCTCAGGCTTTCCGCGCCTATGAGTACGGCTTACGTATTATTCCAATTTAGCCCTTGACAAAATCCCGACTTTAATTCTGCGAAATCTTTAAGGTCTCTCGATAGTTATACTAATTATGACATACTGATGTTGAATTTGAAAAATTTCTTCCAGGGAATGCTCCGTGGAAAAGTATAAATGATTCTGTCACAGAACACTAAAAATCAGACCGACCAAAGGTCACACGGTTTTCGTCAGAAGTCTTCAAACGTTGTATTATTATTATTTTTTTTTTTACCGTTCTAGTGGTGTTTAAACGCGGATCGATTTCTATCGATGCCGTTATTAATTTAGAATATTCGGCGATGATATGATTTTTTATTTTACGGAAAATGTGGCAAAACGGCGATATACATAAATCGTGTGTGCGTGCGTGTATGCGTCAATAACGTAATCTATATAAACGTTAAAAATAAGCTTAAAAGCAAAATCCAAAAGTGACACATCATCAATAAATAAACGATATTTATCCGTAGAGCACAACACACGCGAACACTATCCGTATAGTAATCCGAAAATATATAATATATAGATGCGCTCTATACATACAGTTAAATAATAAATTACGTTAATACTGTATACTATACAACGAGCGAGAGATCGAAAATGTTTAAAACCGTTATACTGCAATGCGCGTATACGCGTTCACTGCCGTCTATATAGCGAATCAGCCGAACAATAGGTTCCACATTTAACGTTTATTGTTATTTTGTTTTATTTCGAATATATTTTTTTTATTACATTAAACGCAAATATGAGAATAAACGACTAGTCCGAACCAGGGGCGTATACAAGCGGAGGGATGTGGGGGTCAGATCCACCCATGATCTTTTTTTTTTATAAGGTTCCTTATTAAGGCTCATTGACATAATTCCGCCCATATAGGCCACCACATATCTAAATCCGGACCTGATCCCCTGCCCCCCATTGAAAAATCATGTATACGCCACTGGTCTGAACATCTCTCTGAACTCCTAAACCGCGGGGAGTCGAAACGTGTTCGAATCAAACTCGATAAAAATTCCAAAACCCGTAACCCGAAATCGTGTAAAACCGTATTGAAATATTTATACTTGATCGATACGAACATAATTGACTGTTAACGATTTATAACTAATCAGTCAAAAATTACGAACCGATTCGTGCCGTTGAACACTACATGACGATGAAAATGATTAAAAACGGATGGAAGAAAATCAATTTAAAAGACAAAAGGACTAAAAAAAATACGCCTATATATGTGATTTAGAAAATTTCGCTTGTTCGTCCTACGCGTAGTACGAATCCAATTCGTATATCTAATATATCTTCGTATTGGACAAATAGCGAAAAAAAATAAAGAATTGCCTACAATATTATTACACGAACTCTAAAATTGCCCATGCCCTGCAGAACGGATACGTCGACAATTTTAATGGTTTCTTCGGAATATTCTAGTAGCATTCCCTTACGCTCGAGAAAATCGAAACGCTCTCTCGAGTAAAGTACTAGACGCCAACATCTATTTACGGACAAAATAAAATTTACGGTCCTCGGGAATTATGAGCAGTATCCGTTTGTTTTGGCAATCGATATAATATAGGCGCGTGCTCTTGTTTTGATGGCCAGTATATGATATCGTTGTGGTGGAATATTTCGTTAGTTCGGTTTTTTACGAAGAATAATCGAAAATATCGCGGTGTCGCCGAAGAAAAACACTCGTGCATCGTAAATCGTCAAAAACAAATTAAAGAAATTCCATTCGTGATTTGAAACTTGGAACAATGTACAGTGGACGACGGAATTTTTATGGTATCGTTAAAATAATAGTTAATATTATTAATTATAATATAAATATATATATAATAATATTTTATTGGTTACGAATAGATATTATAGTTATTAACTAATAGCTAATGACTGTTTATACGGGCATTCGATAGAAACCGCGTCGTTTTACGATTACATGACAGCACGCGTAACAGGGACTATTCCCAGTTGTAATAAATATATAGGTAGTAATAATAACTATAATATCTCGCAAATGAATTGGAACTCGAATAAGGGTAATATGCACTAAGTTAATGAGTGTAATTTCGTTATTTATTAAATACACTTTTTAGCTATTTTCTCTTACGGTTAACTACTATTTAATATTGTTTTGTTAATCGACATCGATATGGCGCGATACCATACGGAGGAAATCAAAAAGATATCGACCAGGGGCGTATTTAGATTTTTTTTTTGGGAGGGGGAGGGGTGCTGAGGCATTGAACGATATCATCGTCGAGTTATTTCTAAATTTTAATCCAAGACTTTGGACCACGGACTAAGATATAACGGACTGGCATCGATACGACGTGAGGTGTAGAACGGGGCTGCTGGCAAATGTGCCTGCTTTATCAGTGTACATGGGGATTTTGCGGTTTCAGCGCTACTAGTGGTTTAATATAATGTCTTATTCTTTGATAATGCATCGACCTATTCGACATAATATTATTTTAATTCCCTCCAATTTACAAATTTAAAATCAAGAAGTCATAATCACGGACTGTAAGTACCACCGTACTGCAACTCCAAAGAATTATTTTAATGTTAAAATATAACACAATTATAAATTGAAAGCGTACGTTATCACGGAATAACAATTTTATTGTCAGTTTAATCAATAGATGGCGACAATTTCCTTATGCAATCCACCCCCTCCATGCGTCTGGCTGTACACAAAACACACTGCTTATACATATTATGTACCTGTCCTTTCGAGAGATCTCGCGATGAACTGATAATTCGTATTACGGTTGACACTCTCAAAACGGGTTTACGAGGAATTCGAGACTGTCTGGTTCAGACGTGCGCCGTGCAAGCAATGCGCGTTGAACATTTGCAAGCACTGGTATCCAGGACTCAATTGCTGACTCATAAAACTCATCTTAAAGTGATTTTTTTTCCAAAACCACCCCTCTCCCTCCCCCTCCCCCCAAAAAAAGAACGTTGTGTACTTTATGTAAAGTAAGGAAGAAAAAAAAAAAAAAAACAAAAGACGTGGCCGGGGAGTGGCAAGTGCCAAGGGGGGTAGAAAATTTAAATAAACCATAAAAGTCGCGTGTACGCCGCGCGGGACACGAAAAAACACCATTACGCGAAAAATGTGATCCCTTCCGATGCTAATACCGGGATCCCTCACCACATCCATCGTCTACTTCGTTCTCGCTTCCCACACTATAACTTCGTCACCGTCCCGGTGCCGCGCCGTCGTCTCCCGGCCGCAATTGAATTACGATGACGAATATTTGATATGACCTGTAGCGACGACGTCAAAATGGAAATTTTTGAAAAGCCTGAGGCCCGTCAGGATACGGCTCGCGGAGGAAACCGAATTCGAAATTCGTTTAACGATACGGACGCCGCCCTCCCCTCCCACACACACACACACACACACAAACAGCTAGAAAGTTCCGGCTAAACTTCTTCTCCTCCGTCGTTTTCTGCCGCGCCCGTGCTGGTCATTAGTGGCGCTGCAGTTTCGAATCGTTTCCGAACACAATACGACCATTACGCTCGAGACAAAGTATTCCGAACCAACGATTAATATTTGTTTAACTGTATATATATATCCGGTATGATAATATATTAGGCCCTTATTGCGTTGACGTTGACAAATGAGAGCGGAAAATTATTAGAATATTTAAATAACATTTTTAGATTCCGCGCGTATTGCGCGCGTATAGCGACGTGTTTGTTATTACTATTATTATGATTATTATTTCGCCTGAGATCACAATTTTTCGTGTGGCCAGGGCCTGAGTTTGCCGCCAGTAGGCTAGGGTTGATTTGGCGCCTCTACGGTGGAGTTGGGGGATGAAAGGACGGGGGGTCCAGGAGGAAGCCCGTAAAACGTATATTATTTATTGTTAAAAATAAAATGTATTTTATATTTGGTAATAAAGAAAAGAAATTAAAAATTTCAAAATTATGATTAAACTGCATTAAATATATATATATAAATAAATTACCTCTATTTTTTGGAAATTTTGCGCCTAACATTAGTTTAAACATTCTGCGAAAAATGTTTCTTTCTTGATTTTGACGATGCGAAAGATTTCACTATTTCATTGAAAGAAATATTTTCCATAAATGTGTTTTCAATAAACAAAAGTGCCTTCGTTTTATTTTCACAACGATAATATAACACGATTGCTACGACTACTGCGTATTATGTTTGTGTATACCTATAGACGTAATAAAGCGTTATCGCGAACATTTTATTCCGTAAAATATTTTATTTTCTATTATAATAATATTGTGTGCAATTACTTTGGAAAGATTAAAAAAAAAATTATTGTGCCTTTTTTTTGAAGTTAATATTATTCAAACACGGTTTATACGTACGCTACGCCACCGACGTACAAGCTACAAGGTTTTGAACGAAATCAATTGAAAGAAAAAATTATTTTGTGGCGCTTCCAATTTAACATTGGCCGATTGGCGTCCTAGGCTGTAGCTTACTCGGCCTATTCGTTAATCAGGCCCTGCGTGTGGTAAAAGATTGCACGGACGATCTGCGTTTGGATGGGGGAGGGTGGAGCATATGTGTCAACTTTGTAAAAAAACAACCGGAAAATTGGAGGAAACGAGCCGTTAAAATTATCCGTTTCGAAAATTTTCGTATTTTATTTTGGAGAGCTTGAAATGTAATGAAAACTCAGACGTTCTAATCTATAATATTTCGATCGATTATAACGAAATAATTATTTGTAAAGTCAAATTATTAATAATGAAATTTGAAAATCTCTGTCTAAGTGTTCCGCATGAACCGACGTCCACAAAAATCAGCGAGTCGATATACTATTTTTTTTTCTACCGTAAATATTTCCAAATTCACGCCGTATAACTTTATACTCAAATATCGAAATGAAAAGAAAAACATTAAACGGTTTATCAGTTTTGTTAAAAAAGAAAAAACCCGTATTAATTAGAACGCGTATTCGAATAATGTAAAAAACATTTTAAAAGTATTATATAATAAATACTTCACTTTTTTCATTTATTTATTTCTTGTAATAAAATAAGTTGGGAAAATTCGTTTTTTTTTCATTTGAAATTGTTGGTGTTTGATTTTAAAATTCCGCATAATAGAACGATAAAAGTTTGATTTAAATAAAAAATGAAAAAAAATTCTGTAAAACCAAGTTCGACTCTTATAAAACAACCTGTATGCCATTATGTGTAACGTTAACGAGGACGATCATTATGGATTATGGTCCGTATCAATACATACTTTTTATATTTTTAGTTTGTCAACTAATATTTTTTTTCAATTTGTATAATTATATAATCGGAATAATGACTCGTTTCTGTTTATATATATATATATGTATACACGAGTATCTTACAACAAATGTTCTATAATAAATTTAAAAAAAAAATGAATAAACGTATTTAGCGAATATAAAAACGTAATTGAATGCTTTCATACAAATACGAATAAAATTAATGGAATTCTTTGGGAGGACTTTGGTTCGTTGGCAGTCACGACGAATAATTTTATTTTTAATGTTAAATCTAAAATCCCCGGTATCGTACTGCAGATAATTTATTAATGATTACAATATTGTATGGTTTGAAAATCCATTGAATATGCATTTCGGTTGCAGACGTGTGTTTTAAAAATTACCAAAACATACAGCATTATGAAAAAAAAAAAATTCTTATATTTCAAACCAAAATTTGATTAAAATAGAGTCTCTTTCAAACAGGCGTTTACGAACCATACGCTCTTTACCGTCATAAGTTGATTGTAATTTCAAAATATACTTAAAAAAAATACACGATATCATAAAGGGAATTTTTTTTTTAATACGAAACGGTTAGGGGTCACACTTTGATATAAACTGCAGCCGTCAGCTTTGTTCCAGTACTCGACCGTATAAAGTCAAAAATTAAAATCATTTTTTTTTTTTTTTTACTCGACTCGGATGAAATGCAAAAGTTAATTTTTTTTTCCAATATCTGTCCTATCCATATAATAATTCTGTTTCGGAGATTTTTTTTTTTTTTTAATGAAATTCAGAACTTTTCTCTCTCGTTCGAAATCTCTCTTTGTACCGGCCGCCTTCAGCCTCCGCTCGACTCGTACCGAAAATACATTTATATATATATATATACGTATGATAATTCCCAGAGTTTAATATTTTTCACCCCATCTCGGCATACCGTCCATGCAAGAGGAGGATGCTGACGGCACCGGAGGACTCCGTCGTCCCGGGTGATGGATGACCCCGCCGCAGCGTCTCACTCGTTCCGGTCAATCCAATAAACCGTGCACGGCCATATTTCACGATTTTCCTCTGCTCCACTGCGAACGCGCCTCACTCTCTCTCTCTCTCTCTCTCTCTCTCTCTGAGCACTAACTCTCGCCACATTATTTTTTCCGTCGGCGAATATAGTAGGTACACCGCCGCCGCAGCTTCTTTACCGACCGCGGTCCGCACTCGTCGTCGCGGAGAGTAAATCTCCGTGGAATTTTTTAATCTGCTCTGCAATCTCGACGCGGAGGAGACCGCGCGCGATTATCCGCGATTCCCATCGTCGTTATCCATCATTTCCTGTAGTTCGTAATTTTTTTTATTTTTTAATGATTTTGCAACGCGTGAATCATATTGGGTCCGCCGCCGTGGGAAAAGCGTATATAATGCGTGCATTATATTATACCGTCCACCGAGGTCGAGGCGACAAAATTAAATATACTTATTAAAATTCGAAATATCGAGAAAACTAAATGATAAGAAATAAAAAATGTAAAATATGTGATAACAGAGACGCGTATTTGTGAGTGAGAATATATAATAAAATAACGGACCAGGAGGCTATCGAATAGTTAGGACATGCCTTCCGAGTTTCAATACTTGATTAACGGTGCCTTTTTTTTCTATAGAGGTGACTGTACTCAGTAAATGTGGAACGCGTATTCTGTATAATTCTCGTGTATGTAATACGGACTCCTACAGTGAGCCGCCATATGCATTCCGTATTTACGTTTCTATATTTCTTTGTTACCATTTTCATCACGTAGAAATAACCGATTTTGGTGTTAACAAAGCACGTTGATTTGTGTTCTGCGATCTCAGAGTAAATAATGATAAATGTCATGGAGAAAATTATATTCCATCGTATCCTCCATGACTCGTATCTAACGGAATGCATATTATGGCGACCTTCTGGATGGAGCCACCCCTTTGCCAAGAAGAAAGATCTATTAATGTACCGAGACGAAATACAGATGTAGAAAAAGGAAAAACACCGTGGATGGAACGTAAACGAAATAACAATAAAACGGGAAAAGAAAGTAGTCACCAGATAGCGCTTGGACACAACATGAAGGGCGTGGCAGAAAGGCGCATAAATAGCGGTCATTTTCGACACACCGCAGTCAGACACGAATTACGTTGTTCACGCCTGACCGCCGTGACAACACTGAGCGGTCCGGTGGTTTTGGACCGCTATTTATAAGCGCTTTTTTGCCACGCCCTCTATGTTGTGACGTAGCGTTATCTGGCGATTACTTTCTTTTCCCGTTTTATTACGGTCGGCTGACGCGCTATGTCGGTATATGCGGGTGTTTAGTTTGACGCTGACCGAGCGACCGATCGTACGCGCATATGCAATCTTTATTATTTATTATTTTTATTAAAAATTAATAATATTATTATTTCGCGTATTTCAATGAAATGAGCGTAAGGATTCATCTTTTCTCGTTGTGTACTCGTTTACACGTTTACTCGTTTAATCTGTACACGACCGACCGAGTTTGTCGTCTGCTAAGCAATAAACGCTCGATCACGACCAATGATCAGCGCGCACTGTCATTTTCAATTGTATGTATTTTTTCGTGACAAATTTTTTATTTTTTTTTAATTGAAAAAAAACGCAAATCGTTGCAAAATCAATTTATACACGTATCGATATATGACATTTACGCTTGTTGTTAATGCCGGTTTTCTCGAATCGTTATGCAATTCGTTGCCGATTTCAAACGAAACGCAAATTACGAAATCGTTTTAATGTTTTGCGCGTCGTTAAAATTTCTGACGTATAATATCATAAACGATAATATATAAACGAGATAGTTACAACGGAAAATAAAGAGAATAATTTTTTTTTTTAACGAAATACGCGCGTTAAACGTAATTTTTTATCACCGTAAACGGGGGTTAGCTTAACTTTCAAATTATCTCAGACATTTCGGATGGAGTTCGAACCCTCAAAATCCCTACCTGCGTTCGCCTCTGGTATAACGTATGGCTGGGATAAAGCTCGTTGATGCTGTCACGAACATCCGCGTTAACGAGACAAAATTTTCGCAGTAATTACACACGGCGAGTCAACTATCGAAACGCGTCTACCGACCACAGCGGCGGGTGTGTATTCGTTTTGCAATCTCTATTTTCGGTTATTATTATCCCGTCAGTAAACGATACTAAATGATACTCGAATAATGTAATATTATTAATAATAATTATATAATATAATAATATAGACCGGTTAAATTTGTCGTGGCCAAAACCGCATAGACCTGGAATTATTACTATTATTAATTTCAAGGTTTTCTTACTGATATCAAACTGATTCTTGCTATCGTTTCCGTAGCAAGGATTATTTTTAAGCCATACTAATTTTTCGAACTGTACAATTAATATTATGAAATTATAATTTTATATTCTGATCGGAGCGAGGAATGTGTATTGGTTTTACAATGATGTGTTTTTTGTTTCTATGTCTGTACGCAAAAATTCTATCAGAAGGTTTGCTCCTCGATCTTTACAGTCATAGCGTATTTTTCCGATAGTAAATCGCGCATCTATTTGGTACCTTTGGAAAGGTCTTTTTTCGGTTATCTCAAAATCGCCTAAAAAAACTTAAAAACTACCGAAAAATTACATATAAAAATGCGATCTATACCAATAATATATTTATTTTTTTGACTAGTTTTTTTTTTTTAATAGACGCGAAACCCGTCGTCGAAGAATCGTTTTTCTCTCTAAAACAATCGGTCATCTACCGACGAGCATGTCGACTGTCCGGCCAAGTTTTTAAAACTATTTATTACAAGCTTTAAATAGAGGTTTAGCTATCAATTTAACTTAATATCCTATCTATTACGCCCGTCCCATTAAGTTTCGACTGCATTGCTCTTTTTTTCCCCCATACTCCTGTATAGGAGACGGAAAAAGTTTTAATTTTCAAACGAGATGCCTGTTAAGTTTTTCATTTTTTTCTTTTATTTTTACACTGACGGTTTCGTTTTACTCTTTTCCGATTCGGATAATTCATTATTTTTTCACGTGTTTTGTATACCACAAAGCAATTGTGTTTCCGGTTTTATATTGAGTTCTTGAAAAAACGACTGTTATATACGCGTATACCACACAATGATTCTTATAGGAAAGTCTTTATTAATTTTCGATTTGAAATTCTAGAAATTCAACTGTATTGCTGGTGAACAACTGTAATTAATAAACAGAAAATAATATATACAAATCAATAATACAGAACAGGCGCTTAGAGTTTAAGAAAACGCAATACAGGTTATTGCGCCCGTTTAGTATTACACACTAAAATAAATAATAAAACACTCCGGTTGATAATTAATAATTTTAAATTTATATTAAAACAGTAAACAAGGACGACAATAATTACAATAATTATTCAATTAATAGTATAAATAGAGAAAAATGCTCGAAAATTTAAAAAGAGATTACAACTCAAAACGTATATTTTATAAAAGTAAAATTTATTCCGACTAGATCTGCACATACGACGCTGCAGTATAGTCTCACTCAATGGCCGCCCTTTCGGCAGTCAACGCGATTCTAAAAATAATAATAAATCGAACAAATATTACGAAACGGATGTTTTTATAAATCGAAAACACGCGTTCCATACAACTATACGAGTAAATAAAGAAATCTATTTAACGCGATTTAAAAAATAAAATATAAATTACTCAATAATGTAACCGTGAACCTCTGGCCACGGTTAATTTGTCGTTTACCAAAATCCTATTTATAATTCATAGAAATTAAGGATTTAAAACGGTTATAAACAATAGTGTCGACGAACATCGGTTATTCGAGTATTCGTTACATTCAGTGTTAATTATTTTCTTTATAAAAAAAAAAAAATCAAAAAGATATTTTAAACAAAATAATTTCACGAACAAAACGACAATATTTATAAGTGAAAATACATTACTGTACACACGTTCTAATAGAAAAATAATCAGTTTCAAAATATTTTTATAAAATCACATTTCTTGTTTTTTTTTTTCGTCAAAGCATGGCCCGTTAAATTCGATTTCCTATAACTTTCATCGTGTTATGTTCCGGTTAGTTTGATTTAGTTTTCTTAGATTTAAAAATATGAGTATACGTGTGGATTCTTGAGGCACGACGATTATAGCGTTTATTACGTTTTTTTTTTAGTTTGAAATAATTTTGGTTTTTAACCACAATAAGTTAACGTCTAGTATTATTTGCTAAGAAAAAAAAAATAAAGAAATTAATAACGAGTTACACAATATTATGTAAACGATAACCGGATCGTTTGGAAAATATTGAATATATATATTTTTTTTGCAGCAGCAGCAGCAGCATTGATATTTAATAAAACATTAGATATTTCTATTTTAAAGCTCTCGGGCCGGCGCTGCTGCTGCAGTAATCTCGCGCACACCGAGCACGCGCGTATTCGAAACGGATATTATTGTAATAATATATTCCTGTGGAGGAATCGTCGCGCTGGATCTCGGCCAAAACGATGTTTTTGTGCGGCCTTTGCCGCGGCGCGCGACGCGAAACAACTACAAAGCATTTATACATTCGAGTAAATTTAATATTATTACACCGAGTATTATTGTTATAACGTATTTACGTGATAAATCGTTGAAAATTTTTATTACCGCGCGCTTTGATGTGTACACGACCGTGTATAAATATCGTTTAAGCGACCGCGAGCAAGACGACGGCAAAGGAAATTCGATTTCGCAAAGGTCGTCGGCGGGGGGGGTGTCCGAACAGAAATCGTTATAATATACGCCGGTATTCGCAGTGCTCGAATTGGGAGGATTAAAGAATGGGAGCTCTGCTAATAGAAAAAAAAAAGAAATTTACTTCAATATAACGCGAAGATTACGTTTCCTCAACCTCCAATCATCATTTTCACGTAGTAAAAGTCCTTTACCTTTAGTCCCCCCCCGTTCCAGTAAACAAAAATAGTTGGAGTACGCAGATAAAAAAAAAAAAATAGTATAGGAGCTACGTCCCTCTGCGCACTCCCTCCTACAACCAATCACCCAATCGGATGAGGAAAAAATTTTCCTAAAAACCTCGAAAAAATAGGATTTTTTAGTACGCTTTACAAATATCAAAATTAGTTAATCGCTATATGATGCTGGTAAAAAAAGAAATCGTTTAATTTGTAATAATAAATAAATTAAAAGCGCGACGATTCGTTGACGGATGTGTTGGGAAAACGAGGAACAGACCATTACAGAAACGTCGAATGCACAAAAATTATAAACTCGCACCATTGCAGGATGAATGATCCTTATGACGGGACACGTCCGTATTCGTTTTCTGTATGTGCTGTGCAGTGAGCACACCGGGAAAGGTTATACGCGCTGCGATTTACGCATTCATAACGTAAATTTTGATCATGTTTTATTTCAAAGCTCGTATTGTTTTTAAAGTAAAATATAACCTAATGTAAATTTCGATTGTTTTAAAAGATTTATTTATTTTTTGAAATTTAACATTTATATTTAATAATATTGAAAATAAAATATATTTCTAAGAAAAATATCGAAAATCGATTTTCACCCAGTTCACGAGACGAGCGTATATATATTTTTCGCACAATATTCATGAAATGATCGTTTCACGTATAAATCCAATTCCTATATTGTTTTTAAACTATTTCGTCCACGGGTTATTACACTGCGCGTACCTGCGTGTACGTAGATGACGTTTTGTGGGCGAATTCGGCTGTACGGTTAGTAATAACTGTACACGACGGCGTCGTTGCGGAATAAACGGGCGAATATTGCGATTGACAGAATTAATTAAAGTTTGTTCGTCATGATAATAACGATATTATGCACCCGCGGTTTTATATATACTCGTGACTTGTAGCGGTATTTTTTATTTTTTTGAAGTTGGGTAAGAGTTAAAATAAAATTGCAACTGGTGTGAAAACGATTTTTTGACCGAAATAAAATGCAAATTAACCAATTTGATTGGAAATATTGTTGAGAAATTGATTGTTTTTGGATGAAAATCGTCCTGCGCGACAACGTGCCTATATTACGGATAATTTATTTATTTTTCGACATTTTTTCGACGACTTCAACGGCGTTTTCACGCAAAAATGTTGTTAAAAACGATCAAGTCGTAAGCGATCAACTGTTTTCGTACAAGTAGAATTATTATACTTTAGTGACCTATTTTTATAGATCGTGACCACCGATTGTAGGCTGTATTTCGATTGAGATAACGCAGCAATAATTAACGACCTCAGAATATTATGTCATAGCAGTAGGGACAATTCTGACAATACCACCGAAACCTATTCGAACGTTTTTAGTATTATTATAATTGTACATTTTTGTACTGTTATTTATAAATTCGATATTTCCGACATCATTCCGGGACGGTGATGTATATATTCTATTACATACAGTCGATCATATCCATATATAAAGATACTGTCTGGCGTATTTCAAAAACAAAACTCTTTGGTCATGATGATAATATGGTGTGCTATACCTGTACACAATTTTTTCACGGATATTATACATTTTCTTTTATTCCATACTTCCCAATTGTAAACCTAATAAAGTGTAGACGTTCGCCTATTTCATCCCTGTTCGCACTAAAAAGTAATATTTTATAGACGATTTACGCATTTATATTTTCGATAGTTATATGCGCATTACGCGAAGAATTCCAGTAACCATTCGAGTTCGTTATGGAATTATTTTGAAATAATTTGTAAGTTTTGCAGCTTTTCGGCTCAGATCAACGCACTACGTTCTACAAAACAATTTAAATAATCGTTGATAATTTTCGATATTATCACGTTCTCGTTTTTTCCAACAATACTCGTTTTTCTTTTCTGAAATCCATTAAGAATTATTTTTATTTAAAATACGTTTACGAATATTATACGAGAATTTTCGTTTTGTTAAATCGTTTTTACATCTATCCGCCTAACGTCGAAACGTTTGACGGTTGGTTCGTTTCGCGCTTGGCTATCTGATGGGTTTCCCCGGAACGGACCAATAACATGCCGAGAAGGGAAAGCTGCGTATAGCCAATGGTGGTTGTTGTTGGCCCTGAAAAGGGCCGTTTTAAGTAAAGCGAGCTCGTCGCCTTGATTGTATCCGTTACAGCATCCCCCCTGATCTTATCAAGGTGCTGCCGGCTTAAGATCATTGAACATGGTCTGCCATTCATAGTGTTTTGCTTCGTCGGTACGCTTGAACGCCGCTTTGTATATGGCCTTCCGTAGCTTGTTTTTAGACAAGTACCATAACGGGATCAAGTCCTGGTCTTTGTCTGTGTATGTTGAAGTCGGTTTTTCGTGCTTTGCCAGTTCTGTGGTGATAAGTTTGAGTACTACTCCTTGATTCACATCGGAACGTTCAAACGGTACATAGTCGTGGAGGGTGCTCGGCGTCACAAACCTCCAATCAAGTGGTTTCTTGATTGGAAGCTTTGTCGTTCTGCCCGCCGTTGCTCTCTCCTCGCCTTTTGAGGTGTTTTCTGGTTGGTACGTCCCGCGGACGCATTCTGCTGCCATTTTCCTTCGCTTTTTTGCCGCTTCCTCTCTTGCGTTGTTTAATTCCTGTCTTCGTTTTGTGTCCATGATGAGGTCCAGTTCACTACTGATAATAAATCAGCGTTCTGCCGAGTTTATAAGCTTTTTGAAGCTGATTTGCGACGCCCTAATTGGTCGATCGCGGTGTTTCTTATTGGTGTTTGCTCATTGGTCAGAATGGTACGGACGAACATTTATCGTATTGATTATGTCCTCCTCCTGTGAACCCGTTTTCACAATTGCCAACGTGTTCCGACTTATTACTTTCGTGATCGTATAAGGTCCTGTATATAAGTGGAATAATTTTTTTATTTCGCAATCCGCACTATTTGACAGTTTGTGATTGCGTATTAAAACTTGCTGCCCTATGGTGTAGGTTATGTACTTTTTGGTTTTGTTTTTTGCTTCGGTCCTATCAGCTCTCCTCCGAATTCTCCGCTGCACCATCGTGACAAGTTCCTCATGGTCGTGTGCTTGTGGCGGTTGTTGTGGAAACTTAATTTCCCGTTCTATGGGTCGGGCTGGTGGTTTTCCCTTGACAAGCTCCCACGGCGTGGCTTCCGTCACTTCCGACCGTAGTTGATTAATCCAGTGTTCGATCTTTTCCAAGTACGTTGGCCACTTGGTGTGTCGGTCCGCGCAGTATGTTCGAAGAATTCTCCCGATTTCACGATTGTATCGCTCCACCGGATTCGATTGCGGATGGTACGCAGTGGCGTACTTAAGATGGATCCCCAGTCTCTCCAACGTTCTTTTCCATATCTGGGCCGTAAACTGCGTCCCATTATCAGTCAGAATGTTGGTTGGTGTACCCACTTCCCGATATATTCATCCGTTATTCTCCTCAGGATAGCCGCTGTTGTTGCTTTCTTCAACGCGTATAGACGGGTATATTTTGAAAAGGTATCGACCATCGCCAGAATGTATCGAACACCACCCTGCCGACCGGTAGTGGGCCCATCAAATCCACCGAAACAGTCTCCAATATTTTGGATGGTCGATGCGATGTTGTCGGTCCTCCAGCGTTGAAATTGATTGGCTTGGTCCGTTGGCACACGTCGCAAGACTTGACTATCCCCCACGATTCGGCTCATGTCCCGGAAGGAACAGGACTCTCAATACGTGAAACGTTTTATATTTTCCTGGATGACCGTACAATTCGTGCGTTTCCTGTACTAATGGTCGTACCAGGCTAGTCGGTATCACCACTCTCCATTCCTCATTCGAGTTGTTTCGAGTGAATAATACGTCGCCTTGCGTCAACAAGTGTGGGCTCGGCGATTTTGCTATTTTTTCTCGGGTTTTCGGATCCTCTTTTTGAAGTTGACCCAACTCCTTTAGTTTCTTTCGTAATTCGATACTGTATTGGATGTCCCGGATGGATGCGATGGTAAGTTTCGTATGGCCGCTTTTCATCCCGTCCTGTGGATACCTCGATAAAGTATCCGCACCAATATTTTCTTTCCCCGCGATGTGTCTTATCTCAAGTTGAAACTCCTGGAGTGCCAACGTCCACCGTGTTAATCGACCACTACCCAACTTGCTTTGCCGTAGAAACGTTAACGCGTGATGGTCAGTCAATACTATAGTCGGTTGTCCGATGATATATTGCCGGAATTTGCTACAGCAATAGACGAGTGCCAGCGCCTCTTGTTCGGTGGTCGTGTATCGAGTCTCAGCTGGTTTCAATACCCGACTCACAAATCCAATCGTCGCACGTTGGTCCTCTTCGTTAATTTGGAATAGTTCTCCCCCAATGGCAACTCGAGATGCGTCTGTGTTTAGGAAAAACGGCTTACTGAAGTCAGGAAAGTTCACCACTACTTCCTTGAGGAACGCTTCCCTCGATTTATTAAAGGAATTTTCATGCTGTTTGGTCCACTCCCAATCCTGGTTCTTTTTCAACAAGTCTGTGAGCGGTTGAATCAGATCTGCGAACCCTCTGATGTATTTGCGGTAGAAATTGAGGAACCCGAGATATTTTTGCACTTCCTTTTTATTGATTGGTGGCCGGAACCTCATTACTGCTTCGACCTTCTCCGGGTCCATCCGTATCCCTTCAGCGGATATGATATGACCAAGGAATTTGACTTCCGGCTGGAAAAACCTAGACTTCTCCAAATTAACCGTGACATTGTATTCCTTGAATCGGCTTAATACTCGACGTAGGTGTTCGTAATGTTCTTCCAGCGTACCGGACATGATAATTATATCGTCGACGTAGACAGTTACGAACTCTCGAACTGCAGGACCCAAGACAAAGTCCATACACTTCTGAAATTCGCAACCACTCACGTTTAACCCGAAAGGCATCCGGGTAAACGAATAGTTCCTCCCATTAAATAAAACGAGCATGCCGCTCGACTTCCTCTTCGAGCGGAACCTGCCAATATCCCGACCTCAAATCTATAGTACTCATGTATTTCACTTTTTGAATCTCAGTAAAATATCTTCAATAGGCATCGGCCTTTCTCGGTCCGGTACGATCTGGCTGTTCAATTTTCGTGCGTCCACGCACAGTCGCACTTCTCCGTTCTTCTTAAATACTGGCACGATTGGAATGGAATATGGTGACCTTGAGCGCTCTATAATTCCCATCCGCAGCATACGTTCTATTTCGTCGGCAACAGCCTTTGTCGTGCCATTGGTATGGTGTATGGCCGTTGGTATACAGGTTTGTTAGTCCGTAATCTTAATTTGCTTTCAAATCCACGAACTAACCCCGGCTCCTCACGAAATACTTCCGCAAATTCGTCAATCAATGCATCAAGTCGTTCCTGCGTTTCTTCATTTGCTGTTGTCCTCTTTTCTCTTGGTTGTATCTCTCGTCTGACGATTGGCATGTTCACTTTGTTGATCTGGATCGTCTCGATCCGCTTCTCACGTTCGAACGGAACTTCAATGTCCATCCCCCCAAACGTTAATCTCACCGTCTGGTGGTCATAGTTGACATTCGCCCCGTGACTGTCCAGAAAATCAGTTCCGAGTA
Organism: Slavum lentiscoides; assembly: GCA_032441835.1. NCBI lineage: Eukaryota > Metazoa > Arthropoda > Insecta > Hemiptera > Aphididae > Slavum > Slavum lentiscoides. The sequence goes on from CM063713.1 coordinate 2,099,358, forward strand.
TACCTGGTTCTTGTAGTCCTTCGATTACTAAAAGGTGACGTCTTCGGCCGTTCCCATCACTGTCATTCTGACCATCACTTGCTTTTTTATCTTCGTCGTGTGTTTTGGTATTACGCCGTGAATGGTAATGCCCACTACAGGTAACGTCGGGATGTTTTCTTGTTCCTTTTCGATTTCTTTCAGCGTTTTATCAGAAATGACTGTTATTTCGGCGCCGGTGTCGATCAACAATTTCGCTGTTCGTTTTTCTAGCTCAACGCTGACGTACGGACACCCCGCCGTTTCTTCATATTGATCGTCTGTTTTCTCCGGCTCTTCCAATAGATCAAGCGCGTCGACAATCTCCGTTTTGTCCGGAGGCTTATCTACGGCTATTCTCTGAATCGTTGCTTCGCTTTTGTTGTTCGGAGAAGGGGACTTAGTATTGCCAATTTTCCTGGTCGGCAATCCCCTTTCCTCGTTTTTGGCCCGTCATTTCACTCTCTTCGTCAGATTCGTTATCATCGATGCGTATCTTGTGAATTTTTTTGTTTGGATTCCTTTCGAATTTCTTTTCGAATCCCACTCTTTCTTTTTTGTCTTCTAGCCGTTCGTTCTGATTCTCAAATTTGTCAAAACGTTCATTCCGATGCTCAGGTTTGGTGTCGAAACGCCGATTGTCGTGTTTTGGTTCAACTTCCCCCAGTTTCTCCCAAATCGGAATGAATTTCTTCTCCGTACAGTTCTGGACGTAAGCCTGTACGGAGATCGGAAAATGCTTGGTTATTAGATTTATCGCTTGCCCTTCTTCCATGCGTGGCATGTCCAAATATTTCAATTGTGTCATCCAATAATGAAAATGTTCTTGATATCCAGATTGTATTGTTCGCTTGCCAGCCTCGGTGCACTGGATAAATATGTCCCACTGGTGGGTCTCCGAAAATACTGTTTGAGGAAGAGGTCTTTGAATCTCTCGAAGCTGGGTGAAGCGTATTTCATCATCATAAACCAAGATGCCGCTTTGTTCCTCAGTGTATTTTCGACAATGATCATCTGATCATCTCCCTGTATTTTCTTGAATGCCAGGTATTTCTCCAATTCCGCCAGAAATTTCTTGGGATGCAGGTCACGTTGGTTACCGTAAAATGTCGGCATAACCATGTCGATTTTTTCGTTTCTTTCACCTGAGCAGCTCGGTCTGGTCTCCATTTTTTCTATGGCTTCCGATATCTTTTTCATCTCGGTTTCACGTTTGGCCTGCTCAATAATGATATTAGTCCCATTTGTATTCAATAGTTCTCGTAATTTTTCGTTTTCGTCTTCCAGTTTTTCAATGCGTTCTTTTAATTCTTTGTTATTCGTATTTAGCTCTTTTATTGAAGCTACTATACGATTCTGATATTTCTCCAATTCGACTAATCGTTTGTCGATTTCTGCCATCTTGTATGGTTTGTTTTTGGAAAAAAAAAATTTCTTTGTTTCGGTTACTCAGTGTCAATGTAGAGCTGGATGGTAGATGTAACGTCTTCAGACGTTAATTCGAGCCGTAGCGGTGGGCGCCAGTTGATACAGACACAACTCGGTTTTTGTCCGTATGCTTGATTTATTAAAGTAAAAATAACAATAACAGTATATAATATGTAAGTATATAGAGAGGGTATGTTGGAGGGTCGAGATTACAATGTTCGCCAGTAATCGGCCTTGCCTAGTAGACCCACGCAGACACTTATGTATGCGCTCCCTACGTCCGTCACACTTATGATAGACACCCAGCCTAGCCCCAGAGAGAATTGAGGGAGTCGTTAGCTGGCGTCGTCGTGGAAAGTGGTAGGGTCTCGTCAGCGACTGAGCAGTATGTTGATTGTAGATGGATGCTGAAGACCGGTGGTTCGTCGCTATCGTCAATCGTAGATGGCTTGTTGTTGTTGGTGGCTTGGTCGGTGTTTCTTCCTTTCGACTTGTAAGAGTAATTAATACTATACAAGTGAAAGGAAGAGAATGATAGTGTTGCCTTTTTTTTTTTTTTTTTTTTTTGGGGAGGTGGGGGGAGGAAATCTTCTAAAGACACCTCGAGAGGTAGTGACGGATTCGCCAATCGTGGCGCCTACCGTCTAAAACCTCCCCCCGGGCGGTCAACCGGTTTGATTATACGCCCTGGAAGAAGAAGAGAGAAGAAAGAAGAGGAAAGAGAAAAGAATTGGTGCTGCGGAAGGTCGGTGGCCGCCACTTGCTCGTAGGGCAGAGCAGTGGGGGCGCTCGCGTGCGTTACGAGGCTCGAGGTTTGGTCGGAGTTGTGTTACATTTACTTTTACTTAGTCGGTTATCTGCTCCAGAAGGGAGCAGGGGCGGTTTACCCAGTCGTATGCGGCGGGAGAGTAGTCTGCGGTCGCGGCGATTGTTGGATTCGGGTGGGTCTTGACCGACTCGCGGAGCCTAGCTGCGAAGATGGGGGCAGCCTGCCGGGGAGAAAGTATGGGGACTTCCTTTAGGATCTGGGCGTTCCTGATGAACCATGGAATTTGCAGGGCGGATCGTAACATCTTCATGAAACATCCCTGGACTGGTTTGAGGCGCTGGTCGCTCGCCGCGCCCCAGATCGGAATGGCGTAGGTACAGATGCTCCTGATGATGGCTGAGAAGACTCTGAGCTTGGTAGATGATGACACGTTGTTGTTGTTGAAGAAGGCCTTGAGCTGGACGAAGGCTCCGAGCCTTACCTCTTGTGGACCTGATGTGTCTGCACCAGGAGAGCCTGCGATCTAGGGTGAGGCCCAGGTACTTGGAAGAGTAGCTCCACGGGATCGGGTGTCCGTCGATGATGATGCCTTGGTGGGGTTGCGATTCCTTTGGAGAAAAAGATCGCGACCGTTTTCGATTTGTTGATGGACAGCCGCCATGTGGTGTACCATTTGTTGAGGTCTTCGAGGTGGATGTTGAGAGCGGTTGTACAGCAGTCGATGCCACCAGTCGTGCGAGACAGCCACGTCGTCGGCGAAGATTGAGGTCATGATGCCCTCCGTTGTGGCATGTCGTAGCAGAAGATGTTGAAGAGTGCGGGAGACAGCTTGGATCCCTGCGGGACACCGGCTGTGATGCCACGGGGTTCGGATAGGAAGTCCCCTACCTTGACTCTAAGGGACCTGTTTGCGAGGAAGGACCTAATCGCGCCTATCAGGTGGGGGAAGTTCAGTACGGACAGCTTGTGTAGCAGTCCGTCATGCCACACCAGTCGAACGCTTGCTGGACATCGAGGAGCACCATCGCCGTGTGGCGTCTCCTGTTGAGGCCGTCGGCGATGTGCTCGGTGACCCTGAGCAGCTGGTGAACCGAGGAGTGTCTGGACCTGAATCCGTACTGAACGTCGGGAAGGATGTTGTTCGCGCTCAGGTGCTGATTTACGCGGGAGAGCAGGACGCTTTCGACTACCTTGCTGATGGAGGATAGTAGGCTGATGGGTCTGTAGCTAGACGGGGAATTGAGCGGTTTGCCTTGCTTGGGAATGCAGATGATTGTGGCCTCTTTCCAGGCAGCGGGAAAGTGTTTGAGGCGCATGACGGCGTTTGTTATGTTACAGATTGCTACAAGATGTTTCCTGGGAAGTGCTTTGAGAACGTTGTTTTTGATTTGATCGCTGCCTGGCGCTTTGTGGGCATTGAGGGAGCGAATTATCGAAGATATTTCTTTCGGACAAGCAGGAGAAAATTCGGTTTTGTCGAGGGGGAGATGAAGAACCCGCGCTCAATCGTGTCGTGGACCTCTTTCAGCTCTGCAGCGCTTCGGTTAGGAGAGCACTGGGCCTGCAGCGAGTCCGCGAATATCTCCGCTTTGTCCGAGTCGAGAGAACGAGTTGTTGCCTACTTTCAGCGGTGGGAGGCAGGGACGCTTGTTCCTAAGTTTCCTGACTACATTCCAGACGTTTCTGGGGTGAGATTCGGCCTCGGCGATAAAAGTGTTGAAACGGTTATTTCGAAATTCAGATACACGAAGGTGGACGGATTTCTGAAGAGCGTTGAGCTGGGACTTGAGCTCGGGAGTTCTCCGCGATTGCCAGAGTCTACGAATGCGGTTTTATTGTTGACGAGTTGTTTGATGTCGTAAGGAAGTTTGAGTTTGTGTCGCGGCGCAAGAGTTGTTATAGTCGAGTTTTGCGTGGCGTTGTTCAAGTCGGTTGTCAGTGCTTCGACCGCGGCGTCGAGGTGGGTCTGGGATTTGATGGGGCTGCATTTGAACGGAGAGGTTTCCAGATGGTATTGGAGGAGGAGCCAGTCGATTCGAGATGTGGTGACGGGGATTGCAGGGCGGTCCGGGAATTTCGAGAAGTGTGGGGTTGTGATCGGATGACAGTCGCTCTAGGGTCCACGGGGTTTTCGGCACGAGGACGTCTTTAGTGATGAAGATGTCGAGGATGTCCGGGTCCCGAGTGGAGCAACCGGGAAGTGAGTTGGCGCCGAGGGGGCATCTATGACGAGATTATGGCGAAGAAGTGTCCTGAGAAGAGAACTGCCTGCCGGGTTGGTGTGTTTGCAGCCCCAAGATGTGTGCTTGGCGTTGAGGTCCCCGGCCACGACGGTGGGCACGTTGGAGGCGAAAAGTGGGACGATAAATGAGAGTTTTCGGTTGTGCGCGGGCGGCGAGTAAATTGCGATGACGCGGGTGGGCGCGGGGGAGGTGTAAACCTCGACCCCTACGACCTCGCAGCTGATGTTGTTGTCGGTGTTGATGGCGCGATGACGAAGGCCCCTGCGGACGAGGACTGCTACCCCCCCTCCTGCGGTTCCTACGCGGTCGCGTCTGTAAGTCGTGTAGTTCGCTAAGTAAATGTTTTTGTTGTTGCTAAGGTGAGTTTCGGAGATGCACGCGATGTCGATGTTTTGTTCGTCGAGTAGTTGTTCGAGTTCGGTGAGTTTGTTTTGCACGCCGTTAGCGTTCCAATTCAGGATGAGGAGGCCGTTGACGGGATTAGGATTCATGGACGCGCTTGAAGGATGGCAGCGGTGAGCGTCTGTGTGAACTGTGTCACCGCTGCGAGGATGATGGCCTGAAGGGCGTCAACCGGTGGGCTGGGAATGAGAGGGAGCGGTTTGAGGAAGAGGCGCTGGTCCGGTGGAAGGAGAGGGAGCGGCTGTTGGGGCAGCTGTTTGCGCGTACGTGCGGTTGGGGCGAGTCACGTTGGTCGCGGGTTGTTGCTGGCGTTTGGGCGCGCGGTTCGTTGTCGGTGGAGCGGGTTTGGCTTCGGGCGCGGTGTTCGGCTTTTCGGCGTTTTGCGCAGCCACGATAGGTCGCGCGGTGGGAGTCTTTGCAGTTCGCGCAGGTGGGGACGGCGTCTTTCTTGTCTTTAGCGGTGCAGGCGGGGGTCGCGTGGTTTTTGCCGCAGAACGCGCAGACGAAGGGGGCGCGGCAGTAGTTCGCGGTGTGGAAGAACTTGAGGCAGCGGCGGCACTGCGGGACTTCGTTAGTCTTACGCTTGGCCTCGGCTTTTACGCTGAGGCCGCCTATCGCTGGTGATGTCAAAGACGGTGCGGGCGCTGTCGGAGGAAGCGTCGAGGTGGACGGTGACCAGGGGCCAGATTTTCCCGGCTTTGGACATGCGGTGGACGCGGCGGACGGCGGGGACCTTCATCTTGAGTTCGTCCAAGATCTCCTGCTCGGTGAAGTCCTCATTGACTCCGCGGAAGACGACGACCAGTTCGCGGTCTTGTTGCAGCTGGTGAGTGGAGTACTCGAGCTTCTTTGCGTCGAGGTCACGGGTGATCTGGCGGAAGCTGTCCACCGTCTGCGGGTAAATCCTAACGCCGCTGGAGGTGTTCACTGCGCGGCGGATCGGGATTTCGTGCGCGGCGAATGCTTTGCGGATTTTGGGCCAGTTGGTACTTTTGCCTAACAGGATAGGAGGCGGACATTTTTCTTTGGCGGCGGCGGCGGAGGAGACGGACATGACGCTGTCACTATCAGAATCGGAGGAAGTGTCACTGAAAATGTTTCCCGGTGTGTCGTAGAATATATTATAATTGCTACTGTCAACTGCCCCCTTTCCCTCCCACTAAAAGCTAGTTCGGAGTATAGAATTACATAATATTATAATGTCAAAATCGTTCCGACCAGATACACACACACACACACACACACACACACACACATATACCTACTTGATGCACTTCCGATTCGCAGTGCTGCGGTTGTTAATACCACATAGAGAGATATAAATTGTATTTTTCTTTTGTTTTCGTTTTTGTCAAAAGCCCGCGTTTATAGCGATTACATCAATCAAAGCGGTTTAGACGCAGTCTTTTTGTGTATTCGTGCCGTACAATATTTTACCGATAATCTCGTGCACTAGACAGAGGGAATTACTTTTTAAAAGACTATTAAAAAAAAAAATAATAATAATAATATATTCGTTTTTTTTTTAAATTTTGTCATACACCGTATATTTGTTTTTGACGTGATTACTTTTTCTGTGTTCTTTGAGTCTGTGAAACAGATGTTCATACGAGTTTTCACGTTTAAAATATCACTAAATATAAATAAATATATATATGTAAGCTTGATGTTTGATCCTGCTTCATTCAGAGTGAATGTCATTATAACTGGTATGTTATGAGTGTAGATGTCATCGAGTTCGAATACAATTTAATGTATAACAATATTGTACGGTAAATCTTAAAATTTTTAGGCAGTGAATTATATATATGTTTTTTTTTTGACATTTAAACACATTTAATTTTTATTAATAGTGACTGCCCGCTACTGTTTTATATATGTAAATATTTATAACTAGTCGCATTTATAGACATGGCAGTTCTGACAGGCTTCGTTCATTCTTCCTTTAAAAATGTAATATTAACGTTACAACGTCTAGATAGATCGTTGTCCCTGTGAAAACATCAAATAGATTCTTGTAAATTTGAAACGTTGACTTTGTGATTTATTTAATTTTTTTACCATCGTGAACGAGACTTTCCGATGATATTGACATTATTCGAATTCTAAAGACAATTCAGCCGGGATCGCGAATACGCGTGTTGCTACCGATGTATTGTCCTGAGTAATGGTCGTAAAATCACTATTTTTGTCTTTTCTAAGTCCGATGACAACGAGGCTGAGATAGTGAAATGAGAAATAGTCAACAACGTTCAAGTTATTATACGAGTAAAGCGTATGTAAAAATGGTGATTCAAAATTGATTCAGTAGTTTCTGACATTCGCGTTTACCAACACACGACTTCGCCTCTTTGTGCTACAGTCAGAGTCGATTGTCGATAACACGTTAAAAGAATACATAAATATTTTTCGTATATTTAAAATAATACAATATTCGTTTTCGATTAATCTTTGCTGTTATTACTGTCTGCGATCGTTAAAAATGTATTTATTGATTATTAAATATAAAAACGGGAAATGTTTCGAATAACTAAAATTGGTCGAACTACTTCGAATTAATTTTATAGAACAGTATACCAAATGCGACGCAAAAGCTTTTGATTTTAAACGGAATTCGACTTATCGGATCTGTAGACAATTTCAACAGATTTGTTTTCTATCGCAATTTTCCGTGTATAGATTTTCCCTTGAAATTAAATCGACTCCTAGGGAAATCGAAAACGTGTCAAATAAGCCGTACCGACTACGTACGATTTCCGGGAAGTGGTACAGCGAATATGCTCTTCTTTTCAGAGTCTAAAAATGAGTAGTTTTTTTTTTTATTGTCGTCTGCGAATTGTCGAACGGGTTATAGTTTTCAAACGTTCGTTTTTAACTCGGAGCGTACACTCGGGACCATATTTTTCTACTTAACATACACACACACACACACGACAGCTAGTAGTTGTGTAAAAGTACCCTCGTCTCATGCATAATATATTATGTTCTGTATTCATACGTGTCGTGTATTTTCTTCCGGGAACCATAAAACACCTGTTTTTTTTCGAATTAAAGTTTAGAACGCGACGGAATAGACGCCACACTGTATATCAGGGACGGGCATCGAATTAACGTTTGATTATTATTAATTCGACGCAAGGTTAATTAATTATTGTATAGTTTTGTTATTTGTGAACGAATAACAATCTGGCGATTTTTTTTTTTTTCATAAAATTTTAAGGGAATTAAAAAATAATCAGTGTATGCCACATTGTTTTGAACAGGAGGAAAAATAATAAATTATAACACGATATTATATTATTCGCAATTTTGGATTAATATAGATATCTTAATTTATTATTGTCGAAATCAATTATTCTTTCGTAATGATTTACATAAGTGAATATGATTTTATTACGTGTATGTACAGAATTAAAAACACGGAATTTAAAGGCATAGAAAAAAAGTCGACTTTTGGATTAACCGAGCGGGCTAAAATTTTGATTTCAATTTTTTTTTTTGTAAGCCGTATGAGTAGGGCAAATATATTTATAATAAGTTTTTACGTATTTTTACTGGTTTATCAAGCAAATATCTGGTTTTGTACCAACACGCGTCTCGTAAGTCGTTACTTCACGGTTCTATGGGTAAAATTTCATTTCGAATGTTTTAGAGTTTTCATATTGATTAAATAGCGTGTTTTAGGAAATGGCGCATTTTGTAAAGCGCATTTTGAAATTATTTCCCACTGCAGATGTATTGTTTGTCTTATTCTAAGACAAACGGAATATTTGTCGGCTCTATATTTCTACGCGCATATAAAAAGTGTATGTTTTTATGATAATAATAATTTTTTTCATGGATTAAATTTTTAATTGGATATTTTAAACACATCATTTTTTTTTTTTTTAACGAGTATCTCTCAATATTAGAATTATTTTTTTAACGCATATTTATATTTGGCCGTCATTTTTACAACGTTCCGCCTTGGTCATAAGTTAAATGAATTTTGACTAGTTATTAAAAAAAAATCGTTCTCATCACATTGACCGTACGTAGTTCAGTAGAATAATATATGTTATCATATTGACCGTTCTCGTAAAATATATGCATAAAACGTCTGCTCGACGCTAAAAGATATAGTCCCGAAAACCGATATTTTTCTATCTTTCCATGTTGATCGTGTGTATCATATTATAAATTATACGAACACCCGACAGTTTACTTTTCTAATATAAAACACGGTTAATCGTATAAATTATTGTTCGAACCACATATATTACACGGGGGCGACGACGTTTAATAAACGTTCGCGAACGGAAACCTACGACGCAGAATAATGCGTCGTTGTCGGGATATTTTTCGCCACGCTTTTTCAAATATTTACACCTTTGCAGTGGTCTATATTATAGCGCATTTCCGGTTTATCACTTATTTTAACGGTTGGTCCAGATAACTTTCTGTTCTCATATATATTTTAAATACATTTAAGGTTTCAAAATCTGAGGTTAATGTAGCCTGGTGTAAAACGTTTATATTGGTAATTTTTACAGTTAAAGTCGTACAATCAAAAATCATACAGGTTTTTAAACTATACGAACAGTGTTAATATTATTCTTAGAAATGCAATGATTTTGTTCTCTTCACTGAGAGCTTCATCAGTGCCGTTAGTTATGGATTGTCTTGAACGTATGTTTTCATATATAGGGCATTGCAGAATTAAGTGTTGTGCGCGGTTAGATGAACCCGATACGAATTCCGTACTGGCCACGGATTCTTGCTCATTAAGGAGTGAATGTCCGATTCTGGTAATGGTCTCGTCTACTTGGTGGGATTGTGTTTGTTAGTAGGATGGAATCTAAGTACATTTCCCGTGTCATGTTTATTTTTGTATCAACGGAGATTTTGATATAATTAATTGTCGACGTGTTAACGATTTTTTGGACGAGAATGATCTAGTCGCCAACAGATCTGTTGCTTTATCGTCAATTACGTTTCTTGCATCTCATATATCATACAATGTTATCGTCGTATACAGTGCCACGAGAGTGATGTTTCGACAATGTAGAAAATATATTCATACTATATCGTTGCCACTAAAAATACATATGATGTGCTCTTTCCGGATGATATTTGCATTTTTTGGTTAATTATGCTATGACGACAGCAAATCTCTTGGAAACATGTTATCGGTTCTCAACAGCCTGAACTATCATGTGATATATTATAAATATTACAATATTAATAAAAAAAATTCTATAATAAAAGACGAACGCAATGTTTCTAGAATTTGTTGATGTTTAAAACAAAAACGGTTCTCTATATTTTGCACTTTTATGTGATTTATAATGATGCGCTATTAATAAAAAAAATATTATTTACGTTTTATAATATTATTCATACACTGTCATAGCGGTAAAGTGCGCGAGATACGTACGAGGAAAAAAAATACGAGAAAAAAAAAGTGTTTGATTGTATAATACTTGCAGTAGTGAAACTACGTTCAATTTTCCGGGAACGTATATACGTACAGCATCGAGTCCATTCAAAACACATCTCACCTCGTCCTGTTCGACACAATATACACGAGGATAATATATATTATATAATATACACTTTCATATACAAAGGAACGTTCCGTCGAAACTTTGTGTAAAATGAAAATACGATTTTGTATTACTATATAATTTTTTTCAATCTGTTTTTATTCACTCGCTGAGCCGGAATACGTTTTTTTCGAGTTGCGTTATATTATTATTATTAATATTCAACGTTCTTCTTCGCTCGTCGACACAATTTTGAAATTTTACAAAACAACGCGCGTCCCATCAAATTACATACGTTATTAAATGCGTGACGGGAAAAAGTACAATTTTCATTTCCATCTTTGTTATTGTTCTGTGTTTATAAGGCTCCTCGGAATTTAACGCTTTAAAATTTTTTTAATATTCCATTAAACGTTATGAAATTCACTTAAAATAATTTAATTTTTCTTTTTTTTTTTTTTTTACATTTCACGAATATGATAAATTTAAAAAACGCACAAACAACAAAAGCATCAAATATACAGAAATAAATAAAACAACATTTTTTTTTTTTAATTTTACAACTGATAATTTTGAAAAATACAATAAAAAAAAAATATATATTCAATTTGGGTTTTCTTATTATACCTTTTAGTGTTGTTAAAGAAATACGCGTTTTTGATAGGTATAATATTTATTTTAAATTAAAAAAATTGAAACAAAATTGTTGTATTTAAATTTTGGACGATTTTTTTTATGAACATGACTTATTGCTAAATAAAAAAGTATCACAAAAATTGTATAATGCCTTAAATAGAATCAAAATCTCGAGAAATAAGGAAAACGCCACAAAAAAAAAAAATTCATTTATTAATACCTATAGTGCGTTTATTAAATTTGAAAACATCGTATAAAGCATTAAAAAATAATAATAATAATAAAAATAAATATATTAAATGCAAATGAACGGTCGGATTGTTTAACTCTTCGATTGACTTAAACGCAAACCACCTTGTTTAAGCCTTGATTAATGGGCGTACCTACACAAATGAAGTGAAACGTTTTTTTCCATACTACTAATACAAAATTATAATTTCTTATCATTTCTGGGCAGGAAAAAGTTTTTAGTTTTTTGATTTCGTATTTGGTTTATCAATGTTTCATATATACCGTTTTCAATTAACGCTTTACGAACGTAGATCATTCGTATATCATTTTTGAGAATGTTTTCTCCCAATGAAACTACTTAAAACGTTGTACCAAGCAAATATCTTACCAACGAAATTTCTCACATAATTAATTAAAAATTAACTAGAAAATTATCACAGATATTTAATTTGAACAATTTACGTTTCACTGCCTAAATCGTTGAAACGAAATATTATAAAGTAAATTTAAAAGTCTATTAGAATAATATAGTTCTAATAGGTAAAAGTCAAAGTTAAAATACGCGTAAATAAGTTCAAACGAAATTATTACAGTTATTTAAAATAACATATCGCAGATAAATTTATAATCATTATTGCATTTTTTTATTATTACATAAAAGGCAATTTATGTATTATTTTGGATATTTCCAGCGAACAGATATTTTTTAAATATTTTGAGAAGGAAACGATAGTTCGTCTATTGGAATTAATTACCTAAATGGTCTAATGTAAAACGAAACGGCGTATCCGTTATATTATTGTATTATATAGTGAACCGTATGGTCGATACAATCCTTTAAAGTTTTTGGTCTTAAAAGTTTTGTCAAGTGTCAGATTAAAAACACGAGGATAGTTTTTAGAGTGTATACATTGTCTTCACGTCGTCTCGTGTCTGAGTAGTATGTACACGCGTTCGTGATATCTACAGAATATTATTATTGACTCGATTCCGCGTCTGGATTATTTCGGTTTGAAAGTTTTCTTTTTCTTCTCCGTCTGTTTATTCAATCACACTACAAACTGTTAATGTAGAAGATGTATGTCTCTTACATATCTCTTATGAATAATGCACACACACACATAATAATAATAATAATAATAATAATAATAATAATAATAATAATAATAATAATAATAATAATAATAATAATAATAATAATAATAATAATAATAATAATAATAATAATAATAATAATAATAATAATAATAATAATAATAATAATAATAATAATAATAATAATAATAATGATAATAATAATGTGTGAAATGTAATAAGAATTGAAAAAATATTATTTACTCGTAAAATTTAATATAAATGATTTGAGTAAAATGTGTTCAACTGGTGGAAATATAACAAAAATACGTGATTTTTACGCTGTAACAGGAATGAAAAAAGACACGCTCTGTATATATATATATAGTAAATACCGTTTTCAAATTTCTGTGTATGTGTTAGCGGCAATGTGTATAATATTGGTATTTTATTAAATGTCTAGAAACTCTATATAATACCAAATACATCCGGCAATCTATAAAATTGTTTAAATTGCTTAAGCATTATATGAAATACCAAACAATGTGTTAAATGCATCTTATCGGTTTTGATATTTGACAATGTTCCGTCGCTTAATATAAATTCATTAGTAATCTGTAATATCGATAAGGTTAATGGAGTATAGTATGTAAGTGTTTAAAAAATAAAATACATATTGCAATTCAAAATGTCTTCATAATTTACGGTGTTGTAATAAATAAATATAATATTACTCTTTGTTAACCTAAACTTATTAAAAAAACTTTTTTTTTTAATAATAGAATTGTATTGTATTATTTTTGTATTAATGGAAATATTAATAATTAATCGAATTAATTTTTTTTTTGTTTCATTTTTATAAATGCATTATATTTTGTAATATTAAATTGGTACTTTATAATAAATATTTTCTTGTGTATTAATAAAATTAATTGTTTTTGGTTTAATGTTATTATGACAAAAGGAAATGGACTTTCCTAGTGATTTTACTATTCTACAGGTTGCCAATTTGTCATTTGTCATTTTATGAAATGCCTAGTTATTATACAACATACTTAGGAAATGTATGTAAAAAAAAAATATATTATACACTACTTTAAAAATCACCAGGTGTTATATAGAATTCCTCGGCATTTTGTAAAATGTCAACATTATACACTTTACCGATAACATACACATTTTTTTTTTTTTTAAAACGACGACGATTCGGCGCTCGTATACTTATATAATAAATAATATTGTATTATATATATTTACATATATACGTAGAAAAATATTTGTAAATATATAAGGACTTCGCGATTTGTTTTTCTGAGAACAAATTGAATTCGGAGTATAAGACTGATAGATATTAACGCGAATATTTTTAAGTTTTCCTTGCGTTTCAAAGTTGTGAGAATTTTTCCTTTTTTTTTTGTTTTCAAAAAAGGAAAAAAAAATTGTTCGCGGAACGAACTTTTTAAGTACTTGCGCATATTTCTGCGTGTACTTTGTTTTTCGACGGGTTTTCGGAAATTTAATTTTGATAAAGACAACAGCGTCAGCAACAACAACAGCGGCAGCAGCAGCAGTAGCAGACTGGAAACAATATAAAAACACAAAAATATGACAATATAATATGTAAACGACGACCGTGAGTTAGACTATAGTAGTGTGCGCCGCGGGTTGTAATATGTTGTGTTTTATTTCCCGACGAATTATTACGTTATAAATAAGGATTACGTTAAAATTTTAATACACGACGATGGCGTGTAATCTGCAACCCTCTTCTACGTCTACCCATCAGTTTTGTGTATTAAGAAGACGTCGTACCCGAATTTTCTGTTCCCGTTTACATCGAACGGACATTACAGCGAAACAACATCAAGTATACGATTATTTAATTGTGGCGTTTAGCTAATTAAGAGATTCGAAGAGTAGAACATTCTCGAGTGCACCGATTAACGTTTATAAAAAAAAAAATCGTCCCACAAAAGAGGTAACGACCGTTTAGAAAAAATAAAATAATAGGAATTCTCAAAACATTGTAATTTCTTTGTGTATATTACGGTATTTTAAATGAAAAAAAAAAACTATATTCTTCTATTCGATCCAAGCGTTTAGAATAAATAGAATTTAATTCTGACAAAAGACTTGAAATCGTTTTTTTCTTGGTTATCGAATGATTTTTTTTTTTTTTGAACAGACGATCGAAAACGAGTAAAAATCAACAGAGTTTTAATTGATTTACCGAATATTCCTAAAATAACGTCGACAATAGAGGCTAATTAATGGATTCCGGCGATTAAATTCGGTTTACTTTAAACGGTAGAATTTTCGTCTACCATTAAGTGGTGTAAATTGTTACGAAAATTACACCGTTTTCGACGCACGTATAGTAGGGCAATTTTTTTTTTTTTTTGTATTACAATTGTTTTATTTCGTGTGTTATCTATCAGTTCGGATAGTGTAAAAGTCGTTACGTCTGATAGAAAAAAAAAAAAGTCAACAATTCTTTTGCAGATTTTGGCCATTAATAGTATAACGTGTAGGACGTACTTAGGCGCGTGCAGCTTTCGTGGCAAAACGGACCGCGCTCGTGTGCAGAGCACTTAATGAGTTTTTCACGCACTCTCTAAACAGCGTGGCGAGGGGAATATATAATTTTTTTTTTTTTTTTGCTCGACCGTCATACGCGATTGTCCTGTAGGAAAAAGCTAAAAAAAAAAAAGCGCAGAAGAAAAAGTTTTTAAACGACTGTAGAAACCAGCGGGGTTAAGTACGATTATGTGTTATTGCCGCATGGCGACAAAGTCTGGTCTCTAATTGCCGTCCCGGTAATATAACCCTAAACGTCGTCGGCGCACACCTATTAATTTGTTTTAATTATTATTATTAGTTTTTAATCCGATTCGGATATAATATTTTGTAAAGAAATTTTATCGCGACGAATGTGATGTGTATCAATAATATTATTCGGGATTTAAATTTTTAAAAAATTAATTTTTTTTTCTTATTGCTTCTTATTATTTTTATTTCTTATTTTAGTATACAAAATGCGAATCGCCTACGTATCAAATTACTGAAATGCAAAACTTTTATTTCGTATTCTTCTCTTTTTTTTTCCTATTAACTTTATCCTTTTGATTTTTCAAATGGCGTTTCATCAATGTCTAACTGTAAAAAAAAAGTTACACAGCATTTAAAACTATATGTTTATCGATTAAAATATAGTTTTAAGTTAAGGAAACTCTATGTTACATCAATAGTTCTCTCTAAATTCAAATAAAAAAATGTTACTTCTCGTTAAAACTATTTTTAACTTTTGATTTTTTGATGATTTTAAATTATTTTTTTTTTAGCATTTTCGCGTATTAAATTCACAGACATTATAATAAGAGAAAAAATAACTGGACGCTGAAATGTGTATGCGAACAGCATACGGTTCCCAATTACGTTTAACGTGAAACGCTGCACGTGAGCCAATTGAAATGTATTTGCACCGAGTAAATGGTAAATATTCTAAATATTAAGGAAAACGTTGACAGCAACTGATTGTCATCAGACAGGATATTACGGGCGAATAAACGTTCAGTTATTGTTGAAGGTTTTGTTGTTTCAGTGATTAGCGTTATTGTCCGATTTCACCAATTATCTCGGAGTCGAGATCCAGATGAAATTTGTGGCCTGTTCGCAATCACTAGAACGATTCAGAAACGCAGTACGCCGTCCGCGTTTAACGTTGAAATAACGATTTTATTCGAACTTCATCTTTTAGCGCTCTAGAACACTGTTTCGAGCAACCCACGTACATACGAGATACACACGATACATAGACACC
Source organism: Slavum lentiscoides (assembly GCA_032441835.1). Classification (NCBI taxonomy): domain Eukaryota; kingdom Metazoa; phylum Arthropoda; class Insecta; order Hemiptera; family Aphididae; genus Slavum; species Slavum lentiscoides. The sequence continues at coordinate 2,115,504 of CM063713.1, forward strand.
GCAGGAAAGGGATTAGAGTTTCGCTAATTTATTCAATAATAATACGAATAACATATAAAGGTATTAATTTATTTTAATTTAAATTTAGAATTCGATAAATTATTTTAAAATTACTTTTATTCGGGGTATTGGGGGAAAAAAGTTTAAAAAACGCTCGAGACCGATATCAATCGGAATCTTAAGCAGAACCGCAATTCAAAAAAATGTAAAGTAAAGTGAAAAAAATCGTCAAAGGTTTCGATTCAATATAAACACTAATTTAAAGCGACTCGAGAGTTTTTTTCAAACCAAAACGTTTGTACTGTCTCGTCCGATGGCTTTACGCCTTGTAAGACGCGTATATTCTACCAACTCATAATCACGAAACGAATATTGCTTCATACCTTCGCGGATTTAATTCGCAATTGATTTAATCAATTAAGGTGATTTTCAGTCACGTATTTCCGCCACCGTTGGCGCCAAGGAAAACATTTTTTCTCCACAACCAAATATTTGCGCGAATTAATATCAAACACTCCGTGTGAACGTTTTGAGTGTTTACAGCTCATAATACAATACAGCAATAATATTATTATTGCCCGTAACGTATTGTGTTTGTAGGTCTTTGAGGATGCTCGCTCGACCTCACTCCGCGTGTCACTCACTCACCTGACACCTAACCTAACGCGAGTTTTGTGTTCGAAATGGATATACTCGACGCATAATCGAATACCAGCCAATCTAGTACAAATATCGATTTTCAAAAAGACTGCTTAAATAATATTATACGCGTGAGCCAATATATATGTACCGAACGACAAACGCCATCGAAGGTAATATTGTAAATTCAGCGCTCGAAACATTTACGACTTAATCGGGTTCGGTTTCAGTTTCGGTTCGGGAAAAAAATAATTATTTTTCGTTATTAGTTCTCGTTTCGTTGTTCTATAATAAAAATATCAGTTCTGATTCTACGGGGAGCTTCGTGATAGTGTTTGTGTCACGGCCTGATTGCGATTCAATCGCTATTCAGGGTTTTCAAAAAACAATTTTTCAATAGTATTTTAAGTATTATTGTAAAGTTAATTCGAAAGGTATAAATTAATTTACCGAATTTACTATGAAAATCATGTAAACATCTGTAGTCGTAAAACCTATTGTAATATTTGAAAAATACGAAAAACGATTTATGCACAACTCGGCACCTACGATATCCATTCGGGGAAACAATTTAATGAATAACAGTACAAAATTAGTGTAAAATATTAACTATTATCCCGTCGAATAGTCGTATTTGATAAACTCAAGACTGTCGTTAAAGCGTAATAAATAATTGCCTGTAAAATATTATCGGAACTACGCGGTCGGTAATTGTAAAAAATCGGAAAAAAAAGTTTTTTCTATTGGATTCATATGGATCAACCGTATACAATTAAAAAAAATAATAATAATCGGAACGTGTCGCGCAATAATAATAATAAAACCGAACGAAATCGAATATTTTTAACGAACATTAGATTTGGGTTTTATAACGATTTGAAATTTATTCTCTGCGGTTACAGTACCGCATGGATCCAGCTGATTATTTAAAATTTATTGAAATTATTAAGTTGAAGTATTGTAATAATTGTACGCCGACAATGATATTTCATTTTTAAAACATCGAATGTATGAGAACCACGAATACGATGTTTTGTTCCGTTTCGCGGTATTGTTTCCGTATAATTACTATATACGTGTAGTATAACTTGTAATGGACGGTTTCCCGTTTTAATTCTCGATCGAGTTGGAAAACGATTTTTTTTTTTCTGTACGATTGTGTTTCGTAAACTGCGCACAATAATATTATACGAGAAATATCGAGTTTCGCGAGGTAAAATTATGATTAAAACATATTTCTATACAGGGAACGCGTAGGCGTTCGAAATCATATTTTATTGTTCGCAGTAAACGGCTAAAAACTCTGCGTACGCCAGTGAAGCGAATAAAATTATGTTATAAAGAAATTAATTTTTTTTTTTTTTGTAAAGAAATTCTAAAATTTTGTCGTCTCGAGTATTTCGATAACACGAATATAATTAGTCGTTTTAAAATCGCGTAGAGTACAATTTGTGTGTACATATAGTTTATTTGAAAATTTTTCACTCTGGTTTTATTCGGAGGCCGCAGGAAAAAGGACTCGAAGAAAGTGGCGAGGACGTTTTCCCGGAGAAAACCTTCGGGTTTTGATCAGGACCAGCAGCAGGACTGGAGATTTATGCGCGGTTTGTTGTTGCCACTCTTCTCCACCGGTGCGGAAAACGGCGGTAAAAAACGCGGGCACCTCTCGTACTGATAGCGGCGGCGGCGGCCATATTTACTGGTTTTTTGCCGCCGCCGTTAACTCTGAGTCACTATACTGGCCGCCGCATTAACCTCTGCGTATACGTATACACTCGTGCGTTGTGACGTTGGTGGGGCGGGGGTGGGGGGAGCTTGAAGTTTGAAGCGCGCGCGCTCCTCTCACGAAGTCGCGGTCGGTAGTGGTGTACACACATAAATGCCGTCTGCTTGCTGCACGTCCCTCCTGCACGCCGCAGACAAAAAATAAATAAATAATAATAATAACCGCAGTTTGTATTAATAACACACACACACACACACACCGGCGTACGTGCAGTGCTCTGTTATTGTTATTACGGCGAATAATCCGTCGCCGAGTGTGCGGAATAGGCTTTTAAAAACAATACTGCGCGCCCCTTTTTTCTATGCGAGAGAGCGCCCGGCCCCGTCGGGTTGTCGTAACTGTTATTATTATTATTATTATTATTATCCGGCCGCGTCCGACAAACCGCCGCCGCCGCCGCCGCCACTGCCGCCGCCACGGCTTCCGAATATTAACGACCGGCCGTTACCGAACGCGCGGTTCCCACTGCAGGTATGCTTACCAAGACGTAACGGCGTGTACACCAGCGCGTTTTGCTCGCGTCCGGATGCGACGCGTGCACAAATACAGTGTTTTGCGAGGTCGCCTCGTCGTGACTCGAGCGACGTTCACACGAGGCGAGGCGGCTGCGTGAACGCACCCTCTACGTCAGGGGCGGCCAACATTTTTTTTTTTAGTTCTACTAACAACACGCTTTTCCGTTGACGATCGATTTCAATAAAAAGAGATGTTTTTTTTTATTATTATCATTATTGAGTACCTACCTATTCATTTATGATTTATTAACGAACACGCTTGTATAAATAATAAAAATAAAATATAATAATGAGTATTTTAAAATGAATTATTAAAGTCAAAATTAAATGAGCAACGTATCGCTATATTTTGTTGATCTGCATATTGTTGAACTGTGACATTGCATTCCGTTGGCCGGTCGGTCGCTCTGCTCCGAATGGTCATCAGAAAGTGTAGCTCGGTATTTAGTTTTTATAATTTTCATATGAGAAAATGCTGTAAAAATAATAGTAGTATAGTAGAAAAAAAATAATAAATAATAATAATTATAATATTATAATTGTTCAATAAATATATTTAGGGATAAGACGGATTGAGTGAATTGATTAAAAAAAATATTTCGAGCAGGGGCCTTATTTCCAACGCTGAACGCGTGAAAATTAATAATAATATCTTTATTATGGAAATAAATTCCAGTTTACAATTTTAAAGTATGTTACTGTATGTTAAAGTATGTTATGTTTAAATTTGCCAATTCGAAGTTTTACTGGCTAAATTATCATATATATATATATATATATATATATTTTTTTTTTTTGTAAATTTTTTTTCCTTTAAAAAAAAAAATCTGTTTCTATTAAAATCAACTACCATCGGATCTTACACGTTGTACGTGCAAATCGTTACACTCGGGTGTACAGATGTGACGAAGACGTTTTAAAATCGAAAAATAAATATTGTCTGGAAACGCGTTATTCCGTATGAAATAAAACAGCGGAAGCACACGTTTCACCATATGCTACTGTACAGCAGCTGTCTGACGCAACTGACACTTCCGCACGATTTCCTTTTATTTTACGCGTGTGCGTATATAAACTTCTTGCATTTAAGTCCGTAACATTTTCGGAAGGGCACGTGTATTGTGTCAGAAAAAAAAGAATAAAAAACAGGGACAATTTATAGTATTGCATCGTTTGCTGCGATTAGTTGTGCTGCTTATTTCCCTTCAATTCAAACGCCATGCACAACGTTTACGTTGGCCGTTTTTAATATTTTAATCGACGATTTATTTACACATATATACCGACAATTGTGTAAGTTAAGTTTCCATGGTATTAATACATTATAAACACAGCATTTTCGGTGAATGTAAACGAGTCCGATTTGTTAGGGTTTCATATATTGTCATTCGAACGAGAATCATGCTTGAAACGTCGGCCGCACAGCTGTCTAAAAAATCGGCCGTAAACCGGTGTTATTTCGAATTTTAGAATAAGGAGGGAAAAAATATATTTTTGAAGTTGTTCGAAGCACTTCAAATTTGTACTAATAACTCGTCCGAAATTCTATAAACTCGTCGAAATATGTCTACACTTGACGAAACATGTTTAAACATGTCGGAACTTGTTTAAAATTGTCAAAATTTGGATTTTTCTCGACAGGTTTGAACATGTGTTGAATTGTCGAAACGTGGCAAATCGCGTTTAAATTTGTCGAGACGTTTCGAAACGGTGTTCATACTTGTTTGTCGAAACGTGTTTGAACTTGTCGTAAAATATTAAGACTTGTGTAGACATGTCGAAAGATGTTACAAAATAATATTTTATAGGTGTTTTTATTATACCAAGTGGTAAGATTATTGCACTTCAAAAAAAAAAAAATAATAATAATAATAATAATAAAAGAGACTATCGCATGATACAATTTAATTCTGTTTTTTTTTTTTTTGAAAATAAATTTATGACATTATAAATACGAGTAATTGCGTGGTATTACATTATAAAATACGGTATAAATATGGATGTGAATTTGAGCCGCGTGGTTGTGAAATCCACCGGTTACCTCGGGCAATGTAATTTTAGCGCCCCTGAGTTTCGATTCGAATGTGCGAATATGCACATATATTATGTGTACAGGACAACAAATTTTGTTAAAAAATTGCCGAGTTTTTGAGGCCGGGCAACACGGTTTTCGTAAAAGTTCTCAAAAAGTTTGTTTCGTCGCGAGATTATGAACGCTACGCGCGCGAATTCATATAACACGGCCGGTTTATCGCGGACACTCGCGGTGACTTTTTTCGCGTTCACGTGAACTATTGATCGTTAAATAAATACGTACACAGCGATTTTATTGAACAATTTTCACACTTTTCGCGTTATAAAATCTGTTAAAAATTGGACAGGTTTTTTTTTCCTCCATTCGGCGCGTGTGCGTCTGCAGCGTACTACGGTATATATTATTATGCCGTTGACCCACACCGATATTGCTGGACGGTCTACGTGAAAAATGGTCTTTTAATTTGCGCATCTGTTGTGTTTGCTCTTTTCACAGACAGGACGTCAGAATATAAAAAAATAAATAAATAATACGAAAATAATAATGGTGGTGGTGCCACAGTCCTGCAGTAATACGCGTAGTATATACGACGTCGTATACGAGATCTGGGGACGAATAAGGGGGAAAGAAATCGATTAAAACAAAAGTTAATACTGTATTTATTATCTCGTACAAAGTTTTTATTATAAAAATAAAAATAAATTAATTTTTTTTTCGTTCGCGATTTTATAAAGCAAAAAAAAAAACGTACTATTCTTTTTTTTTTTCGTTCAAAGATTATTCTTTTATTTTCCTTTATTTTTTAAAAAAATTCAATGATTCGAAATAAATCATTAAAAACTTTAAATTTTCTTCTTAAGTGGATTGTACTTTTTAGTGAGAATTCGAGTATAATAATACATAGTAATATTGGAAACGTTTCAGAATTAAAATTAAATCGAAAATAAAATTATTAAAATATTATTGAAAAGAACAAATAAGGCGAAAATATATAAATACAAAACGCACTATAAATCCGTTCGTTGTAGTGTGTAGGATAATTACGTTGACACCAAAAAAAAAAAAAAATGGTCATTGATAATAAAATTTTTGAATTATTGTAGCGCGATAATAATACGGTAATACTATACATATTATTGTAACATTAATATGTGTATAAAATATACGCCCGCGTAATAATTTAAAGGACGAATCCTGCGAAAGGACGACGTGTCCTCCGTACGAATTTTGTATACGATTTTCAAGAGACATTTTTGTAAACGAAATTTCTCCGTATTTATACGGAAAGAATTGAATTTGAACAATACATTTTATACTCCATAATGTTTACGAGGCAAATATACTTTTTTTTTTTAAACAATATTTTATTATATATACATTATTTGGTTTTATAGAATAATAAACGCGTATTGTGTTTAAAAAAAAAAAAGCTTTTAACGCCGAATTCGTTTCGTTTTTAACGAGCCAGAAACATTGTAAAATTATCACGAAATCCTACGCGAATTGAAAATGTCTTTTAAAAAAAAAATTCTAATCGGTCTCCCGGACTCTAGTGTACGCTATTATTATTTTGTGTTTGCGTGTGTTCGTAATATAATAACTTGAATTTTTAACGTAATCGGATCGAAATACGTCGTCTTTTCACAAAATTTCCGAACACAAAACGGGTTGCAGGACTGCGTGTGTGCGCTTGTAAAGGATCCACGAAACTCTGTAATATACCGTTCGGCACGACGTGTTATTATTGCATTGCGCGTACGCGAATTTGATTTAAAACGGTCTGCGCGCCCACTGCACACACATAAAAGGACATATTGCGGATTCGAGGACGATTCGTCGTACGTTATAGTGAGTACAATAAGCGAGTCCGAAACGTTTTTTTTTTTTTCATTATTATTATTATTATTTCGATTTCGATCTTTTATAAGGCCTATCTATAGCGTTTCCCAAAAATTGTTCAAGTAGCGGCAATTTTTTTATTATTAAACTTTTTTTTCGCTTCATCCTGTAGTCACGTAATACGTATACGTATGTATAAAGTAGATTTGTGTTTACTCGAATTAATTTTATTATTTCCAAATCCTTTAACGTGTATCAAAAAAAAAAATGATAAATTCGGCGGTTAAGTTTTTTTCGGTTCAAATGCGCGGGTTGATTTGGTTTCGGATCAAGTCCGCGGTAAGTATTTGTAAGTTGGCTTCTTAAAATTCCTAAGCTAGTCCCCTGCACCCTTCTAGCGGATTTCTAAAATTTATTACCGGCCCCAAACCCATAATATCGTGTCCGAATTGCGAACCGGACAGATCGTATAATATTATTGTAGAGCTATACGTTCGTAAGTACTTTTTTAGAATATACAATCACGTAGTTCGTAAGTTTTCTTGGGGAACGGGTGGTTTTTTTATGCGTATTTCGTCGAGATACACGCGTAAAATATTATTATTTATATTAAATTATAATATTTTAAAACGCATATGCTGAACAATAATTGTAGTGGCGGAGTGCGCCTCGCATAAACCTGCAGCAAACAGCGAACAGTTATAGCGAGCAGGTCCGTAGCCAGGAATTTTTTTCGGCGATAGCTTAAAAGCAAATAAAGTATCTAGCAAACTATATACGATTTTATTATTACGTTCGATACACGAAAAATAATGGTCATAAATGGAGAGGTCACGGCTTATATCGTTGGTTTTATATTATATTATAAAATCAACGGTTTTATATATATATATATATATATATTTAAATTAGTCAAACTACAATTTCTGGATTCAAAAGAAACCTACAAAGTTCGAAGTATGAAAGAAAAATGAAAAAAAAATGTACGTTTATTCGTGTATAAATGTATAATTATTCGAAATTAGGACTTTTTTTGAACATACAATGCAAATGACCGGGTTCAAAATCTCAAGGTTTCTCGACTGTTATATTTATATAAATATGAGCGGCGGCAGTACATTCAAAATGTTTTTGGTGTATAAGCGTATGTAATTAAAGAATGATATAAGCTCGCTGACAGTAAAAAAAAAATTCACATTCATTATTTAATGAAAATGTATTTAAAAAGATTTTCTCATAGGAAAGCATATCTTCAATAGAATTTGTAAAATTCTGGGAGGGAAGCTTTAGCACCTTTAGCCCTCCTACGCGCCTGATAGCGAGTGTTAGTAATAATGATCGATAATAGCGTCAAAGGGTAAAATATGTCATAGGTTTCTATGATATTTGATACGCATACGCGTGTACACGCGGTGGTAATACGATTATTGTCGAATATTATACGTTTTAGGAGAAACAAGCACTTATACGCGCACATCCTCTCAGTGACCCGTCGCTTTGTGATTAAAACGTGTTTTAATTTATATGTACACAGGCGTATCCGTTTCAGTATATTTTAGGAATGCGTGCACTTTACTATAGCCGGCTATACTACAAACCACGAGTCGCCAATCTGGATTGGACCGAGTAATGCGTACCGAAAAAATCCCGAAAAATTCGCCAAAAACAGAATTTTCATTCGCAAATATTCTAAAAACCAATTTTCAATTATTTGCAATTAATTTGCTGAATTTCAACGTTGGTTCGAAGCGAGTCGGATGATTTGGTAGGGCTAAACTCCACGAACGTCGATTTTCCCGTCACGTCTTTCATAAATTTTAGCTTTTATTTTAAAAATCGACAGATAAAATTTACGCCCGAGAGTCGGTTTCTAACCGAGGAAACCGGTGTTTGGAGTCGTATCGAAAAATTTCGCCAAAATTTATGTCGTCACACAGTACGCACATAATAATATGCACACGTATTTTTTTCTAAAATGCGCAGACGGGTTAATACCGTGTTATCTGCGTTCGAGACGAGAATAAATATATTTAAATCCGCTCGCACATCGCGTCCTCGGACATAATGTAATATATTTACATGCATATATATATATATATGGTATTGGTCGCCTGGAGTGAAGTTTTCTTTGAAAGTTGTGTACACACCGTCTATTCCCGCAGTATAAATATAATATGTACTATAATACGATCATATATACGCGTGTCTTTACATTGGACCATCTCTCGCGTATTATATCCTGTGCCGGTGATCCGAGACACGTTTCAACCATATTCTCCGCGCACTCAATTCCTCGAGTTTTACTCTCTGTACGCGTACGATATATTTTTACAATGCTTGAACTGTGGATGGACGCGGAGGGATGTCTTCTTTAAAAGAAAAAAAAATGTTCCACAGTCCCTCTTCTAATTTTTCCGAGAGTGGAAAGCTGGTCAGTAGACCATAATTGTTATTACGCATTTATGTCGTGTAGTTGTATCGTACAGCAAAAAATGATTTACGCGTTGTTATCAGAGGGAAAATTTTATAATAGTTTTATAACCCGTGGAAAAAAAAATACAATCACGCCTAAAACAATTTGTTTTCGACCTCTGATCATATTGTATTCATTGCGTTGAACCGATTCAATATGAAATTATATTTACGTCGGGTCAGTACGTTTATAATCTGGTGTAAAGGGATGAAATAAACCGTCGAAAATAATATTGCAACAACACTTTGAGCAAATCGTTTTATATATGATAATCATTAACTGACGAATTATACAAATATATTTATTTTAATAGAAAACCAAGATAATTTTCGGTTCCTTCGTGAGAATTACTGCCTCGCGGTTTGTGACCGAGTGGCTGCGATGTGATCACGTAGAAGGAGGTGTACCACGAGTTTACGAGACGTTTCAAGTCTTCTGTAATTGCAAATTTTCAATACACTTTTACGTATGCTTTATCCAAATATTTTACAGTCAAACGTCTACGACGACCGACCCGACTCTGCGTGCTTCAAATCTACAAATCTGTTATAATATAATATTACTTATAATAAATTTTCGTCGTTGCATTTCGTCTCGATTTCGTAAATCACGTACAAGTCAGATGCTGTGTAGCATTCCCTCTCTCAACGAATGATGCGGTGTAAATCTCGCGGAGAGAAGGTGGTAAGAAAAACGAAATCGATCGGCCGACATAAGGCGCGGTATGTTATTTATGTGTGTGTTCGTTTCTCGTGTTTTTCGAGTCGGTACAGACTTTATTTGAAACGTTTTTCGATTTTCTCAGTATAGTTTCCTTATGCGTAATTCAAAACAACGGGGGAAAAAAAAAATTGGAAGAAAAACTATTTTCTCCGTAGTTTTTGAACGCTGCACAAAAAACTACTAAAAAAAAAAAAAAAAATCACATTGCTTTCGAATGTATATAACAACAGTACAATAACGAAACTCTAAAGACATTATCTAAACGTAATTCACTTGAGCGACATCCAAAATATTTATTTTTTTTTTTAATCTCTAAAGCTATAGACCCGTTAAAGAACGCTCGGCCGATGTAATTTTGTTAAAACGAAAACATTTTTCCCCTAACGCGGAACGGTCGAGATCACTGCGATAATTAAAACCCGCGCTTCAGACTATACGAACCGGTACATTTTAAATGCTAATAATTAACGGCGAATTATAAATATTATAACGTACACGAACCGGAGGTTGTAACGCCCAGGGCCCCGCGCCTTCCGCGGTTGTGACCCTATAGAATTTCGTAAATTTTCAAATCTTTATATAAATAACAAGTGACTTTTGCCGTCTGCTGCCATACGAAAATGTTTACGTACTATTTAAACGTTATACATTTATTATTTTTTTTTTAATAAAAAAATTCTATCTATATTGCATTATAAAGTAGCGAAATAATAATATTTTAATTTTAATCCGCTGTTTTAAAAATAAATACGTACGAGTACAATATGTCCGATTGTACGCGTAAAAATAATGGTTTTACACAAATCATGTACAATAAAGGAAAAAAAAAACGTCATTCTAGAACCTCCCAAGAATTTTGTTTTTTGGCTTCATAAACCTTAGTAAATAAATTCGGTTTTTTTTCCCCCCACCAATTCACTGTACTCGGCGTACGCGACTCGTTTTTCTTTCGACTCGAGAAGACGCGAGGCGAAAAAAATAATTTCTTAATTTTTTTCTCTCTAAAAGAATATGGGGGAAAAACTAATCCGAATAAATTTCGTTTCGTTTTCCTATGTACCGCGTTATTATTATAACGTCTCGTCGGCAAGCTGTGAAAAACAATTAAAAGATAAACACTCGGGCGACGAAACTTTGGCCGTTCACGCGCGTTTTTCTTCCTTTGAACGGATGCCAGAGATTTTCCGGGTGAACTGTGCGGGGGCGCCGACAGATTGTGCGCGCGCGCGTATCAGCATCAGATTCGGCTGTGCGCGCGACACAAAAATATTGTATTAACGCGACAGGAAAAAAAAAAGAAGTGTATATAATAAATATAATATATCGGGTGAAAAAATGAGCTGCTACAACCGTGGACGAGAGGGGAGGTGTCTACCAGAAGAGACGGTACAGAGGGAAGCGAAAAAAAAAATGAAGGAGAAAAAAAAATATTCCAGGAGAAATTGTGTATAGAGTACGTCGGTATTTTGATTTGATTTGCCGCGCGCGAGACGTGTCCTGAAACGGTAAATTCGCGCGAACGGACGCTGCGGCGACGGGAAAATTGTTTTTTTTTTCTCCAAAGTTACTCCTACTCGGAATAAAATCACTCGGCTGACAGTGACGCGTGTTCCGATCACGCGCGACACGCATATATTATTATTATTATTTATACGTATATGGATCAGGCGTATACGTCTTTGGAAAAAAAAAAATATTATAATAAAATCCGTACACGTGATTTCATTATAAAACGTATACAATACCGTGTTATCCCCTCCTGCAGGCCGCCGGATAAGTATTCCGCGCGAAAAGTGTGTTTATATGAACACACGGTTGTCGGCATATAATTATATATTATTATTGACACGTAAATGGTACCTACGCCGGTCGGAATTCCGTGCCGATCACGGTTTACTCGATGAATTAGGCGAACCTAGAGGATTAATTATAAAAACATATCATTAACACAAATTGATGATCAACTGGAAACAAACACGGGCAGCTGCGGTAGAGAACCACAATCTCCTATGCCACATATAACCAGGACATATGCCACACAGGATTTGACCTACATCGCGATCTGTGGTGCACACTTATTAGTAGAATACGAAATTCGCGTGGCTGGTGTGCAGATTCCTTGCACGAATGGAGCATGAAGAACTGACCAGAATGTGATTGCGGAGCGGAGTAGCAGACCATCTACCACATAGCTTTTGTATGTCCTATCCACGATTATCGAAGACCACGAGAATCGATTGTCTCACAACACATCCCACATTTATTAAATGGCTGGAGGAACTAGAACTTAAACTCTAATACCGAATATATTGATTTGTTGTTATCTTCTTAATATTAATCACTATTACACATACTACTAAGTATTCTATTTTGTTTTATTTTTATTTTTATTCATCCGTTTTATACGCTTATTCCATTTACTGTATGTTATCGTATTATAATTAGTCTAATGCATGTAACCCACAGACCGTACGCTAAATATAATAAATATTGAGTTCCATTTTGAACCGTCAATCAAACCTACCGCTTTGACAAAACTCGGAATCAATAAACGTTTTGATGGACGCAATTTATTGTAATTGCGTTTTGATCTATTTCAAGAATTCGTCATTCAGATTTAATACACGAAAACCGAGCATTTCGAATACTCATCAGTGTATATTAAGCCGTTTTATAATAACGCGAAATCTTTCAGAATTTCTCGAGCGTATCACAGAAAAGATTATAATATTCGTGATCATGTCATTATTTTTCTATTAGGGTTTTTGAGTATTTATTTTATACGCGATATTTTTTTCCCGCGTGATAGTCAATACCTTCGTGTTATAATATTTGTATCGATTTTTTCACCGTGTTCTTGTTTAGTAAAATAATTTTGTTCAACGCAATTCGTTCCGATTCAAACGATACACTTTAGGAGGCTTATGGTTAGTTTAGTTTCTCCAGAAATAAGTTCACGTCGTGTGATCTTAAAACCATTGTCTGGCTCAACCGAATTCAAAATTCTTGCGCCGCCACGGACGATGATTATTATTATTATTATCGTGAAACGCAAGCCTTTTGTCGCCGCCGTCGATTGCTCTATAGAAACATCGAATACGTTACACGGATACAACAAAATGAAGAAAAAACACAGGTACTCTAGAAGCAGCTTCGATTTTAAAACGTTATTTTTACGATTTGTGAAAATTGTAGTACGACCAAGCCGAGCGTTTAAACAAAAATAAATATTTAAACCCGATTCCGGATAACGGTTTCCCGACCAACCGACTCGCCCGTGTTATTCGCCTTTCCGAGTAACATACTCACAGTGGCGGATGTTTCGAAACGCATCGCGTGGATATTTCAAACATGCGCTTTGCGTTACGGTCCATTTCGTTAAATTATTATTATTATTATTGCAATATATACCGTTGGAGTTTCGTATATACTCGCTCGGGGAATCGACGGGAGTAATTAAAATCGAAAATTACCCTTTGCATATTTATAGTGTCGAGTGTTCCATACGAAATAGGAAAATTCACTGTGTTGTAAACAATATACTTTTAGCCAAAAATTTAGAATACACTGAATCTCGAATAACGTGAAAACTGTTCTAAATTTACATTTTTTTTCCTTGCGATGCGTCAAAAATATTTTTTTTTTTTTTTACAAAAAATTGACACCATTTGTCATTTTGATTACCGAATTAAAGAGAGCGCGAGTAAAGAAGATTTGACATTGTATTTTTTTTGTTCGTACACGATAATTCAAAATATACTTTAAGTACATAAATAGAGGTTTTTTTTTTTTACTTTTGTATCGCGAAATATATTTGTCAAGATTATTAGTTCCTAAAAAGATATCTATTTAAAATCAGATGCAATTCTTTTTCAAGCGGTTACTATCCATATACTCTCGGTCTTGTATCGTTGACTAATCCGTTGATGATTTTTACCGTTGTTCAACGTATGTTTTTAATATATTTATTAAAAATATACGCTGAAACCGCAGTTGCCCATAACCAGAGTACTACTGTGCAGTATTCAAGTGGAAATTATTCGAAATAAAATCGTGTTTTCCACGATAATGAATTTCGCTGGACCGTTGTGTCGTGCAGCGTACAGCGAACGTGGAATTAATATTGTATTGATTCTAGACGAACCACGTACGCAATTTTAACACTATACGCGTATTATATTGTAAATAAATTCGAAATAAAATTTTTTATAGAGACCCTCGTTTTGTCGTCCGCCGTTTATAATAGCAAAACAAACGAGCGAATGAATTTTACCGCGTTAATCTTTTATCGTCGATCCTCGCGATCCGTAAACGTATTATTTGTGTCAATACAGTCGAATCGATCATTTCAATTTTTGTCGGATAAGTGTCGCCCTGCAGTGTATTATATGTTACGGGTTTGTATTGAATTTATAATGAATTATTCGCACTATAACACCGTATATAGTACGATAATGGACGCGTGACGTTCGGAATTAAATTCGGTTTGACGTCCGTTTAACAAACACACATCGTTTCGATCGAATTTCGGTTTTGTCGCGTCGAATTCTATTTGTTTACTGTTTTTTTTTTTTTAATCAAATTTAAATTATAGTTAAAAAAAAAAATTCACTCATAAATTACACGAAACGCTGTAGAGCGAGAACGTGCGTGTGTGCAAGTAATATTATAAACGGATTTGAGCGAGAATAATCGATTCAGCTGCAACGTCTCGGATTCGGTAAGAAAATCGTTTATTTAAGCGATGAAGTGGTAATAAGGCAGAAACGGTTTATACGTATGTAGGTACGTAACGCCGTCGTGTTTTGAACAGACATAAAATTAATAACCATTACGATAACATTGTGACAGTTGTGCAAAGCCGTCTTTAAAACGGTTATATAATATGGTGTAAGGATTTTTGATTTTGACGGAATTTCACGATTCGGAAAGATCTCGGAATTGCGAAAAATCATTTAGCACGATGTACCGTTTTGACAGGATGGCATTTATGATACAGCTCGGGGAGGCGAAACGACTAACGACGGTTGACGTAAAGAACAGTATACGAAAAAAGCACCCCCGAACCCGGTTTTAAACGTAAAATTTTTTCCTGTCGATATGTTATAATCGTGTCTAAATCGTTTTCCGTGACAACGAGAAAAATTCGATCGGACAGATTCAACGTGATTTGTTCGACTTCGAATTCACCTTGTGACTTACTGTCCATCAAACATCGCCACCGTATAACTGGTCGCCGGAGAATTTTCGACAAAATTGATCCTGCGCACCAGTGAAGTTCGCAACGAAGTAATCTATATATCCGATAAATTGCGATGAATTTTATTAATACCGTATTGTACGTATTTAACGGTTTTTCGAAAAGTTTTCCCCATATTATACGAAAATGTCCGGGAGAGAACTAGAAAACTTTAAGCGCACGAATACGGCCAAGTCCGTCTGATAAATTGTACGGTTATCGTTGGTTTATAATCGAATAATAATAAAAATAAAACATTAAAATATTTTTTCGAGAAGAAATTTCGTGAAACGAATTTATATATATATATATATATATGTTACGGGCAAAGTAGGAAATCCGGGCATTGTTATACAATTCCCGGGCACTGTGCACAATGCCCGAACATTTTGGCCAATGTAAGAATGATCATTTTAATACTCAAATTTGTCATAAATTGACCGGGCATTGTACTAGATTGCCCGGGCAAAGTGTACCCTGCCCAGATTCAAGTGGGCAAAGTGAATTAAATACAGTGCGCTGCACACTTTTATATCAAATTGCATTTATACGTATAACAATATCACTACAAAACTATAATTAGATATTTTATTCGTAGGCGACAACGCGACAGCTGCGATAATACGAACCGAACCGTAATCTAAACGATAAAATGATAATAGATAAAATAGATAATCATCAAAATAGTTGTAATTTAATAATAAATAAATTAAATATTAAAGCTGTGTAAGTTAATGATATTTTTTGTAAGATGTTTTATTTAATTTTTTATATAATATTCAATATTTAATCTACTGTGCCCAAATCTAATTGGACACTGTATACAAAGCCCGGGCAATGTTAACTTATTCCAACTTTGCCCTTGAAAATCGGGCATTGTGCACAGTGCCCGGTCATTTTGCACAATGACCGACTTTCTACTTTGCCCGTAACATACATATGTTTATTATTTATGATATTTCGCTAGTATTTGTCTGTGTTTACGCGTAGCTATCGTCCTTTTTCGGTAATATTCGGCGACCTTTTCCATGTCGTTGCGCCACTTCTCGGAACGAAATCAGGAGATAAAAGTACACTTTGTTTGAAAACGTTTCAATAATAAACAAACCGTTTATAAAGATCTAAAAAAACGTTATCGGTCGTATAAGAGTCCTATAACCGCGTATGGCTACAGTTTAGACTTACGTTATTATTTCCGTTGCATATTATACGAGCGACCATTTATAACGTTTAAAACTACCGTTTCCGAATATTTATAATAATAAAACGTACTCGTATACGTAGATAATTTGTAGATTTACTTCGGAACGGAATTTATCGCGCGAACGGTTTACATTTTATATTCGAACAGACGTTTCGTATTTTTTTTTTGAATACTTTTGAAGACCTACGCGCGATTCTAAGACGTTACAAAACAAATTTTTCAAAGGGAAATATTGTAAAAACGGTAATATCGTTTGGGTAACTCGCGCACTAACCCCACCTCACCCGACAAGTTTGAAATTCGTAAAAATTGAGACGATAAAATTTGTAAACGCGAATTCAGGATTTTCACACGTCCCTCGTCGTAGCTCGGGTAAATTCGAATTTTTTTTTCCAAAGGAGGTATTATACTATATAATTACATTACACTATACGCATTTCCGGCAGTCACGTACAAGTGTTCGAATAATATCCTTTCCCTCCCCCCTCCATTCTTTCGCAGAATACCGTTTTCAATATCGTAATAATAACTGTTTAAATATTATTGAAAAGCGGCGATTTCGTTGTTAAAATATATTCCCGTGTACGTTATCCGCTTTTATTTAAATATGTCGTCGCCTAAAACTTATTTTATTTTTATCTTACAATACAATAATCACGTACAATTAAAAATATTATTATAATTTTTATTTTCACTACTAAATTTTAACAACATTTCAAATATTAATTCGAATTTGAAGTGGGGGAATTCGTTCACGTCGAATTGTTATGAAGTCCAACGATCGTTAGATTTCCTCGGAAATCGTCTACGACAGCGGTTCCCAAAGTGTGCGCCGCGCCGCCGACCGTCGTTATAAAATATATTTATAAATCTTAATAATTATAAGAATTTATAATGTGTACATTCATATAATCATAATAATATAAATATTTACATATTATCCA
Organism: Slavum lentiscoides; assembly: GCA_032441835.1. Classification (NCBI taxonomy): domain Eukaryota; kingdom Metazoa; phylum Arthropoda; class Insecta; order Hemiptera; family Aphididae; genus Slavum; species Slavum lentiscoides. The sequence goes on from CM063713.1 coordinate 2,132,901, forward strand.
CAATTTTTTGTAGTTTTATTTATTTTTATCTAAACAAAATTTTTAAAAAGTCTTCAATTTTATCTAGGGCGCCGTGAAAAACCTCAGTTTCAAAAGGGCGCCGCGAGTCTAAAAAGTATGGGAACCGCTGGTCTACGAGTTTAACACACATAAAATTGTGCGATCGCGTTCAATTTTCCTAGATCCGTTAGCGCATAATCAAACAAAATCAACGGAATTTTTCAAAATTGAAGTTTTAAAACGCGACTGACGTTTATGTACAGAACGGTGGATTTTACACAGCGGGTTCCGGCCTCCGCGTTGAAAGAGTTTATAATATATTCGTCAAGACGTTTCATAATATGATTTTCTAATAGCAACGATTTCCGAGTTGGAAATAACGTTGGATTTTCGTCGATAATATTATAATGTATTCTGATTATCTCAGTATTACGTATATTATGGATGGCAGTGTGTTTGTGTGTGTATTACGTGTAAAATTTGTGTGTAATATATGCGAGTGCGTATCGATGTACCGCGTGATTTGCATATACCTACGGCCGCGGTACAAAACGTATATTATTATTATTATATACTTATCCGGCCGCCAAATTGTTTCCCAGCTAGAAATGAATTTGTAGCGAACGCGTAAATTACAATATTATAATATGTGGTGGAGATGTACACTGCGCGATATTGCGAAATCGTTTTCCGGTCGGTTAGGCGTGCATATTTTAACCGTGATTCGGCCGATACACGCCAACAAATTTCTGTACAGCTATCCAAACGCGGTTATAAGACTGACAAAATTCGCTGACGTTGATGCACAAAATTATCGTATACGTTGTCGTATAGGCGAAAATCGCGGGGTTACGAAATTGTGCACTCGCACCTCCTAAATTTTCTATATTTGCAAATATATTAAAATTAATCCAAACTATTAAGCAGCGGCGGATTTAAGCAATTTGCCGCCTACAAGCGGAAGGAAAGCAGAAGGTAAACGTGTTTTACATATCTGTGGTTAAAACTCAATAGTTTCACCACAGATCAGATGAATACAGATGGATCACTCGCGACGTAAACAAAACAAAAATGACGTCATTCGAATCCTCCCCCATATCAGTGTTACCGCATGATAGCACAATATATTTATAAAATATATATATATTGAAAAACAATATATATAATAAAATTAATATATATATTTTATTTTTATAAGAGTATTACATTTTTTTTAAATTTAAAATTATTTTATTTATTTGTTTTTTAATTTATTTTTGTTTTCTAATTTTTAAATTCTATTTACAATATATTTACCTAAAATTTAAACATTACTCCCGTGAGGTAATCTATTTGTGTTGTTTACACAGTGAATTCTGGTTTGGCGATCGTGTCATATTATAATGTCTCGTGTCAAATATACTCGTTTTATACAAACAGTTGAAAAAAAATCGGTGCTTAATCTGCGTTAAATTTTTACCGGCACGTAATTACCATTATTACGATAATATTATTTGAGATAATAAAAAAGTTGTACTATAATATTGTATAATACCAACACAATAATTTATATCGTCGTGTACGCCTACATTGATTTGGGGTGGGGAACCAATCAGAAGAGCGTATTTGCAATAATTAATATATATTTTAATTATAATAATTATTTAAATAATTAAAATATTATAAAAGTTAATATAGTTTTTTTTTGTGAGTAGCAAATTTGCCGCTCTAATCACTTGCTCGTTCTGCTTGTAGAGAAACCTGACGCTGCTATTAAATGTTTATAAAATGATGATAACAACAATAGTAGATGTTACATCCTCGCATGAATCACGATGCCCATCAATTCTCAGTTCTTGATTCTATGTACGTAAGAGTAAACCGTTATTTTTTTAAATCCATGTTTTTATCGTTTTTTTCCCCCTAGTGAAGTACGCTATGGCACAAAATTCAGTTCCTAATTCTTGTCTAAGTAGTAATCATGACATATGGTTATTTAATGAGGATTGTGATTGTGTGATACCGCGGGATCGCAAAAATGTTACATTAATACACCATTTATTATAATAAAAAATCGTATTGAGGAACTGGGATCGAGTTTTGGGAGCGAAGCGAGCAATTTCGCAGAGAGTGGGAAAATGTTCTGATTGGTTTTGCAACCTCCTGAATTTTAACGAAATTACGCCTGTGCGTTGTTATATTCTTCTCCGTCTAGTTTTAGACGTATATTGCACGAGATGTATGTCATAAGATTTCACCTAATTATTAAAATGCGACTTTATTTCAGTTTCAATTTTTCATTTTTTTTTTTTACCCGCCGTTTTGTTTATTCGTTTCGCAATTTAAAATGCATAATATAATATACGCAAACAAGCGTTTCGACGGGTTTATTTTCATCGGAAAACAATATGATATTTCGTTATTAATTGGATTAATTCCCAACGGCCTCGATACTCCGTATAGAAGTCAGTGTCGATCTAAGCACCGATAAAACTTCCGACCTGTGCTCCAAATTTGTATACTAATAATTTTAATTATAAATTTCTTCTCGAAACGCAACAGTCTTGGACCCTGTAAATAATACAGGTTTCACCTGTTGAACAAACGTAATACAAAAAATTAAAATTAAATTGTGTATCGTAAAAAATATGAATTTTCATAATATTTTTGAAAGAACAACCAATTCGTATACGTAAAACTTTCGTGTATAGGTCGAAATGAAGAGAAATAAATTACTATGAGTTAAACTCTTTCTTATTTTTAAATGAATAGTGAAAAATAATTATAAGTGGTCTAATAAGAATGGAGAAAAATGATATAAACGCGAAAATGATATACCTACGAGTATACAATATAGTGATGTTATTATTTATGTCTTGTTGTATTTTCATTTTATTGTACGTTTGTAACAGACATATTTTCATTGTAATTTGAAATACGTGAAATTTTAAACCTATAAAACGAAAATTTTTTTTAAAAAAAATCCTACTGGAAACTGATTTTAATCGCATACGGTAGTTTCGAGAAATATTGAACGATATTATTTCCGTACGTTTCCAATAGCAATAATACCGATAATACGTTATTACCGGTCTGCGTCGGCGAGAGCTGTAAGCGAAGCAATTTTTTTTTTTTCAAATTTTGCAATAAACGGGTAATGTAAAATAAAAAAAAAACGTTTCTGTATAAATATTATGCCGCGCCGTGAACACGATAGATTAACCCCGAGAGATTGTCTCGGTGGGAAATAATTTACGGTGACATCGGAAGAGCTGGTTTCTTTTTAATTAAATTACTGCTGTATACGCGTATTAATAATTATGTGAAACGTTTCGGTGGGAAAATAACGTTCCGATTCCGCCGCCGTTCGTCCTTCCGCGACGCAATCGCAAATCCCTTAATAACTCGTTGAACCACGCGTAACTGTAATAATAATTATTTACTGATACGCTTTTATCGGCCGATCGGATTGATAAACTATTTAACAGGCCTTCTGCGCCGCAAACAAAACAGGAAAACATTATCAGAGTTCGCTTCGCTCCCGATTTTAAAATCAAAGCTCCCAGTTCTCTCACTGAGCTCGCATTACATACAAATCTCTTTCAATACCCGTTCGGTCGTGTGCAATTCAAATTTGTGCGAAGCCATTCGATCGTTCTACGCGTGATAAATATATTCTGTATATCTCGGTATCCTCCACTCAGGTTCCAAAATCATTTTGGACCAATTAACAATATGAAACGCTATAAAACGTTTTTACTCAAAACTAAAAATCAATTCAAATTTAAATTCTATCGAACACACTACCTACCTACAAATTCTACCCAACCACTAAAAGAAAAAAAAATTGAAAATCTTTACGTAATCTAACGATGACGTGTGGTTTAGAGCCGCTGGAGTCAAATATTCGAGTATTAAAAAAAAAATGAATAAATCGTTTGTATACGGCTTACGTTCACTGTTCATTGTTGTCGTGCAAATCTCTTACACTCTATATCAGATGTTTACCAACAGGTGTGCCGAGAAATGTCACGATTATTGGTAATAAACGTTTTACGGTTCTCTTACGGGCAATAGTAAATAATAATTAGTAATAATATAAATAGTATAATAAAAATCATTATTACAACTGAAGAATTCGGAATAAGACATGAGCTGGTGTGCTCGTCAACCAATCGACCTCGGGGGAAACTTATAATGACGGGGAAACGGTCCCAAATTTCTCACTAGATTTTTATGATGTAATCGAAATGTAACTGTTTTGCCGTATCAATGAATTTAATATTTTTCAATAAATTAAAATATGATTTTACACGAGTTTTCCTGACCTAAATAAATACACACCGTTTTTAGTTGTTCACTAATAGTAATTTACTGATATAAAATTATTTTGGTATTTTATATGCGATAAGAGATTATTATTAATAAAAAAATAATCAGTGTCAAGTGTTAAATATAGGTTGGGATTAGTTTGCCGTGACGTGAAAAAGGTCGGAGAACGCTGCTCTATATACACTCTCCTATCGGTATCGGCCGCGCGATCCTGGTCGGGTCCTTATCGGCCCACGAGCATTGAGATTAATGACGCGGACACCCTCTGGGTCGGGCAAAGAGACGGTGACGACGACGACGACGACGACGTACAACGATCTCGCGGTACTCCATCCGTTTAAGTCACGCGAATGTATCAAAGTCAAAGTGAATAATAATAACGAAATCAATGTACGCAATACATTACGTGTATATAATATAAAGTAGTAGTAGTAGTAGTAGTAGTGTAATAATTTGTCAAAGCCACTGCGCTTTGTTATAATAATTGTGTTTTCCGGGAAACGCTTGCAGATAGCGGATGCCGCTGGCGAGTAAATATATATTTAATAATGTGTGCATTGTACTCGTGTAAATAGTTAGGAATATGACGATAATTTATACTGATTGTGTACGTCGGCGGATTTCGGTAAACGCAGTGTTCCCTCGTTTCGTATCTTTAGACATTACAAGCGGATATACATAATGGAATATAGCGTGATTCTCGTTGGATTCGCCGAGAGTCCGGTAACGGTTTACTACAGTGTTGTAAAATGTCGTCGAATAATATTATGTGCGAGCACGAGCGCGATGACATTTTTAAGAAAATTCAATCGGTGTATGAATAGAATCGGAAATTACGCGCGCGGATCAGTTCATTTTTATCGTAAAACGTATTTGCCGCCAACTTTGAGACCTACTTTTAGGTTTTCTTTTGCCATTTATGAACGTAGCTATAAGCTCCATCAAGTCTTTTCTGTTAAAAATAATGACCGATTTTCGAATTAATGTTTTAAAAACGACGAAATATTTCACATTTTCTGCGCGTTATATACTCTTCTGTGAAACTTGTCGTGATCTTCATTATAACCCGATATTTTGATCCTGGGCAGATGTTCAACCCTGACCTCTAATCCTTCCCCGTAAATTTGCCCCCCTAAATTTCCAGTACAGATTAAAATTCCAACAGACTAAAACGCGTCCATGATCAGTGTGCCGCCCCCTAAAAATTGCCGCCCGTGGCAAATGCACCCTTTGCCCCCTCTTAATAATACGCCCCTGGCAATAACACAACAGCAAAATAACAGCGAATGCCATAATGGAAATTAAAAAAACTGAAAAAAAAATCACTCTTATGTATCCTAAACGCGATGTAAACATAAACAATATATAAATAAACACAATAATGTACATAACATAAACGATGTGCATTGACTTATCGTTATCTTAAAAAAAATAATTAAAATAAAAGATTATATTTTTTTTGGGAAGGGGGGAGAGGGAATGGGGGTCCGTGGTTATACTTTATACTTAAAAGGGGTGCATGACCCAGAAAAGGTTAAGGACCTGTACATTTATATAATGTGTAAACGATCTACGTGACATAGTGTTCCTCCATTTAACAATGATCCGAAAATCGTTTTAAAATGTGTACTGTCGTTTCGCTTGTAGGTTAGTGCACCGCGTATTGTCCGTAGTCGTTACATCACTCCGGGGAAAACGCGTTTTCCGCTACACGTTATCCGCGATTGTGTATGCTCGCTTGAGCGTTGCTCGTGACGATTCGCGCGTATTATTCACCGAATAGAAAGTTGAAAAAAAAAAAAATATATATATATATTTTTTTTATACTTACAAACGTTTTGTTTCACGAATCGCGTCCATTAAAAGCATTAAATAAACGAGAAAACAAGAGCTGGTGCGCTCTCTTATTGTGTTTTCATCGTTTCAGCAACGCGTCTACGGCTAAAAGTACGTTATACGCGAACGATGCTTTCAGCGTTTATTCGAGTTATTTCGTTAAACAGCCATGTGTGCATGGCAAAGCGTTTTCGTGATTAAACGCCACAGAGCACGGGCCAACGAAACACTAAACAACGTACACTGCTATTGTTGTAGTGAATATCACTCACTGGCCGACATCCGCGAACAAGTGAAAACTTCTCCTCGTTCTACGGACGGTTTTGTTTATGAAACGATATATTTATAAACCCGGACGATTTTTTAAAGAGGAAACTACACGAGCAAACGAAACTGTGCAACGCCCGGGAGACGCGCGTCGTTTGGTGTGCCGCGAAAATACTGAAAATGTTCAGAAACCGAAAAGTTTACGTACTGAAAACCGTTTCACGGGAGAAAGAACGCTGAAGGACACAGATGTGGTGGTTATAAGGAGGGTGGTAGATGGATCCCCCCATGGATTTGATATTTTCTAATTCTGACGTAACAGCACCGACGTGTGTTATGTAAGTTGGTACAATTATGTTATGGTTATGCTCCATTTTCGCCACCCATTCACCTTTGAACATCATGTATAAGGCCGGAATTAATGCTCGACCGACGATCAGCGCGTAAGGTACGCGCTGACAGTGCGTGCTGATCATCAGTCGTGATCGAACGTTTAGTGCTTAGCAGACGACAAACTCGGTCGATCGTGTATAGAGTAAACGAGTATACAACGAGGAAAGATGAATCCTTACGTTCATTTCATTTCATAGAAGTACGTGAAATAATATTAATAATAATAAATAATAAAGATTGCAAACGCGCGTACGATCGGTCGCTCGGTCAGCGTCAAGCTAAACACCCGCATATACCGACATAGCGCGTCAGCCGATCGTAATAAAACGGGAAAAGAAAGTAGTCACTAGATAGCGCTACGTCACAACATAGAGGGCGTGGCAGAAAAGCGCTTATATATAACGGTCCGAAACCGTCGGACCGCTCAGTGTAGTCACGGCGGTCATGCGTGAACAACGTAGTTTGCGTCTGACTGCGGTGTGTCGAAACTGACCGCTAATCGCTATTTGTATGCGCCTTTCTGCCACGCCCTTTATGTTGCGTCGAAGTGCTATCTGGTGACTACTTTCTTTTCCTGTTTTATCGTTATTTCGTTTACGTGAATATTTCTTAGGCAGAGGGGTTGGTTCCATTTTGGCCTACCCCCTTGAACATGATGTATAACCGCCACTGGGCCAGAGTTGTACTTAAGACGCCAAATTTGTTGCACAAAATAAATATCATAATATTAACCGTATAGAATAACAGAATCGTATTTCAACGATATTTAAAAAATGGCTGTGTTATTGTATAAATCATATTGTGAGTGAAAATTTATAGCGTTTTAAGTATGACTGTAGTCTTCAGAGTCCTTTCCCCACGTGAAAAAATTATTTTGATGAGAATTATAAGAGTGCCCTCTTAAAAAGACAAGATCTGCAGTTTTTATTTCTAAGAAAATACGGTGCGAACAACGTGAATATGCGCATTTTATCACAAAAATATCAAATATTTTTATTCGACGTCGTAAATAGTCTACTCGAGATCGAATTTCTCGTTATTTTTCTTTTTCTCAAATCCCTTTTTAATTTATAGAACGAATTAATAATTCGTCGATTTTGAAAACTGTAGTGATAAAAACCGAGGGGAAAAGTCGATCCGATGTAGAGTTCACGACGAATTCAGCGTATCTGTTTTCAAAATCCTTCTAGATAGATTAATCGGCTGTACGTCTGGAAATGAGATCCTAACGATAACCGCAACCGCTAACACGCGTTCGTGCTCGCGCGAATATATTCCCACACGGCGTTACGGTGCCACTCACACTAATTATTATCAATTTAATTTTCACACAAACAACACTTGATGGAAACGACTGCTTCCGATTCTCGTATATTAATTAACCGCACCAAATTTTCGCAAGTTTCTCGTAGAAATAACGTCTGTTTGTTACGGCGAATAATGTCGAAAAAAAAATAAAAAGGGTTTTTTTAGTTATTTAAAAAAAAATCGAGTGTCGCGAGGTGAAATCTATATAAATTTGCCTTATAAAACGTAAAGTCACATCGATCACGATTTAAACGACAACCGCGAGTGAGATGGAAATTTCAACCGAATAATTCGTTTCGCGGAACAAAAGAGGAACTATCGCCTAACTTTACGTGACAGAAATTATTTAGCAAAATCGATTTCGTTTTACGAGTATACGTAGTTTATTATTATTATTATTATTATTAGCATGTCGTGGTGAATACAAAATTATTTGAAATTTACAAGTTAGATCGAGCGTTATTATGGAAGTGATGTTGTACGAAAATAACTTTGATTATAATAACTTGGAGAAATAGTTTTAAGAAAATATTCCGCATATTTGCTATATATATAGGTATAGCAGAAATATTATAATACAGTCGTCGGTATTTGAATTTGATTATAAAAAGTATTCGATGTATGGAACAAATGATATTGTACATTTTTTTATAACTCGTTTCTATACCAAAACGAGTTATATCCCCATTTCTACACGTTAAAAGTAAACTTATGATTACAATAACTTATCATTTTTTCTGTTGAAATCATATGTTCCCTTCGATTAATCGTTGAATAAAAATCAACGGCTGACACACGATTAATTACAAATAAGACACTGGAGTATAAGTATTAAAATTAAAAAAATATACATTCATAGAATGGGATGTGCAAACAATTATCTAAAAAAAATCATACAATAAATTCAAATAAAAAAACAATCGATATACAATTCGTACAATATTTAACAGATTCAAAAGTTTTTAACAAAATTTAAAAAAAAAAAACGATTTTATACCTACTTATTTATATTTTTTTCCGTAGAATTTTTAAATAAAACAAATTATAGAATTGGTTGAGTATTTTACCGAGACATTATTTGGTGGTTCTCTTTCGGTATTTAATATATTTATATTTGTATAATATGAATGGTTAACGATGTCAAATCGCGTCTCAATTATTGTATTGCGTAGATGTGTTTGTAAGCAATGTTATGTAGATAGAGAGCGTTCTATACAGATGCTGTAGCTGTTACGGGCAATGTTTTAAGCTGTTTTTATTTCATAAATAAATGAAATCGAGGATATCCGCAATATGCTGCGATTACGGGGAGATTTTTTACTAGTATTATAATGACTTGAACACATTTTTTGAATATTGTTCTGTTGGTAATATCCGGATGACATTTGGCATTTGGCATTATTACAGAGAATAAACAAAGAAATTTTTTCTTTTTGTGGGGGTGGAAACCTAGAACCCTACCCTTGTGTACGCCACTGTTCAAAACATAATATATTTAGTTATAAGACACCCTTCGTTGATCCAACTCGTGATACATCATTGAGCTGCTGTTGCGCAACATGCACCATGCGTCGATAATGCGTTATTATTACTTTTTTTTTTATACGAAACGAGAATGATGTGTAATAATATTATACTCATATAACTTTAGGGGTGGATACGTATATGTGCGTGTTTAGATAGCACGTATATTGTATTCACACGATGATTGAGCGAACAGCATGTGCTCCGGATATAATACGTTCGATATAATACGGTAGTTAGGGGTGAAGTCATGACCAAGTTACGTACATACGTTGTGTTAGTGTTTATTTTAAAATTTTTTTAGAAGTGCGTACAACTTAGAATATTCTCCTCCCTTAACTTCTCCTCTTCATCCCTCCATAATCCACCATCCTTTCTCTTTCTGTCATACCTCTTCTCTCTTAACTTATCACCTTCTTTCCCTCGCTCACACCTCATCATACTTTACCTTCTTATCATCTTTTTTCCCCACCTTTCCTGTCCACAAAAAGAGGGATAGTAGTAATTTAGATTAAGATGCTTAAAATAAAATGAACAAATGAAAAATAAAACGTAGCTTTGCCTTATTTTGTATAAATTCATTTTTAATATGATCAAAATAATTAATAAATTTTACAATAATTGAATTATTGTAATTATAAGTAAAATCTTAAAATTTAGTTAAATTTTACAGCCACGTATTTTTTAAATTAGACCTGCGCATTTCTGTTTAGAATTACGCAAAATGCGTTCAAATAATAAGCACTGCTTTGTGTGTACGACGTAAATGTATATTTCTTATATGCAACGAGACCAGGGCTGAATTTAACTATAAGCAAAATAACCTAACTAACTTAAAGCACCGGCTAGACGACGAAATTTCGACGCTATTATTCGATGCGATTATTACGGGCAATTATTGGAAAATTTGTTTCGATCGGAAGAAGAAGTTACACGCATGAGGAATTTTATCCACCGGATAGTAATAATTGTCATCGACTAAAATGCTTTCTCCTAATGTTGACGTTTATTCTTGTCTCTTATGGCAACGAGAATTGTTCGGGCGAAAGATCATTTTCGAACTTGAAAGAAGAAAATAAAGAACTATTTGCGCTCGACCATGTCCCAATAAAGACTCGTAGATTTGACAGTGTTGTGCATTGAGTCGGATAAACTTCGAAGCAATTTGCTCATATTAAATTCCGGAAAATAATGATTTTTTATTTTTTTTTTGCCAATAGTCGTTGTTCCTGTGAATTTTTTTAGTTTTTATATATATACTTATAATTGCTTACATTACTATATTTACTAAGATTCGACTAGTCACTTTATATGTGAAACGTAAATAACTTATGTGTTTCGTTAAGTGAATACATATTTGGAAAACGTTCAAATGATCGCACAAAATAATTTTTTTGATTTAAAAAAAAAAAAAAGAGAAGAAAGAAAAGGAGAATACCAACACGGAGCGAATATTTTCGATTTTGTTCTAGATTCGGTCATTTTAATAGGCTGTAAAACTAATTGAACGAGATAAACGCTTTTTATTAACGCGTTTAAAAGTTCAATACTCGATTGTATTTCTATAATTGTCCCTAACCCTTACCGTTTGTCGGTAACGGTTACTCGTTACTCATAATTCAGGTTTTGATAGGGAACGAAAATTATGTATTTCAATATTATCGGAAACGCAAATAGATAATAAATAACCTAACCCTCCCTTTCTCTGAAATGGAGGTACTGGTTTCGAACCGGTCCAAATCTTTAGTGTGGAACAAACCAATTCTTTTTTACGTAGTCCCATAACACGTGACACACCCTGAAGTCCGAGGTGTCTAGAATCGTTAAAATCATGCGCTCGTCGTTTGTGGACATTGTCGGACTTGTATGATTTTCAAGACAAACACAAGACGTGTGGACTGAAACTGTACCGGACACGCTCGACGTTTTCATCACGGGTACGAGATCGACTTGACCTGAACACTTTCTCGGAGAACGTTTGATGCTAACGCAGCTAATGCAGCTTCAGTTTTGTGAATCGTCACACTGATTATGCCGAGCACCGGAGAACCGGCCTCTGTACGACCCGAGACGTGCTCGATAACGTTTACGAGGGATTCGAATGTTTTCGGCAAATAAATTTGCGTTTTTCGCAAATGAAACGAATATTTTCCAATGGCACAGTAAGACATTACCCAGAAAACTAGAATTCGATCGATACGCCGTCGCCGTCCGATTAGACAATTCCGCGGGATTTCTAGCGCGTAAAGTAAGGTAAACGGTCGTCGTAAGTAACTTATTTTCTTCCGTTGTCTGCAGATGCCGCCGACCTTAACTGCAATTGAATAGTCGTATATGGCTGTGTATAACAGCAGCGGTCGCTATCCGCGGCACGTGACGGATTGATTAACAGAAACTTTTCGGCGGACCGGAAAAATAAATGAAAATAATGCCGAGCGTGTACTGTTCGAAACACGCTCGACGAACGTCAATCGGATGCTGGAAACCGAGGGCCCTGGGTCATCGTATAATATTGACAGTATAGCACTCTCACTAAAAAAAAAAAGAAATTGAAATTCGGTTGTAAAATTTCAAAAATATATATCTATATTAACTTCATAATCGTACAACGCGTAGCAAAAAGATATGTACTTATATTTTTTCGCGTGTAAAATTTCGGAAATGTTTGAATTTTTCTTTTTTCGCCCACCGCGCGTTTTAAAACATTTTTAATTCGTCGGTTTTCACAGTTAATCCGAAAAAATTTCGCCACAAAATACATGTAATGAAACTTGTGGAAAAAACTAAGCTCTACGGTCGTAATCACTGCGTTTAATATAAAAAAAAATATTTGTCGAAACATTATATATATTTTTGTATCCGTATATTCGGACAATGCGAATGACCGATTCGAAAATATTTCTGAAATTTCTCGGTGGTGATGGGGAGGAGCTGTTGCACACCTCGCCGCTATTCCTACGCCATTCGTTACGTTTAATTAATATTTGTTAAAATCGGGTGCATGCGCGCGTATAACGATGATTTGTTTCCGGACTTTTGTTTTACAATTTTTTTTTTTTAACACGAATAAAGTTACCGTTATTGTAAAAATCGTAATTATTCGAATTGTAAATGTGTTTTACGATTATAGTCCGCATAAAGCGGCAACACGATTAATATTATTGTTGTTCGCTGCAGCGTTTTTTTTATATTTTACAAAACGCGCGCCGCACAACAATATAAACGGGTAAAATATTACACTTTTTTCAATCGATTTTTATTGCGACCGCAAAAGTGTCGCGTCATACGAGAGACGTCTTCCAGAAGAGTATTTAGGTTTTTTTTTTTTAGGGAAGAGGGCTGAGTCGCTGAGTATGATAATATCATCGTTTACTAAATCTAATCCAAACGTTAAATTCTCGACCATATAAAAACAATTGTTTAGCATAATAAATTTTCCCTTTGTTGTAATAATTTGACATAACGTCCTATGGATGGTAGGAATATATATATATTAAAAAAAATGTCCTAAAATTTCCTGGGAAGGAAGGATGGAGGAATGGAGCTCCCTCAGCCCTCTCCCCCGTCTTCTCTTATTCTGTGATTCAAAGAAAAAACTTATTACTATTATATACTCGCGCGTTAAAATCGTGTGTAGTTTTTACTCGTTATATCGAAACGGTTATTCAAAAAAAAAACAATTATATTTGAACAGAATATTAATTCGATCGATTCGAAAGACAAAAAAAAAAAAAAATGTAAAAAAGGAACTTTTTCGCTTTTAAACGGCATCGAACGGAGTAAATACGTGTGGTTAACGAGTTGGGCGAACACACGAACGGACGTGTTTGCCGTTTAAATCAACTTACGATTTATTCGCCAACACGTCGACGAAATTTACATTTTATACACGGCACAGCGCCGGGGGAGGGAAAGTTACGAACAAACTTCGAGTTGTCGGTAAATTGAAAACGGCCTATTTCGCGAATTCTCCGATCTGATACGTGTGTGTGTGTGTGTGTGTGTGTGTGTGTGTGTGTGCATTCGAATACGATTTAAAATATGTAAATTTTTTTTTTTTAGAAAAATGTCAATCGTTTTGTACGTAAAGAAAATAGAGGTTATTTTCGATTTTCGGTGAAATTTAATTATCTGTGACGAAACGCGCACCGTTACAAATATTATTTATGTGTATTTATTGGTAGAAGCAAAACGTCCAAGCGTATTGTCAACGTACTAGAAATATTTGTCGTACGCGATTCGCTTTAAATTCCTAAATGCACTGGGCTATGTATTGTTTGTATTCAACGGATTAGATGAGTCTCATCCGCATCTTTAAATAATATCGCTTGTGTAATATTCACGTATATATTTATATATATATAGCGATTTTTTTTTTTTTTTTATCGATGCCGCATTTAAATGAAAATGTTAAAAATGTTAATCGTAGTTTTGCTAATACCAATAGTTATTATAGATATTAACACGGTCTTAGTCGTTAGAAAATTTAAAAAGACTCTTTTGTAGGAAGCACGCAGTTTTAGTTTGAATTTCAGTCATTCATTTAGTCGACATTTATATAACATTTTTTTTTTCACACAAAAAATCATTTATACACTATTTTTTTATTTATAAAAAAAACAAAATGTTCGACGGATCGCGTTATTATAACGCCTGATGACATAAGTATCTACTAAAATGTCTTCGCTATGAGAGAAAACACCGTACTCTTCTAGCAATGCCATTAGTCAAAAGAAAGTTCTGTGCGTATTTATGTATATACGCCGCCCGAAATTTTGAATTCGAATTTTCAAACTTTTATTTACAAATATTTGTGTATTACACAAAAACGTCTAGTAGTAAAAACCAATCATAAGAAGAAAAAAAATTGTTTGTGTCTTTTTTTCTTTTACAGTTGAACATTTTACAAACTAAGAAGTATTTTGAAGTAAACTGGAGTTTAAGCACAGTTATTAAAGAATTCGTACGTTTAATTATAAATTAAAAACGTTACAAATGATAATTAAAACGACTAATGACTAATATTTATAAAAAAAAATTATACGGTGTAAATTAGAGAACATATGATTCGTTTAATCAGTAGTATTTAAGGAAAAAGGTAATTTTGCGCTTTATATAAAAACGTTCTGATACTACGAAAATATTTCGTGCAATAATATTCGTTACGGTGGAAAGTAGTTTGTAAAAATTGCGAAAAATCGTAGAATATTAAGAAGAAAAAAATAAAATAAAATACCGTCTGTTGTAACGATTTTTTTTACGGCTTTTACTATTCCGTTTGAAAACCACTAGGATTTTTTTGACGTTTTATAGACACTCACGTAAAAGAAAAAAAAAATCACCTTTGAAAACCTACAGAAGCCCGAAATTGTTCGTAACGGACACAATTAAATGTCGATATTCGAAATCGTATCGCCCGTCACCACAGCGCCGCGCTCGTAAAGGACAAAAAACGTGATTTATTATTTTTTTGAATTTAAGTTTAGAAAAACAAAAAAGGGAAAGCTGTTTACTGTCGCGCACTTAACCGTCGACAATACCGTTTGTCGCGTATACGGACAATAAAAATACGCGCATATTACTTTATTTATTTATTTTTTTAACACCACAATTCCCAGGAAAGGCGTGCAGCAGTAAAGAGAAACGTTTTCCCCAACTCTTTCCCTCTCACCGGAAAAAAAACGGCGTATACATGTCGCGGCATAAATAAAACTAATCGTTAGTTATACGTTTAAACACACACACACATTGCACGAAACGCAGGGCGCGCATAAAAGAATTTTAGGGAATCCGCGAGAGTGCGGCGCGCGAAAACCTATAAAGAAAAGTGCGTAAACTGCTGCGTGTCGACACGGGGAAAGGGACCGCGGTGCTGAGTGAATATAAGAGCCCGCCGAAGACAAAACGAAAAAAAGGCTAAAAAAAAGCTGTAAGTGCGAACGATGTGTTAAAAAAAAGGAGGGTCGTGCCTTGCGGACGACGGAGGGGAAAAGAAGATCCTGCGGTACGTAACGGGCTGCTGCTGCAGTTTCAGAGATTTCTCTTTCCCGGTTCGGTGGTCTGCAATGTACGTATAGACAATTATCGTGTAAGTAGCGTTTACTATTAAATTTTTGCACAAATCATCAGCAGTGCCGGAGTATAATATACGCATTCGTTTTCCTCAAACACGAATGAAATTGGAAAAAATTCTAAATCGAATGTCCGCTGGAAAGCACACAGGAAAACGATGGTTTAGAAACGGCTTGTGTGTAATGTTGTGTTGTAAAGTAATCGAATGCGTATTATAAATACATACATTTTTTTTTGCATCGCTTATGTGAAATATATACAAAAATTCTTCATAATAGGCCAAGATTTTAAAAATATTAATAAATAAATATTTCGCGTAACGTCGTAACAAATAATTCAATACAATATTTCGATTGACCACCATCGGGTCAACGGGGTTTAACTCGTCTACGAGCCCCAACGTGTATTTGTATAATCGAATTATTCTTTTTCAAAAAGAAAAAAAATCGACCAACTTGCATTCGGTTTCATCGTCGAATTATACACAAAAATATGTGTAAATTAAATTGAAAAAAAAAATGGATTTTTAATTTATCCGTATATAGTAATGCAACGTTCTACCCCGCCGTATTAATGTAGGAGACGAGTTGCCTTTATTATGATAAGTAAATTGTAGTATCCGAACTCGACGACGATTATTACGCGGGAAATGTTCATCGGTTTTTCAAAATTAAAACGTAAAACTCCCGTAATAATATATTAGAAATTATTATTTAAAATCGTTGGTTTTGATTGCGAAACTACGGAATAATACGGAACGGAAACGTGCGAAAACATTAAAAAAATAATAATAATAACGTTAATAAAAATTATTTATATTTCCTGAATATATATACGTAGAATGGCTGGCGATAAAAATATCATTCTTTTTACACGCGTATACCGGGGTATCCACGTGTTCGCGACACGTATGAAATATGGCGCTCTGGAAGAGCAGTTTTGCAGATTTTTTTTTTCTTCGAAAATAAACGGCTTTTTGTAATAGCCGAGTAATATACGCGGTAAAAAGACGGCAAAAAAGAGTTGTATCTGCGAGAGCCGCGTATATTTCGATGCGCATTAATCACATGCGCCACTCAGTTTGTTCGAAATGAAAAAGTTTTACAATATAAAACACGCGTTTTACCAATACGCCGTATCGATCGTTAAACGCTTTCGAATTATCTGTGGTTTTTTTTTCTTGTTTAGTAGATTTTAAAATAAATTACAAAAAAAAACAATATTAGTTTTTGATTTGAGAAGAAGAAAAACCCCCCGAAAACGATCGATGTAAAACACGAAGTGTATAATACGATGCAGTCATTTTAAGAAAAAGAAAAAAACATGTAGTAAGTACGTAAAAATATCGTTTAAGACGTCGTGTACGACAAGACACGAGCAGAGTCGTATTGCCCATGAGAATCGAAAACTAATTTTCAATTAACCGTTTTATACCGTACGATAGTAGCGATGAATTTTACAAATTTCCGATTGTTTTTTTTTTTTTAGTAATTTGCAAAATTTTATTATTTTTTTTTCATTAACAATACGTTGCTTGTAGTCATTTACGCGAGTAAAAAGCGGTCAGTGACTAAAGGTAGTGAGATTACTATAATTACACTCGAAAGAAAAGTACTGCGAAATATATAAGAGGGGTAGATGACTTATGTCAGAAATAGAAAGTCTAGAAAGGTTCGGACACGTATGGAGAGCTGACCGAAAATTGTTGAAGCGAAGAAGAAAAAAATGAGCTACAGGATCTGTATAGTTGTAGTAGTCCTGCGGGATCTAGCAGACCTGGAACGCTGGGTTTGTCAACGATAGAAAGGCGATTTTATGCGGTGACTGATGCAACACAGACCGACAAGCCCGACGATTCATAACGAAATATAATTATATTTTTGTATACGTTCAGTAAGAGATATCAGCTGAGAGTCTGCAAAGCGTCTCAGGCACGGATTTTTCTCGTTACCCGTCCTCCTCCCCAGTTTTGAACACGAGTGGAAAGTCAATCTCAATTCGAGGTTACGAGCGCGTGTGTACGTACAAGGGTTGTGACACTAATTGATGGCACGTGAAATTTTAAACCCTTTTCCCGGGTAAAAATTATTGTTCGCCGATGTGCGCACCACCGCCGTAGCAAAGCATTGTAAGAACCGAGAGGGCCCGGCGGAAACGAAGAAAATCGGTGGGGCATGCGCGTCCAGTGTATTTTTAACGAATCGTCGTATGGTTTTGCCGTCGTCATCGCCGCGGTCGCGTGTACACGCGCCCGCCGTGTATATTACATAATATATACGCCTATTTGCGGGGTATCTAGCGGAACAGCTTCCCGAAAGCTGTAATGTTTAATTACACTTGACAACCCGAAGCTCCTCAGGGAGCGGTGTGTGCGCGTGTGAGATAGGAAGAGCTGAGAGTCGTGGACCGCGCGCGAGGGCAATGACGAGGAAGTGCGATGCGTTGTGTAAGGTATTTGTGAAAAGGTAAAAAGAGGATCGCCGCGGCTTGAGGACGAGGAGAAGGACGAGGAGGCGAAGCGGTCGGGGAAGACGAACGGGCCGAAGGGTTTTTGGCGTTGGCGTGCCGAGGTCCATTAATTATTTAAAGCGGACGGGCAAACAAGAGACAGAAACACACACACACACACACACTACTACAAAATGGATATACACGTCCGCGAAACACGGGCCGCCACCCGACGATGCTAAATAAACTGCCAGAGACGTCGTCGTCGTCGTCGTCGTCGTCGGGCCGCGTCGAAGGGAGAAGGGACGAGCGTAGGCCGTACGCCACCGACATCCTGCAGCAATCCTTTCGCGCCAGCGAATCGTGGCGGCGTCGACGGCGGGGAAGGGACAGGATTGTAGAGGACACGACGTCTGCGGATGTGGTGTCAGGAGAAATGGTGTGTGTGTGGGGTGTGCAGGGGGTAGAATCAGAAGACTTTGGAAAGTTCATTGCGCCGCTGCCGCGCGCGTAAATACGTCTCGTTGCGAAATTTTGTTATCGATCTGTATACAATACGACCATGTAATACATTATGTACAAATAAGTGATGTTCCTAACACGGATTTTTTTTAGGTCGAACCGAATCCGAGCCGAACCGAACTGACAATTTTTATTCGAACCCGAACTGAATTTAAAAAAAAAGAAAAGTGGTTTTAAGGACTTTGACTTTTAAATTAATTTTTGAAATATTCAAAACAATCAAATATTCGATAGATTTTTAAAAGCCGATCGAATTAGTTAATAATTTATTGTTAATTCGTAAAATAAATGTAACTACTATATTGATAATTATATCATAATATAATCACAGTTTAGATGAATACTGCAGATGGATCACTCGCCACGAGAACAAAAGAATTGCAAATACGCTCTTCTGATTGGTCCCCCCCCCACATATCAATGTAGGCGCACACGACGATATAAATTATTGTGTCGGTATTATACAATATTATGGTGCAACTTCTTTATTATCTCAAATAATATTATCATAATAATGGTTATCACGATTTTTTTTTCAACTGTGTGTATGAAACGAGTATATTTGACACGAGACATTATACGACATGATCGCCAAATCAGAATTCACTGTGTAAACAACACAAATAGATTACCTCACGGGAGTAATGTTTAAATTTGAGGTAAACATGTTGTGCTATCATGCGGTAACACTGATGTGGGGGGATTCGAATGACGTCATTTTTTTTGTTTACATCATCTGTCTGTATTCATCTAATCTGTGATATAATAATAAAAATACTAATAATATTAACATATTATACAATTTGTATAAATGTTGCAACTGATTTACCACTGGTTATAAAAAATAAAAAAATAAAAATAAAAAATAACGAAACGAAAAAACAATTTATTTTTGCGAATATTGGATATTTTGAATTTTCCAAGTAGCCCACTTCCGACATCGAAAACAGTCGGGATAATCGATAATACATGAAATCTTTGTCAACTCGTTTCACTACGGATTGGAGGAAAAATTACTTTCTATTCGAAAATTAGAACAAACTGTATTTTATTTATTTAAACCTTAATTGAATTTGTTTTTCGAACAATTTCAGTTTGAATTTCGTTCTCCAAAGTTCGAATATCTCCAGTTATGAGTTCGAAAATCGAACAGTTCGTATAAAGTCACTATAATACTAATCTGTATATCTATCATGTCCTTATAATTTAGGCGAGCTAGTATGCCGATATAATGCCAGTAACCGCTAATATAATATATATATATAAATTAAATTAGAAAAACTAAGATAAAATTAATCAAATAATGGGTCTTTATAGATTCCTTTGAAATTAATTTTTTTTTTTTAGAAGTTCTTGTGCTTTTCAAAAATATTGCTCTTTACTTTTTAAAATTATTTTTTTGGTGTATGATTATAAGACGAATAAGTACATACAAGCGCTGCAGATTGATGAAATTAACGTTGATTTTTCACTTTATTCGAAATTCATTAAACGGCTTGACTGCCAAAAGAAAAATTTTCCCCCGAAACTTTAGTGTATTTATGGAGATACTAAATACCAAATTCATAACCCGTACAAATGTACAATAATACACACCTCGACCGATCGCACAGGTTAGCCTTTTAAAAAAAATTATTAAAGTTTCTCGTATATCTAAAATGTTTCACGTGTAAACGGTTTTCACGTCACTTATTTACCTGTCGACCGAGATAAACTGGACGGATTATAAATATTAAAATGTATAGAACGTATAGCTGTGGAATTAGATAATAATTTTAACAAAATAAATAAATTAAGGACGATATTTCGGGACACACTCGATAATAGAATTTATAGCGCGTTCCTCGTATAACATTTGTTGTCACATTAATTTTTTCCCTTACAAAAGGTAAACGTATTATTGTGTGAAATAAAACCGTTTGAAAATGTCGTCAAATCGAAACGTTTCAAATGTTCGTGATATTAATCGTTTGGTCGCGTTTTTCTTAAGAGCCACCCCAACATGACCAACCCCAACGTGTGCAGTATAAAAGCTCTGGCTCGACGTGCCATCAACACTTTAATTCCAGTCGTTTATAAATTATCGAACGACTCCTGGTCGAACCGTTTCGCGTTTAAACGCAGAGTCGGAACGGTTTTGATGACGACGTTTAACGTCTCCGAGTGGTTTAACGAGTGAATAATTAAATCACCCGTTCACACAGACCTATACCGGTGGCGGTTACTGCAATAACGTTGAAACCGTTAATAAAGTTCGAAAAATGTGTTTTATCATTAATATTACTGTATATATATATATAATACGCTTTCTATATTAATTACACGCGATTCCTTATAAATTTTGCTAATTAACTTCGAGTAACGACTTTGTTGAAAACGTTATCCTCGACTTTAACTAAAGGGTTACGGTAACCAGCTCACTGCAGCTAACCGCTATTATATTATTACACGCAACTATAAACGCTGTGTACGTTTAATTCGCGATAAAGTCGGAAAAACAATGTTTCTCGAGAATCTTAAAACTATTTCGGTCGACCGAGTTCGCACTCAGGCGCCGCCTAAGATCTTAATCGTTAGAAAATTACTCGTTGTTTTCGCCAATGCGCGTTAACGAGAACAATATATTTTTTTTTTTTAACAAATTTTATTCCGCGCCGTTTTTTCATTAATCGTTAAATCGTTTAACGTACCTACGCACGTATTTAGGATTTTTTTTTTTTTTTGTCACCGAAATTGCTTAAAGATTCTTCTTGGCGAGTACAAAATCACCGAAATTTAATGACTTTTCGTTTACTCTTTTCTTTAGGTATCTATGAAATCACATTATCCACCTAATCGACAAAGATTTTACGGTTTTAATTAAAAAAAAAAAACAAATGCCGGTCATCTGGAATTACGAGTGTGTGTTGAATTTTTGATTTTCATTGCGTTTAGCGTAAAACAAAAACAGCCGATTTTCTAACATTCGCTTTTAACGCAGGCTTATTATATTATTAACTTACTTGCTTCAAATTGTTACATTATTCTCTAAAACTGAATAAAGATTACAAAATAATTATTATATTAAACGTTCAAAAATTAATTACAATAAACGTTATATTATTTGTTTATTTTTTTAAATTTACCTTCTCAAATTTTCATTAATTTTCTTATAGATAATATTATTTTTGAAACACACCTTATAATCAAAAATACCCGTTTGCTGCGGTTATTGATCTGAATGTTACCGTATTTATGGGACAGACGGTATATTTTCTTTACCGTAAAGAATTCTGACTAATAATTTGTTATACACAGAAATTATATACAATAAAATAGCTAGTTTAACGAAAAAAGAAAAAAATGTAAAACAGTCATTTTCAAAAGAAAACCTATATTTTTTTTGTACACACACACATTCGTATTCCCTGTACATGAGTAATTATATATTATTCGCTTTTTGCGTAGTTCGATGCGGAGACGGTAATACTCGTGTTTTTATTAAGATAATAAAATATTTGTTACGTATCCTCCCTTATGTATTATCTTCAGAAATATCAGATTTTATAGAATTTTTAAAAAAATCATTAAAGATTATCGTATTATTTTTGGGTTAAGCTTAACAAAAACCCGTTTACGTTCTGCAGTGGACCAATAACGTTTAATGCCTTCGACTGGTGAGAGGGATTTCAGAATTGATTGTGGAGAGACAATAACCCATTTCGTAGGGACTTCTGGTGCGCTGAAAAACGCATTTTTATTTAAATAATGGCAAAAGAAAAAAAAAATACAGTTTTTTTTTGGTTTTTGTTTTGAGAGCAGCGTTGTGGGTCCGATAACAAATATTCTTTTGCCTCGGTATTTTTTTCAATTTCGTCACGCGATAACTGTATTTTGATTAAAACTTCTACCGGGTTTAAACATTTCTTATAAAGCGTCTCAAAAGGGCGTACATTTTCATATATCTATAGCGCAATAACGCAAGTGTAAATTTCCATAAAAATATATTATTTAAGCGCATTAATAATTACAAAAATGGTAGGATATTGTTGAAAAATCAAAACTCTTTAGAGTACAAAAGAGACTAAAGTTTTTGTGATAAAAATCGTTTATATTTTTTTAGATTTATATTCGGGTGTCAGAATTTAAAAAAAATTCACGCTCTATTTTATATAACGTGTGTGTAATGCGTGGGTTTTCAAAACCGTTTCGAAGTCGAATGCTATCAATTAGTCGTGTTTTCTTTACGGATATAATGCAAAATATATGTAAATGGCTTAATGCTTTCCTCGGTATTCTGCGTCGTGTATACTTTTCGGTACGTTAACTATACTGAGTGGCTCGCGAATCGCGATTAAGATAATGAGAGACGACACATATAATGCAGCCACGACGAAAACACAAACTCCACATAGTGTGCACTTAAAGATAATACGTTCGGATTTTCGCGAAACACACTCATAATTTCTCGGCAAAGCGATCAATTTACGTTTCTGAGCCATACAGATTTTTTTTTTTTTTTTTTTTGTTACAGCACTCCTAACTACACAAACTGAAACAACTGAGTAACGGAATTGTACAGAAAATTCGACAACGGGAATTTAATGAAAGAATAATAGTTCGGTCGTTGTGTCACATTAATATTCTGTTTTAAAACACGAATAATTTTATGGAGTATTTTATTATACAATAATTATACAGACACTTTTGAAAAGTATTTTAGAAATTCTTTGAAAAACTGTATAAAAAAATAATTGTACACTAAAATCCCTATTTTTGTGTTATAAAAAAAATTTAACTTTTTTTTTTTTTACTAAATTAATCTATTATACGTTTGTTTTGGTTTCGACTTTAAACGTGTAATCATTGTTGAATATTACGTATTTTTCTTAGCATTTCTTATATCCGTCTTTACGAATCGCTGGAAAACATAGGTAAATCGCTTTAGAAAGATGGACGGAAGAACTTCGTTCGGTCAGAACGTAAATACGAAAACCGAGTGTAAAAGTTTGATTAATTTCCATGTAAAATACACGAGTCGTATTCTTCGAGTATATTTACTGAAATACGCTTTACGATTGAATCCGTATTATCATTCGTTTCACGGGTACACCTACTATATTGTACGCGGAATTAATACAGAAATGAAATGTCCAGTGTTTTTCTGGGTAAAACGCAATGTCCGCGCATTCGTGTGTAACTCAAAGGTTCTCATCGATCGATTTCGATTCGTTATTATTTTACAATGAATAGTTGTATTGTACAATTATTATTATTATGCGTATATGTATTGACGTTCTACGAATCTCTCGACATGGCCTGTACGGTTCGACTTGTTTTTCAGCACGTCGACGTGTACTGAATCGTGTGCACGGTTTTGAAAAAAAATTATCGGAAATATTACGAAACGAGTATTGTAAAAAATTTTCGGCGAAAAAGTAATTTTAAAATTACTGGGATAGCAAATATCACGCCGCCGTGCACGCAGCGTACTTTATAGAATTGTCAATTACGCCGTGAAATTAATAGCTTTAATAATCGAGATTTATGTACGTCCGAGTGCGACAAACGAAACAAAATGGAAACTCGTTATAATTTACCATTTTTATTTATCGCCGTTTCGTCCTTTTCCGCGTGTGCGCCGTAGTAATAAATATGTTTGAATAACGCTACACTGTTGATCCTTATTCAATTAAATAAATCATTTAAAGTGTACGCGCGCGCTATGAAAAACGGTAACGCGTTTAGCTCGCGAAATACTCCTCGTCGAAAATGCTGAAAACACGAAATGTAACGTAAAGCGAATACGAACACTCGACACAGTATATTTTATTTCTCCGCCGTTTATAAATCGTTTATAAATTTAGACGATTGGGCCGAGCGGTAAAATTTTATTATTTTTTTTAGATATTTATAATTAAATAAAAATAAACGAATCACGAACATTCTTTTCTTTTTCTTAACTCAATATCAATTATTGTTAATCGGAAATAGACGGTATATATTATTCGAAAGTCAATTGAGAAAAAAAAATCGAGAAGAAATTTCAAAATTGAAGAAGTTAAAATCATTGTAATGTATTTAATAATATAAGCCAGCACGTTTAAGCCAGTGCTCGAATCGGGGGGAGCGCGATCTCCGTACCCCGACTATTTTCTTTTTTTTAAAAGTCTCCACGTTATATTGAAGTAATTTTTGTTTTTGTAGAACGCTCATTTTTTTATTAATTTTTTTATGAGCAGAGCTCCTTTTCTTTGGTTTTCACGATTCGAGAGCACTGAGTAAAGTTAATTTAAAAGATCGTTTTTTTAGATAACAAAACCAATAAAAAAAAAATTACGATAAGTGTGCGTAGGTGTGTTGCTCAGAGGTGCGAGAAATGTAAATATAATGTTTGTGACGCATATAGTGGTTATGTTATGCGTTTTGAGTTTAATAATTTCGTTATTTTCGAGCGAATAATAAAAAAAAAATGTCGACGAAAACTCGATAACAATTTTTAATATCGTGTATTCGCGACAAAAGCAAAAAAAAAAAAAAACGGTGTAAAGACACATTTATCAATATTTCGTTGTTTTTTTCATATTACGCGTTACCGCGCGTGATGTAAACGCCAGAACGTAGAATCGATATTGACAACCGTGATGCCGTTGCTTTCCGTCTTGGTGTATAATATACTGTAATATGTATATTCGTATCCAAGAAGCTGCCACATTTTTACATATTCTATACCGCGGTTTTCCAATAAACTATTTTGTTATTGCTTTGCGGGTGTCCATACGAAAATTCAAAATGCAAACGGTATTATTATCACTATATAATACAGTGACAATAACTTTGACACGTTTCATTATGACAAATGAAATGATTTTTTACTCGTCCTATAACAGTAACTCGGTGATTTCGGCGATTTCAAGTTCGATAGTGATTGAGCATCGATAGCAGTTGATCATAGTTACCTACGAAAAACTATCGGTAACATAAGCCCGGCGTTGTAACGAACATATTTTTATAATAATTGTCTTTAGAAATCGTATTTGAAAGAAGAAAAAAAATAAATTATCCTTTTTAATTTTTGATACGTAGTGTAAAAATGCGTTTTGATTTTTATTTTTAACGTTGATACTGGAATGACGATTGGATCAAAACAAAAATTATAACAATTTTTATACCGCGGCGTCCTCCGCACCGAAGTCTACGACGCCTTACAGCGGATTATACTGAAATCGATATGAATTATTCGTGCGGTACCCCATTTATTATTATTATTATTATTATTATTACTATTATTGCAACCCATTCGACGGAGTTAACAATACGAGTACAGTATTACGTTCGCGATTTCACGGTCTCGTAGGTTTTTCGATACCCCGTGGTGTTTGAAGTGTACGCTCCGAAGTCGCAATATGTAATGTGCAGCTCTGTTTAGTTGATTAATTCCGTACCGTGACTGGTGAAAAAAAAGAAAACGAGTAACCACGAGTAACGATGCTTTTCTAATGGGTTTTTGTTTTTATTCGTGTATTTATTATTATTTTATTTTTAACGTTAACAGGAACAGACACTGCGCTGTATGTTATATAAAAAAATTATCCGTATCATCCCACGTGGCGTCGAATGGCATTTGGCATCCCCCCCCCGTTCTGTGCGTGCGCGTGTGCTATTAAAAATAAAACGCCACACACCGGGTTCGGTGTCTGCGTCTAAAAAGGCAATTTAGCGGAGTGACAACACTCGGAATTTAGATTTCTGGCGTTTCAGTTGAATTTCACGGTTTAAACACTCACATTATCAATATTGATAATAGTTTGCGTTTTCAAACATGCGGCAATAAATACTGGTGAAAAAAGAGCCAACTGAAGTCGCATCGATTTAGTACCAAATTTATTTTGGGTTTACATTTTTTTATTTTTACAAAATAACTCTAGTGACAGAGTTTTATAATATTTTTCCTCGGTACACTACTTACTGCGGTGTTTTCTATAATACAGTTATTACTCAATGTATTAGACACGGGTTAATATTACTAACAATGATATGGTCGAAAATTCGCGAAAATTTTGTGAACCAATGAATGAATAGGAAAAAAAAAAGCCAATACTCGTATAAAAAATAACCGCGTGAACAATATTCGAATGTTAATTATTCAATTTTTTTTCTCGCTACGCGTAACGCTATCCTGTTTTTAAAATGCGAATTTTCCAACTAGGTTTTTTTTTTAACCGTGACGCGGAAGACATCGCGTCTTTTTTACCCTCCGGGCTGCTTTCTTTCGCCTCGTCGCGGCCGTTCTCGCCCTCACTGTCTCTCGTCCTCGGCTATCGGTCCCTTCGCCGACGCCAATTGCGATTCCATACGTATTTTATTGTGCGGAAAACGGCTTGTTTTCAGGCTCTCTCCCCCGTTTTTCAACTCTCGCCGTGTGTCTCTCCATTTTTTTTTTTTTTTTTATTAAACTTTAATTCGTTTCCATTCGTTTTTCGCCGCCGGAACTGCGGGAACGAAGTCGTCGGGCGACCGAGGGGGGAAAAAATAAAAAATAAAACCGACATTGCACCACCGTTGTAGCCGCCGCAAACCGTATATAAATGTCACTAAGCGATTTCCCTCCCCCTATTTCTATAAAAAAAAATATATATATATATACCAAAGAAATAATAATAGTTTCGCGGATATAAACTGTAGTGCTATCGTACTAACCAACCGTCTAATACGCTGATGGACTGAATATTGCCCATAACCGAATTAACCTCATACCAGCTCTCTTTGCAGCAGCTCTATCGTTTTCTGACTTTTTAAAATCAATTATTACCGAACGAGTACACCGCCGTCCTTAGCCGTCGACGTCGATATATATATACGATAGCGAAATGCGACAACTCGAATATTACGTTTGCCGTGCGGAAATTGAAGTCGAAATATTATAAAACGAGCCAAACCGAATCCTCCGAATATTGACCTTATTCCGATACGCAAACCGAATTACGTAACGATTTAACTCTCCCGTTTTAGCGCAAAAAAAAAAAAACAAAAATAAATAAATAAATAGGGCGAGCAGTTATAGAAGTTAACATTAACACGATTAGTCGTATATGTTAAAAATAATAAATTGAAATAGGATTTCGATGATTTGAAAATAAATAATTTTTTAATACATATATTACGAAACAATTCTTAAACACTACAGACACACGATGTATATGAATTTACTTTCGTCGTTACTAATCGTTGACAGGTTTAAATAATAAAAAGTTAACCATTAATTTTTAAGTCATTCGCACGTATATCCACATAAATGGTAAATTTTGAATTTAAGCCGCACGTTCAGATGTACATGCATCACAACCGTTTTATTTAGTTTTCAACTACTATTATTGTCTTTGATTATTCAATAAACATCAAGTAAGGAACTTAAACCACAATAGTAACGAGTTACGTTACTCGTTAAGTGTTATTTATAATGTTTACGAATTTTTAAAGGAAAAGTCATTTATTGACAATTTAGTGTTTTTTAAAAAAAATATAAAATTAAATTATTGTGATTTATCCGGCTTTGACATTTTTTTTATTTTTTTTAATTAAAAATTCTACTAATTTATAATACGAGTCTTAATTTATGTTTATTGTTTTTAATAAGCGTTCGATTTAGTCGTTTGCACGAAATTATTGAAAACTTAATAAAACCGCGTTAAAACAAGGAATAATATATAAAAGTACAGATTCAAAAGAAATCGGATTAATACGTACGAATAATTTCGTTAAAACAAAGCACGATCATTAAAAAATTTTAAATCTAATTGATTTGAAGTGTACAAAATTTAATTGAGTGCATTTCGAACTTTAGCAAAGCGATTCAATACTTATGATAATAATTATCTGTAAAAAGTATAAACTACCCGAGTTAAAAAGTTCATTTTAAACTAGTAAATAATAATAGAACGTTCCGACGTTTATAAATAATTCAAGCGTATAACTTCCTTTATCACGTATTTTTAATATTTATTGTGATCATCTTGTGATCGGGTGATTTCAACGATTTAAAATTTATATAAAAAAAAAAAATCGTGTTACTTTTATACGTATATATCCGAAACGGGTCGCTATTAAAATGAAAAGCGTAACGTATTCAGACAATTTTTTTTTTTACTCGAATCGTCTCTAACACGTTTTACGCAGTTTTTTTGTCGTACAGTAATAATATCTAATTAGAATTTTTTTACCAGTTATGCGTAACGCTTGCTCGTAGTAAAACGGAAAAATGCATAAAAAAAAATGAAATTACCTAATAACACTAACGCAGATAATTAAAATCCATTAAGTGGAATATTTTATACGACATTTATGAAATGTAAAAACAGGGGAAGTGAAATATCGATTTATTTAAAGGTCGCATATTATCGTAATTATGCAATTCTTTTGATATTTCAATAAAACGCGTTACTAAAATATTTCCTGTTAAACAAAATCAGATCGTTTTAACGGGAAATGTTGAAACATTATGTAACATCGATTTGTTTCGCATAAAATATGTTTTATAATAATTATCTTAGCAAATTTCTGCGCGCTTTAAATTAATTTATTTTAATTATTAATATATTATTATTATTTTATTTCCCGTAAAAAAAACACACACGCACAAAATGACGGTTCATTGTTTGAGTTAAAATAATTAATTTGAAACAAAACAATTTCATTACTATTATATTCGTCTACGTTAATATAACAATTTATGGGTATATTAAATAATTAATTTACGTTCATTTTTTTTTTTCCAGATTATTTCGAGTCGATTTCAAAACGTCACGTTTCGAGTAAACCAATAAGGTAAAAAACATTTTAACGTTATTGCAAAACACTAAAAAAAACGTATATTTGACCACGTATGGTTAAGCCTATCGGAGGATTTAACGTTTCGCGTCGAACGAATCACTTTTGGATTTCGAGAAGAAATTCTAGGGTCGAGAAAAGAATAAAAATATCGATTTGCAACGAATGAAAAACGTCCACGCGTCATTCGTTTGAAATTGTTGCACATTTGTTATTTTCGCAATGGAATTATTATAAACGTTAGTTTATTCTTTTATACTCATTATAAGTTACTTGTTTAAATAAATCGAATATTATTTACATAATATTCGATTTATTTAAACGAGTAACTTACGCGCAATTAAATAATTAATCATAATTCATTTTGAAAAATCAACACGACTTATCGAGAAGGAAAAAGTACGTTATATTTTCTACTATTCATTTCCGCAAACATTAATTGGCGTTTTTTTTTTGTGTGTCTAATAAGTAATAACGCAGAAAAATTTAATTTTCTGTTTACAAGTCCTTTCCGCGAATGCCAATCATTAATTAAATTATGATTTCTTTAAACGAGAAATATTTGAGTTAAATAATTTAAATACTTTTGTTAGTATTCAATAATTTTATTTACGAGTAATATGATCACGGTTTATGCAAACTTTTGCTAATCACTCTTTTCTTAACTAAACGCAATGTCCTTAAAGTTATCTTAAGTTTCCTATTTTGTAATTACGCGAGTGTACGTAAAATATGATTTAATTCATTAATCACAGACAACTCTGATTATGGTCAATACTGGTCGGACTAAAATCATATTTTTTTTAAATTATAACGACAATTTTTATTTTAGTATTTCAATAAATTTTAAAAGTATCATTTACAATACACAAGTCGATTAATTAGAATCCACTGACTTCCTACGCGTTTATTTATATATTCGATTCAGACGCAAATCTTAAATTCAAACTTAAATATTGCCGCCCATTGTTTTGACATCTGAAACTCTGCAGAAAAATCGTTTGCTTCTTCTCGAGATTAAGATTCGCACATAATAATTTCCCGTCGCTTGCTTATATAAAATTCAAGTCTCAACAACTCTCCGTTATGTACGCGTCATCGTGATGAAATGATTTGTGATTTTTTGCACATAATTTTCAATTGACCGTCCCTTTAAATCTACTGAATCTCATTATAGAATTTTCTTTCTTTTCATTGCTTCAATTCTCCTTCCCCATCCGATATCCTTAATCCTATAATTTGCATCACTATCTCATTCATTTTGAATACTCTTGCTTAGCATTTTTATTGTATTATACATTGTAATTTCACTTTTTTTTTTTTATATAATTTAATGTTCCTTTTTTGTGCTCTCATTTATTGTATTTATTTTCTTTTCTTCGGAATTGTTGGGCTATAATATGTTTACTTGAATGAAGGCTAATACAATTTAAAACTTTAAAGTTTTGTCAGAATATTACCTGCTTTAGTTAGAATCCGAAAATCTTTCTCCGAATATAAATAATTTTACAGTTGTTAATTAATATTAATTCTATTGATATGATAACAATAATTATTATAATAATTAATAGTTCTTTTGACAGAATGTTGATTTTAAGTACTCTTCGTCCAACATTATTAAATATTTTTGTATCCACTCCTGCAACGAGTATGATTATTTCGTATTAACTATGTTGTTTAAAATTTTCTGACAACAGTAGGTAAATATAAAAAAAAATTTTTCCGAATAAAACCGACTTTTAATAATCTCTTAAAATTATAATGAAATACAATATTTTCTTCTAACTAGTCAATGAATAATACTTAAATTTCACGCTTATGTTAATATTAAATTATGCTATTTGGTCATTATATATTTTAAAATAAATACCATTTTAGTTTTTGGGAACTTTTTAGAAATTGTTCCAAACAATTTTCGTAAGCTCTCAAATAATTATGTAATTAATCTAAACAATTTGACAAATGATAATAAGCAAATTATATTTTATAGATTTAATAATGATGAGAATCGTTGCATCATTAGAGACAATTTATTGCGTTAGTGCAAAAAAAAAAAAAATTACACATCTGCCGTAATGAGTTTTGCACCAAGTTCACGAAATATGTTTGTTTAAATCACTTTTAACGACTCGCAAACCTATTAGCTTATATTTCTCCGAGTAGAAATATAAATTCGCGTTATTATTATTTACATTTTTTATACGTGTTTAAATATTTCGTTAAAATGAAAAGCGTAACGTATTCAGACAATTTTTTTTTTTTTTACTCGATTCGTCTCTAACACGTTTTACGCAGTTTTTTTGTCGTACAGTAATAATATCTAATTAGAATTTTTTTACCAGTTATGCGTAGCGCTTGCTCGTAGTAAAACGGAAAAATGCATAAAAAAAAAAAGAAATTACCTAATAACACTAACGCAGATAATTAAAATCCATTAACTGGAATATTTTATACGACATTTATGAAATGTAAAAACAGGGGAAGTGAAATATCGATTTATTTAAAGGTCGCATATTATCGTAATTATGCAATTCTTTTGATATTTCAATAAAAACGCGTTACTAAAATATTTCCTGTTAAACAAAATCAGATCGTTTTAACGGGAAATGTTGAAACATTATGTAACATCGATTTGTTTCGCATAAAATATGTTTTATAATAATTATCTTAGCAAATTTCTGCGCGCTTTAAATTAATTTATTTTAATTATTAATATATTATTATTATTTTATTTCCCGTAAAAAAACACACACGCACAAAATGACGGTTCATTGTTTGAGTTAAAATAATTAATTTGAAACAAAACAATTTCATTACTATTATATTCGTCTACGTTAATATAACAATTTATGGGTATATTAAATAATTAATTTACGTTCATTTTTTTTTTTCCAGATTATTTCGAGTCGATTTCAAAACGTCACGTTTCGAGTAAACCAATAAGGTAAAAAAACATTTTTAACGTTATTGCAAAACACTAAAAAAAACGTATATTTGACCACGTATGGTTAAGCCTATCGGAGGATTTAACGTTTCGCGTCGAACGAATCACTTTTGGATTTCGAGAAGAAATTCTAGGGTCGAGAAAAGAATAAAAATATCGATTTGCAACGAATGAAAAACGTCCACGCGTCATTCGTTTGAAATTGTTGCACATTTGTTATTTTCGCAATGGAATTATTATAAACGTTAGTTTATTCTTTTATACTCATTATAAGTTACTCGTTTAAATAAATCGAATATTATTTACATAATATTCGATTTATTTAAACGAGTAACTTACGCGCAATTAAATAATTAATCATAATTCATTTTGAAAAATCAACACGACTTATCGAGAAGGAAAAAGTACGTTATATTTTCTACTATTCATTTCCGCAAACATTAATTGGCGTTTTTTTTTGTGTGTCTAATAAGTAATAACGCAGAAAAATTTAATTTTCTGTTTACAAGTCCTTTCCGCCAATCATTAATTAAATTATGATTTCTTTAAACGAGAAATATTTGAGTTAAATAATTTAAATACTTTTGTTAGTATTCAATAATTTTATTTACGAGTAATATGATCACGGTTTATGCAAACTTTTGCTAATCACTCTTTCCTTAACTGAACGCAATGTCCTTAAAGTTATCTTAAGTTTCCTATTTTGTAATAACGCGAGTGTACGTATAATATGATTTAATTCATTAATCACAGACAACTCTGATTATGGTCAATACTGGTCGGACTAAAATCATATTTTTTTTAAATTAAAACGATAATTTTTATTTTAGTATTTCAATGAATTTAAAAAGTATCATTTACAATACACAAGTCGATTAATTAGAATCCACTGACTTCCTACGCGTTTATTTATATATTCGATTCAGACGCAAATCTTAAACTCAAACTTAAATATTGCCGCCCATTGTTCTGACATCTGAAACTCTGCAGAAAAATCGTTTGCTTCTTCTCGAGATTAAGATTCGCACATAATAATTTCCCGTCGCTTGCTTATATAAAATTCAAGTCTCAACAACTCTCCGTTATGTACGCGTCATCGTGATGAAATGATTTGTGATTTTTTGCACATAATTTTCAATTGACCGTCCCTTTAAATCTACTGAATCTCATTATAGAATTTTCTTTCTTTTCATTGCTTCAATTCTCCTTCCCCATCCGATATCCTTAATCCTATAATTTGCATCACTATCTCATTCATTTTGAATACTCTTGCTTAGCATTTTTATTGTATTATACATTGTGTTTTCACTTTTTTTTTGTATAATTTAATGTTCCTTTTTTGTGCTCTCATTTATTGTATTTATTTTCTTTTCTTCGGAATTGTTGGGCTATAATATGTTTACTTGAATGAAGGCTAATACAATTTAAAACTTTAAAGTTTTAACAGAATATTACCTGCTTTATTTAGAATCCGGAAATCCTTCACCGAATGTAAATAATTTTACAGTTATTAATTAATTATAATTCTATTGATACGATAAAAATAATATTTAATAGTTCTTTTGACAGAATGTTGATTTTAAGTACTCTTCGTCCAACATTATTAAATATTTTTGTATCCACTCCTGCAACGAGTATGATTATTTCGTATTAACTATGTTGTTTAAAATTTTTCTGACAACAGTAGGTAAATATAAAAAAAAAAAATTTTTCCGAATAAAACCGACTTTTAATAATCTCTTAAAATTATAATGAAATACAATATTTTCTTCTAACTAGTCAATGAATAATACTTAAATTTCACGCTTATGTTAATATTAAATTATGCTATTTGGTCATTATATATTTTAAAAATAAATACCATTTTAGTTTTTGGGAACTTTTTTAGAAATTGTTCCAAACAATTTTCGTAAGCTCTCAAATAATTATGTAATTAATCTAAACAATTTGACAAATGATAATAAGCAAATTATATTATATAGATTTAATAATGACGAGAATCGTTGCATCATTAGAGACAATTTATTGCGTTAGTGCAAAAAAAAAATTACACATCTGTCGTAATGAGTTTTGCACCAAGTTCACGAAATATGTTTGTTTAAATCACTTTTAACGACTCGCAAACCTATTAGCTTATATTTCTCCGAGTAGAAATATAAATTCGCGTTATTATTATTTACATTTTTTTATACGTGTTTAAATATTTCGGGAGAATAAACCCTATATACAAGCGTAACTTTCACGTATTCAAGAGCAATTTATTCGACAAATTATTTCCTTCGATTTAATTTACTACATACAATTATCGGTATAGCTGAATTATTTTATTATTTATTTATATATTAATTTATATTAAATAAAATAAAAATACTAATATAATATTTTAATATTTATAATATTTATACGGTTCTCTTTATTAAAACATTTAAATAATTATTATATCAAATGTTAAACGCGAAACGACCACTATTATTTGTACGCTTGACATTTTAATTACTTCTCATTCGATTACGTGATCCACATTGTACGCGCATATTATAATTTACAGACTCGGATAGTATTCCGAATAGCTGTAGTATATTGTACATATATATATAATATATACATTTATTTATATACAAAAATACTTAAGAATTTAGTGTTTAAACCTTATGTTATAATTATATATATATATTTTATTGTATTATATTATTTTAATTTGGTTATAATTTATAACTGTAATACGTACCTATTTAATTATTATAGTTATTCTGTTAAATTATAAATAAAGAATTTGAAAACAAATTATTAAACCATCATAAACACACATTAATGTGTGTTTATATAACACATGCTTTTAAATATTAATTGATATTACTATAATCTACAAAGTAATTGGAATACATAGGAAATATAAATTTATCGTAAATTATTGGAGTACATATATTTTTGTATTTGAGAAATGTGTTCAAAATATTTTTAATCTGGTAATCAGATTAGTGAATGCACTAAATAAATAAAAACTTAAAAAAAATATGCTCTCAAATAATTTTAAGTGTACAAGAATTTGCACTAATTTTTCCAAAAAAATTTAAAAATAAGTGCCTGTTAATTTTACTTGATGAATAATAATATATCTTGAGTACTTTCAGCAGCTTTAGGTAAAGGAATAAATATTGTTTTGAAGGCACCGCGTAATATTATAGGATAAGACACTGGCAGTTTTAATGTATAAAAGCCAAATTTCCTTTCGTTCGAGTAATTTAAAAACAATTTTTTATCGAAAACGCATAGTTTTCATCAAAACTTTCAACGATTCTTAATCTTAAAGTTTTCGCTACAATATTAAGGGAATAGTTGTGTGTTTTGTAAATTTCCATAACTCTATAACGTAAGCGGTGACATTTTTAAATAAATTTTTTTTTTCACAATTTCCTTGTAGCTTATCGACTTTTGGAAGCTGAATGCGGATTATTATTACTTTTCTCGCATTATAGAAGAAATTAACGTGGAAAAATTCGAGAAATACATTCTCCACTATTGGCCTAACGTTTGTGCGCTTGGTAAATATTTTGATATTGTAAACGTTAATTTTTATCTATTCAATTAGATAGTTTAGATGGTTTACATTACAATCGTTATTGCCAGCTATTGTACAATAAAATATTTCATTATCAGCGCTCAAGTCGTGGCGTACATTAACAATAATTGGTGTATATACGACCAGCATAAATTAACTTGTGTTTATTTTTTATCAATGTTTGTAAGAATACTCAATTATTATTACTAGAAATATATTTCCTTTTATTTAATTATTTATTGAAATTTTTTTCAGTACACTTCAATAACAAAAAAATCTAGTTGAACTGGTAAAGCCGGTTAGTCAGAAAAGCTTTTAGCAGTAACAACGTTTGTTTCCCGATCTAGCGGCGTTAATGCGCCGAATACGAGCGCATCGTTCGCATCGATTTTAATTATTTACCCGTTCAATCAAATAATATTAATAATAAAAATATAAATATTTTGAAATACTTTAAATAGATTTTTATTTCACTGAATTCGCGGGAGCCGCGTCTAATTTTTTTTTATTTTACAAAAAAAAAAAAAGTTTGGGGACCGCTGCAAGGTCCCTAACCGTTAAATAAATATACGAAACGTGATTTTCTAATAAATAACAAAAAAAAAAACTCTTTTTCCCCTTTCTATAATACCGAGCGCGTGGCCATAAACCGTAACCGGTAATCCGAAATTTCCTATTCAATATATACGAATAGGTATTATTAATATTTTATTCTCGGACGTCGGTCGTGCGTGTGCTGGTGCAGTGTACCCGGGCAAAAGGTTTTCGTCTCCGCACACTTGGCGACCGGCCACTTTCACGGTATACGACGTCCGCGTATAAAGTCGCGCATATTGTCACATAACAAAGTGCTGGTGCTGGTTGGTGGTCCACGGTCAAAGTAAACGGACGGCAAGCTTTGGTCGTTCTACCGAAAGTGAGAGACTCCCCTTTTACTAACCCATTTCGTACGTATATTTCGTCCTCCCTTAGTATATCAAAAAAAAAAAAAAAAAGGCCACTAGAAATCCCTTCGGCTTCTCCGCCACACAATCCCGACGGACGCTAAACAAACGTTTCCACTTTGGCCGGAACTCGATTTCCTTATATTCCGGTGTATGAGAGGTATAAACACACAACGGGTCCACTACTAATAATGCACTGTTGCAGCATCCGCGAGCTTTTAACCGCCGCCGCCGCGGTTAAAGGCGTCCGTCGCGCGTCCACGTCGACGTTTAACGCGTTGGCGGAGGTAAATTGTTTGTTTTTCTCCTCTCGAAAAATCTGTGCGTTTCCGAAGATTTTTTTATTTTTTATAGAAGAAATAAAAATCCAAGTACGCCAGAACGTTCTTATAACGTCCTTTGACGTTATAAAATTAAAATAATATCCGTTCTTCGTGCGTTAATATATATAAGTGTATATAGAATAGTTTTTTCGAAAGGTTTTTTTCCCCGTTTATTTCGTCGCTATATTATAAGGAAACAATAATGAATATTTATACTCGAAAAATATATTTTTTTTCTTATATAATGAAATATACCGTAATAATGTTGCTTTTATACTCATATTCCGAACACTACGCGCACTAAAAAAAAAGTAATATAGATTTAATTTTAATTTTAACGGAGGAGGGTACACGGCAACTGATGGTTTTTAAACAAATTTTTGTTTTTTGTATTTTCAAGTCTTTCTCCGAAATGTTCATATAACGATTTCAAGTACTACGATCCGGATTGAAATTTGACTGGAGAGATTAATATTTCGATGAGAATTTCTTAGAAAAAAACAAAATAGAAGAAAAATGATTTGGAAAATATATAAAATCAGTTAAACAGGAATTTCTTGTAACGTAAACTTGTTAACATAAATAGGGTGTGTATTTTGATAGAATTAACGCAGTTGATTCGTTTCGCTTTTTATTATTTATTTTAAGTTTTATTTCTATTCGAATATTTACGTCATTATCACATGACTATAACGCGTATATCTTTTTTTTTCTACGTCTGTATGAAATCAAAATTGTTTAACGATAAATCGTATAAGAATTTGTAACAGATTTGACGGTTTATCAAAAAAAAAAATTTTAATTTAAAACTTTCTAGTTTTAAACTACAAACGTATTAATATTAGAATATTTTGATAACAATTTTTCGACCTTTAAAAAAAAAACCTTTACGAACACGATTTTAAAATGTTTTGAGGTACTCGTGTATTTCTGTTTCTGTTTTTTTTTTAATGCACAAAAAAAAATGTATTTTTCAACACTTTTACACGTAATGAAACGCGTATTTGGACCTTATTAATTATTATTTATATTGTTTTTAAAAGCCAGATACGGTTTTGACGAATACGGTTCGGAACGATTCTCGCGACTATTCTCTGAAATCTCACGATTGTCTGTCACTACACTGTCTGTATTATCGCTGTGCAAAAGGAGGGAAAAAAAAGCAATTGGAAAAACTTTGGCCGTTCGAAAAATATCATTGCAAGTTTTTGGCGGCCCGTTTAATCCACCTTAATTGGAACAGCGGTTCTCCGGGCCGGACTCGATAAATAACGCCGCCGCCGCGGCGCGCAGCAGCAGAAGGACGAAACTTAAAGCCTCGTTTTGTGTAATGGGAAAAAGTTTTCCGTACACCGTTTTTATATGGAACCGACCATAAATATGAACGTTTTTTTTTTTGTTTTGTTTTCGCCCTCCGGCCCGAAGTGATTTTACGCGAGAAGAGTCGTGAGAGGACGACGACGACGACGAGGGAAACGAGATCGTGTCAAGGGGTTTGATATATCGTCCGGGACCGTCGCCGCGTTCGCGCACACTATATAGTCGGATGCTGCGGCGTCGGGAAATCACGGTTTTTCGAATCACGCGCAAGGGTGTCTCTGTATTCGGGCAGAAACTTTTGAGAGCGTACGACGATGCGAGGAACGCTCCCGGAGTCCTCGTCCTTCTCCGTCGTCGGCCGGTTCAGTCGTCTTGAGTAGATAATCTGTATGTGCTCGCACTATTCGCATAATATACACTTTGCCGGGGTCGCAGGAGATACGCACGGAAACAACAGGAGTCGAGGGAGTAAGGACGAGAGACTGCAGAGAGATTTGTAGAATTTCGTTAAAAAAAATCACGTTAAGTCGGCTTTTTTCCGATCGTCTACTGCACCGGGCCCCGTATACGCGAGCGTTTTCTTCTTATTCTCCGTTTAAATATTTAAAACAGTTCCGAACGCATTACACGGCCGACTTGGGCGATATTTGCATTCACTTTTGCAACGGGAGTTTTTTTTTTTTGTTTAGGAATTCCGATTTCCTTCCTTTGAACTTCTTATCGAGTTATTTAAATATTTATACGTTAGGCTTTTTATATATATATATAGTTATTCGATTAAACCGCAAATGTCTTTCCATTCGTCGTTATACTCGTCGGCCACGTCAACTTTTCAGACGGGTATAAAAGTATTTTATTAATTGTAAATTACAAAAAAAAAGGGGAGAAAATTAAACGTTATATATGACGTTATTTTTTTTTTATATTGATATAACGCGTGTTTACTTAGTGTTCATATTTTATTTTTATTTTTTTACAGCGTCTCAGATGTTTAATTCTCGGCGTGACGTCGACTAAAAGCGTGGAAATTAAAATTGTAGACGAAAAAATTTTCACATTTTTATTCTATAAACATGTGGTTGAAAATTCATTAAAAACGAGGGTAAATTTCGAGGACGAACGAAACGGTCAGAAAAAAAAAACGTTTACCAGTCAATAAAATATGAAAAACTTATGCAGTCTTTATTACGTTCCAATAATATATACGTTACTAAAATCGATGTCGAAATTTCGCAGTAAATGAAGAAATAGAAGTATTATTTCGTATAATTTTCTTGTCAATATTTAGTTATTAATTTTTTAATTTAAATATTTTATTACATAACATCGTTCGTTAATCTTCCAACAAATATTAATTTTCACAATCTCGTCACGTATAACGAATCAAATTTCACTGTATGGTAACGAAATTACATCTTAATATATATAGATATTTTTTTTTTAGTCCCGAATTTCCATTTTAAATTAATAAAATTTCTTTTCGCCAGAGTACAGATCTCAAATAAATTACACTAACTATCAATTTTATTAAAGGAAAGGAAATGGTTTTACGATCGGTTCAATATTGTTTATGTAAATCGTATTGTATGATAAGAATTGTTGTAAAAAAAAACAATATTCTTCTTCTTCTTCTTGGTAGTTGTCGGCCTTCAAGACCATACTGACAAATATATGCTATACCATTTCTCTCTGTTCATCGCTAAGACTCGTCACTCTGCGTCCGGTACAATATGCTTCACATCTTTCATCACCTGGTCCTCCCATCTTAATCTCGGTCGTCCTATTGGTCTTTTTCCTACTGGAGAGCCACATTGTACTAAGTATATAAGTGATCCGACTTTTCGCCATGCGTGACCAGCCCATAAGAGCCGCCTCTTCCTTATTTCATCCACTATGTTCGATTTTTGGTACGTCTCTTTAATCTCCGCATTATTTCTGATCCTCCATTCTCCTGTATTCGCATCTATGCATGGTCCAAAGATGGATCTAAGATCAAAACAATATAATTT
Source organism: Slavum lentiscoides (assembly GCA_032441835.1). Classification (NCBI taxonomy): domain Eukaryota; kingdom Metazoa; phylum Arthropoda; class Insecta; order Hemiptera; family Aphididae; genus Slavum; species Slavum lentiscoides. Next base: position 2,173,487 of record CM063713.1, read on the forward strand.
CTCGAACAGCAATCGGTTCGCCATAACTGACGTGTACGCTTTGAGTATATTTTTTTTGCTAATTTCGACGATATACATAATATAGTATGAGCATTCAGTAGATGGTATTTCTTTGATATTTGGAAAACTTTACTCGCGCAATACGTCATAATATTTTGTACACAAGGTTTTTCGCAAAATCGACGTAACAAAGTGATTATTCTTCAAAGAAAACTTTATATTTCTTTATTTAAATTTGTACATTTCGTTGACGTCTTTGTGTGTACGATATTGACGTACATGCAGTTATCAAACGATACGGCGTATTACAATGTCGCTTAACGGCTCGTGTGTGTGTGTGTGCTCGCGCTCGCGCGTATACGTATATTACATGCAAGTGAACGAAATTAGATTATTAAACGATTTTCCGAAATAAATTACTTTAATAATTTTGGTTTGGACGCGAACGCTTGTTAAACGAAAAACATATAATTTATATATTATTAGACGTGGCGACGCGGGGGTAGAAGGAGAAAAAAAATTTTAAAAAATACCGCGAAAATTGAACTTTCGCCAAAAGTGATTTTATCGCAGGGTTTTGCAGGACTCCGCCGTGGTGGTCGGTCTCCGTCGATTTATTGCGCGACGTTTATTTGGCAAAAAAATATTCCGAAAACTGTTCTTTACAATGTCATAGTCGAAGACGCCCCTCTCGGCTGGGGCGTTCTTCTTCTCCCACAAATCCTCGTCATCGCACGCTGCAATAGACCGTCAGCGTTGAATTCGGTTGCGAAAAATATATCGTCACACAGATATTATTACGTAGGTGACATTTTAATCTAGACAAACTCATAGATGATAATAAATTTTTATTTCCAAACGCCCAAAAGCGTAATATATTTTTTTTTTGTCTTGTATGAATAATTCGACGTAAAAAATAAACCAGTGAAATTCATAACTGTTAGTTCTCGTTTCGAAACGAACAATAATTTTATTCTTTTCAATACTCCCATATGGGTTTACCAATAACAGATCAGATGGTAAAAGTTCTATTTGGTACTCTGATAAAAAGAGTCGAGAGATTATAAGACAAATTGTTTGCGATAATATAATCGTGGAGTGAAATTTGTTGACTATAATTAGTGAAACTGATAAATCGATTACAATATTTTATAACGAAATACACGGAAACGAATCGATGTTGTCTTCGTATCTCAATTCGTCGTACGTATTACATATACACAGCGGCGGGGCACATAATATGAGGGGACCAGACGATAAGTGAATCATCCCTTGGGTTTTAGCGACGACGTTTTCTGCGATTTCATGGAAAATTTATTATTTGTGAACGAATTGATACAATTACTGTGACCTAACTTATATTTGACCTAACTCCATTGCACGTCGCTCTGTTTTGTGACAGTAAAAATACGTGGAGATATTGTTGTGAAAGTTCAAGTAATCATATATCGATTCACAAATAAAAAAAGAAGACCCGTAGTACATAAAAAAATACCTATACTTTGTATTTTTTATTACCATAAGATAATATCGTGTTATAAAAGATAAGTCTGTTATTCGCATAAATCCTAAAGTATTAAATTTAAAAAAAAAACGAACATATTTTTAAAAAAAACTGCTTTATTTCGATGTAAATATATTTCTATTTATAAAATGCCCTCTTCCCTCCCCCAATTGATTGATCTTCAGGTACGCGCCACTGTACATAACCAAATTTCAATATTATTTTCGCTTTATTATCAACGATTTTTAATTTTTTTTTCAAACGCCGATTTTCAGCATTGCTTATATTCCGGCCTCGAAAAACATTACACGTATTACTTCGATAGAAGACGCGTGGATTTTAAGGGATATCGGACATACTGATGCATTCATATTTGTTTACGGTGTTTAAAACAGATTTCGAAATTTCGACTTCAAGCCTTTCAAATATATCGTCACTGATTTCGCGGGCTTATGCGTGTTTAATCCGTTTAGTCGCGCGCGACGACGAGTGAATAAAGTCGAGTCAGAAGCCGCGTCGTTTGGCGGCGAAATATCGACCGCGTCCGTGTGGTGTAATTAGACGTGAATACGGCGAGCCCAGACGATAACGACTTTTATTTTTTTGAGGAAAAGTACTCGGGGGGGAAAAAAAAAAGAAATATGTTATAATATTCCGTATTATATCACTGATATGTACGTATAAAGAAGAAAGAGAAACGACCTTTAAGGTTTAGGGAAATTAAAAACGCAAAAAAAAAACGGTCCGCGTATTTATAAATCTCACTAGCTTTATATCAGTACGTTCTATATTTTTTTTGCCTTTTTTTTTGACATATTATTACGAGAATGAGCCGGGCTGCATAATATACGACGACGAACGACGTATACGGAGTAAGAAATATTGTAATGTACAAATAAATAATAGTGACTGCAAATGGTACGTGCAGATAAATCTCATCCCGAACATGTATGTAGCAATGATAAAAAAAAAAACGCTGGCGTTTACAATATACATTTAGACGTAATGTCATGTTTTTCTCGAGGATTATTCCATGGGGGGGGAAACGAATTTATAATATATTAATTCGACGTTTGCGCGTTCAAATAACAATTCTCCGATTGGTAAAAGTCAAAATGTGCGGCGAAAAGGACTGCTGGAGTTTATTTAACGGGCGTAGGAATTAAATTCGGAGTGTTATTTAAGTCGACAATTTTAATTATTAATCAAAAGAGATTTCGATTTTATAATTAACAGCTGATAATGTTATTGATAGCTTGCTGGTATAGACGCGTGTGTGACGCGAGAATCGTCGTGAAGCTTTTGAACGTTTTATGGGTGAACATATAAAAGAAATTGCGCAAACACCCGAAACAGTAAGCTTCCGTACAGACATTGACACGCGCCGTTTTGTTTGATGTTCGTCGTTGAAAATCCGGAATAGCGCGTGCCCATTAATTAAAGTTCACCATCAAATCCGTCTCCATACGTAAATCAGACTTTTGAGTCAAGTGATCGCATACGTCTCTGTTTCGCGTGTGTTTATATCAAACGACTCGTTGAACTCGTATTGAAGTACTGTAACGTAACGTTAATCGACGAAAACGGTGTTCCGAGGCTCCTCGGAGCCAGTAAATCTCGTGTAAAAAAAAAAAAAAATTATAATTTTCATTACACACTCTTTTCAATACCTAAAGTAATTTTTTATTTTTTCGTTTTCATCGATCGATGAATTCGAACGCTTTTTACAGCTGGTACTTCTCTGCGTTCACTCTTCGTTGCACGCGCATTAAACACTTTATACGATTATAGTCTACAGAATTCGTCTAATACCGTTAATACAACAAAACTTCTTCTACGGTATACGTACGTAAACTCGACTGTACAGATTCAATAAATTTGCACGAACACTGCACCCCTCAGACGAATATAATACATGCGCATCCATTAGCTAATACTTTGGAAACATTTGCAAAGCGTTACTTTTTAATTTCAATTACGAGTGTAAACAATATCAAGTGTATTCAAATGAATTTGACGCGGGTCGGATGATATAAAACTGTATATAAACGTAGACACGTAGCCGGTTGTACGGAACGAATGTGAAAATAAAACGCGTCGTCTCGTTCAGAGAAGGTTTAAGTAATTTTTTTATTGTTTTAAAACGGCGAAATCGTAATTTTTTTTTCTTTTTGAAACGTCAGTCTTGTATTATATAGTCTCTTCTCGAGGATCAACTGCTCTATGCGAGCACTATCTCCCCTCGTCGGTGTATATATATATATTATATTATAGAAGCGCGAAGCTTAGCTCTCGTATATATATATATATATACGAGTAGAAGACGTATTATTATTATTATTATTATTATTACTACAACATAGCCCGGTGTTTACGGTAAAAAATAAAAAATAATAACCATAATCCACCTACAGCGGCTTATGTACGGTAACGCGTAATAAATAACGACGTATTGTTCGGAAATTTATATATTTTTCAGCGAGCAGTAAAGTTTGAAAAATATTGTGTTTGTAACCGGCGTCGTAGTCGCGGTCGTTTTGTACTATTTTTTTTTTTTTTTACGTTTTGAGACGTGCAAAACTCGTTTTCCGTTGTTACTCTCAGCTTTTCAATGTAATTTTTTCTTCCTTATTTTCATATATATATATATATATACTATATGTGTATACTTGATCCGAAGTACACACTGCATGTGTACACGATATAACTCGTATATTATTTACGTATAGTACGACAGATATGATTTCAAATCGAAAATATACAATTTTAAACGTCATCCCAAGTAAACGCAAATAAACCGAGTGCTTTGATGTGAAAACATTGTCTGCTCTTCGTCGTCGGAACGATTATATGACATATCGACATACACGTTTACGTTATAAACGTATAAAACATACGCGTCTCTTTGTTTTATCCCTAGAAAATTGTTTTTGATTCCACGTTTCCATTGCCGTACCTACGTGAGCGAAATAATTTTTAGTATAAACATTCGAATAAATCGTTTTTGAATACTAAACAACAAGTTGTCCGAATACATATATAAATTATTCAAGTAAAATTATAGAAAAAAAATCGTAATATTCAAAAAAAACTTTTAATTCAAGTGTTAAACTTTAAATAGGACCTTACGTGATAATTATCGGAGAAACTTTATCTAATGTAAACGCATCCGTAAAATTATATAAAATAATATTATTATTTTGATTCAGTCAAAGTTTTCCAAGCATTAAATCATAAATGTATAGGTGTCAATGTATACTCAGTTCTATTAAAGAATTAAACCTGTTAGTTAATGTATATGTTTTTTTTTTGTATAAATAAACAATACGTAGCAAATAATATTTTTAATTATCTTTAATATTTTTCCAGAATTTTTAGAACGTAAACGCTTTTGCTTGGCCGATTTTTAAATTAAAATATGTTGTTTCGTATCCGTCGAAAATAAAATGGTAGCTGCGAGTGCTGTGCGTGTTCACCTCTTTGATCGCGTTATTTGAATATTTATTATTTGAAATTTGAAAATAAAAATAAATCTTTACTTTTGGTAAAGAAAACCCATTACGAATGAAACTTTGTTTATTCTTTGTAGTTTTTTAGAATTTCAAACATTACAAACGTAAAAAAAAAAGTTATGATAAACATTGTTTTACTGTTAAAATATTATACGTCTGAGCTCGTGATAAATGTCTAGTGCTCGAGTACAAAAAAAGCTCGTGTCTAAAACGGACATTTTATGCAGTCATTTTGCAAACGCATGTAAATTTTCCGTGATTTTTCTAAGGAAAATACCGGGAAAATCAATAGACAACAAAGTACCGACCTCTGACACGATTCGTACGTAACGCGCACACGATGAAATTATTCGCGAGCACATTTTTTGGAAAAAGTGTTTATATAGGCGAAATTTAATCGCCTGGAAACATATAGAAAACGAATTTATTTTAGCGCGTTTATTTTATTTTTTGCCATTTTTTTTTTCAGTTTTCGGTTCATCAGTGCGTTTTTTCTAAGGCGTTCTAGCCAATACTCGAATATTAGTAATAATATAGTATACGCGCGGTAGAGGTAGACTACTTTGTTTTATATACATTCACGATATTGTATTGCGGTGGGAAACCAAAGGATTTCAGATCCGTTTTAATGGATTTAACCCCCTCTCGCATATGGCATTTACGAATAATCTGAGTGGGGCACTATTGTTGTAATATAATGGAAATATAAATATATTCGAAATGTGACAAACGCGCGAATTCGAGTGCTGCGCCGTTCGGAGACGAGTGCATCATCGCGCGATAATTCGATTTTAATTCTCGGTCCTGGTCCTAACGCGTATCGAGTATACGCACAGTCGTGTACGTTCAAGTTCTTTTCAAAATTCTGTCACCGCTACATACCATTTTATATAATACTTTGAATCGAAATATTATTTTAATAAAACAATTAAAACAGATATAAACGTTGCGTATATATATATATGTATATAAATCAAATAGTAATAGATTATTCGTCAAGTTTTATTTTATAATATATTTATTCGAATTTAGAAAACAGATAATTGTATAGTAAAAATTCCAAACGTCTGTTTTGCTCGACGGGTTCAGTGAAGTATTCCCCGTTTAATATACGTAATAACCAGCGAGTTTAAATCGACGTTTTATTTAATAAAAACGAGTGACTCAACATCTGATGTAGAATTCGTCGAGTAATATTCTATTCGATTTCTCGCAGATCTTCGCTATATAAAGTCTTTTGTGAACATTTTCATTATAACCGCATTTTCTTTAAATATAGAGAGAATTGCAGTAATTTGCTTGTTGTAGGCTAACGTATCGACCGCAGTAACAGCGTAAATTGATCCGTCAATAAGCCACTGAGTCATACAATTCGATTTGTTTCGGTCGAAATTCACGAGCGCGATGCGTAATATTACAATCCGGGCTTTGTGCGCCAAAAAAAAACATAAAAAAGTGTATTTTAAATAAAAGCTTAAAAAATGTGTGATACGCTGTATCGTCAAAATGTGCACTTATAAAAATTTAACCGTAATATAGTGAAAATACTTTTTTATTATTTATGTCGTTTAATCAGGCTTTAATCTTTTTATCCGGTACTATCCGGAAATTCAATACTTATGACCTGCGTAGATTTTCCTTCGAAATTTTAAAACCGGTGTGAATTTCAAAGACAACCGGTTTCACAGTTTCGCGGTACCGTTTCCATTTTTCCTAACTCGTCGTCGGTTATACATCCCCTCCTATTTCTCCCCATCATGACTATATTATAGGTGACTATTAACACGTGGATAATAAATCGTTGATAACCGAATTCGGAGGGGGTTTCCCGATAATTGCAATGAATGTGTCGTTTGACCGGTACAAAATAATCGGTAGGTATCTCAATAGTGAGATAATAATCGATACCACAACGGTTTGAATTATCGAATTTCTTGTATACGATGCATAGATTGTGCGTGGTTCCTGCGTCAGCGGCTAGCGTACTTTGGAGGAAATCAAGACGGTAGCCAGCAAAGCATTTTTGGTGGGGAGAGGAGGGCTGAGAGTATAAATATGAAATAAAATAAAAATAATAAACCTAGTATAATAGGATATAAATCATTAAATTTTATTTTAAGAAAAAATTTCGGGGGTTGGGGGGGGAGGTTGAAACCTAAAACCCTCCCCTTAGCTACGGTCTTGGAGGAAACAGAACGTTGGCTCTTGTCCGGCTTTAAAGTGTGAGAGGCGCTATCTTACGGACATGATTATCCTGCGAATAATAATCCGTTGGCCGGTACCTACACAGGATTCACGCGGCGAAAAACGTTCGGTTCGCCGCGCCACCGAGTCTACCGGGCTCGGTGGAAAGGGACCGTGTCTGCTGGGGGCTACACAAAAGAAGTGTTTTAGAAACCGTTTTTTGGGGGTGGAAGGCGGAAGGGCCCGGGAAAGGGACGCGCGAAGTTCGCGGCGTGTTTTATACGGCTCAACGGGTCCGCGGCGACAACGACAACACGTAATAATATATGGAACGCCTTCACTTATACGCCGTTTTATAATGTAAAAAGCGGAAAGACGGCCGCTGAAAGGGACGTGGCTGAGGCACGGGCGTCAAGAGAAGAATACGCACATACACACCGGGGAGGGACATGCGCTTGCGTTCAGACGAGGGTGGCGTTTCGTCGAGGGTGCTGAGACAAAAGACACACACTCTCCGGCAATGATAATAATAATAATTAGTGGTGGCGGGGCACTCGTTTCGGTGTAGGTGTCGTGCCGCAGCGAACTTGGCTATACGTACACTGCACTGTGCAGCTGACGGATCCGACGAAAACATCTATGCAAATAATTACGCTTTAAATTTAATTTGAATTGAACAAATTTGAATTTAAATTAAATTTTTTCTCCCAAAGAAAACTGTGATATTCGTCCGAATCGTTTTCGCGCGAATCCACAACCGTTTCGATTTAAAACAGTGGCGTATTTAGAACATTGGCGCCCTACGTACACGATGATATTAACTGGCGACTTTTTTCAACAACATCATCGGCGCATTTGGGGGGCTTAAAACTTATCCTCCCAGTACCACACGTAACTCCCCAAAAATTTATTAAATGTTCACGGTCCAATCAAAAAAAAGCTCTTTTCGTAATTAAAACTAAAAAAAAAACTATTTTGATTAACCCGCTCTCCGATTTTTACACTCACGAATTTTGACCTTCTCTCCTTCGTAGAACTTACTATGGGTAACCATCGTACACAAAATTCTGATCTATATTACGCACAAAGCCGGTCTGAGCCACTGTGCTAGTATGCTACGGAAGAGTGAACCGACGGTATATTAAGGCACAGATATTCGTGTAGCCAATTTTTTTATTATTATTATTATTTAGGTTTAATAATATAAAGAAATATTAGGTCCTACGTCGTGTAAAGCGATACAAATTTTATTCATTTTATATATAGTTATTCTGTGTTTGGCACATTATTGAAGGTTGTTAATTTGTTATTCGTGGTATGAAAATGTTACAATTCCGACATTTTTCGTAATGAATATATTATGGGATTTTTACATGAAAAAAAGTGCAAATCGCGGAACCATGTATTTTTGCCGATGGAATGAGTAGAATATGAGTAAAAAAAGGCTGGGCCCTTCCAAGTCCGCCTCTGATTACGCATACGTACAGGTATTTCTAACAATATATATAAACGTTACGTGATGGAAATCACTTAATAAATATTTTAATGTCTCAAACCGCGATTTTTTCTCTCGCAAAACTATGAATTTTTAATTGTGACCGCGGTCTCGTTGTGCCATTATCCATAACTATATCAAAACACTGTAAATTTGTAATCGAAACGAATAAAACACACAAAATAAAACACATAAATACAATAAAATAAAACGCAGTTCAACTATTCTTGAAATCGTTACGCATGAAAATATTTAATACGCGTATGCTACAAGTAAGGCGAATTGTTTTTTCAATTTGTATTTTGTCTCTAAACCCTTTTACGTGCAAAAGGCAATCAGGATCTGAACACGCGTATCGTTCCGCGAATGAATGCGAATCGTATATATATATATTTAAAGTTGGTACTTTTCATTTCTCACGTTTTTCGATTTCCTCAGTAGTTCCATAAATCGCGATAAAAAAAAACAAAAATCAACCGATAACTGCCAAAAATACAAACCAGTAAAATTGTCCGCGAATTCGTTTTTTAAACTGCACGTACAATTACAATGTATTTTTTAAAAGAGTTTAAAATTGTTACGTATAATATTATAATTTATTAATTATAAAAATAAACTGTACACTATATAATATGTTACGAAGGAATAATAAGGCGGCAATCGATTTCGACAAAATTTTTCGTTATTTTTTCAATTTTTTTCTTCTTGTTCAGGCACTTTTGAGAAAATCGAAAAACAACCTCTCTAAAGTGCCACCAACTATTTATGCAATTTGCTATACCGGAAACCGGGTATGACTGTAAAGATTGCAAAGCACTCTTTCTAGTAGAATTTTTCGGTACAGACATAAAAAAAGCCACATCGTTGTAAAACCATAATATATTCCTCGTTCCGTTCAGAGAATCAAGAAATAGAAAGTACAATATTATATTATATAAAAAAATGTTTTTAATATACCTTCTGCTCAAAAAAAGTATTCGCGGCGTATCTATAGAGTGTATCTTCAACCTGCCCTCGGTAAAAAAAAATTCACAAACTGCATTACTATATACATATTATTACTATAGTAGTTATCATGAAAAGTGGCCCTCGACGGTGGCGCGACTGGTGGACGTTTTTACGCAGGGACTCTAGAACACGTGCCAAACAAAGCGCAGCAAATTTAAATGAATTACTTATTCGTATATATATATATAATTAATTAAATGCTGTAATTTAAGTGCAATATTATATGGAAGAAAAAAACTATGGGTGGGTAAAATATTTGATATAGTTACATAGGACTGAAGATTGTAAAATACAACGACGATATTCAGTGGCGGCGTTTAGGGGGGGCATAGGGGCCATGCCCCTCCTAGACTTTTTGAACTGTACGCGTAAATACTTTTTTTCCAATTTTTTCTAAAAGTATATTATAACAGGACACGATATGACACGGACACGGTAAACACACCTTTACAAAATATCGATTGACAGCACTGATGTCTGATAACACAATGATATTAAATGTGGCTGTTTCTACTGTAAGTGTTTTAAAATATTGGCCCCCTCCCCCCTTAAGCAATGAACTAAATCCGCCACTGACGAATATTGTTGTTCGACCGTCTATCGGTTGACCGGCTCTCTACCGGCCAATGTTGAGAACCACTGTTTTTCAGAAATAGCGTCACCAATCGCGCCACTGTCGAGGGCCGCTCTTCCTGAAAACTACTATAATTAAAAATAGTCATCATTTTAATAATAATTAATATTTATGTATTTTATACGCTCGCAGGGATCCATTACAATTCTTATATATATTTCTAATAATATTCCTGCAAAGGTATTATATATTTTAGTTAGGTATGTCGGCCGACGCGCGCTGAATCATTAAACTCGAATTGACTAACGTGTCTCGGCCGAAAATTCCGAATGGAAAAAAAAAATTGTCTCGCTCTCCTCGATTAATATAATATATTTATAGGTGAATTTTTTTTTTTTTTTTGTAATAGGTACGTACGCATACATTATCCGAACGGACGGACGAGCGAATATTATAATGAATAATATTCGATGATTAATGCAATATAATATAATCTTGTTTGGAGACCGCCGAACCATCGGGACGGGAGACGCGGTGTTCGTATAATATTTTATGTGTGTGCGCGCGCGCGCGCGTTTATACTTCTATAGCGTATTCCGGGCTCGGAGAGATGATCTGCCGTCGGTTCTCGTCGCGTCCGCGCGTATACGTGAGAAGAATTTCACGCGAAAACCTTCCCGTTTCATCCCGCGTTATTATTATTATTATTATTTTTTTAATCAGTATCTCCGACACGTATATTTTATATATATATATATATATATACGCGGTATATAGGAAGCGAGCAAATAGAATATTATGACGATTCACCGCGGTGTGCGAGCCACAGAGCTTTGTGACGGTGGCTCCCTTGTCCCCGAAATATTTTAATATCTCGGTCCCGGAGAGCTTTGAACACGGACGCGGCGTTTTCCGATATGACATTTTTTCACCGAATAATAAAATGTTAATGAGAGATGATAGCAGAGTATATACCGCAGAGACGGGCACACACACACATATATATATATTTGACTATAGTCTTTTATTAGTAGTATACCAAAGGACTGTATATCCATATATATATATATATATATATATATATAGAAATAGTCACGTACCACTGTACGTACAAAGGCTCCTCCGCGCGCGTTGTCTATACATAATATTATATTAAATAAGTTCGTGAAACGCATGCGAAAAAAATCCAGTCTTTGTCGACAACGCGCTTAATGTTCGCGTTATTATCGTCATCATTATTGTTATATTTATTATTTATCAATGCTCGGATTTTAATGTCCGAAAAAAAAGTTCGAAAAAAAACGTTTATGACCTAAAAACTCCGAAAAATATCCTTAAAAAAAAAAAATCTCTTTTTTTTCATTCAACGGTTCTCAACCATTGTTTCATTGCGAAACAGTGTTTGAGAATCGTTTAAAAACAACGTTACTGTAATATGCCTGATGTGTTGAATTTCTATTTTTTTTCCCCCCGCAACATTACTAGAAATCGGTTTGAAACGATATAACGAAACTAAAATAAAAAATTTCATAAAACGTCGAAAAATGCAAATAACGCTTAAAATTTCGTTGTCAGAACAGTGTTAAACACACAAGTGTTTTAGAAAGCATCAAGAAAAAAGATGAAAATGCATAAAAAAAATCCGATCTCTAGTGATAATATTATTAGGTACCTATTAGATCATTTCGTAATGCTTACACACGTATATTGACGACGTGTATTATATGATCGGTAATTATTTATGTTAACGACGTGAAATATTAAGACGGATTACAACGGCTTGATCATTCGTTCGATCTATCAACGTGTATAAACTCTATTTTGCGAACTTTAGTTTCACAACTTTTGTGTCAATACGGCTCGTGTATGTGTTTATAACGATGCATTGATAACCGTACGATCGATTATTATCTACGAAATTCGTTTTTAACGATACACTTTCTAGTGTTCAACAATATTAAAGGAACAATAAACTGTTATAATATATAATACGGAAAACGAAAAATTCGTTGTTCTTGTGGTTTTTTTTTTTTTATAAAACCCGAGATGGATAATGACCGGAGTAAAATACATGAAAAAATTTACTCGATTCGTGTATAAACGAACGTCTCGGATCTCGAGTCGTAATCAGATATCAGATATTGAGAATAGAATCATGTACGGAGTTGGAACACTTACGAATTACATTCTAGTCCGAACAATGAAATGATTAAAAGAAAAAAGTTATGACAAAGACGCGTAGAAGGATAAAGTTTCGATTTTCCTCGCTCCGTTTCTCGCGCCAGCGACCATCATCGCGAATGACATATAAAAGTAACAATTCCTGTAGTCTACTCGGCGAGTTCCGATCGGATAACTGTACAACGACTTTCGCCGACCGTTAAGACGGCGTTCAATAATTTAATTTCGTGTCTGCGGCTAAACATGAAAGGCGGTTTTAACTTCAAAATTCAGTTTAATTTCCGTTGAACTCGATATCACATCTCGGCGAAACTCGTACTGTTACAACTGGGAAAATATAACTAGTAAATCGCACGTTTATGGACGTGAAACGGGTCCAGTCGATCGTATAAGCCGTACGTGACGTAATTTATTTTCTTTCAAAGTAAAAGTATATAGTAGCGCGAATAATAATAATAATACAATTTAAGTTGTGAATTCTCCATTCTATCGGAATCGTCTAATATTATATAAATACACCCTATAAGATCTTTGTTAAAAATTTAACTTATAACATTCCGTTGAATAATGAATGACACTACAGCTGTATAGTATGTGTAGTATGATAAAGTTTATGGTTGAAAAAAAAAATTGAAGTAGATAATATAACATATATTGTAATGGAAAAATAAAGAGACCATTTTTTTTTTTTTTAAATGGCTTTGTTATTAATAATAGGCTATAATAAAAAAAAAGACTGAAACGGCTACATAGCTTCTACTTAAAACGGTAGAGTAATCAGATTTTGTTCACAGCACTTACTTTTTACGTTATCATCGAAAAAAAAATTGCATTTTTTTTGCAAATATGTAGAGTTTCCTTCCGTACAGATATTTTGGTATTATTTTTATCGCTGAATAACGATACGTTATTTTACGGATAAAATGTTCAAAATAAATTTGTATCGTATATATATATATATATATAATATACACTGACTTCAAATAATTGAGGAAAACTCGAAAACGGATATTTGTTCATAATTCGCGTATTACGTGTTTTATATATAACGACATCCACTTTTTTCATTGGAGTTTTAAATTTAGATTTTCAACAACTTCGGAAGACGTATTGAATTTGTCAATCGATCAAATTCGTCACATCTGGATTGTAAGAAATCGATGACTTCCGGGAGTAAATATTGGAACATAGGTTTTCAAATACCCGACGCGTCATCGCGTTTGTTATACTACTTAATAATAATAAAAATAGTTATATTTTTAATTAATTATGAAACATCAAATCAAGCGTGATTTTGTTTTTTTACACGCACAGACTGCATCTTTGTCGAGATATCATACGTGATGGCATACATCGAGAATTGTTTATCATGTGCTTTAGTATTTAAAAAAAAAAATAAAAATTCAAGACTCATCGATGTAAAACTCTTAAACTAGAATAAATACGTTGGGGGTGAATTTGCTCACACTGTCGCCCCCGTGCTCAAGACTATGACGACAACATAATTTCAGTTATTTTCTCTGTTTTATTTTTATCATATTTTTCCAATTAGTCGACAGAACCATATTATAACCGTAATAAATTATGTTCTATGTTTTTTTTTTTGGACATTAAAATGCGACCCCGTCGCGAGACGCGTATTACAGCGTTTCTGTTCGTTATTATAAATATTATTATATGTATCGTAATGATCCGAACACGGTTCATGACCATGTTTTCTCGTGATTTTATCAATTTTCCCCGTTCCTGCAGGGTTATGATGTTATAATGTTTTGACGTAAACGTCGTGCGCGGGAAGAGCGTATATCATGTATATATTATGTCTCTATATAAAAACGACGTTAAGGGACATGATTTATTACGGCGTGAGTGTGTACACCACACATATTACGTATTTTGGTCCCTTTTCTGGGGCGAAGAACGCGTACCCGTTCAAGTCTGCACTGTCCCTCGTCCTGCAAGTATACGCCTGGTTATCATATCACGCTATCGTCCCCGAAAAGTCCATTACGAGGATTCTTGGCGTTTCAAATGTATTAACGAACGATTAAAACGCACACAAAACAGTAGTAGTAGCAGAATCACGTTTAAGCTATAATATTTGAAAAATAATTACTGACACTATAGGAATATACGGAATGATAATTATTTATTCCTTCCGGCCGTTATCAGTCGCGACGACTACGGAAATCAACAAATCGCAAACAATCCGCTCATCCCACTCGACAATTTCTATATAGTATCAAGTGGGCACATCGTCTCGTTTCGCTCTGTTAAAAATCAATCCGTTTCCGTGTTTTATCCGCTCTAAGCGTGTCGTTTAAAATTTTCGGTAAAATTCCCAACACTTACCTTCTTCCAAAATAATTTTAAAAAATACCGTGTAAACGCCAAACGTTTTCGAAACGCGCCACAATAACCTGAGCTTGAGAAAGGCGAAATTAAAAAAAATTTTCGAAAATTATATCAGAAGAGTGTTTTTACGCGTAACAATACGAATTCGGCGATCCTAACACCGTACTGTAGACGATTTACGAAAATACATTTTTTTTTTACTAATAAGCGGTGTGAGAGATGTTACAGCAGGTGGAAAACGAAAAACAAGCGATATTACCTTATAAACGTCATTCGTTTTAATAGAAAAACACAGGTATTTACACGGGTATGTATATAAAACACGAGTGTTGTACGATGATATTTAAAAAAGATTATTGGTTTGTATTCTGTGTCCACCCCCTGTACAAACGACGTTATACAAATGATATTTGGAAAGTATTACAAAAATAATCTATACGTGCGTTTATTATATGCACGATATCGAAGCGACGGTGAAATTTTATACCGTCGACGTCGTCTTCGAAATAATAATAATAAAAAAAGAACAACGTAATTTTATTATCGAAAAAATAGATTGTACAACAAAACGTTGTATTTATTTCGTTTTTTTTTTTTTTTTTATACGAAAAATGAGATTTATTATATTTGATTTGATTTCACAGCTGCGTTTGCTGTTAAAATATTCATTTTTACGTGGTACGCGTGCATTCATAAGAGACGACATGTTTTGATAAGGAACATATAATATACAATTCTATCGCAATATTTGCAATTATATTTTCTATAGATCCGCAAAACTGAACGTAGGAGAATTCTTTGTACATTAATTCTTCGGAGTTCTTTTCGAATGACGAGAAAAACATGTTTTCCTTTTCTTTTTCTCCGACTCGGCCGGAATATACGACTGATTCGAACTCCTATACAACAATTCATACCATATATATATATTATAAATATTATAAAATATGATATATACACTATACGTGAGTTCTTTATTGTACCGGCACGGTATTGTACACTATAATGTGTTTGTTTAGTGTTTATGTTTACTGGATAAACATGGAAATTATTGATGCCGTTCGTATAATCTATTTTTAAATATATTATGTACTTTTGTGTACAAATTGTTCGTTTTCGTGTGTACCGTTAACTGGCATAAGTCGTTTAAATTAAAATTTTTCTGTGTTCCGAAAAATTATAATTTAATAAAACTATATACGTATATAGTTTAATGTTCCGGGTAAACGTAATGTTTTAAAATCGTTTTTAAATTACGACTGTTAAAATTTTGGCATTTTGGAAATGCGCAAAAAAAAATCATATCGTATAAATGGTTACATCGGTGATTGTTTTTGGTCTTTTTCCGGGAGAGAGGTGTCAATATTATATTTAATTTTTATAATGTTCATAAATTCCTGAGGTAGAAACGTCCAGTACACATGGACCTCCATCTGAAATCAAACAGTCACTCGGCTATACAGAAATTATTAACACGTATTCGAATATTATTTTTCAATCGAGCGTCGTCATGCGAAGATAACAGAAACGTGGTTACGTCTTTAAAATAAACGTTATTCATTGAGCGCAGTGATTTATTTCATTTTTATTGTGTTATTATTCGGACGAATTGGTTTTTATTACAATATGGTTACGCATTAAATTTGTACAACTTCTAAAAATAGAAAACATTTTTTTTTTAATTTCTTACGTTATAATAACAATCTAATAAAAAAAAAATATTGTTCTGTTTTTAATTTTAAGGGATTTAAAGAAATATTTGATTATAATATATTTACATTCTAAAAATAGTTGTTCATTTTATTTTATTTTCGTTTTGAACTTTTTTTAAAAACACTTTCTCGTCTCTCCGAAATATATATGTATATTCGTCATGTAAAAAGAAATACCACTGGAAAAATAAGTATCCGAAGTGAAAACATACGGTGCGTGAATTCGGACGCACCTAAAAATAAAAATATGCTAAAAAAAAAAAAATTCTTTTTTTTTATACATCTGTTTTACAACTTATATTTATTTTCTTTAAAAGAGAAAAAGTGAATTTTTCAAACCTGTATTTATAAAATCGCCTGAAAACTAAAATGTTTCCATGTGATACATGTTTAAAAAACGAAAGGTTTAAACACAAATTTAGGGTCACGAAAATAATATAAAAACTCGCAAATGATCGTTTTTTTTTTGCTTTATTTTTAATTCTACGCTGTTACGATGTAATTTTTCGTGAATTATTATGGTTTTACATTATTCAAAAAAAATAACATCTGTGGCACTAGCGTGTTGTGTGATTAATGAAATGTTTAAAAAAAATATAGCGAACTGCGGAAGCTGCAGTGGATGTCGGTTCATTTGGTCGGCCGTGTTGTACTGTTATTTTAAAAATTTTAAATGTAACGAAAAATCGTTGCTTTTGAAAGTAAACTTCGTTCATATTTTGTATGTAGTCTCTAGAAATATTATAACTTAACACACTTAAAACGTTTATCGCTGGAATGTGTATAATGACGAAGGATTTTTTAAATTTTTTTAGCTATTGATTAATTATTTCCCGTCCACAACTCTGAGCCAATGAATTGTAAATGAATTGCACGTTGAAAACGTAACACTGTATACGGCTGATTACTGGACACGAATTTATCGACTTTTACGAGATTTTTTTTTGTGAAAAATCCTTCGGGGGGTTTTTTTTTTTTTTGTTCACGTTTCACGTCTACGACGTATATATATATATTTAATAGCCCAGCGCATGTCGAGAGCTGGTGACCTCGATATTATAATATTATACGTATTTCGCTGAAGCCATTAACCGCCTGTGGTGATTTTGATCTTCCTGAGGTATGAAAGGACAAAAAAAATAACGTTTTACATGAAAAGGATAGCATATATACGTATAATAAAGAGCGGGGTGGAGCTAAACCGCGTCGTTGCAGTACACGTAGTTTTGGAAAGTTAGTACAAAAAGAAAAAAAAAAGTCCAACGGAACTCGAAAAACTATATAATATAGCGAACTGCAGATTTATACCTATTCCATTTTATTATTAAGATAAGTCGGGGGAAAAAAACGTTTTTGTAACGTGAAATATTATGTACTCGTACGGATAAAGAGTACAAAAAAAAAAAAAATGTATATTAAACATTATGGAAGTACCGCTGACGTTATTAAATTTATATACGTGCAATATGATATATATATATATATATATACGAGTACATATAATTTGCTAATGGCGTTGTTAAATATTATATAGACGCGTACCATTGAACGAACTTTTACGTTCAAATATATATATAAAACAGACCGTCTCCTGCTAGAAATTTCCTCGTGCACTTCTTTCGAATCCGTTCAGTTTGAAAATATCTGAATACATGATTTTACGTATAAATACTTGTCATATTGGTTTTACACCAAATGCAAAATAATTCTAACGAAGTCTTAAACGAATAACAATGTTTTCCAAACGCATACGATTAGATACCCAAACGTGCGTTAAGGTTAGAACTCAATATGATTGCAGTCCTTCGTGTACCAACTGCGGTGACGAATGCCGTGATTTCCGTCATGTGCAGCAGTACACTTACATGTTCGTCCCCCAAATCTCAACGGAAACTCATTAAACAAATTATTTTTTTCCCTTAACGTCGACTTTTCCTACACGAATTCTCAGCGTCTTCCATAGTAAACTCTCCCTGGTTAAATCCATTTAAAACTGTATCGGTGAAACCGAATTCTGTTCGGTGTCAACGATTTCTGTCAAAACCGTAGGTATATATAATTGTTAATTATCTGTGTCAGTAATTGATTTTTGTTTTCCATTTTTTTTTTTTATAATACGCTATTAAATTGTCGATCCGTAACAGTTTTAACCGAAAGGTAATTTGAAAAAAAAATGCTTATATTATGTAGTCCGTGATTGCGTACCGTCGTTTTTTTTTCGTCCGAATATCATGTGCAGGTGATAAAAACGAATTATTATAATAAGCGAATTTGTTCCGAATCCAAATAATTCAACACGCCTTTTTACAAATATTTTATTAATATTTTCCAACGAATATTTTTTTTTCGTTTATTCTATTATATACAATATATATATATGTATATAATAGAATTACATAAGTAGAAAAATGTGTAAAATCCGAAAGCGCCGCGCGGGTGTAGTGCTGGCAATCTTCGTTATCGAACCCCGAACACATTTCGCGCACAAAAGAGAACGGCTATTCGGCATGCGACCCGTATTACCGGCTTATCGGCTGAGCCCATAAAGTTTACTTTGTTGAGTTATATACGTCGAAAGCTTATATAATCAATTGTAGCTGGTGTATTATATACATTTTAGTGTATAATATATTTTAGACTTCCAACCGTCCGATTTCCAGACGTCACGCGACAATCGTTTTATATTATTGAAAATTGCCAGGAGCAAAAAAATAATAATTTTTTTTACTACCACATCATCCTGGAAACGTTTTTTTTTTCTTTTGTCTGTCCGTGAAGCGAATAAAGATAACGGTCGTGGCGATACCAAGGCGGATTGATATCAATCCACCTATTGGCCTGTAGGTCGCGGTATCATAAACGTTTCCGCGGGTTGAGAATCAAAAAAAAAAAAATCTGTGATGCGAAAAACATATTATTTATTCGTTAATATTCATTCGTATTTTAAGATATAAAAACAGAACGTTTTTTTTTTTTTTAATAAACGAGTTAGAAAAAGTAAAAAATATTGTCCTATTCAAAAGAAATTCTTCCACGTGAGATTGACTTTTATCTATTCTAATGCCTGAATTTTCTTCGCAGTCAAATATTCTAGTATTCAACTATTTTTATTTTATAAATCACAGCTAATTTTGCGTTGTCTATATTTAGCGCGGGAAACGAATGATATCGTGTTTGGTTTTATTCTTTTTTTACTAACATTTAATTTTTTTTTTCTTTTTTACTGGCAAAAAAAATTTCGTTTTTTTCCAAATGTATTTAAAGTATTCGTATTAAATTTGTTAAAATTAAGCATTGTTTCTGTGTATATTTTATATTATTATATTAATTTTTACAATTTATGATTATGTTTTTTTTTTTTAAGGAATCACAAATCGATGTATTTAAAATTGTTTTCGCATAAAAGTAGCCATATATAAAGCTGATTAATGTGTATATAGAATACTTGTACATCTATTCGAATAATTATTATAAATCTAATGTATCCATATGTAAACACGAGCACATAAAGAAATTTTAACACGCAACACAAAAAGTGAATTATATATTTTATATTCGTAAAATTGTATTTCGACTTTTTTAGTGATTATAAAAAAATTGCCAATAATGATAATAAATCAAAAACCTATACAATTCATGTGGTTTATTAATATTTTGCTTATACGGTCGAAGTTTAAAAACGCCACCTCTGTCCGGCGGGACAATTCGGAACACGACACATAGAATTTTTTCTCACGTCAATATTATTAATCGTGTAAATTTATTCCGCGTTTTGTTTTCCCTTTGCGTTTCTAATGTTAATTTTTCAATCGAAATTTAACGTTACCAACGATATAAGCGAATTTTTTTTTATTTTTCGGTTCATAATACTCCATTTATACATAAATACATATTATACACATATTTATACCGTTTTATGGTGCTCCGAAGAATCGTCGAAAATGAAAATAATTACTTTTTCGGGGGTTGGCGAAATTAATTCTCGACACACATTAATTGACGACGACGACGACGACGACGACGATAATTTATTTGTTTTTATCCGACACACAATAGTCACGATATACCCGCCCCGGGTTTTCGGCTTTAACGCAATATTTACAATATATTATTATACGTATACACCGTTATTTTATAACGGATTTGATATTTAAATAAATATTATTAAAAAAAATTTTAAATAGATCCCACTTCCCCGACACCACGATCTCCTGTTTTTCACTCGGCGTTTATGATTTTCTGTTTACAACGATATTATCTGAAAATCTCCGGTTCATTTACTATATATATATATATTATAATTTCATTAGAGACCCGATGCGCGTGCAAAACCTTTGTGTTCGCTTGCATGTCATAATATACTGCGCGTATTCTCGGATGGCGAATGATTACTTTATGTAGACACATAACATTACACGCGTATGATATAATAACGTTAAATCTTGATTAAATCCCCGTAGGCGATTTTATTATATAGGCAACTAAACTATCTTTTGAAATATTATTTAATTACAAAGACGACTGCAATATATGTATATCCATCGGATTTTCTCGTCTAAATCGATTTAATTCGATTTTTTTTTGCTCGTGATTCTAAGTGAATAAAATATAAACGCGTACGCGCGCCGAATCAAACGTATACCTATATTAATGTTATAACAGTATACAATATAGGTACCGAAATACAATCAAAAGAAACA
The DNA here is from genome assembly GCA_032441835.1 of Slavum lentiscoides. Classification (NCBI taxonomy): domain Eukaryota; kingdom Metazoa; phylum Arthropoda; class Insecta; order Hemiptera; family Aphididae; genus Slavum; species Slavum lentiscoides. The sequence goes on from CM063713.1 coordinate 2,194,712, forward strand.
ATTCGATTTTGAAAATATATTATATGTATAAAGTATTTACCTTTTTTTTTCTTTTTTTTTCTGTCTTTTTTCTGCTAAACGTGACAAGCGTTTTTAAAATTTTTAATAAAATACAATCTGTAAAACGTTGTCATGGCTGCCCATTGTAACGTGTGCGGTGAAACGCGCGTTACACGCATAACAAACGGTGCGACGGTGTCATTATGACAGCGGTCCGTAAGTTTTTTTTTTCAACCCAAACTCTAAAGTTAAATACCCGCAGTGTTGTAAAGTATTCGAATAATTTTTTTTTATACGCTTATGTAACAGAATAAATGTTCGTATAGAATTTAAACTATTTATTTAAACGAGAATGTACAGTTGAATATATAATTATTGTAGCTACACTATATTTAAATAACAGTTACGGGGTCGATGATGCGAGGGACGAATTCGGTTTTATCGAATCTGAGCGAAACGCGTATGGGATTGGTTTTCATTTTATTCAATTTTTTAAAGTTTTTTTTTTTTTATTTTGTACTTACACTTTTTCGTCTGGTGACGCACGTCAATATCACTCGAGACCAGCGTTCACAGAGAAAAGATAACATAAAATAAATCACATCATTATTGTAAAATCAAATTCTTTGACGTTTTTCACGTCAACGAGACGCGAAGTATTCGAATAATTTTTTCCCGTTATTCGTAGGTATGTACAATATTGTAAGTACACTTTTTTTTTTTTGGAAAATTATTATATTAAAATTATTATAAATTTTTCTCCGTCCATTCGAAACAACACAAGGCACGGCGTTCAGTTAGCAGAACGCATATGGTGTCCGAAAATAAATAGAAAGCGAGCTCTTGTAATATTCAATGTGTTTTTGTGTTTTAATTCGATATACGTTTTAATGAAAATCGTGTAACGAATATTTTCACAAAATATTTTCAAACAGTGGCATGGTCGATGACGTAGATGATAACGTAAACAATGGTAAGAAGACGTAATGATTTTAAAACGTGTAAAATACGTGGCTATAAAATACGTGTCCATTTACTCAAAAGTTCAAATAAACACTTTTAAAACGTGGATCTTTTAATGCCCCGGCTTACACACGGATCTCAAATTAGCCACATTATACTGAATGCATGTATATTTGTGTGTGTGTGATAAATGATATAAAATATCGATCACGGAGAAAAATCATTAATTTCACCCGAGCAGTAATAATTTTTACGGTACTATATCGTAATACATATTTTATACTCGACATTTAAAGATTTATATTTTATTTAAATGAAATGGAATTTTTATCCATGATAATATATATAACGTACTAGTACGTGAAACGTGTACGTACCTATACTGCAAGTATTAAACTGACGTTTTGTTTTGCGCGATATTATTTCAGTCGAAAACGACACGGGGACGGGGTTAAATCCGCTACCACCCCTTTGGTGAAAATCACCGCAGTGTCGCTTGATCAAAAAACGCGTTGTTTGTGTGAACGACGACGATAAGCGAAAAGAGAAACTTTCCAAAAGAGACGGCATATTTTATTTAAATCGAATGTCAGATATTTTTCAATATTGCGTCACGTGGCTGAAAATGTTTTTAGAAGCCTTATTTATAATCATTTCGTCAGCTGTGAGATTTGAATATCGAGAGGGCGTGCATTTTTATTTATTTATTTATTTTTTTGTGTCCTGACAAGAATATGCACAACCCCAATGACTATATTATAAAATTGTATACAGAACGTTCGTGGTACTGCGTATTATATATCTGTAGGTGTGGCTAAAATTTCTCGGCTCGATCGCCTTGGATCGGAATGGTATAATATTTTGGCATCGATTTTTGCGCTGGTACTAAAATTTAACAACATTTTTCTACCTGATTTTCACTCATTTTTTACGCGATCATATTTGCGGTTTCTTTTTTTTTTTTAATAACGACGATTATTTTCCTCGCCATATTCAGATTAATTCAATTTCTTTTCATATAGTCTTAGTCCTTTATGAATTATACTTATAAATGGTTATAACACTGTTGTATAGAAATACGATATACAATTTATATTTTATATACACCGAAAACCGGTATAATCTGAGGATTCCGGAATTCCGTGGCGTTTTACTTATATTGCTTTATGTAGAGTGTAAACGAATTATGTATCAATATACCAGGATTTTGTTTAAAAAAAAATCAAATGATAAAAACAGGACAACGAAAATTCGTTTAAGTAAATTTATAGTTTCGTATTAGTAAATGTAATAAATCAGAGGCCGCTCAACCGGTGTTATCCTGAATAATAACAGTTACAAACAATCGATTTGATCGATACACCAGAACGCAACCAATAACCGAAAAACGAAACTCGAATAATTCGTTCCGAGCCTTGGAAAAAAAAACTTGTACTTTTTCCGCGAACACGGTGTATAATAATATAATACTAATATATATATAATACATATAAAGGAATCGTCGCAGTATGGCGTTTCCATTCCGTAAACGAGGGGAGGCTGTGAATGCGATAAGCCGGCCGACTGTGACACATCGTCGACAAGACCGCCCGAAAGGGGGAACCTGGAAGCGACACTCCCCACCCCCCGTTATTTTATTCGATATTTTTTGTTAAATTGGTGATATACCTAATACTCCTTTTAAATGTCAAATAATTTTCAGCGTTATTATTATATTTTTTACGTGAGACAATCAAAAGAATGTTTTTTCTACTAATCCCGTCGCCCATATAGTAGCCTAGTAAAATGACAACAGTCATAAGCGTAATAGAGAGGAAACAAAGTATTCTGTATATTATTTATAGGCATATTCTATATGTTTTACGGGGAATGATATAATGTAATTGTAACGAATTAATAATTTCAGCTTTCTCGTTGAGAAAAATGATCATTTTCTGACTACGAATAATTAACCGTTTCAAAAATTTTATTTCATATACTACAGAGTTTTAATTTTTTAAGACTCTTTTCATATTGTATAAATAACAAGCAAAGGACAATACGGTTTTTTTAAATATAATTATATTTAGTGTTATTAATTAATAATTTTTATTTTTTATATCGGGGGTGTAAAAAAACAAAATTTGGGTGTAAATTGTTTTGTTGGCGTGTATTATTTGATGTCTAATTTTCGTCGGGAAAAGGTTTTTTTTTATCACCGAGTGGTAATCGAATGCAAAGCGCGTGTGATGGCCCCGACGAGTTTCGACGCGGGCCGGCAAAAGAAAAATCGGTCGAGTCCGCGGGATTTAAGATGATTTTTCCTATAATACAGTCCTCTAGTGTATAATATTTATATAATATAAATACAATATATAGCGCGGCCGCGGTTAAAGGAAAAATAAATCCACGGGTTTATCGCCATAAACAAATATTGTTTTTATCATCGCTGCAGTTTTCTCTCTCTCTCTCTCACACACTCTGTCTCTTTCTTTCTCTCTCTCTCGAAATATACTGTTTACCGCGGTTTTTTTATTCCCTCGCGCGCGCTCACTCTCCGTTTTATGACAATGAATAAATAAACTGATTTCCCTTCTTGCTCGGTTCGAAATAATAATAAATAATAATAATAATAATAATAATAATAATAATAATAATAATAATAATAATAATAATAATAATAATAATAATAATAATAATAATAATAATAATAATAATAATAATAATAATAATAATAATAATAATAATAATAATAATAATAATAATAATAATAATAATAATAATAATAATAATAATAATAATAATAATAAACAGGAAAGAAAAAAAAACGGACGAAAATTCGATAAAGTCTTATTTTAAATAACCTGCAGCTCCTCTCGCACACGCCCTGCTGTTTATCCTTTATAATGTGTAAGCGCTTACATAAGAGATGAGCGCATCCAGTGTGCTGCCTGCAGGATGAGAATCACTTGTTCTCACACTAGATAATATATAATATATTGCGTTATAATAAAAGAGGAGGATTTTACACGGGAATCGTGCACCCTTTTGCGCCAACGAGTTTTTATATATTATTAATATGATATTAATAAAAATAAATTAATTAGTCCGCGTTTCGAGTGTGCAGCGGTTAAATAATACAGTTTGGGAGTTGAATATAGTGAGCCGTGATGTCGAAAAAAAGTGTGGAAAACGCTGCTCTATTTACTTGTACGTAGAGAACGTTTCTGTAGACGGGCAAAACTGAGTAAAAACGCTGAAAACGTGTATAAATTCACGCGATGATAACCGGTTTCGCGTTATTCTAACCCCGAGAAACGAGTCGGAAATCTTCGGATCTTTATATTGTGTTTTATACGCTGGCGCACATACCTCTGCGCATAGAAGCGAAGAAGTCGTATACGATTGTAAATTACGACCCGTGCTGTCTGCACGCCGCGTCTGACAGCCGTGCCTCATTACTATATACTACCGGCACCGGGCGCGCAGGGTCGGCTGGCTTCGCGGTGTCGAAGGTATATATTTCATCGGCACCCCGCCCTGTGCACGACGACCCTGGCCCTCCAAGGGTTACTTATAAAAAGCCCGTGTGCCGCACAAGAGTCACAACGTGAAATATCGTCGAAGCCGTTCGCTGACGGGGCGACTTCAGCTGCAGCTAGGGAGGAGGCGTGCTTCGTACCCCGTCATTCGTTCGTACAATGCAAACACGTGTGCGTAATAATATATTATTATGTACATATAGGCACAAGCCAAACGAGTATTTGAACGTATTCGGTCATATTGCACTGTTTTGTGTGTGCAGCACGTGACTAATGGAAGTGTCGAATTTTTTTTAGAACAGCGCGTTTCTTAATGTCTTTTTATTTTTTATCAGCGGAAACATTTTTTTTTTTTTAATGTAATTTTAAACACTGTTATCTGCGCAACAGTATTAACGCAACATTCTATACTGCAATGAGCCATACGGTTTGTTTGCAATACAAATAACAATATTTTGTATATTATATTAAAAAAAAAATGATATTGACAACAACGGGTAGCGGGGTACGATAAGGTCAGTGGCGCGATTAGGGTTTGGGAGTTACAACCATACTCCGAAATTCGTATTATTTTTTTTTTTCATTACTTGTAAAATGTAGAAATAACGGCTTAAACGATAAAATAGTTTGTTGCGTGTGTGCGTGTGATAATTACGCCTGTTGGAAGGCGTTAAAATAATTTAATTAATGATAATCTATCATTGATTACTGACGAGTAAAAATATTTGACGAGTGATAAATCGAAATCCTTTCCTCCCCCGGTACGTTACCAAAAAATTCGCTTCACAAAGACCTCAACATCGAAACCATCAACAAAACTGCACACGTCCATTACAAAAAATTCCACATCAAACTGTAGCCAATCATTCCAATCCACTTTTCGTTTCCATTCGAGTTAGTGAAAACGTCCCCGCCGATTAAAAACACGCTGGTGAAGAGATCAATTAAATCCCGAGTTTTAAATTTCACTTCTGAGCGTTCTACCACTGGACAGTCTCCCTCCTCATACTATTCAAGTCGTGTAAATTATTTTTAAAAAACACACGTTTTCTTATTATTATACATATATGCTACGGATTGTAAATATTCTATTTTAAATAAATAAATTTAAAAAAAATCACTCTACGAGTCGTGACTGATTTCGCTTTGGTATCTAGGGATTACATATTATACTCTTCATACTAGTCTATCGCGTTATCTTCTTCAGTTTCGGATAAAAATTCGTTTTATATACGTTTTTAAATGTTATACGTATAAATTGTAACATTTGTAACCCCCAAAAATATTTTCTGGTCGCGCCACTGACCATGGTTGTTTATTACATTCAAATACAAATTGTACCGTATATATAGTACGTACGATTTCTGTATAAAATACGTTATAAAATATATAATTATATAATTAATTAGTTATTTTTTAATCGACACTATCAACAATTTACATCCGAAATCGTTTGTATTTTAAACGGAACGAAAAACGTAATTAAATGCTAGTCATTTTGGTTCATTCTTTATTTTTGTTTTCGTCAATTCCTATCGACGCGATAAAAAACGATCATGAATAAATAAAATTCTCTGTATACACAAAAATGACGTGTATTTATTACGCGAAAATCTATGGCAGAAAAAAAAAATTCGATTTTCAAAGCGGTACATTTTCACTGTACCACATACAAATAACACTCGTTTTTCTTTTCGTCGTAACGTTTTGTTTTGTATCTCGCGAGTTTTTCGTTTTATTTTATTTTTCGCGGGATGAAAACGCGAATAAAATATTGAAAAGGTGTAAATATAATGTAATAAAATTATTAAGGGCGTTCAATAAAAACGGTTGTCTGTTCGATAGCAACTATAGTAACAACACGCGTGTTCAACGCTCCGTCATTTATTTTTCATTCGAACGTACGCGAAAGCAGATTTTACATTATTATAATAACGGTAATAATGATAATAAGTCTGCTACGATTATTATCGTTTATTCGATTAAAGATATCAACAACTCTGATGGGCGACCGAGTTTTTGAATTTGGTATTTTAGACGTTTACTCAATTTATATATTCATCGTACGAAAGACGGCGTATTTTATGAAATACATTTTCCGCCGAGATTGTTTGTTAAGTCAATTTTTGTTGCGATGGTTGGAGGATCGTTTAAAAATTCGTTGACAAATACTCGAGGGCATCCCCGTCAACACTGCTATTTACCATTTTATCAGTTCAAAAAGTTATGATTTCAATAACTCCCGAAACGTTAAAACCATAGTCGCGTTTTAATTTTAGTATACATTTTTTTCTTATTAATTTTATATAACGTTTTAAGTCATAGCTAATAATACGATTATTTGTTAAGGAAATCAAAAAAGTCAATGTCAATTATTAGAAAATGAAATAGTTTATACCAAAGTCCTGTTATTTGACATATGATAACACCTTAGTTGAAATAAGAAAGAAAAAAAATGTATACAATGAAATAAAATGGTTTTGGATATCTCATTTGATACACGGTTTTGAAGGATTTGGCGGAAATCATATGTGTTTCTCTAGTTTTAAAAAAGAAAGTATAATCAAATTAAAAACGGTATACGTTTTTATACGACTCTTGATTAAAAGACGAAATAGCTAACGATCGAGCAATTGTTTCAATAAATATGAGCTTATAAACGTCCAGTGATTTGATTTTTGGATTAGAAAAATACAAATTATAGACGGCCATCATTAACAAAACGTACTTTCAGATGGTAATTTGAGAGATGTACGCGTGGTTGATGAGCTTTATTGGAAATCGATTATTTTTTGTTCGATGGCATATCTCAAAAAAACAGTTCTGCAATACCTCGCTGCAATTCATATCCGAACACGACAAGAAATTTCCGATTCACAAGATTTTAATGAACTCATTGGAATCTTTGCTTAAGTTAAAGTAAAAAAAAAAACTATTTTAATACTCCTGTAAATAAGTAATACACTGGTAGGTACAGCATTTATAATATTCATTTAAATAATGAGTGCATTTGTTTTTTTTTTTAAATTTGTAACGAAAACAATTAATATTTTCTCATTAATCATAATAAATGCTTTTGATTAATTGCGTAAACAATTTTCGTAAAAAAAAAAAAAATATTAAAAAATGAAGTAATAAATTCTGGGCTCCGCAAAACCTTCCACCCGACCGATGGTGTTCTCGGAGCATTACAACTGTTTCCGTCGGAGTTTTCTTTAATACAAAACACAATTTCACCTTCGTGCTTTGTTCTAATTCTCCCGTCATCACAATAGTCGGCTACGCGTTTAGCGTGCTGCAGATAGAGACTGAAGGTGAATCAAATGAGATATTGTAAAATACAATTAGGTATGTAAAATGCAGAAAAAAATTACCGTAACCATTTTGGTCGGCCCTGGAAATATTATTCGATGACGACGTGAAATTGAAACGTAACCAATATTATGTTTCGTTCTATCAATTAATTTAATACTCTCATTTGATCCGTTTAAGGAGAAACCAATTTTCACAGTTGCTTACGTAGCGATTTCCAAAAAGCTTTTAGTTATAGTAGCTGTTGCGTTGTTGGGGCGTTTGATTAAATTGTTGAAATTTGTGGTGTTTGCGCGTAACTTCGTTATACCTGTTAAAATATGCGCGCGTATAGGATTTCGTCGAATTCATATTTTTATGTAAAATACGCGAGTTCCGCGGAGAAATCGAAAATTCAAGCGTTTTAATTATCGGTCCGTTACAATAAACGCGTATAGGTGAATAATTATTATTCGAAGCGTTTATTGAAACGAGCGATGATGCCTAGCGCAGCACGATTTTCAGTCACGGGAGAAGGCAAAATAGTCTTCAAACATTGGACAAAAATACATTTTACATGCGTGCTTGTAATAATGAATGAGTTGTTTTTTAATTATTAAGCTTAAATTATTATCAATACATTTTTTAGCATATAACTTCAACACTTGATCAACAGACGACGAATACCGCGCGAGAACGAGGAACGGTTTTGAAGACGACGACGAGCCTTCTAGTATTATAACCAAACCAAGACCGGAACCAGCAAATTTTTTTTTCTGGGTGGGGGGTACTGAGAGTATAAATACGAAATAAAAGAAAAAAAACTAATAATAGAATATAAAACATTAAATTTTATAATCGATTAGGTCTATTAAGTCTATGCTGATAGTTCATAAAACGTATTGAAACGGTTCTGAAGCCAAAAATAATAGGTCTGAACTAATAATTCTTTTGTATTTATTAATCGTGCTTTATATAAATGAATACAAATTTATTTTGAAAACATTTTTTTTATATTCGTTCGATTCCCCCGATGACCTAATCCTAATATTACGCCACTGTTGCTTCTTAACAGTACTTCTTGCTCCTTGTTTTGGTTCTGTACTATAAAGCAGAAAATTCCAGACGTAACTCTGGTTAGACGTTGGGTGAGGAACCTAACATAACCTGGGTTAGGTTAATACTTATCCTGCGAGAGATGTAGAAAATAACGTTCGCGCGCACCGTATTGCGGTATACGTATTATAGCTGTTGTATTGCGATTGGACCCACAGCGCCGCGGTTTGTAACGAATACCGCGGTTTTTGTTATAGTTACACACATAGGCTCAAGAACTTTGCTAAGAACTTTAAGCCGTGTTCGAATACCCCACCGGGGCGATACTGCCGAATAATAATGTTCGAAACTACAACGTTCGTATGGGCTGACCATAATAATTGATAATTACACACCATTTGATTCCCGACGCACTTGGCGTTCGGTGAATCGGAGTGTATAAATTATTATTATAACGCCGAGCCGTCCTTTCCCGTTGCACCAGACCCTCGAAACTCGGACTCGTCTTAACCCTTACCGATCCGCGCGCGAATAATATGTTCGTCTAAACGGTTCACTTCGAAATTCCGTTCAAACTTTCCGCTCCCTTCGGCTATGCAAATTTCGAATATATTCGCGGGCATTTTGCGGCCGTGGCGACGACGATAATCGCGAAAATTCCGTACACGGCCTATTCTCTGCTGTTATATCGAAAAGGATTTTTCCTCGCCCGAATACAGAGAGGACGTATAGAAATCGCGCAAGACAATATGTGAAGAAAAAATAATTGTGTATTCTTTACCGGCCCGATTGGTTACGCGGTTGCGATCACTACAACAGATCCACAAAACCTTCATACGTGTCACAAAAAATATTGAGATTTCACTGTAAGTGTCGTATTCGCGTTTAAAATGTAATTAAAATCAATACCTCGTGCTTTTTTCGTTTAACACTTCTTACAATTTTTGCAAAAAAAAAAAAACTTTATTCATCACATTCGTCGATACAGACATATCATTATCAAGTTTTTAACCTTAGAATCATTAAACCTTTCAGAGTGGCCAACACCACAGTAAGGACGACGACTTTTATAGATAAACGAATTTTAGAAAAAACTAATGTTGCAGGGGTTTTGGCTCGCCTATACTGTTTAGAGACACGCGGGTTTATATTATATAGAGTCGTCAAATTATTTTGAATTTGAAAACCACTGCAGTATATTCGAAAACGATCTCGAGCGACGTTATAGCGTACGGTTTATGAACGAATGGATACGATCGAAATTGTTCAAGTATTGTATAGAGTGGCGTATTTAGTACTGTTTTTGGGGGAAATATGACTGAAAAATTGTTTTCTCTCCAATGCACAGGTGTAGTAAATTAATTTTTAATAACTGTACGTAAACCTTGTATTTTCATACGTTCGTAACGCAAATAATAATCGGCCTTTGGTAACTATATATTGTCGGTTTATTTAAGATTCGGGCAATCGGGGATTTGTGACGCGTAATAATGACGGAATAAATAAATAAATAAGTAAAAAAATATTCGTCATTATATACGCATACAGTGCGCTATTCGCGTGTGTTTTTGACAGCCGCTGTGTACAATATTACGTGTACGAAACGTTTGAAGTGATTTTCACTTTCATACTCACTCCCCCCTTATAATATTCTTTCTGCAGCCTAGCGTATGTTTGGCTACCGTCGGTCGCTATTTTCGGGTGAAATTCACAATGCACCCCTCACCAATACGCGCAGATAGATTTGGTTTGACAAAACAGCCGAATGTGCGCAAGGGGTGAAAAATGTTTTCGACCACAATAGAGGTATTCATTCGCCACGTTTCTGCTGTCGGTCCGTATATATATATATACAGTGTTTCACGTTCACGGTATTGTAATATTTGTATACGCATTTTTTTATTTAATAAACGATTAAATTTAAACACACTATTATTCCTAGCAGCCCTCCTCTCTTTTTTTATCACACTTTTTTTTTCTTTTTTATTGACTTATATAGTATATTACGTCATCGTGCAGTTTATAACGTAAGGAGGGTTTTAATTTATTTACTTTTTTTTTTTTAATTCGACAATGACTCATTTTGAAAAAGTGCTTAATTTTACGGTCCGATTTAGATTTATCCTTTCGATATAATAATAAAACACTGGCGTGTGATTTAAGACGAGAAAAAAAAATGCGTATCTTACCGAGTGATCGGCGACACATTTAAATAAACTGAATAATCCGTACGAAATAAATGCGCGCACCGGAATAAACGAATAAATAATATATTCACATATTTCGCGTCGAGTCCAAAAGACACGCTGTTCCAGTTAGTGTAGATAATAATAGCGAAACGTCAAAACTATAAGATCATCAAATTTTAAAACGTCAATTTAAAAAGTATAAGAAACCATTATAAGATACAACTGTAAGGAGGAGCAGCTAAAAAAATTGATTCAAATCGTATTCAAATTTTTCGGTCAGAAATGATAAGCGAACGAAATCAGTATAAGGTTATAGGTAATAACGTTAGTAAATAGGTGAAGCGCGTAGTTCACAAACTGTGTACTTTCCTCAAATTCGCGTGTTCAAAATTAAAATAAAACGAACGTGTTAACAATTCATTCTTCGCTCATAATTATTGCACTGATACAATGCAGACTGTATGCGTAATGAATATGTAAATAAATCGAACCGAGTCGATAATGTATACTAAATTTTAAATCAATAAAATATCATTTCGTTTTGAAACAAAAAAAAGTATTCTCAGCGGAACTCGGTTTATTCCTTTGTAGTCGTTCGAAATTCAAACTTCAAACGCTTAGAACATCGTGACCGACGAATAACGGATATTCGAAATGTTTGAAACGAGCTCGTGTATTTGAACACGTCAATAGTCTTGAACACAATAATTTTTCGCGTCAAAAACCATTTGAAAAGTTTCTTTTTCAATTGTTCAGCAACCGTTTACGCCGGAGAAAATGTATTTTGAATATTTCATTTCACGCCGGAGTTTATAAAGCTATTACGTGAAAATCAATTTTTTAACTGTTGAGAACAATTTTTTTTTTATACATATTCTAGTCCTAGGCCGGCGTTACGATTTCCGTGGCTCGGTGCGAATCGCGAATGCGAATGCCCAGTAAAACTGATAGCGAAAACATCTATTTTTTTTTCTTTGCTCTTCACTTCATAGGCTGTACTCCGTCGTTTTATGTGTGTCTTTGATAATTTTTAATTTGTTGAGAACACAGTAAGTTTCTTTCGCGGTAGACGCTCGGGTAACTCATGCGTGCGGTTAATAAAAGTGTTGGGAAATGCACCAGACGTCGTCTTTAAGTGCTCGCGTATTAGAGCACCGTTTTGCGATGGAATATGTAATATTCAGGAGTTGAATATTATATCGCACGAATCACTTCAAAAATCTAAGAAATTAAAAAAAATTTTCACTTTTCCGTCCGGTGGCTGATTGAGTCTTGGAGGCCGAGTTCCACACGGGTGTGAGAACGGGGTGATGTTTTACACGTAGAGGGATATTTCAACGCACACACTCTCACATAAATAATATCGTCCTGCTCATATTATAATATTATGAATCCACGCGTTGTCGTCAACTCGGTTTTTGACAACAGCCCCGCCGACGACTCTGCGCAGTATCGTGTTACTATACTAACGCGCGTTGTACTTCCGTGAAATTCAGCCCCTAACCGCGGTGCAGACGTCTCGTGACTAAAAATATACTTTTACACTTACTGTCGTTTGTCGACGACGAAAATACTTAATAATAATAATAATTGACGGTCGTGTAGTATTTATTTCCCTGCTCGTGGAACACTAAATTACCTATAAGGACGACGAAATTAACGATATAACTGTGTAAAATATCATATAGGGCCGGATTTGCGTGCCGAAGGGTTTCCATAACACGCCTCCTTGTTCCCGAGCACATTGCGTATTTAAGACATATTTAGGAACGTGTAATCGGGGGGGTAGAGGGACAATAACAAATTTTAAACGGGTATTGGTAATCAAATTTCTATAAAAAAAAAAAAAATTACCGAGTTAACAGTAAAATAAATAGCCATTTCCAATGTAATCGAAATTCAATTTATTTAATATAAAAACGAATTGTTTTACGTATTTTATTAATTTCAAATACTATACAATAATAGCTGCGTAGACGTTAGAAAAATCTACAATAATTTGTTTTTGCTCTTTTTGAGGGACGCGTTTTAGTTTCTTACTCATTATTATTTAATCGACACGTTGGACCAATGGCGAAATTTGAAAACAAAACTGGAAAATTTTCAGCGAAAATAAAGTAAAAAAGTAACCGTAAAAAAAGAAAAATGAGATTGAATCGAGTAAAAACCTATGCTTGGCTATTATGTTATAGGGATGATGTTAATATTTGGCTATTGTTAACGCGTATATAGTAATAGGATTATTATAATAGGAATATTGGCTAAACCTACCTCTCTCCAACAAACTAAAAAATACAAAACCGTATATTGAAAAATTGAAATACTCTCCCGACATTAAGAGAAGAGAGGAGTAATAATGACTCGAGACAGAACAGGCCACTCCCATCACACGCATGTTTACCTCATTAGAAATGAACCAGCATATTTGTAATGAAACTCAGTCAATGGAACACATAATAATCAACTGCCCCAAATACACCGAAGCACGCAAGATCCTTAACATCCCTCCTGCCCATCAACAGGCCCTCAACGAAGAAAACACTGCTGCAATCAGTACATTTTTTCACAATATAAACTTAAGCCATAGATTGTAATTTCTCAAAAACATAATGTTCATACTTTCATTAAGATATCATATATATATTGAGATTTATTTTCTATTATTAAGTTATTGTACGCTAAAAACCATTGTTGTCGAAGCCTTTATCAATATATATATAAAAAAATATGATTATAAAAATCTTTACTCGATACGACCAGTTTCCAAGACGTACATTTCATTACTATATATTTTAATATTCGTCGTTTCTGCGGATCGAGAAATACAAGAGCTCGCCACACCAAACCCCGGAGGAGATAAGCGCCGTTGTAAACGGGACGACACACTAAATACAGCGAGTTTATTACACTTATGAGCGCCAAAAACCTATAATAGTAAAATTTTATATTTTTTTTTTTGTATTACACACACAAACAGAGACGAAAATCGGAAATGCGCGTTTCGGCCTCGTACAATAAATCTCCGTCCTTTGCTAAACACCTATAAAAAAAAAAAAAAAAAATAGGAAAACGAAACGATTAGTTCCTCTCCACGATCCCCGAGCATTTTTATCGCCTCGCGTTATTTCTAAAAAAAAAAATAATAATAATCGCACATGAATAATAATATTTTAATATTTTTCAAAACAGAGGCAGGCCATTACGTTTTCATGGCGTCGCCGTAACCGCTTTGGTTTTATATCCTCGACGAACGTTTGTTATTCAAACGAACGTGGTTTTTTTTACATTCGTAATGCGTCGCGTTCCAAACGATGAATTAATCAATTTTTTTTCCTATTTTTTTTTATTCGTTCTCCTCTTATTTATTTCCGATAAACCGACTCGCGAGTATACCGGGTGATTTTTTTTTTTTTGTTTTTGCCGTCGACAACAAGCGATTAGCGATACGCCAAGGAATTTTTTCAACGAATTTTATTTCTTATACGTTTTAAAATCATTTATTGATTATTTATATGTGGACGGCATCAAGCACGTAGTCAGGATTTTATTTTTTTTTTTTTTTTTGTGAGGGATGTATTCATAAGATGTTTGAAAAAAAATTGGAAATTCGATTTGTTTTGACTAGGCTTCGATCAATATAAGTTTTATCGATTATCTAACATTTAATCGAATATTTTATTCGAGGTACCAAAACATTTCGATTGAAAAATTACCGAAATGTTTCACAAACGAGTAATATTATTTATATTAACAATATATTATTATATTTAAAAAAAAAATGTTGCTGGTATATAATATTAAAATAAAAAATTTTCGGGGGTCCGGACCCAATGGACCACCCCCTGGACACTACGTCACTGGAAGGCGTTATCGAAATCGTGTATTTACCGCGAACAAATGTGAATTTTTGATTTACAAAAGTTTTCTACACACCGTATTCGCAATAAATAGACGGAAACGAATTTTTCTTTAATGTTTAATAATTATTATGAGTTGTTGTATTTTTCTTTTTGCTTAATTACATGCCGGACGATGACTTTTTGTCGAAACCGGTAGTAGTAAATAAACATTTTCCTTGTTTCGCATAATACTCTTCGGCTTATCTTCGCGTATACAATATACACATACGTGTAATGTATTTTTATATACATGATATATGCATAAATTTTTTGTTTACGAATATTAATTTACAGTTTTTTGTTTCTATTTTTTAATACACATCTTTTTATTTTTTATTTATTTTTATAAACTCGGCGAATTCCGTCTACCGCTGCTGGAATCCCGACGCTTTTATTAAAGCGAGAGAAACAATTTGTACGCGATTTATGTAAAAAATTTAAACGAGTGCGTATCGAACGCAAACCGATATTATTTCCAGCAGTTATTTTTATTTCCAATTTTACATCGCCCTGTATATACACAGTAAAAATTACTAGTGTATATACGCGTATATAGCGTTCCACGCACAAATATCACATTATATAATATTTAATTTTCACGTTATTCGGCCGTTCTATTATTTATTACATCATATTTATCGTTCGCCGTGTAGCCGCGCGATCGTATAATATTATAACGATCGTTTAAGCGCGATTCCGAACGAATGTCAGTGTAAAAACGGTCGCGGCAGCGGCGTCCCGGGGGCGATATTATCCGAAAGGTGAGTCGTCCGCGGGGAAAACGCAATTAAGCTCAATGGAATAAATTAAAACGGGCCAACAATGAAAATAAAAACGCGTATAAAATTTAATTTTTAATAAATTCAGTCCGACGACGGAGTCAAATGTTTGAAAAAAAAAAAAAAAATGATTCGCAACAGAATTTTTACATCGCGTATACATAAATATAATGGGTAGGTACACTAAAAGCCAATCAAACCGTCGTTTTACCGCGGAGATTATAATATAGTAATTATAATGTTTAAGCGTTACACGAGACGCGATCTCGTGAGAACAAAAAAAAAAAAAGAACGTATACATTGCGATCATTAATAATAATCAGAGTTGTGATAGTTTATTAAATTTTTTTTCTTCGTTCAACTCGTTAAATTAAAATAATATAAAAACCGGTTATTTAATTTCGCATTTTAAATGTTAACAAAAAAAAAAAAATTGCTTGTATTTAATACGTGATTAAAATTGTCTGTTATAAAAAAAAATGAAACGTGAAATTAGTCCACTCGTCATCTTCAATAGTATACACTGCAGTACCTACTTTTATTTTTGTACCTAATTTTGGTACTTCTGTTAGAGCGATTACCTCGCGTTGTTAAACAAACAGTGATATTTCGAGTTAAAAATTTCTTTTTGAAAACATTAGGTAAATAAATTTGTATTTTTAGTGTCAAAGGCTTTATTATTATTTTATAATATGTATATATTTAATATGAATAAAAATATTGGAAAATTACTTTTATAAATATTATTTTTATTTATTTGATTTAACTGACGGCCGAACGCAGTTTTTGAATACATTATAATTATACATTATATTGTTCATTCAGTTAGACATATTTATTCATATACCGCACTGAAAAATACTAAAATTTTGCGATTATCAATTCTGAAATTGCAGTTTATCAAAATATTATACATAATTATTTGTTTTCAAATATGTTCATTTAATTTTTAACATTTGATCAATCGATTTTATTTTTTCGCAATGATTGACCGACAAATCCCGTATAGAATTTCGGTTATCAATTTAATTTTCACTTATCATTTTAAATGTAATTGAATTAAAAATTTATCACAGATCAATATATATATATATTTTTTAATTTTAATTTTCGTAATCAAACACAAATCTTTTTTTGGGGGGTGGGGGTGGGGAGGGTGGAGGACGTCAATCGCCCATTTCGCCCACCCGTATCATAAAATACGCCCTTGGGCCGTATATTATAATATTATCACGCGTATATAATATAATTACAATACACACTCAAGACGGCTCTAATGGGAATAGAATCGCGGAGTCATTAACGGTGTCGCGCGATTAACCTGTTAGTGTACGTACATGCAGAGTAGGTAATGCTGTGAATGGCGTTACTGTAGCGTCGGTATATTTTAATAATAATATACGCGGCAATATTATTATGTGCACCGTCAACGAAACGGAAACTACGGGGCTGGGAAACGTTTTAACTTTTGCGCGAGTATATTTGCGAGTAGTGTACTAGCGCGACGCCGTCGTAAAGTATACGCGCGTTTAAATACGCGGCCGTTACCGCATCCATTAGTCGGATGCTCTGGAAATCTAAGGATCCATTGAGAGGCGCACATTACAAGCAGGACAATATTAACTGTACGCGCGCGGCGGCGGAGACCCTCAGACAAAACACGCCGCAAAGGACATCGTCTTGCGTCGAGCCCGCTACAGGGACCCACTCTCTCGTCCTTTTACCGCAATCGTCGACGATTTATTTATTTATTTATTTTTTGTTTAAGCCAATCGCGCGCTAGACGAGCGAAACTGCAGTTTTAGCAGACTCGGCCAACAAATATGTTTTTTTTTTTTGGGTATTTAGAACACATAATCCTCGGATACTCGAGAAAAAAGTATTCGAATACTAAACTAGTGTTCTCAAAGTATTTTGAATACTTCACAAAAAGCGTTCCAAATGCTTTTAGAATACCTACTACTTTTTTTTTTAACTAGTTTTCAGTAATGCCAATATAATGCGGTCGTTAAGAGGACACGGTAAACATCAGTTTAATAAAAGAGTTTTAAATAGGCAACTTTTTTTTCCAACAATTTTATTAAGTAATTTAACGATTAAAAAAATATTTAAATACATTTCCAAAGTCGTTAAAAAACAATTCTGATTCAGTATCATTTTTATATGCAAAATATCGAATCCTATATGTATAATAAGATTTTTAAACATTTTACCGTACATATAGTGGAGAGTTTTATCCGTGTCGTAGGGTTATTATTATTATTAATACAGTATATAATAACGTTTGATAAATGAATAAAAACTAAAAAAAAAAATCGAACATTTACAAAGGAATAACTCGAATGGTATTTATGTTAGATAAAAATGTAAAACTCTATGACGCAGATAAAGTACTTCTCTACATTCTTCGTAAAACTCTAGAAATTTTCCTACAAATAACATTCGAGAAAACTAGTCCTTCGCACAATGAGTTTCACTCACCAACCATCTTATTGCTATACGATCTTTACGATTATGATCAACGGTCTCTTTTCCACTATAAAATAAATATATTAGTGTATACTAAAATAAATAATTATATTTTGTTCTGTCTGTGTGCGCGGTGTTATCTAACGTAGTGCGAGTGAAATACTGCGATTTCCTAAACGGTCCGCTTGTTCAGCAAAACCGTGTTAGTCAGCTTAACACCGGCCCAACACCGTTTTGTTCTTCTCTATGGTCGGTGCTCGGCGCAGACCGCCGACGGTGGTAAACGCCGCGCATTGTCCCCACTCGTTTACACGTATTGTTTAATTGAATAATAATTATTGTCGAAACGACAGAACTAGCTGAATATTAAAACAATCCGAAATAATTACAGTCAGCGATAGAAATTCGTAATTCTTCGTACGTCTCGTCGTTCATATTATAATGTTTACGACTCAATACGTTTCGAAGTCATAAGACACGAACGTTTTAAAATAAATGATGACATTTAAAGTGTAAAACAGAAGAGTTTCGAGTGAATCGAAGAATTTTATCATTTTTTTTATTTTCGAATCCCAGCTATATACGGGCGTTGCTCTCGTCGTGGCCTAGAATTTTCCAGAAAATAAGTGCTCTCTCGGTCATATTTTACCCGGCTCCTCCACTTGAAGATTATCTCGCGTGGCATCGTCACACGCAGCGTCTCGCTGTACCGGACTTTTTATTATCATCTCGGAGAATTAAAACACAGGAACAGTACGGAAAAATTATGTAGGACGTTTTTTTTTCATATTACTTTTTTACTCGATACGCGCGTATAATATCGTTCGTCATCTCGTAGTGTGTACAGTGTACGGTTTGTGCGCGGTACCTGATAAATTATTAACAGTTACCTTTGCTGTTGTGCACTTTGATAGATGCGCGCCTACCGCGTAAAATATTATAATATCGTGTAAAAAAAAGCGACTTTTCTAAAAAAAAATAATAATAATAATAATAACAACGCGAAATGTTATCATTGTACGCTATTTATCAGATGTCGGTTTTGTACGCATATATATATATTATACGAAGTGACGCGTATATTATTCCTTGTGTTTACCGAGTTAGCTGTGTATATACATATAATGTTCAAAAAGCGTTTCGTATATTATTATTATTATTATTATTATTATTATTATTATTATTATTTCCGGCACTCCGAAAGTTTTTCGACGATAATTCGTAAAACTAGCGATCCAACTTGGTCCATTCCGTTCGTTGTGTATTATAATCCGTTAAACGTCGTACATTATCATCATTATTGTAATGGATAAAAACAACTATAAATAATCATTTACAGATTTCAATTACAACAGTGCCGCGGACACGGGAAGGGTGCAAGGGGTTTTCACCCTAAGCCATAAATCCCGAAAAAATTGTTCTTGCCATTTAAAGCGTTGAAATTGTGTCACGTTGATCGTAAAAGTCATAACACGTTATAAGACAATATTACTAAAATTATATGAAGTTCAGAATATTGAACGTTAAAACACCGTATGCGAATGTAAATAATATAATATAAATAACTGATGAGAAATACTGATTCGCCGTAATTAATTGATTGTAGAAAACGCGACAAAATTATTCTGTACGAGAAAATTCGATAGTTTTTCTTGGACTGAATCGAGTGCTATTGTATCTCTGGAAAAATCTACTCTTTATAAAGAACCGTGTACAATAATGCGATTAATTCGGAAAAAGTTTTAGATTCAGCGAGTTGACTTTGTTTTGTAAGTATGAGAGGATTCTTTCATTAAAAATTACTTAATAAAAAATGTATAACATATTATAATTTCGAAAGGTCCTTTGAACTCCCCCACCCCCAGAAAAAAATCGTGTCTACGCCACTGTATCAGGGCTCGGGTCCATATACCCACTAAAAATAAATAAAGATTATATTAATAAATAAGTGATAATAATAATAATAATAATAATGTGATATGAGCGAGTGTATCATGGAAACGACGACACTGCAACTTTGCAATCTCAGAGCCAATGATATAATAAATTAAAATTTGCATAATTAGATAAAACTTAGAGACCGACCGTCTTAAATTAATTGTTTTATATATTTTAATTTAACGTTTATTTCCCTTCCGCCGCCGCTCGGAATATCGTCGTCTCGGCGACGGGTACAACAACGACGATTGTGCGTGGCAATTAACGACGCCCGTGTCTGTTCTTGAAATTAACGGCCTTTCCGTTACAGACTCCGTTATGTCGGGGGGAACTGGAAACAGAGCATATTATGTAGATGAGGTATGTGCAATGGATGGAAATACAATATAGGTTTTTTTTTTTTTTAAAAACGTGTTTCGGTCGTCTAATTAACGCTGATTGGTTTTTGGTCAAAACCAGAATCATATCGCAATATTATCGTTGACGCGACCAGAAGGGGATGTGTGCTTTTGGTCATTAACACTTTCTCCACCAGTTCAAAAAAGGCATCTATAAAAAAATTTGTTATTGAAAAAAGTATAGTATTCAATAGTAAAAAAAATCATACAGTATATATTTAGATTTATTTAAAATATTATTCCGTTTTAGATTTGTTTCTAACGTTTGACGACGATAGTATGATTTTATTCTGTACAAAAATATAACGCGACCTAAAAAACAAGGTACTTAATTTTCTCTAAACGAATTTTTTAGGGGCTATATTTTTTTATTTAAAATTTTTTTAAGTAAAAACGAGTCGCATGAACCTGAGCCATCAAAATTGTTCAAAAATCCGATATTTAACAAATTTATCACATTTTTTTTACGAATTTTTTTTTTTTTAAATGTGAATGAATAAATTGTCAACTTGATAAAATAATGCTACATTTAAAAATCGCAGTTATACGTCCAATGTGTCGGCAAACTAAAAACGCGTATAATGTTTAAATTTGTAAAATCCATTGCAATACATCAATCGCTTAGGAAATAATCTGGAATACAACATTTATTTACACGAAACTGTACTCGAAAAGTGTACAAATAATCATTTTTTTGTTTTATTTTTTGAGAGGGAGGGAGAAGTGGGCCACATTTACAGCGAACAAATGTTAGACGGTGTCCAAGTCCTTCGCCCACTTAAGAACATAAATGTTATTAAATATAGTATCGTCGAGAGAAAAAAAATGTCGTATGTATTGACTGAAGGAACAAAACTTAAAAAAAAAAAATCATTTTTTTCGTTTACAATTTTCCATTATTGTCTGTCGAGCGAGTCCGAGCCGATACGTTTTGGAATTCGTGTCGCATCAAAATTCTATCATAGCGAATTTGATGTTCTTCAGTCAAAATAAATATAAGTGTATGAACGACGTGGGCGTGGACTTGTTATTCTCAATTTATTGTAATGTCCATTTCAATCGTATCGGTTATTTTCTTCGAATCTAGTAAATTAATTTTTATTTCGTCTTTTTAAAAAAAAAACGATTAAATACTAGACGATATTTTAGATCGCGGTCGTGTTGGTACGCGTTGATTATTCAATCGATGAAAGACAACGCAATTAAAACCCGTTATTTCGATTAAAAACCGCGATTCATTATACTTGTAATTTTAAAAATAATTGCAGCTTATATTTTATACATTGCGCAGCTTAACAAATGTTACACAAATTGTCCGACTAAAGTTTTGAATTTAATTTTTAACGACCTACTTATAGTTTAGAAAATTTAAATATTTTCTTTTTGGTAGTTGTTTTCACTGTGTACAACGTATACCGAATGAAACGCAATAAAAATTGTATGCGCTATTTAATTACGACTACAACGATACAATTAAAATAGTATACTTATAATATATATATAAAAATTGATGTTAATGTATTATAATAACGATTTAAAAAATTTCCACGCATAAATTAATTTATGTAGATTTTTTTATTTCAAATTAATTAGAATATGTCAAAAGAGGACCGTCGTGTTATTTCGTGCGTCTATGTACAGGAACAATTTTGTGTTTATTTTTACTTATCTATAAATATAAATGATATTTTTCAAGAAATTGAAATTATCAATATATTTAAAAAATAATTTGACGAACTCGATCAGAACGTGATGGCACGTTTATTCCTAATTATTCGAATAAAATTATATTGTAATAAGCGAGAGATTATTCGTAAAAATCTTATACAAAGGGGTACTAATCTAACATTGTGTATTTCCAATCATAGAACCAGTTTAGTTTTCGCAGAGAATATGTTGGATAATTGGATAAACTCGTGTATAGATGATCACTAACATTATCGTCATTCTGTGTTTGATATGAGAACGGTATGAACCAAATGGCAATATCTATAGACGCACGGAGCATTTCGACTTGGAATCAAATTCGATTAAACACGTAAAGTCGGTTTCGGTACTGTTTAAATTGTTTTGAAAATAATAACGTTTGTTATTTTTAATATTTTACGAAAAACCTTAAAAAACGTTTTTTTTTTTACGGTACATTATAATCTTAAACAAACCCGCGGCGAGATCATAATATTCGCTTAAATCCTGTACACGGCAGATTTGCAGTTTGATTTTTTATTTATGAAAACCTTTTTGCGGTAATTCAACAAAAAAGCCGAGTCATTAACCAAACATACAATATTTATTGATCATTTATTTATTTTAACAAGGGTATTCTCGGCCGTATTAAGCCATTGTAAATATTATTATACCGACTATAACACGCGAACGGAAGAGAGAGAGAGAGAGAGAGAGAGAAAAACAACATTTATCTCTATACTGTAATATCTTATGAGGTGGTGAAATTTAATATTTATTATTACGGCGTATTAGATGTGTAATATACGAGATTAATATCGAATAATTCGGTGTGAGTGTAGAACTCGGAAGGTCAGATAATGGAAAACTGAGAAATTTTTCCGACCGCTCGGCGGCATTATTTTTTATTGTATAAAAGTTAGAAAAAAAATTTGACGAGAAATCATTTTCCGCGAAATTTAATCTCGCCAAAGTGATTAAGTTTTACTTTTACGTTCAATAGTATATTTGAAAATATTTAATATTTTCAACGTAGAAAATTGGATTTGCGAAACTGTTTTGAAAACGGTCCATATTTCGGTCAGGACTCTCGTTGTTATCCCGTTGTCCGCTCTACGCCGTGTACCCGTAGCGCAATCGTAGCGAAATTGCCTAAGCGGAACGCCACGCGATCGTCCATCGTTCCACCGACCACTTTTTAGCGTTACTCATTGGTTTTTTTCGTCGCATAATATATTTTGAATTGAATCAAAATTTTACACTAATCGAGTCACAGGTTTTTACAAGTGTTCGAAATTCGGGTACTCGTACGACAAATCCATCATACACGAGAAGTTCTGAGAATATTATGTGAATTCAGTTTCTTTTTGAAAAGTTTTCAGAATACGTATTCGAATATTTGAAATCTATATTAAGTGTCAAAAAAATTTCTTTTTCGTATTAGCACTGTTTAAATTTTGATTTCACCTAATAACGGCGCGGTAACGGTTTATATAAATATAATAAAAAAAATGAAATATTTCTTAAAAATTAAAATCGTCTTTTATACATATAGCCACTATGCAATAAAATGTACAACGATAAAAACTATATCGGTCTGTAAATATATTCTTAATTAATTGGTTTCGATTTTTCTTCGGTCTTATGAATTACAGCAGAATTGACCATTTCATCACAATTTCACAACAAATATTTTGCGACGAGAATAAAATAATAAAAAATGTATTTACAATAACATAAGAATATTGAAAAAAAAAGAGTATTTAAATACTTTTGTACATCCGACGTGTTCACTAAACTAGTGTTTCCACACGAATAAAACTGTTAACTAAAAAAAAAATGTATTTTATAATTTTAATTTAATTTACTACAATTTAATATTCGTTTACACAGACTTTAAACGACGTTTATGCACGGTTTTAGACAAATATTTAAATACATCTATAAAGTGTGCTTTGTAGTAACATATTATTCAGTATTTGTCGTGTCGCGTTATTCCGCCTCAATAAAACATTTATAATGCTCGCGGGTATTATCGAACCGTTATAATCGATATTATATAAAACGATTTTCCGAAATTGGAAAGTGAAACAAATAATATTAAACGGTCGCGCGGGTTTTTATTAAAATATATGCTAAAGCTTAGACGTGTCTTATTTGTCTTTAAGCCAGTAAAATGCCTTTCCCCGAAACGTTTAGAAACCGCACAGCGTAAATTTTAAAACGTTCTTAGCGCTGTATATTGACGAACGATTTATATGTAATATAATATACGTAATAAATTTATAAAAATATCAGTTTGTACGAATACATCCAAAATAATAATCATCGCAACAACACTATAACCGAAATAAAATTGAAAAAATAAGGTTTAAGAAGAACGTTAAAAATTTACTTCAATAGAGGAATTTTAATTTTGTATTTTTTGAATGCAACGTGTAAAATACTATTTATGAATATTATAAAAATTAAATCCGCGCCAACTGTTGTGAGGCCAATATTTTTCCGCCCCCAAAACGCTATCCCCTAGCAGCGGTAAACACACGTTTCTGCACATGAAAATCCAATCATTATCGCTTGAAAACTATCGGCGGCTAAATAATAATATTATTGTCCTCGTCTGTTGCGTGTAAATCATATGCTTGGACAATTCAGTATTAATGGGATTCTATCGCGATATGCGTAGTGTAATTCATAGCGAATGTAACGCACATCGCGCCGCGCGCGTTTACACAAATCCGATTGCACTGCCGTATTTCGGTCCTCATCTGATCATCGTGCAGCACACGTTCCACCGATATCTCACACCAGTCACACACCGTCTGCCGCCGTACAAATAATAATCACGTGACTTATTACCAGCGAGAATATTATTATACGCGTAATATAATATGACATGTACACGTACGACATTACGACGTACATATGTACCTACTGCGTATTATAGTAAACCCAACTGAGGTGATTTTATAGCAACGACGATGAACGTTATTATCAGAATTTCTAATGCGAATTCGGAATATCGCCTTTAAATTTATTATAGAAAACAGCGTTCGGAACACAGGCGGCGATGTGCCCGACGATTCCTTCGGACTAAAACGACGAAATCGTCAGACGGTACAACGATTCGGAATAACATCCGTTCGCCGTGACACATTGTTCGTCTCGACAAGGCGATAGACGCGGAGTTTCGCCACATTCTTCAATTTCCCTCGCATCCTGTTCGATGTTCGCGGATAACGAGCTGAACGGTACTTTTCGGCGCGCGTGTTCTTCTGTTAGTCGTACGGCAATCGGTTTAAAACGAATTTAAAACGACCGGGCAGCACATCGTCTGTTTGCCGATTAAATACCGCCATAAGAAACGGTGCCGAATCTCCGTGAGCTTTGTTTTTACACTTTTCCGGAACCGACTGCAAAACTGTTGCTGATCACGTGAATATTGTCGACACTCGGCGTAACATTCAGAGCACATGTTCACAAAGTTTCGGAGAGATCGCAACGATTTGCAAAATATACTCTGTCCGAGGAATTATGAGACGCACTGTGCAATGTAAGCACCAAAAAAAAAAAAAACATAAATACTCCTTAGCGTTTTCACGTGAGCTTTAAAAAACAGAAAAATACGCACTTAAAGGGAAAAATTTTTTTCGAATAATTGATTACTGGATAAGCGTTTAGTTGTGATATAATTAACTTTTTTAATACGATTAAATTTAGTTTTTCGATAGTTATTATTTTGCGTTCGATACATTATAATACGCGTGGAACGAAATATGGTATTAAATTATAGTGTACTTTTTTTGCAAAAACAGGCGTGTTATTGTTTTAAAAGCTTATTATCGGGTCCGTTAATCCGCGGGCCCGCTAACAGGACAAGGCCGGGGCGCGTGAAGTTTTCTGAATCGTTAAGAGTGTAAGTATAACGCGTTCGGTGTACGTACACAGCGCGTATTGGATGTTACAGTGTCGGTTATTTGGAAAACAACGCAACTGTTTTACCGACGGAATAAGGTGGTCATCGGTCTCGATTTACTACTGCAGTTACTCGTGTAAAATAAACGATATTATCTATTAAATCGTCGAAATGGCGGCTATAAAGTTTAAACTTTTATAAACAGCGTTCGTTTAATGTGCGCGTGTACGTGTGTTCGAAACTTTGCAATTCCCTTGTCGGCCCGCGCAAGTACCGGGTTACCGGGTCTCTTTATTACGTTATGTGTGCTGTACGCGCGGTCAGCTGCGTATTCGCGGACAATTCGTAATTAGGCGGCGCACTGTTCACCACACTATAATATACGAGTAGAGGAGCGCTGATTGATCGATTCCAGTTAGAATATTCGTTTAGAAAATATACCGCCGACCATTTCGACTGTATAATTACACTGGCCGTTTGTGAACAGCGCTCACTGACCGCGCGCGTACTTGCGGTGACATCAGGTAAAGGGCGAAAAAAAAATTCATTTTATTATTCGAGTCATAACGCCTGTTGGGGTTTAATTAAAAGTGTCGACGAGGTGTTGCGGTGAGACGCGGTCGGAAGGTCTGCGGTGTTTCGCGCGCAATAGCGAAAACATTCGGTTGCGCTTTTCACCCAAAAATTGTATTGCGGAATGAGCGCAAAAAACAAAATCTTCATCAGCTTCTTCTTCTCCTTACGCGCCCAACTACTTCATAAGGCTACCACTTTAGTCCTACATACATCCGTAAAGCACTCAACCTCCCACCTGCAGAACACTCACGCCTTCAGCTATCTATCCATTTTTCCCTCGATTTCCATTACAACTCTTACTGCTGCCTCTGAATCACGACACGTCCGAACCATCTCCTCAATTATTTATCCTCCCTGATTTTCTTCACAACAGATGCATGCACTCCTACATTACTCCTTACGTATTCATTCGCCTTAGTCTGTCCTCCCTATTTGGCTCTACACATCCATCTTAGCGCGTTCTGATCTTCGCAACACTCCGAGTTCCGTTCTCCTGTCCACTGCCCAACATGGCTGTCCTCACCACTGTTTTACGTGTCTTCCTCAGAACTACCGTTTTATTTTTCGAACTAGCGATCAAAGATACATAAATAACTTCCAAAATAATAAATAACTCTTGATTATTTTTATAAAACCACGATTAATGATGAGGAAAGACGATATGTATTTTTGTCTTCTTTGAAATTTATCGAAATTAAAAATAGAACAACTATTAGCGCATTGTTTTGCCGCAGTTTACACGGGTTCGGATTTTCTGTAACTACAGTATACGGAATCGCGGTCACAGAAGAAAAGAATAAAAACGAAAAGAGAGAATAAACGTATGTTACAAAATGGAATTACAAGTCATTGGATTGAAGGGTGAATATGAACGTGTGTGGAGATTGAATGAGACCGATCGGTGAAGTGCAGTGTTGAGACTAGTGCGTGTTTTATCCGATTTATGATCGACTGTCTATTTATGCAGCTTTAGACTGAAATATTTATTTATTAAAATAAAATATCAAATTCAAAGATGTAATGCATTACGCGTAGGATGAATATTTACAAGATAATTATAATATTGTAGAAAAGGAAAGGAAGCATCCGAACTGGCCTTTTTCTTGCGTCGGCTTATTGGCTTATTATTATAAAAAAATATATATATAGGGCACGTAGCTAAAGAAAAAGGAGAAAAGTTTAAGGAAGGGCGTGTATGTTGAAGGAAAAAAAAAGAATCAATTTTACCATGGAAATCCTGGTTACGTATGGAAGACATAGTGTTTAAAATATTTCGTGTTTCATATTTTAAAAGCGCATCAGACGGTCTTTTGCGAAAATTATGATGGGGATTTTAAAGATTGTTTACTCAAATCGAATGAAACCATACGAAGCCGCCGAAAAAAGTAACAAGCGTCAATATAAAAAAAAAAAGAAAATTTACAGGACTGCCAAAACAAATTAGTAAAAAAAAATTATTTCGTTAATTCACAACATTTTCGGTAATTTCTTATTTATTCTAAAATTCATCCTTGTAATAATATATACAAAATATACGAGTTATTAAAAATATATTGGTCCAGATATTTCGTCTTTAATTTTTTTTCAATTTTTTCCACTTTATTAAATAATATATTGATTTACGAAATTAAAAATTAACTTTATCACTATATATACGATTTCCTATCATCTACAGTTATAATAATTTATTATGGTTTGGATTTCAAAACAAACGTATCTTTCTTTTTATACATAACAACGATATATACTTTCCAAGCTATAAAAATATTACAAGTGCACTCATTTTTTGGCAGCTTTTTTGCATTTTACGTGGTTTTCGTGTCGTTTTTCAGGTTTAAAAAAAAATTACATTCATACTTTGTAGAGTGTTTTTCAAAGTTTTTTTGCACATAAATTAATTTTTTTTTAACGCATTGAAATCCAAACCCTCGTATAGTTATATATTATTTATTTATTTTATACATTATTTTTAATTTTCTTAAACAGTATGCGGTTTTAAATATAATACAAATATTATTGTATTTATGTAAATATAAATGGAATATACGTATTTTTGTGACAACCAAAAGACATTTACGGATAAATAGAAATACTTTAAACGTCAGTCATAATATACGTAAAATATTATGACAATATCTTTTAAAAAACTTATATTTGTGACGTTTTCAATAATATGTGATGTCACTGACACCAGGAGAACCGCGGTCGGTTATTATATTGAAAATCTGTCACTGTTTTTTTTATGTATTTTTAATGTACACATAAACTTATTATATTTATTGTGTGTGTATAATAAACTGATACGAATACATTTTTTATATAGTTAATAAAATGACTATCGTAGACAAAAAAACGTTATTATCCATATGCATTTTTTATATTATTTTTATAATTGAACAAGTGAATTCAGCTCGCATGCAACAAATACATTATACACCTAGAGATTTCCGAACTTTTCATCAGTGTGACAAAAATTAAAAAATTTCAACGCATATATTTGACTTCCCCGTATTATATAATGTATATAACGAAAATTCTGCTTAGGAATTTCAATATTGCTTCTTCGGTTCCTGTAGATAATTACACATATTTAATTACTCGGGACTTATTCCATAGAAAATGATTAAAATATGCACTAAAAATTGCAAAATATGCAATAAAAGTAAGTTATTAAAAAAAAAAATATGTGGAATAGAGACATCGGATATATTATGTACATAAATCGGGAGATAAAATTTTTTTTTTATGTTTCTAAAAATTACATTTAGAATTTCTAATATTGAAATCATTACTTGACTCTGGAAATCGCATTGAGCAATTAATGTTTTTCGGACTTTTTCAAATTTGTAAATTTTACAATTTTAAGTCACGATTAAAAGTAGAATTTTTCGTAGTATCTGAAACGAATTGTTGGTTAAGAGTTTTGTTCGAACCCGATCGACTTTCATTACGTGTATCTGCTCATCAGTTCTATGCTTATCAGTCTCGAAATGTTGGGCGAAATAAAAACCGTAGTCACTTGAGTTTCGTAATGTTTTGCAAAGTCTGCTCCGAATTCTGAATTATATATTACTTATGTAAAACGCCGGTCAATTCTGTAGGCATTAATCGTTTATAAACATTAACAAAATACTAAAATCGAATATAAAAAATAATATCAAACCAGTGTACATAACGCGATACAATTAATATTATATGAAACGTAATTTTTTTTCTTTGACGTTTTTAGAAATTTCATAAATCGTAACGCATTTTTATTTTACTTGGCGATTTTTTTGGAAAATTGAAAAAATATTTTTAAGCACACTGAGTCCCGAGCCCTAATTAATGATCGCCCATTTGAAATGTATTTTTTGTATTTTTACCATAAATTCGCAAAAAGTTCATACGTCGTATTATAATTTTCAGTCGGAAAACCAAAATAATTAAAAAGCGTATCCGAAATAAGAGCGTAATTTGTTCGTAAATTAATAATAAAAAAATAATAATAATAAATAAAAATTCGCATATAAGATATTCCAAATAAAACGTTTAAAAATTGTTGTATTATCTTGTAAAAAAAAAATGAAATCAAACATCTTTGATATAAATTCGATTCACACCGACGACGTTTTAAGCGTGGAAACGTTCGAGCGTATCGTGTTAAAGTTTTCGCCAAAAGAAACGAAAATCACAGAGCACACGCACGGGTACAATAAATAACGAACTGTTTTGCGAAAACACGAGAAAAAAAGAAAATAAAACTGTCGGATAGTCGTTGTACACACGCGATGCAATAATATAATATATAATAATAATAATAATAATAATAATAATAATAATAATAATAATAATAATAATAATAATAATAATAATAATAATAATAATAATACGCGATATCCTCTGCAGGCCGGTGAATTCTGTTAAACTTGTGCTGCTGCAGCAGGTGCCCGTGACAAGAACTCGCGAAACATCCTCGGACGACAGCCACCACCAGTGTCTCGATTTAGACCATTTGCTGAGTTAGTGGTGGCGGTGTCCCGGTATAATATATTGTGCAGTATATATCGAGTGCGAGAAAATTCTTATCCACCATATGGACGATGAGTTCGCGCGGAGTGTGTGTCCTGTGGATATCCTGATAAATGTAATAACTTTTATTCAACACTATTGTTGTAACTGGAAATTATTATAAAATATTTTTTTTGTTACAACTAAAACTAAAAATTGTATTTAACAATTTTCTTGAGAATACCGAAATAGTGAGTTTTGAAAATCTATTGTAAAAAAATAATAATAAGAATATCGCTTTTAGAAATTTGTTTTTATTAATGATTATCAAAAGTCTTTGTTTATTACGTGGCGACTTAATTTTGCTGGAGCTTCAGTTGCGTATTATTACTTCGATGTTCACATAACATAATTAAAAGTTTTATACGTTGAAATTGAAAGAAAAAAATTCGTAATTATTATATAATAATTATCCTGAATAACATTAAATAAGAAATAACGATAATTTTTTTTGTCTCGATTTGATTTTAATTAGAACCGTGTTTATTATGGCGCAAAAGTATAAAAAGATGGATTGAAAAAAAGAAAACAATAAAACTTAATAATATCGAACGGGACAAAATGTATTATAACAGGAAAGGTAGGGAGAAAATATTTGCGCAAACAGTACTCGTATAACTCGTGATTTAGACTTATTGTCAAACTTAAGTTCGCTGTATATGATTATTGTATGTTTCCTATTGTGTATTTACACACTTTAATGAGCTGTACGCGTAATAGGTAAGGGGACAATATATTATAATTTAATAATATTTATCAATTAAAAAAAAACATTTTTCTCAAGTATGGTCAGCCATAATATTGAGTTTAACTAAACGCGGTCTACAAAAAAGAATACTTTACTTTGTTTATATTTAGAGTAAAAATATTTTTTTAAAGCGTCTCGAAAATGAAAACAATATTACGGTTTAGTGTGTTTTGTGCATATTTTTCACTTTTGAAAAAAGAAATCTTAATATTTGTACTTAGTTAAATTTCATTACAAAACAAAACACAAAATTTTAAACATTATACGCATTTAATAGACCCGGAAAAATTACCATACGTTTTGGCTTGCTCTCTCGATAAATCAATGTCGAAAAAATCGTTATAACGACACAAAAACATTATAAAACATAATATTTAAAACTCAGAAAAATTCTGCTTCCTCCTCGTTCTTACCTCCAAAATCAGATCCAACGTCTTGTTCATTAATTCATCGCTGTACGTCATTACAGTTTTATATATTAGTCGAGATTTCCCCGTGCATTCGTTACCGAAAAGTTTCTTAAGTAAATATATTGTCTGCGTCAGTAATTTTCACACGTGAACTCCTTTATTTAAGACTTTAGGATTCATTGTGAATCGAAACGAGCAAAAATCGTAAAAATCATAAGACAACACACATACGACAACTGTGTTCGTCCATGTTTGGGATGTAGCCCGTTTTGCAGCAGCTGTACGCTATTATAACGAGGACGTAAGTATTACTTTTCTTTTTTTCTCGATAGAAAATGACCAACGGACCAATAAATCCGTTTTGTAACTAAACCGCATTTTCGAATTAAATAGGATAATATGCGTGTTGGAATTGAAAATCATAAATGCTCTGGACATTTAATGCGTCTATTCGGAAAATAGTGAAAGCGACGGCCGGCGGCGCGTCTGTGTTGCGTGTATAAAATAATAATTTTTTTTCCATCCCACTCAATAACCCTTGTAAATCGTCAATAACCACCGCGAAAATTTTTTCCCCTCTCTCTCTCTGTCCCCACTTTGCTCACACAGATTTTTCCCGCCACCTACGTCACGCGTTGTTATATCGCCTGGTGTCATTGTACATTATACGCGAGTTCGGCTCGGCGTGTAATACGCGCGTATAAAACACCCTTTCGCTAACGCGTATGAATTCCGTTTTTGTGCTACGTTACAATACGCGTATAAATTATTCATAACGCGGCAGCGAGGCGTGTGAAATGAATCTTTTGTGAGCTCCAACGATATCCCGATACTGTGTCCCCGGTGTAACGAATATCGAGAGAATCGAGCCGTTGTCGCGAGACTTATTATTGTACTTTCGTGCGATCATCACGCGCTTACTCTCTAACAGCGAAAATCTTATGCGAACGAATACGGTTTAGAGTGCGAAATCTGTCTACTACCGAAAACGCTACCTGAAAATAATCGTGATGGTATCGTCGCGGAATCGAATTTACCTTGTTTATCGACTTCGTTTTTCGAATTATTTGGTAAATGTCGGTACGAATCCGGTGAGAACAGCGCACAAAACTGTGGCCGACTCCAATGTTGTACCGTCGGCGAAACGCTTGGCGCCATCGGGCGGGACGTCTCGTACCGCGCTCTCTGACGTGTCGCGCTCTGGTCGGGAAAGTTGCGCTTCCGAGCTGGCGCCGTACGCGAGCTTTTCGCCACTTGGAAGCGTCGCGTGTACCTATAGTGCCGTAGTAGCGCTAATCGTTGTCTGCAACGGACGGCGGCGGTTCGGTCTCGTTCGGTCCGGTTACAAAAAAAAAAAAAACAAATAGATCCGAAAATTTCCGGGGATCCAGTCAGATATTCGTTTAGATAACACATTGTTTAAACGTCTTAAAATAAGGATAAAACGATAAAATGCCTCGGAATCCTTCGATAATAATGGATGGACTACATACAAACAATACTTATCCGGTACGGTTAAAATATAGTGTGTACGCGATGTTTAAAACCGGTTCGGATAGCACACAGGATCTTTTTTTTTTGGGGGGGGGGTTCGAAAGCTCCCGTTTTCTCACTATAAAAAAAAACGAACAATACTGTTTATGTCCTGGAATTAAATCGGAAAAAAAACAAAATTTTTAAATTTTTTTATTCGAGTACGTCCGGTTTTAATTACTTGTCGAGTGTACTTCGGATTGTATGAAATACGTTTTGATCCGCAGACAATATCGGGTAAAACGTTAGGACCAGAAATGTGTAAACTGAATTGATACAATATATTGTTATCATGATTATTCGATTCGAAGCCAATAATGTTTTACAACGGAATTGTCGACGCATCGGATTCGTTCGTAAAATCGATTTCGTTCATAATTTCAAAAATAATATTGAAATATTGAATATTATTATACTGGCCGCGAATATGACAAATTTTCGGTTGTTTTTTTTTTGGACACCAGTGATTACGGTGGTATATTTGACTGGGAAAAATTCGAGAAGGGAGTTATTAAATTCTTCAAGAATAGATGGCGCTCGCCGACGTTCGTGTAACAGCCGACTTGTTATAATTCCTTTATTTAATTACGCTTCCTCGTGTATTTTAATTTTGTGATTCTCCCAAGAGTGCCTACTCTTGGGGGATGATGTCTCGGTGTGCAAATAGCGTAAAATTATTCGAAAAACCGCGTGAATTAATTTTTCCGAAGCCGTTTGGCAATCAATAAAACGTCCATCGATCGTATCCACAACGGCAGTGTGTTGTTTTTATCGTAAATTTAATTCTCGCTGCACGGTATAATGGGCTGGCGAGTCTTCGGAAAAAAATAAAACCGTAGCGTTCGTGACGCACTGCAGAGACGTTTCGCTCGGTTGTTTTTGTTCTGCCGGCCCCGGTAAATAAATAAAAACGACGAAAGAGAGAACAGCTCCCGTGCGTCGTCTGGAGTGTCGACAAAAGGACTCTTGACGACAATACCCGCGCACTAAAGAGCCGTATTATATCGTCTGATATTATAGTAAATAACGATTTTTACACCGAAGCATAGCAATTGAATTACAGTTCACCGAGGACCAATACTTATCGTGCTTACCGATATCGCGTGTCATGTGTGTGTTGCCCCGGAGGGTATACGCCTTCCGAGCCTCTAGAGAATTTCAAATCACGACTTCCGTAGTGAAGGGCTCCGAGAAATTGTACTACATCAGCTCGCGAAACTTCGTCGTGTAATCCAATGGTTTTATTATCGAATTTCAATTATTGCTCCAGTTCATCCAATACTAATACGTGTATATGTATCGATCAGAAAAATGACGATATTTGTCGTGTACCGTACACGTTATATAGTGTTTAATATAAAAACGTTTATTTCGAAAGTGTTAATTCCACATCGGTTTACTCGTAAGTTCGAAAATAAATAAATAATAAATTCAATGTTATTGAAATTTTAATATTAATTTGATTAAATCAATTGTTGATTTATAAATCGAATAGTTTAAACTAAAAGTCAATTCTCTGCAATTCCATAGTGCATGTAATCCGAAAATTTGAGGCGCCTAAAACAGGTTTTTTTTAAAAACAATTTATCATTAAAAAATATTTTTTTTTTTTTAGAAGCAACGGTGTTCGGTATACACTGGATTTTTATTATTCTTAAATTTACTTAGACTATTCTTCGTGCGCGAGCAATTCACTATAGGCAATAACTCGCTCGCAAACGTATTAACTACACGATTCAACACGTTAAATGTACCTGAAACAAACTAGTCAATGGTCAATATCAACATTAATTTTAATTTATTAACTAAAGTTGATACCCTGCACTGGCCACTGTGGATTATGTCTATAACTTGCTGAGGTTTTACAGCGATGTGTGTTTTTTTTATTGTCTACGAAAATATACGGGTCTTTTTCGTGTAGAACGTGTACTCGACCTTAGATTTAAAATATATTAAATGTAAAGTGTAATAATATTATGTTTTTCATATTTTTTTCTCGATTTCGTTTAGTATATTTTCAGTTTTTTTTTAAAAACAATTTTCCAGCAATTTTTAAACGAAATAGTTTTTTTTTTGTATCCGACGACACACAAAAAATTATTTTGAAAGTATTTTTTTTTTAGGGTACTAAATGTATTTTTTCCCCGTTTTAATGGAAATCCAGCGCCCTAAACGAAAGATACGCGATTAAATATAATACAACAAAAAATATCGAATCCACAATTCAGCTGATTCAGTTTTATGGTTTCATCGTCGATTAAATGCCAATGATTTAATGATAATTTAACCGTTTATTTTGCTTAATATATGTAAAAACAGCTGTAGTATAGTAACACAAAAAAATAAAAATAATAATCGTGTGATTAATAACGTGATAAAATAATGAATTACGACTACGGACATTTTATAATTGACTAAATATATCTACTAGAATAGTGTATGGTTAAGAGAACTCAAAACGGATTTCATAGTGTTCGTTTAGTTCACCGCACAGTGGTGATATATAGTCGTGCTATTGAATTTATATATATATATATATATATAAACCGTCGACCTCGTATATTCGAAACCACTTACCTTACTAGTGTTTATAATATAGTGTCGTAACATCTGAGAAGTATATTGTATTTATATACATAGAAACTTGTTAAAAGAGCACTCGATGATATTATGATTAAGTCATGATTACACAGTGATGTAAAAAATAAAAATGCTATTTTTAAGAGTATTAGCAGCGCGAAATAAATAGTACATTAGAAAAAAGATATTAAGAATAAAGAATTTACATAGTATTTTACAACAGTATCGAAGTGAAGCGTATTTTAATAATTCAAATGCTTCATTAATTCGAGATACGCAACGAATAAGTCAGTATACCGCAGTTAATTTCTACGAATTTCCAGCAGAAACCGATTAAAGCCGAAAAGGTTATTATAATTTAAGTTGTACTCGGAGTTTTATGAAAATCACGTCAATATTCATATTTGTAGAGACTCGGAGATCGCATCCGAATTAAAATTTTAACGACTCGATTTCGATTTGAATTGCGAGTTTGAATACTATTTTCATTACCGACTTTTCACTATTTCACGGGTGATATTTAGTGTTGAAAAAATGATTTTAAATTTATTCATTTCTCTTACGATTCTTTGGGAATATTTTAGTTTCGATTTAAATTCAGCGTTAACCGATATTTTATTCATATCGATGGACGTTTCGATTGTCAATATCGATTTCGATTTCAAATGATCATCGATAGTATAAGTTACAACCGTACTGCGCATAGGTTGATCGCGTGACAATATTATAAAATCGTAAATCCATTGAGGGTTTAATTTTTAATATATTATAATAAATTTATATTTCGACGGGGTTATTGCAATTATTCTTCGCAACAATATCATAAATACTTCAAACGAAATATTACATGAGTAATTAATGAATAACGCGTGAGAATTTATAGGAGTTACACGACACTTGCACTCAAACACTTCGGAACATTCTATAAATTACATTCGAGCAAAGTGCACGTTATTTTCTCGAGTTTTTAAACAGTTAAACAATACAAACTCGAAAATTTTATGTTATAAACGTTCGTATAATACTGTAACTACGAAATAGGGTTTTATTATATTTTCCATTTCCATAACACCTTTCCTTGCAGTATACTACACCTATATGTATAATATACAGTTTTCTTGTTTATGATCTTTATAAATCCATTTATTCACCAGTTTAACCCCTTATGGCTATCGTTTCTTTACGCGTTAAACACGCCGGACGGAGCGGCGGTGTTTATTGTTTTATAATGTAACGTGTTTTTGCTTCGGATACCAAAATACGCTTTTCGAGACGATAAAATTGCATCAAAAATTTTATATAGGATAATTGGAATGTACGCCCGCGTAGTGATAATTCAGAAATTTTCATTTTAAAATTTTCAGTAATTTCTGTGCAAAATAACAAGAATTTAAACATAGTGTAATGTGTTTTAAACGAGTATTTTTAAAAATAATTTAAACATTTTTAAATATCGAATTTCCAAACAAAATCTCTCAAGCATAAAACGTATTATATAATATGTATTAATTATTTATTATTTGCGTTTGTGTATATATACATATATCGCATATTTGAAGATATTTGTATGTTTTTTTTTTCGTAATTATCTGACCTAAATATGGTTTTATTATAATATTAATCAATACCGAACGAAAACTAATTTGTATTTGTTTTAATTGAACTAAAAATCGTCCATATATTTTTTTCATATACATATATACGTGAATAATAATTATTATTTTTATTTAAAAAGAAAGTTAATTATTCAAATTTACAAGGAAAAATACGCGTTATACCAAGACTGTATAAAAAATTCGAAATGATAAACTATGATATAGTCGAATTTTTAACGACACGTATAAATATTAATGATGAGTTCATCCATGTAATATTTACCCATACAGTGCCCGTTGTTTTTAAATTGCTCTGTTTGTCTATATGTACATGTCATGTGCTCTTGTTTAGAAAATCGAAAACGCTGTGTTTTTAATTTGAACTCCTATTTAAACAAAACGGAATTCTTATGGTGTTTGAAACGGTTCAACAATGTTTCGAGACCTCTCGTTCTGACAAAATCGTGAGACTTTGCAAGTTGGTCAGAAGTTAGCTATGCAAAATATTCGTACAATTATTGATAATTGATATTTTTTTTATATAATAGCTGCATACAAGTACGTTTTGAAATTCGTGTTAATATCGACTGTGACAAATAACTGGCGTTTACAACTCCTCCGGTATAATTTGATTCGGATATTATATAATATTATAAGTTGTGTAATTTATTTATACGATTTAAACTTTAAAAATTTAGGTGCATCGTTTTAGATATTATCATTTCGTAAAGCGTACAAATCCATTACAGAATAACCTAATCTAAACTTTTTAAATTATTTGTTTTCTAAAAAAAAAAAAACTTTTTATATAAATTTTCAAATCAGATATTATGTTTTAAAAACACAAATACATATAAAACAATACAAACACACACTCATAATATTATATATAAGTGTATATTACGGTATATAATCGTATATATATAGTAAATACGTACAATTGTTATTTCCCACGGTCTGCTAGTCTTAAGCTGTTTTATAGTGTATCCAATCCTTTACGGGGATTTATCATTTTATCCTTATTATTATTATTATTATATCATAATATATAAATATATGTATATAAATCTTTTTTTTTATCGATATGATTAAAACCGTCGTCGTATTTGATTGGATTATATTATACGTTTTGTACAGGGGGACTAACCGCTGCAGAGAATTATAAAACACTTCACACGGTTTTTTTTTTATCCCGTCACAGCAATTTTTTTTTTTAACCTCTCACATTTGACAAAAACCGAGGGTTTTACTGTGTTGAATGGAATTATTATCGTCTGCGACCCGTTTTTAGCCGTTTAGTTCGCTCTCGAATTCGATATCAGATTGGTTCGATGTACCGCGCGTACCGACCATTCTCTCTTCGGCTTTTACAATACCGTTTTCCCGTCGTGTTTCGATACCGTTATTATTATTTTTATATCCACTAACGAATTAGTTTTAGTCGTTTTATCGAGCACGAACGCTTTGATTTAAAATAACGTTTTTTTCGGTATTATTTTTTAATTAAAAGACGCAGCGGTGTAACAATCGAAGAAATATATTATTAATAATCGACCACGATGATTCAATGATTGGTTAATGTTTCGAAAACAATGTTTTACAACATTTTTTTAAACGATATGCACGTTTACGGTTTCAAATATATATATATATATATATAATTGCCACACTACTACGACGCGCTTCATGCGCTTGACTAATAAATAATTACATTTTTTTTTTTAACCGATCACAAGAAACAAAAACACTGGACATTTGAAAATTGCAAAGCGTTAGGAGCCAATAAGTGAATTTTCATTTTATTTATTATGTATGTTTTACTTTTTAAACTAAATTGAATTCCATATTATATACCATATTTCTCACGTTTTATAATTGGAATGGACTTTGGATTAAGAACGCTTAAATCATCGTTATGATAATAATATGATTAGGAATTTTGTAGTACGTCCATTATGAGTAGACCGCACGGACTGCATATTTTATTTATACATATTTAGTTTAATAAATTTTAAAAACAATTAAATACGATTACATGTATATATATAAAAATTCTCATCGTTTTTAGATACAATTATGAATCTCGTGTTACGTAGACAACGGATACAATGAACAATTTAAAACAATCGTTTTATATCCTGCAAATATTTAACTATATTTCATTCGGATATATTTTTTTTTTCGTGACATTTGTGGCGAACGGTTTATTATTGAAGTTTATGTGATTTAGATCTGTATCTGGACAGTTTAATACGCAATAATAGTTACTGGAATATTGGTATATGAAGAGATTTATGTATAATTTTTATTTTTAATTACCGTTTGTTATCGATTGTATATTATTGTAGCGTAGTCGTTGTTTTTAAATATTAATCCGATTGATTGAGTGTTGTTTTATTTATTACGTGCGAGTGAAACGTCAAATATGAATTTAACACGCGTATATATATATATGCACGAAAATTATATTTCATAAATAACTATTATGATTGAAAAATTCCAATTAAAATGATATTGTCGGTTAGTTTTTTTTTTTTTTTTTTTATCGATTTAATGCTTTAACTAATCAGCGTTCCAATTTGTCGTATTATTATATAATACTAAATACATATTTATCCCGTAATATTTTTACCTAAAAAAAAAAAAATCAACGAAATGTCAATGGAAAATTTCCCGGTTTTTCAACGTGTCGTTATAATGAATAGTCGTTATTTCAGTAACGTTTTAATGAAAAAACCCGGTATAATCTCGCTCCAACCGCAACGGGTGTACGATAAAATATATTAAAAAAATGTAATCATTTCAAAGTAATAATAATGTGGCGTTTCTTCTTTTAGACAAAAAAAAAAACCAAGAAAAAACAAGAAATTCCTACACAAAGGTACATTATACATTTCTTAATTACGATATATACGGTGCCGCAGCCGTCGTCGTCCTTTTAAAATAAACGTAATACATACTTTTAGAATATTTTTAGCCGGAGAAAAAAACGTTGTCTTCCGCCATTACTACAAGCCAAAAATTGTAAAACGTAATCATACGTACACACACATCATAAGCTTATAGCAATATAGCGAATTTTCACAAAACTCATAGAAATTTTTGTTCGTAAAATTCAAATAAACTCCACGGGTTTACCGAATCCTATTAAAGACGACTGCAAACGTCACATCAAATATTTTATAAAAAATTATTTACGACAAATACGTCCAAACTGCGCGCGTATTTAATACTATCAGAATTATAATATGTACTGTCACGGCCGCGGTGTACAGTTTCTGCTTTCTCCGAGCTTAAGGCGATTGAGAAATACGTATAACGACTCGGGAAAAACTCTATTGGCTTTAGCAGATTTATCGATTGGAGGTGCAATAACCTCCAGCATAAATTACGAATAAATCCTCAAAGAGCGCAAAAAAAAAAAAAAAATCGTTATTTCCTGCGGACAAAAAAAATACAAAAATAATTTATACAGGACCTGGTGTATCGTATAGTTTTAATATAAGTACACGAAAACGAAATAAATCTTATTTTTATGAGCCCATTAAGCAGGTGGCTCTATCGCTTAAAAAAAAAAAAAAGTTTGGACATAATTTCATTGAGACTCTATGGTTTCTGTAAAAATGTATAAAATCATTGCGCAGACGCCGCGTCTCTTCTGTAGAGAAAAACGAAGGCGATTTGACGAACGTCGTCAAACTTCCAACGTCAATATTGTCCGTAGTTAATTTATTTCATAAAATTTTCGAGTTTAATCTGTAAGCCGGAGTTTTTCTTTTTTTAATTTGCAAATTTGTGGACATCTAAAAAAAAAAGCGTTTACAACTCTTTTTTTAAACAGAAGGTAGCGGATTTTACTGGACCGCGGATCACTTTTACATATTTTATCTGTTTCGCGAGGAAAGAAAAAAAAATCGTAACTCTGTACAACATCACGAAAACGCGTTTATAATTCTTTTTAGATTCTGAGCGGATGTCTAGTGGTTTTACAGTGATGTTTATTTTTCTTTTCTATCCCGTGTACAGATTTTCGACCAGAAGGAGTGCTCCGATCTTTTCGGTCACAGTTTGTTTCCGGCAGCAATTCGCATTTAGTATTGGTACTTTAGAGAGATCATTTTTCGATTTTCTCAATAGTTTTTTAACGCGACGCGATGAATTACCGAAAAAATACGAAAAACCGCTAAAAATGAAATTTCGTCAATATCACGTACAGTTTTTACGCTATAATTTCGAAAATATTTATTCTATTGTCTTGAAATTTATAACAAAATTATATCTTTGCACTATATACAACTTCAAAAAAATTTTCAAAAAGTTTCATTTAATTTTAGACTATTTATAGCTATTTTTAGATTTTGATGTTTTTTATTCATAAAACAGTTAATTTTGAGTTTTTTTTACTTGAAATTTGGACAAAACGTCAGACATATATTACTCTAATTTTGTACAAAAAATAGAAACAAAGTGTATTACACCGAAGCTACGCTCAGAATCGTTTGATCGAATGCAATGATTTATCATCGCTTTCGAATTTATAATAAAAACAAAACGCTTAAATCTTTATCCAAGCAATTCATTTAAGCGATATCCACAACACTCAGCGGCTCGCTACCTTTTTTTTTTACTTTATTCTGTTATTAATAAAAAAATAAGTTATATAAATTTATACGCGACGGCACTCGCGGTCAATACGTAGCGTTTTATTATTATTTTTTTTTTTTTTAGTTTCGTACTTACGCGTACATCGATTTTGACCTAATTAACTACTACGTTTCGAACCCAAGTGACTCGTAACACGCGAAATCGCTAGCGGTTTTTGTTTTAAATTAGTTTTTTATCGCCCACCAACTCCGCCAACGAGCGACGACACAGCAACAGTAGGAGCGACGGCAGTTTGGGAAAAAAAATGCATGAGAAGTATACGTAGTGTATATAATATTACGCGTGTAAAGTTATAGGTACAATGCAAGCGAGGAAACAGTCTGTGTGCCTCGTCGTAGTGACAGCAATCAACCGTTCCCTAGTATTTTTTTTTTTTTTTTTACATTAAATTCGATATTTTGTTTTTCACCGTAATTTTTTTATTCCGCCAAATTTTCGTTTTGATTGTATCGAATTCGTGAATTTAGAACTGCATAAATATTCAAAGTCTCATCGCAGAAACATCTGAGTGTTTCACTACGACGTACGTTATTATTATGATTTGCGTGCAGATAACAGTAGTGTGATAACGAGTGGCATCACATATCGGGAGATAAGGTCGGACATATGCATTCCAATTTCTTCCACGCCGACCAATCCAAATGTGCCAGTTTGATGAGCCGAGAACATTTCCGATCACGATCATCGCCTTTTAACGAGCTCACTCCGTTTTGATATTTTTGTTAGGAAATTATTATAAAGTATTAAAGACAATATCATTTTACTTTATAAATTTCAAACGGACACAAGTCCAATAGCAACTTAATATTATGTATTATTGAAAACAAAATTAACACGGTTTATTTTAAATTCACAAAGGGATCAACGTTATTATATAAATCAGCTAATTTTTTTTTTACGACTGATTGGTGAATTCGACAGGTTAAATCAACGTGTCTTAAACTATTTAGATTTACCTTTAAAATGTATCATAGATAAATTAATTTTGATTACTATCAATTAAATTATTGATCGATTTATATAAAACAAACCTAATATTTTCCTTCGTTTTTCTAAAGTTTTTTAAAAATTTGATAATATTGAATTTTTTAAAATATAATTGCATGTCATTGACATGAATGAAATTTGACGAGATTTTGTACTTTGATACGTTATTGTTTACCGCTGCCTCTATTTCTATTAAATTGTTTAATAATTAACGTTTAAACGCCAGCGCTCGGATTTACAGCGAGTAAAATGGAGTTGTTCTGCCTTCTAAGATATGGCTTAGATTGTCGCACTACGATATATAAAGACATCCGGGCGTGTACTACAATATCCACCGAACAATACGCGTATGAAAAAAGAATATTTAAATAATAATTATTCGTAAACGGAGTATTGAAAAAGCGTTTTCATTTATTTATTCGAGCTCTATATGCGTTAATTTTTGTTATCCCTAT
This sequence comes from Slavum lentiscoides, assembly GCA_032441835.1. Lineage (NCBI taxonomy): Eukaryota > Metazoa > Arthropoda > Insecta > Hemiptera > Aphididae > Slavum > Slavum lentiscoides. Next base: position 2,238,416 of record CM063713.1, read on the forward strand.
AATGACGTTCGTTTGAGCTCTAGTATAACGATATTACAATTTAGAAAAATGATCCGTGACGATTTAATAACGAATAATATAAAATTGAAAATCTGTTTAAATTTTATTATTGGCAGATAAAATCTCCGAGTCGTTGTAAAAAAAAATAAATAAATCACCCTGTATACGACACATACAGCCGACCGAGTGTAACGGAAAAAAATCGTACTTTGTAAATATTTGTACCCGAAGGGGGTGATGTTTTATTTTATTTTTTTCCTCCGCTTCGCCGTTGTCACTGCCACCGAACTGTAACTGTCTTGGTGTATACGGCGTAACAACACTTGTAGTAGTGCTCGTGTAAGTAGTAGACAAAAAAATAATAACAATAATAACACGAAATTGCGTGTTAGGTATTTTCCTACCTCGGTCTCTCTTTCTCTTTTCGAGGGGGTTAAACTTTTTCCATTTCTCCGTCGAAATCAAATAAAAACTTTCTTTCTCTCGCATTGTACCTACATACATACCAGCGACACGGAATGACGGCGGCGAGGGCGCAATATTTTCGCGGGGAAGACATCGCGGCGACGACGGTGCATACGAATGCGCGTCTTTTCTTTTTACACTCAGGCCTGCAGACTCACAACTTGCCAGAGAAGTAAAATCGATAAAATTAATTTTCAATTCTTTTTTTCACTATTCGTAAAATAAAACAAACCTACACGTACTGATTTCGTCTTACATTATACGATTATTTGTTTGTCATTATTATTGAATCAAAGTCAAACGACAATGTTTAATAAGAAACCGGTGTCAAGCGTTCTTTGGATAGAGTGGTTGTGACCACGAACGATGGCTGTTATACATAATGTTCAAGTGGGGCGATAATAGAGTCAACCTCCTTCTGCCAATGAAATATTCACATCGACGAGTAATCAACAAGAAGAAAGACCTATTAATGTGCCGAGACGGAATGCTGATGTAGAAAAAGGTAGAACAGCGTGCATGGAACGTAAACGAAATAACAATGAAACGGGAAAAGAAATTAGTCACCAGATAGCGCTACGATATAACATACAGGGCGTGGCAGAAAGGCGCATATAAATAGCTGTCACGCGCACAGACGCGGAGTACGTTGTTCACGCCTGACCGCCGTGACTACACTGAGCGGTCCGATGGTTTCGAATCGCTATTTATAAGCGCCTTCCTGCCACGCCCTCAACCTCGTGTCGTAGCGCTATCTGGTGACTATTTTCTCTTCCCGTTTTTTTTACGATCGGCTGACGCGCTGTGTCGGTATGTGATGGTGTTTAGTTTGACGCTGACCGAGCGACCGTTCGTACGTTCGTACGCAATCTTTATTATTTATTTATTTTTTTGCGTTACAATTATTATTAATAATAATATTACGCGTTAACTCCACAACCTCCTAATACAAACGCGTGATAAGAAACTGGGCTAGATGCAGCGTCATATTTATGCCGCAGATTTTCTCTCTGAATCAAAACAATATGTAAAACCGATTAAAAATGCAATATGTTTTGAAAAAAAATTGGGTGTATCAAAAATTATTTAATTCACGTTTTAATTGCGATTTCGATCCCGAAAAATTCACGAAATTAAAATTCTCGTCAATCCCTTGGGACGTGTCAAAATACGGAGATTTATATAGAGAATAAAAAAAAATGTCCTTTTATATTATTACGTTTTATTTATATAATAAAAAACTCAATTTTATTATATTTGCATGTAATACAATAAGGATAATAACGTATATATATATATTTTTTTAAATCACGTTTTTTTTCCGGCTGGTTTTATTCACGCGCATTTATAATTATATCGTATACACGTATTCGGCCCAATTCACTGCGAATGTTCGTATTTATTTTATTGTTTTATATAAACCGTGTAGCATTTAAAACTCTAAAAATATATATCAATATAATTTTTGATAATATAATATATACTGTTTCACATAAACGTACGTGTGCGCGCACGTGTGTGTCTGTGTTCGAGATGAAATTATTGTTTATTCTATTGTAGTTTCAAAGCGTTCTTACTTTGTAAATTGTTTGCATATTGTTAAAAAAATAAAAATTGAATTTCATCGCACGCGTCTCGCCGACCGAAATAATAACGTCACGCGCGCGCGTTCCGTTGGTTAAAAGAAAAACACCATAAAAAAAAAGAGGTTTTTTTTAGATTCTTCTTTTTTTTTTTTACTTTTTGTGAGGGAGATCATTAGTAATGTAAAGAAAAAAAATATTCGAAAAGACTATATGTATAAAGCGAAAAATGACGGAACTCGCAGGTTTTTCGTCATAAAAAAAAAACGCCTAAAAGCCTGTTACGTAAAATCAACCCTTTTTTTTTGTAGGTATTTTGTCTTTTTTTTTATTATTATTATAAATATACACGTAATCATATTATATTTTGTTCTTTCGTTGACATAAGAATTACTCGGTTCGTCAGCTATTTCGTGCTCGCAAATACCAATCGTTTTTGATTTTAATAACGAATACCAGCTGCAGGTTTATTATACGCGTACCTACGTACATCTAGTTTCGCGGGGTTAATTACAATTCGGTCGTTTCATTATAATACGATACGTTTCATAGGAAAAATCCTGTTCGGTTATACACTGTTTTAATACGTCATTCGAATACGTAAAAGAAAAACGAATTTTGTTGTAGAGTACAATATATGTCATACGCGAGGCTAATAATTAGGAAAACCGACGAAAACGAACTTTCATATTTTCGAAAGAAAAATTGTGAGAAATTTTTTTTGAGAGCTGCAAAAGACGTTAATGAGTAGAGAATAAAAGAAAGAGCGAGGAACTTGAATCGCCGTATCAAAAACCGAACATCGTAGAAGCGATCGGAAAACTAAACTTGAATAAGTTTAGTCGAACGAGTTCGTTTAGTGCTGGAAGAGTACACGACGGAAAAAGATCTATTAGAAGACTGAGAATCAGTTGCGGAGATGTAGTCAGAATAGATGTGGCAGAACTAGAAGGTGGATCAGACTGTAAAGCACGAGCATCAGATAGAGATGGATGGAGATCTGGACGTATGGTCCTATAAAGGCCGGTGTGTACCCCGAAGAAGAAGAACGCAACTATGCGTGACAGGAAATTAACGAGTTAAACTGTAATGGTACTCGATCTGTTAAAGCTAGAAAACTGTATTAAAAATTAACAATGAAACGTATATTATAAAAATAACATTATCATAGACTATGTAGTATAGTAAATTGTTTTTATATAAATACATTTTGGCAACGTTAACTATGTAATATTTTATTCTCAATTAAAAATGTTTAACTTAAAAATAAGTCAAAACGCTTTTTTTTACTATTATCAATAATATTTTTGTGATTTTATTTCATTTATATTCACTTTTTTTAACGTATATTTTATTATTATTATTCCATTATCAATTTGCTTACACGCGAATATTCTATTTAGCAGATTTGTTAAGTATTCGAATGCATATGGATAAGAGACTACTTTTGTTTTACAACAGATTACAATTTTATTAGATATACTTACATTTAAAGAATAAAAGAAAACTATACCAACCAATCTCTTATTAAATAGTTAAATTGCGCTTTTATATAAAAAAACACGCATTTTTTTTGACATGTCGAAGGAATATAATATGAAGTATTCGAATACTTCTCACAATATTCGAATACATATTCTGAATATTTTTCGAAAGTATTCTTGACACGATAATTGACACAAAGTAACCAATTTAACCGAATTCAAAATGTATATAATATTTATATTTACTCGTCCAGCGTTCGTTTACGTCCAATTAATGTTAAATGCTCAGAAATAATACCATGCGGTTAACAAAACAATAATTTTACATACCTATAACCTACCGCCGGTTGTTGTATTACGCGTACAATTATAATATGTGAAATTAACCGATCGCCGTAAAACCAATAATTATTATTTGCAATAACTGTTAATTATAAACTGTAATAATATTGGCGGTATAGTAAAAATAATATCGTAAATCATTTTTTTACGGTTATAGATAGATATTAAAAATTTTTTTCATTATTATGACGTTGTAATCGAAAATATGTGATCGGAAAAAATACTTGTTACGCTATATAATAAATATCCGTGCGGTAATTAAAAAATATATTTGAATTCGGTGTATTTACTCGTACGAATTCCATATATTAATGATATATATACGAGTATATAGTATATTTGACGTTTATTTTCGGAATGAGAAATAAATAAAATTTACAGTAATACGCTATAAAGTAAAAAAATTTTAAAAAAGCTATTAACGAAAAATTGTGAGTTAATTAAATACCATATCTCGTGGATTTTGAACGATTATTTTCAAGTTGAACGGAGTTGACAACGTTAAATCCGATCAATATATATATATATATATTATCACAGTGTATATATTGCTCATGTCTCCCGGACGACATTATAAAGTTTTGTTGACAAAAAAAAAAATACCACAAAAATCACATAAATCAAAAAAACCGACAGACAGATAAACGTTGGGTATATATATATATATATATATAAAGTATTACTACAGGTCAAGTGCTTTTAACGGACCCGAGTGTAGGGATTGGCATCGATTCTTTACGTTTGAAAAAATAACCCTTCCAGCGTAATATATCCATTGAAATTCCGTACGTATAAAAAAAAAATGAACCGAATAATGAATTGGATTTACGGTTAAAACCTTAAAACATAAAACTACCGTGCGATACATTTACCTTTTCATTGAAAAATCGCAAATTTTATTAAATACATTATTTACGTTCACTATTTCATCTAGTTTTTACTCATTGCGTTTTACTGGGAGAGGAGGAAGTCATGTATATAACAAGATATTTTCAAACTAATCCGGATATTTATCGTAAAATATGCAATCTAACGGTGTCGACTGAAACAACTCGATTTTTTGAAAACCAATTTTGAAAAATTCTTGCGGACAAAAACGTTTTGAAATGTGTTGAGCCGTGTTAAACGTTCCGGCGGAAATCGACGATTTCACAGATCACCCGGTAAAAACGTCCGAACGAGGAGAATAATCAAAAACATAATACGCAGATAATTGGATCGGATCCGCTGTACAGAAATATTTAACCCGAAAAAAAACCTATGCGCCCTGTAGAAAGTCTTCCTTTATCCGACAACAGCAAAATTACCGAAATCCGACAACTCTGGGAAGCATGAGAGTTTCACCTGTAAAGCATATATGAAACCGAGCTTTTCGTTTTCTGTCTGTCGGTGCTCTGTTGTCATGTGCAAAATAAAATTGTGAGAATCGAAGTCCAGTGCGCCGTGCGAAATATTTTCCTCTTTCCGACAAAAAAAAAAAGAAAAATATCGAAATCGTGTCATTCCAAAAGGCGTGAGAGTTTTTCCAGTAACGTATGTATTTCAGGCAGAAAAACAACCGTACGTGTCCGGTGCAGGCCCCTTAATACAAAGAGTATAGAAAGTTACACGTTATCAATGGTCTTTGGAAAACAATTTTTCGCGAAATTATACGAAATATCGACGACCCGGCCACGACCACCGTATTATAATAATATATGTCTTACAATAAAAAATTTCACAAACTCAATGCGAAACATTCGGCGAACCCTTGTCTCGCAACAGAAGTAATAGAAAATAGTGTCCTGGACCTCGTGTCGCGGTCTCGTTTTGATTTGCACCATTACTATATATATATATTCTATAAATAACGGTTCGCCCGGACGTATTAATATTATAACAAGTGTGTGTGTGTGTGTGTAGAGAGAGTGTATTTAGGAGTGGTAAGAGAGAGACGCGTATCAAATTTTAAGTAATAACGCGGGGGCAGCGTCCGATCGTGAAGGAGTGCCCCCGGGGAAATGAGTGTACCACCGCCGCGCGGTGGTGGCAAGCCGCGACCGAACCGGAATACCGCGCGCGTCACATATTATTATTATCCACCACCACCACCACCGCCGTCGCATCTACGGAGGCTGCGTATTCTGGCCAATGTTGACCGAGATAATGGAATGTTCGTGTCAAACGGCGACCTGGGGGATGACGGTGGTGGCGTTGGGGGCCGATCAGCGGAGAGACGCGATGGGGGACTGGACCCTTTTGGTTTTCATAAAATACGCACACACACACACGCACGCACGTTTATCGATCCGTAATGCTGTACATTAAACGCAAGTGTATACTAAAAAGCCTATATGACGTTTGATTGACTGTCCCCCCTGCCAACCGTGTAGATCGTGTTATATTACGTTTCGCACGCGGTAGATATGACACGCAAACGAATTTCATTTTTATATATATATATATAATATAAGAATTAAATATAAAAAAAGAGAGGTAAAAGACGCGGTGTGTTGTGGATGTCGCTCAATAGGACGCTACACCGGTATTTGTTGTCTCAGTCTGTCGGATGGACAGTATATATATAGCAGAATATGTCATTTCGCGATATTCAAAATGCTGTTCAATGATAAAAGAACGTAGGAACAAAACTGTATCATAATATAGTTTGAAAAGTTACGCTGTGTTTCTTGTTGGATACGGATTTTTGAAATATCACGTTGACAACTTAACAAATGCGGCATAGAAAACTTGTGTATTCGGTAAATGATTGTTAATTGCATAAATTATAAAAAAATAATTATAATACACGTTTTTGAAAATCTAATTCCGACAAAACATTGAAAAAGTCCTCATCTTTTATATGGTATATAATTGGACGTCTTAATGTTTATTGTAGACTTCGTACCGTTTGAATTACGAAAGTACTATTTCGCTATATTGCCCGTAAGACGGACAGAGATAACAAACGCCTGTGTAGCGTCCTCTTAAGTGCGAATTACTTACGGGTAAAGAATTTAGAGTTTCGTTATAAATTTGAAAGCGACGCGATAAATAATTTCAAAATTTCAAACACCGTATATAGGACCGCGTTAGTTTCTGAACAAACGTAATTTTCCACAATACAATTAAAATACACTCGGAAATGCTCATAAGAGAAAATTGTGATCGGCATTTTTTTGGATATACATAGTTGATGAAACGCGTACGTCTGACACTGCATTAAAGTCTTAAGCCTCAAAACCAGAAATAACCTCTACGGCGAATTAAATACTATAATTGCTATAAGTAACCCGAAATGTGGAGACATTTTTTTTCCTAAATCGAATACAAGTAAAGTTACGTATCTCAAGTTTCTATAACCATATTAGTTTCGAAATTGCGAAGATGTAACGGTAAACGATTTCGACGAAATCGCGTTTTTATGTAATTTTTCGGATTTTTTTTTTCTTTTTGGCACTTTTAACAAGATCGAGAAATTATCTCTTCAAAGTACCACCAACTATATATGCGATTTGTAACAACGGCGTGACTGTAAGTATCGGAGCACTCTTTCTGGTAGAATTTTCGTGCACAAACATAAAAAAAAAAAAACACATCCTCGTAAAATCAAAATACGTTTCTCGCTCCGCTCAGAATCTAAAAAAATGGTACAGAAAAGTATACGATTAACGTGATAATTACCGACGAGAACACATATGCGATTAATAGAAAATATAGCGACGGGTCGGCGGTATATTACAAAAGTCGAACACTGTTGGGAATTGGAGAGAGTACGGAGAGAATGGCGTTTACGAGATAACGCAGTTCGTTTTCAGTAACGAGAAATTCGATTAGAAACGGAATAAATTCGCGAGAATTTCCACAGAAAGAACGTGTCAGCAGTAATATATTGTGTGTATCCCATTTCGACCACTTTCCGGACGCTGGATGCGGAAGGATCTCGGAAGAAGAGACCCACAGGCGAAAACAGGGCTAATCACTGTGGAAATTATATAAATCCGAGCAGTTTGAACGACATTTCGGACGGGGCAAAAGGGACGGGATTCGTTCGCGATTTTCAAAAGGAACACATTGCGTTTTTGGTGGACGGCGAGAAACAGGAGAAAATTTCAAAGAAAACTTTCGCGTCGTCGTGGCAATGGTTCGAAATATATTTTACTACTTTAAATTGACCTTTCGGTACACGGCGGGTGAGTGAGGGAGTGGGCGGAGATTAACCCTTCCGAAATTAGAATACGCCACTGCACGATAGAAATTATATTTCCAAAGCATATATTATCGTATATATGTATATAATTTTTTTTTTTTTAATGTTATTTCCACCGAAATGTGCAGCAGCGTGCGTGTGCGCCGACGGCCGAGGTGATTAAACTCCATTGCCGAACGAGCAGATTGTACCGATATTGCGTAAATATTTTATTATTACACACACACACATTCGTATACATATGTACGCGTGCACGTATGTTGCCTATACGCCGACGCCGTCGTACTTTTCGCGTATTATGGACGGTCGGACGGCTGCTGCGCATTATTATAATATTACGTGTGAGTGGCGTGTGTGTGTGTGTGCTTATGTGTGCGTGGCGGAAAGTCGGCTCGAATGCTTTTGTACAGAGACAGAGTTAATCCAGATTAATAGATTTTAATGTTACCTCGGCGCATAAGTACATTGCACGTGTGTATAATATGCTCCACGTACACGCGTACAGGGTGTCCCTGCAACGGATTTATATTCGTAATTCCGATCGATTCTAAACGATAAAGTACATTTTTTTTTTAAATTCCAATCCGTGTTTTTATTATTATTATTAATAATCATGTCATCATTATCATAATCATTATTATTATTATCATTGTTATTTATAGGACTAAAATAATTTTTCTTTTTCTTTCCCGCGATTCGTTTAAGAGTAACGATTCTCGACAAATAAAACAGAATCGTTCGTCTATATTTATACACCGAGGCCGTGTCAAAAAATGAAAAGTGACTCGTAGGCGCAACTAGACCTCAAATATTGGGGTGCCGAAATGACGTAAAGTCCACTAACCCATGCCTGATTTACTCTGATTATTATAAAACCTTTTAATCGAAAATTGCTTTGGGGGGGGGTGCTAATTTTGAACTCCCTTAGTTGCACTACTGAAAAGTGTACGGATGGACAATATTTATTCGAAATATTTTTTTACGAATCTCATTCGTTATTGACTAAAGGCAATATAGATTATTGTTATTGCAAAAATAATTATTTATAATAAATAGGAACGTGGAGTCGAGTAGGAGCTAAAACAGATAAAATATGCGCGCACAAAAAACTATATTACTTTTTTAGTCGTATATATTTGTATATGTGTATATTTCACAAAAAAAAAAAAAAAAGGAATTAATACGAGCAAAAATATTAAAGAGAAATAAGCATTTCTTTTGGCAAAACCGACGGAATGTTACACTTTGAACATTTTCGTTTCCATACTCGTCGACGTCAGATTTTTGTCTCTTGTAAAGCGGATAAACGCGCAAATCTTATAACATTAGCGTATCCATATAGTAATGACTTATAAAATAATACCAAAAATGAAATCGATAAAAAGATTTTCATATTATTCAAGGCAGGGCCGTAGACACGAGGGGAGGGGAGGTTAGGGGTTCAAACACCCCTTCCCCCCTTGAACATCGGAAAAGTAAAAATTTCAATTTTTTTTTTTTACGCACAACAGCATTGCAGATGTTACAGTAAAATGTATGTTCATATTTAGATTTTACCAACATCTTGATGTTAAGTAGATTTGTTATTTATGAAAAATAAGTACCTATAATAACAATGTGTATAGTAACATTATATATAAATGTTTAATTTGGTCTATACCATTATAAACATTGATAAACACGATTATAGATTTTTGTGCATTACGATACACGATTATAATGCAAGAATCAAGTTAGCACTGAACCTCCCCCCCCCATATAAAAATCCTATCTACGTCACTGATTCAAGGTTCCATATATTGAGTGGTATCATCGCTGATAATAATTAATTGTTGCGCGTTGTGTACTCTCGCGTGATTTCGTCGAAGATAATAATAATTTGTTCACGATAAACACGAACGTCCAACAATTTGTTGAGAGTTTGTATGTATTTTGTAAATTCTTTTTGAATATAAATCGTGTTGAGTCGCTCAATCAATTCATGTCGAACGGCACGTCATGTCCACGCGTCGTTCGCGGATCTATATATTGATTGCAATTTGCAATACACTGGTGACGATCAATTAATCGATAATCGTGTTTGACCGCAATACGTTTTTTCAGTATATATAAATAAAAACGGGTTTTTTCTCCTTTAAAAATCGACTTTCCCTCGTGAAATGACACAGAAAGTTGCCGCGTCGAATTTCTCATAGAAATTTTGAATTGGCCGTCTTCAAATTTAACGTAAATTAAAAATTAAAATAATTTTTTTTTACCAAAGGTCTCAAACTAAAAAAAAAAATTAATAATAATAATAATAAAAAAAGAAATTGATATGCAAATCATCGTGGAACACCCTATACAAATGTAAATGCTCTTGTGTGTGTGTGTGCGATATGTTGCAGTGTTGGTCTCGCGCGTTTGTTTTAATACTTCGATAACGCGCGAAGCGCCGGGTTTTCATATACCTCGCAGTGCGGGGGTTGATTTTTTTGTTATACACATATTACTCTTTTTTTAATTCCCTCGGCTATCCAACCCACTCTTAACCCTCCATTTCGGAATTATTTTTGCCTCCGATCCCGTTTTAAAATATTTAAAAAAATAAAAAATCACAATATTTCGGTATTCTAAAAATATTGCGATATTATTACTACGTTTTTTCATTTTTATTTTTTTTATCAATAGTTATTTCGTTCGAAAAACGTGTGTGTAGTATACCACGTACATTATAATTTTATTCGCATATTAGGATTATACAATTTAATTTTACTATATACGCCGTGTATAGAACACAAATCATATTTCCACGTTCATATCGCGCATGAGTGTATTTATTAATATTTTATAAACTGAACACACAAATTTGAATTTTCTTATGTCTCTCTCTCTCTTCTCTCTATATTATGTTATATGGACGTTTTTATTTTTAAATGTCGCCCCCTCGTTCGCGTGGTATGATCTTTTATTCATATTCTGCGATGAGATGTTTCGCGGGATTTGAAGTTACGCGCGTACAAAACGCATATTGAGATTTATTCATATTACTCGTTTATTTCGTATTATTATATGTATACATTTTTTTTTTTTGTGTGTACGGCTTATTCGCCATTAAAAAACGTGATATAAATTTCTCATAATAGTATATTTGTTTTTATTAATTTTGTATTATTGTATTATATATTATTTTTTCGCGTGTTTTTTTTTTCGAGTTTTTTTCCCCTTATAATTATATACGTTGAATAGGCGCAATCGTGTTATGAATTCGATTTGATAGTGTTCTACTAAACATAATCAAATATTTAAAAGAACAACAATAATGATACGTTTGATTTTGGTAAAAATTATAATATGTATATTATGTTCGTGTGCGCGTTGTTTTTAACGATTTTTTACGCGCGTCATAATGTATTGTTAAAATCGATATTTCCTTAATCGTCTGAGAAAAATAATGAAATGTCAACAGATGGGTCTCGCGTAAAACACCATCATTAATATGGGCGTATGCGATTAATTTATATTTTCTCCGACTCGCTTATACTGCACGGCGTGTCAGTGTGAGTATATGTCAAAAATAAAAAAATAATAATAATAATTTTTTTTTCATTCACCTTCGTCACAATAAATACTACTCGGTATTCTCGTTTATATCTATCTCGAGTACCGATATAACGAGTCATTATTAATGACTGTAACCGTCCTGACCCGACTTCACCCTGGTTAAATGTTACTAGAAATGCGTATGACATCGAATACGTCGTCACGTTCAAACGTTAAATCATTACAAATAAATTATGATTTGGTCTCGGATTTTAATGCCCTAAAAATATTTTTAAACAAATGCTCTACTAAAACAATAATTTGAAAGCACTATTAGGAATCACAAAGGATAAAGTAAAAGAAGGAGAGAAATCGGGTATTTTTAAAATTCAACGTGAGAAATGCGATAAATGCTTTGTATGTAGGTCAATCAAAAAGAAATATAGATACGTATTAGGTTCAATAGACATTTGAGAAATTTTTTAAAAAACAAGAAGACGAAAAATGTCCTGTTGCGGAACATTTATTGAATACTAAACGTAATATTAAATTGGCAAAACTTTAAAAAATGCAAATAATTATAAAGAATTAAATATAAGAGAAGCAATAGAAATGTCAAAAAAATAAAAATAATTTATTAAACTGGTACTTAAGTCTATTACGAGATTCAATATTAAATTAAATTTAATGTAAACCAGATGGCGGCAGCATAGAATTGCGGTGGGCGTGGTCGTTGACTCACGACCAACCGACGCGGCCGGTTTGTGATGACGTCATCGGAGATATAAACTGTATAAATACGGGTGTTTATAGCGTCTAACGGTTTAGTAGTAGTCGGTTCGCGCTGAAGATGACAACGACGTAGTTGTCGAAATACATGTAGGCACGCAATAAAAGTGTAATATTTTTGTGATTTTCGGTTTATAGTGTTTATTATAATAGTGTATATACTTGAAACACATTTGTATCTTGGAAAACACCGTGTCCAGCATCCATAAAATAAGATGCAAATGCATCGAAATCCGTTTATGATTTTGTTTACACTATGTCGATGAGATGTGAAATCTGCCTGACGTGTATAGCTGCAGCCTGCAGGTAATCCTTGTCCAACGTAATGAGACAGAGCGAAATTCTTCAAGTTTCGAATCACGAGTTTTAGACCTAAACAAATCAATGGTACACTAACACACATCTTCTTTTACAAGAAACTCCTTAAAAGAAATCATTTAGAAGAATATCCTCCGAATAGTTGAGTTTTACATATAGAGATCATATGTACAGAAATAATACACGTGTACGTTTAAACGTTACGATAGGACCAAATTATTATTTGTAATCGTATAATACTTTACGTTTTTAAATTTTTTGTCGAAAACAAATAACGGACAGAATTAAATATTAAAAACGCCCAGTGAGACGCGCTTTGAAACGTTAATGAAAAGATAACAATGAGGCTAGCTGTGAACGACAATTGACGCGCAAAAGAGACGAGGACGAACACCGATTTGAAAACTTATATTCTATTAAAGTGTAGAAATTGATTTGTAAATCGCGATAAAACACTATTACCGTTTATAGCGAACAACAGCCACATCTCCGTGTGTTAAGAAAAAACTACATTCTGCGCGGTATGCTCATATCGATAGAATAATATTATATAATGAACGCGTGTAGTTTGCACGCTTCTCCGGAACGATAATCAAAGGCAAATACATACACACACAGTAAGTGTATAACGATGTACACAAAGACGAATCGGTATATAAAAAGCTTACGAGTTTATTATTGCACTATCATAATAATATTATATAGTGTTACTCATTCCGGTACGCGCTAATATATCCGTGAAGTTTTTTTACACCTATTCTACGTTATATTCGCTATATGTATGCGCGTATGTACATCAATCAAAACTTATTTTACTGTGCACAAAAAAAAACCGTGTTATATTATTATGCATCGACCATTGATATATTAATCGACTCGACAAAGTCAAAGTGACTTTCGATACAAAACCGGAACAAATGCCACAGCGTATACTGAATCCGAAATATTATTTCGGCTCCTACTCATAAATTCCTTCATGCGCCGTTTAAAGGGATGGTTTTAGTGTTGGTTATTTTTTTTAAACCCCCCCCAGAACAAATTTGAATGTACGCCACTGTACGTACCTATCTATCGAGAATTTTATCACTTTTCAAGCGGGCGTTCCGTATTTATCGATTTATCGCGAATCGACGTGTGCGCGTCCAAACTTGTGAATTAATTATTATTACACACATTCGCACTTTTGCGAAAACGTTTCGTCCCGCGACGAAATATGCATAATATATCTGTGATTGACGGGCAATAATATTAACTGTGTACAATATTCCGTTTTATAACTCTGTATACGATGATGTTATTATAGGACGTGCAAACTTTTCCCCTTTTTCGTCGCGAGAACACGTTTTAAAGCCCGGAAACGAATATATATGTCTGCTAACGGCATTCATAAAGCGCGTGAAAATAAATGTACAAAAAAAAAAAAAATATTGAATTTCTTATATGTATAATATATATAGAAGAGAAATTGGTGCGACAACCGAGAAACAGAGGCAGGATAAAAGCGCTTTCCGAGCGTTCAGTAAGAAAAAAATAAGGCGCCATTCGTTACGAAAAACGCGTTAGTTAAGGCGGAATTTATTGAAGACACGTTACCGTTCGGATCAGACGTACGGATATGAAGCCCGGGCGGTTATAGAAGAACGAATGAGAACGGAGGCGTTTTGAAAAGTGGTGTAGGTACGTAAACGAATGTTATAATGAGCTGGACCGAGAGAATAACTGATTAACGCAGGCGATTAATGGAATACCGAAAAGAAGATCACAGTGGAAGGACCGCGCTAATATGAAACGAATCATAAAAATCACGGTTTGGTTTTATATTGTATATAACAGTATTTAAAATTGAAAGGAACTAAAGCGAACAAACTTGCGAACCGCGATCTGAGGATCGACAGATGGACATGATATACGCATCACGGAATACGAAAACGTACGACGCACTTCGTATCATCATGACGTGTAGATCATCTTCTACGATTCATGTTTACGATTCGATCGACCTTACAATATACCACTGCGCAGTGTCGAAAAGACTATACACGGACGAAACGGCACGATTTCGTACGATTTTCACGATTCTCTTAACACAGGAATTACTCTGAACTTAGGTATTGAATTAAAAAAAAAATATATTATTTTTTATCTCTTGACCCGCTAGTGAGAACGGAAGAATATCACCGGGTTATAGCGTATATAGTGTTAAAAAAAAATAGAAATATAATCATACGTCGCCAGCGATGAACGTGAAACTTACGCGTCGGTTCGAATTTTCGTTAACTCGTTTCGATTGTCACCCGTTTCTTCGGTCTAGCCGACCGTACTCGCTGTTCGGCGGCAATCCGACGACGACCGAGTCGAACTGGAATGAACGCGACGCCGCGACGTGTGCTCTCGTATACATAATATGATATAGTCAATTACGGGGTTGTCACGAAACAGCGGCTTTTAAATTATTTTCGAAAAAACTCGGGCGTGATATTGTAGTGCCGTATACCGTACATACGCACGTATATTTATTTATTATACACACACACTGTTATATTGTCGGGAGAAAATAAGAAGGGGAAAAAAAACCGTGTATTTTACTTTTTTTTTACTTTACACCGGGGCACAAAGCGGGAAACGTTCGTTTGAATAAACATCACGGCTGATCGGTTCCTACCCCTTCGATGACGACGACGGGCCAATGCGGCGTACTGAGCATAAAACGTATGTGTTTAACAGCCGTAAAAAAATATATATATATAAAAAAAATAAATAAATACAATTTTCTTCTTTACTTTTTTTCCACTCTCTCTCCACTCTCTCTCTCTCTTCTATAACGACGACTTCTTCGATACCTATACGCACACGAGATACCTGCGTGTGTTGTACGCCGCCGCGAGATTTCTTTTTTCTTTTTTTCGCTTTTTCAAATCAATTCCATTCGCCGGCGCACTGTTCGCGTGAGATTCACACTCTCGAATACTCACTTTTTTCACGATTCACGGCGTTTTTCGCTTTTACACAATATTATTGTATATAAAAAAAAAAATTCGAGGACGTCTCGGTACTGCGCTTCGTTCGGACGATCGTGAGCGGACGGATTCGATAAATCTTTTTTTTTCCCCCGAACGCGCATTAAAAAGCACCGGGGGGTTTTTTTTTTACATATTTTTACAGCACGTGCAGGATCGTGAATAAAGCGTAACTCGTTATCGCAAATAAAAAAAAGTACGAAGTAACTTATTACAAGTCGCGTCGTCAGAGAAATATGCATCTTTTGATTTGAATTTGTGTACATAAAAAAGAAATATTAATGTAGGCGAGTCAATACTATCGGACCGAGGGGTATTGCGACAAAAATATACACGAGTTGTTGTACGGAAATTTGTTTGTTTACTACCGGTTTTGTTAAAAAAAAATAAATAAAAATTCAACATCATCTTTGGTTATCAGTCGAAAAAGAAAACTACCAAAACGGAATAAAAAATAAAACGGAACGAATTACGTAGAGAAAATTATGACAATTACAATAGAAAAAAAAATAATAAAAAAAAAACATCCAAAAAACGCTTGTATAGTGAATTTTTTCTTTTTAAATTTTTATTTCGAAAATTATACAATTTGTGGTACATTAAAAATAAGGGCTATTTTATTATTAACAGGCTTGCTTGGCGTGCGAGAAGGATCTTCCAGTGAAGACACTTCGGCGTGAATTAAAAGTTTTTTTTTTAATTTGTGAGATCTCGGGACCGTTGTCTTTTAAGACTTCTGGGAGGGTTTCCGGGGATGGAGATGAATAGACGATTTTGAACAAGGGGTTTGGTGTGATTTTGAAGACGGTTTCTAAACTTGAAGTAGTGTAGCATGGCTGATTCAGTGACTTTTGGAATGTGAAGATCGGTATGGATGGTATGGTTTGAGATGTATGGTGATGCATATTTGTTATTAGTCTGAGAATTTTTTATTGAAATACTTGGATTTTTTGAGTGTTGGTTTTTTTGTCGGAATCCCAGAATTGAATACCATACAGTCAGATGAGTTTGTCATATAGTGAATTAAATTTTTAAAAATTAATTATGGTAAAATATATATATATACATTTAATCCGCGTGTATATTTTTAAATGTATTGTGTTTAATTCTTCCGGAAATAATGTATTCTTTATATGGCTAGTCATCAGCCAAAAATATTTTTGCATTAACGTTTCTTGAATTTGGCAACGGCATGTTCTTCAGAATTAATCGACTAACGGCGGCGATCGAAATAATCCGTGACGTGCCGATTTACATAACCTGAGCTAACCATTTTGTTAGGTGTATTAGAAAAACGTGTAAGCCGAGTAAATGGAATGCGAATGGTATGTCAGAAAAAAAATTTATATGTAATCAAACGAATTAAATACGCTTTTTTAATACAAATAATATGTCATTGATCGCCGTATTTTATCCGTTGGAATTCAAACTTTTCATAATATTACGCAACTAGATTTTAAATGCCGTTCTATACTTTTGCGCAGCGTCACGATGACTATATAATATACTGGAACTCGCGGTAGAACGAATATCCTTGCATAATTTAAATCAAATATCTATAAGGGGGGAAACGAAGTCTTCGATTCAATAACGGTATTTTTTTCAATGACAAATTAATTTTAATCAAAATCGTTTTTCGTGTCACGTCGTATGGCTTTTTTTTCTTTTATCATTTACAGTCTAAAAACATATTTCGCGTTAACATGGCGTTATTATTATTATTATTATTTTAATAGCAATAATAATTTCTCGTTAAATCGTTATGTATATATATATATAAACTCGTGCGCGGAGAATTTCAATTCTTGTTTGTCGCGTTATTAAAATTGATAACCTGCAGCGTATAGGAACTTTTGATCACAATCCACTTTGACGCGATTAAAGAAAACCTTAACGGCACAGCGCGCTGAAAATAACGTTGAATTAATAAAGTTGAAAATGACTTGAATTCCTCGGGTTTGAACGCAGTAGGTAGAAGACTACTTTGTCGGTAACTATACAAAGAAACTGCCACAGAATGTGCTAGGAATAAAGTTCGGCACGTTAAACGATTTTCCAGCTCGTCACAAAAACACGCATTGTCTCGATAAACATACGTACAGCAATTAATATTAAGCGGGAGTTTATATAATACTAATAATAAATCACAATCGTCGCATTTTAAACGCTGAATTTTTTGAAGAATTAATCATATTTGATACATTAAACAAACGTTTAAAATAATTATTAATTAATCTGCACGTATTTTAATATTTGTTTTCTATATTTTACATCATATTTTTGTTTCGTGTATAAAATTGTACGTTAGAATTATAAAATGATATACTAATTGCATTGGAGACGAATGAAATATATTAACAATTTCTCAAATCTGTTACACAAGGATAACGCTCTATTTATTAGAGAAAAGAATTTGTAACACTGTGTTTACAATACGACTATAATAGTAATATGTAAATACGAAAGTCGGCGGATTTTTAAAAATCAAACTAGGGGAGCTGCTGTATTGAATAAAGAAGAAAACTCTAGACAGTTGCCCCGCTTAATGGTTAAAATATTCAATATAACATCCAAGTATGTAACTATATTTAAGAATGTACGTCTAGAGATTAAAGTATTTCCTGACATATGTTTGGATTTATAATTAATAATCTGGGTTCTTGTAGTTGTAATATTTAATATTTGTAATATTTAAAACCAATAAATCGAAAAAGTTATTTTGAACTCGGTTATAAGCGTTAAAAATCCCGAGTGTTTCTAACAGTATTGAATTAAAAGTACTAGAGACATAATATTATACGATCGGTTGATCAGAGATAAATTGTGAAAATATTATAAATAAAGAAAAATACACATGTGTGTTTAGAATTTTCATTTCTTCGATTCGAATCCCGAATCTTAAAATAAAAACAATAATCATGATTTTATAATTATTATTATTATTATTATTGTTTCAGGCGATCATATTGAACGGACAAAGAACGTCATATTCCAAACCTGTGAGTCAAAACATCAACATATTATATAATTATTATTACATTATCCATACCATACACCGCATACCATTATTAGTATATTATTATTTATTATTATAAGAAACAGTGGCGTGTTTTCTACTTTTTTCTGCAGAAGGAAGTGATTCAAATTTTATATTTGCGGGATAAAGGCGAAGAGAAAGTATTATAATAATTATTATTTATTATATAATTTATATCAATGTTAATCTATTATTATTAACGTTATTTAATTAGAAATTATATTCTTAAATTTTTATTTTAAACTCTAAAAGCTTCAAGTAATTTGAATGAAAAAGAAAAGTGTACACCAGTAAATATATTCATAATAATAATGCTTAAAAATGTTTATAGAAAAAACAACATAAATCCATCATAATAAAATCTTCGTGTATATAGCATTTTCTTCCTTTTCAACAAAATGCAATAGCTATTTAACCACTTTTTTTAATTAATAAAAGCAATCGATAATAAGTGTTAAAATAAAATTTCATAAAATATTATGGAAAATAATTATACTAATAGAAAAGAAAACACATTTGTTATAAACGTATATAATATTATTTAAAAATTCTAAACACTTTATCAAGTATACAATATTACACGATTATAATAACTGAGGAATGAAATATAAAAACGATTCCGAAAATCAAGAGACTATATTTTATATAATATATAGCATTTACACAACAAAGAATATTTATAGATCTTGAATAAGGCATTGAATTTTTAGATTCTGAGAGAAGGGTGGAAGTTATTGGTTTTACAATGATGTTCAATTAATTTTTTATGTACAAATTGTCGACTAGAAAGGATGCCCGGATGACGTCGTCATGCGTTTGTTCCGGTAACAAATTCTACCTTGTTGGTACTTAATTTGAAACAATTTTTTGATTTTCTCAGTTACTTTCTTATACGTTATTCAAAGTAACCCAAAAATTGGAAGAAAACCTGTTTTCTCAATAGTTTTTAAACGCTGCACAAAAAACTACAAAAAGAAAACAAAAATTGTGTTAAAAACGGCAAAAAAACGCGATGTTGTCAGCATTCATTATTGTAAATTAATAACAAATAATATTACACCAGAGCTTCGTTCAGAATCGTTTTATTGAATGCAATGATTTATCTAATAAAAAAAACTCCGAAATCTTTTCTAAGCAATTCACTTAAGCGACGTACGTCTACAACGCCCTCGGCTCAATACCCTTTTTTCCAAAATCGCATTTCGTGCAACCAAAACTGTATTATATACTTCAGCAACAGCATTTGACAGAGTGGAAATGCAAAATGTTTCTTCTCCCTTCCCTCATATACGGTCTTGTTCTTTTTTTCACGCATCAACGCTCTCCGAATGATACGACTTTCTCAATCCTCAACGTGTCACATGACATCGCTGTTCGGAACACGAGTACAGTCCTTTTTCGAGCAATGTCTATTGATATCAATGTCTGGTGTCTCGGCCACCCGCAGTTTGTCTGTTCGTTACACGGTAACTGTTGGAATTATCTAACCTAACCTAACCCAACATAACCTAACCTCGTATAAATTTACTTTTATTGGTTCGAATTACTGGACGTTCTATATACGTTAATCTGTGAAATATAAACGAACGTTGCATAAGACCGTATATTATTATTATTATTATATGTTGTCGGTGCTCAGTTATTATTATTATTATTATCATCGTCATCGACGATAAACGTTATCGTTGTCATTATCGCGCGTTTCTCGTGTCTCGTTCTGGAATGGAATTCGCTATAGTTATTCGTGAAAGGCATATATATATATATATATATAAATAACGCGATCCCGAAATATTCTTCACTTTCTCTCTCTCTCTCTCTCTGTACAACGTTGGCGTAATAAACGGCCGATAAATTAGTCCGGAGGCCGTCGCCACGTGGCATTTGAAACCGCGCGTATATGGCGCGGAGGAGTGTCGAGGGACTTTTCGAAAATAACGCAATAAATGCCGACGGACAAAACGCGTACGACCGCCACCGGTGGTATTCGGACGTGGCGTAAAAGGCTTTATTATATTATCATATTATATACAATTCCGCCTGTAATGTAACGATGATGACTACAGGCACGTAAACGGATGGAGGCTGCCCGATGGGAACGGTCCACCGTAAGAAAAGTCAATGGTTTCAAGTTGGTCCTCTCAGAAAGTTAGAGAGAGAAAGTCCTTTCGAACATTATCCGCACTTGATTATTATACGTATATTATTAGTGCGAGTATCGACAATGTTCGTCGGTCAACAATTCGCGTGAAATCGTATTGTTATTTATATAAATAAAATCGTTAATCATTTCGTGTCTGCAAAAACTATTGAAAATATCGAGACGTGGTTTGTTTTTTATTTGTAGTTTGATATTTAGGCAGATCCTTTTTGGTATTATCTTGTAAAATAACCGTGTGATAGAAACGAGGGGAGAGAGGAGGAAAGAATTGTAGGATTGGGGAAGGAGATCGGTAGGGGATTAAAAGTAGTGTTACGAGTGGAAAAGGTTAAAAAAAAAATGTCTGCCTCTTGTGGTAAAAAATTTGATTACGCGCTTGGCTCGTTATTTCGGTTTCGTTATTCGAGGAGCACCAGGACCGTAGCCAGACCGAATCCTCAGGTGGAACAAAACGAGTTTTAGGGGTACATAAAAAAAAAAAAATTAATTAACGTTATTTTCAAATTTATTAGTACGTAACAAAAAGGATTTATTTTTTAAATTTACGATTAAGTAATAAAAATAGTGTACATAAAATATGTAGGTACATATAGTTTTATGATTATTATAGTATATAAGTGAGTTTTTAAAACACGGTCTTAATACGGTTGTAATTTTTTTTTTATCGGTTTGATTGTTAAAATCTATTAAAAAATGTTTTATATTTTTTATAGGGGCCAACGATCGAGTCAAGGTTTGCGTGGCTATATAAATCGCAAAGTATTTGAACGAATATTATTCAGTGTAATAAGTGTAAAATAAAAACGTTGACCGCGTTAAACACGAGCTGCAACACCGGGGCTTGGAAAAATAAATTGTGTTTATAGTCGGTTATTGCGAATTAAAACGTTATTGAATTTCGCGTTTTATGTTCGAAAATGTTTTTCGTAATGTCCACGTTCGACCAGTGGCGCCGAAACCTATTAAGATTTATAATTATTTAAGATTAAATTTATTTTTTTTATTTCACCTTAGACGTACCTATAACGGCTCTCTAAAGTCTCAGTAACACGATAACACGTATAAACAGCGACTTTATAACGTTCCTAACGGACAAATTTAACGATTGCTATAAATTCAGAAACGAACTGCAATGTTGAACTGAATATAAAAATCCAAAATTTATCCGAAGCGAACAGCAGAGGAAAGCATCTAGCGAATAAATGCATTCATTTAGAAAAGGCTATGCGACATTAAATTATTGTATGAGTAAAAAAAAGTACAATGTTCTTTATAACTTACAAAAA
Source organism: Slavum lentiscoides (assembly GCA_032441835.1). Classification (NCBI taxonomy): domain Eukaryota; kingdom Metazoa; phylum Arthropoda; class Insecta; order Hemiptera; family Aphididae; genus Slavum; species Slavum lentiscoides. Next base: position 2,260,609 of record CM063713.1, read on the forward strand.
AAAAAAAAATCTATAACCATGACTCGCCCACCACTTTCTCGATGCGGTAGTTCATTTTATATTATAATGCGTTATATTTTGCATGTATATTATTATTTCGATTTTACAACGAAAGAAAATAACATTTGCCATTGCAATATGAATTACGACGAAGTACGCAAATAATAATTAATATACATATTATATCAACGGAAAACATGGATTCCGTCGAAAGTACAAATTGAAAAACAACAAAATAATGTTTTTATTTAACTTTTGGTCTCGGTAAAAGCAGTTCTATTTTAGAAAGAAAAACAAACGGTCGTGCAATAGTCGATGACGGTATGAAATATAACGTAATTACTGAATTTTTACGGTGTTTTTCGATGATTAATTATTGAACGGTTTAATGGGTGTAATTATTGCCGCGTGTTTTATATTAATTATCTCTCGTTTATCGCTATACGTTTTAATTAACTTTGAAAATGGCAATCGGGTTTTTTTTTTCTACGTTATTATAACGTTTTTCAGACACGAAACGTTTCGATTTTATACACTCCCCCCCCCTGTAGATTGCTAAAATTGTCTTTTATCTCGTCCATTATTATTTAATAGTCACTCGCTGTAATTTTTTCGTAATATTTTTACGATTAAAACTAAAATTTTGTTAAATAACACGCAGCTCGTATCGATCTCGCAGTGTTGTAAAAGATACTTTTTAAAAGTATTCAAATACAGGTACTTTTTTTTTAAAAGTATTTAAAATACGTATTTAAATACTCAATGAGAAAAGTATTCTTCAGATACTTAGTAAAAGTATTTACAAATACTTTCAAATAATTGTAATCGAAATTTGTTTAACATCAATTTCACTAATGATTGTACTCTTAAAACTGAAATCACTCCCTTGGACCAAAACATGTTAACGCTTTACACTACCTATAACATTTCGTGTGATTAATAATATTATAATATACTACACAGACGACACAACTCACGGCACACACGAGAGTATATTATAAGAAAAATTACAAAAATATAATTTTATATATTATTTTTGTTGTTGTGTTATACACATATAAAATATACGTTGACCATTAACAACAATGGACTTCGACCTGTCGCCACCCGGGATAACAATCTAATCGGGATTACCTACATCGACTTGAACGGAAAAATCACGGCAGTGGACAACGATAACCCACGACCAAAATAGTTTGCCAACTCGTTATAAACAGTTATTATGAAAATATGACAAAAGTTTTGTTTCATCGTAGTTCGTGTCACGTAAGAAAGATTTAAAAAAACATATTTGATTTTAAACACAGATACTCTAGAAGAGTGTTTAAAATACTACTTGCAAATACTCTTTTTGAAAGTATTTAAAATACGTACGTTTGAGTATCATAAAAGTATTCGAACACTTTTACTCAAATACTTTACAACACTGCGATCTCGGACCGTTTGCTCGCGCGTTTATAGTCGTTTACGATTTTACACAATTTTATTCGGAATACTCGCCAAAAGCGTACCTATAAATACGTGTTAATATTCTCGACGTTATTCCGATGAAGATTTCGAGTAAAAAAATTTAAAAAAAACGGCTTTTAATGCAGCTGTCAATTACTGTACGTATATTATTATTATAATGCGAAGTAATAATAAATCGCGTAGTTAACCGTTGAAAAATGTTCTCTGCCTCGCAAACGACTGTTGAACGCGCGCGTTTATATTTATATAAATTATTATGACAACGGAGATATTTTATTTTACGATTAGTGGGTACGGAATCCTGAAAATTAAAAGAGAATAATATACGCTTTTAACGTATTAACGAGAATATGAATAATTCATGATCTCGTTAAAACGATTATTTAACGGTTTTTTTTTTACTTCGAATATTGATTAGTGTCGGATTTTACGTATTACAAAACAACATGACGAATTGCTAACGGGAAATATATATTTGCCGACGACGACGACGTTTTACTCCGTTCTTGATCGTCACGTTTAAAATCGATTCCGTAACGCTCTGAACAAACCGAGATTTCGAAATAAGTTCTGTCTCGGCACAGCGCGTCTTCGATAAACCGTATTTTTTTTATATATTATAGGACGTACCTATTACACATCATCGGCAAATCGTTTTATTTCATTTTCAATTTTTTTCGCAGGAGTTTGCGGAAATAACATAGTTTTCTGGTCTACCCGTTCTCGTATTCTATTCTATCCGGCAATATTCGACAATCGATTTAAATCAAACGAACCGTATGGAATCGCACAGCGATCGCGTTATTATTATTTTATTTTTTTTTCACTCCTTTCAACCGATAATATACGATATTCGTTTACCAGCTCGTCAACTGTCTACGCACATTCTATTATCAGGTCGTGTACATCAATGGGGCGCAATTTTATTATCACCAGCCAGAAGAAATCGCCGTCGAGTTCCCGAACGAATATTTTACTATCGATATTCACGATTATTCGAACATATTTCGATTCTCGAATTCCTCGTGAAAATAATGTATTTCTCATAAGAATATATTTGTAGATAGTGTTTACCGTTTCGAAAATGACGGCTGGGAGTTAAAAGCGTTAAAACCGAGAATGGTACAAACGCGAAGAAATTTTTTTAGAACAAAAAAAAAAGAATGAAGATAATCGGATGCAACTTATCCGTGAACTTTGCCGTGATATTAGGTGATAAATTATAGAAAGGATGACTCACAAATTTCGATTTTGGTCTTATTACAAATTAATGACCGGATTCTCGGTAGTCAGCATCAATACCTAATCGTTATTATGTTTCACGAGTTATAGACCGAATGCCGTTGAAGAAATCGCCCCTTACCTGCAATCCTTTTGCTTATTAATACACGCTTATTAATACAAAAATGATTTTACTAAAAAAAACGTAATGTGGCACCGAATAATTTTATTTATTTGATACGATTTAACGATCAACACTCGGTTCGTTAAGATGGCCAAAAACTGTTCGCTGAAAATTCGTGAAACGATTCGTTTGGATTTACAGTAATATATACAGCCGCCGACCACGCAACATCCGACAGCCACAAACGTTAATATTTTCGATACTAGTAAAAAAAAAAATCGAATATATCAATAAGTCCGTTACTCCTTACCGTTTAAATACAACCGGTCAATTTTTGACAATTTATTTCTTGAATCGTTTAAGAGTTCAATTACTTTGACGGATATTCTGCGCGTGTAACCAAAATAACAACAATCGGCGAGTTAAAAGTGCAATAACTACTGTTGTAACTAGTATTTCGATTATTGCAGTATAATATTATTATACAGTCGTGTTGGAGTTTCAATTTGTCTTTGCGACTCGACACGGGAAATACGCGTATTCCGTATACGGCAAATGAAATAAATTAACACGCGTTAAGACGGCACATACAATGGACGATTAAAACAAATTGTTTTGTGCGCGTTACCGCGGTTGTTCGCGTATAATAATATTATATAATATTATTATAATAATGCGCGTACTGTTGGCGGTATCGGAGCAGTCGGTTTCCGTAGTAAAACGATTAATAACATATTATACGACCGAAATATACTCTATTTTAGTCTCGTCTGAGCAATGAAACGCGTAACGACTGGTCTTGTCTCGAAACCGACGTCGTAAAATTATCATAATAATATTGTGTTTACACCCCGCCGCCGTGTTATCCGTCATCATATTGTATAATGGAATCCGTTAAACGTTATAATATTGAAGACCGGATTTTTGTGCGTCCATAAGACCTGAAAAACGCTCGCGATGAAAATGCAAAAACGTGCAAAATTAAATTTTCGGTATATTAGGAATTATATAGGTAACAACAATTTTTTCGCTATAGATACTTCAAATTTTACTTTTATTATTATTCTTTTTTATAATATTATTATTATTTATTATTGTGTGTATCGTATAAATAGTATACAATTTAATTTGATTTACAACGTTTTATTAGAATTTATTATTATTAGTATTAGTTATAATTTACCACCGATAATGTCCTAGAGCAATAATATTTGACGCTTCCCCCCCCCAAAAAAAATTTGTACAACTAACGTAATATCTAATTACATAATTTTATATATTTTAATAGTAAACACACTCATCCTCAAAATCATCATATATAGGTACAAGGGAAATTAATATCTAAAATAAAACAACAAATTTTTTCTTTTTGTCATTCATTTTTTTGACGCCCCCTGCATTCATTATACTTTGGACGCCCTAGGGCACTTGCCCCATTTGCCCCTCCCTTGGGACGGCTATGGTTATAATATTATTATAACTTAAATAATAATATTTGGACGTCTTGCGTTCGAGGTCATTTACTGCAGGGCTCGGAATTTGCACCGTATAGCGTTTGCTAATTATTATTGAACGCAAATAGAAACAAATTTATATAATACCGCAGTCAATTACAATTTATATAAATTCACGTTTGTTTGGTCTTTGTTCATTTTTTGATTCTGTTCGATCTGCACGATCGAATAAACTCCCCTACGGTTTCCAGTCTAAGACTTGTCCGATTTTATAGTATCTATTCACATAATAACATTATGTACCATCCATTTGTACGATGTCTGGCATTTGACAATGTCGGGGATACCGATTTCGTTTAATTTCCTTCGTTACGTTTATCTGCTGAAAACAAATGTTGTTTTGACGCACTTTAACGATCTCCAAGTCAAAACTATTATATTCAATAAATCAATAATAAGATTAAAGTCCCGATAGATTTTATGGAGACGTGATTAACGTCGAAGAAAGGTGAGAAAAAAGCGGACAGTAAAGAAAATTTCTCAGGCGAGTATTTATGGTCCAAAGAGAAATGACCCGGACATAGGAAACGAGATCTAACGACGAACCCCGAAAGAACTATTGAAAGAATAAATTATAGCTAAGAGACACTCAAAGGATAAAAAAGAAAGCTGGTCGGAATATGTGCTGAAATCGGTCAGAATTACTTTGGACGAGTTCAGATGGAAACTATAAAAGGTAAAATACCTCTGGGAAGACCAAAAAAAAAGACGGAATCAAACATTAATGGCAAGTGCTGGGAATTGATAACCCGGAACTAATGGAGGAAAAGAGAGTGGAGTTAAATACTGCAGCATTGTGTGAAGCAGTAATGGGTCTTAATAACGTCCCTAAAAGCCGAAAACCTTGACTGCTAAACTCGAAACTCCGAATCTCGAATCGTACTGAAACTTGATTTTTTCGTATCACGATTATTTTAAAAGTGTAATTTGACTCGTATTTTATTCTTAATGTATCCGAATATTTATTACAAAAAAAAAAAAAAAGCTTGTAAAGAATATTTCACCCGAGTATTTAAGTCGTTTTCACTTTAGCGCGCACTAATTTCAACGTAATTCTTTTAATAGGTATTGCGCGCGTAAAGAACGTGCGTCACCGGTCTTGAAATTCAAATAGCATTTGTTAAACGATAAAATTAAAAAATTATTGTAATCCCATTTGTTTTCTTCGGTCAACGATGTATTCATTTCAAATCACATTCCCGTATGTAATTATTTTTTACACATTGCTTTCATATTTCCCTCGCCATTGCTTTATCGAAACACGTCGTTGTTTAACCGTACTCGAATAATTCGCTACGTGTCATGTTGTTTCAAATACCTAAGTTTTAATACGTAGCTCGTTTCACGAAATTTTATTGACCATTTTCTATAGCAATAAAGTCCTGAAGACGTGCGTTTAAAAATACATACATAAAACATTAGAAACTTTTGTAATATTGCGTTGAATCATAATTGTTTTTATTCCACGCTGTTTACGTGACATTATTTTCAGGATAATGTTTTTTTATTTTTTCACAACGTTGCTATTTTTTAAACTTTAAATTTAACATTTATTTAACGCGTGTCGTTAACCTGAAGTCCGTCGCACGGATCGGAATATTAAAAATATTCATCGCGTTTTTCTCGTCCACTGTTTTCGGTTCATTCGAGTGCCTGAATAATCCTTGAACGTTTATTACACCGTTATTATGATGCAAAACACGTGACACTCTCTGTGATGATCTCTGTTCCCGGACGAGAACCGAGATCAAAGACGCGACTCCAGACCACAGACCACACATTATCGACGAGTGCCTACGGTATAAATATATTCGTAGAACTCATACAGACGCTTTATGTCGTCCCGATGTTTTCGAAGAATTTTCCTTGTGGATCGCCCACGTCGACGAGTATATCGTCGTTTGGAAATCAGTAATGATTCGTTTTTGGAATAGGGATTAAAAAAAAAAAATCATTCGACTATCGATATAGAATACATTATTACGCTTATTGTACCTTACGGCAGAACGAGTAAATTTTGTGAATTGTTTTTTATTTCAGAAAAAATTACAAAACAACTTTTTTAGTCGGTCACCGCGAATAGCAGTTCATAAGACAACGGCGGTATGAACGTATTGAAACGTTCTATTTGGCTTTTTTTTTCGAAAGATCACACAAAAATCCTACGATTAATGCATCTAATCATATTAATTATTTATGAATGTAAAAAAAAAGAGTCATATAAAGAAGAAATTTTCTAATCGGAAAGTTTGGTTTGGGCTACGTACTATATTTGTTTTCTTATCATACTTTTTGTTTAGTGTCAAATCCTATTGATTATAACGAGAATCAAAAACGTTGTGTTGGAAATGAAATGTGCCACACTATAATTTTACAATAACATTATGGTTATTTCATGACTTTTAGCTTAGAATAAAATATTAGACCTAAATCTGTCGTTGTACTCTTCATCATCGTCGAAGACGAGTTTTTCAAGTCTGGTACTATATTTTGTCGTTAATTTTTACTTTCATTCGGTGTTCTATTGTACTGGCAAAAATGTCGGTTTATCCGATTTTTTTTTTAAATTTCTATCTTTATTGGTAAAAATAGGTAAATGCCTAAAAAACTGTTAAATACGCATAAGCTAACAAATAATAATTCGCGTGCATATAAAAACACAAATCATATTCTAACAATGTAGCTATTTGACTTATTTTAAGATAAAATAAATCATAACCGGAAATAAATGATGTTCACGTAGAAATATAAAATTTATTTATTTTTAATTTAATATGTAAAAAAAAAATATATATATATATATGTCATCAAATGTTTAAAACGCTCTCCTGCAGGACAATTCGCAGCACGATAGCTCTTTCACGTTTCTCCATCTGCGATAGTATTGTTAAAATTCTGTACTACGCACAAATTGCGTAATTTTCTGAGATGAATGTACGTTTTTTATTTTATAAATATTAAAAATAATATAAAATAATTAATTCGTCTTCGCGATAACCATAACGGGCCAATCGTAATTTTATCTTAATTGTAAATTATTGTTGTTCTACGCACTTGTGTATATGTTTTAATATTCGTGTACATTTATTGTACGCATGCACTACATGACAACCGCTTCAAACTCGTTGAAATCACAGTAAAACACGTGTGTGTATGTCGGCTATACGTATATCATAATAATCATTTTATATTCTCAGCTAAACGCGATTATCGAAATTCGTTGTTCATAAAAGTTAGGTCGCGTTACTTAATTTTTTTTTTAACACTACGTAAATCACATCTACCGTGTTTAGTGGTTTGTAAAAATAATGATCTTGCGTATACGCAATACGTATACAGATATTATTATTATTATTAACCGTCAATAATTTATGCCTGTAATCTCGTTTTCCGTGCATGGTTCGAAATTGTGGGACATAAATAATGGGACTATTAAAATCAGAAAATATAATATACCTACTAGTAATATACAGTTTTTAAAAAAGTAAAAAAAAAAAAATTGTTCGCGTAGAAAAAATAATTGTTTTTTAAATCGATTTTTCACGACAACGACGTCAAGTCATGGAATAAATATTAGTGTCAGTTAACGATATATTTTTATTTATAATTACGCGATAACACAAAACAATATTAAGCAATATAGTCAACTAAGAGAAAATAACTATAAATTGTGTATGTTTAATAAGCAACGCATTTTAATAATATATATTATTTAATAAAAAAAAAAAATGTTTTTTAACGAAATTATGCCTATAACGCTTATTATTTTGAAATTCTTAATTCATATTTGTCTCGTCCAAGCTCCATTTCATCGAATACACGTCCTCTCAGTATAAATTCAATGTTCACATTTGAATTAAAATTTTTTTAAATATTAAAAACGTATACGTATATAAATATAAAATTATAAATGTTTATACTGTTAAAGTTTTGGGATTTTAATTCGCCACTTTAAAGTAAACGTGTTTAGAAATAAAAGATTGTTTATACTCATTCGGGTTACAGTGTTTTTTTTTTAAATAATTGTTCCAACTTCACTAAATCATCGTTTACAGGGAACATTATAATAACTACTACATTTAAATATAATTTTGTTACTAACGAGACAACCGAATATTTAGTTTCGTTTTCTTTTCGACCCAATGATCGTAAATAATTTTAACTTTCAAATTTTTGTACTCTTGAAGTTACAGTACAATCGCAGAATTAAAAATTGGCGTACCATTTTCGTCAATATATTTACTATTAACGATAGTAATTTTTTACGTAGATGTGTGTCTTTTTCTGTTTTTTTTTGCTGCGGCTCAAAAAAAAAAATTTATTATTATTTTTAAACGATTTAAATATTTAACTGTATAGTATTCGTTTGTAAATTAGCTTTTAATCGATTTTAAAATCGGCACAACAAATTTCACTATTCGTTTTCGTTTATTATTTACTATCGCGTCTATTCCGTGTATTTACGTTCAAAACCGTATACAATAATAATATTAGATTTAACGAACGTTGATGTCCGTATTAAAATGCAAAGACAGCAGAACGCGTTCCAGTTACGTTTCAAACGAATCGTACACGACTAGTTATAAACTTGTGTAGTTTAATAATTATAATATTTGTTTTCTAATTTTCCCAACTGTGTACGCGTTATACGTATTTCGAATTACAAAAACAAATTAAAACTTTATCATCTGTTCGGGAAGTCGATCCATTATTTATCGCATATACTCTTCACGTATTATTAGAAATGTTTCAATTTAATTAAAACGACTTGTATACCTATAAATATAAATGAATATGTGTGGGGAAACAAAGTGTCTTTTAATATTCAAAGGACAATCGTATTAAAATCAATTTTTAACGCGTTAAAAGTAAATACAATATAAGAGAAATACGCACGCGTATACGTATATTTTTTTTAGTTTTTATAAAAACGTGAGAATTGAAAAGGTTTATAACACTCGTATGTAAACGCGTTTTCATTGTATCGTAATATATTTATATAGATATGATTTGACGTTCAAAATCGGAGATCGATTTGAATTTGTATTGTCGTGATTTTTAATGATTATGGTATTAGCTAATAGAAAAAGAACTACGAAATGTGATCTATACAAATGCATTGTGGTGCATCACAAACGATTAAATATACAGCGTTAAATATGCCAGAAAATTTTTTTTAATATAAACTATACGAGTATATATTTTTTAGACAATCTGCTCAGACCGAGTAAACTCTTTTGCGATTTAATTTTAAAATATTATATAAATCAATAAATAAAAAATTCATTATTATTGATATATTATTATCGTTATGGTGCGTTTTTGTGATATACGTACAATTAGTGTTGTTCTGCGTGGTAGTAGTTATAGTTTCCTTTTGGAAATTCACAACGATTTCCATAACGTTTTCAACGCGTATCGAATAAAGTCGATTGACATTGATTTACGGTTTGTTCCGTAGAATAAATATTCAATATTAATATATTTAAATTCCAAAATAATTCTTAGTATAATACAACGCGATTTGCGCTCGTGAAATAACTTAAGGCTAATGTACCATGTGATCAGTTTCCCCATTTTTTCGTTAATAGGATATTATGTAAATGCTCCATCACTGCAGTGTACCTACTTTTTTTTTTTTGGTTTTAATCGAAATATTTTAGTATAATATAGTCGACTGTTCATTATACACTAACACCGCTCTGTTGAATATCACGTTGTCGAAAACAAGTGGACTGAAAATAGCGACGTGGATGAAAGTAACGAAGATTGGTTTTTGGCGCGTTCTAACGTTAAATTATAGTGTGGGATACCAGTATATTGATATTTATAAGAGCGTGCATCGTTTTTTTAAGTTAAATTCTAGAAATTCAATGTTTCAAAATATGTAAAAACAAGTGCAATTATACTGTATTTTAATTTAATAGGTCATTATAACGATATTTCTATCGTAAACTCGTTCGAATCGTAATTAATATTAAATCAACACTATTTGCGGTTGGAAAATATTCAACGAATTTTTATAGAGTTCTTAAAAATGTAGAAAGCTTCGATATAGTCTCTTAGAATCAATAAAATTTTAGTTGCGTATAGTTTATATTTATGAATATATAATTAATTACAATATAGTGTTTTTTTCTTCCGGGGCTATATTAAGAATTTCCTTTGTTGATGTTTTTATTTTACCTATGAAATATAAATACGTACAAAGAAAATCTACTCGAAATAAAAAAAAATCAAAACATAATTTCTATACGCTATTTCTTAGCATTTATTAATAGCGATAATATCTCGTGTTCGGGAAGAAAAATCAGACTGCTCCAAAGTGTTTTCCAGGAGATTTCGGTTTTGAATACTACCGCAGTTTTTGTACCAAAAAAAAAAAAACAAAAATGATATGTATACCATTTAAGTACGTATTCTGATATTCAAAAGACTTTAAAAACCGTAATTTATTAAACTGTATAATTAATCACAAAGTTATTCGTATTTTTTTTCTTTTTATCTTTGTACATATTTTTAAACACGACCGCATAGTATCCAATTGTATTGTGATTACGATAATTATTTATATATATTTTTATATAATAAACAAAGACTTTATGTATCAAAAATCCACGTACCGGGTAAATTTTCTATCATTAGTCAGCGATTATTGGCGAGAATTCACGAATTAATTTTATTGCGAAATCCTTTATTTATCATTGAATTATTAAATGATTATTATTCGTAGATCGTTTTCAAAGTCATATCCATTGTACGATAAACAAATGTTAAATAGCCTGTGCTATAGAAATATATCAAATAAATAAAAATGATTTTTCAATATTCCGATTTATTAAATATTGTGTGTTGATCAAAGAATTCTTATTTACTTCGACGGAAATTGTATAAGCGGGGCCGTACGTTTATTGTAATAACAACTGTATGTTTTATCGATATACGTTATAGTTAGTGGTTAAAACTATAACTTGATTGGAAGTTTAACGGGCTTCAAATTTTCGGATAAAACGTTTCCAAAACGCGGACATTTCTCAAAATATGTAAGTACATTCCACAATGAATTAAATTGAAAATAATTGTTACTCGGGTAATATGGTATTTTAAAAATCAACACGGTTTCGTATTCCCGTATTAAAACATGTTAATATGTAAAGAATATTCCGAATATTAAAACCATCGGTTTCCATTTAAAAATCAATAGTCCATATACAATCATAACGAATAAGGGATGTGTGTAAAAATATATTGAAGGCGAAAAAAAAACTTTCTAAAAAAAAAAATAATAATAATAATTTATATTTCCCATTACGTATGGCTTGTAATGAAAAAAATTGCCCTGTATTGTTTGGTCACGAAAAAAAAACACAAAAATTACAACGCTTTTATTAAAATACTTTCCAACGCCTTTATTTTATTTTTATTTTTTTAATATAAGCGTAGATCGTAAATCATTAATCGCTTTTATTCGCTTCGCGGCCGACCATTTTTTTTTTTTTTTTTTTAGCAAAAGTTATTTCGAATGTGGCAACAAGTGGATTACCACCACCAAACGATCCGCCGCAGTATACCGTATATATTAATCATTAAATATCAATATAATTAAGGTGAAAATCCGTTCAAAACGCATAATATATAACAAAACTCGTCGTCGCCGAAGCAATTCGAATAATTCGAAAATTATTAAAAACGTTGAAATATCGAAAAAAAAAATTAATTTTTAATTTGTGGTCAGAATAATGGTTCCAGTACTCGACCCGCCGCGGTGTTCACCAGATTAAAATCCTCCGGACAATTTCCCCGTTCCCGGAGTTGAAAATGGAGCTCAAGGGGCACCGCGTTTTGCCGCTGCACCGGTTCAACAAATAAGCCGTAAAAGATCGCCAGGACGTTTTTGAAACAGACTCCTGGTTGGCCACGGGGAAAAACTTTAGGGCTGCGCGCAAGAAGTCGTATAGAATTTCACCTAGTCAAAAGATATTTGCTTTTTGAGGTTTTTTTTAAAAATTATTTTCATTTCCTAATCTCTGTGGCGCTGTAGTCTCTCATCAGAGTGAAATTCGCACCGTACACGTCGCGGTCGAAAGTCCTGTGTACACACGAACGTTGGAACGCTCATGGAAAAGGGGTACGGACGGGGCACTACGGAGCTACTACGACGAGAATATTTCCCACAGCCCGTGTATATTGCCGTCGTAAAACCGTCGGATTAAAGAGCCTCTTTTCCTCGGGCGGGCAACACTTAACCGGTGATTTATATTCATTTATTGGAAGCCGTATATACACACACACACTATATTATATACATATACGAAGGCCCACGTAAGTGCTGCTCTCGTATATAACCACCATGAATTATAAACCAATAACGACTCAGATTTATCTAATGGAGGAGGTACTTTTTTTTCTCTCTCTCTCTCTCCTCTTATGCCGCGCTTCGTACACCACTCGTCGTCCGTATACGCGTCCGTAAATAAACAGGGTGTCTAAAAAAAAAAAGCTTTTTGAAAAAAATACGATTTATTTCTCACTCTCTCTCTCACGAAAAAATTACTATACGGACTCCCGTTCAAGTGTAAAAAAAAAATTTTAGACAGGGGACGCTTTAACGGAATCGACCAAAAAAAAAAAAAAGAAATGTGACGAATCTAATATTCTCGATCTCCTTCGATCCTTCGAAACTTGGCGAAAATCCTTAAGAGAACCGGATGAGATCACTGATGAGAGCCTGAAAGTCGTCGGCGAATTCCGGCCAGTCACGACAAATTCTCGATCACGAACAGTACCCGAAACAGCAGCGAGAATATACGTGAGAGCATTTTTTTTTTAAAAAAAAGAAAAAGCTTTTTTTTGGAACACACTGTATACACACATATATATTTAATACGCCACAGCACTTCTCCGTCCGCGTTTCACGACCACCGCCGCAGCATCCGATTTCCCCTTATAAATCATCCCTCATTCTTATCTGTTGCCGTGCTCGGCGGTGTTTATTAAACGGGCGCGAGCGAGTTGAGAGCGCACGCGTACGCGCCAATAATAATACTACACGTCTCTTTTTATATATTATATTTTTAAAATCAATCACTTTTTTTCCTTATTTTCGACAACACCCGTCGCCGCCGCCACACGTACGCTTTTCGCTGTACCTATATTACAATATGTCGGCATTTATTAAATTTATACACAATATTTTCTTTTTTATATTATCATTTTTTTTTTACACTTAGAAGTACCTGCACTTGTGTTTAGTGAATTTTTTAAATTTACTTAACTCTTTATGAGGGAAAAAGTACTAAATATATAGACAAGAATTTGTTTTCCGCAATCACATCGAAATCATTAAATCCTATATAATATATATATAACATAACGGCGCACGAATTTTAACTAGTTAAGTTAATATTAAATTTAACTTATTAACTTACTGACGTCCATCGGTGTATGTATAGTGTCCAGAGCGGTCGGAGGTCTGCAGAAAAATACTCAATTTTCATCGTTTGAAAAATGACAAATTCCAAATAAGTAATTCTGTATTGCTGTGTTTTTTTTTTCGCGAAGGAATATCTCCCCCGTCACGGGATGTTTACAGTTCGTTTACAGCAATGATTCTCGACTCAACTCAAGCCGCGGATCACTGCTTAATATTAAATTCTGTGTCCTAATATAATATATTGAATAATAACTGTACAAGTGAAATAGGCGATTAAATGAGCAACACCACAGTAAATATCGAGGAATAAATATTAAAAACTTTTATTCGTTGACATTTAGTAAAACAATTTAAATGAATAGTTATACTCTATCCGTGTGGCTATTATTTCGTACTTCTTCGACCAGTTGTGACGTTCTTGGAACGATGCTGTCGCTTAAAGCGAAGCCCCATATAATATGACATGATGGAATAAAAATTTCGCTCCCTACATTTTCAGTTCCGACGCAACATTGTTCTTTAATTTTAAACAAAAAATTGATGTGAATTTAAGAGAAAAACAACTTTGACACCACGGATCACCAGTCGGGTATACCACTGCAGGTGTACAGGAATCGGTAGACGCGTTTATTTATTTTATGACAGCTGATAATTATTCGTATATGAAAAGTCATAGTAAACCCACAAAGAAACTATAGTTATTTGTTTTTCGACGTGTGCAAGTCGGATGACTTCTCCAAAGTCACACGTTCAAAAAAATTGTTTTATTAATTATCGCGTTTCACTTTTATTTTTACATAATGCGTACTAAAAAAAAAAAAAAAAACGTATCTCCACTATAAAAATTCGATTTCATCACGGAAATTCAGCTGCGTGAGTTATAAACAAAACGTATATTTATCGTTTGTTTACAACATAAAATAATCAAATCTATAATTTTGGTTTAACGTGTCTGAAACACGTGGCGCCGCGTAAGCCGAAATTTAATATTTTTGTCGATTTTTTTTTTACTTTTTTTCTCTTGGTAACGCGTAAGTTTCTCGTGACGTTTCGCTGAGTTATATTCAAAAAAAAATAATAAAATATATAAAAGAAAAAAAAAGCGATTTTCACGCGCTCGTTCTTTATTTGACACCGAAAATGACTGATAACGATTGCGTAGAACACTGCGCAGCAGTATAAGAATTCGTGTACAAAGCACCATACAGCTGCTCGCCTGCACACAAATACTTATTGAATTGAAATCGGAGTACATAACAAATTAATGTGCCGAATTCGAACGCGCGTCTTTCTTGGAGCTTTAAATTTATTACGAAAAAGGAGTTTGCGCGAATTCACTTCGCATTCGAGAGTTTCACACTGAACTTTATATTATAAATATTATTGAAATCACGTAATACAATTTTATATTCGCCGCGTTGTAATAATTGCATTTGTACCGTTTGTCCAGATCGCGCGATACGGATTTAATTCGATTAATTCGATTTTCAAAATGTACGAGTGTTTTAAATGAACTGCAGACGACAAAAAAAAAAAATAAATAAGGAGCCGCGGGTGTCGCCTAAATGAATTATTCGGATAAAGAGTTTTGATATCGCTATGAATTTGAAAGCGACGTGATCAATCGTTACGTTCGATAAAACGATTCTGAGCGGAGCTTCGGCACAATATTTATTATTATTAATAATATGTATGGTATAAAATATTGTGTATAGAGTACATAATAATCGTCCATTACATTATTTTAGTACGATTTCATACAATAAACCCGGGTAGCTGAAAATTTTAAATTTTAATTGTCAATTCCCGTCAAAACAAAATGTACTTTGTCGAAAAATTTAATATTGTAATAAATGTTTACATGGATTTTTCGTATATAGTTGAAATAACGTAGCGGATCTGTGCTATACCTGTACAATTTTCAGCTTTTAAAACCAAACATTATTTCTTTTATGACTTAAAATCCTCTAACACCTAATAATGGCAATTAAAGAATTCCAAATTTTATTATTTTTTTTTTGTAGTTTTTTTTTGTGCCACGTTCAAAAAACTATTGAAAAATTGCAAATTTCGGTTTGTCCCGAATTGCGCACAAGAAAAACTATTGGGAAAAAGCGGACAACTTTTTTAATATAAATATTACCGATAATACATAAAATTTAGTACCGGAACGTACCTAACGAGGTCATCCGAGCGTTATTTCTAGTCGAAAATTTGTACATAGAAAAAAAATATATCCGTCATTGTATAACCAATGGCTCGAAATCTAAAATATAAACAGATATTTATAAAGACGATATTATAAAAATTGTGTTTTATATAATACGTTATTATTCAGAGATATCGCGCTATCAGTGCATTTTTTTTTTATTATATTTTCAAGAGTATTTAATTTATATATATATATTATCCATAATATTTATCCAATATTAGGTAATACAAATAAAATATTTTATAAAATACAATGTTTATTAAGTGTTGAATTTAAAATATTTTGCCTCAAAATGCCAAAAAGGTTCAAAAAATGGTTGATAAATTATTGATTAAAAACTTATTATAAATCAAAACTCAATGTTTATTAAATGATCACATTTTTCAAAAAAAAATATTAAATAAATATTTTATTAATATTCCAGTGCTGTGTGGTTTTGTACGCGCACTTAGAGAACACGTACGTATGTATACTAAATATGGAAATAAAAACGCCTGAATAGGGAAGAGTTTTGTGAATTTTAAATTTCAAAACAGTACTCAAATACTTCTCTTACAAAAGTGTTTTAGTAATGCTTAAATATTTTTGAAAAAAAATAAATTCGATTTTTTTTTTTTCGAATCAGCTGCAACGTTCACGGCAATCAGATAATAACTATTGTCGGTTATTGCAGGTAAAGTTAAATTGGTATATTACATTATTGCAAACGGTACACGAAATTTTAGCTGATAATATATCGTTCAGCTATATATACGTGAAAAGTAATTTACAAAAGTTTACATAAATTGTGATAATATATACTTTAATTACGAAAAAAAAAAATTATTCAAATATATATGTATATGATAATGTTCGTATGTTTTACAACGTTTATTAGCAATAAAATATTATAGTATTACGAGTATAACAAGTTCGGTTAGTAGTGTTTTAAACGTAATCGCCATCACAATAATAATCATAGCGTTTGAAACTCGACGCACGAGTCGGTGTAACACTTTGTTCGAGACGTTGGAAACGTCCAAAACTAGAGAGTAATTTGTGTTTGTGTTCAAATTTATAACATTTCCCCGAATCGTTCATGAACGTTCGAGTGATTTCATTCTTAAAGTCTGCTAAATAATATCGCAGTAAGACACGGTTTTGGAGAAACGCGACAAAACGGTCTAAAATTATAATATTATGTCGAGCGAGACGACTGTCAGCACGGACTTATTCGACTCGTCTCCAATTTGTTATTGTATTATTGGCGAATTCCGAAGAGCTCGGCTGCAAGCGAAAATTACAACGATATTATTACATACTTCTCAGTCTGACTCCGACTTTATTTTATCATCTAATACGTTGTCCAATGATAACTACCGGCCGTCTTTAAGAATATTCAACTGTACGAAAGTCGTTAATAATAAGTATTAAAAAAAAAAAAAATTTTTTTAATTAAAAACTCTTTCTTGAAAACGTCTCGTAGGTCGTATGTTTTGTGAAAGTTGCGATAAATATTTCTCGGTACCGCGAGATTTTCAGTTATATAAATTATTATAATATTACTAATAAAAATGGCAATAAGTTTCTTTTTAAAGAAACATGTTTGCCGAAAAAATTACAATAATTTTGCAATATATACTATATAACACAAGTCTTCGTCTCAATGTGTATTCGAATACGTTTTATTCATATCGATATTCTTCTAAATACCCGTTTTCTGGCAAAAAACGAAATATTTCATTTTTTTTTTTTTTTTATTATGTAAATATACATTTTCGCAACACTGTTGAGTTTACACGCTAAAAATCTCGATAAATTCAAATAATAATATATTTATATTAACGTGGAAGTAGACAAATGATCCGTAGATAACATAGATCTATGACACGATCAATTTATCTAGATAAAGATATTGATACAAGACAAAATAAAAATATGTCTATTTAACATTTTTTTTTTTTTAATTATAAATTATTACTTTTAACAGTAGGTTTTTGCAATTATTATTTTTAGTAAGACTGTCAATGATCTAGCAATGAGGTTTTGATATTTTTAATTCTTAATTTATCTAGATAATTATAACGTAATGTAAGTATTAAATTTTTACTTAAGTTATTTATCTTAAATTTAGCACGACACTGAAAATGAATATTGACATGTAATTATTTATATGAACGTATTATAATAATTCATGTAAAAATAAAAAATAAAATAACGAAACATTTTTACTTGCCCAAGCTCGTTTAAAATTTAAAAACGATAACCGGTAGTGTTATTGAAAACGTTATAAACAGTCGAATAAAAACATAAATTGAATTTAAACACTCGATTATTATTTCTTTTTCATAATTCGTTTTCTCTCCGAAATTTATCGTTTCCGGTACAGCGCTATATTTTATTTCTTCGAATAACCATTTGACTTTATAGTTCACGTCACACGCTGTAAATTTTACGAAAATCGTGATATTTCTTGGCAGTGAGAACTACGCAGTGGTGAATTTATTGGCTTATGTATTCGAAAAACTTTTTACATTGGCTTTGTAAATTCTGTTTAGATGACTGACAATCTGGATAGTGTCCAGTTCCAGTTTGCGTTTTTGATTCTTTATTACGCAACAGTATTCCTTGTGTATCCTTTATAAATGCTGCAGTGGAGTTTTTGAAAACTTCTTACTTTGTTTCCTTGTCAAACGCCGAAACGCGCGTATGGAATTTTTCCAAAGAAACTTTATAATAATGCATACCTACCAACGCATTGCGGTATTTCAATATACATAATATAAGTAACATTGTTATAATGTTATTTTCAATATTTCCATTGAAACTCAATCGTGTCAGGACTTGATTATTCTTAAACTGTGGCCATCAAACTGTTGCAGATTGCGGTTAATTAAACACTTCTAGTAACATGGTTTCTCATTAACTTTTTTTTATTTTCGAAAGTCATATATATTATATCGTAATCATACTATTTAATCAATGGCATTCCCTTAAAACGCTTTAAATATTTATTGTGTCATTACCTAATTTTTAAATAATTGATATATATATATATATATATGTATATATACATTGTTGTCTACCGAACCTAAAAAAAAATTGTTGCCAGTTTATGTAAATAATTTAATGAATATTTTTGTCTCCTCGTCTCAGATTGGAAAACACTGGTTTAAAATATTAATTTAAAAATAAATGATAGGTTCTGCGATAATTTAATTTTCATTTAACGCAAATCTTGTAATATCTTCACTTTATTTCCCCGCTACGTAGTACCGAAATTCCTCTTTAGGGGAATTCGCCTTGGTTGAGAACAATTGGATTAGACAGGATTCAAAATGAATATAACTTTTATGAACTTATTTCGGAACTACACGTTTAGTTGGAAGAGTGATAGGCGTAGGCAAAATAAATAAATGTGGTTATTGGTCGTTATAATAGTCATATTCGTATACTCGAGAGGATTTTTTTAAGGATTTGATACGACGGATAAATAAAGGTGTGATTTTTTGACACGGAATTCATATTTACTAGGACTGCCGGACCCGGTATATGGTGGAGACTGAAAGACTTGATCCGTCGGACCAACTCTGTCGGATTTTTCTTTTACGAGAATTGAATCATTTGAATTCCGTACACAAAAGGAATTTTCAGAGGATATAATCCAATAAGGACCAATGGAGCTGTTTTTTTTTTGTGGAGTAGATAAAGATATGGTTATGGATGTGTAGAATATCTGGCCATAATTATGCGCTGAATAAAGACGAGCGGAAAGAAGAACAATAATAATAGAATCCATTAATGCCTAAGCATATATTATACACATTCATTTATTCGTGTATACTTGAAAATGTTATTTCAGCAAGTAAGTTTTCTTAAAAAATAAATATACTATAAAAATAATCGAATAATATATTCGACGAACTTAAATATCAAAACACCGATTGCATATTTAAACGGATAAATGTATAAATATATTATATTATGCGTATGCACAATGGCGGTGTCGATTGAATATTCAGATCGCCGAATTCGACGGTTCTTCTTATTCCACGACGGGGTCGGCAGGATTCGTTAAAAACGAGACTTATATATATATATATATTATACTCGACAGACTTTTGAGAGATGTACTTTGTTACCGGGATCCGACACGACTTCTTCACCCCCATTTCACCGGCTTTTCGCCGTTGGAATAATGGAATGTTTTTACCGAAACTTAATTAAGCTTTAATTCTTTCGATAATCAGCTTTGTTTATATGTACTCGGGAAAAGGCACCACCATGCGCCGCCGCCGTCGTGGCAATAAATTATGCGAGACGCGTCCTCGTCAAGCCCATTTACACGGATTGTTACGATTCGTTAGGTTTTTGCATTCGGAATGCAACGACGAGAGACGGTAATTCCTTGTTGACTCTACTCTGCAGGCGTTCTTTTTTCTCTCTCGTTATTTTCGAATAAAATTTTTATTTTAGCTTTACAAGCCATCGAGGAATTCAACTGCCACAACTAGCGTTTCCTTCTTTCTCTGTTATATATGATGTGTTCCAGTCAACATATCGGGTCTGTGTCATTTTCTTCATAGGTCACTCGTCCATCTTCGGCGCGGTCTTCTTCTCGGTCTCGATCCATCCAATTTTTCGATCTTGGCACTTTTCAGTAATCTATGATCCGCTCGCCATACACGTCTAACTCATTTCAGCCGTACGTCCCCAACAAACTGGGACGCGTATTCCCATTTGTACAATTAATATAATTGGATATTCGACTCTGTGCATAGATCTTTCTTTGAAATGTTCTGAATTTTTCTTCATCACCCTTCGTAATAGCTCACGTGGCACCTGCATATATTCATAGAACTGTTCTCACACAGTTCATTGTATGTAGTTTGTAGTTACACTTTTGATATCAAGTTTTATTTAAAAAGCTTTGCTAGTGAGAAACAGCACCTATTGAAGATTTTTCAACGTGCATCTTGTGACTGTTGTTACCTATGTGTAATTATACCAGATAAATTACCCATTTTTTTTTTACATCATCGTGTATTTCACCTGCTCCGTGTTCCAATACTTAGACCAATGCTTTCATAAATTCCACCACGCTCTTCTTCACTTGCGTCTTTCCTACAATCACAATGGCAGTGACCGTATGCAATCGTATCACGTTTCTCCGTCATATTTTGCTTTCGTTTGTGAGAATTCTCGCACTACACTTTCCAGAGCGTGGTTGAATAATGTGACAAAGCGTGTCTCCTCGTCACTGTTAGTTCGTCAAAAAAATAGGATGACGTGTATCTCCTTCATGAATTTGACTGTACCGCAAGTTTTTGACTATCGTATATTCGTATAATAATCTTATTCGGGATTCCAACAAGGATAGTTTTACTCGGACTACAGTTCTATCCATAAGTTCGCTTATTTTTGTATATTATTTCATTTGTGCGTAAGCGTATGAAGCGATTTGCTCGGGACTTTGGTAAAAACGCCACTATACTCTTTTTCGATGCCAGCCAGCTCGCCGCATCCGCGTTTGAACTACTTTGTACGCGTGATACGCAGGAAGACAAGAAAAAAAAACAGATTTTCAATATACTCGCGATCCGAAAGCTCAGAAGACACTCAGGAAAAACAGAGAGAGAGAGAGAGAAAAAAAGCTAATATATCGGAGAATATGGACCGTATAAGTCTATATACCGTCGTATATATCTGTCAGAATATAGTTGCTATTTTCTCCCCTATTTTTGATGATGTGTGTATGTGTGTGTCTACATATGTGTATTTTATGTGTGTGTGTGTGTGTGTGTGTGTGTGTGTGTGACTCTCTCTCTTATTTCCTATCCGTTCCGTTAAACATTCGCTTTCCCTCCGCAGGTCGCAAGTTTTTTCCACCCCTCCATCCGTTTCCGCGAGACATTCGATAGAGGGCGACTTCTAAACACCCGCGTGCATGTGTGTATATAATATGTGCGTATATGTGTGTGGTGTATGAATCATATGGAAGCTTTATTTAGGCTTGAGAAAATAAAAACGTGTATATATATATATATATATATATATACGTTGAAAAAATACACGCCCCCGATGGTAATAAAAAAAAATATACCAGGCGAACTGTCGGAACACAAACATATATATTTTTCCCTTTTTTCATCCTGTCTTTTACTCTTACTTTTTCTCCCCAAAGCATCTGCAGTTAGTAGGTGCACTAAGCGACGGCGGCGGCAAAACCACGAGGCATTTTTTTTATTTTTTATTATTATTTATTTATCGCGGAATTAGCATACAACCGTGTCCCGATTATTATTCGTAATATTAAATAGCTATGTCATCGATCCGGCTTTTCGTGGCGAGTTATTTATTTTTTTTCATTAATAGTAATTCGACTTTATGAAAATATCGGTGGGCTGCACTGTAGATGATGATAATAATAATAATAATAATGCGATAGCGTCTCTGTCGATTGACAAAAAACGGTTCTTCACGAAAGCGTAAATGTGAATATTATAGGAAATTAAAAAAACGAAAATTGTTTAATTTAACATCGTTCATAAATCAAATAAAATAGTTTAATATTCTGAGAAACTGAGAGAGGAGGTGGTATGTTAGTGATTTTCCTTGAGACCCGCAAATGCGGCTCATACTAGTTGGGTCCTAGAAAAAGAAAACATTTTCTTGCCAATTTGAACAGACTCAGGAGTGTGTATGTTTATCAACTATATAGTTACCGTTATATGGTTTTATTTTCCGTGTTAGGCAACATTTTAAACTTTAATGTTTAATATAAAAAGATAACGATAATAATAATAGGTTGGTTGAAATTTAGATTCAGATTTTAGAAATTCGTAACAATTTTTTCCAATATTCTTTCAGTCATTTTTTCGTTAATGAAATTTCCTTTTGATATCATACAATTTGTTCTTTTTTCCAATGGGCTTCTCGTGTTAATATAAACGTCTATTCGAATGTGTATTTTTTTTCTTATTAATTGAAGAATATTGGGATAATCAGAATAAAATCTAATTCGGACAAAATTTTTATACACCAGCACCTAAATCGGGCAAAACGTATTACATAGCCCGACTCAATTCGGATGCAACTAAGGGGCCTCCTAAAAAACTCGAAGAGGAAAAGATTTCGTCGTGTGCTATCTAACACTGTTAATATTTCAGTACACAAAATATCTATTAAATATGTTATAAATTTTATTTTTGAAGTAGTTCACATCGTGTCAGCATAAAGACGAACAGCAAAGGGGTTTAGTATATTTTTATCGTATTGTGCAGTTAATACCCCGACATCTCATTGTTTTTAATCAAATAATTTGGAATTGTTGTTCTTCGAGAACCCTTTCTCCATGGTTTTGCCACTGTGGGAACAATGATGATATTGAAAATACTTAAAGTCTGAATAAATGTCAATTAACTGTATATTTCATTAGTAGTAGAGAATATTACCGATAAATATTAATAATACGCGTATTTTAATCCATAATCTTCCCTGGGCAGGAGCTCGACTGCAGGCGACTCGGTATTATATCGCTCCAAGAATCATGGCCAACTTATTGACACAATTTTGTCAAAACATATAGGAAGATTACTTTGGAAAACAGAACATAATTTGGGTTTGATGATCGAAAACTGTGATAAGTACAACTCATATATGATTCCTAAACGTCGGCGTTTGGTGGCGGAAAAATCGTAACGAATATTGGTCCAGATACATAACATAAGAGATGTTTGACGAGCACACAAACACACTTTGACAATTTATATATTGTTATAGTTATAGTCACTGTCCGTCCTCAGCTAGAACACCGATTTCCTTCCAATTTATTGGAATTTATTCATTCAATTTGTTCAAATTTCTGATTTCCCTGATTATTCTCGTGCCATCATCATCATACTTTTTATTTCTTATAAAATAAAATCATTTTTACGTCTTCACTCAGACAGTCCTTACTTTAAAACATATTATTCTTCTATACCACCAGTATTTCTGTATTACCTTTATTTTATTTCCAAATCAATATTTCCCAAATATAATAAATTATTGTCGTATAATACTCAAAACCCTTGGTTTCTCCTTCTTTTAAAATATTGTGAATATTTATTAAGTCAACAAATGAAAACTAAAAAAAAAAAAAAATCAACTAAAAAGAACTTCCCCTCAAAGAAAATAAAAAAATATCCAATCACACCGACGCCGTCAGATAGGTTTTACAAGTAAAATTATTTGAATAATTTGCCTCGGGCGTGCAAAATTATATCACCTCGACGCCGCTGCAGTACACTACACAGAAATAAAGATAACATTAAATTATTGTTATATTATCATTTCGCTCGTGGTGTGAAAAATATATTTTCATAGAAAAACGAATTAAAATATTCATAAATAATATTCGTATAACCTTTAAGCGGATAATTATTTGAATTTGAAAACTTTGCATTATAAATTTACATGTCTAAGTAAAATGTTTTGAAACTTACACATTGTTATGTGAAAACTTGAACGTGAAAATATTATATGTATATACGTATAATGTATAAATGAGATTTTGTTGATGGAAACTTCAAACACGGAAAGATATTTTTATTTAAGAAAATGACTCACTTTAAAGTCTAAGCAATATATTATAATAATATAGTGTTTGCTCGAGTTTTCAACGAGAATATTAACATTTTATATTTTTATCCGTGTTGTAATAAATACAAAATTAAAATCGCGAATTTCGTCGGCTTTCCTAACGATAAATAATTATTGTGTACATTTCTTTTCCCATTACGGAAATGATGTAATCGATTAAAACGCTATATTAATTTTCGGTTAAATATTTTCTGTGACCAATCGCATTATGTTTAAATTGCCGACCGCAATACTGAACGCTGTACCGCGTTAATTTATCGTTTCGTTTTGTTTTCAACAAATTAACAATGTCTAACGATATATTATAATGTTAATATTCCTCGTATTTCTAAATTATTATCATAACTGATACTTTTTGTGACATTGGATATTACGATTATAATTTATATTATTATAAAAATGGTGGACAAAATTAATGTCGGCGTGTAAGATTATTCGTGGGGTTTTGTTTAACTACATAACATATTGTGCTGTATAATGTACCATATTATTCGAGAATATACACTTATATTTGTCAGTGATTAATGCATTGTATAAAGAATCGTCTAGAATTTACCATATTATTATTATTATGTAAAGGTTTAGGGTTAGCATTTTTACCAAAAAAAAAAAAAATAAATAAATAAATAAAAAAATCTCAAAAAATATACATATTTATAACACAAATATTATGCTTTATAATATAATGTCTATGTTTTAATAAAATACCTACCCACAACGAGGAGAAACCGACCGTGACGCGACGCAAACGTTTTAATAAGCAATAAAATATCAAAGGCTTCCGTTGACGACAGAGAAAACGGAAAAATATCACATTTTTCATTTAAAAAAAAAAAAAAAGATATACTTACCTACGCTAAAATTTTCAAAATGATAAAAATGTGCATTTATTAATAAAAATGCTTAAATACGTGAAATAAAAAAATTGCTTGTTTTTAATGTCCGATAATGTGCAGTAATCTATTCATATTTCACTCGGCATCTTTTAGACAAATGAAAAAAAAATGCGAACTATCAAACATTATCACCCGTGGAGTTATAAGTATTCAGTTTACTAAAATTAGAATTTGTTGTTCGGCCTCTTAGAATAATCCTTCTACATCTATTGCTCAGTTATTTCAAAATATTCCAACTTCTAAAGCCCACATTTTAAATAAATCGTCCCAAGTCTCTTTTTTTATTTATCCGTCACTGCCCGCAAGTTTGTGTTTTAGCTTCTCTGTACGTCTGTGTTCAGCCCATTTATATTCACCTATCCATACCTTGTTTTTACTTCGTTTCCACTCTCCATCATCACCTGCACATCCCATATCGGCCTTGAAATTTCGCAATCTCTTTCTGTCAAATTACAAAAATTTATTCTTAGCGTCCAGTGCCCAGGTCCATACAGAATTACTGCTCGTATTGGTGTTACATATTACTGTTTTTTTACGTCTATTAAATAAACGTGACCCATCATCATCTCCATAATAACTTATTTTCCGCTTGCAATTTGACCACATTATTTATTTTTGCACTTCGTTTTATCTTAGGTAAATATTTAAATTGATTTAGTTTCTTAAATTCATATCACCTTGCGCATATACACTGGCAGATTCTCTCGTCTTTTCACGACCGTGTTCGTTTTATTTCGTTGACTTTTAAACCCATTTTTAAAGCTACATTGTAGCTACATCGTTCATCCATCCTGAGATTCCTGTTTAAAATCGATATCGTACTCGTGCATTCTTTTATTTTAATTCCATCTTGAAGCACATTATTTATCTTTCTAATGGTTTTTTTCCAACACAACGTTAACGATAACGTACGTCGTACAGTAAGAGAGTATCAGCTTGTCTTGCTCTTAATTTAACTGATGCTGGATATGAATTTGTCTTCTCTATTTTACTATTACAATAGTTTTTAATTATAATTACTGTTATTACTTTGATGATATTATGATGAAACTAAAATTCTTTCATAATAGCATAAAATTACAATATTCTCCGACACGGGATGGAAGTTACATTGATTTCCTCAATTAATTACTCTACGTGTACGCGTAATCATGTAGATATCGGTATGACGTTCAGACGAAATTTCGTCGAATCTTTCCAAGACAATAAATAATTCGTGTGATTGGTAAATAAAAATCCTAGAATGTTTTGTGCAGTGAAAAAAATAAAAAGCGTTTGCCGCGGTGTATGCAAGAAGAGAATACTACTGGAAGTCTAATCGAAACCGAACTTGTTAATCGTCATCGTCCTGTAGTATATAAATATAAATACACTAGATTGAAAATACACAAAATCTACAAATGAAAATCTTTAATGTATTTCAACGCATCACTTGACTTCGCCAATCAATATTATATAATTTTCTATGCGAATTTTTTTTTTTACTGCTATTGAATTGTATTTTTTTTTTTTTTTTTTTATAGTTGTCTCCATAACGCCTGAACAAATGTCCATTCGTCAAGAATATTATTATGATTATTATTTATGATTTTATTTTTTACAACTTTATTACAATCACGATTTGCACCAGCAGACCGACTTGGGAATTTTATTTTTTTTTTTAATATTTTATTGTAATTTCATTTGAAACCGTGCAAGTGTAAAACATCATCGTCTAAAATATTAATAACGGATTATACAGCAGTAAACAATAAATAATAATATTATCAACGTTTCCACAGCACCTTTATATACATATATAGTCGAGGAAATAAAAGTCGTAAAAAAAACTGTCGTTTTATTATATGTCTGAGCGGTTCCATTTCTTTTTTTCTTCGAAATAATGTGTCGCCTCTCCAGTTTGTCGAATTTCAAGTATTGTAGTTAGCTAAATGAAATGTATTCATTTTCGTTTCTCGTAATATTTATATATATATAATATATAAATATGTATTATATAATTTTTATCATAAAATTATCGATTTGTTTGTAATATATTTTGGTCAAACAGCAATATTTCTCATCTCTGCCTTTTTATCGTTTCGAACATAAATTCTAGTAGAATTATTTCAATATTACATTTTTTTAATGCGTCAAATTTTTATTTTTTTATTAGAAGCGTAAAGGCGAATTATTTTTGTCCTCTACTCTTGTCAATTTTTAAAACTAAAATTCATCAGTGAAGTGCAAAAAAAAATTGTTTTTTTTTCTTTACCAAAGCGTAGGAGAATTTAATTCGATACTTCAATTTTTTTTAAATATTCGTAAACACATAATTTGAATCATTTAGACGTAGAAATAATATAAATATGATTACGGATTTAAAAAACACACATTTGTTCGTGTAGAATCTCGTATTAGTGGTATATATATATATTTTTTTTTTTGTTACGAATGAAATTTTTAAAACGACATGAGTATACGTTTTTGTTTGCCAATAAAAATGCATCCCTTTGTAGTTTGCGTCGTAATAATATGTTAATTTTTAACTGAAGTGAAGCATATTGTTTTTCAATCACAGCAGCCGTCTTAAAGGACTCTTCCTGCAAACGCGTTTTGATTGTTAAGTGTTAAGGCAAATTTTCCAACATACTGAAATCGGCTTTTGCATGCTGAAGTTAATGTATTCACAATATACTAACGCGACGACACAGTCATCAAAATTAAAATCGCGCAATTTTAATTTATGAATTCGATAAATATGTAAATAGTTATACAAGGATATTTGATACGGGTCTGCTAAAATGTATGCCCTATAGCTACTTTCAAATAATATGCACAATATCTCGATTCAAATAAATAGAGGAGAAAAAGTGTTTTAGCGTATGAAATACTTTTCCAAACAAATTCAAAAGCCTAAAAGTATAGGAATACTTCGCTCTTTTTGATATGTTAAAAAATTAGTTTTTATTTCGGCACCATTTTACTTTTGAATTTCGAACAAAAGAGGATAGTTTAAGTTTAGTTATATTTTGACTTACAATATATATATATTTATAAATGGTAAAAAATGATCGAAAAAGTGTAAGAACAAAATCGTCCTTTATAGAACATTATACACAACACAGCTCGCCATCACAATAGAACAGCTACAATTCGGACAATCGTTTATTTTTATATAGTTTTTATGAACGATTTCTTCTGTTTATATAAATTATTATCGGACAAATGACTCGGATTTTCTTGGATTTTTGTTTGTTTTCAATTTAAAAAAAAAAATATCCCGCGATAAAAATGAAAATAAAAATAATAAAACATATTTAAAATTCGTATTTGAATATTGATTAACAAATGTCTATAAATAAGACTACCTGTAGTATTTATGTATAAAATAATATTCAGGGATTAAAGTCGAGGGAAAGACAAGGGGACTCAGTCCCCTACTTCTAACAGCCGTTAAAATACGTCTCTTTTAAAATTATTTTAAAATATATATACACTAAAAATTACGCCAAAATTATTTAATATGTTAATAATAATTTTTAATATTTTTAAATATAATTTTTAGTCATCGTGTAGGAATTAATTAATAAAACATTATAAATCGTGTACAACTAATTTTATCATATATACGTAATTATTTATTAATGTATTCTGTTTTTTTATGTTTGTAGGCATAAAGAGTCTATGAATAAGACTTTAAAAAAATGTCGATGTTCTTGCATTATGTAATTAACCGATTTAACTCTATTATTACATAAACCTATTAAGTTTTTAAAATGTTTGTTTCATTTTCGATCAATTAATATGTATAGACGTTAAAGAAATTCTAAACGTGTAAAGTCCAAAGAGAATATTAGTATGTATTCGATTCCTATCTCAACTATACGTGTCGAATCAATTGTATTATACAATTTTTAATTCATTATCCGTCTAAATATTTTTAATATAACGAACCAAAATTTTTAACCGTTTTGGAGAAACGGTATTGTTAGCACAGTCTCCTCTGTTTTTTTTCTCATCACTTTTGCTCCTGATAAAAGTATTGAAATCTATTTATTCATCAGCAGCAATTATATTGTGTGATTTTACCGATTGCATTTTTGGCGTTACCGCGTTAATATTCGATCGTTTTCACTGTCAGTCGGGAACCGCGGGACGAATGAACTGAAATGGACCAAAAAAAACCGACCCGTTCGTCGGCGATAATAAATTTAGAAAAAACTTAAAAATACTTAAAAGAGAGAGACAACACGACGTTCGCGAGCATCGGAATCGCGGACCACTCTCCCGCGGGAGAGATCCTGCGCAGCAAAACTGCATCGTTCCGAGACGGATACGGGGTGCTTCGACGCGGTTGTTTACAAAGTATATACGTAATATACGTAGATAATAATGAATTAATGGACTTTTATTGTCCGACCGAATACCACTTTTAAAATTAGTCGGCTGCAAGAACCCTCTCGGGAATTATATACTTCGCGGTGACATACGCGTATACACACTGCTGTACGACGTAAACTTTGCGAGAGAATCGCGCGGTGCTCCGCGACGGAAGTCGAAACGCATTGCCAACAGCATCAAAGCCGGTGGTAACAGTTTTCTCGTGATACGACATTATTATTATTATTATTCGTTAATATTATTATTATTAATAAAATATAGACAAAATAAAAAAAATAAAAAATAAATAAATGAAAAAATAAAAAGGATATGTAAAAAAATTAAAATTAAAATTAATACTCGTGAATAATAAAAAATCTGTATATGTATATTGTATATATATATAAACAATAAAATATATATATATATATAAATAAATGTATACTTAAATGTACAATACTGCCAATGAGTATTACGTAAAAAATGAAAAAAATATAAGGTTGTTGTATAAATACGTGTATTTCGAGCGGTTTCCACTAAAAGTCATCATCGGGTATAAATTACTTTTTGCAAAACACAACAACCAATAATGAAAAAATGACCAATTGTTGTATTTTGCAAAAAAGTAATTTATACCCGATGATGACTTTTAGTCGAAACCGGTCGAAATATACGTATTTATACAACAACCTAATATTTTTTTCATTTTTACGTAATACTCATTGGCAGTATAGTATATTTAAGCATATATTTATATATATATATATTATATTTATTGTTTATATATATACATAAACAGATTTTTTATTATTATTATTATTCGTTATATTATTATTATTATTATTATTCGTTATATTATTATTATTATTATTATTGTTATTATTATTGATATACACTCGTTTAAAAAGTTTATAATACACGAAAACAGCAAATGTATTATACATTCGACCTTTTCGGCCCTAACTGCAACCGCGTAGATTATTATTATTATTCGTGTGCTTTCGAACCGTAACGGAGAACGAATATTTTTCTCCTCGTTTTTTTTTTATTTTTTTTTTTATAAGTTATATTATGATGGCGGCGCGATAAATTTTTATTCCAGCTGCTTCGGGGTCCGGTGGTCGGTGATTCGGAAAAAAAAAAATCTAAACATCAATTTCCTCGGTACATATTCGTATTTTTTATTATTTTTTTCCTACGTCCCTTAAATCTCGCGTCCACCCCATCGTACGCACGGACGTAGCTAGATTTTTCAATCAGAGTGAAATTGTTTTCTAAGACAGAACAAAAATGAATTTTACGCGCATACTTACGAATGGAACGAATTTCATTCATTTCATTTCCTGAATTTATAACGTATAATTTTATTATCGTTTATACATTTTTAATTATTTTTATAATAATACGAGCTTAAATATAATCAAATACAATATATTTGTGTGAATGTAACTTTGATTTTTTTTTATAGTTTTTCTCGTTTTATTTATTGTCTTATTTACCCTCACATAATTTCATACATTACTCGCCGTACAAGTTGCACAAATATTTTTCGGGCTTTTATCGACACTGGTTGCGTATCCTCTTGAACATTTACAATATGCCGTTTGTAAAACACCGACAATATTATAATTTTGTACATTCCCTAAAATTCACCGAGATCGGTCGGACAACGAGTCGGCAGACAGAAAGAAATCCAAAGACTTTGGAAAACTGCAAAATATGAAGAATGTTTTTTGGTGAAACAACAATATAATAGTTATTAGCGAAAAAGATACGCGACAAAAAATCGAACGACACGTGGTTGATGTGTGTTGCTGTTAACCAGGCGCGGATCCAGAAATCACAAATGGGAGGGGAGAGCTATACGATGATTAGCTACCTGAAATTATACCTTTTTAAGTAGTTACTAATCCTGATCTAGAAATTATAAATTGTAAGCAGAAATAAACGCTTGACAAATATTATTGGTATTATAATATGTATAAGCTTTAAGTAATGACTACAGACCAAGGGGGAGGATAAAGCCCTTTAGCCACCCCTTTGGATCCGCGCCTGCCGTTAACCGATTTAAAAAAAAGGTTCAGGGTCGTCTGATGTACGAAGATGGATCGATATGGTTGTTAAAGAGGGTCTAAGAACTACTTGGAAGTCTGAAATTGGGACCATTTACCGAGAAAATTGATAAAACCGATATAAGATTTATCGGCATTGGTACATGGATTGTAACACGTAGTAAACGTATTGTTTTTATCGTCACAGAGGAGTGTGGCAAAATAATTTTTTATTCCAGCCGCCTCGGTCCGGAGATGATTTAGAACGACAGACATCAGTACATTTTTTTTTTTTTTGGTCGTTCATTATTATTCAATCTCGTCCACCCCATCGTACGCGTATTATAATATAAAAATTACGTATTATACTTACGTACACTGCGCGCGTTCAATTAATTCTCCCGAGTATCAACCGGCGGCACAAATAACCTATAAAATATATTATTATTATTACAGCAATAAATTATTCACGGCCGTAACGCGACGGCTTTAATATTGTAAACGGTTTTCTTGTAAAAATCACTTTCTTCGTCGAACTATATATACTGCGCCGTCATAACTTAACCGATCTGATTATACTTGTCTCGTGTTAAAAAATATATCGTTTTCGGTGTAAAAACGACATCGTCGTAATGTATCGTTTCAGCATTATTGCAGCGTTATTTATTAAATTATTTTGTTTAAAAACGATTTATTACGCGAATTTTTTAAGTAACTCGCTATTCTTTTGCAAATTAATTTTGTTCTTTTTTCAATACATATACCTACATACTGGGTACTGGATTCCGAAAAGTAATAATTCATATTGAGTAAATTAAGAGGAGAAAACAAGAACGAATCGCCAAAAAAAAAAATCCCAAACGGGAAAAAGCATTTAAAAAAATATTCATAAATATGTTCTGCACTAATGGTGACAACCCATACCGTAAAAATAACGAGAAGCTATAATTAAGTGAAGATTCGTTTCGATTGAAACGAATGACTTTTTATTAAATTTATATTTTTTTCATAAATAATCTGGTAGTGGGTAGATTTTTGTTTGACAAACACATCTTCTTTCCCCTTGTATGGTGCGTAATAGAAGCCTACTTATGTGAAATTACTGCAGGTCTTCTGATAGTAGTTCGTTTCGAAACATTATCATCGTTTTCTCGGCAATATTGCATTGTTAAAATTCTATGTTTTTTTTCTCTCTAAATAATGTAACGAAAAAATGAAAAAAAAAATCAAATGTCGTTTTAAACATTTTTTCAAGTCCAGATATCGTAAAATGTCCTCACGTTGAACCTGAACGCTTCTCCATTACTAAATCAATATGATGCGAATATTTTTTTATATTTTCAAAAAAAAAAAAGAGAAAATTTCGATTTTTGTGGATATATTAAACAGTATACATTTTTATAACACATCGAAAACGTTGATAGACTTTCAAATCGTTAAAATAATCGTCATGAATTTTCGTCGATAAGAAATTTTAGTATAATTTTCGCGCACACTTTTCTCGTCCGAAGATCCTCGTAGAAAACATTTTTCAAAATGTCTAAGTTCAAAGCTAATAATCAAACACTCATTCTTCGGTCAGAATTCAGTGGCTCGTGCACTTTAGTCACAGCGTCGTCATCTACACTTGTTCTTGAGGGTAGTCCACAGCGGGCTTCGTCGATGACGTCCTGCAGTCGACCTTCTCTGAGCGATTCGTGTCATCTGTCCGACTGAGATTTGGTACAGAGTTTGATTGCGTATCGCTGCACCTGGGATTTCTTCTGAGCAGAGGTTTACTTCATCGCGCGTACTGCTGCTCTGAGAGTTTAGAACCGACTGATGCCGGTCGGCGCGCCGTGTCGCCAACGTTCCCCATCACCGATACCAACCGGAGGGATCGCTCTGCGACGGAGTCAGAGAGAAGTATGTGACGCATTAGTTCTGTGACAAACCCTGTATATGCAAATTTCGTGTCGTTCGAACAGATTCGTCGAACCGCGTGCTGCGTATCCAATAAAAAAAATAAAAAGTAAATTAGTTCCGCGAAAACTAATAATCAAACGCATTACATATTTTATACCGCGTACTGCACAATCCCTCCTCACGTACGCAGGCACGAGACGATATTATGTGTGTTTGTTGTATACGTAATAAAGAGCAGCTGGTGTATGTGTGTGTGTGTGTGTGTGTTGGCATAACGATCGGGGCTGATGTGGTAGTCGTGTACATACACACGTATAATAATAATAATAATAATAAATATATATTTGGATTTCTAATTGAAAAGGATTTCTGCCCTCGAAGTCGTTCCACCGACACAGGATCCGACACGGATATTACAAACGTACTGTAAAATATAAAGCCTCTAGTCGGCGTCCGAAGCGCGCGCGTCAAGTGTGTGTCTGGTAAATACACATCGCGCAGTCCTGCTGCTGCTAATAATAACAACAACGGGAAACCGACGAATCGCGCTGGTGTGTATGTGGTGTGTGCGTTAGGTGAATAATATTGTTTTGCCTCGGTGAAGGAGCTTCTCATCGAGAACATCCGAACGGGGCATACTACATATTATAGGTACACGCTTAGGCTACAATAATAATCCCTTCGAAATTCCATCGTAAATTAACTATTATTACAGTGTTTTTATAGGTTTTTTTTCAATATACATGTATAAATACATTTTACTTTTTTTGTACTTTAACAATAAAAGAACAGAATGTAAAAAACGTTCGGAATGTAAGTTATATGAGTTCGGAGATGCAGCTCTCATCCCTTCACTCACAAAAAAAAAAAAAAATTCCAGGAACATTTTTGAATTTTGTATTGTTTTTATTCGATATATATATATATATATATATACAATATTTAACGATTCAATTAAAATGTCGTGTGGACTACAAAAGCGGTTGGTACTGGATATGGAATAAAAAAAAAGTTCAATTACAATATTGTATAGTAATAAATATGTAAAACTATGAAAAAAAAAAGTCATATATATATATAAAAATAAATAGGTGCCTACGTAATAAATTGCGGGTTTTATATATAATAAATATTATCGAAAATACAAATGTAATTAAATATTACAAAGTATATTAAATATTGTCAATAACAATCCTTGTAGTTTTTAAACATTTTTTGAACACCATGAACAGAACTGCAGCTGTCGCTTTATGTGCTACATCTAGGGTTGCCATAATTTCATCAAGTAAAACCGGGACAGACAGAAAAATAGTAAATAAATTTAGAATTAAATATTATTGAACTATATTCGCCATTGGATATGTATTAAAAAAACGACACAAATTGCTTCAAATTCATTACTACCTTTTTTTATAAAACTCCAAGTAACGGAAAACTCATCACGAAAGTGACATTTTCTTTTTGGTGCCATAATAACGAATAAAATAATAAAAACGAACAATCTAGGCTACGGTCTACGAGTGACTATAGTGACTACGACCTACGTTCTACTGATGTAAAAGTCATTAGTCTGTCTCTGTATCACCCGTATGGCTTATATCGATTATCGATAAGACGATAAAATATAAAAATAAAACACGTAAACTGCATAGTGCACAGCGCACATGACTTGTTTGTTGTTCTCGAATATTACGGTATTATTATTTTATATTTAGCCTATGGATTTATCAATTATTCGTTATCTTTAACATTAACATGTTGACTCTCGATTTCAATTATTATTTTTAAAAATAAAATTGTAGAAATTAAACAATTTTAATTTTTTCCTAAAACCGGGACATATAGGCGTCCCGAAAAATGTTTTCGGGACACCGGGACACAAAGTCAAAAACCGGTGACAGTCCCGGTTTTCCGGGACGTATGGCAACCCTAGCTACATTAATTGTTCACCGACGTCGACGTCGACATCAGAGAAAATATTGGGTCCATCCTATATTGAGTACGCATAATATATATTGAAAGAAAATCCCAAAAACTTTTTCGAATATTACAGAATGTTATCTAATTTTTAAAATTATAAAACTAACTGTAAACTGTGTTGTGTGTATTATTATTAATTAAATATATTAAGTACATTTATTAAATGGTATTATGTAGAAATGGTTATCAAATATTATAAGCTGCGTGTTTTCCCGCACGTGTGTTCAATCTGCAATGGAGCGTGAAAAACAGCTTTGGAATGGACCCCCCCCCCCGGCGCGTTTCACGAGCGGGAGACCTTGAAGACGCAAACTATTCTGCTTCACTGGCGTGAAATCACGCCGCGTGTGGCCGGCCCGGTTACATTTATTTAGGTCTATATTTTTAGCGGGTTTTCCCGCGGCACTCGCGCGTCAAAACACGCACGTGTGGCCGTAGCCTAATATTTTATAACGTTTTTGTTCTTTTGTGTTTCGACCTCGTGGTTTTCCACGTGCAGTGGCGTCATTTCAGTTTTCCAAAGGGGGAGGCAAAATATTTAACCGGCCCATTTAACTATTTTCCACTTACATTTAGCTCAATACGATTTCTGTTTTACATAATTTTGATATTTTCGTTATCGTGGGCACGCGCGAATCGCCTAATATTTTTTATTTATTTTTTTTTTTTTGGGGGGGGGGAGAAAATTCATTATTTTGTCAACTATAATAAATGTATTATAAATGACTATATAGTACTTATGAGATTCAAGTTTTGAAATTTCCCTTGTATAACATTAAACATATTGTTAGAAATTACGTTTTGTGACATGTTCTGAACATCTTGTTCAGTTATTTTCCTCTCTTTCTCGCCGTCTTGGTCACACAACCTTCTTTAGCTTTTTTCATTTTTATTTTTTCACGCTTGCCACTCACAAATTATGTATACATAATAAAACATACGTTCGAAACGTTAAAGAACGGCTAAACAAATTCGTTTATGCCGTACGCGATACAGCCATACAGATTACAGGTACGTCGTCAACCGTCAAACGTACATCCTATATTCTTTATAATTTACGCACTGCCTTTAGGTAACGATAACCGTGTTTATTGAAAAAAATCCAGAACTGGTAAGCTGTAACCGCGAATTAATCGCCTTTAATCGTGGTTATATGACCTGCATACTTTTTAATTGTATTGGTAATTTAATTTTAATCCACTGTTTGCCACGCGATTTGTTATTACTACTCATAACTCGATAGTCATTACTTCAGATTTGGTTAGAATAACTTCAACATCATCTCGGCACAAATCATGTCGGCCCACAATGAACAAGGGGGGGCAAATGCCCACCCTGCCCCCCACCAAATGACGCCACTGTCCACGTGTACAGATTACAGACTGACATCGTATTGATATTTGTTTATTTTAAACATTTCGATCGGATAAAAGTTTACCAAAACCATCCGAATTCAATAGGTTATATTATACAATATATTGATGAAACGATCGCCAAATGGCCGGATCCTCGCGTTAATAATTTCTCTGATCTTTAAATATCTCATGCGGCATTCATTAATGTAAACTATATATCTTGTATGTCCCGCGGTTGATTTTGTATAGTGTATGTAGCGAACGATTCGTGTCGGAAAATATCGAATTATTCCGTTTTAGATTCTGAGCGGAGCGAGGGATCTAGTGGTTTTACAATGATGTTTATTTTTATTTATCTTTTTTTTTCTATCCTGTATACAGATATTCGAACAGAAGAAGTGCTCCGATCTCTTCGGTCACAGTTTGTTTGCGGCAGCAATTCGCATCTAGTCGGTACTTAAGAGAGATCATTTTTGCGATTTTCTCAATAGTTTTTTAACGCGACGCGATAAACTACTATTACGAAAAACCGCTAGAAATGGGATTTCGTCAATATCACGTACAGTTTTTACGCTATAATTTCGAAAATAATTATTCTATTATCTTGAAATTTGTAACAAAACTATATCTTTGCACTATACAACTTCAAAAAAATTTTCAAAAAGTTTCATTTAATTTTAGACTATTTATAGCTATTTTTTAGATTTTGCGGGTTTTCATTCATAAAACAGTTAATTTTGAGTTGAAATTTGGACACAACGTCAGACAAAGTTTATTGCACCGAAGCTCCGCTCAAAATCATTCTATCGATTGCAACGATTTATCATCGCTTTCAAATTTATTACAAAAACAAAACTCTAAAATCTTTATCCGAGTAATTCACTTAAGCGTTATCCACAACACCCCGCGGCTCGCTACCTTTTTTGTTTCAAGGCTCGCCAATTGATATTTGAAACCCGACAAAGTATCAGAATACATGTGGAAATTAATTATTCGATAACACAATATACGTGTATTATCGTCTAGTTCTGTTTTTGAAAAGATCGAAAAACGTTTCTATGGTCGGATATCGCGCGATATGTGTAAATTAAAACGCGCGTTTTTCGAATATCGAAAATTCGTGTCCGCCGGAGACTAGTCTATTGCAGTAATTGAATTTTTTATTTCGAACGAGCGCGTGTGATGTATTTCGTTTCCTGCAAACACGTTAATAATACACGGATGACACGCGTGATGTTCTTCATCAGAAAAAAATGTGTATATCGTATGAATTTCATATTATGCTATACGCGAGATTTGAATTCGATCGAATATAATATTATTCCGAATTCCGCGTGGTTTTCCAATTCGATTACGAACTCGTATTGTAATAAATTTCCCGACGTACAACAGCCGATAACGAGTCGTATTTTCTAGTAAAAAAATATTAATTGCGCGTGTTTGTTTGGAAATGTTCGCCTGATACGAGTTTGTAAACACGAGTTTAAAAGACTTTTATAATAATTATTCGATTAACACGAACGAGGTATTAAAATTAATATCGAACGCGTATACGTGTGTAACGAGTATTGACGATAATTCCACGGTAATAGTGGAAATAATTTCCAACAAAAAATTTCTCATGAATATTTCCGCGCGCTCTGATACTTAGAAAACCATTTCGTAATACTGTTTTGTGTATCGTTGAAATTGCGTTGAAAACGTCTACAGAAAAGTTCATCGCGCACACAGAAAATTTCAGGAATTCGTTTTAATGTACATATATAGTATATACTCGCAAAGACATATTATAATATTAAATTCAGCTACCTACCGGTCCGATATAGAATTTATTATATGTTTATATTTTTGTAATGATCGCATATATATATATATGTTCCGTTCGGATAAAACGGCGCTGCATATTTCTCTACAGCAGTAATTTCTGTTTACGTTTTCTCGTGAAAACGTTATTTGATCTCTTTTAACCCGTTTTTATTTTTTGTCCGCGCTCTGTCACAGACGTTTTTTACTCAGACAAAACGAAGTTTAATAACAAAAAAAAAAACAATCATCCGACAGTCGAAGACTGCAGAATTGAACGTTTCGTATAATATGATTATACGAAAACTATACATTTTTAATAATAATAAATTGTTTTTTTCTTTTTATTATCGGTTCAGCGTAGTCGAAACGAAAATGGAGTATCTGAAATACTACTGAAATATTTGTGAGAAAAAAATATATATGTAGTTACTAATAAAAGTATTTGAAATGCTTTCAAACACCGAAAGTAATAGCTGTCATTAATCAAAAGAGATATTTTCGGTGAAATATCTAGGGGGAGAAACAGTATAGTTAAGCCGACGACGTTTTTCTATCACGTTTGTGTAAACAGCGATAATATAATTTATATTGTAAAAAGTATATTCATTACTATAACAGAAGTACACTTAAATACACATTACGACAGTGCGATAATAAACGATTTTCTTCGGTTTTTTTTTTTTTTATGGAAATCGTACGAATTCAATTCGTTCTCTTATAGGTATTTTCTGTTTTTTCGTTAACGAGTCCGTACAATACGCGCATATAAACGGAAATACTTTCAATCATCCGATCGCGTGATTCGTCCAAATATACGGCACAATTTTCAATATTATTTCTACGCGTCGAATAGCCAAAATACGAAATGTTTACTGTAAACACATTACTGGCTGAATTCACCGGGCCGTTAACAGTTAAACTTATATTCACATTAATATATATATAACGGGTATAATCATAAGCGCAATTTGGATTAAATTTATGGCGGTGTGCTGGATTTCAAAAGAAGTAAAAATTCGATGATGCGATTAAAAATTTGGGAGACCTAATATGAAATTTGGGGGTGCTAAGCACAATCCAAGCACTCCCCAAATTGCGCCTATGGGTATAATATTGATTTATTAATAGCTGCTGTACGGTACACGACAACGTCCAGATTAAGCGGTTGCTAACGATACAAATAATTCTAAGTAGGTACTGTATATTATTGTTTTTTTGTTCTTGTTAAAAATCTATTTTACAATATTTTTATATACATAGGCCTTAGTTTTTTCTTTTTTTAGTTTTATTGTGCGACCGAATCGTGTTGAGAAAAAAATTCTACAAAAATGTTTACAACCGAGATCGGTAACCATAAATGTCAATGATATGTATTGTATGGCCCCTGATATCCGACGGAAGAATCTTAAAAGTCAATTTTAGTATATCCACGTGATCCACGTCCTACGGAAAATCGTTATAGCTATTATTTCGGAAACAAAATTAGACATGTGGTTG
Organism: Slavum lentiscoides; assembly: GCA_032441835.1. NCBI lineage: Eukaryota > Metazoa > Arthropoda > Insecta > Hemiptera > Aphididae > Slavum > Slavum lentiscoides. Next base: position 2,301,057 of record CM063713.1, read on the forward strand.
GATGGTCCGCGAGAAATTCTCCGTTGTCAAGTGACACCGATTTTCTTTTCGTAATTGCTTATACCCATTTTCGTGTTAAAATGTTTAACGTTAAAAAACGGTTAAAAATTGTTGGCCGCATTGTAACCCCGTGGTAATCGGAAAATCAATAATACTGCATTTTCTCGTGTGAAAGAGCTTGTCGCTCTCGTCCCATCACACGGATATTTTACAAACTGTGCCTAATAGCTATCTGCGTAAATTACTCCTCTACGAATAAAAAACAAAACGCATCTCGATTATTTCCAGTGGTTTTTTTTTGTACGATGCGCGCGCAGACATAGACACGTTCGTATTTAGCGGCTCTAATATATTACGTTGTACGTCGACTAAAATGGCGTAATATGTATTACGTACAGTGCGATTCGGCAATTTCCAATCCAATGGTTCCGACGATACATATACGCGTATCTATACATCGTAATAACGTATTGTATTATTATTGGGTGTCTATACATAATGTTGAATTACTATTCAAATCAAACGAGATTGAAATATATCGTAATCATTACCATCTGCTATAGATATAATATTATTCTAATATTATCCGTGTATAATTTTATACAACTAAGCGTCAAACCCATAACACACGAAGCGTTAAATAAATGCCGTTTTTACAATTGCAATTTTTTTCAACAGTCTTTACCATAAAAAACCCATTGAATCTGATTTCCGGCATGATTATCACCGCGATACTTATCGTAAACAGCTTCTGAATTCCGTCCCGATCGAGATCTTCATTCGTCACTGCCTTTATGCCTTTTTTTTCGTGTAAAGAGACGAGCGTGGTAGACACTCAGCGAACGCTAGGTCAGGGCTATACAGTAGTGAATTATCGAGTTGTTCGCGGCCAAACGAGACCGTGGGTTCGACGAGCTACGTGTAAACGGGCATTGTCATGAAGCGAAACAATCCCTTTACCGAGCGTGCCAAGCCTTTTGTTCGGTTTTATTGTGCATTATGCGCTTACACAATATTCATCATTAAGATTCGATCGGAAACGCGGTTTTTCTAAACGGTATTTGATACGTGATTTTCGGATTGTTTAAGAAGTAAACGATTACTGGCGAGCGCGCAGCGCGTAAAATTGACGACACTGTACTGTATCTTCGTGCGCGTGATGCACGTGTCCAACACGAATATTCGAAAGACTATAATAATTTCATGCACATATTATTAGCGCGCGATGATTTGGATTCAAAAGATGGACGAAAATCAAAATCATTTCGAACGAATTGAAATTTCAATCTAAAAAACATATTTTAATTCTTCGATTTTTTTTTTCTACGGGTTATTGTAAATTGTATTATACCGAATCAAATGCTTAAAAATGTAAAAATCCATATCATTTTTTAACATATTATTATTATTAAGTAAATTTGTGTTTATTTTATACCAGTATATTATTGGAAATTGTTGATATTTTTGTTAAATGCTTTTATAGTCGGTGCTTACGCCGTTTTAGCACGGATCTAACGATATATGCCTTTTGACTTTTTTTTTTTTAAAAAAAGAGATACGTTTTCGGTAGTATAGGTACTTATACAATTTGAAAAAAAATATTAACGTTTTAATGAATGATTTATGCATAAAAATACGTGGTTTGTTTTTCATAATGTACAATATATTTTCTTGTGCAATGATATGTCTATACCCAATTATTAACATATACGTTATTATAAGGAAATGATGTTGGCCAAATAACATTACTGGTACCTACGTTAGAAATAAGAAGAAATAACGTTATTATATATATGATTATTATTTGGTATAAAATATGTTTTATATATCAATACATTATTTTGTTCTTTGTATTTGCTATGGGAGATATATAACGAGTGGAATAAGTTTTCTTCTATGCCTTCGTATTATTGATATGATTACGCATTTTTTTTTTAAAGTAACATATATATGTAAATGACTTACGCACAGACGGTATTTATATTTAAATGGAATCGCTGAAATATTACGGTTACAATTTGATTATATACCCTATTAATGTCACATGTCGGTGCTTTTTTACATAATAATTTTGATATTAATAAAAAAAGCCTCTATTTACATGGAAGAATATTACAAAAAAAATTTTTTAGTAAAATAAATAAATTTATTCCTCGAAAAATGTCTGATGCAAAATTAATCGTTTTCGACGAATATAAGTAAGTAATAGTAATAATACATTAATAAATGTAGACGTGTATGTCAGGAAAAATAATTTTTAATGTAATATTTAATATTGTTTCGTACAAATAAAAAGCTTATACACTGTTTCTGTATATGCGTATACATTAAAATTCTTCTAGATTCATATAGTATTAAGATATACAACGCGCGATTTTGCATAAAAATAAAATGTCTAAAATATACGCATTTCCATTTGAAACGACTTGAAGCTACACCATATTTTATGATACGATTATCCCTGCGGTCATTCATTTTTTTTTCATAACGGCTAACTGGGGGGAGACAAATCAAAATACCGTTGAACTACCGGCAGTAATAATAAAATTCGCCAAAAAACGCTTCAAAGGATTATATAAAAAGTAATATAATATTATGTCTAATAATTTTCAATATCTTTCAAATTTAACATGCAATACTCTACTGTCTCCAATCCAATAATCAAAAATTGAAATTACCAATTTCATTACGTAAAAACGGGTATAAAAACATTAAAGTTGACCCGTACGATTGCAGATAAATAAATATCAAATTATTCGTAAAAAAAAAATTCATAAAATTTCAATAAAGTTATTGAAATCAATAATAGTAACGAATCGAACGAATCGTCGCCTAAATAATACAAGATTTAGAGACGGATGACCCGTAGGAACGCGGTACGCCAAATTGTGAGTCGCTATAATGCTGTGGACATCGGCTGAAATCGCTCTGGACAGATATTTTAGAATGTTTCCGTATTATTTTGCATTCTAAGCGAAGATATAAATCGTTGTATTCGAAAAACGATACTATTATAATTTTCTACTAAACGTCGCTAACCTTATAATTGCCAGTGTCCAAAACGAATATATCGAAAACACAATTGTTTTTTTTTTCAGTTGTCGTTACAATTCTCCGGTAGTATTCAATTAAAATAAAATCTTTTTTACACGAAAAATAGCGATTTTTATTTTTTTCAAAACCACGTCTTTTAAACGAAACAAAAAGGTTTTTTTTACATTACACGGGAATATATTTCACACGAGACGTAAATCTTACCAGCCCGCCGCAATGTCTCGCAGATTTTCGTCGGAGCCGAACGGAGCTTCGGGAAATGCTGCTTTTCTTTCTTCTTCTCGTATTTCCGAATATCATAATAATTATTGCATCGATTATATTATACTTCCACGACTCTAGACCCAAACGTATTGGCAATTTTCTGAACGTATTTTTGCCAACGGGTATTACAAGCAATATATTTATCGCGTGCAATATATCAGCGCGACGTTACCGGAAAGCGTAACAACATAACGCGTATAATATTATGACGTACAATAATAATAATAATAATAATATAATATAGAGGGAAACGTTTCTCGTCCGTGAACGAAAACTGGATCCCCGTTAATTTCTACAAAAACATAATCTCGCGTTTTAACGGCCATGCGAATTCCGTCCGTGTTTTATTACACCGCGCGCATTTATCTGTAACGAATACTTTGGTGGTGATGGGGTGCCATCGTTATTAATTTATATTAAGTGACGACGAGAATGTAATGTCGTCATAAAGTCGTATACCGCAGTATAATTAATTATTTCAAAGTTCTTATTATTATTATTATTCGCGTATTATTATAATATTTTATTTCGACGTAAATGAACGCCGAGCGTGCGCCACTTTCTTGTTGGAAACTAGTCGCCTTTTTCTGCAAACGGTCGACGTTTTCCTCCTTCCCGACGCTCAATACTCGGGGAGAATATTAATATCGTTATTTGTGTTTTACTATTAAACAAAAATATATATTTAGTAGAAATCACCAGTATCGTTAAATATTTTTATTTTTATTTCTTAACCGACGTTTCCACGTATACGTCCATAAAACTGTAGGAAACATCCCACGGGTGTGAGTGGCACGCCTTTTTATTTCGCATTTCATTGCTAATTTCGCGTTTATTACTGCGTATACGAGCTACCCTTTGACCAGTGGCGTAATTAGGAATTTGTACTGTAAATACTTCGTACTATACAGTTATCTATAGTTACATGACATAATTTATACTATACAACAAACCGGTGGAAAAAAATTTATTATTCAAGTATTTGATTACTATATTATTATTTTTAATTGGTATGAATAATTATAAAATCCAATTTTCGAAGCCTATTATTGATAGACCACATATTCGGGATCGATTTGATGGATATTTCTATGAACTGCCGATATAGCTAAACCATTTAACCTGTACTGAAATATATGCGTATATTTCTGAATTCTGCAGCAATAGGTGATGACGACAATTATCTGTTATTTTTTTATTCATATTAAAAAAAAAAGGCTTTGGGTGATCTCTTCTAATTATGCCCTTGTCGATTGATAAATTTCACGGAACGATTTACTGTCAAGTGCTCATGTCCGCCAGTTGAACTCACATATAGCACTCCATTCATCGGACACAATACTTTTGCGCCGCGTTTTGTGTATTTTTAAATAATACTGAAACGTCCGAGCAGAAAAGCCCGGGGAAAAAAATTGGTGGCAGATAACGGATAAGATCTACTTATTTATTTTTAAACACGTCTATCAAAAAAATAATCGATCAAGTCGCCGTCGTTTCGTTGTAAATACTTGGCGTAAAAATCGAGTGAGTTTTTCGAACTGTTTCGTATATATTCTATATGATACTGTTGTTACAGCGCTGCGGATCCATCATTGGGAAATATTCGCATTCGCCACTTTTAATACCATCAAATCCGATGATTATTTTTTGTATCGTTTTTAATGGCCCGAAAATAAGTGCGAACGGAATACGTTTTTTTTTTTAAATAACATCTTGATGGCGAAAAATTCTTACAAAACAGTACTCGGAATCCGTAAAATTCTCGATTCTCCCGTACGCGCCAATCCGTTTCTGGACGTGTTGATTCCGTTGTCGATATTATTATTATTATTATTATTAATAATATTAATATTATTAAAGTGGTAGTACGCATTGCTCGTACGACACGGTGTGTTTAGGCAAACAAAACAACCCTTTCAAAAACCGAGCGCCGCGCTACTCCTCGTCACCCGTTTGACGGTTTAAGTAATTACAACCACAGCTACCAGCCGCCGCCTCGCGGGTAAAACGCATTATGAACAGTTTAAATTACTTTCGTCTCGTAATGGCCGACATTATCGAAAATTAAAAAAGAATTAAAAACCACCGCGCTATAGTATGTATACGTGTTTATTTTTTTTCGAGGGTTTTAATTTGATGGTGATCGCCGCGCGTTTAAGCTTTTAATGCGCGCCCCGTTCTCTCGATAATATTCCGTCCGAGGAACGTCGTCTCGTCGCCCGCCAGACACGCTTCGCTCGTATACACGTTGTTTAAACGGGTGAAATATAATAATTAAAATATTCAAACATTGTTTGTTGTCCATTAACGGGTTGCTCTAGTACTCTGCACGCGTCTTCTTTCAGCTCTATACCATCGCGCAAAGTACTGGACGCCTAGTCTTCTCGCGTCGTGTGCACTCGAGTCCCGCGCGTTTGAACAATTTCCGGTAAAAAATAACACTTTAACTACGTCCCTAAAAAAATAAACGTAAAGATATATATTATGTACGAAAATGAAAAAAAATTGTTTTAAATTAAATTTCTTTTACAAAAAAATAGATCACAGAATTCGTGGCAACGGAATATAATTTTTTGTTTATCACAAACCAATTTCGTTAACTATTATTATCTTCGTTTAGTATTATAATATTCACTGTCGGTTTTTACTATGTTTCGCTATTTCATCGATTTCTGTGGGCGAAGGTGTGGAACGCCGGTTTTCTAGTGTTTTCCGAAAATTTTCAAGAATTTTCCGATCATTTTGATCTCTCCATGAGTAAATAACTATTATACGCTGTACATTACGATTCGTGTGGATTTCAGATCAAATATTATTATACGTTTATTTCATTTTTACGTTTCAACGCACAAGTACACTCAAATACTCTTCTGAATACTGCGATGTGTAAATTTGTCGAAAATTATACTGCAGGTCGCTAAAACGCTTTGCAAATATCAATAATGCGTATAAGGAGTCTAATTAGAACACGATGTCGCGTTTCACTGACACGGTTTATTTGGATCGAATTCATTTGGGTTCGTAATAATTGTATTTACGAATAATAATTCACATAATTGTTTTGCTTATTCGTCTCTTTTATAACGTTGAGAAAATCAAATTCTTTTTGCCGTAATTAAACCTTTGAGGAGATTTTATTTGAAAATTAAAATTTAAAGAGAAATCCCTTTAAGTTTTAATTTAAGTGTTTCTATATTGTAATACGTCATAGTAATCCGATTTTATATTTTTGAAAATGTATAATTAAACGTAAAAAAAAATACGTGTATGAAGTACGGCTGATTTTCACTGAACGAATAATTCAATAATAATAATAATAATAATAATAATAATAATAATAATAATAATAATAATAATAATAATAATAATAATAATAATATATACGCGCGGTTTGAAGAATTTTTTTCAGGCTTATTATAATAATAACAGTTCTGATAATAATCGGATAAAATATAACATTTAAATATCCAAAACGTGTAAACATAATACAAAACACGAGCGTGTTTTTCGAATATATAATAACGTGTATAAAAACGGAATATTTATACACGTTAATAGACGTGGAAAAAAAATACGTCAAAACGTTCATGTAAAATTTAGTGGGAAACAAAAAAAAAACAAAAACCGCACGCATCACTTATCTTCTTCACAGTACGGTTTTGATTATTATTATTATTATTATTATTATTATTATTATTATTATTATTATTATTTTGGAATACATTTTTCACGAACATCGACCGATTAAAAGCCAATATATGGACTAAGCTATTGCCTTAGATCTTATGGATAATATTATGTTAAAAGTGTTACACGATGTATCCGCTCATTTTCGTATTTTGATTACTAAAAAAATATATATATATTCACAAATTTTCAAATAAATAGGTAAATTCAAATAACTTGTTTAAAGAAATCGAGTTAATACTTAGTGTAATGTATGTCCGAATTATGAGTTCAAGGTTTTTGCAGACTCTTTTAAATACAAAACACCAGCTTTTGGAAAGAACGATGTTCATGGACGCACGTTCACGCCTTCACGTTCATATATTTGTGAACGACACTTGAACGTCACTCATTTTTTTCAAATAGAACGTGAACGTGAACGACATTCATAGTTTTAATGAACATGAACGATTTTCAGGCCGTTAAAATTTATTTAGTTATAGAACTGTGTAATATAGTAAATATATATACATATTATTATATAATAAAATTTCTTAAAATTATTCCTATTATATACGTATGTATAAAATCAAACTAATTCTTAGTATGGATTTTATGCACAAAGTATAATAAATGATTAATGATATATATATATTTATAATGAACGAGTAAACGAACGCCGTTCGGTTTTTTAAAGAACGTGAACGTGAACGAATTCAATTTTTAAGTGAACGTTCTGAACGCTGCAAAATACCGACCGGCGGTATAAGAACTGGAAATGGAACTCGTTCGTTTTGTTTTTTCAGAGTTTTTACATTAATATTTTTCTCGATACAAACGCCGCGGAAAGCCCTCTTTTTGCCTTTCCACCGCATTAGCAGTGGTTTTACTCGGTCATTTCATAAAACGGATGTGCTCCCGAGAAACTATACGGATCACACGCGTATCGACAGCAGCAGCAGCCGTACCCGCCGGCCGCGGACATCAAACCCCGGGGCCGGAGTACACGCGTACACCACACGCGGTTTCGGATTTCTCTGAAATTTCGGGTCGTCTCGCGCGCAGCGGGAACGCGGACGGCGGCCTTTGGCTTTGTTTCGGGGCGCGCGACGCGGCCGCGAAAGGCGCACGTGGCGCGATCCGCGTTCATTGAAAACGGACTCCCGCGCGGTGCCCCGGCCGTGGTATTGGCTGTTTCGCAGCACTATGACGTAGACGCGGCAGCGACTGGCACTGGCATTGGCACAACGGACTAATGAAAGCCCGTAATATATTCATTTTATTTCCCTTTGAAGTGCGGATGACGTTTTCTTGGGAGACCTGGTAACGGTCGATGGACAGGGTTATTTTCCGAAAGTGTAAAGGAGGGCGAAAAAAAGGGGAAATGATTTTAATAATATTAAAATACGGCGTTAGTGAACCGCGGGTTTAATGAATTATTCGAATTTAGATTTCGTTTTTTTTTTTTCTGTAAATTAGAAAATTTCGCGATAATATGGTTCTGGCCGGAGCACCGGTGTGATACTGTTCGTTATTAATAATGTATACCATATACCTAACGAATTATGAAGAAACCGCGTTTTTTTAATAATAATAATAATAAAAAATTTTCTTTTTCTTTCTGGGACCGCGTTAAGAAACATTTACCACTCCAGGAAAATATTCGCTATCGGGGGAAATGTGTACGATCGGAGCTTTTTTCCTTGTCGAAAAGTTATTAGAAAAAATTACCCGTTTCGTTCGTGAAAAATGTTCTATCGAAAAATAAATACGCTTTGTCAAAAAAAATTTAAAAAAAAAAATTGAGACAAAGGATTTCCGCGATTTTTCGTATACAGTCGAATAGTAACGCTCAAGACAGTGGCCGGTTATACATGATGTTCAATGAGGGGAGTCGAAAATGGAGCCAACCCCTTCTGCCGATCTATATATCTTAATGATCTATTAATGTACCGAGACGATGTACAGATAGCGCTACCACACAACACACAGGGCGTGGCAGAAAGGTACATGTAAATAACGGTCAACACGCATCGCAGTCAGAGGCGAACTACGTCGTTCACGCCTGACCGCCGTGACTACACTGAGCGGTCCGATGGTTTCGGACCGCTATTTATAAGCGCTTTTCTGCCACGCCCTCTATGTCGTGTCGTAGCGCTATCTGGTTACCACTTTCTTTTCCCGTTTTACTACGGTCGGCCGACGCGCTATGACGGTATATACGAGTGTTTAGTTTGGCGCTGACCGAGCGACCGTTAGTACGCGCGTAGGCAATTATTATTATTATTATTATTATTATTATTATTATTATTATTATTATTATTAATTCACCTATTTCAATGAAATGAAATCAACGTAAAGATCTATATTTCCTCGTTGTACACTCGTTTATACGTTTACTCGTTTACACTGTACACGACCGACCGAGTTTGTCGTCAGCTAACCATTAAACGGTAGATCACGACCGATAATCATCGCGTACCGTATCATCACTAAGTAACTCCACCAAACGATTATTTTCGAACCATTTAAAAAGTTTTTCGCGTAGTAAAAAATGAGTGCGATTGAATCTAGTACATTTTCCCGAAAATCGGCTTTATATTCGTCAATAATTTTGCCAGCTGAACCGTGGGCTACCGCGAGACCCTGAGACGGCCCGACGCGATAATTAAAACCGTCGAATGCTAATACCCGCGGCCTTTGATTAAATACACGTAATCCTTTCTGCGTGCGGCGCACGGGCGAATAATAATTTATCGAGTTCGATGGATTTTTCGTTTTTCGTTTTTTTTTTTTGGTATTTTTATTTTACATAATTCCGTCACGCGTAATTTTTTATTTTTTTTCATTACCGAGTCTTCGGGGTAAATATTAACGAAGACGTTTCTTAAAAATAATAATAATAATAATAAAAAACGAACGGAGACGTGCGTGATTTCCGTAATCACCGGCCGCGCGGGTGTTTTCAGACTCGCACCGTTTTCGGCAAACATGAAAATGTCAGGGAAATATACGAATAGCTCTTCAGTCACGTCACGCTTTTAAGGTTTATTGCCGCGGCTGCACGAGTCGGAAACGAATTGACGAGAGAACGAGCGAGCGAGCGGGAAAAAAGAAAACCGCGCCGAGAGTAATTCGGCCGAGTTCGTATATTCGAGGTGTGAGAACGAATTCCTCCGTATTTAATAAATATTAAACGCGACGTACCTGCAGTAATAATATTCGTTGACATTCGGCGAGAAAACGTTTCCGTTTGGCGTTAAAAAATAAATATAAATAAAATTTCCAATATTATAATAACGTACACGACGGACGGTTTTTAATCGGATTTCCGTCAATTGAATAAACATATTAATATACTAAATAGCGCTGGATTTGGTGGGGAGGGGGGAGAGCCTGCTTTTTATTTCGTTAGGATATTTGCGAGCGCTGTACGAGAAACGGGAAAAAACCTTCTAAAACGTCAACATCGAACACTTTTATTATACATTTTAAAAATGTCCATCGAAAATTGTACTCCATCCAATGCTAACGGCCGAATATCGAACAAACCAAACGACGGTTCATAATTACGTTGACAATGTTAAAATTCTTTTTAAAATAAATTAACAGCCAACTGAATTCCACAGAACGTTTATTAATTTTTTCAATTTTCATCTCTTCGTTTTTTCTGTTTCACAAATTCGAGCGCTTTAAACACTGCGTAACATGATTTGATTTTATATCAAATATAATATATTGTTCGAATGTTATATAATATAGATGAATAATAATAATATGAACATTTTCTGCAACGAAATACTTTTCAATATTATTAACATATAAAATATTTAAATTGTATTCGAATAAACTGACGAAAATAAATTTGACACAAAACGATAGGAATAATAATTTACGAAAATGCGTCTTTTTATATTTTGACCGATTACGATTTCTAAATAAAAGCGTGCCTTACAAAAAAAGAAAACTATACCTATATTTAAAATTATTTTTTTTACGTTTCACTCGGTTTCTATAATTTCTATAAATTATATTTGGTTAAACGGTTAGTTCTCTTTGGATTTCTCTTTTTATACTTTACAAAAAGTATGAAAGAATGAAAGTACAAAAAAAAAAATAAAATAAAATGTTTAGAATACAATTTGCGTATATTATATAGTTCCTATAAATATATCGAATATAAAATAGTAAATATTTAAATAATTTTATTTGAATAAAAGTGTTCGAATGAATACTATATATTTTTAAGCTGGAAGTGTACGGGGAAATATGTAAAAATCGTGATATTTTCACGCGTATATAAAAAAAAAACTCATCTATTTTATTATGTTTATTAAAAAAAGTCATTTATAAATTAAAATGTGTTTTAATTTGAATATCTATTGTAAAGAAATGAGAAAAACTCTGTTCAGTTCGAGTATATAATATTGTGTTTTGTTCAATTTATTGTAAAACGTAAAATACACGGTTTTTAATATTTTAAGGGGGAAAAAATTCATTAAACCAAATACATTGTCGGTTACAAAAGGAAATTCCTGTTTTTTCTATACGAATCCTTAATAATTTTTTGTAATTCACTCGAACCCTTTGCTTATTTCCCGTTTCATTGTCTGACTCCTACGCTATATCACTACACATGACCCGATTTTAAAATATACTCATTTCACATAATTTAAATTTAGAAACTAATTGTTTTTGCACGATTCAATTGAAATTCAAGCTAATACGTACTATATATAACATACAACATAACATGTTACATAATAATATGTAACATAATATTATTATATACAGGAATTCACTCCATTTGAAATATAGTTTCCGAAATTCGAGTACATAATATATTGTGACCTACCGCACCCTTTGACAGGGTGCGGCAACACAAAATTCGCTTGTGCAGAGTATGAGCCCACCACAACGCCGAGACTATTATACATTGACAAGTCGAAGCAAAATGGATTTGTTATTTAAAATAACATACAGTTTAAATACATTATAATATTGCAGATAATAAGTTAGAACAAAGAGATGAAATTGAAAACGTGTAGTAGGTATCATATATATTCGAATTTATTGAGTGTGAATAAACAACATACACGTGATTGTCAAAAAATTATTGTGATATATGAGGACGAGCAGATATTTGATAAATTGCAATTGTAATTTACATAAAATAAAATAAAGAACGGATTGTTCTTTGGAATTTAACAGGAAATGATATTTTAAACGTAATTGAGAGAAGGATGCGTGCCGTAGCACTGGGCCAATGGCTCACGTATGCATTCCTCTCACTCAAGACAGTGTACGATTATTATATTTCGTCATTGTTTCTTTTGCCTTAATATTTTTTTTTTTTGTTAGAGTAATTTATTAATTTTTTTTGTAACAAGCACATGGGTTACGTATAGCATTCCTCTTGATGTATAAACGTATACATCTTTAGACATAATGTGTATAGAAAGGTGTGCTCAAGATTTCATTTTGAGGGTGATTTAAACTTTAAAACTTTAGTATCTAACTTTGAACAATATCATAATAATAAGTATATAAAGGAAATAACGTTTTAGAAATTCGATAGTTTTAATATTATATTTTTTTTATATTTGTGTAGTTAAAAAATAAATAAATAATGACTAATGGGATATAAAATAAAATCCATCCTTTTTGATAAATTTCGAAACAACTATATCTGGATTTGCCGGTATACGAATGTGAATAATTCAGAGAAGAGCTGTAATCATGTAGTAGGATTGCACTAATTGTTGTTGACTACCCCGAATATGTAATAGACAAATTCGTTCTGCTCTTACAGTTGACACAGGAAGAATTACCAAAACTTGTAGCATTTTATTTATGCTTAGATAAAAACGTATATCATCACATTCAGAAAAAAGTTTTAAGGCATTCAATGATCTTTTTATTTTCATCCGATTGTAATCATTTAGTTTTCCTCCGAAGCAAAAACTCTTCTTTTAGTGCACCATTTACTTTTTACTTTAGACAAAACAGAATCATAAAAGCGTACTTCAAACGGTACTAAAGAAAGAATTTGCAGAATCCAGATTCCTAATGGAATTGTTACTTTCTTGTGATTTACGTATCGTCCAGTAAGATGAGTCGTTATATGATCAAAAACCGTGTGACCTTTTGTAATATCGTATAATTGCGAGAACATAAAGGAATATATATTCCGATTATTATTGATTCTTAATATACAATTTGGTACATTTTCGTTGCATCCGAGTTCGTTCGATTTTTATGAATCTTCTCAAAGATTTTTTTGTATTTATCATCTGAATTTGCGCGCATTTTATTCAAAACGCGTATAATAATTTCAGTACGATCGAAATTACCGCTGACAAATCAGAATTTATTCTCTGTAATTGCAGGTTACTCTTAGAGGAAACGTAAACGAAAAAAATATTTTTTTAATACGTTTAAAAAAATATTTGCTAATACATTGTTATCAAAAATATTACACGGCACGTGTAGTTGAAAAACAACCGGCTGTTTGAAAACGCGATGCTGCGGTCGACGCATAGAGCGGTCGTGGTATAATATTAAGGGGAGATTATAAAAGATAATATAAGGTGCGGGGAGAATATAAAAGATATGTAGTGGTATAACCGAATAGTTTGGGTGGGACATGCGCGTGGTATTCGGTTCGAGGTGTCAAATTCCGTCCTATTGAACAATACGTTTCGAGGGGAACTTGGTGTTAGCAGAACATATCGTTTTACTTTACAAAAATCTTTTTTTTTTTTTTTTTAAACGCGTGGTGAGTTAATTTTTTTCGGTTTTTTACAATACTTATCGTATTTTATAGCTGCGTATCGTTTATATAAACTACTCGCGGTATCACGAACAACTCGTTGGAACGGTGTAAATGCTGCGCGTAACTTCATGTGTAAATCGGTTAACGGAGATTTTTTTTTTTTCATTTATGTGCTTCAAGTGTTCTCTCAAAACAGAAAAATTACCTCGTTCAAAATGATTTAAGAGAGATGAAAATCGACAGAAGAAAACATTTTCCAGGAGTCCCGTAATATATGCGTTTTGCAATATATATATAGGACCATATATTATGATTAATGTAAAAAATACGTTTTTATAAATCTCTGTAACTATTTTCTGCTTGATATTTCGAAAAAAACTCCAACGACCTTTCGATTTGAAACGCCATTTTTTTTTATCGTTCAAATCACCCTGCGTATAGAGAACTTTTTTCCCGTTTCGCGCCAACACGGGGTTTTTTTTTTGATTCCACCGATGAGACCATCGGTGAGACGTCCTGTTAATCGTTATTACTTCTCGTACGACCGCGGATACGCAACGACGAGAAGACGCGTTTATTAATTATGAAAATTTCGCTTTTAAGGCAATTGCAAGGCCGCGTCGTTATTAAATTTTAATAGTTGTTAACCGCCGACGGTGTACCGTCATCGAACCGTAATAATAATAATAATAATAACACATTTCATTATTATTCAGGTATACTTATATGGTATCGCGTAAGAAATGAAATATAATATTTAGAAAACATTTTGCGAGTAACAAATCATGAACCGCGGCGTATGTCGTACAATAATATCAATACGTTATTATAAGCGTGAGACAAGAGAGCAAACTGCAACTGTGGAACGTAACGTCAATTATCGTTAAACGATAAGACGCGTGATCGAAACAAAAATCAAAACTTTTATTCGCAAGAACTCGTAGCTCGTGTTGCAGAGAGACATTTCGGCTTATATATTATTACGTAGATAGGTACATATTATATTATTATTATTATTATTAATATATATAGTCGGATGTGTATATAACTCTGCAGACGATCGCATATCCCGGTGTGTGACAAATTCGAAATTTCACAAACACCCGAAGTTTATAATAATTTAATTCCGTAGCGATTAAAATTTTACCGGGTTGTGTCACTCAGAAATGTTATGTGAGTCTCGTCGTCGTTGAATCTCAGTACAGGACAAGAGGAAAAATACGAGACCGCGCGTATAATATACGGTGTGCACGCGTTGACAATGTTGAGTGCACGGCTAAATATCTAGATATGACCATAGATTCTCCAAATTGCGACTCGGTCTGCGCATCCATGGAAAAAAACAATAATATCGTATTTTTTTCCATGGAACCCGTGGCACCCGGATTATTATTTTGCCATTTATGTAGAAATTTAGCCGTACACAACATTAACGAGTAATATGATAAAGATTTTTTTCTTCTGTAGAAGATCTATCATTTCCGTAGAAGAAAAAAATCATATACGCGTATCACAAATCTTTTGTTATACCTAGATATTTAGCCATGGTTGAGTGTTTTAGGATTTTGCTCTATATGTACCTACATTTCTTTTATACCAGAGACGCGCATTTTGAGTGTATTTTATATAATTTCTAGAAAAAAGAGTGTAAATGAAAGTTGAACGCTACTTTTTTTTTTAATTACATATAATTTTTTTTTAATTCACCACGATCAAATATTAACGAATTTTATCCATATGAATTTTATAACAAATCCTTTTTAAAATCGTCATGAGTACATCATCATAATAGATGCTCGTTTTGTTTTACAAACCCGTTTCAAATCGGTTTTTTAAACGAGAACTTACCGTTTTGTATTAAAAAAACAACATTTCCTTTTTTTTATTGGGAAAAAGTATTTATTTTTATTTTTATTACACACGACTCGGAGTTAAAATAATAAAATGTACACATTAATACGCGGTCCAAGGCGAAACGGCCCAGTGATTATATTATTATGTGATTTTTTTTCAATTAGATATAAAAATATTTAAACAATTTCGATTTTTCAAATTATCTATAAATATATATTATATAGATATAATTAACTATTTCCGTAGATTTTTCTAATAATATTTTTTGTTCGTATTATATTATAATACGAGCATATGCAAACGTTGAAAGTTATAGAGCAATTTTAATAAGCGCATTATTTTGAATTTTCAGGTTAATAAATTCTCAGTTCTCTAGCTATAATTCATTCGTCATTATTTAATAATGTGCTGATTATTGAAAAAATAATAATTTTTTTAATAATACAATTTCATTTCCGTAGAGTTATTAATCGTCTTACGTACCATTATTATACCGAATTTATACATACAAATGTAAATTATTATAAAATGAATATTTACTTACAGATTCCGTGAATTTCCAGAATTCCATGCCGAATCGTCGACTATTATTTAAGACCTTCGAAATAAGCCATCAATTGACTTCATTAAAACGAACTGTACATAACACAATCGACGACGAATATTTGGCTACCATATTTCTTCAGTGTTTTTTTATAATAAGAGTTTCGAAACCTTTGAAAAGTCCACTTTGCATATCAGTAAATTTTTTCCAAAAAAAAATTGTTAATTTTAATTTCGTCGAATTATAAATTTTTAATAAGAAAAATTTAAAGTATATATTTGAATTCCTTCGAGTTCACTAAAGACGTCTTTACACGGGTTCGGGCGTAAAATGTGTTGATTATATAATTATTGTTATTACTTACTTACTTATTCATATATTAGCCGTGGAGACTAAAGGTGAAATAATCCAGTGCCGTATACTAATGACTGTATTAAATTTAATTAAATAGTTATCATTCTCGTAGGTATATGGTACTCGTAATCCGCTTCATTTTCGGTACGGTAATTCGAGATTACCAAAGGGTACGACCAACGCGTTACTCGGATGGAAGTGCGTATTTATATAATTACATTAATATTTCTTAGTCGAATAAGAGAACATAATACTCTCTTTTAGTCACGTAATTGTGTGTAAATTGAGTTAGAATTTACATATCGACCGGGAAAACTTTATATCAAATCTAACGACTCCGCGGTCTCCACGACCACTGCCGACCGCTATAATATAGTGTAAATGTACGCTGCCCCGAGGCAGTCAATAATATATAGTAATTTAATAATACAGAACTCGCAGTACTCTGACAAACCGAAAATACCACCGAATAATAAAAATAATAGAAAACGTTTTTCAAATAATCTACTCGAGATAATTTTTAATGAAACGTCTATGGATTTGAGTGACTAGAATATAATTTATACAAGGTAAAAAAAACCTGTTATTTTTACCAGTGACACGCGTCAACATTGAAATTAAAACCAGAGAGTATATTTTGTGTTTATATTTTAACTAAAAAATAAAAATAAATAAAACAGAAATATCGCGTAATTTTTTGAAGTTTTATTAACTACATATATATACGAGCCTACGTCAAAGATTTAATACGAATTTGTTAGAAACTTTCAGCTTTACAATTATTCCCGTTGAGTTTCTCTTCTTAGATGATTTCGTGGTATGTGACAAGTTTATGCGTTTAATAATATTTCCGGTAGTATATTATGTTTGATTTACTTTTTTTTTTTTTTATGTCAACGATAAAAGTGAATCGTGTAATATTTCGAGAAATATTTGACGTACAGTAAAGATTATCGCCGGCATCACTATAAATACGCCTAGTATTAAAATTTTTTTTCTTTTTACAAATTATTCGAGTGAATCGTACACAATTGTTTTTTTATTGCTATTTATTCATAAAGTTTGCGAAATACGTTGTTCGTATTTAAACGCGTTTAGCCGATCATAATACGTAGTGTACCGTTATATACGTATGTATTCGCGTGCAAACGATACCGAACACGCCACGGTGTCGTATTATGGGATATCATCAGCCAGCCAGTCATTTGGCGTATTTCTCGTTATAAATTAAATGAAACTGTCAGTTTAAATTCGAACTTCAACAGTTCATAATCGGTATTTAACGTATCTTTTATATAGTGTTCTTATATAGGTATAGTACGAAACGTTCAAGTATATCTACAGTTGGTCACGCGACACGGCTTTATGCGCGCGCACTTGCCCGAAGGCAATATCCTACACGAAACAATAATAATTAAAAACCATTCGTCGTCGAGTGCCAACGAAACGGCGTATATTATTTTATATAATACTCTTGTATTAAACGTGTATTTCGAAATACGCGATTACATTATATTTACAAGGTAAATATTTACGTCGTATTTTTTTTCAGGATACAAAACACTAGAACTGTCGACGCAATTTACCAACAAATTAAAATGTATGAACTATAAACCACCTATAGGCCGCGCACGCGGTCAGTTTCGAATGACTGCAATCAACGTGATTGTCAATAATAACGCTGATCGTGCATATGAATGATATAATGTACCGACAACCTATTTTTGTGACTGCAGTCGAATTTCAAACGTGCTTGAATTGTATGTTATCAGTCAAGATCGTTGACATTCGACACTTGGTTGTAGAATCGTTTTCTGATTTTTGCTTTATTTTACGCTATGCTAATGACGATATCAATAACAGCTTCTTTGTACTGACAGGAAAACGTACTTGAAAATGATAATCAAAATGCAAATTTTATAATAAAACCGCTGCTAAACAAGTATATAACAACTATTACACTGCACTTTCTCAACAGTGATTGCGTTGATTGATAAAATAATCAATCGTCCGTATTCTCGATTTACCGTATAATACTCGTATGTGGACGTTATCGATCATCGGTGAGAATAATTGTCATTCATTGATCGACCGTGTACGGTCCAATTTCCGCGCAAAAAAACGTAACAATATTATGTGTTATAATTTGTAGAAAATCGTTGAATGTCACTATTATTAAAAACGTGTTTTCCGTAGACGATATGACGACCACAAAGATTACGAGTTGAAATTCGAAAATTTTGATTTGTTGCACAAAATATCGTATAATCGCACGCGAATCCAACAGTAATTCCTTTGTATATAGAGATGATAATAAGCAAAGGAAATTCGAAAAAAAAACAGTAATTGAAACGGCGTTTCATACTCTGTTTTTGACAAAGGGTATTTTTTCGGTTTGATGTTAAAAGCTTAAAAAAAATTATTATTCCTATGTTCATTGTCGAACACCGGTTTTAATTCGACTTTGTTTTTAATACCGATTTTGAGATTTTATTATTTCGATATTCGTTTAAATGTATTGATTTCCATTATTTGCTGGTAATTGAAGTCGATTTCGAAATCGGTTTCATGTGCTGGAAAAAAAAGTCACCGGACAAGAGCAGCTTCGCTCAATGAACGAAACATAATATCATAATAACGTAACGCCCCGTTCGAACGCGTTTTACTGTGTACCGTTTAATATCGACACGTTTTAAAATATCGTATTTCATTTCCCACATGACTTATTTTTCAATATTCCATATAACAGCCCAACGCGTGTGCAACATGATTATCGTTTTAATTTTATAAAAATAACATGAAAACCAAACTTAATTATTATGACTGATAATGTGAAATTCGAAAAAAATGATCGAAAATCGAGTTGAACTGCATTTTTACAAAAAAAGATATTAATTATTAGGTATATATTAAAACGTTAAATCGCATACGTTTTAATTATTGTCCTACGGGGATAGAGAACACTATACTTGGATTGTAAAGCCAAACGCAAATAGAATTACGTGTCACATACGCTTGGCTATAATTTGAACTAAAAACTCGCCAAACACTCGACAGACATGTAAAAATATTTGTTATTTTATTCTCAATTTGTTTCCATTATAAATTATCGAAAAAGTAGACATATTTTTTATCAAGTTGCTACGTTATAAGCACGCCAATATATCGAATAAGCTAAAAACAAAAATAACTTTGAGCTAGAAAATATTAAAAATCACTTTTGAAATTATATCGATCATTAACTCATATACGCGTTTTTTATTCTGTTCAAGTGAAACTATGAACAAAATTAAATTAAGTTAAAAAAAAAAAAGGAAAATTGTACAGGAACTCCGTCCTCTTGTACACGCTTCTTCTCAAAATTCCACTTTTATTTTTCATACTGGATCGTATTATACGTGTTTTCTGTTACGACGTGAAACACCGTCTCATACCGACTCATTCATATTGTCGATTCTGTATTTATATACTTTTTTTTGTATTTTCGTTTGATACTCTACGCTGTGTATATATTATATAATATACCGAACGTTCCATATTATTCTACGTGAAAAAACACAGGGACGCGTACCTATTATGCGAACAAACCCTTCATAACGCACTATACATATTACATTCCATTAAATATCGTGTGTTTCCATTTGCATTGTGAACGGGTATATATAAATGTCTTGTCATTTCCAAAGGTAAGAAGCGTGTCGAGTTTGTTTACATGTTATTGAATATCACAAGGTGATGGAGATGAACTGCGTTGTTTATCAATATATTCATTTATTATTTCTTACAGGTAATATATTCTTGAATTTCCGTCTTCACTCGACTGAAGAGGACGTCCACATTTTTTTGTCTTCGACTACTTAACGAGCAATTTAGAAGAAAAAAAACGTAACATGACATAGGACTTCAATATAGTGACGTGTTATGGGTTGAATGCCGAGTATAAATCACTTTATTACAAAAATGTAAAGAGAAGAATATTTTTTGAAGGATTGACACATACGTTTTGTAAAACACTGATTAACGAAAAAGTTACAGCGTTTTAAGTTTTTCTACTTTAAAATGGCTGTAACTTCATTGAGAAATAATACTTAAAAAAAAAAAGTACGCGTCTCCGAATTTTATAATTATAATAACAGTGTTAAAATTCTATATTCATTGCAAAATCAAAAATGTCTTATCAATGTTACCCGTTTTACGTAGACAACACATGTGAAAGCGTTCTTCTTAATTGATTTAATGATGAACAAAAAAATAACGCTAAGGTTAAATTTGTTTTAAATCTCGTTATATTTTACTAAAAGTTATTAATATTTTTTCATGTTAACTTAAAAATGTCTACAATCAATTAAAACGAAAAATACATAACTTAGTTTTCGAGTTAAAATTTAAATATTTAATAATAAAATATATGAAAACAAAGTAGCATGGAAATCTGACATCACATTAGCTTATAATATAATTTTATATGCAAATATTATATTTTATACTGTTATGTCAATATTATACTAAACATTATAAATCATAATATAGTGTTTTATATTACCTACGTACGTAATTTAAGTTTAAGTTACAAGTTATATTTAAATTTAAGTTCATATAAAATGAACTTGAAGTCATTTTAATGTAAAATATTAAAATATAACGCGTTTTAAGTAACTTTTAATAAAATTTTACGTACCTTTTGAATTGCATTTTAATTCATTAAACATTCACTTATACAATACAATAATAATTATTCGCCTTGTAAATAATAATAATAATCGATAATAATCATGCGCATTTCCGATTTAGCTATAAAGTATATTATAATCAACCAAATATTGTAACAATATATATTTAACACATTTACGTCTATCGTATTATATGCAATACAGAATCAAAACTAGCTATAGAGAGAGGAAAAATTCCGCCTTAAATTTTTAAAAAATGGGATAATGTTAATTTATAACGACTTATTAACAATGAAATAAAAATATTTATTTTGTCACGATTTACAAAGTAAAATATCGTGTGTTTTTTCAAAATGTTTTTATCATCACGTTATCACGCATCAATATTATTTCTTCAATATATAATTACTAAAAAATTCGTTATAGCGGAATTCAACACAAAAACGTCTAAACGATTCGGTCTTTTTTCACATATATTATAAGTGAAGTTGTAAAAACCGTAAAAAAGTCTTTTCATTCCAAAAAAAAAAAACCAAGAAAATTCTAATTTATTATGTACGATAAATAAACAAAATTATGTAATAACGGAGACGACAGGAACATTATAAATAATACGTTATTATTAATTTAGATAAAAAAAAAAATACTGTTCGTACACTATTATTAATCGAGAAATTAGTTTCGTTTTCGTTTGTGAGTTTTGTAAATGTTATTCGTGTAAAACGTGACTTTTTCTTTTTTATAAACAGCGGTCGAAAAGGTAATTAAATTTGTTTTAAAGGGATGAAGACTGCTGTTGTAGGCGTTCGTTTATGTGAATGTGCTTACGGCCGCGGTATAGAAGCCTTAATCCGTCGCACGGCTCCGTACATATATTATAATAATATAACGCGCCTAGTAGGTACTACTAAACACTTTGACGGCAATACGTGTACATAATATATTTTAAGCTCATTATTATTTATTACGAGCACACATTTTCATTACGTTTATAGACGATAAATCGATTTTCACATGTAATTTGTATTATTTCTTTGTAGTATTCGCTAGTCGATTATATTAATATAAAAAAAAAAAAAAACAATTGTTTTCGTTCGTTCAAACGCAATACGCGCGCGTTACGAACCTGCTACGATATTATATTATACATTCGGTTTTTTGAAAAAAAAAAACGAAACGTTTGATAATATTTTGCGAATTTTTAACGATTTGCTCGTCGTCTAAATTTTACTATCGCTTACTGACAATGTATAATTACTGATATTACGTGCAACAAAATTTTTCTACAAATCTTATTGAAATCTATTTGATCACAAATCATAAGAAAGCAAATAATACGTGAAATATGTCGACACGATAATAACAGAATACAGTGGTTCCCAACCAGTTTACAATTAATCGGTAAATAATATAAATTCTGCAAAAAACGTACTTTATACAGGTACCTACTACGTTTAGTTAAAAAATTAATATATTACGACAAGGTGCCAATTTATATTTACCATACAACTAGTTATTTACTGCGTCTATAAAATATGTTCCTCAAAATACGTTTTTTATTATGTCATCCTTAATAAAATACCTGACTTGGAACATTGAAACACATTTCATATTCCAGTTGGGTATATTGTTAAGAATGACACTATATCGATATATATTTAATTTAACGTTACATTACACCTAATATAATATATATATATATATGTACTATTTAATTGAGTTCATATTATATTGTGTGAAGAATTTCATGAAATCATAAAGCTTAAGTTAATATTGTAAGTTCAATAATTAAAATAATTTCGCCAAAACATACGTGTATCATACAAGATGAACATTTTAAATTTTAACTGAGCAAAAAACAACGGAAAACTTGCAAAATTTGTTAAAAATAAAAGTTATTTTAATTTATTCTTTATTCATCACTGCAAGCATAAAACACTGTTACAGGGTGTGCACATGACCAGATCGGTTTTTCTGATTGAGTTTAGCCGTGTTTGGTTTAAAGTTTGTACACAATTTTTTTGTCCATAAGATTATTATTATTCGGGTGGTATAATAAGTTTTATCGGTTTCACACACACACACACACACACACACACAAAGCATAATATCAAATTTTATCTGTCTCTTTTATACAGATTCATAAATATGAAAGAATATTAAAATTAATGACCAATTTTTATATATATATAAAGGACGTGAACCCGTTCAATTTTTAATTGAACGTTCCGAAATCGATTTTATACCCGCTCGACAGAATTCAAATCCATTGAGTTTCGTCCAACTGGCCCACTGAATTCTGATAAACCGCGCATAATATACTTGAAACGGTCCGCTCTCGACTATTTTTTATTTATTTATTTTTTTCAACTTCGAACGCACTTCCCTATATATTATATATATATATATATATATATATATACCGGTTACATTATACAACCACAGGGATCGGAAATCTGATTTCCAAAGACCCGTAAGTCGCCCTCGAGCCAAAAACCGTCATCGAAGCGTCTATATATACACGGTACTCGTTCGACGGATATTATACGCGCGTAGGTATATATACAGTGACGGCGCCAGAATTTTTAACCCACGTTGGCCAATAATTTAAACATTTTATTATCTATAAACCCTACGGGGTTTCAGCCGCCCACACAACCTGAAACCCACAAACGCAATAATAGTATTGCAGAATCCCTTTGAATTACGTAAAGCGAAACACGAAAAGAATTTTTTTTTTAATTACTGCGCGAGGTTTCTCTTGTCTTCGTGGGACTAATAGTTAGAAATTACTAAAATAATTGAAAAAGTAAATTAATATTTTAATATGAAAATAATTAGAATTTTACGAATTTATTAACTTTTAAAATATATTTATATACGTTTAACTTTTAGTCGTTACGGACCGCTTAAATGAGTTTCAATTGCTATAACGTGATTTATTTCGTGACTATCGATATATTCCATAACCGATTTAAATCGTAATTCGTTGCTAAAACGTTATTGAGATTATGATTTTATTTTTTCTTACACATTTCGTGTAATATGGTGTCGTTTAGAGCAGAAGTTTCCAAACTTTTTATAAGTGCGCGACTCACTTTTGAAAACGTTCAAATTTCAGTGACCCGAATCGTTTTTATTATTTTTTTTTTGTTTTATATGCGGATAAATAAAATATTAACAATACGTTTTAATGAAAATAAACATTATTTGTATAGTAATAAACAACGATTTATTTGGTAAAAAAATATTGTAAAAAAAAAATTCAATTTATTAGAATTACTAATTAATTGTTGAATAATAAAAAGTCTACGCTTGTTTTCAATTATTATTATTATTATTTTATTATTATTATTATTATTATTATTATTATTATTATTATTATTATTATTATTATTATTATTATTATTATTATTATTATTATTATTATTATTATTATTATTATTATTATTATTATTATTATTATTATTATTATTATTATTATTATTATTATTATTATTATTATTATTGATACTGCATCAATGTTTCGGACACGTAAGGATTTTATGAGTTGAAATTTGTTTCAAAATTTAATTTCGGACCTTGACCGAAAGTCTACATAGCTTTAGCAGAAACTGCTGGTAAGGTGTCTCGAACGGCCAAACCAGAATTTCGTTAAATATTTAAGGTTGAAATTCATTTTTAATAAATATTTTCTTGAAATATAAAATCGATAATACGTAATATTCTTTTTCCGCTCTCGTATATTCGTCGTTTGAAAATTTTTCGCTACCCACAGTTTGTGTACCCCGGGAATCTGAATACGCGAGACCCTGCAGGGCGAGTGCCTCTCCCGGCACCGGCACCGCAGTACTGCAGATGAAAACAGGTGGATCACTGCGCCCGAGAACAAAAAGAATTGCTATCACGCTCTTCCGATTGGTGGACACAAATCGATGTGGGTACACACAACGATATAAATTATTGTACTGGTATTATACAATACCATTGTACAACTTTCTCATTATCTTAATATTATCATAATAACGGTTATCGCGTTCTGGTAAAAAAGTGATCGAGTCAAGAAACGTCCACAGTTTTCTTAATGTCTAATTTAAATCAGTCAAAATCCATTATTGTTTTTTTATTATTTAAAGTCTTCTCTTCTATCGTGTTAGGTTTGTACATTTTTTTATATTTATTTATTCGATCAATTTCTGTATTTTTATGGGAGTAACGTTCAAACTTTAGGTACATAATATATTGTGCTGATTTTGGGTCTGCCGAAAGACGCAAATTTTTTTCGTTCAGTAAATCCGTGGCAACACTGCAATATAATTTCACCGAACCGCGACGATCGGTGTTGCCAGACGCACGACAATTATCGTATAAGTACGATATTTTCTGTCCTATAACTATACGATAATTTTTGAATTCGCCAACAGGCTATTTATACATATACATATATTACGTTCCTATCGAACGTATAATACGGTCGGATTATTTTATTCGAATTAAATTATTCTGCGTGTGATCGTAAGCGCGTAAAAAGTAAAATAAAATTCACAACACGATGTGGAGATCAAATTGTATTTTACCCGCCGTTTTTATCTCGTCGAATGTACGTTTGGCGTGCGCACGCGTATCACACAATTTGCTGACGTACACCTAATTTATTAATCGCGGGTGCGATGATTAATTGAAAATAAAAATCGTTTTTTTTTTTTCAAACTCTGGCGACACTGCCGGTGATCGAACACGCCGTGTGTTATCGTCGGTCCGTTCCACTCGGCCACACGAGTTGCCGCGGCAGAGCGGATCCAACCCGGGGCGATTGCGATCGTCGAGAGTGGTGGTGGTGGTGGTGCACTGCGCCGACTCGTAATTTATGCGCGCGCGACGATAGGTTCCCCTGCAACGGATTATATTATTATCGCGATCCGAACGAAAGAATTTATAATATTTGTTTTTTTGTGTGTATAAAATGCAACCGAAAGGGACGAGACGCGGGATGCCTTAATATCCCGTTTATCAGCGATTCGCTTCCATCCCGTCCCTTCCCCGCGGACAACGACGACAACAACAACAACGACAACAATAATACGCGTATGCGGCTCGGGACGACTGCTGCGGGAAAACGCCGTCCGGTCCTGCCGACGGTGGCCAGCACTTTTCGCAGGACCGCGCGTTGTGTTGTGTTGTTAATGGTTCGGAATAACGCGCGCCGATAACGCGGCTACGGCGCAGGATATCGTGTCCTGCGCGCGCGCGCGCCACCCGTCCCTTTCGCCGGCGAATTATCCCTCGCCGCGCCCCGCACGGTAACACACCGGACCGCAGAGGCGGCCGCCGGCCGATTCCCCCGAGTCTTCGTTTATATTATTATTATTACAAACGGACCCGGTGACCAGTATGGTATGCGGTGTACTCGCGATGGTCTCCGTTATAACGGGGTGTGTTTTAACGAGTTTTAACGTTCAATTAATACTGATAGTAGTGTACGAAACCGACGCGTTATACTTTTGTTTGAATCGAACACTCTTCGGGAACACTCGACGATAACAGAGTTTTTACTCGTATTTATAAACAGCGGAAAACGTCTTTTAGTGAAATATTACGTTTGCAGCTAGAGCTGAACGCGGTTTCTGTTCTAATAGCGAAACTCGTTGAGAAATTCCACGCCCCGACGGAGATACTAACGGGCTTTTATAATATTATAGTATAGAGACAGACGGGATTTTTGTGTTTTTACAACGCATTTTTTACTGCGAGTATGCGCAGCTCTAAATGCGCACGAGCTTTCCATATGAACTGATAAATCAGTTTTAGCGGATAAAAAAAGCGTATTTCAAGGTTAGAGAGAATATTTTGTGTAAAATGATCTGTGTTTTAAGTGTATATTGAGAATAAATTTGAACGTTTTGCAGAAAAAAAAAAGTAGTAATGTTTTATTGAAAAAAATCTAAAAAAAAGAGTTATGACCTCCGTCATAGTTTCTGCTCGCACGCGGACACGTCGTGATTAGATCGGGTGAAGTTCATCTTGAACGCGATATATCAGTATTGTTTAGGAAATTAAAAAAATTTTTTTTTTGTGAATATGTTATTATTATTTTCAACTCATAATATTGAATATAACCTAATAAATTATGTATATAATTTATTGTATTTTTTTTGAGTACGCTCAATAAAATGAAATGTACATAAGCAATATAAATCGTACCGAGTATTCTTTTTTTTAAACATTAATATTAATTTAACTGCCTTACAGTAATTTATAAAATTCTTACTTTTATTTGTTTTTCAGTATATTTTAATATATATTTTTATGAAACATAAAAATATTTCTAAAAAAAAAATATTTATGGATTTATAAAAGATTATTTTGATGAAATTATAGAGCATAAAAACATCTTATTTTTAGTGTTTTAAACGCATATAAATCGGGTTTCTACATATACGACAATTGAGATAGATCATGAAAAATCAATACCATGAAACCAAAATTGCAGCACAGAAAACGCAGAAAAATCAATTTTGTATAGAACTATATTTTCATTTCGAGTCGCGTCCCAAATTTTGAAATTACGTTTAGAAAAAAAAACTGTTTTATTTTTAGTCCAAAGCACTTAACGTTATAAAAAAATAATAATAATGATAAATCGAAGCGCTTGACATTGTATCTATTTTTTTTTTTTTTTTAGAAGCACAATTTATTAGTAGGTTGTCGCGTGAACAAAAACTAACGAAACGTCAAAATACTCTATTCTTGTATAATATTGAATATTACATGAGTGATGTATTGTGAGTCCAGGGGCCTCGGAAAACTTTTGGACGTCAATGGGTTCAGCACATAGGTATAGTATTGGGCAGAAAAACGTTGCAGTGAAAAGACAAAAAGCTGTCCGGGCGTTGCTGCAGGAAACAACGGGACAAACGAATAATAACACTGTGCACCACTCCCGAGGTTCAAAATAAAAGGTTTTAAATACGTAGAAAAAGAAAAAAATAGTTGTTTGTTTTCTATCAAAAAAAAAAATCATTATTTTTTTACGAGCTTCAGTAAAATTTTGCAAAATTTTATACTTGGGGACCATAAACAATAGGAAATATCATGAAAAGTATTTCGCGCAGCATTCACGAGTGTGAAAAGGAATCCGCCTAAATGAAATCTCTTCACTCGGCAGCAGACTGTGAATGGCAAACGGTGAAAGATTCTTTAGAAAATGTCACACATCCATCGCCGAACAATATTGATACATAAATAATATTGTTTTAATTTGAAATGGCGAAAAGAAGAGAAACACGACAATTGTGGAATAGCATCTTTCCGAGCACGGTCTTATAGGACCGTCTTGAACATATTTATTGTCGTTGTCAAATCGAACGTTGCCGTTTAGCCGTTTTTTAAATTTGTCAAACCGTTAAATGTGTAAAAACAACACGAAATTCCATTGTAATTTTAAGCCATAGAGGAAATTCGGCGTACGACGAAGACGATTTTCCTTGACACTGTTTAGATCTCCTATAACCTCTGCAGAAAAGCGACTGTCGAGCATCGCAATAAAAAAAAAAGCATTAGCGTTTAAGAATTCGTTCGACTTTTTCTTCTGTGAACGTAAACGTATTTTTTATTGGATAAAAAAAATTAGATCACCGTGTAAACGTATATTTTATCGAAACCAATCGATTGCGACGTTCGATATTTAAATATATTAAATCTTGATACGAATTTCGATCGTCCGAAGAGTCGAATGCGTTAAGAATTATTATTGTACACAACTGACCGACAAATGTATTGTATCGCCATCGTATTGATTATTTCGAAAAAATAAATATTTTATTATTTATACCTTCAACATTATAATATTCTTATTGACATAAAAATATATATATATACAAAACAAACACGCACAAATATTATATAACTATTGTTTTGTCTATAATCCTATTCCGTTCATAATAATACAAATAAAAGTATTCGAATTATAAAATAAATATATACGCATATTTATATAGTTTCACGTGGGTATATGTTATTGTTTTGTTTGACTCATTCCGAGAATCCTACTGGTTTATCTCTTAAACGTTTAAGTTTGTCTATAAAGTCATACGAATTTTTTTTTTTTTTTAATATTATGTGATTTAAAAAATATATATATAATAACGTGTGGGTAGTTCGAAGAACGTTGCAGTTTAAAAATAAATATGTGGTTATATAAATAGAGTACAGATTTCAATACATTCTGTTCGCGGTGGTTTCCGTGGTAAAAATGTGTTTGAAACACACGACACTTAAATATAGGTTTTGCTGAAGTTTTACAGCATTTATATTAATTTTAATTGTCATTTTTTTTTTTACCTGGAATTTGGTTTATGAAATAAACGTTTGAACTACATTCAAATATAATATATATATATATATATTGAAATAAATAATAGAAAACGTTTTTGATCTTATTAAATTTTTTTTCTTTGTTATTTTTCACAACTTTTCGATTATAAATGCTTTTGTTTGGGGCATTTGTTTCGGTTGAATAATTTTATTTTATCGGAAACATAATCATGTAAAATGGTTTTTTTTTTATTGTTTTAGCATACTAAAAATTGAGCACTGTAATCGGATCAATATATTACATAATATACAGTATTCGTATATTTCGAAAATATTTCTCGTCATACATGTGCTCTCCGCATACAACGCGGATCTCGTATACATGATTTGATGTTTGCATAATATTTTTTTTTTTTAAGATGAATGTTTTAAAGATATTTTGAAACTTTATGTGTTTTTTTTTTTTGGTAATATCGTGTTATAATATTCTATAGAATTACATACAAAACTAAGTTTTTTACCCCCGGCGCTTGATCTCCATAAATATCAATATTCCGTGGCTGTCCCCTCGCTTCCCAGATTTGACGCCGTTTGACTTTTTTCTATAAAGGTTATCTCAAATCCAAGATTTACTAATACCATTTAAAGATTCTGCAAGCTCTAAAAAAAAAAGCGATTTTCATAGGAATTCTCCGTATACCGCACAAAACGCTCGGAAGATATATACGAAAACTGTCGTATCACTTATAACAGTGTTTGGACATTGACGGGCACCACTTGACCGATATTTTATGTGGAGCTAAAAAAATGAAAACTTTCCGTGTCGTAAGTTTAATATATTGAAACAAAAAAACACTTTTTTAACTCAGTTTTCTTTTTATTTGCATTAAATACTATAGAGGGTTTTTTCACCGCACCCCGTGTAGGTAATGAATAAACACCCGTCCCGCTCGGTTCTCCTATTGTGGTGAAAAGATAGGTCACCAGCCCATTTATTCGTACCAACCAGCTATAGAGTATGCAGATGTTCAAAACGAAGTCAAAAGAAAATAAGAATATTGTTCGTTATAACTTGTATAATATATAGTGTAGGTACAACCGAAATGTCGTTAGCGTTGGAAAATATTAGATTAGGTTCGATGGTAACACTAGTTCTATGTTTTGCATGAGAAATAACTAAATTTATACGAGGCTTTGCGATTATACGAGTATATACAGACGGCCGATGAAGTTCTGAAAACAGAAAACCTAATGAAGTATATCAAAGAGCTTTTATCGAATTATCCGCTCTCAAAGAAACCGGCATTATTTAAAGTTTGGTATTTCTTTATTGCGCGTCTTGTACAAACGGCGCGGAGATACAAGAAAAAAGAAAAAAAAAATTTTAAACAGCGGATTCGAAAACTATATACAAAAAACGTCATAATATATTGTCCTATATTACGTTGAATACAATATACAATACACAGCTAATATTGTAGTCAAATTGAACTCATCTTTTATCATCTTAGTGTATTAAACGAAGAGTTGAATTATGAAAAATCCGCTCATGTTTTTTAGTAACCTCCTATACGTAAAGATGTTCGTCGACAACGATATCATACAAACAGAATACGTGATATTCTGGATTAATATTCGACCAAAACACTAACCAAAGGGTACAAGATAACACTAAATAATTCTACTAAATTCGCGAAGAATGGATTTACTGCAGTGCAAATGTTCGATACGCTTAACATTCAAACAAAATTACTCGTGTATAAGTCACTGTTGATGTGGATTTGGACTTGTGGTCTACAAACATAATGTTTTGCTGTGTCTAGCATCAGACATTCGTAAAATCTAAGATTTTCAATCTATCGCACTATTGGAATGTTAACTGGGTCTCTCACATTGTGTTTCTTACTAAACTTTACAATATTATGCTTCCGCGTAAACTGTATCCGAAACTGTAACTGTCTTTTATACAATCCGTAAACGTCTCCACTCTCATCAGAATTCTCTAATTAAATAAATTGATTCAGACGTTCAGTGATTTTAATGATTTCTTCTACCTGTCATTCACGGCCTCTTTTTTTTCGTTTTTATTTTTATTTTGATCACATTTTATATTGTTATGCATATATACTTGATTAGCGCAAGTTCAGGTGTCGTTCGTTGACGTGCGTTTAGAATTTATTTAGTAATATTAAGATTTCCTTGCAAAGGCGAACGATCATTTTCAGTGTTAAAAAGAATTAAAAATCGGCAAAAATCTATTGCTGTATGTCAAACAAAATAATCATCTTTTGCACTTCATCATCGGAATCAGAAAAATGAGAAAAAAATGATATAATGTCGAAAACAAAATACAAAGTTAAATATTTTAGTATTCGTTAACTAGTACTATTATAATATATAATTAATTTTTTAATTGTAAATGAAAAATTTAAAAAAAAAACGATAAATATTTGGTCAAAGGTATTATAGGTAATATTACAGTAAATGACGGGAACTCGTCATATAAACAAAACACGAGTAATTTACAAAAACACTTAAAAATTAAATAAACTCTTAGTGATTTTTATAGAAACGTATTATTTTTCGTGATATAAATGTTTTTTTCATTAAAAGTCTTATTTATTTTATCGCGGACAGTGTATGATACGATACACAACACATTAACGCCATTGTTGGAAATGTTCCTTTGACTGGAATACTAGAAATTTCCCTAGTTATTATTTATTATTAGTAATACTGTTGAATATAAATTTACAAAATATATAAGTTGAGATTTGAGATAGATCGAATTTTTTCGATTTTAGCAATTTGTAAAATCAAATTTCATTCATAAAACCACTAGCTATATATATTCTCTTTTAATCGTATATATACTCATTATAATTATAATAAATATATATTTATAAATATAGAATTTTTTAAGTCATCATTGCTCCGCGTATTAACGTAATAATATTAGTGAATGACTTTTTTTTTTCTTAATTCTCTCAGTGTCAAAGACGTCAAACTGTATAATATTATCAATATTCACTCATACCCTCCACACAACTTAAATGATCTTCAAATCCGTCCCTGCGACTATGTAATAATTTTTAAAAAAAGGGATATTTACAAATATTCACAAAGCATAGGTACACATGTACGTCGTATATCGTTGTAAAATATCAACGCGTGTGTGAAACGGCAGTAATCTTTTATTATTATTATTATTATTATTGTCAATTTTATTTATAACGCGCGCAGAGTATAAATGTATATTATGTTACATATTATATATATATATATATATTATATAAATTACAACAGTCTACGCGACGAATTCCTAGCCGGCCGGGGCCCGCGGTCTCGAGACACACACATCTTAGCGAAAAGGTCGTTTTACTTTTATAATATATATATATATACGTATATAAGACGCATTAAAGGTTAAGAAGAATGTTCGCCGCGGCCTTTGTACGCATTACGAAATGGCACTGGGTTAACGGGTTGTCATCGTTCAAAGTACCTAAAAGCTAAGCATTTTCCGGTGGCGAAAGGGCGCGGTTTTCCCCTTCCCCCCTCGGCGACCAAAATACTGACGAAATTCCTTCGGACGGTTGGGGCACGGCACAGAAGAAGTGCGTATAGACGGGAAAAATAATATAACGGGCAGGACGACGGTTCCGGAGGAGGAGAAGGGCGTAGGAGAAGGAAGTATGTATTTTTTTTTTTAAACTTTGGGAGGGTTTTTTGTGCATGTATAATAACACGGGACGTAATGACGATTGTTGTGCGGACCAGGAAACGGGAAAAATCGCGTGACATTGACCGACGTCACGCTAACCCGAACTGCCGAGCGTAGCGTATTGTACCTTTTCGACGAATTTCGTTTTTTTTTTTTTTTTTATAATAAAATAACGCGTATTTTATGTTTTTCCGAAGATGTAATTATTGTTGTTTTGTGTGTGGTTAAAATAAGGAGAAAAAAAATTAAATCATTTTAATTGGAAATATTACTGAAAATGTGTTGCGCGTAAAAAAAAAAAGAAAAAAGTAGCGAGCCGCGAGGTGTTGTAGATATCGCTTAAGTGATGAATTACTTGGATAAAGATTTTAGAATTTTGTTTTTATTATAAATTTGAAAGCAACGATAAATCATTGCGTTCGATAAAACGATTCTGAACGGAGCTTCGGTGTAATACACTTTGTCTAATTTTCGTAGAAAATTAAAGTAATATATTATATCTGACGTTGTGTCCGAATTTCGAGTCAAAAAATTCAAAATTAACTGTTTTATGAATGAAAAACCTCAAAATCTAAAAATAGCTATGAATAGCCTAAAATTGAATGAAATTTTTAGAAATTTTTTTTTGGAGTTTTATAGTACAAAGACACAATTTCGTTGAACGTTTCAAGCCAATAGAATGATTGTTTTCGAAATTATAGCGAAAAAACTATAAGCGATACTGACGAAAACCCATTTTTAGCGGTTTTTCGTAATTTTTGTTGAGAAAATCGAAAAATGATATTCTAAAGTACCAACTAAATGCGAATTGCTGCCGGAAACAAATTGTGACCGAAAAAATCTCACTCCGCTCGGAATCTAAAATGCGTCGAATGAAAAATAATTTTGGACACCGGGACCACAAAGTCAAAAGTGACAATTTACAAAGGAGAACTAAAACAAAACGTTTAGTTATTTCGGTAATTTACTTATTTTCATACAGCGTTTAAAAATACTTATTTTTGTAGTAAGTCAGTGTTCGTAATATTTTAAATATCAATTTTACTGAATTGATTATGCATTTTATTTTTTATGTATATACATTTTTTTTTTTTTACTCGTCCCGTAATAATTATATAAATATAAAACTAATTTTCTGTTATTATTTATTAAAAAAAAAAAAAATTGAAATTTCCGAATATTTTATAACACTCTAGATATTATTTGGATAAAAAAAATTCCAAAATATTCTTTTTTTCTATGTATATATTCGATTACGCGCATTTTGAATAATTCAGTCAAAAGTATTACGTACACGACTATACAAAGCTATTATTGATATTATTATAATAATGTTTGTGCAGAAGAGTATAGAAGCGACGAACGAATGATTTTACAGTGTTATGGATAGTAATAATTAGATCAAAGACGGAGTCGGCACGCAAATCAAAACCATTAATGTTATAATACATAGAAATATTAATGCAATATATTATACATTACGGGTTCTCCGGAAATTATATGCCTACGAGAATCGATCTTTCAAATTGATTTACTCGTGTATGGTAAAACGTGACGGGACGGTGTTTTGATGTATACCAGTAAAACAGTTTTAAATATTGATCTAATTTTTGGTTCGAATTGAACCCAGCAACGTTATCGATAATTTTTATAAAAAAAAATTCTCCTTTTTTTTATATAAGCAATATTTTCGTAGCATACTATTTCGCTGTTCGCCCGTTCACATATAGATTAAAACAATCTTAATTTTTTTTTATAGTGTAAATAATAATTTAATTACCTGCAATAACCGACACCACGCAGGCGAATACGCATGATATATATTACAAAATTATTATTTGGAAAAAATTCAATTTTTTTTTAAAAAAATAATTAATAAAATATATTATCGAGTGTTACCGAATTAGTTTCGTGACAGAAGTGTTTTTAGTAGCGATTTAAAAGATATTTCTCGCAACACTGCCAACGACTCACAACTGCGACGAACAACGATTGTAACGGAAATATTTATGTCGAATAGAGAATATATTGTTATGTATAGAGAATTGGCGAAAACACTTGAATTATACCCGCGGACCGTTAAAGTACGTTAAAATTACGGTGTGGTTATAAACAATGTATAGCTA
The DNA here is from genome assembly GCA_032441835.1 of Slavum lentiscoides. Lineage (NCBI taxonomy): Eukaryota > Metazoa > Arthropoda > Insecta > Hemiptera > Aphididae > Slavum > Slavum lentiscoides. The sequence continues at coordinate 2,336,401 of CM063713.1, forward strand.
TTTTGAATTTATTGTAAAAGAAAAAAAATATTGTATAAATTGTGTATCATAAGGGACACGCCTGTATGATTTTTATAATAATTTATAGGGAACATTTATTTTGGATTTTACTCAAAACTCTTTTGACTTTTCCGGCATTTACGTGTGTCTAGGCGATATAAAGTCGAATTCAAAAGAACGCGCGCAGTTTATTCGCGCGTAATAACATTCGCGAAAATTACTTAACCAATTTAAAAGTAAATTCAATTCTATACTCCCGTGTAAATTGTCTCGGCGCGCTTTAAATTACGTTTTTTCCCGAATCATTTATTAATATAAACGTCATTAATTTGCGTATTGAAAATGTAAATTTCAACAGAATTTTTTTCTTCTTCGAAAGATCGGTCTGAGTAGTGTCGGTCTGCATCGTAAAATTGTCAAGATCGCCATAAACGAATCGTCTTACATTATAAAGTCACCGTCGAAATAATAATAAAATCGTTTCATCGAGGTGTTATAAAATTATTCGTTTAGTCGCGTAGTATCGTCATAATATAAAATATATATATGGTCGTTGTGTATACGCTTCTGCACATTTATTTATTTAACACTGTAACGATACGAATGAAAAATGTCGTTGGAATGTTTTTCCCGAATACATTTTTTTTTAATTTCAGGCGGAGAACTCGGAGGTAAAAGGGAAAATTGTTATAAACGCTAATCGACTTAAAAATATTGTCATTTTCCGCCGGAATACAATTTTCTCGAGCGCATCCCTATTGTGTATAGGTGAAATAATAGACTTGTTTACAAAATAAATGCCTTTTTTCATTTTGTTTTACTATTGTTGTGTGTTTTAATATGGAAAAAAAAAATAAAAATCCGGCACGTGCCATATTAAGTCGTCGGCAGGCCTTTGACTTAACGTACATTGCTTATAATAATAATAATAATATTATATTAATAAATATAAATAATGAATAAATAAAATTTAAAAATTAAAAAACAAAAATTAATTTTTTAAATAAAAAATTAATAAATTAAATAATTTTAAATTTTAAAAAAAAACGTAATACTCTTATAAAAATAAAATATATATATTAAAAACAATATATATATATATATATATATATATATATATTATAAAAATAATATATATATATATAAAGAAAAATGCCGAGAGTATTTGTAAATTATAAGACAGTAACGACTAGTTTCAACCGTAAGTCATCGTCAAGCTACAATCCAAGCTTTTTAATATACATATTTTATAAATATTGAACTGTGTATATATTATATATATATATATATATATATATATATATACAGTTCAGTTAGATTTACATATTACAAGTACTATTTACGGATATTACCAGAGAAATAATCGTATTAATTCAATGGCAGTTAATTTAAATTAGTTTATTATTTAAACTGCAGCGTAATTAGTAATATATGTTGCATATACGTATTATATTTATATAATATTATAACTGCAGATGTAGGAAAAATTACTGTTTTCAGAAAAAAATTACAATAATATACCATAAAAAAAAAACAGGTAACGAGTGTTGTGATGGATGACGCTTAAGTGAATTACTTAAAGAATTTAGAGTTTTATTATTACTATAAATTTGAAAGCAATGATAAATCATCATTGCGATCGATAAAACGATTCTGAGCGGAGCTTCGGTGTAATACTGCACTTTGTCGAAAAATTTGAAATGATTATAAAAAGAAATTAACAATTTTCAAGGCTTTTTTTTATATAGTTGAAGTAACAAATGTTTTAAATTTTTAAGCCTCAAAAACAAAAATTACCTCTTTTATCAATTAAATACCTCAAAATCTACAAGTGCTATAAAAAATCCAAAATTAAAAGAAACTTTTTGAAAAATTTGTCTCGTTACTACGGCCCAAAGTCACGTATTTGGTGAAAACTTCAGGTTTTTATGACAATTATTTTGGAAATTACCAAGAAACAACGATAATCGATTTTGACGAAATCGCGTTTTTATGCAATTATTCGGTAGTTTTTTTCTGACGCTTTGAAAAAGTATTGAGAATATCGAAAAATGACCTCTCTAAAGTACCAACTAGATGCAATTTGCTATCGGAAAATAATGCTACGCGTAAAGATCGAAGTACTCCTTCTGGTAGAACTTTCGGGTACAGACATAAAAAAAACACATCATTTTAAAACCAATACATTCCTCGCTCCGCTCAGAATCTAATATAGTGAAAATAAAAACTATAAATCAATAGTTCGTAAAAAAATAAAATTGTATAAATATAGAAAGAGTTTTTGAAAATAATATTTTATATCGATATATATAATATAACATGTCACAGTTGTTGTTTTTTTTTTCAAAAATTGTATTCGCAACGTACACAATTTTTTTTTCTTTTTCGCTATATGTTTTTCATGCCTTTTTATTGTGATTCACATAATTTTCTCTACGTAATTTTGTTTATTTTTATTCTATTATAGTATTTTCTTTTAATACTTGATGGATGATGCGACTTTTGGTCGAAATCGATAATAAATAAACAAATTTAATACAACAACTCCTATTAAATATATATTTCTTTATTCCTCGTGAAATGCTCTTTGGCTTGATTTTATATATTCGCATATATACATACATATTATATGTATATATATATATTTTATTTTGTATATACAAACAAATTTTATAATAATCCGTAAAAAAAAATTAAATTACGGTATTAAAAATTATACTGAGTAATAGGTACGTTTTAATATTTAATTTTTTCTGGCCGCAAAAAAATTATTCTGTTGGCTTCTAAATTCTTAATGAATAATATTTAAATAATAATATAATCGTTACGTAGCAACGTACTTTGGTCGTTTGTTATATTATAATAAAACATTTATTTCCAAATCTAACTATATTACAGTACTGTATTTTTCGAGTAGAACGTAATACGACTTATAATTTTTCGAAACTATTATCCGGAACTGACATTTACGGTGACAAGGATATATGGAGAAAACAGGCAATCCAACGACAATGTCTGTGGAAATCGAAGACGCTCGTGTCGATATGTCGACTGACTTACACGACGTATCAACGACCGTTCCTGCAGGTCGAAAAAGCCTGTTCAAAAGATTTCGGCGGTGGGCCGGAAAGCGATTGAGGGCTGTGTTTCGTAATTGGCCTAGCCGTGACCGGTCTGATCGTCCAAAAGACGCCGATCGTGTAGAAGTCGCAGGCAAGTCTACAATACGTGTGTGTCAACGTTTTGTCTACAAATAAACCGCAATGTGACTCGCAGCGGGTTATAAGCGAACAGGGAAGGAGACGCCACCGGTTTCACTCAATTTAAAAATTATCCCATTAAAATGCTCTTTACATTAACACGCAGGAACGCCAGAATATTAGAATAAATCTTAATTTTTTTTTCGTTATTAATTATCCCGACTAGACATTTATGAGTTAAAAATGGAAATTAAGTTAGAATGTTAAGTTTGTTTAAATTAAATTAATAAACGCGCTATATTTGTACAAAAATTAACTTTTAACTTAGTAAAATATATTTTTTCTAAACTTTAGAGTCTTGACTTCACGATAACCGTGTTCAATAGGGTTTTTAATACAATTTTATTCAAAGGCAATGCAAGTTACTTTTTAGAGTTGGTAAATAATTCTTAAAAATTCATCTTGGTCGTGTATATAAAAATAAAAAATAAAAAACGTTATAATTAATTACCAACACTTCTTAATAACAGTCAAAATATGTATGTTTTATAATAATTATTTTAAATGTTACACGAAAAATAACTTTATAAAAGGATTTTACGTAATTTTCCATTTTTTAAATTGTTATTAAATCTTTCTATGATAATAAATAACCGTATTATACACAACATATTTCCTCAAGTATTTATAAAGTTATGTTTTTTTAGTCAACAATGGAACTGGACCGTTGGACAACAATCCTGCGCAAAAACTGTTGTAAAACATTTTACACTAAATAATAATATTTATAATAATTGAATATCGTAATTTGTTAAAATATTCTAAATGTGTTTGTTTGAGGACAAATAGAAATGGACGTAAGATGAAAACAGTGATAGATCCGGTGTCTACCATTAATGACCCGAATAGTGTTGACCGAGAGAAATCCTTTACTAAAACGCAGGAGAGAAATACTCCGAAAACGCTGGTTAGCCAGTTGCCAAGAGAAAATTGGCGAAAACAAGGCAAAAATAATTCAGTTGGTACCGCTAAGTCGCGGATGTTTAATAACGGAAAATGTGCTTCCCAGAAGAATACCGCACACAATACGAGTGATTGTGAAGTTCAGCGGAGACCTTGTGAAAATACTACCGGGCATCAGGGACGTTTTGATCAACGGTCATACAGACCGTCGAGAACGGCCAACCAAAGACTTAACCCGTTGTGTTGGAATCCGAGTAATATCGGTGAATATGAGAACTCGGTTAGAACGGCTGAGTCGTGGATGTCCGAAAATCGACAACGTGGTTGCCAACAGGATACTGCATACAATACGAATGATCGTGATGTGCAGCAAAGACCTTGTGAAAATAACACTGCCGGGCATCGGCGACGTTTTGATCAACGGACATACAGACCGTCGATAACGGCCAACCAAGGACTTAACCCGTTGTGTTGGAATCTGAGTAGTATCGGTGAATATGAGAACTCAGTTATAGCGGCTAAGTCGCGGATATTCCAAAATGGACGCCAACGGAATACGAAGAAAAATGATGTAAGACGTGAGTTGAAAATAGCGACTGATCCAGCTCCTACCACAAACGAACCGAATATTATCGAAAATAATGTTCGTTTTAAACAACATTTTGGTGCGAATGTGAAAACAGTGAAGAAGATCAATGAGAACGTAATATTTTACATGCCTGCAATGACGTTACAATGACTGAATAACGTATTATGTTTCAGGATGAAAATCCGATACCTCGGTACAGTCTTTCGGAAATACAGGAGGAAGTGTCACGCGAAGATGCGCAAAAGCCGGAAGGACAAAATTCGATCAATATGGAAGAATAGATAATTTGCGAAAAGAATGACGAGCAGATATTGAAACTAACGACGTCTCAACAAACGGACATTACTGATCGAGATAATGACGTGTCGATTGCAACAGTAAAGATACGTCGTCTAAACAAAGAAAAAAAACCTATTAATAAACAAGCAAACAAAAACCTTCGGACGATACAGGACGAGCAGTTGCTGCGCGAAAATAGGCAAAGACCATTGAGAACCTACAACCAAGTACTTTACCCGTTGTGTTGGAACCCAAGTAGTGTCGGTGAACACACGATTTCGGTCAATAAAACTGAGTCGTGGATATTCGCAAACGGACTACTTGCAGATTACCAACAGCTAAACACTCTACACATCACGAGTGGACGCGATATGCAGCAGGGACACAATGGAAATAATGCCGCTTATCAGGAACATTACAACCAACGGTGGTATAGACCATCGATAATAACCGACTAAAAATCAAGTATGTTGTATTGGAATACGAACAATGTTGGCCCGGATCGGAACACGCAAATTCATAATCCTAACGAGGTTTCCAGTTATATCAATTTTCAACAAAATCCTAGTAGTTCCGCCGTGGACTCGCACTTACTGTCGTAAAACGTACAACTACAGGTGAAACGCACTATATTATTTTTAAGTTAATAAATAAGTAGATAATACTTCGAAATTATCGAACGAAATATATGGAGTTATAAGTTTTTCGATATTTTTCCCACTTCGCGATGTAGTCTTTATATTATAAAAAATGATATGTTTTTTACAGTATTTATGTAGACGATAAAAACAATAATATGAGGAGATGACGGCAATATGAATACGTATTTATAAAAGGTTAATACCACATTATTTTTATTATCAACTATAGCGTGGGTAAATATTATTATTTAAAAAATATTTTCAAACATTTATGCTCATAAACATTATTGTAACCCGTTTTACCCAGGAAACGCGATAAGCGAGCGCTAACGTTACGTACTGCTATCATTTTTTTCATAAAAAAAAAAAATCAATAAAAAAAATCTTGTATAAAAAATATTTTATATAATTAAAAACGTAAAAAAATATATATATTGAGATTCAGGTGTGAGGTGAGTTACCCCAGCACTGCCACTTCTGGAATTCTATACCAGAATTATTCAGTATTTTGTACTCTTTCCCGAGATATCCCGGATTTTTCGTGTGCGTGCTGTGCCAACGTTACTCCAGCACTCGCAGAAGCAAATTTTACTCCGATTCAAATGTCAACCATATAGTATTATGTACTTTTTTTGTATAATTTTGTACAACAAAAACCAAATTTTGTACTCTTCCCCAAACCCGAGATATCCCGGTAACGGTACCTCAGTACTCGCAGAAGCAAATTTCACTACGATTTTCAACCGTACAATATAAAAATTAATTATTTTTGGATTTTCAGAAATTGCTTTCACAGCAAAAAATATTGGAATTGGATTGAAAATCCGTAATAAATCCCATTCATTTATCGACTGATAATTTTTCGACGTGCGGAATTTTATATTTTATCCACGCGCGAACATATGTCTCATTCATAAGTTCGCGCGTGGATAAAATAGGGGATACTAGAGAGTAGAGGGACTTTAGCACCCCCAGACTCAAAATTACCACCCTCAAATTATTCAGATATTATTTTGATGACATAAAAAAAAAAACAATTCAAAACGAGACTTTTTCTAACTTGTACAAGTAATTTCAAATTTAACCGTTTACTTACTGATGATGTGTTCACTTTAAACATTGAGAGGGTGTTGCGAAGAACATGAAAACAGAATCACTGTTATAGATAAGTACGGTACAAAACAAAAAAAATAATATCAAACGTACGTTTTTTGTATTTGTTTTATATTAGATGTAACTTGTAAAAATTATTACATAATATTGTAATAATAATTTACACTTATTATTTACGTACTTCCTAAGTGCAATATATTAGTAAATATGTATGCAAATAAATAATAATATAGAAGTTGTATTATAAAAATATGTCATTAATGGTTTTGAAATGTATGTGTTTGGTGTGGTGAGTGTTCTAGTCAGTGAGGTATACATAATTTTAGCACTCCCTAAAATATAGGTCTAGTTGCGCCAATGGTCTTTGTATTTCCACAAGTGGACCAAATATTTATAAAAAAAAAACTGTTTAAAAAAAACAATTATTTGTATACTACAATGGTCGTAATCATAAAGTTTAGTCCTTCGCGAAAACTTCAAAATTTCGAGAAAACAATATAGTCGTAATAAAACGCGAATTATTTCACAAATAAAAATTAAAAATTAAAATTCAACCGTTCCGTGTTTCGCATCTGAAAATACAATTTATTTTCCTCTTTAGAATTTTCAATGATGTTAAATTTCTGTCGTTCGTTCTTTGCGTCGTCGTCGTCGCCGTTTTCATTTGCTTAAGTAATACCTACTCGTATTCCGAGTTCACATGCTATTATTATATTCTTTCTACAAATAAATCATTGTTTAAATGTTTATTTTTATATTTTCCGTACAGACGTTTTGAAATTAAATTACCATAAACTAATGCGTATATATATATATATATATATATGTATACATAGTAATTGAAATGTATAAGTATTATGATTTAGTTCAATACGTTCTCGTTTTGTAAAACGAAGAGGACTGTGATGGGTGATTTACACTAATTAATTACTACTTACGAAATGAAAACCAAACGAACATTTTTATTCTACATACTAACACTAAATAGGGTTATGATAATACTCAAGGATATGCGTTGTTCGTACGGGACCGATGTGGTATTTTATAGAGAAATATTTAATTTAATATCGCACATATTATAGTTTAAAAAAATCTATATACGATAGGAAGAACAAAATGTACAGTTTTTAATTGGAAACTTACCGATATTATTCAAGTAAACCGAACAAAAATATTTACTTTTTTTTATGTATAAAATAGTTTTATTCTGATAATTCCCTCGCTTTTTCCCCCTTCGATCTTTACCCGAAATATAAGCTAGAGTGTCTTTGATTATTTCTCACGATACTCGATTCCTTGTTTATTTAATTCCCGAGCTTTTACTCGTCGTATATCATTGTAAAAAGTACCTTCCCTGCATCTTTTCCAGTACCCTTTGATTGGTACCACATACGACGTGTCCGTGGAATTATTAATATATTCTCTTATAAAGTCACAGTTTCATTCGTTCGTAAATGATATTGACTTATTTATAGGGCGCATTTAAACGCCCCGTAAGAACGTCCGAGAATATAAAAGTATAAAAGTACTTCATGACTGGAGGAAGTTTTTTTTTATTGTTGTCACTCATAAAACTCAGTGTGTCTGTGGTTTTAAAAAGTCGCTTTTACAGGGAAACCACCACAAAAGGCTGAAAACCGCTGCAGTATGAGGGCCATTAACCAAAAATAAAATTGAAAATATAAGATTTAGTAGAATCAGAGGCGTATATAGGGGGTGCAGTGTGGGCCTAAGCCCACAGTGAAATTTCAAGTTCTATTTTAATCATTTGAGTAGATATTTAACATTTTAATAGAATGAAATGTAATAAATATTAATACCAACTGAGTTTTTGTTTTTCTTTATAGAACGGTAGTCAAAACTATGCCAGGCTGGTTATCATTACTAGTAAATGATTTAAGAGTTGGATGATTATGGGCCCATGTGATTGGCTTAGGAAGGATTTTACGATGATTGGTAATTGATTGATTAGAACGACTTGGCTCGCGAATACCGGGACTGTGCATTACGGTAAAATAATAATGATTTGGCTTGATTCTTAATGCCGTATCCTAAACAAATTGAGCTCAAATGTTTTAGAAGAATTTCGTTCTTCACGTTCCTCAGTGTTCCTCTTACCGTTCTTAGATTTTTCAAATATAACAGCTGCTGTTTTATCCTCGTTTATTTTAATCCACCACGTTCAGAACCACAAGACTTCTAGGTCGAGCTGCTAGTCTGTAGCTGAATTTTAGCTATGTTATCATTATAGTTTTTTTTTTGCGAGAGAAAGACAGTATCGTCTGCGAATAACGCGACCACTGCCCTTTACATCACCGGAATGTCGTTAATGAAAATAACAAGCAGATTCGGAGCGAAACCTGAGGCACGCCGGTTTCAACGTTGAGGACTGTGAAAGTATATTTTCTACTCTTGCTACGAAACACAGATCTGTTCAAAAAAAGACTCGGTTAATTCGATTATTATACATATAGGAATATCCTTTCGGTCCAATGAGGGCTGTTTCAATGGCTCATTGTCAAGTAGACCTTTGTCTAACTTATTGGCCGATACTCGATATACTCAATTGATTAATATAATAAAATTAGTCCGTAATGAAAATAATTCCGGTATACGCCGCCGAATAGAATATACAACCGAATTCAACGAGGAAATTTTATCCTGTGAATATCTTATTTGAATGGAAATTTCAACCTCGCCGGCGCGGTTTTTACGGCTCACGATTTTATCGCCCGCTTTGAAAAAAAATTCCATCATCCCGGCCCCCCAAAACATTACTGTGTACACGATACGCTATAATTAATACATATTATATTGAACCGAACTGCATAATATTATAATAACCGTTATCCACACACTCGCATATTATTTACATATGTATTTTTCCCCACGGCGGCGCGGGTTAAATCGCTCGGCTAATTTACCGCGTGTATACGCAGAGTTACCACAGTTTCACAAAACGGTTTGCCGCACGGGAAAATAAATATTCAAAAAAAAAAGTAAAAAATTAAATAGAAACGCGCAGAGCAAAAGGGGGGGGAAGCGCCAGACTTTATATTCTATATATATATAAATACAAGCGTGTACGGTCGGGCGTTAAATTATTAATTTTCGGTGTGTTTAAACGCTACGCGTGGGATGGCGAAAAAGACGTTCGGGTTTTGCAGCGGATCATTACATTGCGGCCGGTATGCCGCCGAACAATAATTCCCATAGAAAACGCCACTTTGCATATTTAAAATATCCCGGGCCGTACGGAGGAGAGTTATATTATACGTATAAAACACATATCGCTTGCTGTGTTCCTCAGCGTTATTATTATAAATTATTACGCGATTATTATTATCGTCGTAATTGCTGCGTATAAACGACCGCGTCGGGGTGGATTGCAGGGACACTACCGCGAAGGGATTCCGTTGCGTTTTAAATCGTGGCGATCCCGTGTGTAAAACGAGAGGCATATTATACTGTAGCTCGATTCCGCGGCTATATCGCTCGTTATGATTTTTAAATGTCTCTTTTTTTTTTATAATTTTTCCTTTTTCCACTGGAATTAATTAAAACAATAACGTTTCGCTCCCTAAACTGCACACAATTTGCTCTTGGAAATATTGTTTTTATTGCGGTAATTTTAATCGCCACGCCGCCGCGTCTCCGGGTTCGACTGCACGTCTTGTACGTGAAGCTTCATCATTTACACGATGATAGTACTCTCACGTGAGTTCTATCGCGGTAGCCCTCTCGGTAGTACTATCAGTGCGATGTCAATTTATTTAAAACAAAATCAGGAAAACATCTACTTATGTATTTGGTGCAAAAATACTATCACTGTCACCGTCGCAAGTGGTAGTACGTGATGATAGATAGTAGGCGTTGAATTTGCTATCGTGAGAGTACTATCAACTATCACGTCGCACGTGACGGTGTGTACCTTACCCGAGAAAATTCTGAAAACGGTTTTTCTATTATTGTTTTTCCTGCGAAATGTATCGGGCGCACGCGGTTTCGGTACCGATCGATAGAGAATTTCTTTGTGAATATTTCTGCGCGGGTAAAAAAGTAAAAAATTCTATTTTAAATTTGTATTTTCGTCGAAATATTGTGTTAAAGGGACACATTACGCACGTGAACCGGACCGGAAAGGCTGGACAAACGCCCGGTTATAAAACCGAATGCGCACGAGATTGTTAAAATATCGTATACAGAGCATAACCGTATCGTTTGAACGTGGCGCATATTATTATTATATCGAGCCGATCCTGTGAATTCGTAACAAATTGATAAATTGTGTAGTGAACAGCGACTATTATATATTATGACGACGTGTCCGGGCGTCGAAACGTTCAATTTCCTTTAACGAGAATATCGCTGCAGCATTCGATCGGCGTTTCTGAGTTATTGCTGGCTGTTAATGCGGAATATCAAACGCAATTACACTGTACACGGTCTTTGGGTAAAACGTCTCGTTCTCCACCAACGATGATGTTATCTACACGACTTTCGGCCTTTGCGCGCGTACATAAATTCAGTGTAACAAATCCAGTGGCGTAGCCGTGGGTTTCGCAATATACTGTATGCGTTGGCAATTTTCGGTACCCAAAACTCTCGGACGGTCCACACCCATCCCCCCAGCATTCCGTTTTCGAAAATTGTGTTTTCGATCAATCTTATTCATGTTCCATTAAAATACACTACGAATAATTACACAATTTAACTACGCTATATTTTAAATCATAATAATATTACGGTTTATTAATTTTTACATAACAGTTACTATGAATGAAAAAAAAAAATTATACATTACAATTTACAAGCGAAATACACCAAATAATTCGTTATAAAAACGGCACGTGAAGATCGTATTGGCGACAATCGATAGCGTATGCAAAACTAAACCTGAATACAGGAGTACACGAATTCCCCAGTATTTATCGACAAAAATATTAAAAACTATCGACTATAATGCGTATTTTTCCAGTGTATACGTGTATGCATGTGCCAACACGCATACTGTGTACACAATAAACACGATAATATCAGTTTTTTTTTATAGCCCCTGTAATATTTTCAGCAAAACCACGTCTCATACAATAATATTTTTCATATTATATTGGTATATAAGTACCTATAGAATAATATTATAAATTCATATTTTTAATTTGGAAAAAAAAAAATCATTTGATTTGTTTTGAAGTGTATGCTGTGCGGCATCCAATGCCGCAACTTTTGATATCTGAGGCCCGTATGCGAGAAATCACTTTGATTCTTTTTCTTCAAGATTACAACGTGTAACCGCGCAGTTCTCGTTTTTCATATATTTTATAGACTGATATATATTTAATACTATTTTATTTTTTACTATACCTATATAATAGGTATATATAAAATTATATGAAATTTCGTAAGTTCTTGTATTTCCTACAGAAATATTAAAATGAATACAAATTAAAAGCGCTCTGACTTTAACTCAAGTAATTTTGGAAATATATATTTTTTTTTTTGTTGTAAACTCGTTTTTCACACTTCTTGAAGTCCCGACGGACATTTATAATGAATGTATGACGCACTAACACGTAATAACACCCTCGAATCTCGTGGAGTGTTAGTGGCTCGTGTGTACAGTGTACACCTTGCACACTAAGTAGTTACGGCACTAAATATACAGATTAAATTCGATCTCTCAATTATTATTTTCGTAAAAATCTATTGAAATACAACAAAATAGTAATACTCGGTGACATATTTGTACAATAATTTCACGTTTCCTTCTCCATTTGCAGATCGTTGAAAATGACACCGCAAGTCTTGTGCTCGTGTTTGGCGGTCGCTGTCGCAGCCATCATCGTCGTACTGCAGCACACACAAGCCATCACCATAGAGGAATTGCCGCCGGGTAAGTTAATCTTGTTTCTCTTTTCTACGTATAGTATTGTTATTAATTTAGGGGCCGGATGTTGATGATATTTGCATTTTTTTTAACGTCTTACGATTGATGCTACACTAAAAATGTGATTTAATAGCATACGAATATAAATAATTAATTTTAATTTTTAATTTTTTAGTATTATTAGGCTTTTTTTAGGGGATTTTATTGACATTTTAAGATATTTTTTTGTATTTTTACGTAATTTTTAAACAATTTTTCAATAAACAGAAAAATCAAAATTTTTTTTCATTTATAATTTAAAATTTGTGCATAAATTTTATTTTCAGAAAACCGTAAAATGTTAAGGAAAACTACAAAAAGAAATACAAAACACGTAATATAAATATAATATATAAAACGAATACTATCATTAGTTGTTTATTATGCAATTATAATTATTGTAATATTAATAAAATAATAATTAAAAAAAAATAAATAAATAATTTAAACAATTTTAAATGTTTTTTGATTATAAATTAAAATTTTCTAAAAGGAATTTTTGTAGGTTTTTAGAAAATTTTCGTTTTGTTTTTTATGTCATAAATTCATTTTTCTTTTTTTTAGGGAATTTGTATAGGGTTTTAAAGGCATTAACATCCGTGCCCGAGTTATTATTATACAGGCGTACACTGCGGGGTCGTAGCGAGGGAAGAGGGATTCAGTGAAATTTTTTTCCCTACGGCCCGGAAAAAAATAGTACTTATTTTTTTTTTAGTGAATTTATTCATTGACAATTACAATAGCGGGTTACGACCAATTAGACAACTATTACGGAATGCGTCAGAGAAACTGTGAAGCAACTTAGAAATTAACGGGGAAAAAAATATTCGATTTTATTGTAATTTGACAATAGTTTTAAAAAAAAAATGTACGATATCAGATACAATATATTATTTAAAAATTAATACGTATCGTCTAAATATATTTACATATTTTGTGTCTTTGGGAAAAGATTTAATTCAATTTCAACCGAAAATATTGCCAACGATTTTTCGGGCGTGGAGAAAAAAAAAAGTCTAAAGACAAAATAATAGACACGAGCCGGCGCGTGTTGTTGTATATCGATTCTATCGCGCGGTGGTAAACCATCGCGCAATATGGTAATTTACCGTTTCTCACCGAGTGCAACTATTGTCATTAAAAGTTTATTTCCACACGAGCGGTGCGTGAAATAAGTATATGATATTAAAACGCCATTTGCTCGCGATCCGAAGACGAAGGAAAAACAAAAAAAACCGATAAAGTTTGTCGAATATAATATATTTTCAAAAAAAAAAAAACTTGCGAAATATTCTTTGGCAGAAAAAAAAATCCATATATATATATATGTATATACACACTCGTAATTCCGCGGTATTACTTTTGAATTTCCTTGTTTGGTGTACTTACAGTAACGAAAAACTTACCGCGCGTTTTATTAATATACATTTTTTTTTAAATTTATTCGAACGTCACGCGAACATTGAAGAATTTTCGAAAACCAACAGCTGGACAAAACGTCTTTGCACTTTTCGCAATATACTGTATGCGTTGGCAATTTTCGGTACCCAAAACTCTCGGACGGTCCACACCCATCCCCCAGCATTCCGTTTTCGAAAATTGTGTTTTCGATCAATCTTATTCATGTTCCATTAAAATACACTACGAATAATTACACAATTTAACTACGCTATATTTTAAATCATAATAATATTACGGTTTATTAATTTTGTACATAACAGTTACTATGAATGAAAAAAAAAAATTATACATTACAATTTACAAGCGAAATACACCAAATAATTCGTTATAAAAACGGCACGTGAAGATCGTATTGGCGACAATCGATAGCGTATGCAAAACTAAACCTGAATACAGGAGTACACGAATTCCCCAGTATTTATCGACAAAATATTAAAACTATCGACTATAATGCGTATTTTTCCAGTGTATACGTGTATGCATGTGCCAACACGCATACTGTGTACACAATAAACACGATAATATCAGTTTTTTTTTATAGCCCCTGTAATATTTTCAGCAAAACCACGTCTCATACAATAATATTTTTCATATTATATTGGTATATAAGTACCTATAGAATAATATTATAAATTCATATTTTTAATTTGGAAAAAAAAAATCATTTGATTTGTTTTGAAGTGTATGCTGTGCGGCATCCAATGCCGCAACTTTTGATATCTGAGGCCCGTATGCGAGAAATCACTTTGATTCTTTTTCTTCAAGATTACAACGTGTAACCGCGCAATTCTCGTTTTTTCATATATTTTATAGACTGATATTTATTTAATACTATTTTATTTTTTACTATACCTATATAATAGGTATATATAAAATTATATGAAATTTCGTAAGTTCTTGTATTTCCTACAGAAATATTAAAATGAATACAAATTAAAAGCGCTCTGACTTTAACTCAAGTAATTTTGGAAATATATATATTTTTTTTTTTTGTTGTAAACTCGTTTTTCACACTTCTTGAAGTCCCGACGGACATTTATAATGAATGTATGACGCACTAACACGTAATAACACCCTCGAATCTCGTGGAGTGTTAGTGGCTCGTGTGTACAGTGTACACCTTGCACACTAAGTAGTTACGGCACTAAATATACAGATTAAATTCGATCTCTCAATTATTATTTTCGTAAAAATCTATTGAAATACAACAAAATAGTAATACTCGGTGACATATTTGTACAATAATTTCACGTTTCCTTCTCCATTTGCAGATCGTTGAAAATGACACCGCAAGTCTTGTGCTCGTGTTTGGCGGTCGCTGTCGCAGCCATCATCGTCGTACTGCAGCACACAAGCCATCACCATAGAGGAATTGCCGCCGGGTAAGTTAATCTCGTTTTCTTTTCTACGTATAGTATTGTTATTAATTTAGGGCCGGATGTTGATGATATTTGCATTTTTTTAACGTCTTACGATTGATGCTACACTAAAATGTGATTTAATAGCATACGAATATAAATAATTAATTTTAATTTTAATTTTTAGTATTATTAGGCTTTTTTAGGGATTTTATTGACATTTTAAGATATTTTTTGTATTTTACGTAATTTTTAACAATTTTTCAATAAACAGAAAAATCAAAATTTTTTTTTCATTTATAATTTAAAATTTGTGCATAAATTTTATTTTCAGAAAACCGTAAAATGTTAAGGAAAACTACAAAAAGAAATACAAAACACGTAATATAAATATAATATATAAAACGAATACTATCATTAGTTGTTTATTATGCAATTATAATTATTGTAATATTAATAAAATAATAATTAAAAAAATAAATAAATAATTTAAACAATTTTAAATGTTTTTGATTATAAATTAAAATTTTCTAAAAGGAATTTTGTAGGTTTTAGAAAATTTTCGTTTTGTTTTTATGTCATAAATTCATTTTTTTTTTTAGGGAATTTGTATAGGGTTTTAAAGGCATTAACATCCGTGCCCGAGTTATTATTATACAGGCGTACACTGCGGGGTCGTAGCGAGGGAAGAGGGATTCAGTGAAATTTTTTTCCCTACGGCCCGGAAAAAAATAGTACTTATTTTTTTTTTAGTGAATTTATTCATTGACAATTACAATAGCGGGTTACGACCAATTAGACAACTATTACGGAATGCGTCAGAGAAACTGTGAAGCAACTTAGAAATTAACGGGGAAAAAAATATTCGATTTTATTGTAATTTGACAATAGTTTTAAAAAAAAAATGTACGATATCAGATACAATATATTATTTAAAAATTAATACGTATCGTCTAAATATATTTACATATTTTGTGTCTTTGGGAAAAGATTTAATTCAATTTCAACCGAAAATATTGCCAACGATTTTTCGGGCGTGGAGAAAAAAAAAAGTCTAAAGACAAAATAATAGACACGAGCCGGCGCGTGTTGTATATCGATTCTATCGCGCGGTGGTAAACCATCGCGCAATATGGTAATTTACCGTTTCTCACCGAGTGCAACTATTGTCATTAAAAGTTTATTTCCACACGAGCGGTGCGTGAAATAAGTATATGATATTAAAACGCCATTTGCTCGCGATCCGAAGACGAAGGAAAAACAAAAAAAACCGATAAAGTTTGTCGAATATAATATATTTTCAAAAAAAAAAAAACTTGCGAAATATTCTTTGGCAGAAAAAAAAATCCATATATATATATATATATATACACACTCGTAATTCCGCGGTATTACTTTTGAATTTCCTTGTTTGTTGTACTTACAGTAACGAAAAACTTACCGCGCGTTTTATTAATATACATTTTTTTTTTTAAATTTATTCGAACGTCACGCGAACATTGAAGAATTTTCGAAAACCAACAGCTGGACAAAACGTCTTTGCACTTTTCGCGTAATAATATTATGACCGCTAATCGCTACACTGTTCGTTCTACAGTAAATTATAGAATTATTGTTATATATAATATATATATATTTTTTTTATATAATAACTTATCCGAGTATATTATAATTACATATGGTAACGGACTTAAGTCCGTGTACAATACGCAGGATTAAACGTCGTATCGCTGGCAATATACGGTCAATATATTATTACGAAATGTTATATACAAAATGGAAAAAAAAAATACCGTGTAATCCTACGCGATACGAGTAATATTATACCGCGTAATGTATTTAATGTCGTAGTAGGGGGGAAAAAAATCGAGTTTTTTTTTTTAGCCTATTCTCGCGTAAAGTATCTCCAAAACGTCGTAGTTATCGTTAATTAACTTTTTTTAAAACTAAGTATAATATAAAATATAATTTTCAAACGATATGGATATTTTCAAAAACACTACTCGAAAATAATTCTACAATTATTTCGTATTTCGTAATGACGGAGTAAAATTAAAACTAATTCGACTATATATATATATATATATACGTATAACCGATAACGGGAGATAAAATATAATATTGACTCAAACGACTGGTTCTATAATATAAAGAATTATTATCAATTCCGGAGCTGTTCGCGATTGCGGTTTAGTGAATTGCATTCATTTTACTCGCATATGCGTATACGTGTGTCGTTAAGCCGTGTATAAAGTGTTATTAGAAGAATTTTATAAAATTCTCTTTTTCTATCAGTCGTCCCAGACGGTTTAAAGACTTTTTTTAAATGTTGGTAAACGTTCGAGTATTCGTTACAGTCTGTTGTTGGATTCAATTGCAAAATTTATTGAAAGCTTAAACGACAAAAGTATTAAAATGTGTTCGCAACACTATAACAAAACCAGCCATATACTCGAATAATAATTCACAACACTAGCTGTTTGTATTTTGGCCATATACCAAAATGTCCTGACAAGGGCGTCCGGCATAGATTTATTACATATAGACGCGTATACGACATCCGCAGTTTTAAACTATACTTGGCGGTATTTGTAACAGATGAATTCGTTTTTGCAAAATATCGTGTAATTCGGGCGAGTATTGGTGAGAAAAAAATGGTGAAGTAACGTTTGTGGGCTCACACACTTAGTGATGGGCACTATCGACTAAAGACGGTAGTAGTGGATAAATAAATTAGTCGTAGAATGATTAATGAATAAAAATCAGTCGACTAATGACTGGACGGATCGTATCGAATCAACGTTAGTCGGGTTAAAGTCAACGGTATTTCAAAGGACGAATTTACGAAAAATATCGAATTTTCATATTAGCCTGAGTCCTGACTATTTATAGAAAATTTATGTATTCTAATACTTGTTTCCGTTTCGCGAGTATATAATATAATGTTGTTTTTATAATCAAATAAAGATCATTTAAACAAACAGGTATAAATATAATATATATTTAAAGAAATTAATATAAACTAAACGCTTTTTGTTCGTTTTTATTTTATTAATCGCGAAACTTATTCATTATAGTTAGTCGACTAATCTGTCCGTCAATCGACTAACGTACACTTTATTTTTTAGATGAGTCGGGAGGGCATATTTTTATTTGACCGATAAATCGATAGTTTTTCCAAAACAACGACCAGTAGTCGGTTATACGAATTAATCAACTTGTCCGTCACTATTCCTTGGACGAGAAAAATGTCCTTACACTCGCGTATATATACACACATCAGGCAAGACCGTAGCCAGCAAAAATTGTTTTGTGGGGAGCTGAGAGTGCAAATATGAAATAAAAGAAAAATTATCAATTAATAATAGAATATAAATCATTAAATTTTATTTGAATTAAAAAAATTCGGAAGGAACCCCAAGACCCCCCTGGCTACGGCTTTGACATCAGGTATATGGCTTGTATTCAGGTATATACTCTTGTTTGACTCGGTTGGTTCTTGTTTCGACGAGAGAAAAAAACCGCGTGAAAGTCATCGGAGCCAAACGATTTCGACCAAAAAATATTACAGTGCGCAATGGATGCCAGGTGTCAGGGGTGTGTTGTATACGTTTTGGTCGTGAAACGAGCCGAAAGAGTACGTGAGGGGAAAGAGCGGCGTCGGCGGAGTTGTTTAACACGATCGCGAACAGCTAGTCGGTGGAAGAGGCGACGGTGGAGAGTGGAAAGTATGTTTTGTAAACGCGCGTGTAACATTTCTTGTCGGCAATGTGTGCGCGCGTCGTATACACATTACAGTCGACGTGTAACCGGATCGACGGCGGAGGGATAGGATTTCTACCGTACACGGGTTAATACTACGCCCGCGGTATATCTGGTAAGTATGGGGCGTCGTATCCGTCGCGCCGTACAGTGAGACAAAATACACAACGGCGAACTTCTGAGATAGCATTGAGGCACAATTTTCATTCCACCCTTAAAAAAAAGTAAATTGCGATTTTAAATTATTTTCTTTTGTCATTAGTTAAATGACGAGGCTTTTTATTTAGTTTATTGTCTCTTCGTAATCGATTTGAAATCTCTTTAATAACTTTAAAAAAAAAAAAAATTAATTAAACGTTCTTGGTCCATTGCGTGAGGTAAACTCGTATCTTTTTCAAGTTTAACCTGAAAACAATTCTCTACTCGCGTATTATAATCTCGTATTTCCAAAGGTAATAAAAGGGGGAGTTTTTAAAGGCTTTCAAAAAAAAAAAACTCTATCAAGAATTTGAAACTTTTACTCCGTAAAAGTAAAAAAACAGATGTGCAATTTCCAAACTTTTAAGACGCGTACTAAGCAAAAGTAGATGTATAACGATTTTAGTTTAAATGTTAAGTATTGAGATGTTGTTAATTGTAAGTAAAAGAATCAACGAGCAAACTTATTTTGGAAAACGATCCCTGTGCAGATGAAAAAGTATGTGGAGTTAAGTTCCCAGTACTTTGTACGCTATATAGGCGTACATGTTGGGAAGAGCATCTGACAAATCATATTTAAGTAATGCAATAATAATTATAATAGTCCCAACACATATCTTCGTCTTATGAGATTGTACCTTTTGAATTGCGTGTATCGTCTTTTTTCTTTATCTTTATCGTCGTTCTATATTTTTAGGCGCTTAAGAGTGTAAAAAACAAATATTTAATACTTACATTGTGCGAATAAAGTAACGCCAAAGATTTGCTTACAGCTTACGTGTATTCAGTTTATAGGAAAGAATATACCCACCATCCATAAATTTGAGGCACGTGTCTCAAATGAAGTCCATCAACGCGTTATTTTATTTAGCACATAAATAATAAAACAACTCGAAAACGATATTACACATTAAACGTAACTGTCACAAAACTTCAGGTGGCCAGCCCCAACAAGCGACATATCACAATCTTCATTACACCTATTTGATTCATCACAGTCGTATGGTAGGTATATTTTTTTCGATGCGTGTGATCTATCGTTTTTGGGGTGAAAAGCCAAATGTATCCGATGATTCAGTTACAGCCGGGAAAGAGGATTTATCCTTTTTTTTTCTTTTGTAATTCACAGGCACACGGCTAATTTAAAGACGTATTTAGAAAAAAAATGTATATATAAGTCAGTGTAACTTTTTTATAATTATCTTTTTAATTCAAGTACGGTCAATAGGAAAAACCAGTTGGTTAAGCGTACCGATGGAGTTGTCGCGAAACCCCCACGACTTTTTGTGATATCTGCAGTTGTACTCAGTAGCGTATCCAGAATAAATTAAATAGAATAGTTGTAGATAGACTATTTTTTAGTATAAGACATTTTTTTTTTTTTAAATTTTTAATTGATCGGTTATAATTTTAAAACTCTCTTGCCTTTCGTGAATACGCCACTGGTTTGAATGTGAAAAAAAGAATAAGCACTGACAGCCAGTATTATATTAGAATACTGCAGAGTGCAGTGTATTGTTTTGCCGTTTTGAGATCGTATCGCGTGACATCTCAAGTGTCGAACGACGACGATTGATCGCGGCGAGAAAACCGGAAGAGTGCAGCTCGTTACCACACCGCGCGTTCTCTTCAATCATTCAATTTGCCCCCATTGCGTTTAGCTTACACGAATAATTGTCACTTTTTCTGTTCACGTTTGTTTTATACCGTAATATATTACACTTATACCTCCGTACGGGTTGTAAATTTTCATCTTTAAAAGTATAATAATGTTACGTTATATATATATATATATAGGTACACATACGTTGTGCTCCGTTACCTATCCTTTATTTCCTGTCGACTTGCCGAGAAGCAAATTAAATTGGAAAAATAACGCGTAAGTATACAACAGAATGACATTTTTTTTTTTCTGTTCGCGAGTTCCTTTTGTCGCCATATGAAATAGTCCATCAGTCGATTTAACGTGTACATACGCCGGGTATCACAGGGTCTAAACGATTTTTGATTGCGCGTTTCGAATGAAAAACGATTATTTTTTCCCCACGTTCTGACAACTGATTTGGATAAACGTTTCACGCGTGTGACAAATTATTGTCATTCGAGCCGTCGAATTTATCTCGAAATACACCGGTGGCGAATTCGTTCAGCCGTTCAGCATCAAAAATTATTATAAACGCGAGTGCAGCGCATCTGTGTCCGGTATTTTCGGCATAAAATTCGAGTAAAAAACAATAATACGCTCGGTGTGTCTACTATATATACGTACGCATTTTATAAAACCTTCGGTATTTTTTTATCCATATTTTTTTACATAAAAAAAGGTAATCGGACTAGCGAAATTATTTCGCGTTTTGTAATATTTATATGCGCGTTTAAACACCTATTTTCTTGTCCTCATATTATTATGTTATGGTAGTGGTCACCGTTGTCGGTCTACCGCCGTTGCCGAACGTTTTGAATGAATTTTTTTTTTGCATACTACTGTACAATAATATTACGTATATTTTATGAATAAGAACTGTCGTTTTTCTCGTGGTACAGGGAATGATATTTCAATTCGCCAAGAGTTTAAACGAATTTAATTTCGGTATTTGACTTTTTTAAACATTTTTTCATTCATTTAACTATTTCAATATTACCCGGAGTGGCTCGCGAAAAAAATTTGAACGGAATTTTTACTCTAGGAAATAATGAACATGACCTATATAATTTGTTCACGAAATTTGTGCGATATCGTCAGCCGTTTAGAGTTTTGGTTACGCGAAGAGTTAATTAAGAATTAAAAAATAATTTATAATTTATTTTTAGCTGATATAATAATATTGACAAACACGTATATGATATACAGAAATATATATATTTTTTGTTGTAATAATTGACACAACTACAAGTCTTTTTGGTACTTTAGAATAATATTTTTTTAAAAAAAAACAGATTTATTCAATATATCCTATAACAACCGAAATTGGTAACCAAGGAAACCATGAATACATTGCCTCTGATAAAAGAAGGAAAAATCTTTAACGTTAAGTTTTTAGTCGACCGATGACTTTCGGAAAATCGTAATAGCCCGTGATACTCTGAGGTCCTCGACAAATCTCTTAACTTTTATTAAATTTGGTCGTCTTTTTTTTTTTAATAAATGACGTCGCCGTTTCTCATATCTAAAACGAGCGTAAACTTGGATTTCAATATTACGTTTATGAATAATATTACTGCTTAAAAATTCGTTCATAGCGGTAGTCTGTTTTCGCGTTGTTCAGTGGAGAAACGATTGTAACCACGCGGTAAATTTCTAATAAAGTGAAATCAACGTCTACTTCACTAAATTTTTACCTCTTCACTTCACGGCGTATTGAATTTGAAAAGCACTCGGGAAATATTCTTCGGAGATTTAAAACCAACACGTCGAAAACGCGTGTTGTAACGAAGAATTATTTATTACGAAACTATTGAAATCGTAGGTTGCCATTTTAAAATCAAAAATCCGTATAATATTATTATGAGTGACGGAGATGGAAACATTAAAATCGAGAAAAAATTTAATCTACAAAAAATTTAAAAATTAATATAAGGTCTGGTTCTTGATAAAAAAAAATCACCCTGTATATAGGGTATAGAGAAACGGATATAGGATATATGTATATGCGTGCCTTTTGAAAGTCACACTTAAAATTGGCTGGTCCGAAACAGACGCATTGCCGTCCCTTTTTTTTTTCCATCCCCTCATATTATAATATATACTCGCCTACACCATATAACTCTCGACTTTATACATATTATTACATAGTAGCCTGCTTTAGGTCGTACGTGAGAAAAACGATAAAGCCTTTGCGAATTCTACACGCGCTCACATAAAACGTCACTACGTATATATATATATATATATATCGGAAGCAAGTAATACTCAAGGAAGTGTTGCTATAATATATTATATTGTTACGAGTTTCTCTAAAATTGTGTTACCGCATACACCTAACAATAGATTCAAGTATACAACTTTTGTAATCGGTCGCATACGTATTATATAATATTTAGTAATTTTTATTTCCTTTAGAAAATCATGGATTTCGCCGAAGGTTTTTCACTTTGTACAAGAGCACACGCGATTTCACAAAAACAAAATACTGTCGTAAAGAATAGACGAAGCTAATATATATATATATATATTAAAATTTAATACAAATTATTAAATTTAGCGATTAAAAAAAACCACGAATAACGGATTTAATGTAATTCATCGTTTACCGATAAAGTGGCGTCTATTTGTTGAATTACTATTTTCGATTTTTATTACGATTGATTAACAGCGTACATTATAGCGAATACTTAATAAACGCGTAAAACGAATCGAGTTGCTCAAAATGAACGTTACGATTTTTATTTTTTTGATTTTTATTTATCGAATTATTCTGATAATATTTCTCAATTACATGTCGTTCGAAATTTCGGAACGAATTTAAAAATGTAACTTTTTTTTTTTTTTAAAGTGACAACAACAAAAAATGCCATAAATTACGCGAGTTATATACAATATACGTATACGGCGTAACCGTGGAGATATGTTTGTAAATTTCATTTCGTATCTCGTCTTTTCCTATATTGTCGACCGACACTGTAATATAAATACATACAAACGCGTGTACTTGACTCCAAACGTCTCGAAACGAACCGAAAAACCGATCGCGAACCGTCTTGAATATTTTATTTCGACCGACTTTATTTCCCGCGCCGTTTTCTCTGTAGTAGATCGTTTACCAGCTTCTACACAACCGTGCTACTACGATTATATAAATATTAAAATAAAGTCGAACACACACGCGTACGCACCACTTGCAAATGAACTATTGAATAGACGTGTCTTCGTCGCGTTTTTTTTCTTCTTCTTCTTCTTTTATCGCTCTTGACTCGTTCAAACTCGAAATATTATTATCGCGGTTACACCTGTGATCGTGTGGTTTGAAAACGTATCACGACGCAATCGTTTCGCCTCTTATACGCGAAAAACTACGCGTAACTGCAGGCAAACCCACCGGAAATAAGAGGTTATTTTTTTTGGCAATAATACTTTCTTAACGAGTGCTTATATAAGTGAAGTTTTAATCGGAGAGGTGAAAAAAAAAGTTATTTTTCAACACTCTGACGTTTAAAAGCTTCTCGTTCATTAACGCCAATCAGAGCGTTTCGTGATCGGTCAATAACGATATTATATATGAACGAACTTTCAAACTGTGTATATAAAGACACACACGCACACATACATTCTTCGTACTAATTTCACGTCAGTATTCTTAACGGAAACTGTTGGCGTTTGGAAACAAACCGTGTTCGAAGATTATTATTCCGTCGATCGTATTACAAATGATTTTTTTTAATGACGACGGATTTTCTTTCAAAAAAAAAAATTATAATTTTCCAAATGACTGCAGTTTTCTTTATTATATACGTTGGTTTTTTTTTTTTAAGATAATATTATTTTACAAACGGATAAAGTTTTAATTTTTTTCGTAAAAAAGTATTATTATTCATTTTTTTTTCTTCTACAATACAGCTATTATTATACTAATATAACGCGTGATTCGATCGGTAGTTATTAGAATATTATTTCGAATGATCAAAGCGTACAGGTACATTTTTTTTCTCACTTCGGCGTTTCCTTCGCATTTATTTCATTGTTGTTTAAAACAAATTTTTATTCGAAATAGCCTCAACTTTGAACAAAACTGGCGGAAAATATTCTTCGTGTTATTACCTACTTTTTTTTTTTTTGTCCGATTGCACGTTTGGCATTTCATAAAAGTTTTGCGTCCCCTAGAGGAGAAATAAAAATAACGTTGCTTGCCCCTTTACCGCGCGCGTTTAATGTGTATACGGAGCAATACACGCGAATGTAAATAGATATACGTATATATAAAAGCGATTTAATAACGTTATTATTTATTAACGAATATATATTTTCTTCGTTTTCCGTGTTCGGTTTTTATGTTTTTATTATACAGATACGGCGAAGAGCCAAATTAAAATTGCATATTTACATTGGACATAAATTTCAATAAATATTATATACCACCGAAAAGCTCGTCTGAATAATTGAAACGATACGAGCGCGGTAAAAGATTATAATAATAAGAAGCGGCTAAACGCTAATATTAATATATATGTACCATATAAATCGGAATCCACTCCGTCGCCGAGGTAAACGAGTGTTTTTTCATTTTTTTTTTTTTGCCGAAATATACTTTTTCGAAACGGAAAAAGCGATCGAGAAACATTGTATTATCGTGTCTCGCGTATATAATTCAATGGCCGAATGACGTTGATAAAATTATTGAAAAATGAACAAAAGTGAAACGTACACAACGTACACGCCCTTTCGGAGCGAGTTAAATTATGTAAATCGTCCCTTCTTCCTCGACGTTCTCGGAGCACTCGAATCGAAATATATATATATATATATTTTTTTAATATTAATAATAAAAACAGAACGCGCTAGTGTGTATTATTATATAATACATATATATGTATTATAGAGATCTCGCGCAATCGTTTTATAAGTCGTAATTTTCACGCCGCGCGTCTCTCTCTCTCTCTCTCGACATAACCGAAAACCTTTTTATTTCGCGTTGTAAAAAATTATACCGTTTGCCAGTTATTCGATACACCGTAAAAATTATTTACACCGTCGTTATTACGTACGCGAATAAAACGGTTATATGAAAAGGTTCCGCATGTATGGAGTGCACTTTAAACGTGAAATAAATTCGACTTTTTTTTTTTTTTGAACTCGCGTTTCGTACATTAAAATATATAAGAAGTTTATCCGTTCATATATATTTTATATTTTCCATTAAAATATTTTGTCTTTACGACTTTTCCCCAGATGGGAAAAAGACATATCATTTTAATCGCAATGTGTATCGCGCGTAAAAAATTGTATTTATTAATTATTTTTTACGAAAACTACGCTTATATATTATAATATTAAACTAATCAATAATTTTGCACACACAAACACACACACATATTATACATATATATATTTATTTATGATCGTGAAATAATTTAAATTTTACAAATGACAGATAATGTTTATTATAAAATTAGAGTTTTTTTTTTTTTTTATTAATTTTAAATAAAAGTACCTATTCGGTCACGATAACAATCCTCAAAAGACATTTAAGTAATCATTTTACGGGATTATATTTTCTAATAATATATTCATCAACGATTTAATGATGAAAAAAGAAAACACTGGATAAAGACGAAAAACACGGGTTTGATAATTCTTGAACGGCTTTTGTATGGAATTTAAAATTTCAATCGCAGTTCGAACACGCGCAATTATTAAAATATTACAAGTGTAAAAAAAATTTATCGTGCACTCCGCATTCAAAGGGAATCAATACTTTTAAACTATAAAACCTGTGCGCGCAATATGGAAATTCGATGTACGCATAAAAATATAAATATATTGTTAATCGTCAAATCCCATATTATTATTGCAGCAGTGTAAAATAATAATTTTGTCCGGTAGCGTTTTAACGCGTCGAATTTAAAACGTCGATTTAAATGCTCTTCTGGTCCGCGTGTTATCGCGAACTATATACAATAGCTTGTACACCCCCGGAGGCGAGGTAAAACGTGAAAACTTCCACGGAGCAATAAGACGGAGAGAGCAAAAAAAAAAAAAAAGTATATTTCTGGGAGTCGTTTCCTGTGCAGAGATTGCTGCTGGAAATTCGCCGGATCCGTTAACACGGTGTGCCGTGGTAAACGA
Organism: Slavum lentiscoides; assembly: GCA_032441835.1. Lineage (NCBI taxonomy): Eukaryota > Metazoa > Arthropoda > Insecta > Hemiptera > Aphididae > Slavum > Slavum lentiscoides. The sequence continues at coordinate 2,363,671 of CM063713.1, forward strand.
TTAAACGTAATATACGAATATAATATATACGCGCGTTTTTTTTTCTCTCGTGTCCCGCTCATCCTGCCACGACACGTCCCTTCGTCCGGTCCAAAGCGACATGAATACACCGCCCTGCACGGCACGGACTAAAGTTTAAATATTGTGTTTGTCCCGCTGCCTACGTGGATAATCCGTCTTGGAGAGGGTTGTTTTTTTACAGCTTCCGGCTAAAGGGAAGAAAATAATAATAAATAAGCAAAGTAGTCGTGTACACGACGACGGTGCGCGCGTGTTGTTCGGAAGGGACCCGCGCGGAAAAGGAAAAGACACACCCCGTCCCTGCGCCGTTCCGTACCGAGAACAAAGAAAAAAAATTCGCCTTTAACGACTCAAACAATAATAATAATATAATTCGCGTACAGGGCGAAATGATCGTTTTTTTTTTTTTCAAGATTAATTATAATATTATCACCGCCACGTGTTCGTTACGTTCCTGATACGTATATGCGGTTTTTCGAACGGTTCGTGTGCGATTTTTTGTAGAAAAATTTCAGTAGAAAATTGAACGTATTTGGACACCGCGATTTATCACAAACTTACAGTCGCCGTTTCCATCGAACTACGCGAGAAGCCTAACAACTGCCATTTCCGCCAGTATTCACACGCGCGCTTTTTTTTTTTTAGTCTAGAATAGGAGATTTTTAAAAATCAAACGATTCAAATAATATATTTTCAATGTTTGTCGTCAATTTTTTTTTTAACCGATAAAAACTTTTAGTATTCGAACCACTCGAAACACTTATTGATTTCCAGTGGTAAAAACATGCAGTTCACGCAAAACAGAAACAAGTACTTTTGACGGTGATTTTAAAGATAAAACACCTGTTGTAAAAAAGATCGAGGAACCTCATGTGCGTGTGTGAAATATCAGAGAAATAGTTAAGTGGAGATTTGAAAAAGTTTTCATTCGTCATATGAAATTCCTTCGAAAATATTAACTGTTTTCATCTCATTAACCAAATTTGATAGGGACGTACCTTTTTGCCAGCAAAACGTTTTTTTGTCGTTTTCGATTCTTTTTTTCACCAGTCACCCGTATAGCACATTAACAAAACTCACGTATACAGGACTAGATTTCAATGACTTTTAAAACGCTACACTATAAACCGAAAATCACAAAAATAATACACTTGTATTGCGTATACGTATTTCGACAACTACGTTGTTATCGTAAGCGCGAACCGACTACTATACTAAACCGTTAGACACTGCAGTATACGCCCGTATTTATAGAGTTTATATCTCCGATGACGTCATCACAAACCGGCCGCGTCGATTGGTCGTGAGTCAACGACCACGCCCACTACAAGTCTACGCTGCCGCCATCTGGTTTACATTAGATTAATTGTAATAATGAATTTTGTAATGTACTATAATATTCTTTACAACTACAAACGTTTTTTTAAAGTTTCGCCGATTTAATATTACGGTTAATATTCAATAAACGTTCCGCAACGTGAGATTTTTCGTCTTCTTTTTTTTTTCAAATTTCTCAAACGTTTTTTGAACCTAATATCTACATTTATTTTTGTTTTATCGCATTTCTCACATTGAATTTTATAAATACCCGATTTCCCGCATTCTTCAATTTTATCCTTTGTTTTTCCTAATAGTGATATACGCAATAAGAATGTATATTTTTGTGATCTTGGGTATAAATTGTATAGTATATATATATATATAAAACAGTCACGATTTCTCAAGTACCTGTTTTAAAAACATGTTGAAATATTTTTAAAATGTTTAGATTTTTTTTGTTCGGGATCCCGCCGTGCAAATCGCCGGTGACAATCCGTTATTTATGGTTAGTAATTCTGTATAACGAGCAGACACGCCTGGAGTTGGATTACACACAAACCGTTTTGTACGTGGATTTCCTCGGTGTACACACGAACGATTCCGTATACCGGTCCGATTTCACCCTGCGGATATCGTATCGACTTCGCGACGGATAAGAAGCAATTTAACAATCGTCCTGCAGGAAATTATTTCACGAAACTTCGATGTACGCGAGTATCTGTAGCAGCAGTCCTATCGCGCGGACGAACTGCGAATACAAATTCAATAATATCATTTTTCCCCTCGCCGCCGGCGGATTCACCTGATTTTTTTTTTTTTTTTTATACGTTATTTTATTCGGGAAGATCACTATTATTCACCGCCGGGCGCGAGTCGATTTATCTTTGGCGGGTTCTAAAAACGGTCGTTTTTAAATCCGTTTGTCCGTCGGGAAGGGAAAAACGACCGTCTCGTATATAACGTAAACGATCACTTCATAATACGCGTATTTTTTTTTTTTATCATTTCGATATTATCTCGCCGGCGTTTTTTTATCGCCTTTGCGTGCAACGGTCATGGACCGTCGTCGTTTTGGCGGCCGCGGGAATCCGAAAAATTTCTTTTTACGATGGCTATGAACGTTTATTTTTATTTTTTTAACGTCTTCGAAACATCTGGTTGAGTATTCCGATCTTGCTGGGACACACTCACGGTCTCATATCCAAAAAAAAAAAAAAATTCAACCCGCCTTACGTAGTCCGCCAGATGTGAGAAAATCACTCGACCAACTTGTTTTCCCATTTTAATATTAAATTTTTTTGCAGAAAAAAAAGGGTCATTACGATCTCGCCGGCGCGGTCTTGTTAAAAAAAAATACGATTGATACGCGTATTTATTCGAATTCCTTATACGTTTTTGCCGAGGCGAGTAGCTAAATTTGTTTTACATAAAATCGTCTACTTTTCGTCTCTTCCGAATCGTACGGAAGTGATAGAAAAGTATATAAACATTTTGTTGTCTACGTCGAAAAACGATATGACGAAAACCGAAAATTACCATAATAACCCTATAGATAATATCGCGCAATTTCTAGAAAATATCACCTTTCCTCGTGGAATCGAAAAAGCGATTAGTTTTTTTTTTTTACTGAGCATTTCCTGTTTTGTCACTCTTACCCGAGAGTTTCACTCGTGAAATAAAAACGTTTATTTTATAGAAATAACTGTTTTTTTTTTGTGCCCTTATACGATATTAATTGAAATCGTCTTGATCAGAGTCGTTGAACTGGTTTAGTCAAACAAAAAATTGAGTCTTACACTTAGGCAAGCCTAAAATATAACGATAAGCCGACACTTGGTTTCCTCCGACCTTACTACGGGTACGTTTATGTCTGTAGTCGAGCCGAGACCAATAACCGTTTATAAAAGTGTCCACGAGTGTTAAATTCGCGTTCAATTCTTGTTTCTTGTAAAAATACAAAAAAATGAAATGTATTACGAATATGGAAATGAATTTCGTATTTACAAAGCTATCAGAGTATAGTAATCGTTTTAAAATAATCGTTGTACAAGAAAAAGACAATTTACGTATGATAAAATTGTCGTTTTTACCAGCGAACAAAATAAATGATCTTGAAATGTGTTTGAATATGAATCGTTAAATAAAAACACGGTATTGAGAATTGAAGGACTCCCTGCAACAATCCTTGCCATTTTTTTTCTTACAATTATTCTCGAAAGAGAATTGAAACTAGAATAAATGTTTGAAATTTATAATTTGAATTTTTCAATGGAACCAAAAAGTCGATCGTTGAATACGTACGAACGCAGTTTAATTAAATTTATTCGAATTAAATCTTTCGTCTCCAAAAACTCTTTTTTGCGAAGTTTTGAAACATAACGGTTTTTTTTTCGCTCTTAAGTCGTACAAAGTTTTCAAATACTCGATACTTTTTTTTCTTAATTTAATTTATTACAATCGTGGCACAATATTTGAATTTTAAATCAGTAATCGTCGGTTTAAAAAACAATGAAATTAATAAAATCGTAAAACTCAAAAAAAAAAAAATTACAATATGGTTCAGTGCGAGAAACGTACGAGTCCGGACTCGGCCGATTCTTCTCGCTCGTACAGTAACGTTTTAAACCGGACAATAAACTTCGTGCACAACATTCGGGACTTGTAGATACCTCGTTCTCGCAATATTATATATACAGAAAAAAAAACCACGTTTCCACAAAGCGATTGGAAAAATTATGAAGAAAAAAAAAAGTGGACTTTTTGTCGGTCGTTGCACGGACCTAACGCCGATATAACGCGCGATTTGCCGAAATATTTTATTCGATTATTATATACGCTGCGTGAATTTTTTCAAATTTTTTCTGCAAGAGTTGAAATTCGTTTCGAATAAAACGCAACTTATTCAAAAACGTGTTCGCGGCGAAAAGTTGCCGACAACCGCGTGTGCTGCTGTGCGGCGTGAGAGTCGTTGCGGCCGTCGATTTTCCAGGTAAACGCTCGTGTTGCCCCGTCCACACGAGTACGTGCTCGGAGAACGTGATCTCGTGGCTCATAACGTTTGCGCCCGACGCCGGACCTTATCCCAATAAAATATCTTTTGTAATTTTATACTGTGTGTAAACTTTTGGTGTAACACGCCGTACTTACCGACCGAATAATGATTTATCGCGCAATTATTATTCGGCTTCGTGATGATGTCCGTTACCGCGTATATTGGCCAAAAAAAAAATTTGTTTCATAGTAAAAGACGCGTATTCGAAGCGAAAGATTTCGCGATAGATTCGCCTTTTTTTTTTCTTCTAATTACCGCGTGTACCCAATAAGCGAATTAATTTTGATCCGAAAACAATCTGATTGACTCCGAAAAAGAAAACCGTTATAGACAGTTTGCGCATAATTACGGGGATGATGACGTGTATTCGTAATCAGTGTGTTGTCAGTAGGTAGTGAATCGTAAAAAATGAAATTTTCTCATGGAAAAAAAAATATGTTGTTCCGTAGCTTATCGTTCGGAAACGCTGACTGATGGCCATAGACCTATAATATAATATAGACCACGCATTAGTAAAACATATTGAAGCCAACATATGTGCGAGAGAGACAGCCTCTGAATTGACTTTTGCAAAGACATTTTAAACAATTTTATAACACTCCTTGACAATAACTACGATAATAAATTAATATTGATAAGGAGGACGTATTTGTTTATCGTTTTAACACTTGTAACTTGTAAACGTTATTGTCGGTCTGTTGTTTTTACGCTTTTTGGCTACTGTAATTTACAACGTTTCAACTTTTCTTCCGTTTAAAAACATTATGATTAATATTTATTTTACTTCTACTTTTAAAATTATGGGTTTCCAAAAGATATAACACTTTGTGAGAAATGGATAGCAGCATTGAACAAAGATAATAGATTTGAGCCTAAAAAAGCCCAAGTCCGGCATGTTAACATAGAATTTATCTTCGTCGCCAATGTAAAATATCGAATAAATAATTGCAAGTGTAAATTCGTATAAATACAACCGTTATTTTAACCACAATTTTCGAACGTGTACACGGAAAAAAAGGCGCGAGAACGCCGAGAACGAACGACTAGCGACACACCGTCCATAACAACTTACTATCAAAACCCGTAGCGGGTAGCAACGATAACACACGATTATTGTCAAAGACCAAAGTGTATTATAAAATTATATACAATGTCTTTGAAAAAGTCAATTCAGAGACTGTCTCTCTCGCACGTATGTTGGTTTCAACGTTTTATATGTAAAATGAGTGTAATGCGAGGTCTATATATTATTATTGGTCTATGCTGATGGCCTATTCGTTCTATATTATTATCTATGGCGGCGAGTATATAATATATTCATACACGTGAACACTGTATGCCTTATCTATGATTGTGACTGGTGATTTGAGACCCATTGGTCTCTCTCGTTCAACTCGAAAACGAACTGCTTAAATTGTTGGATTTCGATATTGTTGAATTGTTAAAATGTCAAATACCCTGAAGAATCTCCTTTGCTAGGCACGCATCGTGAAATTCTTGTGGGCATTGAAGAAATATTTTAGACGAAATGGCGAGAAAACCGCGTAAATTAAACATTATTTTGTTATATAAATAAATTAATGAATAAAGAACAATAATTACTAAAATAAGTTTGTTACACTGTAGAAAATAAACAGTACGGATGGAACAGATCATGCTGAAAAACGTTACCCAAATAAATGCACATCATCATAAATGTAATGTAATGATTAATGAAAGCCGGGGATGGGGGAGTGGAGTTCAATTAATACGATGATTTTTTTTCTTTCTAATATCACCTACGCTACTAATTAAAGATAACTTGGTGATGACATGGTTGTTTTTATCTCGAGACTGTGAAAAGTTTCGAATTACCGCATACGAATTCAAATGAAAAGAGAATAACGAATACGACAAAGATTATATTCAAACGGGACACGAGCGTTTTTTGAACTCTGCTTTTCAGTCAGACATCGGTGCATCGTAGTCGTTTCTTTGAAATTCTTTTCAAACCCTTTGGCCGCCGGGGAATAATTTATGAATCGAATAAAATTTCCGAGAATTTTTTTTTAAGCGTCGTGTGGTTGTAACGTCCCTGCTGCTTTCTCCGTGTTCTCTATCGAAATGGTCTTTGACGTAAAATAATATTGTAATTAACGGTCGAAGTAGAAATACACTGCAGGAAAAAAAGGTTCGCTCAAATATCCATTCGTTTTTTTTTTACTTCAATTATCATCGTAGGTCACTTCAACCGATCTGTTTATAAAATATATTATAATAAAAAAATTCGATCATTTTTTAAATTTTTATGCGATTTTTCACAACGATTTTATACACTAACGGAGTCACGTGCCATCTGATAAGGAACGTGCGAGTACCGATAGTTTCTAGAGGGGTGGCGATATGGGGGACAAATGGAAGATGGTGAATTATAGGTGATTCACAGTCGGGATGATCTAAAACGTAAAGTGATTTTTTTTTTTAACATGACGTTAGAATCACCGGGAAGTCGTATATCATTTTCGTGCTGAAAATTATAATGTCGTGGGCTGGGCTGCTAAAACTCATTGCAAGTAAAATATCGATAATCGTTATTATATTCTCGCAACGATGACATCTGCAACTTCATAATCAATATGTTCTAGTTTTCTATTTAATGAGATTGATCCTATTACTGTATCGTGTAAACTAATGTACAAAAAAAAACGGAAAATAAAAGAGTAATTTCTTCATTACGAATAACAGCCGAGAAAATATACTCCCGCCTCCCCAATACAGACATTATTGGTCTTATCCGTGAGCGTTTTTGTCTGAAATAAAAATTGTAGAATTTAATTCGACAGGTCGACACGTTTTTTCTTTCTCGGCAACAATATTTCCTTGAATTCGAAGGATTGCGGCTGTGTGTGGGCAAAAGAAGTGTCAACTCTTTTTTTTTTTTTTTTTTTTGCAAACATTTCTGCGTACTTCTTATTTTTTATAGTTTTTTTTAATGGAACGCTGGCAGCGGACTCGTTTTTACACTTTTTATCGCGAAAACAAATAAGAGATTTAAAAAAGAAAAAAAATGTTTTACGTGTTGTTGTCACAGCGAAAATGACGTCGATTTGACATTTATAACAGGTTGATAAAAAATCGTGTCGCATCCATACAGAGTTCTCTAACTTTTGCGCATACCTTAGACGAGTTCAATTATTTATGCCAGGCTAATATGTTCAGAGATGGAATGTTGGGGATGCAAATGCGAATAAAAGAAATGAAGACGAAGTATAAACTGTCTAAAACAAGATTAACCGTGATAACTCATCGTCCACGAGTTTACCAAGACAATTCGGTCTTATATACGGTCACGTATATTTATTATATTTTTTTGCTTCTCTGTTTACACGTCTTTTTTTCTTTTTCGCAGTTCAACAAGCACTGCTTAAAATATCAAATAATCGGGGCGATGTTTGTTCGGAATCTCCTGAACGAATTGAACGGTAAAACTGTTCAAAAAGACATAAATAGAGAAATACAAAATAAAAGAATTCGTAACAAACGCAAAATAATTTTTTTGATTTGTGATTTTTTCTAATAAATAAATAATAAGTAATAATAATAAATTTGTCGGAAAATATAAAGTGGTAATCTAAAAAAAAAAAAAATTGTGACAAGATTGTCAAAATTTTTTGAACACAGTTGAAGTATAGCGTAGGACGCATGTTGTATATAATTTTCAGACCTTAAACCAAAAAAAAAACACTCCTTTTTATGATTTAAGCAGCTCAACGTCTAATAATTGCAATAAATAGCCCAAAATTAGGGAAAAAAATGTTAAAAAACAATTTATATACGTGTAGATAATTTTCAAAATAAATGTTAAGATTCTGAGACCGTTTTTCGGCTAGTTTTTTTATACATCGTTTAAAAACTATTACAGTTCTTTTTTTCTGATTATTGTTTTGAATAGCGAGTAAAATATCTGTATTTATACCATTTCTTGATAATTTATTATATCGGTTACATTAGGTACAGATTTGTCGAAAACAAGTAATATGCCGGTGGAAGGCTAAACGCGCCAAGTAATTTTCATTTGTACTTAATTCTGATACAAACATAATTGGCTGCTTTTACGTATGCGAAAATGATCTGCCTTCAAACGGATTATCTAGGTCGAAGTGCTGAGCTACGTATGTGGAAAAATCAATGAAACGAAATAGAAAATGTTCCACAGACCGCAATAGAAAAATAATGAAACGCTGCGAAGATTTTTTACCAAAAGTTCAGTGTCGTTTCCTACACTAGAGTCCGCGTCGAACGAACTGGTGACTACACGTCTCCACCCAGTTAATAGGCAATCGAAATGCTATGTTTTAGGTAACGTTCACACGCAAAAACCGTGCGTTTTGCATACGCGTTTATGTGTATTAAACTGAATAACGCGTTAAGTAAATTTGTAGTAGCCGGTGTCGAACGCCTCGTGGTGGGCGGAGTCACCGACCGTTTCACGCGGGTTTTCTGTTCTTAGAACGATAAAGACCCGTCTTAGATCAACGACGACAGTAAAAAGCGGCTAAACCGCTCGGCCGTATAGCAAAAAACGTACGAATGAGGAAGAAAACGTATCAGTGGAAGAAATTACAGAACATTTCTGAAAAAAACTCTGCAAGGAGATGCTGCTGCAACTACAAGACTGCTGGTCAAAATAAGGGATTTTTTTTTTTGTATATTTATAATCAATTTTTTTTTTATTTATATTAAATTATTGTATAGACGACGGGATAAAAATTTGATTTTGAAAACTCTTTTTATTTTCCCCTTTCCCCCCTCCCCCACCAATAAGCCGCCATTTGAAAAATCTCGGCTACGCCACCACCGGTGTAATGATGTGCTCGTGTAAGTCGGTGTTTTATGAAGTACAACACGCGCCGCCGCCGCCCGTTTCGTTGGGAACTTTCGAAATTCCGTGTAATGCGCCCGGAAACGTTATTTCGCGTGCTGTACGGCGGTCTGGTTCCGCAGACGGTGGGGGGGGAGAAGGGTGGAGCGGAGCGGAAGGGAGGGCCGGTTATTCCTTGTTAATTTCCTGGCCGATCCCGTTGTCGGGGACCCGGCCACTTTGTATTACTAATGCGTTTATCTTGTCGTCGTTCTCCGATTTATTGCCGGTTGACGTTTAGTGCGGCCGCGTGGGCGTACGTGCTCGAGGGTTGGAAGGGACGGACGTGCGGCAATCCCTCTCGCGACGACGACGTGTGCTGCTGCAGCACGGAGACGTCGGTCGCGGCAGTCGCGCAGGGACCGGACCGATACCCGAACCGCCGTGGATACGCCCCTCCGTCACCGTATACCCCCCCCGCCGCCGCCGGCGGCGGTGTAATAATTTCTATACCCTGTCACGGTGCCCGGCCAAAAAGAGATATACGCCGCGACCACCCTCGGACGTTTTCAGTCTGTGTTATTGTTATTATAAGGGTCATTTTCTTTGGAACGCTTTTCTTTCTTTCTTTTTTCTTTTTTTCGTCCCCGACGTCTTGTCCTCTCTCTCTCTCTCTCTCTCTCACTGTCTGTCCCTCGAATTTTTATGCTATATACGGGCTTCTTTATTTGATTCCGAATTACGAAAACGGCCGCGCCATACCTCGCGGACATAACACGTCTTTGGCCTCGGGCATTTCGCGTATGTAGATTTTTTTTATTTTATTTTAACGACCGTATCTCGTGTATTACGGGTAGAAAATACCTAAAAAAAAAAAAAAAAAAATGCGAGAGTAAAAAACGGGGGAAAAAAAATGTTTTATATCGATATATTTTTACATGCCCCTCAAAAACCGAATTATAAAATAATAATATAATAAATACGGGAACGGGATATTACATGTTTTTATCTCTCCTCCGCGAGCATTTCACGTGCGTATTATATTTTATTTTTTTTTTGAATCATAAATTCCACGTACGTTGTCCGGAGGGCGGCGGATTAATCTTCAATACTACTGTACAGGCCGGTTTTTAATCATTTCGGTATTTTATTTTTCTTATACTTTTATAACGTTTGAGAACTCGTTGCTTCGAATTTTTATACCGCGTAAGTCCGTGAAAGTCCGCAAATTATTATTATTTCCAAACAAATGTACGTAATTAATTTTTTTTTTTTTTTAGTCCAATTAACTAGTTGACTAGGCGAAAATTAAATAGAAAATTCGATACGTTTCAAATCTGATATCGAGTGTGCCTTTTATATTAATTCGAAAAGAAAATCCGTTTGTCTACAATACCATTATATAATATATAAAAAAAAAATATTATCCGGCCGAGTATTCCGGAGACGCTGTTCTTCAGCTGTCGTCACCCTTCTCTTATATTCGATTCCGTTCGTCGAACACTCCCGAAGCTATTTCATCGCAGACGACTTAGAGAGTTAAATCTTATCGCGGAAAAGGGTATGCGCGTTTTGTGGCCCGTTGAAAATCCCGAGTCCGGCTATAAACAAATTGCATTTCGGATATTCGCGCCCGATATTAGCCTTTACGTCTCGGACGCCTTTGGAATTTGTCACTTCTCCGTGATCCGACCGCGCTCCGTCGAATTTCTTTCGATTACACGTACCACCGACGCGCACGCGAATTTTTCAAAACGCTTTTTGCTCTCGCCACAGAATCGTATTTTGCAGGACGTGCCCAAAGGGATTTATATGACGTTTCGCATTGGCTTTAAACAATAATCAATTGGCGATGACGACGAATTTGCCTATAAACCTCCCCCATGTCTTTTAGACACTGTAAATAATCGTTACCGATGCAAGAGTAAAAAAGGAAGTTTTTAATATTCGGCGATTACTGTAATATACATATAAACGCACCGATTATATGCTAATACGTCTAACGCGTATATTTCTTTTTCCACTATATCTGACAATAATTCTCGAACTGCACGGAGTGCCCGTTGTGCATATATGCAGACAAGACGAAACAAATTTATGATAGCATTATGACCTTTATTTACAACGGGGAGGGGGGAGGGGAAGGATAAGAGGGCGCGGTTGGCCCGACTCCGGGCAATGTGTTTGTTATTGCTTTTGGAGGATCGCGATAAAAACGATAGCGCTCGCGGAAGCTGCAAGGGCTGCAGAGATTCGCGCGTAAGAAAGTGCAGTATATATATATATATATAATATAATATTATTTGTTTGTAAAACTTAAAATGGCTCTATAATGTATAAAGACGTTTCCTCCACATCCCCTTTTTTTCGAACAACACTTAACGTCGCGCGTATTACATTCAATTTCCGCGGGTTTCGAAAACCCGTTCTAGGATTTTGGCGCCCCGAGTACACAACAGTCAACTGGAGTGTTTTTTTTTTCAATAACATTATTAGCGCAATTGTGAGGTTTGAAACTTATCCCCCACCTAATGACAAACATGACTCCCCAGAAATTTCGTCCGAAATAAAATCTCTTTTCATAAGACTATTTTGATTACCCCGTCCCCCAACAGTTTTTTACACGTGAAACGTTCTCTCTTTTTGGTAAATCTTACCGTGGCTAAGCACACATATAATACGATTCCAATCTATATAGTGTATGAATATTTTCAACAATATATAAATGTACTATTATACCTATATTTGATGGTATAAATAATGATTACGATACATATTATGTATTAGCACTGATTATTTATAAATAAATATATTAATCAATAGTATTACAAAAAATAATATGATATGTAAGCATGATATTATAGAAAAAAATGAATAAAATATTATAAAATTTTATCCTATTAATGTTAATAACACATAACTGACATTAAAAAAAATACATATACGTATATAAATACATATATGCATATATATAAAATTAAAATATTTACAAAATTAATTTTTTTTTGAAATTTCTATTAAATTAAATATTCGAAATATTTACACCGGTGCCCCCGGGCAATTGTCCCCCGCCCCCTGCATACCACATAAATACGCCATCGAATATTTCGTAAAATTCAAACGACGTGTATATATATTATACAGAGAGAGAATAAACAAAAATTGTTTTTAAATCACCTCGTACTGTTGGATTACGCGTACTCGTATGATATTTGCGCGTGCTGTACAAGAGAATTTCGATATTATTTTTTGTAACGAATCAAAACGGAATAAAAAAAATTATTTTTTTTTTTTTTAATAACAAAACCATCCGGTAATTTGTGGTACACCACCTACTGCATGTACGCAATATAGAGGCACTAAAAAACCGACCGTCCGTGATAACGCGTCGATTGTTATGGTGTCGTCAACACTTGTTCGACGACAATGCGTTTTATTTATTTTTTATTATTATTATTATTATTCGTCGCGGTAATTTTATCCCGCGAATTTTACATAAATTAAATTATAATATTCAAACTGTCGTCGTTTATTATCTCGCTGTCGGCAAAACGTTTTTCGAACGGGAATAAATTATAACGCGACGACAAACGACGAAATTATTATTTCAAAAAAATTTATTTCATTTCCATACATATATATTGAATGTCGTGTCCGTAGTAAAAACGAGTGTCCAACGAATAAGCGACGGTTTTCAACGGCTGCGCCGAGTGCGTCGCATAAAAAAAACGAAATCGAAATGCGTACCGAGAAAGTTAATTAATATAATAATTATCGAAGAAAAACAATTATCGCGTTATTGTCGAAACACGCGCGTCGTCGTCCGCTCGGAGAAAAACGAGAGTTTTCCTGGCAGTTGTATAAAATTGTGTTACAAATTATTGTTTAGCGCAGAGATTCGGAAAGAAAAGAATTACGTACTCGGACGCGTTTCACTTGGAAGGAAAAATTCGTTAATAATAACAGTGCGCGTTTCAAACGCTTTTTTTCGAGAAATTTGTTTAGGGCGTTCTAAATCTTAAATTTTCCAAGTTCATCGTATTCCCACGTAACACGTGATATGTGTTCGAGATCTCGGATATTATTGAACTTTTTTTTTTAAGGACGCCGTTATTAATTGTAAAGTTTAAAAAAAGTACTTAAAATAAATTTACTTAATAAATTGGTGATTTGGGGTGTACCGTGACGTAACGACTGAAAACGAAAGCGAAATAATATTGTTTTGTTATTACGGCGTTCGATATCCCGTCTACAGTTAACGATTAAAAGGTACAGCTGATAGATTAAATCAATAAAACGGAAAATTTCGTCGATAATTTATAGAAGAAGGACTTATTCACGTCCGACAATATTAGTCAAAAGAGCGGAAGAACTCCTATAAAGAATAATTGTATGGAGTGTATAGCGGGGTTCGGGGCAGAAACATGGACGGTACTCAAAGCGAAAAGGAAAAGGGTTGAAGTGCCGGAGAATAAAAGTGAAAATTCTTCGAACAGAGAAAATTAAAAAAAGAAGGAGTATGTTTAAGAATGGACGTGGGAGAAAAAAATGCGGAAAACAATCGGGGAAATGATGAAAAAATAATGAATGGATAACGACAATAATAGAAGGAAAAAAACTGAGATAACAACTGGAAGAGGTTGACCGAGAACTCCGTTTGTGAAACAGATCGTAGCAGGATACATAAGAGGACCGTCGAAGTCATTTAACCGGTCAAAGGATTGAAAAAGAAAAAATGTGAACGGGTCCGTGTCGCATTACCACCAGTTCCGGGTTGTATGGAACGGACATTTTCTGAGCACTCCTGCGCAGAGCAAAAAAAAAATCCCGCGATGTTAATAATATAATAATAATAATAATAATAATAATACAAACCGACAATAAGACTGCAATTAGTCGTCGAGGAGAAGCGTCCGCGGTCTAATTCGATTTTAATTACGTTACGCTCGTGTGTGCGTAGCGCAGCGGGCGGGCGTGCCGAAGAGCGGCGCGTGTGGTTGGTTGGCGATCAGTTTGCTCCGAATGAGCTCGCGCGCGATTTATTAAACGGGCCGGCGACTACGCAAACGACCCGTGAAATTCCCGAAGAAACCCTGTCCGAGATTCCGCCTTTCCTGCGCCTCTATCCCTCCGAGCTTCCCGTCGCGTACCGCGTTCCGGCGATAACTCTTAAACAGTCGCCTGCACAATAATACCGCAGCAAACTATTATTTTACTGTGTACAACAGACGATCCTGTCTCCGTATCCTGTACACACACACACACACACACACACACACGTACGCGCACACCTCTGGTGCCCACACAATAATCGGGTTTCCAGTCGGTTCTTCCGTGGGACTGAAGAGGGCTGGGACAAAGCGTATAACGGGATTCCGTGTTCTTGTCGCGCAGGAAACGCGTTTCACCTCTGCACGCGCGTACCCGTTAGTTGTTCCTTATCGATTTCAACCCAGCTGCTTAGGTACGGCTACCGGAATTCGAGCGTTCGCGAGGACTTTGCTACTTCTTGGAGTGAAGATATTGGAAATCGACCGTAATGCGCAGAAGTGACTGTTTTTTGCAGCGAAGGCGTCGAGAAAAACGGTATCACGGTCTTGGCGGGGGAAACATTTCGTACCGAGGCGAAAGTTTTTACTGAATATTTCGTGTTTGTCGCTCGTAAATGTAAAACAAATGTTTATTTTTAAAAAATTACCCGTTTTTTGTGCTCTTATACGACATCGATGGAAATCGTCTCGACCGGAGTGTTGAGATGACTCTTATATAATATAAGCAACGCAGAAATCAATAGTAAACCGAGACTTGGTTATACTGCTGATTCGTGACCAACTGTCAGCTTATAGAAATATAGTGTTTTATTCTGTGTTTAATGCAAAAAAAAAGCAAATACTCGCCGTTCTCGACAAAATATTTATGACGCGGCGTTCTTCCGGATTTCATACATTTTACCGTCGGTACATGACTCGTAGTAGCTCCGATGCCACCAGGATGGGGACCATTTCTGATTTTTTTTTTATTCCATTTATAATCGGTATTGAGAGTATTAACAGATTCTGTTCCAGTTAAAATTCATGGACTACGTATAGGTACCATTAAGTTTCGGATACGGGGACACCGGCCCCACGTCTCGTCTTTTCTGATCTCCGATTCTTCTTTTAAATCGTACTATCTCGTATTTTTAAATTGTAGTAAAAACAATGAAAACGAAGCCATAGACGCGCCAAATAAAAACGTATTATGTGAAATTCAAAAACGCGTACGTACGTATTGTAGAAAATCACCGCGAAGTATATTGCGTAATTATTTTTAGGCCAGGAACCGGACGGAATCACTGTTGTTATCATTTATACTGACTGAACCCGCGACCTTATAAGGAACGACGCCAAAAAACCGTCTAGTTGAATACACTTTATTGGAACGATTTCAACGCACCGGAATCGTATTATCGTCGATCAAAGTCGTAGGACGAAAAACAATTATTAATACTGTATCTCCGTGGCGGTGCCCCGCCGTTCTACTCATTCCACTCGTGATCAGTTCACTCGACTATCGCACTATTAACGAGTTGAACTCTCGTACGGGTGGCCGTTTCGGAGAGACCGTGAATTCGACTAAAAGCATCAGCCGTCCTACAGCAATCGTACCTGATAACATGTCGAATTCGAATATTCGTTGCGTTTATAGTGTAACTTTCTAAACAATCGATTTCGGACTCGGAAAATCGTAATTGAACAATATCCGCCATTAATTATTTCGAATGAAAAAAAAAAAAACATTACTGAAAAGTTATAATTTATGAAATATATTTTATAATATCATACGTTTTCTTATTCGGCCGACTCTTTCAATACAAGTATACGTTTCACTGCAAATCCCCAACTATAGGGTGGCGCGGCCGGCAACCACGCAATTTCCGAAGAACGTTTAACGCTTGTTCAAAACGTGCGCAAACGAATTTACACAAATGTGTATAAATAATTTAAAATATAAATACATAATTGAATAAAATACGTTTTACGATAATCGTAATATACTGGATAGACGGTCGATAAACGCGCGATTATTGTATTTTTATTTATAGCGTGTAATATTACGTCGCGGTTTTTATAAATTGATTTTTTTTTCGTCAAATTAGGAAGTAGAATGCTAAAATAACGAGGAAATAAACAGGTTGGAAACGGACTAGGCGAAATAGAAAAAAAAAAATAAAAATATTTGTAATCGTCAGTAATAATTGGAAATAGTCGAGCGGTTTGTTTTTTCTTCTTTCATTTACGTTAGACGCGCGTAATATACTTTAAGCGTATCACACCGTCGTATTACGAACAAGACGTTATTTCAAATGGACACGTCCGAGGAATAATTCTGTACGCGTAATACGTTATGTCGTACAGCTATTTAAATCCACTCGTTTCGCGTCGTGTGATTTATTCCGTATCCGCTGCATAAATAATAAATTAATGTCGTGATCGATATGCGTCTACCACGTGACAAACGGTCAAAACGAGAGAGAGAGAGAGTTTCTTTTTCAAAATTGATAAAACGACTGCATACGATATTAATACAATCCCTTCTCAATTCCCCACGCACGCCAGTACACACACACACACACACACATCCGAGTCGGTTTATTGGGCGGCGGGGGGAGCTTATACGAACAAAAAAAAAAAGTTTCGAATATCGCACGCGTAACACAATATTATATCATATCGTAATGATAGTTTTGCACACGCCGCCAATGGCGCGCCGGTATGATAAATGAGTTTAAATAACAAAGTTTCGACTCGGGTCGTATGTGTGTTTTTGTACTCTTTACCTCGGGGGGATTACGAAACGATTTTAATTCTACTCGGACTCGTGTTCGCTCTCTGCAGCCTCTGTTTCGCCGTTTTTCTACTAAAAATAATTTCACGGCGCCGCGCGTTTCAATTATATTGCAGGAGGCTCGGATGAAAAGAATTAACACTGGCTTATGAAAATCCGTGTTAATCGAACGTTATTATAATACGCGAATCGAACGGCAACTGCGGGTGCGAATACGAGTCCGCTTTTTCGGTTTTAGAACAGCGACTATATATAATATGTACAGAATCGCGTGACTCTTTTTTTTCTCCGCCTCCGTTATAACAACTTTTATACGATATTTTTCCCGCAACGTCGCCGGGCACATATGCGAGAGAGAGAGAGAGAGAAAATTAAGTTATTTAAATAGCGCGTGTGTCGGCGTGTATTATTATAGAGAATATTGTACTCGACTTTTTTTCCCCTCCCTCGCGCGTGTACCGGATTCGGAGCGTTTTGAAACTTTACTGTGCCGCGGCGACGGAAAAACTAAAACGAATACTTTTTTCCTTTCCGCCCGCGTAGTAATTTCCTACTCGATAAATATTATATTATTTTCAATTTTAACGTTTCCATATATATGTATATAGAAAACCTGCACCGTTATACTATGATATTGAAAAAATAAAAAAGTTACTAGTTATACGTCATACAAGTCGAAAAGGACAAACCGGGGAGGTGGGGAGGAAACGCAAGAGTTTATTTGCCTAACACTGACAATCGGTCGTGATCGTCATCCCCTATTCTCGTCCAATAAGTTCCCCTTCGGAAAAGTAGTCGTTTTTTGTGAAAAAAACACCCCAAGTAGTAGTATAGTAATAATGTCGCTCTGAAATCTGTATTTAGCCCTCGGGTTATTTGTGACAATTATTATTTTCGGGAGAGGGCTGAACGCACCGCGCGACAATCCCCGACAACGTTTTAATAGTTATACGTATACGCGTGTACGTACAAAGTGCAGCGAAAGAAAAAGCTTCGAATTCACGATATACTGGATTATTATTTTGTAGTTTAGTAAATTATTATTTTTATTCTACGCGTCATACAACGGCGTCTTACGTGAAGTTTTCACGAAACGAATTCAAACCGACTACTCGCTGCCAATTGTTATAAACCTTTTGCTCGAACGACACTCGAACTTTTATTTTTTCTCACTACAATCGGCTTTAACGCGTATACCGCCTGCTGCAGGCCTACGCGGGTTTTTTTCTAATTTAAATTTTCACATTTTTTCGAGTAAGTAACAACAGAGTCATAACGTTATGTGTGAAAACTACTATAGTAACGTATCGATACTTTCTACAGTAACTTTTATTCGACTTGTGATTGGACGAGCTACTATTCGATTTTAGTTCGTCCCGGGGAAAAAAAATGTCACAAAGTCGTTTTCGATTTTTTCGTCTTCTACGGTTTTATTGCTTTTTGAAAAATTAAAAATTCTTCTGGAATTCGCGATATTCAATATTGAACTATGAAAATATTCCAAAAGCGACTATGACACGTTGCCGAGTTTTTTCTGCGCCGTCATAAAAATTCGTGAATATTCATTAGAACACTTATTTAATAGCCACTTGTAACAGACAGTATTATTTTAAAACCCCTCGTGTCCTCGCCTGGCAATTTATTCGCAATGGCGATGCGTTACTTTTTGACGTTCGATCGGCTTGTATTATCACATCAAGTGTACAGAGCTCCTCGTTCCGATCACGATATTATAAACGAGTTTTTCTCTCTATCGTATCTCCAAAAAAAAAATGTCAACTATTAAATTTAAACATTTCTTTACAAACTATCGGTCAACACTATTATAGATTGTACAGAACTAATCGAACGATTAAAAGTAGTTCGAATAAATCGAGGTATAAAAACATATTTTTTTTATGTCTACGACAGATATAAAATAAAAACATATGTTATTTTCTCCACCTCGCATATTCTAAAGTCTTTAGAAAATTCCTTATTATAACTCATCAGGATTTACTTCATTCTTAGATTCGTCCTCGTGCTCGTTTTATTGACTTTTAACTTTATATTGAATTTTAAATATTTATTTTAACTGATTTTTTTTATATATATATATATATAAATTGTAATTTTAAATTAGGTACGTTTAAAATATTTTCGACGAACATTTAAAAAAAAAAATTATTTTATAAAAATGTATGTATATATAATATATAAATTGCGATAAAATCGATATGGACATAATAACATATATACGTATATAACGCACTTGCTTTGTGTTCGACAAAGTAAAACCGAGTCGCGTTGTACGCGGCTACATAAAAGTTGATAAAATTAAAATATCGAGCAAATATTATCGGCGCACCCTCTACTCCTTCTTCGGCTTTCCTCGAGTCATTATCGAAGCCGCACAACGGCGCTGCTACGCGCGTATGTATTATATGTATATACTGCAGTGTAGACGATTTTATCTTAACGCCCGATCGCCCTCGCGCGTCCCGGTCGCCTTCCGTCGAGGTGTTCCTTCCTTTTATTTTTCGCCGTTCGTTTTTTAAGGCTTCTGTACCGTTGGTTCGTTATAAAAAAAAAAATCTATTCGTTTTAAAGTATCTAGAAGAGAAATCATAAAACAAACAGGATCGGAAAGTGAACAAAAAAAAAAAGTGTAAAGAAAACCGATTTCGCCGTCAGAATTTCCGAGCGTAAAAAAAAAATACAAAACGAAGTTCGCTGTGAACGGGGCGAGTTTTCCCGAGATCTCTTACACACTTATCACCGCGGACGGATTGAAATTCAAACGTTAAGTAAACGCATTGTAAGTACGCGTTATCGCGTTAAACAGTGAATTTGATTTGAACTCCGACACGTGCGCGTTGACCGAACTCGGTCCGCGGTGCCGCCGTCTCCTTCGCCGCCGAGAACGACTTCGCTTTTAACGTAATTGTCCTCGGGGCAAGGACGAGGACAATTCCACTCCTCGCCCAATGTCGTTTGTAATCGAATCGGATTTGACTTTCGCTGCGCTAGTACGTTTGCCAACGCGCGCGCGCCACGATATCCTTTTTCGCCGCGCGCCGCGACTCGTTTAATTTGTTCGCGCCCGAGAAAACTCGTAAATGAAGTGCGTCTATTGCCCCGCGCCACCTTATAGATTAGGCGCCAATCGTTTTGTGCCAATTCCGTTGGCATCGAAACCTTTTCTTTTTCTTCTTTTCAACGGTCTTTTGTTGTAATCGGACGCGCGCACTCCGGGAAACTTTCGAAAACGGCGCTTCTCGGTTTCGTATAGTCGCGAGGAGTCGGCGGCGAGGGAGGACCGAAAGTCTTCTTACAATATAACGAATTACGGTTTTTGCAATAATCTTAGTGTTTCTGATAATACATATTTTGCATTTGCAGACATATAGTATGGGCCGGTGTGCCACGAAGCAGTGGCGCGGTGCACTTTATTAATAAACCGTGATGCCCGACATTTATTTCTATACCTACCCACCACAAGGCCGTCTCAAAAAAATATTAATGTGGAGGGAGGTATTATAACATATTTACGGTGGCATTAATTAAATAGACTGGTATTTGTCTTTGAAAATTATTCAAAGTCCATATCGTTGTAAGTTGATACGTGTAGAAAATCTTAGCGCAATTTCAACACTTATTTACTCTCAAAGGACAACACAAAAATAAAATCGAAATTAATTACACGTAAAATAAAATGCCCTGTAGGATTATAAATCACCCGGATTACCCTCATAAATATGTTACTGTATCATACATCGAATAATTTGAATGGGTTTTAATGTCGAACGAAGACAATGTGCAGCACTTCCTTAAATGGTCCTTACTTGAACGTCCTTAAGTTTTAACTATCCATCGTTGTTTCGCCATTCGTTTATAAACAAAACGTAATTTCTCCGGTGTTTCTTTCGCTGTATATCACACGCTATTGGTATTTTAATTTTTCGTGTACACTCAACGTAACACCTAAGTACGCGTGTGTTACGTTTCAGAATATTGTCTATCGGGCAACGTAACCTAACCTAGAAATTTGATTGCGCTTGAACGTCGATCAAGTCGATTTGACACCAAGAATTCGTTCCGACATTTATAATATTATTGAACAAGATATAATTCGCTAATTTCACGTACATTTATCGTCCACAATCATTCGATTTCGATTATTCACAATCGTTTGAATTATGTACGTACGATTATAAATTCATCGGATTTCGATTTAATGAAATACGTATTATTTCACCTCGCTTTTTTTTTTGTTTAGAAAATTTAGAAAGAAAAAAAAACACGCACGTTTGAGCACTACACAATATAAACGAACAATATATGCGGACCGTGGACTGAAGGTTCGAACGGCTAGAGACCCGGCGAGATAGTCGTCTCGTCTATTTTATTATGTATCGGACTCGTGAATGGCCAGCAAAATTTTGATTTTTATCCTATAGTCCTTTAATGCCTTGTGAAATTCCGTTGTCAAACAACCGAACGACTTCGTACAATAGTACGCGTAATCAGTTTGTTCGACTCGACGTGGTCGTAATAAAAATACGGAAAATTGGCTTGGGTCTTGAGGGCAGTCGGCCGATCGGGGCGAGACGGGACGGGACGGAGAGGGGCTCAAACAGAGAGTATAATATATTGTACGGTATATTATGTGTGTACGAGCGGCGAAAAGAGAACAGGGCTGGGTGGAAAAAAAAAAATGAGAAGGTAAATGGACCGTGCGGAAATCCGACCGCTCCACTAATTTCACACCATTAAACGTAATTTATCGAACGTTTATCAGCCATCCTTTCCAGTGTTTACACCCAATAAAACGATTCGGGAATATTATCGGGTCTTTTTCTCGTTTTCTTCGGTTTGCCGGAATTGTCCAAAGCACCGACCGTCGGAACGCCGCACGGACACCGTCACCTATACTTACGCGTTTATTAATTTACGTTTTTTTCGAGAGTTACCCGTTGAAAAAAAAACTCAATTTAGTCGCGTTACACGATGTCGTAACTGATCGTAAACGATCAATCATAGGCTTATTTGTGGGCCGAAAGAGTTGTGCCCTGCCTATTTTAATTAATTGTAGTGTCCCTCCACGAAATTTTAGTTTTTTTTTTTTTTGAACTACTGTATAAAATAGAGCACCGTAAACCTATTTTTTATTTATTGATAAAATAATATTTGAAACCGAACGTATCAAATAATATCATTAACGATCGAACGATATTTCAGACAATGAACATTGTACGCGATATACGATTTATTTTACGAAAATATACAGCGAAAACAATGAAATATTTATTAATCAATTATTTATAAATAGTTACGAATCACCGCAGTATTTATGATTTATGATTCACACTTACAGAATTGATGGTTTTTAGTTTTTTTGCATTGTGAATATTACCTATTAGTAATTTATATTTCATGTATATACGGGTATGGAGGATAGATATTCTAATTGAGTATTTATTGAGGGGGGCTTAAGCAACTCCCCCCAAAACATATTTGATAATATATTCGTCTTTGCGATCAATAAGTGTTTACACACATAAATACGTAAAATACTGGGTATTAACGAGTTGAAAGTTAATTTATTTCTGGCCTGTTATTATTATTACTATTGTTTAAACTGATTTTTAACTCAGTAAGTCAATTTTTTTCGAATCTCTACGCGTTAACTTCAAGTTGAATTTATATAATGATATTTAAAATTCGTTCGAAAAGCAACGGAATTTTATTTATTTTTTTAATGCGGCTTTTACTTTCTGGTATGGGTGTTTTCTGTGTATAGACCTATAATAATTCATAATAAGCGTCATGGCATAACAAAGGGCGGAGACGCAGAGCGCTCTTATTTCTAGACGTAAAATATTCTCATAAAGTATTTACATTTTCAAATAACGGTGTCTTTCAATACTTGTAGTATACTTCTTAAAAAAAAAAAATGTATAAACACCAAATCTTTTTTTTCCCCAAACTCTATGAAAATTTGATTTTAAGTAAATCGAGCGGTACTTAGGCGATTTATATATTTAAAAATATAATGAACGACGCGCAAACTCTATAGGTATTATATCGTAATATATTTTTATATTATCAAATCCGGCGCGAGACTGAATGTTCGTTTGAAAAAATGCATAAAATAAAAAGTTCCGCTGTCTTTTCTCACACGCGGACGAACGCCGTTTGACGGACCCACGAGTCGAAGTTTGGAAGACTTTTGTGCTGTTACCGCATTATAAACGGAAGGAAACAAAGTCGCATACGAAATATTTATTGAACAAAAAGACGGTGGTTTTTTTATTATTTTATAAAATCGATATATTTTTACGTTGAAAGAATGTTATCGTGGAGGAAGTCGGTAGACGTGAAGAAAAAGACAACGTAAAAGAAAAAAAAAAGCATCGAAACGAGAAGACAATTTGTGTTGGTCCGGGGGCCGTTACCTAAATACGTGTACGCGTATAGATATATATATTTTTTTTTTTTACAATATGATAAAATTAACGAAAAAATATTCATACCGGCCAAGTACTGCGAATATTCTCACATAATTTTAAGAGAATTTTATTTTATACGGTTACATATAAATTTTGCGGCCGAAAAAAAGAAAACTGTGTAAACCGCGTGCAGGAGAGTCGAAAATAGATTCGGAGACATTTTGTTCAACTGTATAATGGTTCGCGCGACCGATATAAATAGAACAATTTACAAAAACAATATTGTTTAATCGTTACAAATTATTTCATCGTAATTGTTAATTTTCAATTTCAATTTTTATTTTTGTCCGAATTCATAATCCGTACTAGACACATTTACGCCGTACAAAAATTATTTAATAAATAATAAATTGTACAAATATTTAATGCATTTACAGTTTCTGAGATCTCGTGCTGATCGGAATAGGAACGTTTTAAAAGTTACCCCCACGTAAACGAATTTATAATATTATATTACAAACGCGAATACACCTTCTTTTACGCTTTCTTTTTCCGATTGATTTCACACTCAGAATTCATTTTTCCTCGTATCTTCCACAGCTGACGCTCAATTTCCTGTCGATATCAGTGTTTTAGACGACTCGTCGAGACGTTTATAAATCAAAGAGAGTATTATTATACTAGGTATGTTGTACGCGTATTATAACGTAAAACCGACCGCAATAACTCCTAGAAAATAAAATCAATTTTACGCGTCAGTTTATAATACGCATTGTCGAGAACGTATTATAGAGCGAGACCGTAGCCAGAAGGGAGGTTTAGGTTTCGTTCACCCCCCGAAATTTTTTTTCTTAAAATAAAATTTATTATTTTTATTTTATTTCGTATAAGCAACCTCGGGCTCCCCTAAAAAATGTTTTGCTAACTACGGTCTTGATATATAGAGTATAACAGAAAATTGAAATTATTTTAAATACATGATTTCTAACCGTACGAATTTTTTTTTAACTAAAATATTTCACGTATAGTAGAGTCATAATAGTTTTGTAATAAGGTATGTTTGATTTCGTATCGAACCCGGCAACTATTAAATCTTTTCTCTCTCTCTCTCTCTCTCTCTCTCTCTCTCTCATCGAAAAGTCTTGTATATCAGCGCACAATATACACATTTCGTACGTGACGGAAATATTCAATAAGCGTTGTATATATATACTCGAGAATTTTACACGGTTCGCGAGTAATACGCTTTCACCCCGTCGTTCCAATTAAGCTTAATAAGTTTTACGGCTCATTAAGGGGGTTTTTTTTTGGAACGCGCGTTTTCGCGAGTGAAAAAATAAAAACGAACCAGGAGAAAAAAAAACCGCATTAGCGATTATTATCGTTCCGCCCTTTGTGTTATTATGTGTATACAGTCCGGAACGACTTGCGGAGAACAATAAATAGGAGCGGATGGGTCGCGAAAAAGGAATTTACATGTCCTGCAGGACGAACAAGCGTGTACGTGGATACGCTGCAGACCTTATATCCTGCTTCAGTGCTGTCCGGCACCGACACGCAGGATGACGGAGCGCAAGAAGCAGCTCTACTGTACCACGCACGATAGACAGAAGAAAAGTAAGAGCGTCTGGTCTCTGTCTCAAAAAAAATCTCTCGCGATGCCGCGACCGTGCCGAGATATCGAGATAACTCAGGCGAAAATTTGTTCGCACGTGCTCGAGACACGATGAATAGCGGTCACGTAACCGAGGTCGGAGGTAAAAAAGAAAAATGATAATAAAAAAAAATATATATATATATATATATCCTCCGGCCGCAATCGGATGCTGTCGGTGTTGGAGAAATATCGCTTTCCGCAGGGACAATAATTGCGATCGGAAACGAAGTGTGCCATCCCTCTAGTTTTATTTATCGATTTATTTGTAATTTTTTTTTTCCCCGGTGTGAGCGTACCTCGATCATGGTATTTTCGCCGAGGGTGAAAATAGTTGGTTTTTTTTTTTTTGGTTGTTGTTCCGAAAAAGTGTGAGAATAGTTTATATATATATATATATAGGTACGCGTGTGTAATGCGTATATATACTCGGAGAATGATAAAGAGCTGCGCAGAGATAAAGTGCTTTTCGGTCGCAGCAAATCTAATTTTCTATCTGCGCGCGCGCGTGTTTACGAGAAATCCAATAAACTCGTCCCGATGCACCACCATCACCACCGCGGATCCTTTGCCGCCGGCCGTCTCCAAAAACCGTACCTTAGCGTACGCCACAACCGACTCGCCCTAAAACTGTATGCACAGACACTCGTTATTACACAAAACCCTGCGCAGGAATCGCTCTACAGTCACTACGTGATTCCGGTATTGCAACGCGATTATTTATTGGAACGATGTACGCAGCGACTTGCGGCGGCGTCACGAACGTTTTTCAACAGCCGAACGGCATTTTTCAAAAAGTCCGAGTAGGATATTCGAGTGGCTGGGGGGGGAGCCAATTTCGAAAAAGGAAAAGGGATATAGCCGCGACTGTCGGTGCGCGTACATTCACGCACCGAGTATATCTGTAAACGATGTGTACCTTTGATTTCCCACCCTCGGGCTGCACCGGCCCATCCGAAACGATGATTATTACTCGCCGGATTGTGATTCTCTAACGGTAAAACACCAATCCACGTCGTTTAACGTATTGCGTTATATAAATCGTCGACCAGTATTACTTTCTCCTTCCTCTCAAAACGACTTTGGAATTAAATTAAATCCACGATATAAGTCGTATAAACCAGCTACTTCCGAGGTCCTAACTGATTTGTTATCGCTTCGAACCTTTTATTATATATATATATATATATATATATATATATACTCGTATACGTAGAAGAAATCGATATACGGATAGAGTACGCCGTTTATCAAACTTTCAGGTTTCATATTAATAAAAAAAGTGGGGTTGTAGCCAGTCACTGGTGCAGTTGTGGATATCGCTTGAGTCAATTCCTCGGACAAAGTTTTGTTATTAGTGTGTATATGCATTTAACAGCAATGCTTACATATATAAATACTAATATAAAAAAATTGCGACAGGATTGTGCCAAAATATTTTGAATACAGCCGAAGTAACGTAGTAGGACCTATTTTCTATAATAATGTCGAACCGAAACTCCTCTTACGACTCGAATGGCTTAACGTATAATAATTTTTATAAATAGCCGAAAAGTGGAATTACGTTTATGCATAGTGTAAAGGTGCATATTATTCTGTGTAAATTTCAAGACTCCAGGACCATCATGTCGGTAGTTTTTTTTGTACAACTTACAATTGAGAAAATAGTTGTTCTTCCAATTTTTCAGTTGTTTTGAATAACGCGTAAAGGAAAACTATTGAGAAAAATCGAAAAACGTTTCGAAATACCGACTAGATACGATTTGCTAGTGAACACGCGCATTGCGAAATCATTCGAGCATTCTTTCTAGTGCCGAATATTTGTACACAGAAAAAAAATAAATAAATAAAAATAAACATCATATTATAAAACCGAGTTCGCTCGGAATATAAAAGTCGTCGGAATTTTAAAAATGTATATTTAACGTAAAATCGATAGAATATACTTTCGGTTTTATTATGATTTAAACAAAGGGACCAGGCCGATTAACAGTAACGCTCCTGCCGTTATAATAATTTCTCATTTCTTCCCAAAAAAAATGTTACTCAAACGTAATGGTCTTGATAACGAAATTTGTACACCGTTAAACGATCACTCATAAACAATAAAACTACAAGTGTAACTTAAAGGAAAATTACAGAAATTTAATTACGGTTAAAACGAATTTTTTCGGTATTTAATCGATTTATTGATTTGTTCGTGTTTAACATTATAAAAGCAACAAAATACTACGTATATAATATTACAATATTTCTCTGGCTATTTTCTTGGCGAACTCTTCAACAACGGAAGCGTAAAAAGAATTTTTTTTTTTTCTTTTTGCAAATCGGACGTCTTACAATAGCACTCTTAAAGCCACACAACAAGAAAATTGTTCAAAAAACAAAATACACATATATCGTTTTACAAACTATAAAGTACATTATTCGTTTCTCCCCGCGGTAGAATATCCGAAATAACACTATACGCGCGCGCGTGATGATATTATACTTTTTGCGAATGTCCCCGAGACGAAACATCTCTCGTGTCTATAATAATATGTGTTTTAAACTACATAATATGGATTACAACGCATAATAATAATCTGTAACCTACATGCTCGATCACGATTTGTGGATGAGTAGCGTATAATTTTCGTGTTTCCCGATGTTTTCGGGATAATAACGTTTTACTGGAGATCTTATATGTTAGACAAGGAATAGTGAACGCCGAGTAGCAATATATAGCCGACACGGAAGTGCGAGAATCACAATCGATCACCGAAATATTATTCATGATTCAATACAAGTATTCTTTATCATAAATCGTGTAACAATCACGTTGAAAATTTCGGTGAATTGTAACAAAATATCGTTAGGGTTTATAACACACACTATTAAAAATTTGGAAAAATTCGTGCTGTTCAACAATTTATTTACTTAAGTCAATTATGACGCATTTCAAGGAGAGAAAGTTAAAACCAGATTTTACAGGTTAACTGCAGGAATCGGTTAAATCAAATGTTAAATTTTTCCAATTATTTACGAAATATTATAAAACGGGAATTAGTTTAAGTAAAAATAAACGTTTTAATAAATATAAAAAAACTGCGAATTTTTTTTTTTTAATTTTCACAAACTTAATCTTGTACGAAAAAAATTGACTACAAATAATAAAGTGTGTTCACGTAATACATCTCTATCACATATAATTTAATAATCCGACTACGTAATTAATAGTTAAAAATAAATCAATATTGACTAAAATGTAACGTGTATGTAACATGATTTGCTAAATATTCACTCGAAATTAACGTAAAATATTCTACAACGATAAAAGTTAATGGTGAAAATTTCACCGAAATGTTTCTTTAATATTATATATTTCGACAATTTTTTTTTTTTCGTTAGCGTGATGAAGCAAAGCAATTGTCGAAGGAGGCGAATAAAATATTATTAGTTTCGTGAGACTAATGAAACGTAAGCCGACGAGTTAAACAAACCGTGAAAATACGACGAAATTAAAAAAAAAAAAAAAATGAACACGAGGAAAAAAATATTATTCGGAGTAAAAAATACATAAGACCCGTTCAGTGGCGGATCTAAGAGTCGATTTTTGTGGGGGAAGGGGAAAGACGATTAATATTATCAGACTGTATCGATAATCGATTAACAATCAGGTATAGGTACCAGTTTAATCGCAACTGACAAGCCTTTTCCTCGGGAGTTTTTTATTGGTATCGACACAGAGTAATAATGGCAAAAAAATTGATAAAATGTATAAGAAATTCCTTCGCCAATAAGGTGATGACCTATGATTTTTTTTTTTTACTTTGTTTTCAGGGAAGGAAATCGCCAGGTAAATTAATGTCAGTCGGCCATTTAGTCGTTACACTTTTTAGGTTTGTCGGCAAAATACGGAAAAAGTCGATGACTCTTTTTTTTCTGCTTTAATTTTTTTTTTGTGGAGGAATCCTTCCCGTAGATCCGTCCCTGGACCCGTTATAAAACGTGCGAAATACGTTATTGACCGTTATGGTTTCGTATAACGAATTTTTCTACTTTCGCGTGAACGGATTTACGCAAATCGGCACGTGGTCCACGTTTTTATCCGTTTTCGAAATTCCGCGTATAGAGTTATTTTTCGAAGTTTTTCTCGACTAGTTACCGCCGCGGTGAGATGAGGTGGTACTTTCCCCTCCGCCCAAAGATTTCCTTTTGGTGGTTGGGTGGACGGAAACGGAAACTCATTAGGAGGTGCACGGGCCGAAGAAGAAATCTGTTCTCTAGGATTTGCAGCGGGAACGAACGATTTGGATGAGGAGGAGATGACTGTGCGGTCTTAACGAACCGAAATAATTGAACTACGCACACACACACACACACACGGGTGTGCTGTACGTATGTGTAGAATGCACAGAAGCGCAGAGCTCTAAATTAAATTTCGTTAAGCTCTCCTCTTTTCCAGTCTCTCCGTTGGCGCGCCGGCTTCTTTTTGCAGCGTTTTACTGCCGCCGCCGACTGAACGAATTTACGATGCCCGGCCGACAACAATAGACATAAACCTTAACCGAGTTTATTGCGCGAGATCTTTTGACCGGAAAACGCCGACAAAATTCTTGCACACACACACACACACACATAAAATATCATCGCGAACGGAACCGATAAAAATTACCGTTGCGAAAAAAACAAATAAAATAATCTCCGGCCGTCTTAAATTATGTTATATCGCGTAACGCCGATATTTTATACGATTTATTTTCATACAATACTAGCCGAACCGCGTGTACAGACAAACCGTTTATTTCGTACACACAATATCATATTCACGCGTCAGTGCTCGGATTGGGAAAAATAAAAGAATGGGGACTTTGAAAAAAAAAAAATTAACTTCCTTTCAATGATTAAACTCGGCCTGACCCGTGGGGACCCCGACCATACAACTCCATCAATATATATCGTGTCAATAATGTACCTACCAACAATTACAATGAATATATTTATTAAAACTTATTAACGCGTATAAAAAATTGATGATTACATTTAAAATGTAATCCGGCTAATTTGATACCTAATCGATTTTAAATGACATCCCGCCACTGTCGGTAACTGTGATTTACTTCTGTATTTTTCCTCAGCGTATCCAAGACAATACGTATAAGAGCCGGGTTTAAAATAGTCTGTACTGGAAGTCCAACACAATATTTCATATTCTCTTTACGAATGATCAAAATAAATCCGTTGTTAAATAGTGCTTTTTATCATTGAAGTGACAAACGTCTCTTTAGTTCGCGTTGTTTAAAATGTTTTTAGAATGTTCATAGCCGTCAGCGTGTTTTTTTTTCACGCGATCAAATAGTATTAAAAACGAATCCTTACGGCCAAGATTGGTAACCACGGAAATCAATTATTACTGTATTGCCCCCGGTAACCGACGGAAGAATAACAAAAGTTACGATATTACTTGATAGAAAATAGCCTATTTCAGAAATAAAATTACACGGGTATACGGGAGGTCAAATGCAAGGAATCGTCCATTGTCTGGCGACAACAATTTTCTCCGCGTAATTCGTACCCACTTAAATTTAACTCGAGATACATTTTGTGCACGTGTTAAAATTGTTAACGTTTGGAAACAGTTTTAAATTATTCTGACCGCATTGTAACCACGTGGTAATCGAAAAATCGATTATGTATTTTCTCGCGTAAAATATTTTTGAGAGTTTGTCACTCTAACCACACCGCACGAATATGTTTCTATAACAGTTGTGTCTGAACCACTGAACTCAATACACGGAACGCGCGTTCTGTATAATTTTCGTATATGAAAAAATGGACCACTATATATAGCGAGCCGCCCATGTGCATTCCGTTTCTGTTTTCCTGTTTTTGTTACCGACTTCGTCATGTAAAAATAACCGATTTTGATGCTAACATCGATACAATGAGCGCATCGTTTCGTGTCCTGTTATCTCATAGTAAATAATAAAATATGATAGATATCATGGAAAAAAATTATATTTCATCGTATCCTCCACGACTTTTATATCTTATAGAATGCATATGGCGACCTCCTGTCTGGAGTCATATTTTTATTTATATACGCGTATAACTCATTCAGTGGTCCGAACGCGAGATGCTTAAATATTACTCTACAGATAAAAAACCAACCACATCTCGATATATTGCATATTTTGCAGACACGACGGATAGAGAGACATGATTTTATCTATACACCAATATAAATAACTGTGTGACCGCAAAAATTTACCTCGGCGATTGTTCATCCCTTCTGTGTAAAATTTCAACTAGACAACTCGTATCAGTTGAATTGAAACACTCGATCGGGTGGCACTCCTGTAGCCCGGAACTCTCGTCATTGTTAACTGTAATAAAAATTACTTATTGTACATTTTGCTTTGTATAGATTGTAATTATTCGGTTTTCGTTTTGATTTTGTAATCGAATTTCTAACTGACTAGGCGTTAAATTGTTTTGGAATAATAACAGAACAGTCGAAAGTCGATTCGATCATTTCGCATTCGCGAAAATGATCTGTTTACAGTAGGTATTACGCAAATCGTTACAAGACATCGACAATGTACAATATGTGTTAGAACAGAAATATCGCTGTGCGTGCGACAATTTACATATTTTTATGACGCGTGTGGTAGAGCGCAATGAATAACTAGCTGAAAATTTCGAAAAATAAACGAGCAAAAGTTGCGTTTTCAGTGGATCACCGCTGTCGGTGGTAGTATTGTCTTATATTGTTGTTGTTTTAAATTTTAAAAGCGGGAAAACGATTCTGAACGAAACTTTGTTGATTATTGTTCTCGGTAGTTTTCCGAAATTCAAACTTTGCACACTCGAAATACATTTGTTTTTTTTTTTTTTTATTGTTTTCATTAAACGTTTTTCGAATCAATTTCGGTGGAAATCACGCGTCAATACGCGTATAGCAAGTCTGATTGTAATAGTATATATAATATATTGTAGTTGTGAAAGGCAATATCTTTGTTGTTATTGTGTTATAAAGCTGATGTATACTGTTTACAAATGGCGTTCTTCAAGTAAAACGTAGTTTATTTTTATCTGGTAACTTTATATTTTCGCTGTGATTATTTAATATTAATTTTTGTACATAAATTTCGATATAACAAGATCTTGGACTACACAGTCACGCGGTATAATGCAGTATTTCTGGAATTCACTGCGTGTATCTAAATAATCATAATATTTTTTGTATTTTTTTAATAGAAATAACAATATTTCGGCATTGCGAAATTGTATGAAAATTGTGTGTTTTTTTCTATGCTGCGTAGAGAGATCCGTGAAATTATTATTTTCTTTTACTTCTTAAAATTTAAAACTTGTTTTTTCATCAATATTTTCTATAATATATTTCATCACTTCATTGCTGACAAGGTATTTTGTAATTTTCGACTATTTTTTTGTTATTCAATCGTCGATGAATTCTAAACGGTTTACGTTAAAATTGAACAAATTTTATCCATTTCTTGCCGGTTTACTGCTGTATAATATGTGCTTATAGAAGACATTTCGTTGCGTAGTGCTACTGTATGTATTAGAAACCAAATTATGATTCGTTTCATTAAAACGGTCTCGTATATAATAGCGGCCGATTCGATTGAATCGAACTAAACAACGCACTGGACCGTGGTATGATATGTGTATTGTGTCTGCAGACAGAGTTATAACCGCGCACTTTTACGCTTCGGTATCATCTGGACAATAGTATATTATTTTTCGACTAGCCCTCCCCCTCCGGGGCCGCGCATACAAATATTGCATTAGGTTGTTTCGGCAAATCGAAATTACGGTCAATATTTGTCCCTGTCTTCAACGAACCCTTCCCCACACGTCCCTCCATCGCACGCGCACTGCTGTTATACTTCTTTTCCTTTTTTTCCGCACTAAACAAATACAACGGCTATCATTGCGATTTCATGATACTAATAAACGAGTGCCGCGCGAGGGCCGGAAAAGTTTTCTTAAAGCGTCGTTAAGTTAAACTCGTATAACGAATATAATATATTACCGTTTATTATACGACGTATAAACGAATGAAACCGCGTTTTGAATTTAAATACACTAAAGATTATTGTGTTCCAGCGGTTCTTAAAATGTGGTACACGGACCGCTAATGGTCTGCGATGCTGTATACGATGACATACGTTCGCAATTATCAAATGATTCGTTATAAATTTGAAAGTGTATTATACTCGCTTTATCGAAATTCACTATACTCTCCTGTACTAGATACGAGCCAAACACTTGAATTAAACGCCGTTTTGTGATCGACATTTATCGAATAAACTGGCTGACAGAAGACTGCAGTCTTATAGAAATCTCTGCAAACGGTAGTTTAAAAATACGATTTACAACCGGAATTGGTTAGAAAATTTCTGGTCGCACGTACCAAAAGGAAATTACCCAGAAATATCGAGTGAAGCTCTGAAAGTTTTAATTCAACTGTCCTCACAATTCATTTATGCAAAAAAATAATTTACCGCTCTTGTTTACACATTAAAAACACGTTTCGAAACCTCATAGAATACCGCATCGAGTCTGCGAGAAACTAAGAATGATATCAAATTATCGAAATTTGTTTACCTATATAACGCGACGACATTTAGCTCTGAAGCAAAAAATCTTAATATATAAAACGCAACAATTTTGTTTAAAAAACTAAAGTTTTTCAACAAGTATCGTAGTCTATTTTGCAAAACGTTTTCTGATCGAGAAGTTATTGAAATTAATTTCAAATTTTAATATTTACTATGAATATGATACCATGTGATAACATACATAGACGACTAGGTCTAAAAGTTTGAAGATATATTTGTGAAACGGATCTTTAGATTATTAATAGACAATTTGGTTTGTGTTTTGGACCGTTTCGATGTGGACATTTTCAATTGTACTCAATTCCCGGGAAGCTTTACGACAAATCTACAAGACGCATTGCAAATTTTGCAATAAGAGTGTTAAAACGCAAGACGGATGAAGACAACGAATGCTCTTGTGGCGTCCTCTTAAAAATGTAATACACAACTATAGTTATTTTGATATTTTTCACGATGGTTCTCTCGTATTTATTATTATTATTATTATTATTATTATTATTATTATTATTATTATTATTATTATTATTATTATTATTATTATTATTATTATTATTATTATTATTATTATTATTATTATTATTATTATTATTATTATTATTATTATTATTATTATTATTATTATTATTATTATTATTATTATTATTATTATTATTATTACATTTTATAATAAATATACCGCGTCACGATTTGAGCACGGACGGTGCTGCATATAAAATAAACATTTTATTCTATAGAAAAAAAAATTATGTACTAAAAATCGATTTTTATTTCCTTTATTTTTAAATAAACATTTTATAAAATTATAAAGTTCAAATGAAACTTAATAAAAACTACAAATGTAAATAAATGAACACGATGTTAAACGTTATTATTATAAACTCGCTGCGCTTGTACGTTTTTTTTTTTTTTACTTGGGACAACGTTTTACTGTATACCATCTATGCATTCGAGACGTCCCTTCCTTACCCTGATAATAGCATGTAATTAAATATTCGTGTTTTTAACACTGCGCAAAAGCTTCGTTATTTGTAGATAAAGTTTACAGAGCGAAAAAGCGTACTGGAAAATACAGTTTCGTGTATGTTCTCCTTTGAATCTTTGAATTTTTTATTTGAATCTCGGATATGGAAAACAAATAACAGGTCGTTCTACGTCCGAATCGTAAGGTCATTAGGTCGACGAGAACAAATCTTTTAGTCGATAGTATGTATTTTCGTAGCTTATTTCTCGGTGCTGGGAAAAAGTAAATTTATCACTCAAAACGCCATAATACATTTGTAATTCGTGTACCCTTAATAATAAAAAAAAAATCCGTTTAAATCCGTAAATATATTTTCGCTTTTTGCATATTTTAAAGTAATTAATGATTAGCGTATAATGATATCAAAATAACAATTATAGCGAAAAAAACCAAACCTAAAATATAAATCCAAATCTTATAATAGATTCCAGTGGAGTAATCGAGCTAATCCGTTGGTGACTTTTTCGAATTTGCTTTGTGTGTCAAAACCACTTGACCGATATAATTACGACATTTTGCACGCGATTCAAAAACTGCTGCACAAGAGCAGAGTCGTGACGAAACCCGACGTACGAGTATCAACGCGTGTCTCTCGAGATGTTTGAGGAGGTGAAAAGAGTTAGCTTGTGTTCAAATACTTTTCAAAGGCCGAAGATCGTTTCGAGTGAGGAAAATTTGTTAAATGTAGTTCGGGTGTGATTAAACATCAAGTAATTTCAAAATGCAAACCACTGGTCGGAACAGATTTTTGTTCTTCTTCGCACGAGCCGTTCGCACAATTTAGGAACGACTTGAAAAAGAAAAAAAACACTTACCGATTGACTGTGCATGATGTTAGTTTGTAACATGTGGATCGATAACTGAAGAAATGCGTGTTTGGACCATCGGAATTCTCACGTGTGAAAACAAAAACGAGAAATCCGTTCGTGTAATTTTGTTTTTACACGCGCGAACAGTACGACGCATTATAAAAGTATAATAATATTTTAACCCGTTTCTCATATCCACGGCTTATTATACTGGTTGTAAAAACGTCGTTTTTCGCGTAGAACGTTACTGTAAACGAGGAGGTTTATTTGTTAATTTTAGGAGGACGGTGTGCACGCAGACAAACGAAATCGTGAGTGGTGTAGGTACAACGAAAATACAGAGAATGTTCAAAAATTGAAATGTTTGCGATAAAATCGTTTCACGGGAAGAAACGGATTCTAAAAAAAAAAACAACGCCTTTATACTTAAAACACAAAATTTTTACACAAAACGTCTTACAATGTTAACCGTGTACAATAACAGAGATGTTTTTTTTTCAAATATATTTTATTCTTAATGCGTTACGAATTTAAAAAATAAATAAAAATTAGTAAATATTTCGTTTTGTAAAACGCTTATGAAACTTTTTAATAAATATTTTTAGAAAACGGCTGCAGGTAATTTATTTTGTGTGAGCGTTCGGTGTCTGATCGGTCGTGACCGCAGTGATCTGAATTTATGACTTTCGGACACGATTATTTCGATGAAAATCCAGTGCCTAAAATACGCAAATTTTTGTACTACACGCTTCGTCCCAAAGTATGTAAAGTGTTAAAATGATAGCTACTTAAAGGATAAATTGGTGAATTTGAATGACACACTTTTAAATTTCGTACTACACACTATTCGTACTTCACAAAGTGTGTCGTACTACACACAATTTTAGGGACTGTGAAAATCGTATTGGAGTCAGAAATCTTAAGAGACTGGGTACTTTAGATTTTTAACCGAGAACTCGGGCGGTATCGTTTTGTGAACTTCTGCGATTACGCGAGAGTCCCTCGCGTTCGGATAAACCGTCTGCAGCATCGTCGCGTACAGATCTCGCGTATTCCGCGTGCTATACAAAAAAAAAACAAAAAATGCGTAAAAAACGCGGAGAATATTTCTCCTGAGGAAAAAAAATAAAAATGACGGACGGCAAACTTTGACACGAGATTAGTGTGGCGAGCGGAAGGGAAAGGGGAAGGGTTTCAGGTGACTATTATATCCGTAAGAATTTGAAATTGAAATCTCCCCCGCGGCGTATCGGAAGTTTGGTCCGGAGATTTAAGAGTGGCGAGGGAGCGCGAATTTGCGCCCACACCGCCGTTATACGAGACGCATCTCGAGCAGCGAGTGCCTCGGTTTTTATATATACAAAAACCTTCGGCTCGCTCGTATTTTTTTTTTTTTTTTGTGCCTCTACACTCTTTCGTGCGAATAAAGAGTTCTGTACACACACACACAATATAATAATAGTCCCGTGCCCAATGTCTTTACCCTCCATTTAACACGGTCTACAGGCTATATATATATAGTAAGGACACGCGATAAACTCATGCATATTGCATGCATGGTCACTTGTCGTCCTTGTATATATATATATACATATAGGTACAGAATGTTTAACCGGCCGTCTCGTGTAATTTCCGAAAAGTTTCTGTACACTTATTTCCCAGGAGAATAATAAAATATAATATTACCCCGGGTATACCGCTTTCGAGTAGTGTGAAATTAAAAACGTATATACACAACTCTTTACACGCTGATTACCTATATATATATATATAGTTTAATAATAATACTTGCGAAAGTTCTAAGAAAAAAAAAAAAAGATTACACCGTAAACCGAGCGAAAGGAAATTTCGACGTGTTTCTCATTCGCGCGCTTATAATAATCAGTCCTTTGGTCGGGTGGGACGGGACCACGTCTCGTGATTTTTTTTAAACATTATTTAGTCTTTCATCAAATCACCGGCATCGCCAGCGTTTCTCACAGTTATTACTATTTTTTTTTTTTTGAAAACACATTTATATCTATTGGAAAAAATTATCGTCCTCTTATTATAATTTTACTTTATAACGTAACATATCTATACGATTGTATATATAGAACACACGAAATATGTTATCTACTTATTTTTTTAACGTATTCCATAAAACAAATGAAAAACATAAACGCTATTCAATAGTGACTTTACTCGTTCGTATTCTGATATTGTCATTTCTTCTTCTTTTTTGTTTTTACATTTCTTGCGGCAAAATTCTATTTGTATAAATATGATAAGTACAAACGTGCAAATGATGAAATTCACGTTACAGAAAATTGTTCCTAGTATTTTTCGCGAAAAAGTGAAAGTTTTTGGGATATGTATATCAGGCTTGTACACATAAGCGCAATACCTATAATATAGTTTTCGAGCGAAAAGAGTAAATAATTTTTTTTTTTTAATCGACAAATTCATAGGTCTAACCATTCCGACCACGATTTGCCGGTCTTGTGCGTAATATGTAATCTTATTTACCTTAATTTACACGATTTAGATTAACGATGCGAGAAATAGACAATTTTTTTCTCTGCAAATTTCGATTTTTATAGATTATCATAAAAGAAAATTTTTTTTCTCAGTTTAACGCGAAACGTACCGTGGCCGGAAAAATAATATAAATTTCGAATAATAGCTGTTTGTAAATAATATGCGTACATACGTTTATAATCTTTGAAAATAATTTACATGTTATACTCGTACGTCATAATTTTAATTAATTTGACAAAAAAAATAAAAAAAATCACACACAAAACAATAGACGCATTTGAAACAAATTAAATATTTCAACGTTCTTATACACGCCAAAAATAACATTGTTATAATGTACACATTTCGGTAATTATTTATTTTTCCAATTACATATTTTAGGAGAAAAAAAAATTTCCCGCGTAAAATTGTTAATAAAATTAAAATATATTAAACGTTGTTTTTTTTTTTTTTTTAAATTCATATATATATCTATCGAATGCGAAGAATGCGCGTCACATTTGCTTTTAATTTCACCAGCAAAAACTTCATTTTCATACTTATTTTTTCAATAATTCTCTTATAATTAATAATAACAATAATTATTGTTGTTATTTTTTTTATATATATATATATATATATAATTTTTCACTTTTTATATATATATATTTTTTTTTTGTGTTTGCGAATCAGAGAAAACGAATACTTCAAAATCGGCAATTAAAAATATTCGTTTTACGCGCGCATATACGGTGTTTAACACTTTAAAATAAAATTCAAAAATCATTGCGACGAGTATAAAAAAAAAATATATCGTATCTTATTACAATTGTTGTTGATCTATATACTCCGTCACAAGCGCGCGCGCAGTATAATATACTTTTTGGAATACGAATGAAATATATTGTAAAAAAAAAAAAAAAAATCCATCCGGATTTCTAATACTATACTCTACGGGAACGATATATTACATTATGTAAAAAAATAGTAACAATAATAATATATAACTGCGAGGAATCGAACATAAATTCGAATATGTGTCCGTACTACGCGCGATTCTTGTTTCCTTCGTACAAATGTATATTATATGTGTATGCAGTACACGCATAGTATACGACCGTTCGCGATTAAAATTCCATTTCGGACTCGGAGCGTCGAACGGGAACGAAAAAGATTTTATTACCGATATGTCTGAGAGTAGCTCCGGTGCTGTACACGCGACATTGTACAAACAACGAGGTCTTTTTTTTTTTTTTATATCCGGCTAGAAATCGTTCCATTCAAAAGCGTACTGCGAGTAAAATGTGAAAAGCAAAAAAAAAAATAAAATCGCCTTTTGGCGTTTCCTATAGCCCCCGTACAGTCCGACTATATGTAGGTCAACGGTGTTTTGCGTACAGGGTGCGGCGTCGGTGAAAATGCTTAAAATTAATTTCAAACAAATTTATTTTTGGTTTATTTAAAAAAAAAACTCACGTCTTCTCCGTGGACTCCCGGACCTACGGACCCTCTAGTGGTCCATGGACCACCGGTTAAGAACACGCGTGTTACACGTTATTTAGTTTGGAAAAACGTGTGTGTGTGTGTGTGTGTGTGTGTGTGTGTGAATTAAAGCTCAGACTGTGTGGACGTGTCGAGAGGAAGAAGGATAATGAATTGGTTGCAGCGTATGGAAGGAAGGCGAGGCGGACGTAGTCGAAAAGGGACAGCGGGTTACAACGAGGTTATGGAGAGATTTTTGGAGTAGATAAATGCAGGACGGGATGCCGAAATAGCTGACCCTATACTCGCGTGAGATAAAGAGAAATGAGAAGAAGATTAATACGTTGAAACCAATTAAACGACATTATATTATTGCCGTTAAAAAAAAAAAAACGAAGAAAGATTACTTCCGGGCGACAGCCGTCTTCTTTTCCGGTCTAATCTTTCCCAAATGTATAATACTCTTCAATTCTTTTTCGTTTTTTTTTTTTTTTTTTTTTCTCTTCGACACTTCGAAGTTTACACTGAGTACCGAGACGCAATAAGAAGTCGTCTGGTTGCAGCGGTTTAACTCCGGCCGTATAATATGTAAATCGACACCATATTGATGGTAAACGAAAATTGTTCTCCAAAACCAGTAACAACAACGGCTTTCTTTTGACGACGTGCGCACGGGACGCTTAAATACGTATATAAGACGAATATCCTGCTATTACGAGATTATTTTGCGGTTTTTTTCTGTTTATACCTTTCATCTTGTCAGGATCGCAGTTTCGTGTATCAAAGATACAATCGTATGATGATGAAAGTATCTCGTATCGACACGCATTACCCTAAATTCCACTTTCGCGTAAAAATCCACAAATACGAAGTAATGTAAACGGCGGATAAAAAAGGTAATTTCCGAGTGAAAAATATCTATTCAATTATGTATTAAACGTCGGTTTAAAAAAAATCTAAACGAGAACTTATAAAATATCCAATCCTCTGTACCTCGTGAATACGGCGTGTTACTTTGAATCTAATCATAGTGTCTGAGTCTCCTAAGATCAATTGCCGCACACGTCTATCGTTGTGCATTGCACGTCCTTAAATTTCGTTAGACCTTTATCAACCTTAGACAAAATCACCGTTTATCCGTTTCTGCGGTATACAATGATTCCTAGGAACAGAAAAAAAAAATGAACCTACGCCTACACATCGTTTAGTTACGTGGATACGATTGAAAAAGACACGGTCGCTTCAAGAAACTATAAGTACGCGCCATTTCTCGTAGATGAGGTGGCAATATTTAAAATTTTCCTCCAAGTCAGCCGTTTCATATAATATCACACTGGTCCACCCTGTATTGTTAAATGTGACGTATTGCACATGTTTTTTTCCACCCGTGCACACATTGCATTATACGTACATATATACATAATCGAGAATAAGCGGTCGACCTGACGTCATTATGAACCACTTTAAAACGCGCCGTTCAAGCCGTCTGGACCGCCGCGCCGCGGCATATAATATATTGCAAAGTTCACCATCATAATACACACTCTCCTTCGTTCGTCTTTTGTTTTTTACTCTCGTCGATCCTTTTGAGTTTTCTATCTGATGACCCCGGCGACGGTGGTGGTAGGTACGCGTATACGTATGACGGTAAACGCAAAACCGAATATACTATATATGCAAATTCGGTGTGAAAATGACGTTTTTACGCGATTTTCACCAGAGAGATTTGCTCTGATTGGGACGAAAGTGATCGTTAATTCATACTCGAAGATATTATATTTGTATTCCAATGTCGTTTATCGTATAGAACTTCTCTAGTACATTTTTATTCCAATCCCAAACGCGTAGATACACAAAAAAAAAAAAATCACTGCGTAAAACCAATAATGTTTCCATTCGAAATCTAATTTGCATTTTTTTTTATATATATGTTCGTTCACGTGCTTACGCTTAAGCTTGTTACGCGTAATAAAGTATCCAAAATCCCTCAAGGATTATTCTGTACTTAACGTTCGATCGCGAACGGGTAACGAAAACATAATATTCACGTAATTTCGCGCAGATAAAATTCTCTGTAAAGAGGCTCGTGAAGGTTTGTAGATTTTTTAAAAAAAACGATTTTTAAAAATACGTATTAATTATTGAAGCTTTTTTCAATTTAATCCACTAATCTACCGTCTTACAGCGGTTTTACTCGGGGTATTCGCTCATTACAAAAGTAATGGGATTTTGGAAAATTTGATTTAAATTTAAATCATAAAATTTTTAAAAAATAACTGTTGTCAATTATTGAATTTTGTCGTTACACGAGCCGTGTATCTCCGTGGCTATTCGACGTAAAAACGTGTTCGCGAACACATGGCCTCGTTCGAAAAATCGCCTTCACACCGTTTACAAGATACGCTGTACTATTACTACTACCATTGAATATATTTAATATATTCTATATATATATATTTCTATATTCTATGTATATTCTTTAATCAATGCTACTACTATAGGATATAAATTATGATTTTGTATTTATAAAAACATTCACGGATTAAACTATTTAATTATTGTTGACTTGTTTGTTTTGTTCTTCTGACGTTTCGAAACCGTTACAGGTTCCATCTTCAGAGAACGTACTACACGTCTGACTGTCGCGACAACACTGAGCGTTCCGCTTGTTTCTGATTGGTATTTATAGGTACACATACCGGCCACGCCCTCTTTGTTCTGTCGTAGCGCTCTCTGGCGACTGTTTTCTTTTCCCGTTCTTTTGTTTTTTTTTACATCCTACGCACGCCGCCCTTCCATTTCTACATCTGCATTTAAGTATCATTTAAGTATTTTTTTTTTACTCGATGAATGAAATAAACTTTTCTTTTTTAATAATTTAAATTTTCAGTAACAATAATAAACCAGTTTCGGTATTAAAAAAAAAATCGTTTTAATTTTTTTTTTTTTACGTCTAGTGTATCCATTCTGATTTCATCGGTTTTGTTATGTAACTTGTCTACAGATATTGAGCCGAATAGTGTCTGTAACATTTATCAGTAGTGAATTCGAGGCGGTGGCAAGTCACCTTCATGAATTGAAT
Source organism: Slavum lentiscoides (assembly GCA_032441835.1). Classification (NCBI taxonomy): domain Eukaryota; kingdom Metazoa; phylum Arthropoda; class Insecta; order Hemiptera; family Aphididae; genus Slavum; species Slavum lentiscoides. The sequence goes on from CM063713.1 coordinate 2,406,342, forward strand.
TTGAATGTTTGCTTCCCCGAATGACTTGTACCGCCCGCGCGCAAAGGGATTACTAAAAAACTTTTTCCAGGCTGCAGGTGCGTCGGGCCTATAATATGATACCATACGTACCTGGACTGGAGGGAACACAGGCTCCAACTTTAACTTAATCCTCGCGACCGTTTCGCCGTAAAATATACGCGTTAATACTTATCTGGCAATAATTATACTCCTGTGTAGAACGCGGGCGCGTATAATTCAAACGTCCGTTTCGCACCTCGCACGGTCGGCCGCGAACTCGTGATAATTATCGTTCCCCTCTGCGTCCGCAGCATCCCACGGGATACGATGGACCGCAAAACTCCACGTGCAGCGCAACGACGACGTGTGTATGTGCCACGGACACGCGCGTGTACCGCCCGCGAGATTACATTCCGCCGTTTCCACGGCTCTCCCGTCAGCCTCGTGCCCCGGGTCCAACACCCATTAATCTCGTGGAATTTCGCGTCATTCGCACAATCGTACGATATAATATAATATTTGTATATAACGCGGCGCGCTTAACCCGATCGGTGATCTCCCACCCTTCCACCCGACGTCGTACGGGCACAGGAGGTCGGGTTGTCCGGGAGTTCTACGCAGAGCATTTTCCGCCGCACTCGGAATCGGTTGGAAAAAAAAATCCAAAAAAAAAAATACTCAGCGAGCCGCCACGTGTTAAGTGCGAATTACTCGGGTAAAGAATTTAGTAGAGTTTTTTCAAATGAATAGATAATTATATTATCCAGTGACGTACTTCCAATTCCTCTCTCTGAGGGGGTGGGGGGGTTTATAATGTTATGTAAGACATTGAAACTTCGCCCCCCATAATGTTTCTAATTCAATCATATTATTAAAATAAATCAAATAAAACTGCTGTTATATGTAATATAATAGAATATAATAGTGTCACAAATTATAATATACATCCACACGATCACACGAATATAAACAAAGTTTGTGAATAAAACTGGTCATTTACCGACCAAGAAACAAACGTAATGTGTTATGTGCTATCGCCTATCGGTAATACCAGGAATTTTTTTATCGATTCTGAGATTTATACAGATTGAAGAGTATAGTACACTTTATATTACTTATTATACTCGCATATTATCATGTCTATTTGTTCAGCCATGTGATATAATAAATCGAAAACAAATAATATTTGTATAGGATATAAACTATATAATTTTAAATCTTTTTTTTTTGGTCCTGGGAGGGTTTTAACCCAATCCCCCCCCCCGTAAGTACGCCACTGGTATTATCTGTCGAATATGTGAAAAAACTATCGAACGAATCATTCGATAGTTTTCATTCGGTTGTGTGAAATAGACTTTTTCGCAGACATAAAACTATTCGATAGTTTTTAAAAACAATCGAATAATTAGATATTTCAAAACTATCGAGTTCTTCGGTAGTTTTCAATCGGCAGTGCCCATCATTGCAGTGCGCGGTTGCGCTCCGAATATTTTCTTATTCGTAATATTTGCATACGCACGCCGGTGTGATTTTATGTATTGCGAGCATTAAAACGGTCGATCATCGTCGCGCAGGGCAGACGTAAGGTTAAAACCATGACGAAATAACAACATGGTATGCCAGCAACGTGAACGAATTTGAGAACAGTTCGGGTTGCCATGGAATAAAATATAATTTATCAATTATGCCATGAAATTATGACGTCATTCGGTCTTATCTGTAGCCAGTGTCGTGCCCAGGAATTTTCAATGGGGGGAGGGGATGTTATAAATAAATACTAAACAGTAATAATACATTTTAATGAATTGTCATGGTAATATCAAAAACTCAAATGTTTATGTTTCAAGCTCTCCAAAATCGTTTCTAGCTTATAATTGTGTACATTTGTAAATTGTTCTCTAATTAAAATGAATTTAAATTATAACGCACTAATACAAAGTTGTTCAATAAACATGACACCATTAAACAGAAAAAATGTATTGCATTTTTAAAAATAAACAAAAAAAAAATACTTAGAAACTAGATTACTTATTCCAAACGGAAATCGCAGCCGCCTAGCTTTTGTACTCATTTCATTTATGTCGTCATCTAAAACAAGTATTGACTCTAAAACAGCTCTTATATAACTAATAAGTTGATTTCTGTAGGTCGGCAAAAAAGACAATGGGGGGGATATAACCCCCCCCCCCCCGAGCACGGCACTGTCTGTAGCATTATCATATTAATGCTCATACCAGTATGAGCCAGTATGTACCAATATCAGAATATTGTAACACGATTAAAAAGAATCAAAATTCAAAATAAATAATAGATAACATATAATTGTGATAAGCGGACCGAGTGACGTGGGCACCATGCGCAGAACTCAGTTGCTGGCATACCATGTTATTTCGTCATGGTTAAAACCATAATCGGGATTCAGCTTCGGCGATCAGCGTTAACCGCTGACGCGGTATTATCGATACGCGGATATTTTATATATATATATTTGTATCACATGACGTCTAGTTTGTTGATACTGTCATTGATTCTATGATATTATTATTATTATTATATTTTTTTTTTGTATGATTTTTATGTACCTAGTAGGTGAGCGACGGCCATTCATAACATTTTGTGCCGTACGGAATTATTTAAATCGTGTAAATATTGTCATATTTAATATACACGCAGTCCGTTTTGGTCATTATTATCAGTTGAATTCGTAAATGCGTTTTCCTTTTTTTTTTTGTATTTTTTTTTTACCTCTATTCGTTTTGTCACAATATTACGCGATAAACAGCGTATGTCTAAACGTAATTTTTATACTGACAATTATATTATACGAAATTAAGGAGATCGCATTAGAAAAAAGTTTGAGAAGCACTGGCGTAACTCGTGAAGCGAAAATTCACGACCCGGAACTCTGTACAGCGGGTTATAATAAGGAGTGCAACGAAAAAATCCTTCTGACCGCGGTTTAATGAAAAAAACCGTTTGTAAAACCTACCTCACACGCGCTTGGACGGGATTTTATATGTGAATTTTATGCGCGACGGCAAAGAACAAGGCAATTAATTTCGTTAAATTCGCGTTCGGCCCCGAACGATATACGTACGTTTCGCAAATCGGCCGAGCGGATCGGAGCGGAGCGGAAACGCCGTGCCGAGAGGATTTAAAATATCGTCGACGTTCATCGTCCGTTACCGACTAAAAACTATGTAAATTATCGCCACCGAAAACTTGATCGCACCGCGAACGCATTGACAGTAGCTACTGTTTTATATGTAACATACCGACGTCCGTTTCGGTTGGGCTGCAAGGACTGCAAAAAAAATACTTTACCGAAACACAAAGTCGGGCAGTGAAAAAAAAAAAAATTAAACTCGTAACAGGAAATTTATCATCGCCGGGTATTTATCGCGATTCAAACGGCTCGAGTCGAAAATTCAATTTAATTTCGAAAATTGCCCCGAAACGATTTATCGATCAGAAAAATAATGACTTTTTTGTTACTGTATACACACTGCGCAGTAGGTATACGTTTATAATGTAAATTATAGCAGTTTTGTGTTTTATCGTCGATCGTTGTCGTTTTACTCGTTTTCGTAAATAAATATGAATACAAGTAAAACTCGGAGGTTTGCTGTGTGAAAAGCGTTAAGGAAAAACGCGTGTCCGTGCGTGCGCGCAGTATATGAAATAAAATAAAAAAATTTTCCACTCTGATTACGAGAACACTTCGTTTACACGGCAATACATACGTATCTACTATTCGTTAATGGATTGATTATTTTTACAATATTATTATTTTGTCATCGTCTCGACATCGAGTCAAGTAAATAATAATGCGTCGTCTTTCGACCGATTTCACGTGCAGAGCATTTACGGCGAACGTTCGATTTAAGTATTGAAATTACATCGAAAACCATTATTTCTTTTTATCCAATGGTTTTTTTTTTATATGAAGAGTATTTTTTTTGGGGGGGATAGAGTGGAATATCACTTATTTTTCGTTTGTATTTTTACATTTTACAATATTACACTGTCACGTGTAGTTTGTTTGTCAACGCGATAATTAATCCGGTTTTTATGTGCCGTACGGCAAGACGAATTACATTACATAATTAGTAAATTGTCGTGTTTCCAGGTTATTTATTTCAGGGACCGTTTGGTATACGTTTCATATTCGTTAATTTTCAAACGTTTATAATTATTCCAAATTTTCAATCATTTTCACTCATATATTTGTTAATCAAGGCTTCGTTTACCGCAGCACTCTGTTAGAGTGTTTAGCAATATTTTCTGTTGAATTAATCTCCGCGTGACATTTCAACGTTCACACATTTCATACGGTTAGACGTTATAATAATATTTAGACGCGCTCATTTGCGATTATCAAATTCGTTTATTTGTAAAACGAGATCAATACGAGACAGTGGAAAACGTGTTCTAATGAAATGAACGACATTTTTTTCTCGAGGTTTTACCGCCTAATTGATACTTGTGTGATATATTATTAAACATAATATTTTGTTTTTATTCGTTTCTCTCAATATAGCGGACATTTCTTTCGATTCCGCTGCCGTTCAAATAGGTTTCACTGTACATAATATTCTGTTAATTGCACACGTTGGCTTGGCAAAACTCGTATTCGATTACTGTGCATTAACGGGCAAGTTTTTACACGACGAATGCAAGTATTTCAAGAAAAATAAAATGTTTTTTTTTTCTCGAAATAATCTTAATATTTTATACAGTTCTTATCTACTAAAATATTACGTATAGTATTGTAGCTTCGAGATTATGTAGACAGTACGCAACGATTATATATATAATATAAATTTATATATATATATAGTAGTCATTACGCGAAAGTCTGATAATTATCTGTATTTGCATTAATCGTGACGGGGTTTTCTACAAAAAGAAAGCAAAGCCCGTTTGCAAAATGTAAATCTTCGCAGACTTGGCAACGAAAATGTTTTTAAACAAACGCTATTGGTAAAATATATATATATACCACGTTCTAATACGGTTTGTAGAAAAAACGAAGGAGAGCGTGAGATATAGTTTCAAATAACGTTTTCCGTCTTTCCGATACACCGCGTACGATTCATTAAAATTACAATGTCTTCCGCGAGATTTTTTTATTTCCGAAAACGTTTTTTTCCTCCCCCCGACAAAAATATTATATAATTAAAATGTCAACTCGTTATATTATTCTATATATATAATAATATATCATTCTTGTATAAAACACTTTTTTTTATAGTATTCAGATACAGACACGCAACTGGTACTTATTTTTTAAAGTATTTAAGTACTCGATGAAAAAAATTATTCGAGTGTATAATGTCGAATAATTAAATTTTGTTTTACACCAGTTTCTTTAGTAAATCGACTCTTAAAGCTAAAATTACAGTTGCACAGTGTCATTCCCGTGGACCGAAAAATACGCAAACAGTATATTATATAAGTATAGGTGCACTTGTATAATATAATAATGTGTATAAAATGTTATGGATCAATAATATTATTGTGACTATACACGTGATAAATAACTTCGTATCAAACTATAGTCGTACCAGACACATTTGTCTTGATATTACTGGTTAAACCAGATGAATCAGCGAACTACCTGCAACTGTATTAAATCATTAAAATAATATACAATTTTAATCGTGAATACTCACTAAAATATACTACAAAACACGTTTACGTATTAAGTGGTATTAGGTAATTAATATTTAGTAATCGATTGTATTACTGATACAATATAGTACCGATATTTATCACTTATAATAGAAGTATTCGTTGAATTTATAAATAAAATAAACGTAATATATTTAATTTATTATTAGGAAAAATTACAAAACCCACATGTTTTTATCCTTGTTCGTCGCATTAAAAAAAAAAAATAATGTCCAAAAAAAAGAAAATTGTTTGATTTTAAGTAAAAAAATATTATAAAAAAAAAGTATATTTAAAATACATCGTCAATAACATTATAATGACCGATAACATACAGATAATAATTTTATTTCATGTCTCGCGACGCGTACAAGGAATTAGTATACGCGTTTACACGAGGGGAGGTGCAGTTCCGGTATATATCATCGATAAAATACATACTTCAAACGGTTTAAAAATAAAACTAGATGTTTTTTACCTCCTACTTTCTGTTCGTTCGGTACGTTGTGTATTATTGTGTGTTGGTCTGTGTCCAAAAAAAAAAAAAACTCGACTCTCCAGAGATTGGATTTCTGTAAACGAGCCAAATTTGACGAAAATCGTAAACCCGACGAAATCGGACTGAATAATATTATTACACGTTTTCCCTACGTAGTCGTATACATAATATTATATTGACAACGGTGTATGAATAGGTAGATACTAACTACATTACGAAAATGTGGAAACCTTGTCATTTATGTTGATTTTGTGTACGTACCACCAACTATATCCGCACGAGGTTCCTCGGGGGGACGTAATACGCGCAACGCGTGATATCACGAATAATATTGACCGAGTTCAGACCGAGAGTAAATTGATTGAGTACTCGATTTTCTATACATTATGACGTCATCCGTTAAACTCTTTTATATATGTGCTATCAGTGGCGTATTTACAGGGGGGGGGGAGTCTAGGAGTAATGAACCCCCCCCCACAGAACCAAAAAAAAAAATTATCCAAAGGTATTCTTTATTAAATACCTTATATCAATATATCCTGTTGGAATTTAAAAAAAAAAAAAAATTTGGACTCCCCAGAAAAAAGTTGAAAATACGCCACTGTGTGCTGTAATAACAATATTTTAACGCGCCTTTTTCAAGCCCTTATATTGTGTCTGTTAAAATCTTGATGTAGAAAAATGTCGAACGACCAGTTAAAATTTATAATGTAGTTATTTTTTCTAAGACAGAAACTTTAATTTTATTTTTTTTTTATGTTTTCATTATATTTACGCTGTTTTTAGCTGTTCATACGCGTACTGTGATGAGAACACTGTTCGGTTTATTTCGTTCAGAAACGCGCGATGTAATACGTTATGTATCTATATATACTCGGATACAATCATAGATTCGCATTCGTACAATATACAAGTATTGATTATTAGTGATTTATGATATGACCATTAGTGTACATAATTTTTGTACGAGATGAAAAAGAGAATGATCGATAGCGTAAAAAAAAAAAATTGTCTCGAGAAAAAAGAGGATTCCGATCACGACGTCTCAATCTTTTTATATATTATTTTACAAAAATAATACGTATTGGTTAATAATATTATATTAAATTGAATTAACCCTTAGATAAATATAAAATACTGTTGTTTATTTTTGTATATGTATACTTATATTAAATATTATCCGGGATAACATGGAGATTAATATAGAATCCGCTAAGAAAATTCTCAGAAAAAGCTTACTGAAGAAAATTATTAGTGAGTATTTTTGAAAACTGTAATCGTTAAAAAAAATTTTAATTGGATTTTTCCTAAAAATATAAGTAAGCAACTATTTATAAGTAATACCTTAGGTTTTGGAAATGCGTATACCCGTGCGTCTTAAAAGATAAAACGTATTTGAGTTGGGTTTACTTTTTATAAAAGGATTACGTTTTGAAAATCGTAAAAAATATATTTCTTAAGTTTTATTTGTATTTCCCAATATACATTCATAGTTTCACTAAAAATCGCAAATTTTAAACACTGTTTACATTAATCACCGGTCGTGTGAGGCCTATTTTATGTAAGTCCTTTTTTCAATTAAATAGCATTTGAATTTATTGAACCTTGAGGCAGATTTAAAAAACTGAAAATAAATACAATAGTATATAAATTATAAATTATAAAAGAAATAGGACTATATTGGATTTAAAAAAATAAAAATTAAGCGTTGTTGTGTTTTTTTACACAGTTCAATTTCAAAGTTGATTTCATTTATTCACTACACGAATCACGTGTTTTTCAATATTTCTTTAAAAAATGTTGAATAATAATTTATTTTTGTGTCGTTTGAAATCTTATAGGTAGTTTGTATCCTGACGTTATCTCTACGGCTTTGATAAAAATAATAATATACATGTATACTTTTTTTTCTTTTAAAATGTATATTTATTGTTACGCGAAAAAATAATTAAATTCCCTACGATTTTGAATTTTTCCAACCGAATTAGCGACATTAGTTGCAAATAATTTTACAGCGCTAATTGTTTATTCTTATATATTTATTTTGTTTGTTTGCGATACGTCTCACAGCCTATTAAGTGCACTACTGTGTCGCAATAACCTAATCAATAATCCTTAAATAAAATAGTTTTAGAAAGGACATAATGTAATGTCTATATTATCCTATTTATATAATATCGGACAATGTCGATCGGCGATCACTAATATTGCCATGTTCCAAATGACTATACTGACTGGGTTTGTCGAAGATGTATTTTATGTCATTTATATTATTGCGTATTTTTATTTAAATATATAAAAATAATAAAATTTAAACGAAATAAATTTTCGTATTTTTATGGAATTTTCAAGGCAACGTGTAAACATCGCAGATGCGTTTGAAGTTTCTCTGTCGATAATTATTATATCTCGTATTTATAACGATACTGTTTAACGGATATAGAACGAAAATTGCGATTTACGTGTTTTAATTAAATCCAATATCGTATAGTCCCAATAATAATTCAGTATTATACTCGAGTGAAAATAAAATGCAAAATATTTTCAAGTCGTTTAACGTTTCACACTTGAATAATTTGTATGCGTCAATTTGAGTCATGAGAATTACAAAATTAAACAACTTGTACGCAAAGAATTTTAAACGAATCTTAGTTTCAGTAAAGTATTCCGTTGCAAAATTTTACGCGTCGCAAAGACCACCTAAATATTCTTACGAAATTTACATAAAAATTACGCGTCTATAATAATTAATAATACATTAATGTTTGTCACTGTTTTCGATATTTTTTAATTGCATACGAAAATGCATTTTACATGTTTGTAATGTGATATCTGTTTGTACGTGTATGTTACCGAACAGGTTGACATTTCCTAGGTACTGATGACGATTTCGAATACGATAAGGAAATGATATCTTTGCCTAGAGCGTCTGCTATCATTTCCTAACGATAGCAGAAAACAATCACGAGTATATAGTGTCATAATTTTATTATATTTATATATTACATGATTATAATTATTAATTTTAGTAACTTATATCGAGACTTGAAATTATAAAGTTTAAGAAAAAATGTATTTATATTACTACATATTATTAATTTCTTATTTTCGCGTTGCGAGCTTTCGTGACATTTGGAATATTGCAAATTCTGGATACCGTTTTGCAAGCACATCAGTATGTCTCGCACTTACATCGACATTGGATATACCCTTGCGCCCCTAAAATACCCGTGGAAAATACCTAAAAATGAGCCCCTTAATGTATTACGGTAACGATAACGAGTTCTGGGCAATGATGTGTTTTCCTTACCGTATCAGGAACTGTCATAGTTTCCTGCGAATTGTCACCATTTTCAAGGAATTTTCATCGTTTCCTTGGAATTTTCAACATTTACGAAAACGTATATACACAATAATAATAATAATAATAATAAGCGTTTGGAGTACGAATAAGTGCATACGAGTTATTATAGATAAACTTCAATCTCTGTATATATTTTGTACGTTTTGATTCATTTCTTAGTGAGGGCTTGAATTTTTGTTTTTAACAAAAAAACAAGACATATTTTTTATTTTTTTTGTATAGACGAGTACGTACTGTAACGATGTGTTTTTTTTTACTAAAGGCAGACAAAAACGTCCGCTTATAATTTCAATATGTCTGTTATACAGCGATAATAATTTATGTACACGTTTGAGATCAAAGCTATATAGTCGGTAAAATAACAAAACACGTGTCGTCTCCGAGGGAGTTATTCGAGAAGAAATTCCACACCGTCTTCAAAAAATATATCTTAAATACTGTTGAATACTCTGCAGTAGTAAAATTATTAAACACACACACGCATTCTTTGAAAATATTTTAAGCATTACGCGATCGCTGCTCGGTGTATAGTCGCGCTGCTACCAACAGATTTCTCTACCTTCATTTCGCATTATACACACAAACCTGCACTTATTGTAATTTTTTTTTCTTTTCGCTTAAAATAAAATTGTTGACAAAAAAAATCCCCCCGTTTCGGACAGTAAAATATCATCGCGTATATTATTCAATACTATAATATCATAAATAGTATAATCGATATCGTCGTCGCCACTATGGATTTCTCGAACACAAGACACAAGACAAAGTCGTTTCAATCGTCGCGGTACATCAGCTGCGCGGATAACAAAAACTTTCGGTTTATACAAAAACTTTTTTTACGCAATCAACTGTAATTTTTGTTTTAAAAAAATAACGTGTCAACTCCAAAGCGCCCTGGACGAGTTAAATAATCATGATGAAAACATAGGAAACTTTTCGACGAACATTTTTTATTTTTTTGCAACTAAAATACTCTCGAGACGTCACGGGCGATTGCATGGGGAAAAAAAACGAAATATAAAATGTATTCGTATCGTACGATTTATACACATTCGATCTTATTCGTGTTTCGTCACTTAAACCGTGTGGCTCAATATTTCGTGTGCAACACTCGTGGTTTGAAATATGGGAAATAATTCTATAAAATACATACCTAACAGGACCGGTTATATTATATAGTTGTAAGGACGCCAATAGTCTCGACATTTAGTAATGGCTCGAAATTTTTTTGTTTTTTAATCGGTATAAAAATATCGAACGATTTGCAACGGGCGTGTTATAATAAATAACATTTTTCAATCGATTAAGCGCGGAGAGAGAGGTTGTAAAGAATTTCAAAGGCTTAGTCCAATTACGTTTGTGCATCGGGCCTTTAATTTTTTCGTTTTGGAGGAGAGGGTTTGTGTTGACGGAGGTCTTTCACTATATTTTTTTTTTGCACCGCCGATTGTAACGGAAAAGGGCGTTTAAATGAGTCGTACGATTTAATGACCGTTATAATTTTACTTTCAAATATGCATGTTTTTACAATTTTTTATCAATACCGTTGCTGCATTGTAATTTACCGCGGGTTACCGTGTCGGTGTATTTCGTTATTAATGTATTGGAAAAATGTGACGATTTCGAAAGAATTGATATCGTTGCCTAGTGTCTGCTATCATTTCCGAACGATAACAGAAAACGGTCACGAGTATAGTGTCACAATTTTTTTATATTTATATATTACATGGTTATAATTATGAATTTTAATAATTTATATCGAGACTTAAAATTATAAAGTTTAAGAAAAATATGTATTTATATTACTAAATATTATTAATTTCTTATTTTCGCGTTGCGAGCTTTAGTGATATTTGGAATATTGCAAATTCTGGATGCCGTTTTGCAAGCGCGCACCAGTATGTCTCGCACTTAGTTTTACAACGACATTGGATATACCCTTGCGCTCCTAAAATACCCGTAGAAAATACCTAAAAATGAGCCACTCAATGTATTACGGTAACGATAACGAGTACTGGGCAATGATATGTTTTCCTTACCGTATCAGGAATTGTCATAGTTTCCAAGGAATTTTCATCATTTCCGAAAACATACGTTATAATTTTACTTTCAAATATGCGGTTTTTACAATTTTTTATCAATACCGTTGCTGCATTGTAATTTACTGCGGGTTACCGTGTCGGTGTATTTCGTTATTAATGTATTGGAAAAATGTAACGATTTCGAAAGAATTTCAAACGTTCTTTTGATTGCAAATAGTTATTTTTAATTTGCTTTTAGTTTAGACAAAAAAAGTTTATTCGATAACGTTTCGCTTTAGAACGTGCAGCGTTATGGACATTATTCCGATAACGGTCGATAATATAATATTATATGGTATATGCTAAAAAAAAAAATTAATTAAATTGTATTAAAATTAAATAAATTGTATATTATATGCTAAACGAAATCCGTAAGATTTTACGCGTGTTAAACACGATTGCAACAATAACTCACTAAAGACGACGCGCGATTAAAACAATTTTCTGACATGAAATCATTGCACATGACGTAATTTTATATCTTTATACGGTTTTATAATGTAAAAAAGTGTTTTACAGCATATTTTTATTGATTATAATATATTGCGTAATAATGTTCAAACCAATTCGCGTTCCGTTTATACGTATATACATATTATAGGTATACCGCGGTATACATTAAAATCGCGAAGCTCTTATATTTATACAAAACGAAATAAAAAATTGAAATCCGTTGTCTAAGACTCGAGAATATTTCGAGAATCAAAGAATTCGAGCGTTTTGAATTTTTAAATTTTTTTTTTTGTTTCTCGCTTTTAACGATTTTAATCGCGGACTAATTGCAGTGTATAATTACGCGCGCATTCCCCCGATTTTACGAAGAAATAAATTATTATATACCTATGTACACTTTTCAGAACGCTTTATTCAAGACACGTATTAAATCCAAAGCGTTTATCACTTCGGCAAAGTCGAATTGAGTGAAGGAAGAAAAAAAGTCGCGACTTTTCACACGCATTTCAATTAAATAATTTATATTTTCCGGACGGAGAATTATATTATACACGCGTTTTTCTTTTATTTCCAGCGTATTTTGGACTGTTTTATTATTTTTTTCCCAAAAGTATTTCGCTACGTACTGCTTAAAAATTAAACAAAAAAAAAGAACGTTGAATTTTTTTTTTGGAAAATTTTTTTGAAACTCCGCGGTACAGTGGTGGTGGGCGTAAAAACGCCTGGAACGCGTGTCGTGTAATATTCCACAGACGACGACAACGGTACAGTATATAAATGTCGTAAAAATAATATGACCGTCCTGCTCCGGGCCGGTCGCGGTGCGGCGCGCGGAATATGAGTAGGAGCGGTAGTCGTCGTCCTTACTCGCGCGTATAACAATAATAATAATAATAATACGGCGGAGCGGCGAGCCGAGCCGACGGCGGACGATCGCGGCCGACCGGATCCTCGTGCCGGCGCTACGCGCGGGGCCCCGGAGACCGCGGCGCGCGCTCCTCGACCGCCGACGACCCTCGACGACGACGACGACGACGACCATTCGGCGACCGTACGCGCTGTCGACACCGCGTTTTCGCGTCCGCATAGTTTTCCGCCGCCGCCGTCTTTGTCGTGTACGCGAGCGCGCGCGTTTGGTGTGTTCGTTCGGTTTCTTTTTTTTTTGCTGCCGCTCTGTTGTTTCGCCGCCAAACACTACTTTTTTTTTTTGCTTGTGGATAAGACATAAGGCGCGCGTCCCACCGGGGCCACACAGTTCGGGGAAACGTGCGGGGTTTTTTTTTTTTCCTTCCGTCCGTCCGCCACCGCGAGTTTATCGCCGTCGTCCAAACAAACGGTTTTTATCGAATATATGTGTATTTTTTCTCGTTCGTTTTTCGGTAAACCGCGCGGTTTTTTCGGTAAATATTCGAAGCGACCGCACTCGGTGAAAATGCGCGAAAACCGGACGGTCGCCGCCGCCGTCCGGCTGTTGGCGTTCGCGTCGGTTTTGTTCGCCCGGCACGGGCCGACCACCGCGACGTCGTGGGCCACCGACGAAGCGACCGGCTCGTCGTCGTCGTCCAACTCCTTGTCGGCCGCGGCCGCCGAACACGAGTCCGTCGTCGACAATTTCTTCGCCGCGTACTTCGAACAACCGTGTTGCGTCCGTCCCCGGCACGTCAGACACCACAAAAGTGAGTGGATACCATAGAGCTACCGCGTGACGTTTACGTTTCGTGTTTTTTGTTTTCTATTCGACGTGTGTGTTTTTTTTTAGATTCTTATAAATGTGAAAAAAACTCGCTTTCTTTCGAGTTCAAACCGTCAACTGTCCGAGTGTTATGCGCAACAATCCGCGCGCGCCGATTGTTTCGAGGAATTTTTTTAGATGTATTTTTCTTTTTTCGTTGTAATAACAATTTCAAAAAAAGAAAAATTGTTAGCTACAATAATATTGTTTTATGTATCGTAACGAACGATAAACGGGAAATCGTTGTATTTCGATGAAATTCCGACGCTCTAAATACTCGTGAAACTGCACACGATCTCGGTGTGCGGTATGCGTCGCTCGTACGAAAACCGGTTGGGGGTACCTATCCGTCGTTCCGCGCGATATTGTAATATTGTCCGTGTCACATTCACGGTTTCACGCGTAGGAAACGTTTTCGCCCGTTTCAGTGGACTACAAAGGCCGAGATCTCGTCTCCTCCCGGAATCACAGCAGGTGTACGCCACATGTCGGGTGGCGGCTAGGTTAGGTTGGGTTAGGCGCACGAGTATACGCGTCGAACAGTGGCGAGTGTTGAATCGAATGAAAATCAACGAGAGAAACACTTTTTTTTCCCCCCTCCCCACGTCTATCCCTTCGGCATACGTTTGTCTGGTGTCGTTTAAACGTCTCGGCCGTCGATCGTAGGAGCCTTTTTCACGGCGTTATTTTTCGCCCCGGTATACTTATTCGCATAGGCGTGTCTACGGGGGAGGCAGGGTGGGCACCGGCCTCCCCAGCGACTTAATTCTTGGCCTCTTTGCCTATAATTCACCGTGGTTGAAACTATAAATGTAAAATATTTATAAAAAATAACTGAGTAGCACATTAGTTGATTGGCCTTATTTATTAGTCGTAATAGTATACTAGGAAACCAATTTTAAGATCGAGATAATCTTTAATTTTGCGGGGTGAAAAAATTCCAGGTGCTATATAATTGCCATACAACAAAAAAAAAAGTCACAAATATTGATATAGAATAGATCGCTGTAGTAAGTAAAACATTTAAATTTTATAACTGGCCTCCCCAGCCATGGAGGTCTGGACACGCCTATGCTTATTCGCACGTCTCGAGCGGAAAATTAAACGTGGTTAGGGTATATATTATTTGTGTTTTTACATAGGATCGGAGCGGTATTCGTGCCTGACGAGAAAAAAAAATAAGCAAAATGTTTTTTTCGCGCCAACGGGTACGCAAAATCGTTAATACTCACGCCGGATTCCGTTCGCGCGCGCGGTCTGCTCGGAAATTTACCGCGGCGGTTCGCGTTTGACACGGAAAACGTTTTCCCCGTTCGTTGTTCTTCTATTTTTTTTTTTTTTTTTCGTATTAGTCTCGGACAAATATAAAATTGAAATATATTGTACGTATATAGGTTATTATAATAAAATCAATTTTTTTTTCCGCATTTTCTTTTTTACTCTATGACTCTTATAGTCGAAACCGCGCAGGTGTACACAAACAAACTGCACGTTTTACACGACTATATGTGTTTTTTTTAAGATTTTATAATACTCGTCGCGTAGACTTTATTCGATATTATTAAATAATAAAACGCGGTAAAATGTATATATATATATATAATATGGAATTCGTTAAAATATATATAATATACATAAAAGTATCTGGAAATAATCGGATTAAAAGTGTTTTTTTTTTTGCTTTTAGTAATTTCTATGTCGAAACCGTAGGTCGTTTGGCCGGACGACAGGTGTGTGCATAGAACTGTGGAATAACACCATATAATAATATATAATGACTCAATTTAGTACTGTACAGCTCGCAGTTCACTCGAAAACCACGAGACGCCGCGACGAATAATGATATACATTAACGTTATTATAACACAGTCTGGGATTATATTTTCTACGTTTTGAATTCCGTATAATATATAATAATATTGTGTTGTACGGTTTAGGTTTTCTTTTTCTGGTATTTTTTTGTTTACTTTTTTTTTTTTTTACATATAAAACGCGTTCATCGTTATACAGAGTACATAACGTTTCGCCGTATATAAATACGATATATGTATTTTTTTTTTTCAATGCTTGATGTATATTTTTTTAACGTAAAAATGTTAACGAAAAACCATTATAATATAATATTACGTATATTGAGTATAAACGAAAATATTTTAAATACGCGTATCGATTTAATGACGAGCATTTCACAAATCGATAATTTTTATTTATTAAAAACGACCGTTTTTTCGAAGTAAATATTAATAATAATAAAGGAAATTCTATACGCGCGCGTTGTACGAGTACTTTAAAATTACTACCGTTCTAGAAAGTTTCGGTCGACATTATGAATTTTTATAATTTTTTTTTTTTTTTTGTTCAAAATCACTTGGCTGCATTCGAAAAAAATGTCTGACCACCTATTGTCGAACAGAAGAAGAAAAAAACGTGTACCCACGATTTGCGTATACAGTTGGATTTTTTTTATTTTTACCACATAGTATATAGGTATGTAACCGTCTTCAAAATCTTAATGTCAACGTGACTGCTGACGAGTAACGGCCTATGTATACAGTATGAACAAAAAACTCTGTCGAAAACATACAAATAAACGAATTAAAAATTTCGATATATCATTCGATATGGAACGGAATTATATTTTTAACGAGTGGAAAGACCAGTCTAGCCGGTTTGATTTTTAATGTAAACATAATACGGATTTTATAATATATTACTTCTCGTTTATGAGAATTTTAGTTTAAAATGTAAATATTTTGGAAAATACAATCACTGTTTAATTATTTATTATTATTATTATTATTTATTCGGCTTGAACGTAAATTATTTAATAATTTTTTTTCTGCGTCGATTCCGTCACATTTGGGTGAAAATCCATTTTATAAAAATATTTTAATACTTGCAACACGAAATACTATTCAGAATATAAAATATATTCGAAAACTTTATGATTATGGCTGAGAATTTATAGTAAATTCTTTTTTTCTTTTGCTTGTTGTTACACGCAGCTTTCTTTGTACAAAAGTTCTAATCATATATCAAAGTATTCAAATTTGAAACTTTTATTTTACATTTTTTTTATACATTTCTCGATTTTTACGTTTTTTTTGCTTTTTCATTGTATTTTACGAGGTTTAAATCAATATTTATCTTTAAAAAAATATATATATATTTCACACAAACTGTTATGAACTGCGCAATTTTTTACAGTTAACCTAGCCATTTTTTCTCCAAATTTAAAACATTAAATATGAAATAAACTATAACTAAAAACTTTATTTTCAAAGACTTGTTTACATTTGTTTAACTGTTTTAATTTTAGCAAATTATCGGGGGATTTCAAACGCGTTTTACTTATTTTTGTATACCATTTTTTTTTTAATAATGTAATATAATATTTCGAGTACTTTATCAATACACACACATTAATTGTTCGCGGATATTCGAAATTAACGTTTTTGGTACGCATATATATATATATATAGTGTTTGGTGTAGGTGGTTAAATTATCGTGTGTTTATTCAGTGTGCACAATTCAATTTGGAGGTACGTTTTAATCGAATTTGACCGAATGTTAATTTAGAAAAGTACAATGAAAACAATAAAAACGAATAATTTTTTTTTTTTTTAAACTAGTACTATAGAAAAAAATATAATTAATCAAAAACGATCTTAAAAATTCGTTAGTATGTGAAATAAAATATATACGAACCATTGCCGTAGATAGGATTTTTATATGGGGGGTTCAGTGCTATCTTGATTCGTGCATTATAATCGTGTATCGTAATCAGCACAAAAATCTATAATCATGTTTATCAATGTTTACAATGGCATAGACCAAATTAAACATTTATACATAATGTTATTATGCGCATTGTTATTAGGTGCTTATTTTTCATAAATAACAAATCTACTTAACATCAAGATGTTGGTAAAATCTAAATACGAACATACATTTTACTGTAACATCTGCAATGCTGTTGTGCGTAAAAAAAAATTGAAATTTCTACTATTCCGATGATCAAGGGGGTTGAACCCCCCCGTGTCTACGGCCCTGATACGAACAAACGTCGAATGTTTCGATACACGTGTACGCTTTTCGCCATATCTGCCGGCATATATTATACTGTTGCGCGAATCGTTTAAATAATACCGGTTTCCGTTGCTATATGATACGTGGATATATCTGTAAAAGTGATCGATACTATTCGGGATAAAATCTAAATAATCGAAAAATACTTTGGCACTTTTTTATACGCGTAAAATAAAATATAACAACAGCGTGTAATACGCGCATATCAATCTTGGCGCTTTCGCGTCGATTGTTTTCAGAGCCTGCAGTATAATATACATTTACATTGCACGCTGTTGCGAGACGAGACTACTATACTACTCGACAACGACGACGGTCCGTACAGCACTACCTATATCGAGACGTCGAACGAGTTTTTTTTTCCACTACTATATATGCGTTTACAGGACGACGTTTGTACACGTATATCCGACGATCGGAATCGAGGGCGAAGGATTCCCTCTTTAATCGAACATATTTGTTGTGTTTTTACTGTCGTTTTTTCCTTCTTCTTCTCCTTCATCTTGTAACTGCGCCAAAACGGCACTGACGGTCGATTATTTTCGTCCTTCTACACACACACACACAATCGTATTTCCCCCTCATCGGTCTCGCGTATCCCGCCGGTACAATACGATAATATTCTCGAGTCGTGAATTCTTTGTGCACGGAACGCACAAAACAAAAAATAAAACTATAGTATTTTTTTATTTATTTATTTTTTTTTTTTTTGTACACAAATACGACCGAAATTCTTCACTCGTACACGCGTGCGTGTTTTGCTATATAGAGTATATAGTAATAGTAGTAGTAGTAGTAACTCGTTAATCGCTTGTCAGCCGGAGATGAAGTGCGAAAAACGTTTCCCCTTTCATGCAAAAGAACACACAGGGAACGTAAACGAAGGGCGTGCCTGGGCACTCGTCGAACTCCTATTGTTCCGACTAGAAAATAAAACAAGGGGAACACGCAGAATATGACGTATAATAGAAGAAGAAGAAGAAGAAGAAGAAAGAAAAAAAAATCGCTAAAAAAAGGGGGTTCTAGGTGTGAAAACGTGCGTTGAAAATGCTTTAAAAAAAAAGAACACGCGTTATTATTATTATTATTATACTATAACCGACGCGTTATAAAATGCTTTGTCACACGTCAGCGTTCATACAAATTACTTCGAACAGAATTTTTTATTTATTTTTTTTTTATCTCGCTCTAATCATCTTTTTCTCTTCTTTTCGTCCCCCGAATCGAGTCCTCTTTGTTGTTCGTCCTTGTTAGTCTATGTTAATTGTTCACGAACACACTGCACCGATGACGTGACTACAACGACGATATGTTATACGAGTATGAAAATTCGTACACGAATTTATATAAAAAAATCAATCGATACAATCATTCCGAAAAAAATTAATTAATTATTCCGAATTACAAATTTCCACTCGCCGGTAAAAAGTATTATAAAATTATTGTACCGCGTGCGTATTCTGTTGCATTTCGATTAAGAAAAAAAAAACCGAACTCGTTTATTGTCTTGTCCGGAGAGCGTTAAGTTTTTTACAAAATCGAAATCGAACGCGCCGAAAGTCTCGCAATTTTTTCAGAGCCTGCAAAGGTCTAAAATAATATTTCGTAGAATTATAATATACAGTAGTATATATTGCTTAACCCGTTAGCGTCTCCTGAGTAAGTAAGACGCAGTAGTTTTAACGAAAATTGTGGACATTTTGAAAAAAAAAACAGACGTTTACAACTCAACGCTTAACGGCGTGAGAATAATAATATTGTCAAGGCGTATTAAATAAGAGTAAAAAAAAATGTATATATTGTTTTTCACATACTCTTTTAATTATCGACTTAATTAGAGAAAAGTTCAATTTTTCCCCGACATATTATAATATAATAATAATGGTTCGTGTGTTTTTTCTCGTCAATCGTGATGAAAACCACGTATATTACGCGAAAACGCTCGATAATATTGCAAAACTCGAGAAACTGTTGTAAAATATAAATACCGAATTCCGGCATAAATTTTAACGCGATAACTATTTTTTTTCTGTACAAATAATAAACTCGGTAACGGACTCGAATTTGTTCGCAATTTTCCAAAGTTATTATTTTTTTAAATTTTATCTAAACTGGTCTGGAATAAAATCGAACGATTTGTCCGCGGCCTCGAATAACTTACTGTAAATCGTTCGAGCGATTACTGATTATTATATAATAATATTTATTTTCTATCAAAAAAAAAAAAAACACTCGCAGTATTTTACCGCTGCTACTCTGTATAGTCGTAATGAGCAACACACTGTTTTTTTTTTTATTGTCGCTGGCAGTGTCAAAACTTCGCGTATCACTCGTACACGCGTACGTAATAATTTGCGAACACGGAAAGTGCATATAAACGTCTTCTAAGGAGAACGCGTAGTGCCAGCGTTCGTCGTGTCATAAGGTGCGGAACGGGTGAAAACGTCTAGGCGCTTGTGTGTTTATGGTAATTGGTGTAGTGTTTCGGAGCAGGGCAAACGCACACACATAATATTATAATGAATTTTGCGCGTATATATATATATATATATATATAATATAATATGCGCTGATGCTCAGTGCTCGCTCTTATTTATGTAGGTATACGTATATGTGGAGTCGCCCACGTGTGTGTGTGATATTATCGCTGTCGGGTCCGAGACGATGAAAAGAAGAATATGCGTGTGTGTGTGTGTGGTGCAGTTTTGTAACACAATCCGTATAATAATAAATAAACGTTTTATATATTTTTCTTTTTTAATAATTTCGTTATACGCCGAATGTGAAGACGTTTTTATTGTCGACTGCGCATAAAACAAAAAAAATAACGATAACAATACGAATATATTATGATATGTATATAATATAATATAATATTAATATTATTGTATGCGCGATAATTCGACGTTTGAAATACGGTCAGTTGTATACGTCTTTTTAGCTTCTATCACCGCGGTTTGCTTTTGCCCTTCAGGGACGAGGCTTCTCTTTTTTGAGGAGCACAGAGTTGTTTTCACTGCACTCGTCTGATTGTCCCGGTCCGAGTTCAAACTCGCGCGAACACGTTTCAAAACCGTCAACGCGTTAAAAACCGTATGCCGAAGACAAACCTTGCTCAAATTATTACGTGTATACACTGACAAGCCGGCTGTCCTACTGGTTCCCAACTATTATAGTGGCAAAATAAAATTTAAAAAAAACATTTTGAGTGCCCAAAACTTTACCAAACTCCTCGTATAAATCTGTAGATTTTTTTTTTGTTTTCGGGCTGAAAACACGAGAATACCGCATACAACATATGTTTTGGTTTTTATATTTAGAACGTTTTATTGCATTATTGTCCGGAGCGGCGAAAAAACTGTATTTAAATAAACGACGAATTCACGAGTTCAAAAACGAATTTGAAAATACGGTCACCTCGGTACCGCGTAGTGTAATTCAACAATATATTTATTATATGAACACGTAAAATCCTCGACGCATTTATTCCGTGTTACGTATCCACTGCATTCGATCGTGTAAGGCGAAAATTTGCTGGCTCTGGCTCTTGGAAGCGCGTGGATGTGTATAAAATATACACAGACTTTCTTCTTTATAATATATTAATTATTTTGCTAACGGCGTATGGACGGAAATCCAATGACGATAATATGCTGAACGCAGTTTGCGATATAGTTGTATTTTTTTATTGTGCCAAAGATCGAGAGATTAATTTTGAAAATTTTTCTAGAAAAATAATATCCGTAGAAATCGGGAATTCGGCAGAGTTTTTTTTTTTCTATCCGATTGTTCGAACAACATTTTGACATTTTTTTTCTCTCTTTCGATTTTTGTGCGCGAACAAGCGCGGCGCATCAAACACACGCGGTGAGATTCTGATTTTATTCTGCAGTTTCGCGCGTACAGAGAAAATTTTGAAATTTTCTACCTTTTCGTTAATTTCTTCGAAATATTTTTCCGTTTTCCTCGCTATATTTAATTATTTCTTGTTTCATGGCGAAACTCCAGTCGAGTTTCGCTGCAAATAAATTCGATTTGTGCGCGGATCGATTTCTTGAGTTCGCCATCTTACGCACTGTACTCGTGATCCCGTAGAGAGGCCTAACAATCACACGGCTGGATTGAAGGTTTTTTTTTTAATTCGTCTTATTTGTTTTCCTCGTGTTATTTCCGAGGGCGATATTACACAATTATTACGGCTGCAGACACCGATCGCGATTGAATTCCAGACAGTGCGGGATTTTGACTAATTGTTGTTTGTCTTGTTGTTGTCGTTGTTCGCGGCGAACGGAAGGACGAAAACGTTACGTGGGCTGCGCAGGGTCTGTAGTTTTTTTAAGTCGCGGTTTCTTTACACTCGTTCAAACACAGACGGCTTATTCAAATTCGTTATTACAGTTCACGTCGGCTCGCTGTATGTATATTATTCAACCGACGTGGCGCGTTTGATTTTTGAGAATATATGATGATTTCTCTTTAATATAATATATACGGTCTCGTTCCGTTCGGCGCGTGTGTATCATAACTGTATATAAAATATTGTAGATTTCCAAAATATCGAGTATACACATGATAAGCAGCTCGATGGCTACAATTATACAGGAAAATATACGAGTCGATTCTGTCGAATTCTATAAGAATTTTTTTTATTTTACTAAAAAAAAACACAATTTTTTTTTTTTTTGTTTGTAATACGCGTTTAACGCGTATGCGTAATGTTATGATCTTATCGTCGAGTTGTTTGAACCGTTTCGCAGCTTGTGTATACCTTGAAGGCTGTCTTGGAAGGATAGGTACACGAGCTATAGGCCCGGAAATCGTACGAGTTATAGAATCAGTTCCACATTCGAGTGTGCATGGACTTTCGTTGTTTTTGACGGAATCTGCAACGCGCGCGCGATCTTCCTATTGATTCGTGCCAAATCGATTTAATCCGTTTTCTCCGCGGTAACTGTTAATGAGTAATTGGAATTCGATCTGTACACTGCACGTCTCTCTCTCTCTCTCTGTCTCACACGAAAAAAAAACGGGTTCGGGATTATTTTCAGACGAGTATTCGGAGTATTTCGTATATTTTATTGATAATGCTCGTGTGCCGGTCGTTTTTGTGAATTATTTGATACCGACGGCGAATAATAATCGAGTAAATCCGTCGTTGTTTCCCTCCTCCTATATATTATATATTATACTGAAGTACAATAGAATATTATCGCCGTAAATCCGTCCTGCGTGGCATTATCGTTTATGATGATATAATATCGAGTGTATGTCGTACAACAATAATAATTATAGTATTATTTTCTATAAAATATACACTACTCGGTTAGTAATATTTTTTTTTTATATAAATATTTAATCGTATACCTACGCGTATTGTTCGGCGTTCTGAAATTCGTTGGTTCGTTCGTATTTTCTTTAGAAACCGATGATCGCGTTGAATCTCATACCAGGTACCAGATAATATTATTGTCTATAATAATTTATATAAATATAATATTATTTTAAACAAAAGTTTAAAAGGTTTTTTTTTTTTATAAAATCATATACGAGCACGAAATTTCATATTCGTTTTCATTCAGTTGACACGTATAAAATAAAACGATATAGTTTTTATTATTGAACTGATTATAACACCGCGATTCATTGTAATTGTTATACAATCGAATATCGCGCGGTACCTAAACGATTTTTATTTTTTTTTTTAATTTAATCTCATCGGTTAAACCTCTCCTCCCTAACAAAAAAAAAAAAAATTAAACGAAATTCGAAACTCGTATTTATTGTTATGTAACGGTATTGTTAATATATGCGATAATATTATTTTGCGCTACGATCAAATTATGTGTACGGCGTTTCGCAGTTGTAACCGACGGCCCAACACTCACCCCCTTCCCCCGACATCGGTATAGATCATAATATTACGCTGCAGCAGTATAAATGTATAATACGACGATGGATGGTCAAACCGAGGCTACTATATAATACCGAGTACTGCAATAATATTATACACTTCTCTGATGCTGCTGCTGCTGTTGCAGTATACACACATTGATGGATTCGTGTAACATCTGTTGACAACGAAAACACCCGTCGACTTGGCTCAAGTCCCCTCCGTTTCTCGCTCTCCACACGCCGTACGCGTGTTTTACAACGCGAGTAAATACATACCTATACATAACGGACATATTGTGTTTTTCCAAAAGGTCCAATTTATTTATTTTTCTCCGCTCGAGTCGAGTGCGAGAGGGAAAAAATAAATAGAAAAGAAATCCTTTCCCGGGTTTCTATATACGTGGTTTTTTTTTTTTAAACGATTTTTATGGACACTATAAAATAATCTCTGTCGAGTAGGTGTAATGAAATGTCCCTGACGCGAGAAGCTGTAACCGCGCGGTCGTATAATAAACATTTTCCCGAAAATCCGCGGTTATTATATTATTATTATTTTTTTTTTTTTTACTCGATTTTTCACTCCGTAATTTTCGATTGCGATAAAAAAAAAACGACTGGTTATAAAAAAAAACATTTTTTTTTTCTTAAATTTTATACGGTAATTTTTTTTACGCATTATAATGTATACTGCTGGCCTTAGGAATATTCGATGATTTTTTTTTCGATTTTTTTTTTGTCTGGAGGACTATCGATTTCGTCGGGAATATTATAATATTGTATTTTAGAAAAAACGTCTGTTGACCAATATATAACGTGTCTTTGGACGTAAATCGAACCGCACAGTCAAACCACGCGACTTCAATATATACTTCCAACTAAATATAATATATATATTTCTACACGAGGTCTGTGTGCATTGATGGATCCGTGCGTAACATCTGTTGACAAGTAAAACACCCGCGGTCTTTGCGGCTTCTGCTGCCGCGTGCCGCCATTTCCGCCGTCATAGAACACAGCGAGTATATAACGTTATTATACGTTACCCCGAAAGCGCGCTCGTTTTTTTTTTTTTCTGTCCGCGTTTGTTGTACGGAAAATTTTTTATTTTTTTTTTGTTTTATACACATCAGCTACTTGGTAAAATATACGGCTCGGCACGTATAACGAATATATTATAAAACGCGTTACGCGTCGTAAGCAGCAGCAATAATTATTTTAATATTTATAATAATAACTAAGGGCGGATACGAGGAGGGAGGGGCAACGGGATCCATTGCTTCCCTCCCTGCTCTCGTTACAACAACAAAAAAAAAGACCAATATAATGCGAATTGAATAGTGGGTAAATAAAATGAAAGATTCGCCCTGCATAGTACGGAATTCTACGATAATAATTTGTAACGTAGTTATTTTTAATTCTTCGCGAAATCAACGCATTTTAAATTAATTTATCGTTTAACGCGTGTATTTTGTAAAATCAACGTAAAAAAAAAAAAGTTTATTATATATAAATATTTCATATCATTTATGTAAAATAAAATAATAATAATATAAAACGAAATTTTATTAAATTGAGTTTAAAAATAAAATCGATTTTCTTTAACGTGCACGCCATATATTTATCGAAAATCGTTGAGTTTTACCGGTTCGAACAATATTTAATGTGTACAACAGAGTACACATCCGCTATAGATTTGTTTATTCCTATATAAAGAGAGAGTAATTTTGATAAAATTTGAAAAATATTACTCAACCCCTACTGGTACTGACTTGGGGTTGAAATATTGGAAAATACGGTAATTTTACTATTTTTCGGCTATTTTATTTAAAAAAAAAAACAATAGTAGACATGTACCTATAGGACGATAATTTTAAAACCTCGTATTGCATTTTATGAAAAATGTTAAAATTTCTCGAATATTCTAAAAAAAAAAATAACAATTTAATTGTTTTTGACAAAACTGATTTTTTTGAGGGGAGGGTTATTTGAATGTATGTATTTGACAAACGATTGATGAAATAGAAAACAATTTCAGCCGTCATAATGAAAAATTGTATTTCGTTTTAATATTAAATTTAAATACTCAAATGCCTATTGCAACGCTATAACTATGTATTGACGAATGTTTAATAATACTGGAAGGAGACACGACGATTTTAAATCGAAATCGTGAAGAAAATCCTGCTAAAAAGAAAAGTATATATGTATACAATTTTTAATCATTTAAAATATATTTTTAAATAAACGTTGTAATTGCTCCTGCCTATTTAAATATGAGCCTCGGATCCGCCTATATGATAGCAATAATAATAATAATAATAATTGATACAATACGCGAGAACGGTCGTCCACCCACTTATAATTTAGTATTTGTTTTGTTAGTTTTTTTTTTTTTTTATATATATATATACCGATCGTTTTCGTTACCGTCCGGGAAAAGTAATGTTTGGAAACGGGTTTTTTCTGGTGGACGGACGTCGGCCCATATATAAATAATATTTCAATTTTACAGTAAATAATTTTATAATACACGCTGTACGATTATTATTAATTAAAAACGAGTTTTGTCCAGTCACGTATACATATTTTTCTGTGATTTACAACACGGTTATTATTCGATCTCGGTGTAGATATTATATAGTTCAATATATATTATAGAAAGTAGAAATGTAAGGAAGAGAGAAAAAATGTGTCGATCGTCTCGTTTATTGCGCGCGCAATTAATTTGGAAAGGTGGCGCCTTTTTTCTTAAGTATTTGGAAACAAAACCGCGGTCGAATATCCGAACACAAAGCTAGTGTACGTATTAAGCATACGCTTTAATTCGTTCCCAAAGTAATAGCGATTCATACAACATTATATGCCATAAATATACACACACGAGTTCACTGTAAAATTATGAAAAAAAAAACATATCCTAGCTGGTATTATAGAAAAAATATATACCAAAGATCATCGAGAAGAAGTGGCACCGGAGCCGTCTTAAGGTCATGTGAAGCACAAGGGCCCAAAATATTCGGGTGCTTTTGAATACTTAAATTATGATAAATACATATATATTTTTTTTTTAACACAATACATTATATTGAATATTAAAAGTTATACTTTATTAATAAAAACTATAAAACGCCAATTTTTATTAAAATCTCTGTTACTTTATTGTTCATTATGAGAATATTTCGAAATGTTAATGTTTTAAAATTTAAATATTTTTTTTTTTTTGTCATTCGTGATTTATAATTATTTTTTAAATATCGAAGTAAAAAAAAAAAAAAAATTACGAAAATTAATTTGTAAATAAATTGGGGGTTCTTGGAATTTGTGTGCTATTTTCCAGGCCCGGGCCTTTAGATGGCACTTGGTGGCACATATCATATATCTCGACAAACGCTGCGAAACGTCCGGTTTTCAGAGACGCTTCGATATATCGTTTATCGAAAAAAAAACCTTTTTTACGACGACTTAACGGGACGTAAATAAATTTGTTGAAAAAAAATATGTGCTCTTCGGTGTGTTTTTTCTTCTTCTAATAGCCGTTTGAAAATCGCCCGTTGATAATTATTACGATACGCACAATAATATTTACAATCTCATCGTCGCATCGGAACTGTCGACACGTTTGTACATATTATTATCGTCGTTACGCGTCGCGCGTAATTTACACCTCGTAAACGAATATTATTATCTCCTAGCTGGCCGCGTGTCCTTTCTCTCCGATTTCGACCGTCTGATGTATTATACGTATATATATAATAATATGCTCCGTCTTCCCACGGTTCTTCGTCACTTCACCAAGTATCCATATAACACACGCGTAGGCACGTCATATTCTACATACATACTGCACAGTGGTGTTTAAGTAAATATATATTAAGAATATCTCAAAAAAAAAAAAAAACGCTTACGAAGATTGTAAATAATGGCGCGAGATCGTGCCGCGTGTATATTGCCGAACGCCATTAATCGCACTCTGCTGCAACACAGTGAGAGATGGATGGATGGATGGCGCGAGATTGATAATAATCGACGGTCGTGTAACCTCGAGACGGCTGTACACCGCGCTCACACGATGATATTATATGGTCGGACACGTCCGTTTCAACAATATAATTGCTGTTCTGACCGAAAGACAAAATACAGTAAAAAATAAATGTATATGTACGGTGTGGTAAACTGCAATATTTATTATAAAAGTATTTGTTCCCGAGAGGAAGCTACGAAAATACTCATTCCGCGTCCTATAAAGTCGTCCAAACGTTAGTTCTAATTTAAAATTTGTTTCTGTTATTTGCTTTATCCCTATCTCGTACCGAATTATTGTATAAGCGTATATGTAATAATTTAATTGTACGCTTTTTGTAAATTTGGGCCGATGACTTTTGTCGTCGAAGCCGTAATGTAATAAAAAAAAAAAAATTATGTATACGTACCGTTCGACGATACTTCGGCTTTAAATAAAAAATAGTAAAAAAAATTACGAATTTTTTCAGTTGCCATCTCGCGGCGTACGCTAATCGAGTATAATAATTGTTTACTCGTACACAGAAAATGTATAGAGAATTTAATTGTTTGACTTATACCGCGAACTGCAGCCGTGATCTATACGCGGAGCATATAAATATTTAATAGGTACATAGAACCGCGTTTTATCGAAAATTAGACAGACGAACGACATTTTTTTGGCGGCCGTGTGCAGCTTCTGAGCATCGGGTCCGATCACACGATAACACCGTGACTTTTAGTAAAAAAAAAATAATAATAATAATAATCGTAGAAAAAAAAATCGAACGCTTAAATGGTAAATCGATTTTTTTCAATATGTCGTTAAAATTTTATACTATAACTACTGGCGCTGTTTTATAATTTATTTTATTTTTTTCTGTGTTTAACTGCGCATTATTAAGTCAGTTACTGCCTTATCGCGAGTGATTTCGCCTATATTATTATATGGTTTAAAAGAAAATGTTATTTTCAAATTCAAATCGTAAGCGGTACACAGAGAAAAAAAAATACGCCGTTTGTACAGTAGTATATGTAACGTATTATAATATATACGTTGTTCTTGAGTCAATGTTCTATTATAACCTTCTCGCAAAACCGGTTTAACGTCAACCGGAGAATTTTTTTTAATTTTTTTCTTTTATACACGCCCGAGTGCAATATTCCGCAGAACGCGTACATTTTTTTGTACGTTATACAAATCACCTCCGCCGATATAATATCGTCTCTTCGTGAGAATTAACTAAAAAAAAAAACTGTGTATTATTATTTGATATTCGTTAAATACTGTTTTTCCGTAACGCGCGACGTTTGATTTTTATTAAAATAAGATCTATTATTCTACGTAGATTAAATTGTATTGAAAAAAAAAAAATTAGAATTCCGTTATATTCTTGTTTTCGACGAATGTTCACGTATAGAAATTGATAATTTAATAACGCGTATTGAATGTAAATATAGAATATAAATCAACGAGCAATAACGCTGAGAAACGCTCCGCCGAGATGGTTTTTTTTTTTTAGTAAAGACAGTATAAGACGTATCTAGAGAAGATGCACACGACCAATAAACTATAGCCACATCGGCTGTTATACTATAATGAAATTTAATTGTCGACACGCAGATATAATGATGAAATAAATTGGAAAATTCGGCGTATCGGCGCGTAGAATAAATTTGTGTGTACGGTGCAGGGTCAAGTCAAGGGACTGGCAAGTTGGCGCAACGTATCGAGTGAGTGGAGGAGCGCAAAATTTGATATATATATTTATCGAATTTTGTACGTACACAAAAGTCATATTATGCCGACGTCGGTAAATACCGAGTGGAATATTATTATATTGCAGGTACTGATGGAAATGTGAATAAATGCGTTTTAACAATATACTCAAATATTTTAGTATAATTTTTGTTTGAGAAATAGGTAATTTTACTTTTCAAGTGATCGTACACGTTTTCAGACATCATAACGAGTGAAATTTTTTTGATCAGGGGTTCGGGGCGCAAAATCGTTATCTCGCCAGGAGCCGATATAGCTGAACGCACTGCAGACGATTGTGTCGTGCGTTCTCTACAGCAATTACGTATTTAAATTTTTTTATTCATCTTAGATAAATTTGTCTATATTGCGTGTATATATACATATACAGTCCTAAATACTCGTCTGATCACTCGGCGTTTATTTTAACGACGATTTTCTTTTTATACCGTCCGCCGCAGCCGTCGTCGTCGGTCGCATTCATTGTCGGGACGAACCGCAATCAGCACAGGACCCGTTTTTTTCTCTCTCGTTTTCTTTTTTTTTTTTTTTTTTTTGTACGTCGCGTTCACCGCGGGCTCTGGTGACGACTTCCTCCCCACGAAACCGAACAATTGAAACGGCGGCCGCCGTAATTATCGTCTCCGAAGCGCGCCGATGAAGTTGACGTTTCGGCCGACCGTAATTAGAGTGCCACGCGACGCGTACCTACCTGATCGGAATGCCGAAACGACGCTGCAACGACCCTGTCAGCAATATCATCGCGATGACATTCGAATCCCTTCGCCGCTGTTAATGAATTTGCTCGGCTCGCGGCGTCCATTGATTCGCCCGTCGAAACTCTATCCGATTTAACGCGGATTTTTTTTGTTTTTTAACCATAACGACGTCTGCAGTGGTCATCGTCACTGCATGCCCGGTTTCACAAAGCTCGGGCAATTACATTATATTTTTGTATTACACGCAATAAGAGTGTGCAAGAAAAAAAGACGAATAAATCAAATTTCAGCGGAAGATCGAAGAAAAAGAAAAGAAAATTTTAAATTAAATCCAGCGCATTCGGACGGCTTCGAGGTGTAGAATGAGGTTATATAGTGTATAGCGTCGTCGTGGCTGAGAGCTTCTTACCTGCTGGAATCGGGAATCTTTTAGGTAGGTCTTTCAGTAATAAATTCGCGGCAGTCTTGAAGAACGTGTTGCATATTGATAGGTGAGGTTTTTTTTTTAACAGCGATAAGCGTAGAATTTCGTTTGTTTTACCGTTATTTAAAATTCCCAGTCATTATGCGCAGCGTATATGTAAAAAAAAATTGACATTGCGCATTATAAAATCGAGCGAATTCAAATGTACGATCAAACAGTTTTATACGCGCGGTTAATATTGTATTTATTCGCCGAAAATATCGTTTAATTGCGAAATTTTTAACATTATTTACCGCGCAGCAAATTTTTTTTATTATTATTAAAAAGAATTACTATTATTAATTAATATATTAAATATATTATAATATGACGAATTACGTTTTTTTTTTTATTGAAACGTTCTCAGACGGCGAATTGTGACAGAAATATGTATTTTTTTAACACGCATTTTACACGTACATAAAACGCGCACTTATATAAAAAAATATTTTTCAATTGAACATGATTTTTTTTTCAATAAATAAACAGGTACGCGTTGATTCGTAGAATTATCTTTTCTGTATTATAATATATATTAAATTTACAGGATTTGCAGTTTAATATTTATCCATTCTATAATAATACGCATATATAACGCTTAAGATTTTTTTTTTTTAAACGCTCCCGAGTAATTTAATTAAATATATTTCTAATAAAAAAAAAAAATATCTTAACGTTCATAACGAACACTATATTATTGTACAATAAACGACAAATTGTCTTTTACTCTCCATAACTCGTCCCCGTTGCCAGTTTACTTCTGTGCGTATAAGCCCGCGGTAAAATTCCACTGGAATTACTATTTATACTATAGAAAGTAACGTAATATGATATATTATTTCTCATTCTATAGTCGCATTATATATTTTCAGTATTTAAATAACTGCATTATATTATTATCGAATGCTTTATTTTTTCTCGCGTATTCAATAAAATAATGTATACGAATTGAATGCAAATTGTCGGTATTCGCGAATACTTAAAAAAATTTCTTTTTCAAAGCACACTATACGTTACTATACGTTTAATAAAAGTTTATCGTCAATATATATATATATTTATACTCGTATAACAAATGTAATTTTTAATTTACTAATATTGGTAAGGTATAATAAATACTATCGACTTTACGATCGTATATACGGATGAATATCGGATAAAGAGAAAACATTTTTCCATTTTTTTTTTTTTAAATTACAACATTTTATTCTGTTGCAGTCTGAAGCGCATTCAAAATACATTTGAGTGATAGTTTAAATATTATATATATATATATATTTTTTTTTACAACATATCGCATATTTCGGTAATTTATTGTGTATGTATATTATATAATACGCGTTATTTTAGATAGTACGTTTATATTTGACATTCGGCATATCCGCGCAAGACGTATTATAACAATATATTTCACGCATAACCGCAAGATAGTTCCGCTTAGAAACCGAAATATTTATAATATTTGAATAACTCTTTTATATATATATTTTACCGTATATATACACGCGGTATGAGCGATTTCAAAAGACGGCATAAAATAACTATTACAACGCTATATAATAATAGACATAAAATTTTATATTCTTCTTATCCGATATTTATTTTAACACTAAAAAGCTATTTATTTTATGTAACGCCTATATAGTGTACAATCGTTTTTGCTTTTGCGCTCGTAACGCGCGGTTTTTCGCCGATGTGATTTGTTTTCTTCGATTTTATCCGATATACGTTATTCCATATATATATATATATATATATATAATTACCGAAAATTACAAATTATTACGAGTAAAATAATTGTCGACACTATATGCGTCGCCGCCGCCGGTTTTCACAAAATCAAATTTCGTTTATTGATTTCCGAATAATTTCACGATAATAACGACACTGTTAAAACGTTAAAATCGTTTTTACACGCGCAGCGTATATTATAACACGCATAATTTTTTAAAAAAACGTTTTTGATTCTAATCCTATATTAATACGAATTTCGAAAATTTCAACGATTCCCTCCTCGCGGATTTTAAAATAATTGTTCGAATCCGAAAATTTAATATTATAATATATTAGGATTTCTTATACACATTTTACGGTGACTGGCGTGTGCTGCCTTTGCCGTTTCAGAATTTTTTTACGGTTTTCATATATATAAATTGTCACTCACTGATAAATCTATTTGAATATAATTTTTGAACGCCTGTGGTGATCATTTCGCTGCCTCCGCGTGTAAAGTCTATATATGTTATATACTTTTCATTCACTTTTTATACGCGTTTAATTCCGTTCCGAATTTGTTTTCACATCACATATCGGATTCGTTCAATACGCGTATTTTAATTGACTTTAACATTTCGTGCAGTGGCGTGATTATAGGGCAAGATCAGTATATATTTTGTTATAAGAACAAATATTATAAATCCTCTACCGTGTGAATTCATTTTAACGGGATACGAATAATTCATATTTCTGCAGGTGTACGCATAATATTATCTTGACTCGAGAAACATTCCTTTGAGTACATCGGCAGCACATTTTTGTCGACTGCTAGCCTATATAGACTATATCTCTGCAATTCAATCGACACTCTAACATAAACGCGTAACGTCTATATAGACTCGTCGGCGTTTCCAAAACCATCATCATCTCGTTCTCGTTGATGACATAATATATACTGCACGCTGCCCGTTTTTTTTATTTTTACCGAATTTTCAACGGCGCCACGACGATTTCGGTCGTCTGAAAGTAGAAATTCGATCAAAAACACTTGTATACGTTTTTTTCCGAAATTTCGCGTTGTAATAAAATCAAAAAAAAAAAAAGGCCAAAGGAGAGGTGTCGAATGCGCACCAGCTTTTCGCGCAGCAACTCTCTCCAAAACGCTGCACGGAACACCATATTGTTATTACGAAAACATACACATGATTATAAAAAAAAAAATTCGTAATAAAAGCGAATTTCTTTTTTTTTTCTCCAATACAGTTTCATTTTTTTTTTCTTCTCAAAGCGGTCTCAACGCGCGCGTACCACGTATATATATATATACCTCACATTATATCGTGTTTTTTATATATATATATAAAAAAATACCTATTCTTCGCGAGAAACTTTGTTACCGGCCACGCCGGTATACGGTGTCCGAGGGAGGGGAGAGAAAGGGGTTTATTGTACCCGCAATCTCTGCGGCCTCGCCCAGCCCTTTCCCGGAAGTTTCGCTTGCATACTTTTTATCCGCTGCACAGTTTTCCGCACTCTCGCCGTATAAATCGCCTCGATGTCTGTCTAATAGATCGCCGCCTCGTATACACATTTTTTTTTTCACTACTACTACTACTACTCTCCGTCTCCTTAACCGCGAGACGGCTATTCGGCTGCGATATATATATATATATATATATATCCGGATAATATATTAATGTTAGTCGGCGGTATATATATGCAAATCCGTAGAAGATATAAATCTCTTCTGCAGGCTCTCACGGATAGCGTTGCTCAAGTATACAGCGCGGCGTCCGCGGTGGTGTCTACGCGGTGGGAGTAGGATGGCGATCCTGGCGGGCGGGCGGGCGGCGGCGGCGGCGCGCACGAACGCGCGTATCCAAAATGGCCGCGACACCGCGCCGCAACACCGGTCCGGCGGCGGGTCTTTCAAACGTGTTATTATTATTATTATTGTCGGCCGGGTGCGCGCGTGCGTGCGCGCGCGTATACCTGGACGACGGTTTTTTTTTCTAATTAAGACATCGAGAAACCGGCCGTCGGCGGCCGTGCAGGCGCGGATAACTCGCCCGTCCGCGGTGTAACGAGGTACTGGCTGGGAGAGCCTGCTGCAGTAACAATGACGAACACATAATAATAATATAGACGTTACTTTTATTATATATACATATATATACGGGTTTTATTTTTTTTCCTTTATTTCTTTTATAATAATAATAATTCTTTTTATCTCCGTCCCGACCTCCCTCGTCCAATTAACAAAACCCACCGAGACGATCCATTGGTGAAACTATATAATACATTACATATATATATATATATAATAATTGAGTTATATTGTGTGTGTGTGTGTGTGTGTGTACGAGACGGCAACGGCGCGTCTCGGCCGCGCCGCGTGTTGCAGCAAGACACACGAGACGGCCGGCCGCGGTGTTATGCGGCGACCCTGGGCCCGTGTAATATTTTTTTTTTTGTTCGAAACGTCCTGCCCCCAACCCCCACTACCACGTCGGAAACGGTGTGGTAACATGGAGAATTGTTTACGAAATTCGGGAGGGCCGTGAAGTTAGTAACGATATCGTATAGCGCCTTGAAGTCAACAACGTTCCGTGTGAAACGAAAACGGTATGGTGCGTGAAACGAATTGTCGCGCGATGTTCCGCGACGAAGACGAAAAATGTGTTTAAAATTCGTATGAAACGTGTGTGTGGCCCCCGCCGGAGCGACAATTGATTCCAATACTGACGTCTAAATACTGATTTTCGATTCCGAGGACAACGAAAAATATTATGGCCGAAATCCGTTAATAGAGCAATGGTTCCCAAATCAACTCGAGTAGCGGATAATCTTTTTGCGAATTTTCGACCATCGTGGATCGTTATATATATATATATATATATATATATATATATATGGAACGAAAATTGTAGGAAATCAAAAATTGATATTAATTGATATTTGCAAACCGATTTAGTAAAACATGTAACTCGATTACCAGATTACTCGATTTTACCGGTGTATTGTAGCGTTCTTGGAATATGAAGCGGTTGCTCAAAACAAACCGCACACTTAACGTCATGGAATATAAATTCACCATTCCCTACGTTTATTATAGGTATACAACGCGACATTGTTTATTCTTTAATTTTTAAATTTATTTTTTTTTAGAAATTTAAAAAAATTAAAAATTTGCGAGCCACTTTAATCGGAGATATGTCCACGCGGACTACCATTTGGAAATCAATGGTATAGAAATATTTTCGTTAATATTCGCTTTTTGTTCGTACAATATTAATCGTGCAGTGCGTGTATAATATTTATATTATTCGATCTTTGCGGTACACGCGAGTGTTTAGTTTTTTTTTATTATTATTTCTTCGCTGTCCGTCTAAATTTGTGTACGCGACCGTGCGTATATTATTTACAACCGGCTTATATTGTATAAAAGTTGTATGGAACAGACCTCGGCCGG
Organism: Slavum lentiscoides; assembly: GCA_032441835.1. Lineage (NCBI taxonomy): Eukaryota > Metazoa > Arthropoda > Insecta > Hemiptera > Aphididae > Slavum > Slavum lentiscoides. Next base: position 2,442,254 of record CM063713.1, read on the forward strand.
GTACTACTAAATAAACGTTTTTGATAATCAAAAGCGGCACCGGTCGTTCCGTCTTAATTCGGGTATAAGAAAACTTATAAGGGGCGGGGGCGAAAAGGGAAAATTGTTGCGGCTCCCTGAAAGGTCTCGTGGGGGATGCGCGTTCGCGTGAAGGAAACGACGCCTTCTCGACGGGCTCGTAAAAACCTGCACCGCCGTTTCTCCTTATACGTATAACTTTATCTCGCGTATATACGCAAAGTTTCCTTCTCCTCCTCCGTTTTTTTTTTTTTTTGTGTTTCGTTTTATTAATAATTTAAATCTCATTCCTTTTAAAAAGTCTACAGGGCCGGTCCCTTCCGCGACAAGACGCGGTTGCCCATCACTTTGACCCGACATTAATAATCCAGCGCGAAGTGTGCAAAACGACCGAGCGCACGCGCTCTCGGTATACAAAAAAAAAAAAACTCTCGCGTAAAAGAAAACCGGAATCGACGGGCGGTTCGCTCGTTTTTCCCCGGCGGCGGCGGCGGTAATCCTGCAGGACGCCGCCAGAAAACTGACGTAAACGTCTCGCGGAAAGAAAAAAAAGGAATTTGACGGCGAGATGGTGTAACGCGTAATTTTTTAAGTGCACTCTCTTTTCCGCGCGACACTCGTTTTTTTTTTTCTTTATATATTGTTCCGCGGGAACGCGGTCAAAAACACCTTTTTACACTGCAGCAGTGTTTCAAATCGCGAAAAACGTGGGAAAAAAAATTCCGGTGCTGCTCGGCTCAGCGGTGAGACACGGTCAAAAAAACACCTTCCGACTGTAGCCGCGCGTACACTGCAGCAGTGTTTCGAATCGCGAAAAACGTGGGAAAAAAAAATTCCGGTGCTGCTCGGCTCAGTGGTGTTAATTGTTACAGAAATCAAACGACAAAAAAAAAAAAAAAAATCTAAAAAGAAAATTCTGACAATCCGTAGCCGAGTACGAAACAAACCGCGGAATTATATTTTATTACATTAAAACAATTTTATATATAAATATATATATATATATATATAACGTATTTCAAAAATCTTCTTCAATACAGTAAGATTTCCACCTACTACTACTACTACTACTACTACTACTCGCCGTCGGTCGATCGATCAATTTCTAACGGGTTGATTTCGAATCGAATCGTATACGAAATGTTTTCTTCGCACTTAAATTCAATTATAAATTTCGCAATACGTCCGCCCACCTACCAGCCGTGTATATTATGAATAATTCGAGTGGTTATTCCGCGCATTCGTTGCCGACATTTCGCGTGCACTTATTCCGTTTCAACGACAATAATAATTATTACGTTATGGAAATTGATTCGCCGACCCGAACGTCGAATACGAAATTTTCGGAAAAATTATTATATACAGCGATGGTTCGTTATAAAATATACATTTTTTTTTTATTGAAAAGCGCGCCGGACTAGCACAAGTCTGCAGTTCGACACCGTCCCGTTCGAGATTCTATTGAAATATTGAATAATCAAGAGAAATTAAAAAATATATATCTGTATATATCCCTGTAAAATAAATAACGCATTATTCACGGGCTGCCAAGGGTGAAAAAATTCGCCGGTACTCGTGCGGGGCGACCTAACGCGAAACAATAACCCGCGACAGCGCTCCGCAGGGTTCGCGGTTCGCAGACTTTCGCGGTGTCATCGTCGTCGCCGGGGAACAAAGCGACGACGGCGGCGGCTGCCGCGGTAGGACCCTTTGGTCGAGAATTTTAATTAATTACCGCGCGTTATTATACTCGGGGTGGTCAAGCGAGCGGCCCGCGAAGCGGACTGGGGGAGGGGGGACAGGGACTTGATGGATCGGATGGTTGTTAACGACCGGCGGCTGTTGTGTATCCCTTTGCATATCCTGCCCCTCATCCCTTCAGAAAGGCAACACCGTATTGGAAGGAACACGAGAGTTTTTGTACTCGGTGTGTCGCTAATGCGGCGCATAATTGTCGCGATGTTGACGACGTTATAATCGCTAGTAAACGCCCCCCCCCCACACCATAATTCGAGCTGAACATCGAAATACACGACGTCGCGTTGCCGCATATTGGAATAGCAATGCAACGCAACGCAAAAAAAAAAAAAGCGAGCGGATGTTGTGGACGAAGTGAATTACGCTTAGATGATATAAAGTTTAAGCGTTTTTTTTTTTTTTCATTACTATAATATGAATTTGAATATAATTCAATAAAATGATTTCGATCGGAGCTTCTATTATTATACTTTATAGGAAAATTTAAAGTGGTAATAAAAAAAAAAATTTCAATTTTTTTTTTATATAGTTGAAGTTACGCGTACGATCTATGATGTACAAACATTTTCGGCCTTTAAAATAAAATATTACTCTTTTAACACTCAAACAGCTTGACATCTAATGATTGCTATACAGGCAGCTCAAAAACGAAAGACATTTTTTGAAAATGCTTTTCACGCGTACATATCGAAGAGTTACATATTCTGCGTGAAGACCATTATGTTTTGTGCCGCAGTTTAAAACTGTCGAAAAAATAATTTTTCTTCCGATTTTTTTCTTTTTTTTTTTTTGGAATTACGCATGAATTACTGAGAAAGTCACAAAGAAGTTTCAAATAAAGTATACCGACTAGACACGATTCGCTGTTACCGGATCGTTTTGCATGATCGGATCATCCGAGCGGTCTTTCTAGCCACAAAATGTGTACACAGAAAAAAAAAATTTAATGTAAAACCAATGTAGGTTCCTCGCTTCGCTCAAAATCTAAAAAAAAAAAAATGAGAAAATATAATTCGGAAAAGTGTAGGTACTTCGAATGTTCGAAAATAGCCGCTCGGGTACTTTAATTATTATTGCTTTTTTTTTAAATTTTTACCGATAAATTTGGTTTATACCTGCACCGCATATGCGTACACGAATATCGTTTGTTTTCGTATAATTAAAACACAATTTTATTCGTACAAATATTATTTTTTATTTTTAATAGCGGAACGCGGAATACGCGAATCCAGAACTTTGCCAGAGGAGCGTCACGAAAAATCTCATTACGACCATCTCTCAATCGCGATTATTATTTATTAACTTCGGCTTTTCGTCCGTTCGGAGATACGATATTTTAATAAACAACGCGATAAAATATATCACGTTAAACGCGATCGATAGTTTTAATTAACGAAACGCAAAATTTTCATATGTGCGTATATATTTGATTATATGTATATCGTTTGTGAGCGAACAAGTGGAACGTTCCAAAATATTTAATGAAAAAAAAAAATTTGAACGTTGCACGAAAATAGGGATTATTTTTAAAACGAAGCGATTTTTTTCCTGGAAAAATTAAACTCTCTCTCTCTCTCTCTCTCTCCAGCGATGCGTTCGTTCCGAACACTTGAATACTCGTAACCGGAATTTCCGTCTCTTTTTATTCGCGTAAAAAACTTCTCGATAATTCAATACGATCTACGCTCGTATTTTACTGACATTTACATCTTTAGCGCGTTAACAGTTTTTTCATTTTCATTATTCCGATGAAAAGTTATCGGGTTTTATTTCCGAAAAAAAAAAAAAAAACAAGATTCCTCCTCTCTAAGGAACTCAAAACATTATCGTCAGCAAATAAAACCGAAAACACATCGGGGAAACATTTATTTTTGGTACACGAGTAGTATATAATAGCGACGGCCCCCTAACCAAGAATCCCTTGGGACGCTGTCGGATCGTCTTTATAAACAGAAAGTCTATATATTGTTTGTACGTTCAAATAGCAGGGGGCGCACCACGTCAGTGTGTACAGGACCTCGGGTCGTTGCAGCAGTTTTATACCGTATCAATTTATTCTGGATCGCTGCAGAAGTTTCTCGCCGATTAATCCCCTCGCGGATCACGTCTGTATGCCGTGTGTCGCATTGAATAAAAATGTAAACTTATCATACTCCCCCGCTACAACTCTACTCGGGATATCTCAAAATTAAAAAAAAAAAAAAAAAAATTCTTTTTTATTATCCCGACGTACACGACAATGATTTTGCGCCTGCGTCTACAGTTGATGGTTATACCTGCTGTTGCTGCAGTAAAACGCGTGATTCGTATATAGTGAAAATAACGGGAAATACTTCGGTAAAAATGTTTTGTTTTCGCAACAGCAATAATATTATATTTGGTTTGAAAGCACGAGTTTAAAACAACGATTTTTTTATTGCTACTTCCAGATTTCGTTACACATTTTATTTCTCAAAAATTTCTTAAACGATGAGCGACCGTTAATATTTTCCGTACGGTTCCGTTATTATTTTTTTTTTTTACAATACTCGTTTTTATCACAAGTTTTCCTACCCCGTTACACGAACCATACGTTTTCCCTTTAAACTTACCCCATTTTTCCCAAAAATCTATTTCATTTATACACTCGATACCACATTGTTTTATAGTAATTTCATTTCTCGTGCCATATGTTTCGTTGGAATTCTCTGAGAATTTAACAATTTTTCTAAATTCATAACGCAGTATTTACAATATTCTTTATAGTGTTCCAAAACCACGTTATACGTGCAACTGTCTGTCGGCATACGTGTGTACCTACTATTTTATTATCCAAATACATTTTTTATATTCTTTAATCTATTTGTAATATATATTTATAATAAATGCGTAATAATTAGGTACTTTTGCGTAACAGATATATAGAGTTAAAATTGTTTTATTATTACTATTATTATTAATAAATTATTTTTATAAGTCGTTTATATATTACGTGATAACGTGTAATGCGCGCGATTAAACTCTGATGATCAAAGCGATAATAATTTATACCTACCTATATTTAAATACATTAAAATTGTTCAAATAAAAGAGTTTTCATAAAGGCGATCGATAACACGCGTTTCGACGGAAACGTTGTTCGTACAATATTTTCTCCATTTTTGGTCGTCGAAACGGTCTTACCGACAATCCAATATTGTTACGCCGCTTTTAAAAACGCGTTAAATATTATTATATATATAAAAAAACTCATTTTGTAAAATATTAAGAATTTTCCGGGGGAATATTTATTGATCGTAACAGACGAAAAACACGTTTTGCCACTGTCGCCCTCCTGCTGTTATTCCATCCGGTAAGTACGCTCTTTGTATAAAGTATATAAACCGTATTTTACATCAGCATAGACCTGTTGTAAATGTTTATAGTGTTCAGTGGAGTACCTACACGGTACTGGCAGGGATCCTCGACATCTGAAATATTCCAAATCCGAATTACTATTACGCACGATTACAACGCTGTTGTAATACGATACGCGAATGTTGATGTGAAGGCTAATCGTCGTAGAACCGACAGTGATGCGGAAACGACGCGCTGTTCGGCTGTTCGCGATTAATATATTCCGCGAATTGTTTTCTCCGGGGTCTTCGGGACGTACACAGTATTATGTATAATAGCGAAAGTTTCGGGAAATATCGGTCGGCACATCTCAGAGGGCTAATGAAATTAATCGGTATTAATGAGGCCGTAGAACGGCCGAATACAGAAATCCGATCCGTTATTCTACCGAAGAGATATGGCCAAATAACCTTTGTACAGCGGCTACGTTAACGTATTGACAGGCGCGTCTCTCCGACTCCAAGATCATTTCCGTTCACACGTGTGAGCAGCGTTATCGGTTAACAAAAAAGAAAGAAAAAGAAAAGATTTTCGACGAGTAATTCGATTGACTCGCAGGTTTTTCGTGCGACAAACCCCGAGGGATACGGGACGGAGTTCCGACACGGGCTTATAACGTATTATCTAACGAAGGGCAGTTCCATTCGTTTCAATCGTATAATTTGCGCAGATAACTAATGAGTAGCGCGATCGCGTGAAACGATTTTTTACAAGTCCAGGCGCTGCACGTGTCAACGGTATTCGGAAATTATCTTGACGCCTGCAGCAGTATTTATTGTCGACACGCGCGCCCGTCTCCTATATAATATTATTATATATAGTCCGTCTCATACTTTTCTTTCTCCTCCCCCGTGCTGTCCGTCTTACGTTTACAATAATATATATATATATAAATATAGTGTCTTAAAGTTACATTTCATATATATATATATATATTCTTTTAACCCTCGACTTTTGTTGCCGTTGAACTCTGAGGGTCCGACCCTTATTATACGCGTTGCGAGACCGGCTTACGACTTTTCCGCGTGCACGCCGAGGCCAGAACAAATGGCGATACATTAAATATACGCGTAATCACAAGCGCATAACCCTTTTTGGCGACGCCCCGGTGTATTATACGGTCGAGACGTCGACAGACGTAAAATAATAAAACAATATTATTCCTCTTGCAGATACGCCACGGCTCTCTGTGTACGCGCGTACTCGAAAACGAATGTTTTGTCAAGATTATCGTTGACGGTATCGGTTGTTTTATGAGGTTCGATTTCCCGCGCGCTACTGCTGCTGCTGCTGCTGCTGCATTGCGACTTATAGAACGAGAGAGAGAGAGAGCTGACGTGTATGGATATATATATATATATATATATGGAATAGAGAGAGAGAGAGAGCCATAACGGAGCGCGAATCCATCAGACCAGAATCGGAGAGCGGAAAATTCGAAAAGACGGTTGAGTAATGGCGGTAATATATTTTGATGAAGTTCTCCGTCGTCGCGGACGGGGGTGGTTTGGGTCATTCCGGAGTATAAGTATAGTGGAAATTGTGAAAAACGCGCGCGTTAGAAGAAGAAGAAAAAATACTCCCGTAAAAGGATAAAAAAAAAAAAGAGTGAGAGGCTTTAACCCTGCGGAGACGTCGGTGTTAAATTTGACAAATCGGCCGTCTCTGCGTATAGAGTGTCACTCGGCTCTACGGGGGCGGCGAAAAAATAAAAAGAGCGAAAAAATATATACGTAATATAAAAAAAAGTAATGAAACTTTGAGAACAGCCCGCCGCCGAGTCATTATTATAATGCAAAAGACAATCTGGTCGAATGTTATTTAAAAAAAAAAAAACAAAAACTGTGTATAGGTATATTATTTCATACAATAATGTGTATTTCACGGTCCGTTATATAACGCGATTTTGCGCGTAAAATCTTATGCGCTCAGCGCGCGTTTATTTTTTTTGTACATTTTTAGAGCACAGTTTGGATTTTGTAAATTTCACTGCTACATATTCACGATATCGAAATTCGTATTTTTTTCCCATCTTTTTTTTTTGAGTCTATTCATTTTTTTTTCTTTATTTACATGATATTTTTAGCGTACACTTTTCATACGCCCGCGTGTAAAGTGTCGCTTAATGTGCGTTATTAAACTTATCGAGCGTAATATTTTAATGGCGTGTCGGCACGTACGTGTTTTGCAAGTTTTCACCGAAAATGGATGTCGAGTATAGTCAATGAGTCAGTGTCAAGTAAAGATATTAACTTATCAACGCACCGCGCGTATAAATTAATTTGAACGGCGCACGCTGCAGTTCCCCATATATTATAATCAAGTTAACCGAACTCTAACGATAATTAATAATAATTATCGTTTATCGAATTCGACAATGTGTTACTATATATATATATATACTACATACGACGCGATAGAGGCAAATATTAAACGTCGCGTAGAAACGAAAAATTCAACCGGGTTTTAATTTTTAAATTTTATCGTGTCGAATCGTAATAGTTGTTTTGTAAAATTTTAGAAAAAAACGCTCTACAATTGTCTACCTATGACGCCTACAATATTATGTAGTTGCTTGTCCTTGGTTTAGTTTTTAAAGTCGTATACGATTTTCTGCCCTATAGTCATAATATTATCATTATAATATTTATTTACGATATTATTATAAATATTCAATTATTTCTAAATATTATATTATTTTTCGGATATTCTACATACGAATGTAATAATATTTGTATTACACGATCGCGCGAAAATACGAGCACAGTAAAAGACACGTTTCGAATATTAAAAATGTAATTAAATTTTGTATATTTAGAAGAGATTTTTTTCTTTAGCTTTTAGAGCAAACATTTAAATTTTTTCTACGCTTATTTACGTATTTTAAAATAAGTAATTAAAAGAAAATGACATTTTACGCGATAATACTTAATTCCGTATAGTATTGGATTTGATATGTATTGGTAGACGCGTACAGTTCACCAACGCAGTATGATATGATACCGATCAAATGCATGTAATTTAATTACAATTTTTTTTTCGCAAAAATTGATTTTTCCACGCGTATTTTCTTGTTTTTACGCTCGGATATTTAGTGGTTTTTTTTTTTTATAGATGTACAGTATAGTGCGGTACTTCTGCTCTATAATAACATTCGTGCCGATTGAATATTTCGGGCTCGATCGTCGTCTATTCCTCCAATATTACGAGACGATTCGATCATTGATCGCGGTAACGATTCCGAGAGCTGTAGAAATAAATTACTACGCAAAAATTTCAAAAAAAAAAATAAATAAATAAAAAATGATTCGAGAGAGAGAGAGAGAGAGAGAGAGAGAGAGAGAGAGCGGATTTTTCCCGTATACGCATACTGCACGACGTCGAATAACGTTGCACGCGAATTCTATTGCGAGTTTTGGTTCGCTGAAATCTAATAAAAATCGCGTCCGAAGGAAATTGCTTTTTTTTTTCATAAAAAATTTAAACGTATAAACAAGCAAATATATCCTAATTTTATTGCGCGCTATCGAAACGGTATAATATATTTGACCGTGTACAAAGTATATACATATAACGAGTAATTAACGTATTTTTTTCCTTTTTAATCAGATACGTACGCGCGGCATAAAATTAGTCAACGCAAACTGTTTTATGGACGTGCGTGTGCGCGTGTTATATGAACAGAAAAAAAAAAATAAAAAATACATTTTTTATTTTTTATATCGATTGCCATGTACGTGTAGTGTGCTTTTACCACCTCCGCGCGCAAACGATGCAATTATTTTATTTTTATACTTTCGCTACTGTATATTACAATAATAATATTTAAATCGACAGGAACAGGAGTGAAAAACGCGTTTCATGCATATTTGATCGTTCGAAACTGGGGTATTACAATAATAATAATAATAATAATAATAATAATAATAATAATAATAATAATAATAATAATTAATTATTATTATGGCGTGTTTTTTCCGTGTATCGTACAGAAAGCAGTCGGGAGGGGTGGCACATAATTATTATTGACTGCTACATAAATTATATAATATTATATATCTGGTTATTTTTTTTCATTCGAATTCGGCTGTGTGCTTTCGCGGGTCTGCGTTCGGGGAGGGGAAGAAAAAACGTGGCTCTGCGAGACAAGGCACTTTCCTCTCCCCTTTGGAAGTAAATGTTACTGTCTCACTTCTCAGACGGCATTGAATGGATAATAATTTGTTACCTAAGAAGTGTATCGCCACACTTGAACGATAAGCCATTTTCTACAGTGCCACGCTACAATAATATGCGTATTAAAAAAAAAAAAAAAATTGGTAATGACGCCACTGATATAATTCGAACGTTTTATGAAGTAATAACGATTATTATAGACCAAAAAGAATATTGGCGGTTCGACGCGTCTTCTTCGTTAACCATAATTTATTGATTGTACAACAATAAATTATTCGTTTTTAATAGATTTCACACAGAAAACGTCGAGTCGACACGCGATATTGCGTTCCCCGCGGATTTCTATACCCTTTCAACCGTTTTAAGACGAAAAAATTGTTTTTCCGTCGGCGGCGTCTGCGAAATCCGTGTTTCGGTGCGTCCCAGGCAGCTGTCCGAAGCGTTATACAAAGAGCAATCCTTCTAGCGGCCTGTCCGTGTGTTTCGTTCGAATCTTATATATTATTGTAATACAAAGTATACGGTCGACTGCACACGCTTGCATTCCATTATAAAATATTATAACACACACAAAAGTGTCTCTCCCCTGCAGCGTCTGCGTATAATATACGGCGATCGTTTTTGATTATTTATAGACACGTTTCTCCACTTGATCGGGGCGTTGCGAAAAAAAAAACATTCTCCTGATGTCGGCGGATTCCGCGACGGCGGACCGCGGGCAGTATACTCGGAAATCGAATCTTTATTGAAAATATTATAACGAATGTATTCGCGCGATATAATAACCACCAGAGAGGAGAGATTATTCGAAAAATCGTTTTTACACGCGCGTGTTGTCGAGAGAGAGAAAAGAATGCTCTACAGATCGGCGAAAAATCATTTTTTCAACGGATTCGGCTAATGGTGATATTATAAACAAAAAAAGAATTTCCGTTCGGTACAAAAAACCTGCAGTCGATACCGACTTACATACTGTGTTTTTATTTTTCGGTGCAACGATTCGATAATATTTATCATCATTTTTTTTTTTTTAATGAACCGAATCGTTTTTGATTTTGAATAGACAACTCGAAATATTTTTATAAATATCAACTTTATAGCTCTCGCACTGTTATTTAATGTTAGTATTCATATACGGTAAATCGTTATAATTTTTTTCACTTTTTTTTTTATCAGCAGCTATAAAGTAGTGGTATTCTTATTGTAATAATAATATTTCGTAAATAAATGAAATTTTTACTCGATTAATTAATAGTTAATTTATTATTATCATTATTAGCGTAACGACGTCTTGTGTATGCTTATACAGTTTTCTTCAATATTATTACGTTTTATTTATTGTTTTTTTACAACGTGTTCGGTGCAATATACGTTTTTGACAACGTATGTTCCGGCTGTTTTATTGCACGTAATAAAAATGAATGATATCCTACAGAAGAAAAAAGAAGTTTTTTGTGTCTGCTGAAAATGTTTTTGTAAAGGGTTAAACGTATCTTGTTATTGCACTGTTGTCTTTATATATATATTTAGATACCGAGTGAAACGAACAAAGTATTGCTAGTCGTTGTGTCTGCGAAAAACGCTAATACTTTTTAATCGTGTAAAATGATATATAGTAATATCGACACTCGTCATTTTATCTTCTCGTAGCAAATTTTCCTATAAACGCGTTTGAGCGTAACAAACAAAAAAAACCTCATCACCCGAAAAATCGAAGAAAAAAAAATAATGCTCAGGACATATGATCGCTTTGAATTTTTTCTGTTTTTTAAAAGCTCAACGTGTACTGGTACGGGTTTAATAATAACATAATAATATACTCGCAGAATCGTTTTTCCAATACAAATATCGTCGATTTCGAATTCGAAACTCCGAAATATTCCGTCTACACTTGAGCGGTTATCCTGCACAAGGCCCGAGGCTCGGTACTTTTTTTACATTTAAATCTACTCTGTATTAAATTTGGTAAATTTAAATATACGTGTACAGTCGTACGAGTATTTTGAATACGTTTCTTTACAATCGAATAATTTTTTTTAAAAATATAAATACTATATTAAAAGGGATTGAAAACGGGCTCTCGTTTCGTCTTGCACACACGAATAACGCACCGATCGTTGTAGTGATGCGATAAATTGTCTGAAAACAGATTTGAATCCGTTGCGTGAAGTCTACTTGATATCGAATCTCCCAAATTTATAATTTTTTTTTTTTCCCATAAATCCTTATATTATAATTATTTGAACAAATTTAAAATAAAAAAACAGTTGCTTATAATCGATTTTTGAAGATTTTTAAAATGAAAAAAATCGGGAAAGTCATTATTATATATAGTAAAATTCAACGGAGAATTCAAATCTGTTTTGAAATTTCATGTCGCACCACTAGATCGATCGGGGTAAGTCGGAGACAGAAAACGTCTAATTTTCTACGTTTCGCGTGTGTATAAGACAAAGAGAGAAAATTCCCGCTTTCAATCCCTTCAATTAATACGATACGAACAATTTTCTACCGAAAAAACGCAATTATTATCGATGAAAAAAAAAATCGAATTTTTATAATATATAAAAATAATTATTTTCGAAAAAAACGTATTTTTTTTTTTTAATAAACGAACCCCGAATATTGTACACATACTCGATACGAATAATAATAATAATAATAAAAACTGTTATATATATATATAGCTTTTGGCGTTATTCCGCGTCTTTGTTTACTCGCACGTATACAGTACATTTGTTTAATAGCTGACGGCTGTCAAGTTTTAGAATTTGCTTGTCTGCCGCGAGAAACTATGTTAAACACATCATTCGTTAAGCTTCTTTGATGCACTCAGAATTTCGAAAACAAGTTACGGAGGCTCGGTCGCGTCGAGTAAAATCCAATGTTTGAACGAGCGCATGCATTATTTTCGAAAACACATTATCAAACTAAAACATCATCGTCGTATCATGTACGCAGTCTAACGCTGTTCTTTCCGCCGTTAAATATTCTTATTCTTATTCGTTTATATATACAATATATATATATTAAAACGTATTTCCACTCGCGAATCATAATATAATATAATTAACGAGAATGACGTTTTATTCGTTTAAAGGTTTTATTATAAGCGATAACGATAAAAATATTATATCCTTATAATATACGAGTCGGTAAATATTAATGGACTTTTTATTATTATTAAATATTTCGCCAAAGACTTCTTTTTTTTTTCTTCTTCTTCTTCTTCTTTTTTGCATTTTCTTTGACGACCAGAAAGGGTCCGCGGTACAAAAGAAAATTAAATACGGGGTATTCTTTTCCCCGCCGTTATCGCGCCAGAGCTTTTATTTAAAATTTGATTACTTTTTTGCCACTTTAAAAGCACTTTTTCTCGTCTTTACAGGATACGAGGTGGTGGTAAATGGGGTATTTTCCGACGTATATATGCAAACGCCGTCCGTACATATATATACAACACACACACACACACGAACGCTTCAATCCGATTCCCTCAATTATTATATGAGGAGCCACCCTCGTCTGTTTTTTTTTTTTAAACCCATCTCTCCCCGAAATTCAACTACAATAACGAGATTCGATCGCGTTTTTTACATACTGCAGATTTCCAAAACCGTATACCCTGTGCAACAGCAGCCGGAGTCAGTGTATTCGAATCCGTTCTTTTTCGTCTTTTTCTCGTCTGGATAATATTGCACGGTGATTTCGACACGTTTTACCGGGAAATTATCGCAGTGTTATAAACTCGTATAATTTTTTCAATTTTATTTCTTTATTGGTCGTGAAAACTCGATTGAATTTTTCAGTCGATTTGTGACAATCGTTCCGCTCTAAAACGCGACGGCTGTAGCAGTGCATGTCCGCGCGCTAAACTACTGCAGGAAACCCTCGAGTCCACGACGATTCGCATATATTATTGAACAGTATTATGACGTTCGAATAAATCGAAAACGCAACACACCGCGAAATACTCGGTTCGAAATTATCGTTTTCCCCTTTCGTCCAATATTCACTTTGGGTAATTTTCAATTTTAATCGTAAGCCTACTCGACTAGAGGAGCGTTCCGAAAAAAAAAAAATCGCTCGCTTATTCCAGCGATTACTGAAACTCTCTTCGCTTGCTCAGTCCCAGTCAACGCTGATTTCAAAACAAAATACGCATAAATAATAATAATACAAATAATTAGACACATAAATCTCCGTATATACGCGTACTACATGGCACTTAAATATTAAAAGAGTTTATTTTCATACGATCATATTAATCGAAATCGCTTAAATTTTCGCGGCGAATTGAATTCAACGTTTCGAAACGTGTATTCGAGTGAAACGAATATCATCAGTGGACTCTGCGGATTACAGGAAAGCTGACCTGTTCTAACCCTATTCTATGTTTTCAAAATTTCAAACAATACATCGTTCTGTTGTGGTGAACAGAAAGATAAACACCGACTACGAACGATTATTATTTGTACTTTGGGTTTGCGAACGGACTCGACTATCCTTTCCGCCCCAAAACACGATTTTACCTATACTTGTCCGCGGATTTACATTCGATATTATTTTTCGAAGCACTACGTCTCGCGAAATCGTTTATTATTCGAAATTTATACTTATTGTATACGAGTATATAGGTCGTATTCGTCGCTTGTCGTTAAAACAATATATTGAATATGTACTTTATTCTGTACTTTTCAAGTTGATCATTGTGTCCTACATTGTTATGGTCCCAAATTAATGGAGCGTATTCTAACAAAGAACGGACTAGTGAGGTATATAGACATTTGAAAGCAAGCGGATCGCGAAAATTGGAACAGTTTCTTTTTATCATACCAAATACAGCTAGAGATTTATTTTTAATCGCTGATACATGAGTATTGAATAATAGTTTGGAATCAAATAAAATCCCTAAATCTTTAATCAATGACGAACGATGTAAGTTAATGTCACATATATGGTAATTAGAATGCAAGGGTTTGTTCTTTTTGGAGAAAGTAATAATTTGGCATTTGTCAATATTTAATGAAAGGCAATTTGAAATGCACCATTCGTTAAAAGATGTTAAATCACTTTGAAGAAGTTTAATATCATCGGGGGAATTAATAGATTTATAAATTTTTGCATCGTCGGCAAATAATAAAATGTTGGAGTGTGTAATGGAGGACACAACATCATTTATAAATAAATTAAATAGGAGAGGGGAAAGGTGATCGCCTTGAGGAACTCCAGAAATTGCGTTTATAGGTGTCGATATAAAATTTTTATATTTGACAAATTGGATACGTTGACTTAGGAAGAGTTAAACCATGATAAGAGGGATTGGCAAAGCCGATTTCCTGTAGTTTATTGATTAATAAAGCGTGGTTCACTCTATCAAAGGCTTTTTCGAAATCAGTGTAAACAACATCGGTTTGTTGATTATTATAAAAAGATTTTATAATATGATGTTTAATAGTTATTAAATTAGTAAGACATGATCTATTATTACGAAATCCGTGTTGTTGTGGTGCTAAAATATTTTTAAATATAGGCGTAAGTGTATCATTTATTATTTTAGAGAATATTTTAGGGAGAATAGAAATTATGGATATGGGACGGTAGTTTGAGATAAATGATTTATTACCTTTTTTAAAAATTGGATTAATATAGGTGGATTTCCAAGATGAAGGAAATGAGCCACGATTTAAACAAAAATTAAAGAGATATGTGATAGGTGGTGAAAGTAAAAAACGGCAGTTAAATAAAAATATAGGAGAGAGACCATCAGGACCAATTGCATTTTGTAAGATAGAGTATCTAATTCATTGAAAACGTCAAGGAGTTCAATATGAAGTGAGCTTAACGAATCGATAGATTGAACTATATTAGACTGAAAATTAATATTTGTAGGAACTATATCTTTATATACTGAAAGAAGTATTGACTAAATAGGTCAACAATTGCTTGACCATTATCAGCTGTCTTGTGGTTAAATGACATTGAGTTTGGTAAACCAGATGATTTTTAATATTATTAATAAAGACCAAAATTTCTTAGGCTGGGATTTAAAAGAGTTTTGAATATTAATTAAGTATTGGGAGTAATCAAATTTACTTAAAGTTTTGCATTGAGCACGTGTGGAAGAAAATTGTTGGTAATCATCGAGTGAGTTAGATAACTTAAATATTGAATGTTGGTATTTTTTTAATTTGATTAGATTTATTAAGTCTTTAGAAAACCAACAGGGAAATTTAGATTTGAAGTATCTTTTTCTAGGAATAAAAGTGTTAATAGCATAGAATAGGAGCGAATAAAATTCATCAGTGATGGTTGTAACATCATTACTGGTTTTGAAAACTCGGTCCAGTTAATTGAACCAAGGAAAGATAAAATATTATTATAATCACCATTATACCAGTCATAAGTTTCTTCGGAAAAGGATAACGGAGAGGTGTGTAGAGCTGAGAGTAACAAATATTAATAGGAGGGTGATACTTATCTGCAGGAACTATAGCATCCTTATTTAAAGATATAGAATGAGAATTAGAATTGGATAAAATAAGATCTAGCATTGAACCATAACTATTGGATATTGTATTTATTTGAAAAGATTAAAAATGCTAGGTTTTCCAAAAAGATAGCTTCAGAAGAGGATAGGTTTAAGTTAGCGTTTAATGATGCTTTATTTAAATTAGGTAAATTAAAATCACCGAAAAGTAGAAGATCATCATTTGGGCGAGAAGAAATTAGGTTATCTAAAATAGAAAAATATTCTTTATATAAATAAGATGGAGAATTTGGTGTAAAGTAGATACAACCTACAATTAAATTTTAGTGTTCTTAATTTTTACAGAGACAAAGCACAATTCTAACGATTTTACGTCAATATCAATTGGTGAGGAAATACATTTTTATTAACTGCTATTAAGATACCTCCTCCTCTGGTTGACGAGCTAGATAGTAATGACCTATCACATCTATAAATTTCGTAATTCACAAGACCAAGTTCAAGTGAACTAACATTATTATGTAACCAGGTTTCGGTAAAAGCTAAAATATTAAAATCTAAAAATCTATATTGGTTTTAACAAATTTAATTTAGTATTAAGACCTCTTACATTTTGGTAGTAGCAGTTGAATATATTGTGATTGGAAATTAGTTTTTGAATTGATGATTTTGGAGTGCCTTTGATGTATTTAATGATGAGTGTAATTAAATTCCATATATATATATATATATATATAAAGCCTCAGAGCTCATATTGTCGGATTTCGTTTTCGTTTATCAATTGACACGTTTTCTTTTTCCTAGCTAAACAGAAAAGTAACGAAAATGGATGCTGTTTAATTTTTAATATAAAGATCATTTTGGACTTTTTGTATGACACACAATGCAGCACATATTATTGGCGGTGAATTACAATAAAAGCGTTTGTTGACCGACGAACGAAACCACACTAATACTCTGACGTAGGAAATGTTGAACGTGACGAAAACCTGGACGAAGAGGAGAATTTTCTCCGTCGCGTGGAATACGCGTGGACGTGTTTTGGAGACAATGACGTGTTTCGGTTTTTTTTTTAATACAAAGAGTATACGAGTGCGTTGTATCGATGGTCTTTGGGAGGAAAAAATTATCTCGAAAATCGTCTTACGGAGTGGACGACGCTAATTTCGGTATCAACTCCAGCACAAAGCAGTGGCGTGGCGTGAATTTCAAAAGAGTGTGAGCAATAATACTATTCTTAAAATTAACACTAAATCGTGTAGTATTAATTAAGCAGAAAACAAATTTGAATATTATTAATAATACCTACTTTTATTGTAGTTTCTATAACAAAATAAAATACTCATATAAAATATTAACAAATCATTGTAATAACCGCAGAATACAAATTTTTTCATCTCGTATTTTTTTTTTTCTTGTTAATCTTCAATTATAGCGTTATAATTTATTAGAAAATAATAATAAGCGCGTTCGTTACGACTCACTGTAGACGACTCGCGACAATAACGTAACGAACGACACGATGTCAGTAATAAGCAAAAATACCTTCGGCGTCGGTCGTGCAAGCAAAAGTTCTTACAAAAGCTAGTCGGAGACGGCGAAAAAAAACGTTAAATCGTCGAAGAGGTTTCCAAAAAAAAAAAGACAATCTAATATTGTCGATCGATAAATTTTCGTTTTCTTCGATTTTAATGCAAGTAAGCCGTGCATCTACAACTCTCCTGTAGAAAGCCACACACATAGTGTCCTTATTGTCGCGCCATTCGAACCGACCTCGTCCGAATCGAAACAACGGACAGTTTTCCCGCGGCGACATCCGAGCGTTTTCGGGTCGGAGAGCGCATGGTAGGTACAGTTCGTGTACAGTATTCGTTTTAAGAATATTAATACGTTATTATTCGCCCGAGCCCGGCGAGAACTCTCGAAATATCTCGAAAGCGCTGTAGACGACGGGGTGTATGAAGTTAAACTGTACGCGGGTATATGTACACTGCAGTATTGGATTTAATTAAACCGGGGGACGACAAATACGCCGCACGACCGTCATGGGGTAAGACAAATATTTTCATTTCGGCGGCGGTGGCGGTGGACGACATCTGGCGCGCGCTCAGGGATTTTTCAATATCGTATATACATATTATATATTATATATCATATACCCTGCAAAGACACTCGGCCGGGGCGCGGAAGTCAACAGATTGGATCGGACGGGAAAACTTTATTGGCGATTATATTAGCGAACGGATATAATGATACTGGGGGTTCGCTTTTTTTTTCTCTCTCTCTCTCTTCAAATTTTTTTTTTTTTTTTTACGCATATATTTGCCAGTCCGCGAGCGCGTTTTCTGGTCGGGGGCCGAGAACGGCGACTTCAGTACTTTTGATTAACTCCGCGTTCAATTACGTATTCAAATTGGACGTCCAGATATTTGCATAAAAATCTGTTAAAATCGTCCTGACCGCTGTAAAATACGTGTGCAGTATTCGGCCTCGTGACGTTCACTCGTAACTCGACCGAGAAACGTTTTTTTTTCTTTTTATTTAATTGTTGTTTTAACGCGATTATTATAACGTACGTGCGTTACGCGTGAGAAAAAAAGCGACGGGTTTTAATTAGTACTGTCGAGTAACGAGAAGAAAAAAAAACCGTCCCGGAAAACGATTTTTTCTAAATATTTATAATTTCGTGTAACGATAAAATAAAATTTCTTACATATAGTAGTAAAAAAAAAAAAATCAACTACATTTATTATCGTTTCGTAATTGAAAAAAACAACCAAGTCTTTCTCTAAACAGTAAAATCTGCGCGTCGACCATCACGATTTCGATGCATTTGAATACGGACATTTTTTTTTTTGTTTTCACACATAAATATCGCGAATTTTCTATATTGTAGTTTGTCAAAAATTTACCACGTTTCGAGTGTTACGGAAATGCGAGTTATTCAGCGGTTTAGCAGTGTGAAATTACACGTCAAATTTTTTCGAAATTGAAAATTTTCAAAGAAAAGGAGAGCAGAACTTAAAGACATGGCGACCAGTCATTTCGAATCCAATCGTAACCGTAAATAGAGAGCAGAGATTTTTTTTTTTATTCAAATAATATTTAGAAATACACTCCTCTCGAAACGTCCCCCGTATAACGGCACTTAAGGACTTCGCCCCTTAAAATAAACACTCAACCATTCCTTTAAATAAATATAATTATATTACAGAGTAAACGGATAATATTGTACGCGCGTGTACGACAATCTCGTCTGATTTTTATTTCTTAACAAATCGTTGCGTTTTCCTTCGACAGACTCACCGCCACCGGTGTGTGTATACTTTTTAAGCACGTGCGCACATAACAAGCGCTGTCACGAGTAAAAAAAAAAAAATAATTCTCAGATTTAATCGCGCGGGTTCGACCGCGTGTTTCTTTTTATTAAATTTTATTTTTAGTCTTTTCTTCGCAAAGATAATGATATTACTCGTAAATATTAGACGTTATATTAATTTGGATAAATGCTATGCGCGTTATATCGTCTCTCGTGTGCGCCGTTAGTGCGTGTTCGAAATTAATCAAAACCTAGGACGCGTATACGTACCGCTGACAATTATTTTATTTATGGGCTGGGAATAATAATAATGCGCGCGTACGTATATAATACCGTTTCCGAAACAGATGTTCCAAACAGGAAGACCTTTACCTGCCGTCTGTACACTCCCTTGTTCGTTCCCAGCATTAGATTTTTACACCGAAATCATTGAAACGTTCGCGTTTTGGTTCACAGTTTAGGTCTGTATCGCGAAAAAGTAATATTGTTTTTTTGTAATACGTTTTACGATTCGCGGACCAGAAGCAAAAAAAAAAAATCATCGCTTTTCCTTGCGAATTTACTAATTTTACTATTTTTAATTTTCGATTTTTTTTTTTTTTACAAACTCTGTACTCAGACGATATTTGTTTTTCATTCTTTTCGATTCATTCACTCGGACTCGACGTTTTTTTTTCATTCCATAAACCCGCCATAGCACACCTCGGCAACATATATATATATATTCAATTTTTTTTTTTTTTGTGGAAAAATGTTAACACACTGCGTGTACAAATGATTTGAAATTTTTTCGCTTATACCCCAAAGTCACATGTTCGGCGTAAGCGACCATTGTTTCGATAGGTTTTTTGATGCGACGTTTAAAAATAGTTTTTTCCCTGATTTTTCGCGTTGTTTCGAATCGCACGCATAACGTGAAACTGTACTGAGAAAACCGAAAAACGTTGCAAATAAAGTGCCGACTACAATTACCTATTATTGCTACCGCAATCGACGAGATCATCCGATAGCATTGTTTCTAGTCGAAAATTTGTACACGAAAAAATAAATAAATAATATACGTCGTTGTTTCCACGTTTTGTTTAGAATGTTTAAAAAGAAAAAAACGTATTTATACGAGTTTTATAATCAATTTTATTCGATTCCGTGCGATATTTTCGAAATTCTTATTCCGCGATACTCGTACTTTTTACTAAGTAATTTGAACTTCTTCAACCACTCTCGTTAATTATCGTCTACACCATCTGCATACGTATAACAAAAAAAAAAAAACCTATACATTTATTACTAGATACTATAATAACGTGTTACGAATATAATATATTATAAAACACTTTTGGAACGGTTATCGTCGCGTACGTACTGTGCACATTCGCGTTATTTGTCAAGTCACGCGTGTAAACGTAATACCGGCCGAGAGTGAGTGAGATAGACGTTAACACGTGTACTCGGGCTGCGGTGTACCCTGCAGGGCCAGCCCTTTACCGCCGTGTCCAAAACGATTGTGTCCGCAGGGCGTCCCTCGTACTTCTTATAATATAATAATATATAAAATACGTATAACACGCGGCAGCGTGTTCCGACGACCGAAACCCCCGAACACAATACGCCACAGTATACACCTGTCGAAATCCTGGATAGTATATTTTTCTTTTTCTCTCCGCGCCCGTACAGCACACGTCCTGCCCGTCCTGCAGCAGGCGGCAAAGAACGTCCCTTTCCCTCCTCCCCGTGTCGAAAACACAAAGGGATCGGTTTTTTTTTTCTTCTTCCCGATAACTCGCGCACCCAACGCATATAATATAAGCGCAGTAATAATGACGTAATGTCCGTGTGTAAATCGTCGTTAAATCTTTGCGTTCACGCGACAATGAGAATTCACAATGTACCTATATACGTATATGTGGGCACACCGAACCATATATAGGAACGCGTACTGCGCCCGAACGGTTCTTTTTTTTCCCGTTTTTGACGGCGAGGGGTGACGGCAATAATTTCAACACAATTTTCGTATCCGGTCGTGTACACAATTCCAGAGTCGTTCGGCAATACTTTATTTTTTCGATTTATTTTAAAATTCTCGAATAAAACGAACCACGTGTCACTGTTAATAACGTGAACGACGAACAACGAATTCCTGTCGGGATTGTTCCGTGCACAGTTGTTGTTGGTGAAATAAATTACGTATAGGTACGCGCAGCGTCTCACGCCTCGTAGGGAGGACTCGCGTTATTCCTCTGCGTTACTATTTTACTCGTTGTGCGAGTAAAAACGTAGCGTTCCCAACATTTTAACTCAATATTTATAATTAGGAAAATACCTGTGATTGCTGTGTAAATTATTAATAAACTCGTTTCAACGGTTCATAACGATTTTCTCCATTATAAATTTTTTACTGTGTTATTATTGTGCTCGGGGAATCGACTGATTATTAATTTTTGTCCATTTTTAACGCGAGTATTTATTGTATTTCCCGTAACGTCTAACGGGCCGCAACCGTAGAAAATAAAATTTTTTCTACTTCAAAAGAACTCGAGGTTAAAATGAAAAAATGCAGTACTTTGTGTGATTTAAGAGAGAAGATTGTATCACAATAAAATCCCTGATTGGATCCTTTTTTTTTTTATAGGAGAATAATTTATTGCTATAAGTTGTGGCATAAATAAATCTAACGAAAAATTTGTATATTCTTGTGTACTAATTAGAAATATGTAATCAATATGTTGCGAGTGCAGGGGCCTTTTTAAAATTTATACTAATATTTTAAATAGAATCGAGCCAAAGAGCATTACGAAAAATTAAGAAATATTTAGAAGTGAAAGTGAAAAACAAAATTACAACAATTATAATTTTTTTATTATTCACGAGTATTAATTTATAGTTTTAATTTTTTTTATCCCCGTTTCTTTCATATTCTTATCTTTGTTTTATTATTAAAATTTTTAGGACATTTTTGTCATCGGTGATATACGATTACTTATGTGTAAAAAAACACTACCTACTCCGCAGTCGTCCGTATTCAATACCAACAACTTTATCGTCGAACACTAGAGAATAAAACTATAATTTTATTTAACACTACAGGTATAACCAAATCAATAGTCATACGATAATATTCACGCGCGGTTTAGTGTTTGACAACGTTCGAAAATCTAATCCATCTACACGACCGGCGAAATGAAAATATAAACTGTACAGGTTTTCTATAAAATAATATAATCGTCTTCTCAGGATTTTCGGCGATCTCGAAACTCTACAACAATATATTGCGGTGGATTAAAAGTCGTCGAATAAAACCCGGGTTGTATTTTATAGAACGTATTCTATTCGTATGTTGTCGGCGGCCATCTCTTATGACGTTGACGGGCTACAAAATTATATTCTTCGATGAGCTCAGGGATCGATAACACGACAACACTATTAACGAACGATAATAATAATTATATTTTTAACTACGGCTTGATATTGTATTTTTCTTCCGTCAACCGTTATTACGTCTGTAAAAACTGCATATTATACGCACCGAACTCGATGCATGGAACGCGTATATGTATCAATCAAAATATGACCCCAGGATAGGAGGCCGCCATATGCATTCTATAAGACATAAAGATCATGGAGGATACGATGAAATATAATTTTTTCCATGATATTTATCATGTTTTCATTATTTACTTTGAGATAACAGGATACAAAATGACGTGTCCATGTTAGCACCATTTTTTACGGGTGGGATTTTCGTTGCACGGGTAGTGTGGGGTTGTATGTACGTTCGTGTATATTACGTTTTATTTATTTTATCTTATTCTAAATATATATATATTAATTTTAATAACGTACTAGCTGGTGTGGTGATGAATCCTGGATTGATCACCCGTTATTGTGTCGTAGGTACTCTAAAAATAATGAAAAAGAAAACCGAAATCCAGACAGAACGTGTCTCGGCCCGTTGTTGGCGACCAGTGTACTTAGTAAAATATTACAATTCGCCACGTAACGTTGTCGATTGAAGAATACGAAACGTTACAAACTGAAAATCGAATAAACGGAAAAAAAAAATTATTTAAATTTTCCCGAGTCTATATTTTGTAAACGTACGAATTGCAAACCGTATAATCGCGTTCCTTTAATTAATAAATAATTGTATTTCATAATGTTGTGGTTCGTATCCACTAAATATCGTCCGCCCACCACACTGAATTTTACTAAGTGCGGTTGCCCTAAAAAAAAAATCTCCCTTCCCTTCCCAACCAACTGTTATTCGAGGAATAATTTTTAAAAGTATTTTGTATTAAAAAAGAAAAAGTATTCGAACACGTACACGCATGAAATACAAAATAATATTCCCTTTAACGTGTATAATGTGGTATTTCATGTATACAATAGTAATCGGCAGCTGCCATCTCGACGGCGGCGTCGTGTTGCTGCAGCAGCAGCAGCAGCAGCAGCAGCAGACGAGTGTGCGGCTACGCGGCAAAGTGCTCGCGACGACCGGTCGGAGCGGGGCGACCGCGCCGCGAGACAAAGAGAAACGAGAGATTTACGGGCACCCGGTATAATATGTTATACGCGCGCGCGCGCGTATAATGCCTGAACGGCGGCGGCCGTTTTATAATAATGGCTGAGCAAACACCACTCGGTGTTTACATTATTATCTCGAATGTCGGAGAACGTATTTACTAGTCTATAAATATAAAATCCCGACGTGCGTAGACCGCTCACGACCTCCACGCGACCGCCGACGTCTCAGGCCGTAAGCGATCCTGCGAGTCCTGCTGCAAATCATCGTCGCCGTTGGTCTGCACCAGAGACGGGTGCGAGCGAGAGAATTTTTTTTTTTTTTTACGGCAATTTTCCGACCTTCAAGCCGGGTTCACGCGGAGTCGTGAACTGTGCGAAAATACTATACTCGTCTTGCTCATTTTAACTACCGGTAGTTCACGACGTCCAGTTCACACGGGACCGCTGTTGGTCGTCGTGGTGTGTCTTGTTCGCGCGTAAACTTATGACTAAACTGGAGAGTGCAAAAGTCGTGTGCGAATTGAACCGTTTGAAAAACGTTGAAAAAAAAAATAGGCGTGTATAGGTAAAGAAGCGAGATTTACTTGGTGCCGCCTGCAACAATATACGTCTACAGAATCGTCACTAGAAGATCAATGCGGCTATACAGAAACTTCTTCTAGAATGAATCCGAATCTATGTACATCTATATTTATGTGCTCAATAAAGTGGAAACAGCTATTCAAACACTGTGGCAAGCTTCGCTTCCAGCAGGAGATTCACGGCTGGACCGGTCGTGCTCACTCCAACACGCCGGAGTATAATCACTACCTATCTATTTTTGGTCGTTTACGACCCATGCTACCAAGACCGCCAGTTCACACCGAGTAGTAATCGTGACTAGATCGTCCCGTTCACGACTCCGTGTGAACCCGACTTGAATCGTCACTGAAATTCTTGTCTAACCAGAAAAGGGCAGCGAGCCGCGTGGATTTCGCCGGAGTGCGAAAAACTCTGGAACCAGAGTATTGTTGTTACTAATCCAATTGAAAACAATCGCGCGAATCGTTGCGTTCGATAATATTTATAATATCGAAGAAAAAATATATTTTTATTTTAATTTAAAATACGTGCTAAAACGAAAACAATTTTTTCGGTGTTTATCCAATGGAAAATCGCTCACACTTTACATCCGAGCTGCTACTTTAAGTGTGTGTTATACGTTGTTGTAACAGCTATATTTTGTTCCGTACTTGTGGTCGCGGTGATTGTTCGAACTTTGATGTCGAATGAGATTATAATACACACGGCGCGACGCGAAAACCGACTGCCGAATTTCAACGTTATCCACAATAATGCGTTTATATACATATATATATATATAATGTACAAACCGTATCGCGACTTCAATATTACATTATACTTCAAAGTATATCACTTCAAAGAGTGTATATATAATGTTATAATAACGCCGGCGTAACAATCCGAAATATTGCGCGAGTCGAGACACATGCAGTTTTTTTTTTTACTTTTCTAAAAAAAAATATTCGAATTTTTATAAATAATTTTTATGGGTTTTTTCTGTTTCCTTGATGTTTTACAAATTGAATTGCTTCGTTGTCGTTCGATTGAATTATAAAAAAAAAAAAAATTATATCAATTACTACTACGGAGTCTACCAAGTTTAGAACATTTTCTCGATAATTTTTCCCGAACGTATAAAGTGCGTAATAAACAGTGCAACGCGGAAAGCGTTCATCCGATAGCGTTCATTCCGTATATAGGCGATCAAACGGCTGCACTAAATTTATAAACTGGCACATCAACAGATTCGTCGGGGCTCGGGATGATTGGCTATAACGATTTTCCGAAACAAGTCTTTCAACAGCTATAATTATTATTAGACCGAAGCTAACGTCTAAGATTCTTCCGTCGTTTACCAGGAATATATTAGTTTCGTTGATTTGGTCGCGTAAAAAAGAAAATTTGTAGTTATTTTGCGTCGATTATAATTTTTAAAATATATATTTCTCTATAAAATGCCGTAATGCCAGAAAAAAAAAAAAAAAACAGTCGATCCGTTGGTCGCGTACTACCAAAAGCCAAAACCAAAAAAAAAAAAAATAAAAATAAAATGAAACATTCACGGTCACACGCGAAAGCGAAAAGAGAACGCGACGGAACGAAAACGAAATGGACTAGAGGAGCAAACGAGATCTGATGGTAAATCGACAGGAACAGAAAAGGAAACGGTCAGGCCCGATCGGAAGGATTGAGAGAAAAAAACAAACCCATTATGGTGGAGCAATAATACACTTACCGATGAAATTGGAACGCGCGTGTATCATTGTTTCCTACGGTCAATTTCCGTTGAAAACCGTGCGCGAGCAACGCCTGACCTAACCTAACCTTTTTTTTTTGATATAAATAATAACCCAAACCGTATGTTTTTCAATTTTTTTTTTCGCGCGTCCATCGAAAATTTCGCCCAAGTAATATGACTATTGTACGCCGTTCAATGTTTTTGCACGATTCGCGGATCAAAGAATAATAATACATATTATTCTGTATTGCTCGTTCGCGTTTATCCTGCGCAGAATACGTTTTAATTCGAATAACCCTCGCCGGGCGCGTTTATACTCGACACTCGAATGCGCACACTGCACCGTCGTCGGGGCGACTTAACTAACGCGCGCACTGGCGCACTTCGGTCGAGCCGTAGATTATTTTCATTCAGTGGCGTTAATGACGTTTCGTCGAGACAAAAGCTCTTCTCTCTGTCTCGCTTTTTTTTTTTTCTGCTGTTGTCCTGGTCCGACGCGTTAATCCTTTTGCCGCCCGTCCGAAAGGGTCGTGACCGTATAAGAGAATACACACACACACACACACACACTGACCGACAGAGGGATAAAGTTTATCTCGCGGAGAGCGTAAACTTTTGCGTTTACTAAACAGTTAAACACGAGGCCGCAGAAAATATTCGAAAAAGTAAAAAAAGCGACTTCGTACGAAGCACCGTTTTAATACACTCCGAAAACGATTTAAAAGATTTACGTGAAAATAATGAGTGTTTCGGAGTAGATTTCTTTTAAAAATAAAACTCTACAGAATATTCGATTTCTAGTGAAAAGTATTATTCCGGGATTTCGGTCGATTTCAATAACCGTACACTATACGTGTAATATTAAGAATATCGATTGCGGCGTGTTTTTAAGTCGCGCACAGCAGTGTCGGAACCACGAAATCGGTATAATTTACTTTTATAATGATTTAATTGCGCCACTCCGGAAAATTAGTCAACGTCCAGGCGGTGACGATTCGTCGGAACGCTGTTATGATCGATTGCAGTACGGTTTGAGAGCGATAAGTACTCTTAAAAACCTCCTCTTCTTCTCACATACATTGGCTTATTTTTTGTTACACACTTATAAAAAAGAAAACGGGCATTTTTTTTTTTTAAACATCTTTACGCGTAAAAAAAAACGTAATACTACACTTGGTATATTAGCGAAAACTTTTTTAGAAATGTACATTCACTACGACTCTGACGACGACATTTCGGGATAATTCGAGTGGTTATAGGAACACAATTTCATCGGAGTACCACGCATAATACGGTTATTAATTCGAGTGGATGTTACGAGCATGTATGTATTTCAGACCGAAACCGCGGTTATGGGGGACTGACTGTTGTGCGCGGTCGTTGTACCACCGCTGTTGTACGTCAACTCCGTAACGAGCCTCCGTAACAGAACCCACGAATGAGAACTCAATGAAATTCCATTAATCCACTACGTCTTCGTCTAATACCGTTACAATTTTCAATGTTCTTTCCGTAATTGCTACATAGCGTTTCGTTTTTATAATATAAAAATCCGGGAATTGACGACGTAAAAAGTTAAAAAAAAAAAATCATGGTTTCACTGTGCGAAATTAACTCGGCGCGTTATATTAACTCTTTTTGTTTTTTTTAAACTCATTAAATGAGTTTTTTTCAAAATTTAATTTTCTACTTTACAGAAAATCGTATAAAATTTTTTTTTTTAAAAAAAATTTCGTTCAGGGGACAATGTAAATTCGACTAATACGGTTTTTACTACGCATCGTAAGCAATTTTTGTACACGCGCGCCAGCTTTTGAACGGACATAATAAGACGTGTGTGTTTAATTTAAAATTCCTAACGGCCGTTTAACGAGCCTTTTAATGTTCGTTTTAAAGGTCACATCGAAAAATCGTAACTTTTCAAGACGTTTATTAAAGACTTTTTCGCTAATTAGAAAACGGCGACTTTTACCCGAAAAGTTGTCCCGCACTTTGTTACTCGAAGTTATTAAAAAATATAATATATAAGTAACTTTTGACTCTAACACTAACTTAATTTAACGGGTAAAAAAAAAAAACGCGTATTTATCAACTCGGCCGGCCTCGATAATTACAAGTTTAACAACTAAAATTTCTCGTTACAATTACCCGATGTCTCGTCTGTATTAAATATTCTCCTTTTCGTACTCATTATGCAATCATCATACGTTGCAACCGGTCGTACATAAGGGGGTAGGAGTGCTCGAACGCACTGTTCTCTAAGACTTTTAATAAAAAAATTATATTATTCGTAATGTAATAATTTTCAATTTGCAGACACCTAAACTATTTTTTTTCCACGTTGTTAAACGTGTTTATTATGCGTGTAAAATATGAAATTTTTTCCCGATAATTCGTTCTTCGAAAGTACGGTCAATAATATTATAAACGAAACTCGTATTTCCTGCGAGACCCGGCATTGTATGAAAACTATTTATTTTTTATTTTTTTTTATTAAAAGTTTAGTAAAAAAAAAACACGCGGTGTTACGAACGTCTCCCCATTTTTTTTTTTTTTTGCGCGAGTAATCGTGAACTTCTTCGAGGTTATATTATATATTTTATAGGTTAGCAGATGTTTTTAACGTTATTTCATAAATTATAAATATCGCGATTATTAACACTATTGTTTTCGTTGTACTCGTACAACACACACACGTGAGGAAGTCGCAGCAGTTTACATATATTATTTAATGTACGCCAAAGTGTTTTTACTACTGTTTTTTTAATTACGATTAATAAGGAGAGTTACATAGAAACAAGCTCACATACAGGTGAAGCTAATAAAAGCGTGTTAAGAAGGCATCGTTTTGTGTGTACATTTTGCGTTTTCGGAATGGTATCCGAGTAAAGGGACTCGTATAAAAAAAAATTTAAAAAAAACGTTATTATAAGCCAAAGTTTCGCGAGCGGCAAAAGAGCCGTTCAAAACGCTTTAATAGACTAGCAATAATATTTTGTTAGCGCGTATCATTGATTAGATTATTATATAAACGTCGAACGAAAGAAAAAACGAATTAACGTTTTACGTTCAAAGATTGTATCGTGTAAAATATGCGTCGAGTTATTGTGAGCGTTGCGAATGTATATATATATCGGTTTTAAAACAAAGTTTTTTTTGGTTTTGTCTGCATAAACTCTGGCTTTTGTACGGTTTTTTTTTTTGCATCTTTAAGATAGTCTTTACAATCGTACAAGGTATAATTCGCGTATACTTTACTCGACGCGTTTTCCGATTTTACCCGTATAGTTTTTTAGGGTTAAAGTGAAAAAAACACTCGACAATAACAATATTGCAAAACAATTTTCCACGCGTTAAATTTTCCGCCGAATTTCGTTTTTTTTTTCTAATTTCCGAAAAAACGACGCGTTAAAATTAATACATATTTATTTTTAGAAATGAAATCTCACGATTAAAATGACAAAAAAAAAAAAAAATTATTTAACAATGATATTTACTTTATTTTTTTTTTTTAAATATTAGGTAACGCAATAATAACAGCAACAATAATTATAATTATAATAATTGTTTTATTAAGTCGGTGTTTTCAGAGAAAACGCAAATTACCGAAAATCGCGACAGACTGAAATCAAAACCGAATATAATATATTGTTTGATTTACAGCCTATGGCGAATCGCCAACGGAAAAACAATTAAAGAAATATTATCGGACCTTGACGGACAATTTCAAACTAATTTTTGACTAGTCGAGTTTTTAAAAAAAAAAAAACATTAACTTTTTAACTATTTATAGTGGCCGACTTGGCGACAACGTACGGAACAACGGTCAGGACGGTAGGACGATCGGATATCGCGACCGGGGACAAACACAAAATAGAAATTTTATTGTAAAATGTTTAAAAATAAAAGAGTTTAAATAAAATTTAAAAAATAAATTCAATATTAATTTTATGAATATTTATTTTATTTTTTTTTTCAAAATTCGAATAAATTAAAACAAATCAAAAACAACAATGTCGTTATTATATATTTTTATATTGTCAAAATATATTAATTTTGTTAATTTCTTCGGTTTTCGCCTAAAAGATACCGTTCGTCCTCCCTCCCCCCTCTTGCCCCTTACCACAAAAAAAAAACGCCGACGCCACCGTCCACTGCCTGCCTGCCTGTCAGACTAGCCATTATAGTGGCCACGCTCACGATTTTATCGCGTACCCGCGGTCCGGCGTGTAGAGGAGTGTCGGCGCTGCACGGGCCGGATTTTATTGCGTGCAGCGGCACGACGACGGTTTACAACGCCTTCTGTTCTCCGCGACTGTACGCGAGCGAAGTATGCGCGTGCAGAACGATGCGGAGAACGTTGCGAGTTCCACCACTGGTTCCACCAACCGCCTCCCCACCCCACACAACTAACGTAACAACGTAACCGCGTCCCCGCCGCCGTCGCCGAGCCCCGTACGCGCCGTAATTACGCGCGACGCGAAACTTTTCCCATCCGAAATTCCCGTAACGAACCCCGCGTCCCCCACCCGTGCCCCCCCCCCTCCACCACGTCACTTCGGGAATACGGCGAACGTCTGCTTTTCCCCACGCGATCGTAAAACGGTCTGACTTTTCCGTTACACGCGCCGCCGTTCCTCGTCTCCGGCGGCCCGGCGCGTTTATATCAAATAAACGACGACGTGTGTGTATAGGCGCCCGTACCGATTTTCTCAGCTCAATATACCATATTGTACCGCGCCTAACCTTATAACCGCGACGGGTTACCAGAAATTTCCATTACCGTAAAAAAAAAAAAAAAAAAAACGTTTTTTTCCCCCTTTATTCATAGCCCTCTTCTCTGTACGTACCTCGCACGTTTCTTTTCTTTTCACTATTTAATTTTTTTTTTTTTTTTATCTTCAGATTGTGCCCCCGTAAAATATATTGTATAAAATACCGACCGCGGCTCTTAGAGCACATTTCGACGATAAAGAAGGTGGGGGGAAAGTGTAAAAATATTTATACGTCTCGGTACTAAAACCGAAGTAAATTTAACATTTTTTTTTTTTTGACTCCCTCCGAGTAGTACACCGAAAAGGAGAAAGTCTCATTACTATACCGGGGAAAAAAAATGATAATTTCAAAGAATTATGCTCGCTCGTTTTATATATTTTTTTAAAAAAAATTCATTCGCCTTGTTTCGTTTGGAAGAAAATCCAGCCGACACGGAGCGTCGAAGAGAAGAGACGCACGCGCTGTCTACCATTGAATTGGCTCCCAAAAAAAGTAATATTGAATTGGCTCCCGATAACGTTTTCAACAAGTGGTTCTCAAAATGTGAAAGTTGACGAAATTTGTTTACAGCAATATATAAGCTATAATATTTTTAGCGATACAGTGCCGGATCACTGCCTGAAATTATCCAGTCGTTAAGCTGATAACGCACTCAACGGTAACAGTATTACTTGATTAGATATTTCTCTGATATCGTACAACGCGGTACAATCGCAGCTCGTTGTTTGCATTCGTACGCACTGTTTTTATTATATTGAGAGATGAGTTCGGTCGAAAAAATGCAAAGTGAAAAGGGAGAATTAATTTTAATAGTAAATAAGTATAACTTTATCCATTATAAACCTTTCCGAAATAATAATTATATTACGATTTATTTTTTTTTTAATTCGGCTGCGTATTTTACTTGATGAATGATTAGATGACTATTTTGATAACCGTTGCGTAAACGTTGAGGGAGCCAATTCTACTTAACCTAACCCAAATTTCGGGAGCCAATTCAGTAGGTAAAAATATGGACTACCTAAGTTTGGAAGCCAATTCAGTTATCCCGCACGCGCTCAGGCGGACATCAATGGACCCGGAATAAAACGGAACGATCTACGCGATTCTTGTATATTTTACGAGGGGACAATGCGCGAGGAAAGCGGACGACAGACATACGGATGGAGTGAAGCTGCAAACCGATCTGAGGATTCGATAAAACGGCTGAGAGACAGCAGATATATCGTTTCGTATCTGAACACGATTTACACGCGTTTCTCATCGAAACGCGCGATATTCTAAAACGCATAAAAACCTATTGTTTTCGACGCGGACGCGTCTAATTATATTATTGTGTATAACGACTCTTCAATGGACGAGAAGCGATCCGAAAGGATTGTGCCTCGCCGAGTCGTTTTTCTATTCGTTCGTGTGGCATTGTATTGCAATTATAGGGTTAGGTCAAGGCGGGACTTTTTTTTTCCATAAAAAGTAAATTTATTTTAATAAAACAATTATTATAGTTGGTATTCTGTGATTTTTTTGGCTTCAGAACCATTTCGTTGAATGCGCGTCCTCGAGTACTGTATCGGTGATGGATTTTTATGAACTGCCATCCAGAGACTTAATAGATTTAATCGATTATTTCAACGAACATTACATTTATACAGTTAATAAATCTTCGTATCGTCTCCAAAACCGTTCCTCGTTCTCGCGGTATTCGCAGACATAATACACAAAGACGCGTCTATCACTGCGCGGTCCGTTTCTTTAGCAAAGTGTTTTACAGTGCCACTGTATGATTTGACCGTACAGATTTGATCAGAATAAACTCTTATAAATTTTGTTCAAAAGTTCCATCCCGCTAATGAAAAAAATGACAAGGGGAAGATTCAACATCCATATCCACCCCACCTATGATACGCCACTGAAGACGACCTGTGAAATATTATTTCACTGGACGATAATTTTTTTTTTTTTTTTTTTGAAGTATTTCGTCGACATAACTGATAAAAAAAAATTTAATTTCGCTGCTTAAAAATCAAATACGACTACGTCGTCGTCATAAATATCGGTACGCGCGCGAGTCTCTACGCGAGATATCCTCTCCCTGCAGACTCTCTGCGCGAAAGCCGTAAAAACGGCGGAGATTTAATCGGAAAAGCGGTTCTACCGGACGGCGGTGCACCCAAAACGCGTGATGCAGGAAGATCGGGAGATGGTCAGTGAGAGAAAGTGTATAGAGGCACTGGCGATTTATCGCGGCTATTAGGAGGCAAACCCCCGCGGCGGGAACGCCTCTGTTACGACCGAGGCAACGAGAGCACGCGTATATACACGAGTAGGTTTATTTATCATACCAACGTATAGTGGAGTTTTTTTTACCCTTTAAATGTCGACCGTATTCGTCTGAAAGGACGCATGATGCGTGCATCCTGGCCGTGATCGAATTCGTACGTTTATCGTTCTCGATCGACGGAAACTTTCGGTGAACGGTACTTGAACTGTAACACCGAGTTAATACTTTATTAAGTAAAACGTTAGACTTTCAAACAGTAACTCATTCATATAGAACATCCTAATGATATTATGTAATATTGACTGAGTAAATTCTAAGCAATTGTATACTAGAAGTTTTCTAAATCGGATTTATTCTTGGAAATCAGGCAGATCAAACGTGGTTTTTTTCCATTATCATTAGTATACGATAAGATTACCGTGGAATTATAATATTATAAATGAGAAATTATTTCAGTTTATAAACGTGTGTGTGTCATTACATTGACGTGTCTGGAAAAACAAGAGCTTGTCTTTGAAGCAAACGAAATAATGCTAAGAAAAGTTATTAACCAATGATACGTTATAATCTTGTGTAGATTTTCATATTTTTTTATACAGTGAATAACAATTTCTAACTTAACATGTTAAAATTTCCTGTGTTTTTACTATACTATTACTAAACGTACTATTTACTGATTTTTAAGATTTTTACCTAACCGCTTATTATAATTTATGAATATTTATCAATAGCTGTTATTTGAATACTTTTTTCAAATGTGCTCGTATACGCATTTTATTCCGATACACGGTATATATATATATATATTTTTTCTTTTGTTAGTTGAAACACTGGCGGATTTGACGGCAGGGAATAAAATGTTTTATTAAACGGAGCGTTTGAGTAAACGTGCCAAGTTTTGCCAAGTATTGAAACCCGAAGAACTGATAATGTATTTCCGAATTTATGAGGAAGTAATATTTTTATCACGTAAAAATTAAAGGTGAATAAAAATAAACCGCACTATACGCACACGCTGTTTTTTTAGACGAGGTTATCGAAATTTTCTTCGGTTTCTTTTTTCGATTGACGACGTACGATTTTTTATTGAAAGGTCCTTCCCTCAGGACACGGCTACTGATAAATGTCTTTTAAAACGTATATTACGTAACGGTAACGAGGAAGACCAGCGAACGATCGTTTATCGATACAACACGTGTAATCGTAGATTTTCGCATCCAGTCAGTAAATTTGTGTAGACTCTTTGCGGGAAAACGATTTTGTTTTCTCCTCGTTGTTTTACAATAAATATTCCGCGACGAGAACCAAAAATATAAATAAATAAATAAACAAAGCATTTAGCTTTCGCCCTGGTGGAAATCGTAATAAAACAGTAAATGACGATTGATTATTTCGATATTGAATTTTTGCAGTCGAAAAAAACTGCAGCGGCGTTCGACTATACAACAATGTCATGGTATAACGTAGTAATCTCTGTGTAGCCGTGTGGAGCATTTTTAATAAAATGAATTATCGAAAATTTAAGAGTATTTTTTTTTTCTATAATAAATAAAATATACGTGGAGCCGAGTTCATACGCGCATAATATACAAAGTTATACGTACCGTGCGGGACGTGCGCGTAAAAAAAGAGTCCCCAATTTATTAAAATTATTTTATACACTCGTCGTGAGTACACCGTTGAGAAATAAAATTAATTCTTCCACTCGGCCGGAATAAAAACCAGTCTATAACCGTCTTGTTTTTAATATCCACTTCGGAAAAGGAAGATCGTTAAATGTGTGTAAAAAAAGAAAAAAATGTCTTTTTTTACGAATTATATTAATAACTGGTATTTATTATACGACGCGTATTTAACGAGTGTATTATGAAATCGACGTCATGTCCCGAGATTCGCGCGGTTTAAAAAATTTCGCGTTTCATCTGTCGCGTACCCACAGGGTTAACGAAAAAAACAGCTTTTTAAAAAAAAAAAACCGACCGACCCTCAAGCGGTTTGGCGAGCGTCCCCGGCGAACGTTTAATGTATTTTTTATGATAACGACGAACCGCGTTTAATTGTTAACATTTCGGTTTTTTTTTTTAATAAGTCGTACAAGGCTGGTAGTTCAATTAGTACATTTTGTGTATAATATGTGCCGAGAGTTTATATTTCAGACGGTACTTAAAAAACGGCATGACGCCGATAAATCACCGGTGGAATTCATGTTTTTTCTTTTTTGTCGCGGAAACCGCCTACGCGTATGTGGAAAAGGATTTTTTTTTTTTCAATTCATTCGCCCGTCAATCTCTAAATACATTTTTAATTTTTTAAATTTCCACTCAAATTTTTAATTTAATACACGTACATTTTTTTTTTTTAGCTTTATTAAAAAGTATCGTCGCGCGCTATATCGCGGTTTTGACTATAAAACGAAATATTAGAATTTTTTTTCCTTCTTTCTTTCTTTGGAGAATATTTTTTAATAATTTTTACAGAATTATATGTCCTCGCGCGTTTTTAATAAGTTTCGTATCGTTCTGCGGCGACGACGAATAACGAAAAGTTTACTGCTCTGAAATAATAAAACGGAGGTTCCTTACAATATCATATTCGTAGGCGTATTATTTTTCATTATTTTCACCCCAAACACTCGTCGCGCGTAACAACGTTTCTCTTTCCTATTAATCGATACATACATATTTCTTGTGAAAAGACGTTATCGCGATTTTTCTAAATCAGATTGGTTTATGTAATAAAAAAAAATAGTAAAAAACACACGCGCAGCAACCCTCCCCCTATTCTCCTCCGTTTCACTCGTTTTTACAGTTTTCCAATTCTTTGTTTGTGTTTTTCTTTTTTTTTTGATAGAATCGATAATGGATTGCTCTTAGAGTTAAAGTCGCCGTGTATAAAATGGATTAAGTGAGTATGTGTGTGTGTGTGTGTGTGTGTGTGTGCGCGCGAGGGGACGGGAGAAAATGTTTATTTTAATTAGAAAAAAAAAGCTATTTTTATCTGAACGACAGAACAAAATGTGGATTTAACGGGTTAAACAACAATTTTATTGATTTATCTTGTTTAATCAAAAACCATATATATGTATATTGTATATAGTAGGTGAAAGCATCGGATCTAGAGGGAGGGTGAGGAGGAGTAATCCGTGGCAAGTGGTGTACCGGACCCCATGCATAATCATAATATAGAGGAGAGCGCAAATTTCAGTTGTATGAAACGAAATAAAACGTACACAAAAAATAATTTTCACGGGTTTTTCGACTGTCGCTGTTTGTAGATTTATTGTTATCAGAATAAAATTCGTTATTACTGAATTTGTGTTCAACTGTTATTTCTGTAATACCGTGTAGAAGAGAATCGATCCGTAGTAGAAAGTAGTTTGGCAGGAAACGTCATGAAAAATGCGCCGCGTTTATAGGTAGATTTTTCACGCGGAATTCTGCAAAACGGATGTTTGAAAATATTTTCAGTCGCGAAACTAATAAGTTCGAAATATGATTTTATCGAAAAAATTTAAAGCGCTATCCGCGTGCACGACACCCTGACGAATAATGTTTATCTGTTATATAGAAAAAATATATTGTGTTACGGTGTTACTGGAAGGACCAGCTATGAATGTACTGTCATAGCACAGTGACTGGGTAGTGATCACCGAGTACGATTATTAAATACAAACGTTTTCTTAAGTTTTCAAATACTGGTTAGGATATTTATTAGACAAAAAACACGGAATAAAGTCATGACAAACGAAACACCACACCTCGCACGACCGTACACACCGAGCACATCCTCAGTAATAATGTGTTGATAACAGTAAAGATAAGCAGTAATAATAATGTATTATTATTATCACTCATCAGTCTGAATATATTGTGTACAATAGTATACTTTAAGCCCTTCGTTGTAAAATAAAAATAAAAAAAAATTCGTTTTTCGGTAACTGTATAATACGTTATGCCACGGGCGCGGTAATTTGTAAAATGTTTCGACACTGGTAGAATAAGTGGCAAAATGCTTGACACACGGATGAATAAAAATTCGTATGATGTACGAGACGAATATTCGAAGGAGAAAATTTTTTTCCGAAATGTGATCGAAATGTAAAAGGGATATAGAGAAATAAAATCGACGGACGGATGGGTCGAACGTATCAGATTATAATACGCGTATCTACATTGGTTTTTTTTTAAATGCTCAAAGCGGAAAAAAGAGTAAATATGATCGCTTTTTTTACACGCAGAAACCATTCTGTCATGTTGTATTTGGTGTAATCGACGAATATTTTAATGTGTATACGACGTTTACGCGTGTACAGGGTGATTTTTTTTTTTTATACTGTTGGAATTTTTATTTTAAAACTCAACTGTACGTTATTTATAATATTAAATTGTTTCTTTTTTTCGCCCGCTTTTCTTTCACAAAACAATGTTCGAAAGAAAAGAAAAATTCAACATATTTCGTTCGTTACGTGTGTAATTTACGTGATACGAATTTTATTAAAATTTTTACTATTCATACACGGGGACAAGAGACGTTTTTTATTACGGTCGCGCAATTACCTATACACAATATATAAACGTAACCGTATAAATATATGTATGTAGCGTATAATATAACGTAATATAATATGATCTAACCGCGGTAGGTACCTACTAATAAAACGTGATTTAAGTCTGGTCGTAGCCGGTATAAGTACCGCGATTGTCTATAAGTTTTTGTTATCGACAACAAATGAGAATAGTTTAGGGGCGTTTTCACGAAGGAGTAGTAATTTTAACGTTTATGACAACGCGCTGCATTTCATTGAAACCATTTTTTTTTTTTTTTGGTCAATATTTTTCCGTTTACGAGTAACTATTTATTATTCTGTAAGAACCGACGCGCGTTATAACAAAATATATGATTTTATTAGGAAAATACTTTTTTTTTTATATAATATGTACTTAAAATATTATTTAAAAAAATAACACTTAAAAAAAAGCAAATTTTTTTAATAAATTGTAGTGTTTCCACTCCAGGAGATTTTTTTTGTGATCCGAATATAAAGAAAGTCGAAAATTTTCGTACAAATAATAATTGTTTTTTAATTAAAAAGAACTGTTCTTTTTTTGTCTATTAAGGTGCCGGTTAATTTAAACAATTATTTTTTATGCCAAATGTATTGACTAATAGCTATTTAAACGGTTCGTAGTCAAGCCCGCGTAAAGTGCATATTATAATATTTCGAACACCGAAACGCGCGAAAATAAATAAATAAATAATAATAAAAAACGTTAAAAAGGGGCCGGCGAAAAAGAGTTTTTTTTTTAAATTTTCCTCCGCTTACTGATTGATTTTAAAATTCGAAATTATATTTAAAAAAAAAAAAAAATTACGCGTCAAAAACAACGAAACGGGTTAAAATAAAAACCCGCGCACAACTCTCGTATTATACTGTGTATATAAAATATAAATACAGTAAGTAAGACTTGGCGGACCGTGAAATACGGATGAGTGTGCAGTGTACGTACATACATATATACCGCGACGTGGTGTTTATGAAAATAGTTTGAAAACCGCTGGCGCAAAACCGTGTTCGCTTATTTATAATATGCGTGCGCAGAGTATATATATATATATTGTGTTATGTATTTAATTCTCTTTTTTTTTTTTTTATTTAGTCATTATTTATTAATTTTTAGTACCTACACCAAAAAAAAAAAAAAAAACGACGTACACAGCACTAGCGTTAATTTTCACGAAATTATAACTATGACGTGAAAACTCCTAGAGAAGAGCCAAATATAATATTATTCGGCCAGATTTCGTGTAAACGACCCGATAAATTTGTAGAGAAAATATTCCTTGTGTGTGTGTTTAATAAATTTATGTCGCCCTCGACGTGCAATAATAATCTGCGAAATGAAATATTTAAAAGTTTTCAACGGTTTGTGTTTCGCGAATTTCATTACATCAAAGGTGAAAACAACTCAATCGTTTCCAATGGCGTAGCGTGACTTATCATGTTTTAGACGGTAAAAAGTTGGGTTATTTTTAAAATTTTAATTCATTCAAAATTAATTTCATGGTTAAAAATGTCAAGTATGATATTTAGCCCGTGCGTTTACGTAAAAAAAAAAAAAACAATTTATATTAAATTTTGTTCTATAAACACGATCATTTAAAGATTTGAAACACATTCCACGTGCGATTTATTTTGCCATTATAATAGCTATTCAGTAGCCACTATAATATAGCTATTACGCTCGCCAAACAAGTTGAAGAGCGAGCCAAATTACTATAATATTATTTCATTTTAAACAAGTAAATGTATACCCTGCGCGGTTCGAATGACGCCACTGCCGTCCGTTAAATTTATTACAATATAATATTATTTTATTATAAATTTGCCGAAAATCTCCCCGTTATAATAACGAATATTCGAGTACTCGAAGTAAATATAGTTACACGAAATAATAATAATCGGATTACGTTCCGAAATATATATTTAATGGAAACTGTTCCGTTCGGGTTTGGTTTTTTTTTTCTCCCCTATACGATTTCAATACGACTTATATGATTTCCAATTTACACGACGAATCGCCGCGCCTATACACGTGTAATCCGCGCGGCTTATAACTATCACACCGATTAATTTCGTTGAAAAAATTGTATTTTTTTTTTTAATATTTATAAATTTCAATATTATTGCCATACAAATATCGATTTTAATTTCACCTGTTCGTGTGTAGTGTCAACGAATATATGAAAATTGTTTTTTTTTTTCTGATTATACTGTCAAAAATAAAAATGAATATTGCAGTCGTAAATGATACGACAGAGTGTGGAATTAAACTCATTAAAGAATTCCAAAACAGTTTGTATATATAAAAAAAAAAAAATCGAACATATAACGGAATAATTTATCATTTATTTGTTGCTTTTAAATACGTTCGTTTAATTTTTTTTTCATCATTATTAACGTGTATTTCGCGATTCGAGAGTTGGTTTATTTAGAAATAAACGCAATTCCGCCGTCCGTTCGCAAATAAATTCGCTATTTATTTCCCACACAGAACAATATATTATCGTCGTATATGAAATGTACGTGATTTTTTTTTTTTTGTATTCTTTACAGTATTAAATAGCGTTTAGGAAAAATAAAGAGTTGTGGATTACGACGACCGTCTCCGATTTAGCTGGTGTACACTCGTTTATTGAGACACACCCGTATATACAAGTATAAATACGTTTTAAGTATTTATTTCGGTTAAACGAAAACGAATAATAAAAATTTAATTTGATCCGTGGCGTCCGTTCTTTGAATTTAGATCGTTTTGAGTTTCTGATCTCCTTTCCTCCGTCCTGTTACATCGAGACCATCACACACTGCACTATTACGACGAGTTGCTGCAAACGAAACCCCTTGACCCTAAACACTACTCGAGTTCATCTCGACTTGTCTGACACACACACACACACACACACTCACGCCACCAATACACGCACGTTTATTTTATCACTCAAACACCTTAAACGGAAAATCATAAAGGCCTACTATTACTACCACTGCTGCTGCTGCTGCTGCTGCTGCTGCTGTAGCCACACCTTTTATATATAACGGGATAAGTTCTTTTTCCGGACAATTGAAATCACCATGGAAAACGTTGAAACTACTAAAGCAGTATACGCGTTTATAAATATATATATATACGTATATAGAGCCTTTGTCTGCTCGTTTAAAACTGTCTATTCTTTCATCCGACCCCCGAGCAAATCGTTATGTATTTTCTCGGGGAAAAGGTCGGGTCTGTTACAAGAGCTCCGGGTAAATTGCTTTCCGAGCGTATTATACACGTACTGCCGTCAAAGGTCACACACGTTTTCTGACGAAACGTCTTTTGTGTCAAAAAAAAAAAAAGTAAAAATCCTTAAGGAATTCGACGAGTGGTTTTTTTTTTGTACTATAAATTTTACGTACAGTGGCGTTAGTAACCGACTTCGTTCGGAATCATTCGACTCGGGCGTTCGATATTCGATTTAGAACGAGAAAAAAGTTTGAAAGTACTTATATGAGAATTATGCGTCTCGATAAGTTGCAGATCGTAGCAAACATCACGATAAATCCGAAGACATTTCAGAAGCCTAATGTCATTAATGGTTTTAAAATTCCATCCGTACTCGCGACGGTAAAACAAAATTATGTTTTTATTTATCATAAGTACTATTTAAGTGCAGTGTTTAGTGATTGAACGAAACGGAAACTTTCCGGATTTCAACAAATTCTTTATGAAATTCTATTGTAGCGTGACTTTTTCAAATAATACGTCCGTAGTCTGACATCCGCGGCTTATATTTTGTTTTCGATAGAACAACTGCTCCTACACGTTTAAACACTTTTATTACTACTCAGTAACGAAATTAACGAAAACTTTTAAACTCTATTGAAAATCGATTGATTCTCTTGAGAACTTTTGGCAACGAGTAGATATCGAACTCGTTGTCCGTAGACAGATGGAACGTCTTTGTTCGTGGGGGGAAATGTTCAGTGGTCGTAACTAATAGTAACTTGAATGAAGTCGGCAAATATCATTCGAGTTAAAATTTAACAAAATACTTATAACTTCCCCCCCCCCATACAATTTTCATCAATATAAATATCAAATCTATTAGATCAGATCTTCGAGATCTTTGGCTGTGAATTTACA
Organism: Slavum lentiscoides; assembly: GCA_032441835.1. NCBI lineage: Eukaryota > Metazoa > Arthropoda > Insecta > Hemiptera > Aphididae > Slavum > Slavum lentiscoides. The sequence continues at coordinate 2,483,954 of CM063713.1, forward strand.
ACATTAAAATTGGAGCCCTCGAATATACGGCATTCGTCCTGGACTTCTCCACCACAATCTCACTTGTCGTTCTCGGCTAAACACCATTTATACATAATATTATTCCTTTTAGTACGGCTGCATGACACTTTTATTCGATTTACGGTTCTCCATAAGGTCCACGGGAGAGTTCTGCCTTTATATAATATTCTTCTCTTGGTTCTCTGTCTATCTCTTCTCTAAAGTTCAGCGTCATTCGTTTCCGGCGCTTTACTGTTTCCTCGACTTTTCGGCGGTATTTCGGCGGTTGTATTTCACGCGTGGAATGTGGAATTAATAGTGGATGTGTTCAAATTTGCACTCGGATTTTTTACACGGCTCGAATTATAATTCCTCGTCATCACAATAATCGAATAGTCCAAATCCGAAATAACCACTTGTACTCGTACGACGATATTGTTTCTCCTTTACTCTCTCCCCCCCTCCCCCAAACCCTCAATCGTGTGTTTCCATTGTTTTTACACCTCGTCCCCCAAGTGCACCACCACACCTACTGCGAGATATTCGCACGAACCACACGCGCGTTAACTCCCGTGAGAAACGATATAAATTCGCCGCCCGTTCGCGGCGAAATTTGCTCGCGACGGGTGTGCGATAAAACGAGATTACCCCGCCGCACGGTGCAGTGCAGCAGGGACTCGAAAACCTCCCTCGTCCCTAGTCGACTGACTCGCACCCCGACGGATTCGGCCCGGATATCTTCCCCGGGAAATCTCGCAGCGACGGCGGCGGGATGCTGCGCGCAGCGGTTGAAAAACCAACGTGGCGTGAACAGGTTAGATCGAATCTAAAGCGAAGGGACGCTATGTATTCGGTGGCGCGGCACAGAGGTGTGACGACGACGACGACGACGACGATGAAAAAATCATAAATTAAATTTTTCGAATAAACGAAACGGGTTCGGCCGTCTCGCGATAATAAGGCGGTGGTGGAAAACATTTTTTTTTGGGGGGCATTGAGGGTATAAATATGAAATAAAATAAAATAATAAAATAATAATAGAATATAAATCATTAAATTTTATTTTAAGAAAAAATTTCGAGGAGGTCTGAACCCTAAACCATCCCTGCAGGCTACGACCTTGGGAACGGACGCAGCAGCGGTGTAGTAGAAAATTAGCCGAATTCGTGAAGAGATTCTTACCATTCGAACGCGAGCGCCCCGAAAGTCTGGGAGCCCTGAAGATTTGTGGAAAAAAGTCGAAGACGTTTTAAAACTCGCCGAATTATATACTTTATTATTTTTTTTTGATAAATACGAAACTATTGTGAGCCAATGTAAACTGTAAGCCGATAACAACCGTCAAGAAAATATCGAACCAAGTTCTTTAATTATAAATAGTAGTCATCTTAAGAAAATCTAGATTGTAACGCTACGGTTACTGGTGTCAACCTGGATCCGTGTAACACCGTACTGGTGAAGGAGATCTATGGATTTTTTTTTTTTTGTAAAAAATTAACGCCATGTTTTTTTAATTTTTAAAAATATTACTTTTATTATTTGCGGAGATTGTATAACACCATATATTTATTACAAACCGAAATATTTATCATCGCGCGAATCGTATTGTACCGTAGAATTCTTTTTTTCTTCTATTCTCTGGTATAACACGGAGCTTATCTATCCAGATAACTTATGCTCGCGCGATCACGATCGATTTCGCCATGAAAATCAATGAAAATTATTGTTTTAAATTTCGTGTAATAAATGCGTACGATACACGAGTATTATTGGTATATAATATAAATATCGATTTTTTTTTATAAAAGCGTTTCGAAATTAGAAGCGCTGTAAAATTCGCCCTTTTAAATCCGTCGTCACTCTGCATATAATAAAAAAAAAAAAAAACACACGCGACTTACCTATATAAAAACTCGACAACGACGAATATTTCGAAATTTTCACTGGAATTGGAACGAGCGACGGTAACGTCCGTAACGTACGCGTATATAATTTATCTCGAAATGTTCCGGCCGTTGAGTAGGCATTATTATAATAACGTTTTCGAAACTATAACTATTAATAATAATATATTATAATAATTTTGGCTGTCGATAGAGAAATATCGCGCGATGCGTGTGTACAATAGTTTCAACGGTCATACACACGACACGTTGATAGTGAAATAAATTACACAGTCACTACAATATATAAATATTATTGCGAAATTCCGATGCGATTCATAATGTAAAAGGGATATTATTTATAATGTTATGGCGGTCGTGCGCATACGGTCCCGGTTATAAATATGGTTAAATCGTTTGTATTACGCGAAATATTAATTTCTCCCGGTGTTTTGACTTTGTACAAATACGATCGATTTTGTATAATACCGAAATCATTTAATGATTCACTCGCCGTCGACACATTTTAAAACGTTATTTTATTCGTTCGAATCGTCCGTTAATTTGCACAGTAAACGAAAGAAATATATATAATATATATATATTTTTTTTTTTACAAATCTAACGAGACAAACACGATCGTTACGAGTCAGTAAACGTATTAAAAATATTTTTAATCAACAGTCTTGTAAGAAACGTTTCCGAAATAAAATGTTAAAAAAAGAGAAGTTAATCCGAATTCAAATATATGCGTTTTAGAAAATAATCACATCTACTATCACTTTATTGATAATGACTTAGAAATCTTAAATAATATTTATATGAATTACACACACACACACACACACACATATATAAAGGAATTAAATGTGATAAATATAAAAATTATTTAAAATAACATTTCGTACATTAAATAATATTAATAACGTGCCGTAGTTGTTTTTGAAAGTAATAATTCACTATCTACACAATTTCTGCGTTGTTTTCGTTTTCAAAAATTTTCAATTGTCTTTTTATTATAACTATTCATAATTATTCTGTTAATTTTCACTGTGTCGTTTTTTTTTTTTGCACCTGCAGTCTACGATGAATTTTTTTCGATACCGCAATATACGTTAATATAAACACGCATATTTATTATATAAAACAAATCGCCTAAATATTTCTTGATTTTTCATAACAATATTGAACGAATATAATATTGAATAATACAAAATAAACGTGTCAAGTCATACAAATTAAATATCAAAAATAAAAATCCTAAATATCCACGGACCGATAGTGAAGCGAATCAATAATAAAATCATGTTCAAAGCATGCGAGATCGGCCCGCCACCAGCGTATCGGGGATTTCGGTCGGACGTTTGCCGGGGGACTTTTGCGCGTAAGCCGAACGGAAATGAGGATTGGTTCCGGCGCGTTTCTCCGCGGTTTCGCCGGCTATAAACGATTGACAGTGCGCGCGTGCTATGACGAGACGGGACGGTAACACGCGTACCACTACCGCTGTCCTGGCGACTGGCGGGCAGCGGGCGACGACGGGGATTCGTACATCCCTTGGCTGTACACGGTCGAACGGGGGGATGAGGAAGCGCGAACAAGGGCGCCCAAAACGTCTGAACCGGGGACGTTTCGCGCGCGCGTATCGAAAACAATTAAACTCGGACGGACGTGAGTGGATTGCCGAAAATATAATATAAAAACCGTCGGCGAGTCTTGTGCGTGTGTTTCCTTCCCCTTATCCCTTTTTTCTCCGGCCGTTTCTTCTCCTCCGCTACCGTCCCTGTGTCCCTGTTCTCCTCTCCTCTGCCTCTCACTCGTCTGTCCCTCGTGCGTCTCCGTGCACCGCCGTCACGTCGAGTCGTACGCCCTTTGATGTCTGCCGCCGCACTTTACCGCTCGTGTGTATCGTTTTTTTTTTGTTCGTACAAACGACGACGCGCAATTCGGGTGAACCGTCTCGAACGCGCGCCGAATCATTATTGTCGGTTTTATACGCGTCTTGGCCCACGACCCGCTCGGGCGGCAGCAGCAGCCTTGAACTCACCTAACCTATAACCGTGAATTTTTCAATTCTCCCTGGAATGGTGCGGAACAGGTTAAATAAATAATAATATAATCGTTTAATTATTTAAAATAATAACGTATTCTCCCGTGAGCTATAAACGATTTTATATAATTTTTTTTTTAATAAAAAAAAATTTAATAATTTTTACTAATCCAGTAATTAGTATCTATAGAACACGGTTATTTCGATATATATATATATATATTTATAAGAGTTTTCAAAAAATTATAATTGAAGAAAAAACGAGAATTATCGAAAATATTTATTTATTTTTAACAAAATTATCGAGAAACGCATTCGAGACTTATTTTTTTCATCGATCCAAGTACTTGTTAGGCGTTCGCATTGATTAATATTTATTACGTATACATACGAGTATATGTTATAAAAAAAAATTGTACTTTTTTTTTTTGAATGCCCAGAGGCTTTTTATTATAGCGATCAAAGGTCTCCGACAATATTTCATAAAGGTCGTGTAAGTAAACACCGACGGTTTGTGTACTGTCAGTTATACAAAAGGAGTTGTCACTGACAGCAGTGCTGTGTCCCCGGTTTCTTCAGTCTATACAGAACACAACATCTAAGATTATATAGAAAAGAAAAACAAATAAAAATATCCGTTATAATGTACACTGTCTTGGCGGCTACACGTGCGTAATTTGAACTGAAAATCGTTTTGAGCCCCACTTACTTGCGCGCCGCTTGCTATATAAATATTTGTAAAGAGTCGCCATTTCTATCACGTTTTATATTTTATCGTTTACACCGATATATAGTAATCGATTAAAAATTTTAAACGGAATATATTTAAACAATTTTTTCTCTCTCTCTCTCTCTCTCTCTCTCTTTCATAGCAGTTATCTGCAACGTGGCGGCTGTGTGTTTAAATCCTGTACAAGATAATAATTCGAACGCGATTCGTTTCGTTTTTTTTTTTTAATCCTTTCTCGATATAATCGTAGGAGATGATTCGATCGAACAACGAGTCCGTCCGTCGTATAAAAATAATATAAAGCATTACTAAAAAAAAAACGTTTATTTCCGGATCGTTATTTTTTTTTTTTTTGAAAAATACAATTTTTATCTATTTTTATTTTTTTTGTAAAATACAACGACGTCGCGTATAAAACGCTAAATATACCGAAAACTGAATAATTGTTGTTTCGCGTTTTATATAGTATATAGTTCGTGATACAAATAATAATAAAATACAAAAAATAACAAAATGAAATATAATATTCAGAATATCCGTAGTCTACGTTTTATTTATTGAAAATACGAACGCGTATTATATTTAGAAATTCGTGAAATGCTCCCCGTGTCGTTTGTTTTCAATCTTGCTTTTTTATTATTATTATTATTCTTTTGCATAAGAACACAGTGCGTAGTACGAGCTATTCTTTCGGTTGTCGACATTATTTTCTCGCACATAAATACCGCCGTAAATACGCAAATCGCTTTCACACTTTTTTCGTATTATTGCGCGTTTTCTGGTGCGTTCGTTGTGAAATGTCGCAATTTTTTCTTTCTGCCGTTACGTGGTTATATACAGCGGTTTCATTCCGTTCTCCTCTTGACTGCAGGGGTGATTGTTCAAAAGAATATGAAATATTATATCGATACACACACACACAACGGCACGGCCGGTCCCAAAGTATATATATATATATATATTTCTATACATATAAAAATAAAAAAAGGAATTTTTTTTTTTATGTGTGTTATGTGCGACCTTTGAAGCGTAATGGCATCCGAGGAGGCAGCGCACAGGGGATTTAATCGGCCCCCGAACGCGTACAAGTGAGCATTTTTCCAGTTCGCGCACATCGTTTATTGCGTTCCGCATTTGGCGCGCGCGGCCAATTTCCCGGATCGACACGGGGGACACTCGAGGCGAATGTCTATTTTGCTTTTTTTCTTAAAAAATCCTTACTTGCGAGTTAAGACGTTTTAATATTTTACCGAAAACGTTTAAATTAAAAAAAAAACGATAAAACCCGAATTACAGACTTCATTCAAGGCTTCGACAGCTATATTAGGCACATATTTAAATGTATTACATTATGATACGCTTTTTTTTTTCTAATTTCTATGATTTTTGTTCTGTTGGTGTCTTCGTCGTGGGTTTCTTCTTGGTGTTGTATGGTTGACGACCTTATTGTTAAAATAAAGAGAGTAAAATATATGGCATTTGATATTGATGGTGACTATTACTGTCGCCTCGGTAAAAAAAAAGTCGGACAATGTTTTTTTAATACTATTTTTTTCCATATATTCTCAGTGCGGGATAGATACTTCGCCGTATCGCGTATATTTCACGATCAAGTTTTTGATGTCGTCGATCGGCGGTGGATGTCAAGCAATCGTTAATTAATTGTATCTCGTGTTTTGTTATCGAATACTGAAATCATTTGTATCGTATATAAATCGAAATGTTTACTTCTCATTGCGATATCGTCGAGATAATCGTGATCTAAAATTTGGAAATATTACGCGAAATCAATAGGTATAATCATTGAAATTTTATTCGAGCCTAAAAATTAACGGGAGTGTTAATTTTTTTGCAGCGCACCGTCCGAACTAAGAGTCTGCGCACGCGGTACCGCGGTATCGTACGAAATCGCGTTGTAATCTCATTGAATCGCGTGTGGATACGTATAGTGGCGGACTGCGGTCGTGGTTTATTTATTTTAGTTTTTAACGCGCGAAAGGGGTTATGAATAACCGCGCGAGTCGTCTGCGGTACAGGTAGCAGTGCTCTTGGCCAGGAGACGCGGAGTACGCAGGGACGGTCGTAAATAAAGATTTATGTCTTGCCGCGCCGAGTACCCTCGATAAACAACCGCGTCCCTGTAGGCCCGCTTGCGCGCGGGCCTTTTGTGTTTCCCGAGCTCATTAGGAACCGAGAGAGAGAGAGAGAGAGAGAAGCAGCCAGCCAGGCAGCGCACCTGTAGACGTCCTGCGAATTTATCGCAATTCATATATTTATATTACATATAGGTATACGCGCGTGTTATACTGTGCGATAATTTTTTTATTTTGTCATTTTACATCCCGGTAAAGTAAATGCTGTTAATACTCTTACTTCATTCGCTACGAGTCCAGCAGCGTTCGGCACTTTTAAACTCGTCGAAATAACCAAGTCGTCGTCAAAAAAAAAAAAAAACACCGAAACAAGCAAAAACAGCAATCGCAAAAAAGTGGCAACCATACCCATAACGTCGAAAAAGAAAACAATAATTGCAGAATAATATCTCATTAAGTATTATTGTGACTGTATGTTTGTCTAACATTAAAAATGTTTTAAAAAAACCATCAACGCGTTTTTATAAAGTATAATGTTTTAAAAATTAACAACAAAAACATTTTTTAAAACAATCAAAACCTTTTGACTTTTTTGAATTTTTTTTAGCTTCAGGTTTATTGATTTTCTGAATAATAACATGTACAACATTTCAAGGAATATCTGAAAAAATTATTATTATTTTTTTTTTTTTAATAAAAAAATATACTTCTTAAAGTATTTGCAAATGCAAAAGTACTTCTACTGTGTTCGATAATATCGTTTCGTATCGCAAACGCACACCGAGCGGAAAAAAAATGTGAGTTTACGTCAGTAGCTACCACCCGCTTTAGGTCATAGTAGAAAATGTGTAGAAAAAAAAATTAGTAAAAGAATTTGAAAGAAAATACCATTCGTATTTGAAACCGTTGAAATATGACATCAATTTCCATTGCACTCTGCGCTATATTTTACGTCAAACCACAAAAATTATGCAAATGTTTTATGTTGCTCAGTATACCCTGCAGGTATACTAACGAATAATGACTATAACCATATAATATACTTTTGATTTTCAAACGGTTACCTATAATATGATATTATAGATATAAATGTATAATATAATTTTCTATTGAAAATTTACCCCATTTGAGACGTTCGTTGTCTTAATCCGGTTAGTTGAATGTCCCTTTCAATTAAAGTACTTGAAAAGTCCACGCCATTCGATATCTATCGAACAAATGCGCAATTAAGTATAAACGCGTATTAAATCGTAATGAAATATACGGTGGTGGTCGTATTACCGCGTCCTGCGAACTACGGTAAAATCGATTTTTTTTTTAGTCTAGTATTTATGTAATGTTGAAATTAAAAATTGAAACGGCGTTTTCAGAAATAGCGTACATTTCCACTGTAATAGTGTACATTAATTGTTTGTGGCACAGGAAGTGGGAATAGAGTTTTTGGAAAGGATCTATAAATAATCCTTGAATGATTAAATAACGAATTTGAAATCTTGGCGGATGATCTTGGCTGGCTAGTGACTGAAATATCGCACTGCATAACACACACTCTACGCCGGGTTAGATTAAGACGTGTCTTTCCTTCGTCCGAATTCCGAGACTCGAGAACGATTTACGTATATCGGAATGTGTCAGTTCACACCGTTTGAAATAAAAAAAAAATTAAAATTATTAATTAAACTCGCCTAAGAATAAATATGTACTATGAAAATCCGTCTTGCGGTGCACGTACGAGATACGCTGCGTCTATTTTTCATCTCGAGCGAAAATCCGATTATACGAATATAACTCGATGCCGACGGTTCGAACATAAATCACGAAGACAGTGTGTTTATATGAATAACGTTACTGATGATAATATTATTTTAAATGCGATTCGGATGGCCTCCTAGGTACGAGAAGTAATGATTTTTTTTTAATAATATTTGACCACCAAAGTGTATCGACAAAATGAATGTAATAATTTTAATATGATATCAGCCGACTTATTAAAACGTGTAATAATTACATCCCGACGACGGCGAAATGAAAATATTCAAAGCCGAGCGAGTTGCTCATTTCTTTTTTTCTTCTTCTTCTATAAACTCGTTAAAATTGTAATTAATTATAAAAGAAACCAATGAAATTGGATTAAAAAAGTTGTTTTTTTTTCTCCTCGAAATTTTCAACATTTCCAACTCGGTTAAGCCAGAAGTCATTTGGCGAAAATGAGTATACTCGAGTTTTAATATAACGTTTACGAGTTAATTATAATTTTTATTTTTCAAACTGTGGAAAATTCGACGGGAAACTCGTTTATTCGTATTTGGTAGTACGATTCAAAGCATTCATACGTATAAGCACAACCTCAATTTCAGAATTTACAATTTATTTTATTTCCGTAACGGAAAAGCGTATAAAAATAATTTTGGTATTTTAAACGCGTTACGCGCGTGATTATTGTACTTGTGCAATTTAACGTGTCGGTTTGGAAAATTATTTCACGAACGAGTCACAGAATGTCCGAATTTTTTTTTTATAAATTCACTGTAAAAGCAGTACGTTTCCCGTTCGATTTTTAACTTTACAACTATCGCACAATATAAGCGTCTGTAGACTGCTACGACGACGTGTGTATATTGCGTATTTAAATTCCCAAAACACAATGTATCTTATACACGTATAAACAAAAAAAAAAAAGGGGAAAAAATTATACGAATAAAAATTACTCTTTCGTGACGGCTGCGGTTGTCAGATACGCGGGGGAAAAAAGTTCAGATTCCGCTAGAAAACGGGTTCACAATGCCGTAAACAAACCGTTGATGTTGACGTTTTGACTTTGGGAAAAAAAAAAAAATTATATTAAAAAGTACGGAATCAGTATTCATTTATTTTGACTTCGAGTCGTACGCTTCAAACGCCGTATACTTTTTTTTTATGTACCGGTATGAAAACAAAAGCCGCAGCGTGCACACGATTTTTCGAGTGTCACGCATAAAAAGAATTAAAGAACTTCTTGCTAATTAACACACCGGGGGAGTGTTTAAAAATATTTTTTTATAAACGTACAACGGAACATAACGTTCACTTTGACTGTTTTCTTTGAAAATCACGCACGACCGACTCGAAGTGGTAAATGCTAAAAGACCGTGTGTGTGTGTGTGTACTGCTTGAACTGGCTCGCTTAAATTCGTTGGTTTCGCGAGCGAATAAGTAAACGCTATAGACAGGAAATTTAATCGCAACACTCGTAAAACGTTTGTGATAGGCGCGCGCTAATTCCCGAACGTGTTTCGAGTCCGACTGTATTAATTCAAGTCGGCGTTTCAACTCTTCCAGACGGCTACGCGCGAATAACATCCGTATCATCCGCAGGACAGGGTTTTTCTCGACACGCACAGTTTCGCTGTTCACGTCAACCCGTTGTCGTCTATGTGTAAAAGAGAACGTCACAACGTTAAACAGGAATCCACACTCGGATGTTGGACGGGAAACGATAACAAACTTTTATTCGATGATTTTTGCGAGAAAAAAAAAATAAGATCCGAAAAAAATTCCAAAGTATCGCGCGTTGTGTTACATAATAATATCCTTGAGAGTTTTTTTTATAAATGTTAACAATTAAACTGCTCGATTACGATATCGTAACACTAACATTTACTGCTCAAAGTCTGTGTTTATTTTGGGATGCGTTCAACCCGTAACAGTTTAAACTGTGCACTGCGAAAATCCGTCGGCACTCGTCGTTCGGGACAACTGATGAAAATGTTCGAATTTTCGTATTCCGTTTGTGCTCGTCATCTCTCGTCTTTCTGGAATGAAACGCGCGCGGTTTTTCTTCTTCGTTCCGATTAATTCTTCGACCCGTTCTATATACCTACGATCGCGTCGTCTGGGTTTCGGGCTAATATTAATCGACAGCGGATCGTCCAGTTTTACAAACGTCTTATTATATGAAAAAAAAAAAGAAAAATCACTTTTCGACCTGAAATCGGCAAATCAGAGCTACTATATATATATATACTGTTAATCGTCGCATTCTCTGAACGGGAAACGTTTTAGACGTACGCGTATGCTCGCGTTTCATTTTTTTTTTTGGAGAAAAAGTTTTCCACTCCTTTACGCCGTTCGCGTAACGTTTTCGATGCCGTCGTACGGAGGTATTTCCCTCACCCCCTTCGAGTTTTTAGGGTCTGGAAAATTCGTCTTTTGCAATGTTACTGCAAAAGATGATAACTCGAGACTATATTGAATGGGTATGCGATAGAATATATACTGTAACCGTCGTTCACCTCGCCCGTGCCGTCGTCACGTGTGAAATTTCCGAACACTATTACCCGACCGAATCGAACGATATTTATTCTCTCCCTTTCTCTGCAGCCGAAATTGTTTAACGCGCGACACGAGGGGACAACACGTACGCGGAGTGTACAAAAAAAAAAAATGGTTTGTCAGTGATTGGTGCGACGAAAAAAAAAAAGAAAAAAGCGAAAGGAAAAGTACACGCCGTCGTCGTCGTCGTTTGTGTTCGGTTTCCCGCGAAGACCACCTCCGGCCTTAAGAAATTACCTCACGTAAAGGTTCGCGCACACGTCCGCGCGGTCCACACGCGATATCTCAAAACGGTTGACGCGTGTGGCGTGGCGGAAGACAAGGAGAATAAAAAACGGGTGAAACGTCCGAGGAGGTTGCGAAAAAAAAAAAAAAAAAACAACGTATTCACTGGCGTCGACTTACTCGAAATGCACAGCTCGCGGGGGCGGTTGACGGCAGCAAAAAAAAAAAAAAATGTATAAAAATACAAAAAAACTTTCGAAAAATGTAAATAAGATGACGTGCGAAATACTCGAACTCCCTCGACGCGTACCCGTCACAATATTCTCCATTGTCGTTCGACTTTATACGGGGGTTTAAATTCATATCGATCTCGTTTGCACGTCAAGTACACTGTCAATAATAATATTCAAACGGAAAGGCTTCTTCGGATTTTTTTTTTCATTTTTCAGTACATACGACGATTTAATGTGCAATTATCCAATGTTTTATCGAGGGTCTTTTGAATTTTATTTCTTCGCCGCGAAACCCCCCCAAAACACGTTATATAAATTCCGTCAAAGTCGATCCGCATTTACAAGTGTTCATTATCGTTTATGGACATAACGATAGATTCACTTTTGATGTAAAACTCCTCCGCGAACCTCAAACATTCGTGTGCAAAACGCGTAATAAAACGTATTTAGATTCGTATTTTTTCTCCACCCCCAAAAAACCGTATCAATCGCCTCGTACCGTCTCGTCCGGAGTACAGTTTAACGTTTTTTTTTTAATTTTTAACGTTTTTGTAATATTCGTGTCGGCCCCGCCGCCGTGAGTGATGTGTACCTACACAAACGAACTCGGCGCTCCGCGACCGTGTAATTAGAAATGTTTCTGACGCACCGCGCGGTGCGCGAGGAGGATTTGATGGATTTTCTTTCGCGGAAAGTTTAACTGAAAACTTTTAGGAGAGAAACGTCGTTTCTCCAGAGAATTATTTAAGAATAATATAATACGTTAGTGCGCGTTTTACAAATTGACTTGATATAATACCGCCTCCCCCGTTCTTCTTTTTAATAAATATTACAATATAATATACATATATATATATGTAGGAGTGTGAATTCGTGCTCGAGTGTCTCGTGTTTGTGTAGTAAACGCCTTTGAATAGAAAAAACAAAATATTCTTTTATGACGTACGATTTCTCGTTGGCAGTGCGGCGGACATTGTCTAAAACGGCCCTCGTGGCTTCGGAAATTGTTCTCGCCACAAAACTGTCTAAAACTCTGTGAAGTTTCGTATGGACGGGTTCTTCTTGCCAACCGTTCTTGCAAATTACCACTCGCCGCACCGTTTTACTTATAAATACTATTTATACAAAATATTATGTCTCTTAGTTACCGACCAGCGACTCGGCTACGCTAGCGCCGTTTTCTAGTCGTCGAAATAATTATTGTTCCGCTTGAAAATCGTTTTCCTCGAGATTTCCACGATTTTCTATACGTTTTAATTAAACTCTTATTCCAATTCGAAATGATCACGCTTTGTGCGTGAAATTTCCACAGATTTCTCCGATAGGTACTAGTTATTCTGTATGGAATAAGGCGGAGGTGTTATTCCTCCCGACTTAATTACTAAAATTCGTCCGAAAGACAAAAATCCTTCGTACAGTGGTTATTATTGTCTGAAAAGGACATTGAAAATTCTGAGGATTTTCATACGGAATTTTGACGATTTCGCAGGAGCGAGGAGTTTCCGAACGCTGTGTTTTTTTTTTTACCACATTTTCACCGCCTCGACGTTTTCTTCTCCGGCGTTAATCCTGATTTTCACGTTCCGACGAGATAACGTATTTTCATAGTTTTTAGCGTGAAATAAAACTCGTTGTTCAAAAAACAATTCGCATTTACCTTCGAAACTACGGTTTCGAATACGTTTGACCAGAAGTGTGCGCGTTCGTTGCACTCTTAACACGCGGCATACGCATTTTTTCGATCCAGTACCCAGAAACAAAATGTAGGATATGCCCGTTTCTGAGTTCGACTCGAAGAAAAAACAATACGGCGTTCAAAGCTTATTCAAGTGTAATCGATTAAAAAGGCATTGACTGATTTAAAAAAAGAAAAAACAACTTTAATAATTAAAAAATAACGGAGAATTGTGTTTAAACGGTCTAAAAAGAAATGTGCGCACGGCGTGTTGGCATTTATCCTTTGAGTTTTCTCACCGATTTTACAGATATTATAAAACATCGTCTACGCTGGTTCCGTGACAGAGAGCAAATTATCACTAGGGCTCATTCACGTAACGTCCGTTCGATTCGTATAATCCGTTATTAAACTACTGCAGTTGTCGCTGTTCTCCGATCACCCGTTCCCTGCTCCGCGAAATTTATGACCAAATACTACGCAAATTTACTATAATTAATAGCCGGGACTGGGCGTAAACACTGTGTCTGATTCTCGTTCAAAAAACATAATTTTAATCGCGAGAATTATTTTACCGAAACGAATTCGTATTTCAGTTACTGCGTGCTGTAATTGCCGGTATAATTATTGTAATATAATACGACCACGTGTAAAATACGGCAGATGAAACGAGATCGTTGTTGATAATATTTAAAAAAAATAACGTTTTGATTTCGGTAGAATTTTTTTTTTTTTAACTATTTTAAACAACGTATATATTCTTGTAATTTTTAAAAATATACTGCACTTAACCGTTTTGTCTGCGGCACTAATGATTTTCCGCGAGACTATTATTTTCCGTCGGGCATTTTTTTCCCCTTCCCCGGGACCACCTATTTCGCCTGGTCATTATTATACTTAGATTCGACGATATATACGCTTGTACACTTGCATGTCGGCCGCGTATTATCATAATATAGTATAACGGCGTATAATAACTGTGCATATACATATATAATAGAAATGATTTTGCTGATTTAGGTCGTACAACTTTTCTTAACGACATTTTAATAATAATTGTGCGGAACATTCGTTATTATTAATGCGCGTGCTCGACCCGACCGCGACCGCGGCGTTTTATAAGTATGTATGTTTTTTAGTTTTCTTGAACCGTATCGCGCAGTGTATACAACTGAAACTTAGTCGAAATTATAGCCAATGTCTATAAAAGAGTTGGTATTTTTTTTACTAGGTGGTCCTTCTCACGTTGATAAATCTGAATCGTTCTATTCACGTCCAGTTTCCCACAAAACCAGGACGATCGTGTTTTAAAATTTAAAAAACGCCAGACATTTGTTTTAACCGTAACAGAAAAAAAAATAATAATTACAATAAAAACGCGTAACGTTACATCGAAATGATCAATAATTTCATAACGGAGAATTTTCTCGCTTTTTAAAATATTCTATTTTACGAAGATAAGTGCGTTTTATACGTTGTGAATTATGCCGGTTTCGATCATTTTCCACGATTGTCCTCGAGTTCCTTTGCACTACTCCCAAAAAGAGTAAAACACTATTGCATTCGTTCTGACCATTAGATTATGTACTTGATACAATCCAGCTCTGTCCACCGATATACTGAATAATAATTGTGGAGGAAACGTGTAAATTAAATAAGCGCAACGGTGTGTAAGAATCGTGGAATAATATTTAAACATACTATTCGTCCGCACTTGATTAATATAATGAAAATTTTAATTTATATCCGGTGCACTTAATGGATAACGCGCGTGACTTTTTTTTTTTTTTACTTTTATGACCGGCTGTGTTGGCGTCCTCGTGTTAAATTTCACTCCGCCTACACATTTGTTATACGCGTTGTTTGACGTTTAAGTAATGAATTCAAATTCAAAAATTGACGAAAAGAATAATAACTGATACCACTACCATCAACGGCCACGGTATAAGTCATAAAACACATCATACTCGGTGAAATATTGAAAATATACGAACGCGCGCCGGTTGAAACCGCAGAGGATACCTACCTATACGCGTATTTTATGATTCTCTCGATATTACCGGGTGTTGCCAACACACACACACACACACACACACACACAGCTAGTCCTAATAATAACGAGGTGCACACTCGCGTATGATAAATCGTTATTGTTTCTGGTCTTTTTTTCTTTCCTCTCCTTCCGTTCTCTTCCCCGTTGGTTTGTATTTTTGCGACACGCGTTTTAGGGGTTGGGGCACGCGCATATATATATATATATATATATACAATATATAATATATAATAATAATTGAAAGCGTTACTGCGCCCCGGGGACCGTTACCGTACCTTATATCTCCCACACCCCGGTCTGGCCGACCTTTAACGCGGTAACAAAACGTATTCAGACGCTTTTTTGGCAGTGGATATTATATAACGAGAATTTTTTTTTTTTTTCAAAATTTTATTCAATGAAATTACAAATATTATATCGTTTGTCTACACTGTTTTCTAATTTAAAATCGATTTCTTCCCGGCGCCTTGAAAGGCTATGAATTTCTTTTTCCCAGACGGTTGAAGACATTCGCTCGCAAATACCTCTACAGCACGCAGTCGTATTCAAAACGTTGTCTTCCAAGTGCGTCTTTCAATGGTCCAGAAAGAGTCTGGACTGTAGGGAGAAAGCTCCAGACGAATTCGAATCGTTTTCCTCCGGGTTTCGTCGAGTTCGATTCGTGAATTTTGCCTTTTGCGCGAGTGACTATGCTAAATTGTAGTGTAGAAAATAATAAACAATCAGATAGTTCAATTAAAACGCAGTCCATTTTTGTGTAAATCTTAATACAAAATGAACAGAAAAAACCGGATAACCGTTCAAATGTGTAAGAAACGAGAACGGAATATGAATAATATTTTTCTGTTATTATTATTTTTTTTTAAGCACCTCACTACGCTTAATTCGTTTATTTCATATTGACGTTTACGGAAAAGGTTGAATAAAACACTAAATATGTATTAAACTTAAATCGAAAAAGGATATATTGACGCGTGAAAATAGCATAATATTAATTCGTTACTCTGCGGAGTTCAAAAAAATTCAATAATAAAAAAAAAAATAAAATTACCGTTTTTTACCGGAGAATCCTATTTCAAAACGTAGAACACACGAAATATAGACCGCGCGTTTAGAAATAGAAAAATTTTTCTTTCCTTCCCTCTACTGATTTTTCCTGCGGAACCGGACGCGAAACGTCGATTTGATCGATGATTATTCGATCACCGCCGTTTGTGTATTTTTAATGCGTTGTGTGTGTATGTAGTAAATTTTAAACTTTTAGGCCGAGTTGCACGTCAGGGGAACAAGTTTTTATCGTTCAGACGAGTTCGGGCCTTCGAGCTTCGTTCGACTACCAAGTTTGTTTTTCCGGTCGGGGTTTGAACGCGCGCCACGGCCGCTAATAACTCACAGCGGGTGTAACCCGTAAAAAAAAAAAAAAAAAAGTGCAAAGAAAAAAATATCTCCCCGTGCTGTGGTATACATACCCGCGTAAACTTTATTATACCGTTAACCCCTTGGAAACGGTTATGTTTCGTATAATAAAGACCGTTTCCGATCGAAATATCGCCGTGTGTACACGTGCAGGATTTTGTTTCGCGCTTTCCATACACGCGTCTGTCGTGCAAAAGTACGATGTCTTTGGTTTCGCGCGAGGAAATTATGAATATTTAACCATGAACGGGTTTGATTGCTCGCCGAGGAATAGGGGAGAGAGGCGATTTAAAAAAAAAAATTGTTTTACCGTAAAATTTTTTGTATTATTGAAATAATACGTAAATTTAATTACTGCTCTACTATTGTCCACTATAGCCCAAGAGGGTGGTTTTCAACTGTCTTCCCACCATAATATGGTAGGAAACGCAACGATTATTCGTAAAACGGAAATTCGTAAAAAAGGTTTGTCGCCTACATTCAGTCGCGAAAATAATGTTTTTTTTTTTTTATAACGTTTGAAATTAATTCGAATAAACCGACGTAATGTTTTTTTTTTCTAAAAATTAAAAGAATATTTAATATACAGTGTGTTCTTTAAAAGAAAAAAATGCAATAATATTTTTGTTCCGATCAATGTTTTTACGATATTTTTTTTTTTGATAATATTTACTAAAACTATGCGCTACAATTATTATTTATTTTAGATTTTTTTTATCCGAAATAGCCATTTTGTAATTATTAATTTAAAAATCATTACAGTTTATATTAATATTACAGTTTGTTTCGCACCAACTCGATTGTGGCACGGACTCTTGGACAATTTATGCGGGGTTTCTCAATAACGTCGGGGTATGGCAGCTAGTGCTGTGAAACGCGTGGATCGTCTGCGGAATTTTTCGGAAATTTATAAAAACCGGCTCACGTGAGAACGCGCCCAAAGTATATTTTGAATTCCAACAAACTCTTAAAGATTGTTTATAAATCGACGACGTAGCCGCAGTAATTAAAATTTTTCTACGTTAAATTTTTTCGAAACGTTATAATATGTTCATAACGGTTATTTTGATAAATAAATAAAAAAAAAAATGAGAATACGTGATATTCCTCGTGATCAAAAACAAATTAATAATATAGATACATCGCTCCGCTCAGAATCTAATATGTTAATATTATCTCAAAAATATTGTTTTAGATACTCGAAAATTATCGTAAGGATAACATAATATAATTGTCGTTGCGTTTGTCCGATGTTATTAAGATATACGTACATTTTTTTGTTTTTAGTATAATAAATGTATGGAAATCTTTGTCTGGAACAGGATAAAATAATTGCATTATTGTGGGCTATACTGAATGTAATTATGGTTACACGTATAGCGTACGCCTTTACACGTAGTAAACGCGCGTGCGGCGTTTAAAATATCTCCTCATCAGTGTGGGCATAAATTTACGGTCGTTTGTTTGTCTGTTACAGATCACGTGCGAGAATTGTCCTGCGGCCGAATGTACTACAGGACTTTTCACTTGGATGAAAATCGTGACACATTATACGTCGGTGCCATGTAAGTTTCATTTGTCATTCTCACACGCCACAGTTCCTATTTTTCAACTCCTCCGTCTTCCCCGCGCAACAACAACAACAACAACAACAAAAACACCCTCCGGACACCGATTTTTTTCACTCTTTTCTCGGCTACTCTAAGGCTCGAATCTTAATTTTCCACTTTTTTTTTTTTAATTTTACTTTTTCACGTATTATTATTATTATTATTATTACACGCTCAACGCTCAACAGGTTCGCAATATTAAACAATACTTACTCGCTGGTTACACACCGAACTATATGCGTATATATGCGTGTAAGGTCAAAGGAATAATAATCCGCAATTATTCATACACATACGTACATTCGTGGTCATAGTTATGATATTTTACAATGTCATAAAAACACAGGTTTTTAACAGGCGCGTATTTATGGGGGGAACTGCTGACGGAGGCCCCCCGAAATTTCAGGAAATTTTTTTTTATTCCTATGCGCCGCATAGGACGTAATGTTTTTGTTAAAAAAATTATTACAACAACGTTTTTTTGTCGTTTACACGAAATACCGACGAAATTTACGTACTGTCCCTGTTTAAATAATAAAAACGTGAAAAATATCATCGAAAAAATTATATTTCGTCGTATCTTCCATGATTTTTATATCTTATAGAATGCGTTTGGCGGCCTCTAATCTGCGGTCATATTTTGATTGATGTCCGCGTTCCATGTATTAAGTTCAGTGCGGTACGCGGTTAAAGTGTATTATTTGAGTTTGTAATACTTCCTAAAAAAAAAAAATTCTTATCTCCTATTGGATATTCATTAGTCGGTCCTGGAATAAACACGTCAATAAAAAATAATATTCTCCACATATATTTAAAACACTTCCTTTCCATGCGCAAATACCATTAGAATAATAATTATTCGAACGCGTGGCTCTGTTGAACATCACAATTTAGTTCTTTAGCGAAACGCAAATCGAAAAAAATCGAAAATACTCGTGGAAATCTAAATTGATCACGGCACGTGCAGGTGGTATGTACAAAAAGTTTTGGAAAACGTAGAAATAGTAAAAAAAAAATAAATTTTATGCAAATTAATAAATGAGCGATACGTGGTTAGGTCAGACAGTGCCGCCGCTAGGTTTTGCGGGACCCTGGACGTGGGCTCATGGAAGAGGGCAAGATCCTTATACCCCTAGCTTTTTTTAAAATCCGGCTTAGTATAGAATAACAGAACTATAGATTTATAATTTTTATTAAATGTCAGTGTGTTTCGCGGTATTAAGGTGTTAATTAAAGACCGCGGGGTTCATAAAAATCAAAACAAGCCTGGGACCCAGGACATATGTCCCATTTGTCCTTCCCTAGCGCCTGCAATGAGGTTCGGTAACGGCGCGAATTGGGTTAAAAAAAAAACAGCGGTCCCGTTTCGTAAATTTCTATCCTCGCACCGTAGCTATCAGCCCGGTCCCGAACGGATATCGCGTTGCGAGGATAACCCGTTATTTATTGTCGCACGATCGACGCAGCGAACGCGATATCCTGCGATAGGATAAATACGCTTTTTTTCGGGGAGGGGTGTAAAAAAATATTGTGTGCTGGGCAAACATTTTTTTTTTTTGCAATCGTCCTCTCGGGTTGAGATGTTTTTATTTCTCCCCCCCCACACCGACGCCGTACGACGCGTGTGTTTGTTGTATAAACGAAAATTTCAATATAATCTCGCGGCGCGCGGAGAATTCCCCGGTCGCGGACCGAACGGTTCGCGCGCATATATCGTCCTCGGCGTTCGCCTAACGATACGTGACGCGCGTTCCTGCCGCAGGAAACCGAAATATTATCATTGCCGGCGTGGTCCCTTGATCCTGTGTATGTGTGTGTGTGTGTGTGCTGTACGCGTTAAGGGATCGTTGCGAGTTTCCCAGCACGCGCGCGCTCGCTCCTGCAACGCGGTTTCCGTTTATGATTTCACCGTTTCCCCGGAGGAGAAGACCGCGCGCGCGAAAACGAGAAGAGAATTTCTTTTTTTTTTTTTAAATTCTAAGTGGATCGAGATATGTATTTTACAATGATGTGGATTTTTTTTTTACCCCAAAATTCTGCCAAAAACAGTGCTCCGGAGTCGTCGTATGTCTTGCAAACCGCATCTAGTTATGGTAATTTACAGAGGTCATTTTCGATTTTCTCGGTACTTTTTTTTGAAAAAAAAATTTTTATGTAAATACGCGATTCCGTCGAAATCGATTATTATCGCGTTATTTCTTCGTAATTTCGAAACTATAAAATTGATGCGTCCGTATTGTTGATATTCGCAACCGAACATGATTTATAATACATAGTAATAAAAAAAACTCTTAAATCTTTATACGAGTGATTCGCGCTGTTCGCTACTTTTTTGATATTATATATTCTGACGCAATATCTCGCAGTTGTATCTTTTTACGGCACTCGGAATGATAATAAAATCGCCGTTTTTAACCGTATCAATAAAATGAATTCCAGTTTGCGAAATCTAAAAACACGCTAATAGTCAACAAGCCACGTAAAAAAATTAAAACATTAAACTGCTCGTCTACAAAACCCTCAAAAAAAAACCGATTCGGACCTACGAAACCTTCAATTATTGGAAGGAAACGCTAAAATTTAGCGCTTATGCAATAATATTTTGTTCCGATCAATGTTTTTACGATATTTTTTTTTTTTGATAATATTTACTAAAACTATGCGCTACAATTATTATTTATTTTAGATTTTTTTATCCGAAATAGCCATTTTGTAATTATTAATTTAAAATCATTACAGTTTATATTAATATTACAGTTTGTTTCGCACCAACTCGATTGTGGCACGGACTCTTGGACAATTTATGCGGGTTTCTCAATAACGTCGGGGTATGGCAGCTAGTGCTGTGAAACGCGTGGATCGTCTGCGGAATTTTTTGGAAATTTATAAAAACCGGCTCACGAGAGAACGCGCCCAAAGTATATTTTGAATTCCAACAAACTCTTAAAGATTGTTTATAAATCGACGACGTAGCCGCAGTAATTAAAATTTTCTACGTTAAATTTTTCGAAACGTTATAATATGTTCATAACGGTTATTTTGATAAATAAATAAAAAAAAAAATGAGAATACGTGATATTCCTCGTGATCAAAAACAAATTAATAATATAGATACATCGCTCCGCTCAGAATCTAATATGTTAATATTATCTCAAAATATTGTTTTAGATACTCGAAAATTATCGTAAGGATAACATAATATAATTGTCGTTGCGTTTGTCCGATGTTATTAAGATATACGTACATTTTTTGTTTTAGTATAATAAATGTATGGAAATTTTGTCTGGAACAGGATAAAATAATTGCATTATTGTGGGCTATACTGAATGTAATTATGGTTACACGTATAGCGTACGCCTTTACACGTAGTAAACGCGCGTGCGGCGTTTAAAATATCTCCTCATCAGTGTGGGCATAAATTTACGGTCGTTTGTTTGTCTGTTACAGATCACGTGCGAGAATTGTCCTGCGGCCGAATGTACTACAGGACTTTTCACTTGGATGAAAATCGTGACACATTATACGTCGGTGCCATGTAAGTTTCATTTGTCATTCTCACACGCCACAGTTCCTATTTTTCAACTCCTCCGTCTTCCCCGCGCAACAACAACAACAACAACAACAAAACACCCTCCGGACACCGATTTTTTCACTCTTTTCTCGGCTACTCTAAGGCTCGAATCTTAATTTTCCACTTTTTTTTTTAATTTTACTTTTCACGTATTATTATTATTATTATTATTACACGCTCAACGCTCAACAGGTTCGCAATATTAAACAATACTTACTCGCTGGTTACACACCGAACTATATGCGTATATATGCGTGTAAGGTCAAAGGAATAATAATCCGCAATTATTCATACACATACGTACATTCGTGGTCATAGTTATGATATTTTACAATGTCATAAAAACACAGGTTTTTAACAGGCGCGTATTTATGGGGGGAACTGCTGACGGAGGCCCCCCGAAATTTCAGGAAATTTTTTTTTATTCCTATGCGCCGCATAGGACGTAATGTTTTTGTTAAAAAAATTATTACAACAACGTTTTTTTGTCGTTTACACGAAATACCGACGAAATTTACGTACTGTCCCTGTTTAAAACGGGACTTTCGTCGTTTTGTGTCCTGCAATCTCAAAGTAAATAATAAAAACGTGAAAAATATCATCGAAAAAATTATATTTCGTCGTATCTTCCATGATTTTTATATCTTATAGAATGCGTTTGGCGGCCTCTAATCTGCGGTCATATTTTGATTGATGTCCGCGTTCCATGTATTAAGTTCAGTGCGGTACGCGGTTAAAGTGTATTATTTGAGTTTGTAATACTTCCTAAAAAAAAAAAAATTCTTATCTCCTATTGGATATTCATTAGTCGGTCCTGGAATAAACACGTCAATAAAAAATAATATTCTCCACATATATTTAAAACACTTCCTTTCCATGCGCAAATACCATTAGAATAATAATTATTCGAACGCGTGGCTCTGTTGAACATCACAATTTAGTTCTTTAGCGAAACGCAAATCGAAAAAATCGAAAATACTCGTGGAAATCTAAATTGATCACGGCACGTGCAGGTGGTATGTACAAAAAGTTTTGGAAAACGTAGAAATAGTAAAAAAAAAAAAATTTTATGCAAATTAATAAATGAGCGATACGTGGTTAGGTCAGACAGTGCCGCCGCTAGGTTTTGCGGGACCCTGGACGTGGGCTCATGGAAGAGGGCAAGGTCCTTATACCCCTAGTTCTTTTTAAAATCCGGCTTAGTATAGAATAACAGAACTATAGATTTATAATTTTTATTAAATGTCAGTGTGTTTCGCGGTATTAAGGTGTTAATTAAAGACCGCGGGGTTCATAAAAATCAAAACAAGCCTGGGACCCAGGACATATGTCCCATTTGTCCTTCCCTAGCGCCTGCAATGAGGTTCGGTAACGGCGCGAATTGGGTTAAAAAAACAGCGGTCCTGTTTCGTAATTTCTATCCTCGCACCGTAGCTATCAGCCCGGTCCCGAACGGATATCGCGTTGCGAGGATAACCCGTTATTTATTGTCGCACGATCGACGCAGCGAACGCGATATCCTGCGATAGGATAAATACGCTTTTTTTCGGGGAGGGGTGTAAAAAAATATTGTGTGCTGGGCAAACATTTTTTTTTTTGCAATCGTCCTCTCGGGTTGAGATGTTTTTATTTCTCCCCTTCCCCCCCACACCGACGCGTGTGTTTGTTGTATAAACGAAAATTTCAATATAATCTCGCGGCGCGCGGAGAATTCCCCGGTCGCGGACCGAACGGTTCGCGCGCATATATCGTCCTCGGCGTTCGCCTAACGATACGTGACGCGCGTTCCTGCCGCAGGAAACCGAAATATTATCATTGCCGGCGTGGTCCCTTGATCCTGTGTATGTGTGTGTGTGTGTGCTGTACGCGTTAAGGGATCGTTGCGAGTTTCCCAGCACGCGCGCGCTCGCTCCTGCAACGCGGTTTCCGTTTATGATTTCACCGTTTCCCCGGAGGAGAAGACCGCGCGCGCGAAAACGAGAAGAGAATTTCTTTTTTTTTTTTTTAAATTCTAAGTGGATCGAGATATGTATTTTACAATGATGTGGATTTTTTTTTTACCCCAAAATTCTGCCAAAAACAGTGCTCCGGAGTCGTCGTATGTCTTGCAAACCGCATCTAGTTATGGTAATTTACAGAGGTCATTTTTCGATTTTCTCGGTACTTTTTTTTTTGAAAAAAAAAATTTTTATGTAAATACGCGATTCCGTCGAAATCGATTATTATCGCGTTATTTCTTCGTAATTTCGAAACTATAAAATTGATGCGTCCGTATTGTTGATATTCGCAACCGAACATGATTTATAATACATAGTAATAAAAAAAACTCTTAAATCTTTATACGAGTGATTCGCGCTGTTCGCTACTTTTTTGATATTATATATTCTGACGCAATATCTCGCAGTTGTATCTTTTTACGGCACTCGGAATGATAATAAAATCGCCGTTTTTAACCGTATCAATAAAATGAATTCCAGTTTGCGAAATCTAAAAACACGCTAATAGTCAACAAGCCACGTAAAAAAATTAAAACATTAAACTGCTCGTCTACAAAACCCTCAAAAAAAAAAAAAACCGATTCGGACCTACGAAACCTTCAATTATTGGAAGGAAACGCTAAAATTTAGCGCTTCCAAAACATTAGAAATACATGTCTATAAGAGATTCACGCCTTAACTCTCATTCTCTAATCCTAAACTTGCGGCAGTTATTCCCGCGGGCAACCCCTCATAGACGCCTTAAGCGTAAATGGTTTAGAGACCTACTATAATCATACAACGGTCTTTGAAGAATCAAAAAAAAATGTATATACGTATACGTATAAGAATGCTTAAAAAAAAAAATCTTAGGAAGTTTCGCTAATTTTTTTTTATCCCCTCACTGCATACTCTTATTTTACTGTATACAAGTACAGATCGTGTATTTACTTATATAAAAAATATATACATACATAATATTATTCGACGAGATTCGACTTTTCTTCTTTTTTTTTTTTTTTTTGATATATACCCGGACGTGCAATAAAAATGTCAACACGAAAAGGTCGCCCCAAAGGCTAAACGGTGGTGCCGTTAGCATTTCCGTAACAACAGCTGTGTGTACAACGCGATGCAGTGTTCGCCCGTCGGGCGCGATAAAGAGAAAAAAAAACCACACAAAGCACATCTCATTACCAAAGAAAATCGATATATTTCATATCAGTTTATTATTATTGTATACGAGTCCAGTGTACACGGTTGCTCGAACTTTTTATCGTCACACGCAATATTATTTATGTCGATAAAATAATAATACTGCAGGTTATGATGTCGTCTGTACTAGATAAAACGCGTATTGAAGAAATTTCTATGGACGCCCGCTATGCGCTTAGCATATCTTATTATACATTTTGTAAATCGCTTATTCAAAGAAAAAAAGAAAACGAAAACAAAAAAATCCGATAAGTTACACATAACCGGCTGCAGGTTCCACCGTCTGACTTATGAAATCCATTCCAAACAAATTATCCAATCCGTTACGTTTTACACGACGAATTCGGAATTCATACAATCACTCATCCGCCATTTTCATATACATATATACTTTTCGATTAAACGTTTTTTTTTAAAAATATTTTTATATTACGTAATATAAAAATAATCACCAATAATTGCTGACAGTTTTAACTGGGTTTTAAAATAAAAAATCGTATTTCTTTTATAATTCTATACCGCGCTATAAGTATACCTACTCGACTGTCCAAAACGACATTATGTACCTGTTTAAAGCATACTAGAAAATTCGGACTCGACCATTAAACCGGTGAAAACCGACTAGGATTCGCGAATAATATTACAAGAACCGTCTAGATCGATATAAAGTACAAAAATCATTGAGGGACGAGACCTGTGATTGTACAGTGATACGGTCGAAGGAACGTCGACTTTGGCGGAAAAATAATAATATAATAAAAAAAATCTCGCGAAAAATCACTTTAAGCCGACGACGGACAATTCGAGCGAATTTGTTTTGCTACGAAACTGACAAACTTATTTATCGACGGCCGACAGTCGAGACGCCAAATTCTATTTCTACTGCTCTGTGATAACGCAATTTTCTTTCGTAAAAAATCATTCTATCCTCGGACAACATAATACAAGTCCCGGACAACGGTGTAAACCCCTTACTATATTGCACGGCGTTTGACAACTGTTGTGTATATTACGTTTTACAGTAAGCCCGTTTAACACAATACGAGTGAAAAGCGAATAAGCCGGTCAATTTTAGTGATTGAGAAAATAAATTAACTCGTTAAGTCGCCGTCGTTACAACGGGAGTTTATGGCTACTTCTTGAAGTCATTTGCGCGTAAATACGCGCTATATTACACGCTTTTGTATTCACACTAATTCGCCGTTTTATCGTTGGTTTTCATGGCTGTATAAATATACAGTTGTTCGATTCTTATTATTGAAAAACATCTCCCGTATGAGATGGCGAACGATATTCGCTGATCATTCAGTGAACAAATTAAGGAGTTAGAATCGCGTTATTAACTCGTTAGATTTTGTAGTAAATTACTTCATAGAAATGTATGTTTGTGTACATTTCGAATCAGCGTTTCGTACTTGAACTCAACTAGTCAATTAATTTGTTCATTAACTAATTGACTTGACTAGTTCACTATATTAAATAAGATTGGTGACATAGCGTCCCCTGTCTTAATCGATTTAACTAAAATTGGGTCTGTGTTTATATTCCCCACCTTAACTTTGACAAATGTTTCCAAAATGCTTATCCCAACCAGTTTTATAAGCTTGTCCTGAAAATGGAATTCCCTCAAGATATTTATTAGACTTTCTCTATGTATGCTATCATACGCCTTCTTAAAATCTATGAAAAGAACATGTATTTCTCTATCAAACTCCCAGGTTTTTTGATATATTTGTCTCAAAATAAATATCTGGTCTGTAGTCGACCTTCCCGGTCTGAAACCGCTTTGGTAATTGCCAATAATTTGTTCTGCTTTTGGTTTTATTCTTGTTAATAAGCAATTTGAGAAAATTTTATAAGCCACATTTAAGAGGGCTATCCCACGATAGTTATTGCAGTCTTGTTTACTTCCTTTTTTATGAATTGGACAAATCACCGCTGTCTTCCACTCTTTAGGCATTTTTTCAGTTGTCCAGACCTCATGAATTATCTTCCATAACCACAATACCATTTCTTCTCCCCCTTCCTTTAAAAGCTCTGATTGAATGTCATCCTCACCGGGGGATTTGTTATTTTTTAGCAAGTTTATCTGTAATTTAATTTCCTCTAAAGTGGGTTCTTCACAATCTTGTGATTCTTGAATTTCCTGATTAAAATAGAAGGTTTCATTCGGTTCTTCACAGTTCAACAACTTTTCAAAGTAATTAGCCCATTTCTTTGCCAGCTCTTCACTTGTCGTTATCAGGGAGCCATCATCATCCCTTAGAAATCTTTCTTTCTTTTTGTATCCACCTCTGAGGTCATTCACTCGCTTATACATATCCCTAGTTCTGTGTGTTTTATAATCAAGTTCTGCTGTTTCTAATATATTTTGAACGTATTTTCTCTTTTCACATCTCAGTATCTTACTGGCTTCCTTTTGGCGAGTT
This sequence comes from Slavum lentiscoides, assembly GCA_032441835.1. Lineage (NCBI taxonomy): Eukaryota > Metazoa > Arthropoda > Insecta > Hemiptera > Aphididae > Slavum > Slavum lentiscoides. The sequence goes on from CM063713.1 coordinate 2,511,424, forward strand.
CTAAATCTTCTCAAAGTTATTTCGTTGTTAGTGTCAATTAACCACTCTTGTCTAGCTAGTTTTCTTCTTTGCACTGCTTCTTCACAAATCGTATTGAACCATGGTTTTGTCTTCGATACTTTTTTTCCCAACACTTTCGTTGCTGCCTCACTTATACTTTCTTTTACATGTTCCCATGTTTTATCAACATTTACGTTTCCTTCCATATCTAGTTTTTTACTTTTAATAATATTCTGAAAGCACTCTACATACTCTTTGCATCTTTGTTTGTCCGTTAGTTTATTTATATCAGTTCGTCCTCTGTTTGTTAGATTACATTTCTTACACTTCTTAATTTTTACTTTCATCCATATACCAACCAGTAGGTGGTCCGAGTCCATATCAGCTCCCCGTAAGGTTCTTATATTCATAATACTATTTTTGAATCTATTATTTATTAGGACGTGGTCAATTTGGTTTTTGTGTCTCCCATTCGGCGAGATCCATGTATATTTATGTATGTCTTTTCGTTGGAACATAGTACTTTTGACCACCATTCCCTTTCCTAAGGCGAAGTCGATTAGTTTAATACCATTATCGTTGGTGCTGGTATGTAGGCTGTAGTTTCCAATAGTCGATTTGTAGCATTCTTCACGTCCTATTTTTGCATTGAAATCACCCAGTACTAATTTTATATCTCCTTTTGACATGTTAAACGTATCTTCTAGTGTTGCATAAAATAGCTCTTTTTCTTCCTCATTTTTATCCTCTGTTGGTGCATGCGCGTTGATTAGTACCATGTCAAAATTGTCTGTTTTAAGGGTTAGAGTTGTAATTCTAGGATTTATATCTTTAAAATCCTTTACTGAATGTATAATTGATTCGTGCACAGCAAAACCGGTTCCCAGTTTATGACCTTTTTCGCATTTTCCGTTGAAGATGGTTGTTTGCGACACTTTTGTTGACCCGGCATCTTCCCATCTAATTTCTTGAAGTGCTACACACTTCGTTCCATATTTTTCTAATTCCATGACCAAATCCAAAGCCGCACCTGGTTTGTGCAGAGATCGCACATTAAATTATCATCATTGGCTCAAATTAGTTTAAAATTTTGTTTAATCGTTCGGTTAAGTTAAAACGCAGTCGACAAATGTAGGACTCATTTTAGCCGTTCATCATTTTGTCTGAGGATAACCGATTGCTTCGATTCATCAGTGTTGGCGATTCGCGATCGTATTAAAATTTGGTTTTAATTTCAATTTATCGTGAGTTTGGCAATTTTTCTCTGAACACACTAACCGTCTTAAAAAAAAAATAATAATTTAGGTTACCTAATACCTAATATTAAAAAAAAGCGAACAGGGTAAAATTTTATTGTCGAGTAATTTAAAAAAAAAACTTTAGATTTTATATCTAAATGTTAAATAAACTTTTTTTTAGCTCAATTAAGTTAATTTATTTTTCGGTGTAAACTTTAAACTTAATCGGTAAAATTTATATTCAGTTAACTTTAACTGAACGCATTTAGGTTAACTTAACTAAGTCCATTTTTTCCCATTTACTTGACCATCTTTGAACATTATAATAATATGTCGTCGCAGCAAGACCGATTATTTTTCGATATTATTTGTGAATTATACGCCGCGCTAACAATTAACAAACTATTATACATAATAATATAATTGCGTTCGAAATGTGTCCGACGAGATCAATATTATAAAATAAAAAAATAAATACCGAGAACGTTAAATATTATAATTTATCGCGAATTCTCGAGCCAAACGGTATATTGTTTAATGCCGATAAAAGAATGTCTGAATATTTGCGAATACTTCGCTATTATGTCAAAAATAATCACACTTTATTATTTCGCGTATACCTATTATAAGTTGTGTGCGGAATAAAATCGAATACCAATTGTGGATTTTTTTTTCACGGTAAATTTGTTGAATCCAAATAATAATCGACGTTTGCGAGTGGAAATCTAATATAACGATTCCGCTTTTTCCACTGGTAGGTACGGCTTTAATTTCGATTCCTCTACCACACTGCATTCGGTATGACTATACGCAGCTTCCGTGAATTATTTAGAACCGTACGCGAATCTAGAACCTATTATATGGTTTTATGCGGCCCATAAACGGGATATACAGTCATTTGTTTCGTTTTTTTTTTTCTTCTCATTTCTAATGTTACGACTTGAAGAATTTTTAGTGGCATTTGAGATAATATTAACGGCCGTTCAAGTATAAACACGTCGAGGATTTTATAGCCCTCGGTTTATTTCTACCGCGGCGTGCCGTTTATTTCGCCCGAACTATATATATATATGGATGTATATCCTGCGTTTTTCCTTAAAAAGGGGTATACTTTCCATCCCTCGGTTTCCTCGGCCTCTCCCGCATCCAGTTCGGCTCGATTTCATACGATTAAGATAAAATAACGCTCGAGCGCGACAACAAAGTATTACCACCCGATCGCGGTTCTATATGTACGCGGCCATTACGACCTGGCAGATTTTGACGAACCGCGAATGCTTTCGGACCGATTTTTGTATTATATTAACACGATCGGATATCGGATGTCACGTGGCCCCAACAGAATATCGGGTTCGTGCCGGTGATTATTTTTCAAACGTGAAATCAACACGATAATACCCGTTCGGTTTTAATATTGAAATATAATGGTAGCGATAATTCGTTAGTACTCATCACTCGGTCGGACTCCGCAGATAAAATGCTGGATTTAAACCCGTACCACGTCGTACGCATGATTCGCATGAATGCGGGATTGCGGAGGAAACGTAATAATTGTCTGGCTTGTCGTTGACACCAGTGATTACCAATGTACGTGCGTTCAGTCACATTTCGCGTAATTCTACGTAGAAAATGCGCGGCTCTAATTTAAGAAATGAGTAATTGTAAATGAAAGATTTCACTAATAATCTGTACAATAATTCAATTATTGTAACGTTTGTTAATTATTTTGATCGTGGACGTAATGATGCTGAAATTCACATTTGGTTTCTTTTTAATTTGATAACAAATTTTTCATCAAATTTTAATCTGAATTACCTATACTATCGCTCTGTTTTGGCGATAAGGAAAGATAAAGTATGGTGAGGTGGAGGCGAGAGGAGAGATGTGATACGAAGAAAAAGGCGATGGCGGTGAAGGGATGAAGGTGAGAAGTCAAAGAAGGAGAGGTTTTAAAGTCATACGCACTTTTGAAAAAACATTAAAACGAACACTGCAGGTTGACACGAGTTTCGGGACTTTTTCCCGCCGTGACTCGGAGTCCAAGGTACGGTTGACTCGGTGGTTTTGAAATACTCGTCCGAATTGTATTAACTGCCCGTACGTTAATTTTAGAAGAAGAAAAAAACTTAAATAATACTATAAATCCACGCGCGCAGTAAAATGCGTGTGAGGAGAAAATGTTTTTTTTTTTTTCGTTAAAAACGTAACGAACGACTCACTGCGCCAAGCGTTCGGGTGTAATGCCAAAAAATCAGTCAATCCGGATTTCCTGCACGGGGCATAGAAAACGTTTTAAAAGGACGGGCGAGACGTTTTCGGTTTCCTATTCACGCGCTCGCGCACGAGATAAGTCGTCTCCGGGTCGTAAAATAAACGCCATTTGCGATAAAAGTTCTTGCGTTAAAAACTTTATTTCATATATATATATATATACTTTTTTTTTTTTTTAATACATTCGGCTCCCTTCAGTCCTCTTTCCCGGGGTTTCGGTCGCTCCGGAAACGGAAGGTCCGGTTCCCGTTGACCGCTACAGATTTATTATTGCATACAGTGTATTATATTCTTCGTATACGCCTTGTACTACGCTCAGCTCTTATATATACAGTCGACTCTTCGGAAACACACTCGGTCGACCCTTTTTTTTTTTTTGGATCAATCGCCCCGACGAGTTTTGGGATCGAGTCGACTACGGTGTACGGGCAGTAGTGCGCACACCAGCCACAGGACATCCTGTCGAGCGAACCGCCACCGCCGTACTGAGAACGATAACCGGAAAAGTTTTCCTCTCTTCTTAGCGTAACACACCACACTATTGTTTCGCCGTTATAAAATGGTATATTCGGTTTCTTTTTTTCAAATATCTACGCGCGTCTCACTTAAATAACGTCGCAGTCCGGTGGAAAGTTTAATCGAAATACGTAACGAGAACGCAAAAAAAAAAAATCGGTAGAAAAAAACTTAATGTTGTCTTCTTCTTCTTTCAGTAATATTTAACGGGCGTGTACAATAAGTTTTTTTATTTAAAAGTTAACCGTCTAAAGTATTTTCCGATTATCGTGAAATATCAACTGTAATTCGAAAAAAATAAAAAATGAAATTCCTTCGACGCGTTCAATATATTTTTTCGCTCAATGATAAGGATTCGGAAAAGGATTCGAAATCGTAGGGCATTTTTGACTACAGACGGACTTTCTCATTATTACATTTTTTTTCTCCATATTTCGATCTTGAGATCATCAAAAATTGAGTATTAGCAATTGTTGTTCTTTAATTGCGTTCAATTAATTTTGGAAAGATCTATGAGAAAATTTCTTGTCGATCCGGTGGTACGTTGGAAGTACGAAACGTCTATTTTACTTATGTTTAGTGTGTGGAAGGAGAGAGAGAGAGAGAGAGAGAGAAAGAATACTCGAGTCCAATCGCCTGTAACAGAAGAAAAATAATAATCCTTATTTTATAAAGGGTTGAATTTAGAAAATTCATTTTTAAAATAAAATAAATATTACGCCTATAATTAGTCCGAGTATTAAACATTATAGCGTATAGAAGATATCCTAGGAGTAACTGAGCAGCAGAAAGTACACGTTTCATTGACTAATATTGTCATCGCCATTACAACAGTAACACTGTAATTATATTTCAGAACATTTTCCCTCCTGCAACACAAATTCTAGCACGTATATTGTATCTTTACCTACCTCTGCCTTGTTCGAGAAAATACTGATGACGTATTTTACAAAAAAAAAAAAAAATATTCAAAGTAGTTTTAAGCCAAATGGGTATGTTTACAAGCTTTTTCCACCGTTATTCTTAGACTATAGGAGATTTGATCATTTCTCATTATATGAATTTAATTAATTTTACGATTGAATTTTTTTTTTAAATTTGTATTGTGTCTCGCAACAATCGTTAACAAAACGCGACATTTCTATAAAACTCAACTCCGCATAAAAACACGGTCCGATAAACTTTCGTAAATGGACGTTCGATATAATCTAATAAAATTAATCTTTACAAGTCGAATTATAGACCGTAACATCACGTCCCAAAACAAACTTCGCGTACCATAACTTTGGTAGTCAAGTTAATGGTTGCACGCGTTATTTCTAAAAAAAAAACGCGTTGGCAAATAGAAACACACAAGCGCACATACTCGTATTTATAATTATGATAGACAGCTGATATTGGAACGGACGTGTGTACACGACAAGATTAGTGTCGGAGTTTTACACCGTGCAGCGGGCGGTTATATGAGTCGTGACTTGGATGTTTAACGTACACTTAAGTCACTCGACGTCTCGACTTATATTTTGTGTAAGCCGACCACGGACTGTACGGACAATCGAATCTGTGAAAACTCCACGAACGTTTATTTTGTATTGTCCGTTGGAAAACGTTCGGTGTTATTGGCGGTTTAGCAGGAAGAGTTTGAAAAATAATAATTATTTCATCGAGTCGATAGTATAGCAATATTTCTGTTCATTTCGACTTATATTGACTATACGACGTAATACACTCTCCGCGTTATTATTATTATTATTATAATACCATATTGCAGTTCGCTGTCGGAAACTGTTAATAGTTACGCTCGGAGTACGTTGTTCAACTACACACACACACACAGTATTATACCGGTATAATGCGATCGAATTCAAATTCCCGTAAAAATAATATGATTCGTTTCAACAACAAGAATAATAATATGATCAATTTTGTAATATGATCAATTTCGACCGGAGAAAAGAATCTATTATTGTACCGAGACAAACATGCAGATGTAGAAAAGTACAAGAACAACGTGTATGGAATGTAAACGAAACGGCAATCAAGAACGAGGAACGAAACTAGTCACCAGATAGCGCTGCAGTACAACAAAGAGAAAGTGTCCGAAAGGCGCATAAATAGCGGTCAGTAACGAGCAAACCACTCGGCCACGGTACAATCAAACGAGGACTATACACCTCTTAGGATGGAACCTGAGATGGTTTTGAAACGTCAGGAAAAAATTGAAAACGTAGATGTTTCCGAAAAACATAATAAAAGTTTAATTGTTTAATACATGAAAGTTTTAATAAAAATAATATGATTTTACGATCGAATTTTAGGTTAGATACATTTCATAGTAAATGACACATTTTCGTAGTTGCTGAAATCGTGGAAAATTTTTAAACCACCTCTACTCCTTTCACAATTCACATTCGAGATTGTATATTATCTTCAGATTTTTTTTCAAATCTGTATTTGTCTAAATATTTTCTCGGTTTCAAAATCGTATCTGTAACATGACGTCACAAAACGTATTGTGACTACACAGTTATCTGAAGCTAACTCGCATGATTTCTGATATATCGTTTATTTCTGTAAAAACCGCAATGTTATACAGTAAACGCGACGAAAAACAAAGTGACTATTTAAAATATTTAATGGTAAATTTTCGAAAACCCTAGGATTTAAATAGGCGAAAAAATCTGTTGTAGGGGTGCCAAAGACGACTCCTTCTCAGCAATCCCAAGTCGTGCCTGTAATTTGTACGTTATTAGTTTACGTTTTCTTTATTGTCGTTATAAAAAATGTTATTGGAGTTTTACGATGCGATACAATAAAAAACTCCGAAGTACCCGCTCAAAAGTTTTCAACTGGATATTATCGTGTGTCACGCGGAATACGATAAACATATTACGGAAAACTATTAAATGTTTTGTGAAACGGTCGAAACAACCGTGCCCGTTTTACTACGGGGCTTAATTAAATCGATAGAAAACACTTGCGCTACAGCGTTTTGAGCATTTCAACGCGTGCAAGAATCGTCGCAAAACGACTTTTCACACGTACTCTGTTTGACAGTCCTGTCAAATATCTCGAAATATTCGCGGCTTACTATGTAATATTATTATTGTTTATAAAACGTAGTGGTGCACGCGTTGGATTGTCGTTTTAATAACGCGCGCTGCACTCGCGAAACGTTCTATTTTTTTATCACATATGCGGTCGGGATTATTAATATTCGCTTAAACCGCGTATGCGGTCTACCACAGTATTGAAAATCTACTGATTCCTAACTAATAACACTTGTCATTCGTATTTTGGACGATTTCCCTCTGACACTTTTCAATCCGCGCCGTGTACCGTTTTATTCGTCACCTTCCATTGGCCCCATACGCATTATTGTTTTAAATATTTTAATCGCAGCCTTCCCCGGTGATGCTATCTCTGTTCCGCGCCGTTTCCCTCCACTATCAGTCCTAGTAATAAACCTTCGCGTCTGCTCTATTTCGCTTTTGCTGAATGATCATTTTCCTAAAACCTTCTGTACTCTTTTATCTGTTATCCCATCCGTCCGGCTTATCTTTTCCATTCTTCTGTAACACCACGTTTCAAAAGCCTCGCTATCCGATTCTTTGTTCTCCTTTGTCGCAACAATCCGTGTTCCGCGTCCGTATACAGCGTAACCAAACCGATATGAAACTGCTGGTCACGATCGAATTGAAAACTTATATTTTCGCCTTACATTGAACAGTATCGAATTTCTGTTGCACCTCGGTGTTTAAACAGAAACAACTCGTTGCGGACGACGTGCAGATCCATAAATTCGCGAAAATCTAATAATTACAATGAGATATTCTACTGTTGTGGACAGTGGAGTCCGGCAGTAGTATTTGTACCGTGTAAATACGCGACAAGAGTGCTGCCCTCACCGCCGCTCCTGAAACTTCTGTCGGATAAAACCGATACTGCGCAAGCATTACTCCGATGTCTTGTACGTTATTTCGCTTGTTTTTGTTTTTCCGCGGTTTCGTCGATGCGGTGTTTCGGTGTGACTTACGACGGGTCATTTATACTTTACGGCATTTCATTAGCATTACAATATTATAGTGTTGACCATAGTTTGTCCCGCGCCATTGTATACGTATCTCGTATATTATATACCGTGCCAGTGTATGCGTGTGCATTATATTACACCGCGGCAGGCGAGGCCAAAAAGTCCATTAGTCCGACTAATCCTTTCCCGCGGGGTCCTCAAATAATGTAATATATTAAAACGCGTGTGTACTTAGAAAATTACCAACTCAACGTTTCCCGCGCGTCCTGTACTTAATGAACACTGCACACACACACACAATTCCCGCGTTTAATACTCTAGCGTTCGCCCGTCCTGACTGTAAAACGAATTTCACGACTTGTCGGATAGGTTTTTTTTTTTTTAGTTTTCAAACTCTGAAACGAAAAATTCATTAGGCGAATCGTTTCGGGGACTATATTATAATATTATCGTCCTAAACCGCGCGAATATCGTCTACATATTATATCGAAGCGCATCGTCGAGTTTTTTCGTGCGGTTTAATATCGCAAATCGCGAACATTCGCTCGTTGGGAGGTTTAAATTTCAATCGGATTTCTACCATCATCGGTTCCCAAAAGCAACGTCTTGTTCAGACGTCCACTCAGTGCGTGTTATGCATTTTGTTCATCGGAGTTGACGTCCAGTCTTTGATAATGTGCATCTTTGAAGTAGCGTTGTGTTGGCCGGCCTTCATTGCCTCGTTTCCTGAAATGTTACCTTCGCGAGCGTATAACGCCTCATCGACTTCATAAGGGTGTTCATACCGAAATGGTTTGTTAGTGACAATGACCAAATTTTAACCATATTCCACCAAAGGTAAATCTTTTTTCTCTTTTTGTCATTTTGTAGAAACAGTCTCCACGCGCAATTTCCGTTGTTTAGTTACAGTTTATTTTGGATTACGAATTTTTTTTTGCGCGCGCGAATATTGGTGGTCTAAACTGCGGCCGAAAACGATTTTTTTCACACACGGCCCGACCGCGCTTTTTCTTGCGTAGAACCATTTTGATCGGACACGACGCGCACGATTTGATCCGAAACAACGTATTAACATTGGAAACTTCGTGCCAACAGGCTGTCTAATAAAATATAGATATACTTGTCGTTGGCTTGGAGGGCACAGTTTCGCGACTGCTGCAGGTGCGATGCGACGTTATATTATAGCAGAATTGTGGAAAGGTGGAGAGGTTTGGGAAATGCAGCGACGTGTACACCAACCAGGACTGATTGCGACGAACAAGTCAAAAACGGTGATGAGATTTTGCCCCATACAGGAGAATCGGCCGAGTTAAGAAGATAACGGGGACGCGCCAGATTTGCGTTGCCTTAACGATTCCGGGCACACGTCCAGCAACGGACGGACTCGTTTCGCGCGATAGAACTGGCGGCCGCCGTCGGCGATTCGATTACCGAGGGCCCGGTGCGTATACGATTGAAAAACGATGCCCTGCCGACGGGATTACAAGAAGGCCCGCGCAAAGTCGAAAACAACGTCCTTTGGAACTGTTTTTTTGAATCCCTTCGTCCTTAACACACACGCGCGCGCGCAATAAAATACTCTCCTTGTTCGTTTCTTCGCTGCAGCAAAACTCGTTGCCGGTCGTCTGCAAAACGGTGGCGCTCTGCAGCGTTCCCCCCTCCCCCCCAAAGGTAAATTATTATAAAGGTATTTTAATAAACGGCTGAAATAAATGTGGAAAAAGCGTTTTTTACACTTTAAATTGATTTTTTTTTTCGCGCTTTTTACACTCGAGTGATTAAAAAAGCCCCAACATTAATTACTTTTGAAAATAATGCCCGTAGAATTTCATCTAGTGTCCGTAAATAATAAAGCGATTCGCGGATAATTATTATATTAATTATAAAATAAAGTACACGATTCCCGTGAAGAAAAAAAAAACGTATCCGGCATTCGATTAGACGAATTTAACGCGAATTTAATCATTTTAATTCAACTCGGTACCTGGAAGCGTTAATACATTTTGCACAAAAGGTAACTACGTTTTATATTATATACGTTTTTATATAATATAACAACGTTCTGAAAGTTCTTTTGGACTGGAACAAACTCCTTATAAATATTACATTTTTTTTTTTTTTTTACTCTTCTTAAAAGTTATGAAATTAAAACGTTACATTTGATATGGTTCTTATTTTTATAAAAATTATTATTCGAATAAATACGTATTCGAGTACTTTTTTAAAAAACGCGTTTGCAATGGTTAGTCGAGTAACGTAAAAGTATTAAAAAAAAATGTTTTTTTCTAAATAATATCGATTATTCGTGTTCGTACTTCCGAATCGAGAAACGGTGTGATTTGAAATACGTTTTAAAACCAAAACATTACTTCCGCCTACAGATACAAGCTATAATTCTTATAGTTTATTAGGACATTTTTTTTTTTTATATTACAAAAATTATTCTATAAAAAGAACCGGAATACTCAGGTGAGTAAGACGAGTATTTTTATTCGAATAAAATTACTCGAACAACGTGCGAGCTGACTGCGTCGAGTATGTTATGTGGTTTTTTAATAAAACTTTTCCACGAACGTATGTCGAACGAAATAAGTTTTTTTTCCCCCGACAATTAAGCGCGACGATTTTAAAATCGATTATGAAATTACGGCTAACTATTATAGAAAAAATAAAATCGGAATTATGCGAATTTGTTCGAGAAACTTTGAGTTCGCGTTTACAATATACCACTTAGTGCACTATTTTACGTTACATTATTTGCTATAATTAAACTTCGATTATTATTGATAACTTTTGTGTAAAATTACTTTGAAGAAAACACGTAATGCTCGAAGAACTTATTTATGAGTGAAAAGTTAATTTTTAACGCATAACGTGACTCAGTCTTAACTCTTGACTCGTTACAGCTTTGAAAAATTTCACAGGTAACCTATATAGGACGATAAAATATATTTTATGTACGACCGAGGTATAATGTGATAATTAGATTCTTTTTTTCATCGGTCTGACACGAAATTCGTAATATTTTAATTATCGGTTTAATATAACGGAAAACGTGCAATCGTATTTCACGGTTTCATAACAGTTTTCAATCGTGTCGAGAATACGTTGATATATTTTAGCATTAACGTTACAAACATCTCGTACACGTATTCTTTCTTGTTATTTTTCGTCATTTGTTTTGAATTTATCCGCGTGAAACCACGAATCGCGAACAATTATCATAAAAAAATGAATTTTTATCGAATAATAATGTTCGAATCCGTTACGTTTTAATTTGTATAGATTAGAGCCGAATTGATCGTACACGCGTTTACTAAAATCGAACGGGCTGTATTTTTATATAATGTCTACAAAAAAAAAAGTCTACTTTGGCCGAAATTCACTAGGTAATCTATCGTATCATTCTAAACGTTTCTCACTTCGAGTGTATTACTGGCGCTCCGCAGTACAGACAGTACTCAGTACGAAGAGTCACTTTTTATCTTATCGGATATTTTCCGCGCCGTTCTCTATTAAATATGAAAATATTTTTTTATTTTCAAGTATACGTATGAATTTTCGTTAACGTCGGAATAGAGTCGAAGCGTTAATTTTAGATTCAGAGCGGAACGTGGGATCTAGCGGTTTTACAATGATTTTTTTTTTCTATCCCGTGTACAGATTTTCGGCCAGAATGAGTGCTCCGATCTCTTCGATCACAGTTTGTTTCCGGCAGCAATTCGCATCTAATTGATACTTTAGAGAGATCATTTTCTCAATGGTTCTTTAACGCGACGCGATAAATTACCGAAAAATTACGAAAAACCGCTAAAAATGGGATTTCGTCAATATCACGTATAGTTTTTTCGCTACAATTTCGAAAATAATCATTCGTTTGTCTTGAAATTTTCCAACAAAATTGTATCTTTGTGCTATACAACTTTGAAAACATTTTCAAAAATTTTCGTTCAATTTTAGGCCATTTATAGCTATTTTTAGATTTTGAGGTGTTTTTCATTTGTAAAACAGTTAATTTTGAGTTTTTTGACTCGAAATTCGGACACAACGTCAGACGTATATTACTTGAATTTTGTACAGAAAATAGACAAAGTGTATTACGCCGAAGCTCCGCTCAGAATCGTTTTATCGAGATCAATGATTTATCATTGCTTTCAAATTTATAATAAAAACAAAACTCTCAAATCTATATCCAAGTAATTCACTTAAGCGATATCTAGAACAGCCCGCGGCTCGCTACCTATTTTTTTTTTTGCTTTTTTGCTTTATCGAGAAACGATTTTATTACACGATACGCGTGTAGGTACGAGGAGTACACGCGCCAGACCGACGACGGTGGCTTTTCTGACCTAACCGAATTTGAAGTTTCCGTGTGAACGGCGGCATACACACGTTCGGGGGGACATTTTCCAAGTTTCCGTGTCGGTGGAAAGAGAAAAAAAACACGAACACCCTTAAGCCTTCTCTGCCCACCCTTTCCCCCAAAGGGGTATTTTTGACACTGGTATACACGATAATTATTTGAACGTTCGTGACCGGATCGCAGAATAGATTTTTATATTATACGCGACGCACCTATACGTGCGCGGCGGTACGCTACATCGTATTCGCAGTCGATTCACGTCCGCGGAAAAACGTTTCCGTGTGGCAAACTCGTGTGTGGGTGTGTATGTACACGGCCCCGTGTGTGTGCACACACAAAAAAAAGTGAACGAGAGCACGCGAAAAAACCTAAAAAAAAAAAGAGCTTATAATATAATTGACGAGGTAAATAAAAAAAAAAAAATGTCGAGAAGGTTTTATTATTATTATTATTATTATTATTATTATTATTATTATTTATAGTGACGTCCGTTATTGATGTCAAATTTACCCTGTTGGGCGGTGTATACACGTGGGATTCGAAACTTCACGGCTGTAAACTTTTTAAAAGCAAATATTTTCGGAAAAAGTTTTTTTTTCGCTATATATATTATACGATTGAGAGAGAGATAGATAGATAGATAGAAAGAAAAACAATTTTTTTTTTTTTACTACCACGTCTTTCCGTTCGGATCGACGGACCTTTTAATTAGTTTATCTGTCGGCATTTCGTTTGTCACGGAAAGCGTACTCTTATCGCGTGTACCGTTGCAGCAGTGCGGCCGATGTGTTTGCGGATACACGACTTCCTTGCCGGCGGGAGGTTACATATAAATATATGCATTTTAATAAATTCGATAATTGTTTTTTTTTTTTATATTATCGAAATTTATTTATTTGATTATTATCACCTCGTGTACACGAGGTTGAACGGAACATAAGATTTTCGTTTTTTTTTTTTTTTTATTACCGACTACACACACACACCAGCTATCTGCGAGTTTGGCTATTCGTGTATTCGGGTTACATTTGAAATTTCTTCTTCTATGACCTCTGTTCAAAGTTGTTTATACGTCTTTTACCTCTTTTCTCGAGGTCTCCGATTCGATTTGGTGATTTATATTTAATTCCATACGAATTATTCGATTTTCGATTAAACGTTTCCTCGAATTACCTAGAACGGAGGTTTCCAAACATTTTATAAGTGGGTCTCTATTTTTGAAAACTTTCAAATTTTGGGTGACTCGCCCAAATCATTTTATATATATATATATATATATAATATTTAGATAATTAAAATATTAACATTTTATTTTCATAAAAATAATTTATATATATATAAATAAATAATATTGTATAAATTATGGTTTATTCGGTTTATTTGGTAAAAGAATGGTATTAAAAAAAAAAAATCGATTTATTATTAATCTAGATACTATTTATTAGTTGAATACAAAAGATGCGCTCGTTTTCCATTACTCTTATAATAAATTGCATGGATATTGAATAATTTGAGACGTAAGCGTTTGGACAATTGAAATTTTTTCTAAAATTTAGTTTGTTTATTGCAACAGTGGCCGAAAATCCATCTTCACAATATTATTGGAAAAATGTAGCGTGTAGCCGGGTCTTTATATAGCTTTAGCAGAAAGCGTTATTGTTGAGTACGTGTCGAACAGACGACCGGAACTCTAATAAATATTTACGGTCGAAACTCATTTTTAATGAATTCTTAACTCTTTTTCAGCTTATATTCGTCGTGTGAACGTTTTTCGCGACACATCAAAAACGTTATCGCGGACTATATTTGGAGGACCACTTTTTTTCTTTCTTTTTTTCCGAATTAATGTAACGCGTCATATTATTTTTACGTAAACGAATAAAATATAATAAGCGAACATTTTATAAGTGTACGAATAGGCCTTTTTCGTAGCCGTGTTGGATCGGGGTTTGAACAAAGTTTAAGTCGTAATAGTATTAGTATAGTAGCAGGAAATTTTCTTTTCCAACAAACTGTTAATACGCGCAAAGCGTCGCATTTGTATTTCATTAGCATTGCGCGCCGACTTACGAGCTTTAAAATGCCGCCCTGTAATTTTTTCTTTTTTGTTTTTTTTTCCGTCGAATTTAAGTTTTTGGAGTCCGCGTGTAGTTCGTTCAAAATATGCAAATACCTATGAAGCTGTTGGCGAGGAGAAAAAAATACGTTTCTTCGAAAATATCGCGTTATTGTGTATACCGTCGTTTTTCTGTTGCTTTACAGTCCGAAACTTTGCGCGTATTACACACGCTATACTCTCTGCCAACGTCGAGGTTCGCTATATTTATACGTCTTATAAGGTTTTAATTTAATTTTTTTTTTTTTGGCGCGCGGGTGCCCGTTATAAACGATACGTCGAACATTTTCCCGTAAACTTTTTCTTTTCTTGGCAAAAGGCTTGTGTCCGCGGCGTCGAGTTGCGCGCGTTAACTGTTAATTTAAAACGTTCTTTTTTTTTCTTCACCAAACACTTTATTAACGTCCTCTCCCGCTTCGAATCTCCACCCCCTCGCGGTTAAAAACTTTACGCATTTATTTATTCATTTTTTTATTATTTTTTTTTTTTTAAGAAAAACATTACAACTTCGGGGTAGGTACGAAACTTTTGACGAGTATATTCCGTCGGGGTAACAACTATTGCCGGCGCTGCTGCTGCTGCTGCTGCTGCTGCTTCGGTATGTACGAACTTTTGTTTCGGCAAAAACGTTTCGGATAATTTACAACTCGGCCTCCCCCCCCCACCCTCTGTTCGTTACGTTTTCGGTACGATATGACTGCGTACGGTTCTTATATCGCGTACACCGCGAGCCGAACTATTAATCAGCCGAAGTATGCGTGTCGTTGATAGTTCGACCTGACCTGTTAAAACACTCTTGCGAAACTATGTGTGCGAGTCTTTTTGCCGTCCGACTACGGAGAGAGTTTCGGTATTAAATACGTTCATTTTTATACGCGTATCGCGCGAGGTGTACACCTGAGTAACCTACATATGTACAGGCGTTTCTGTACAGGCTTTCCGGCTTTAGAATCGAAAAAATTAAAAATTAATTTATACTGGAAATCATCGACGAAAAGAAAAAAATGTCCCTACGTTTATAACATATCGGCGATATCGACGCCTGTCGTCTCGTCAACATTCCAAACTCGGGATGACTTTATTATAATTTGTTCGAATTTCCGAAATAATTTATTCGATTTCGCAAGGCGTTTTTAAATGCGAAACAATTCACTTTAGGGAATATAATAGGAAAGTCGAAAGAGTGATATTAGACTGCGACTTTTGAACACTAACGGATAAAGTAGAAAGAAAATTCGTGTTTTTTTATGTGTTTTGTCTACAAATTTTCTTTACGTTTTTATATGTTGAATAACTCAAACTGCACGTTTGGGCACCGGTTTATCACGTACCTTTGACAACGTCGGGTACTAATTTTTTATTTTATTTTTATTAAGTATATTTATATATCGGTATGTAATAATAACGCGGCTGCTGTATAAGAATTGACTGAATTCGGTGTAGAAATTTAGCGTTGAAAACTCATCATCCTGTACGTGTAATATCGTCCGAAAATCAATTTTTTACACGTACATATACACACCACCGTACACCGGCCGAATAGTGACACGGTGACGTATAAAAATCGCGTTTCCAGTGAATTTAACAAAAAAAATAGCGCGTATACATATATAGTAGAAAAATCGGTCGAAGGGCTCGTCTTAATTGCAAGGATTTATTGTGTATTTTCTGTACAATACGTATGCGTTCTTCTCTCCGGGAGGGGAAAAATATCGTTCGCTTTCAAACACCCGTTCGTGTATTTGTAGCGTTTTCACCGAGGAGGCGAAATCGAATTCAACGCAGTTTCCACGCCATTTGATCGTCGAACACAGCCGAATGGAAATTTGCGCGTTTTCCATCGGTTTCTTAGTTTTTTTTTTTTTTGCCGCGTTTAAATACTATATTGACATTTTCTTCCGGATTTTCGGGTTGATTTGAAAATCGCGCATATTAAAGAGAAAATCGGGAAAACTTTTCGAGTAGAGTACCAATTGGATTCTTACTGTTGGAAAGCATGACGAGATCCATTATTTCTAATCGAAAATTACAAAAAAAAAAAAAAAATCGAAATAAAATTCACTTATAAAACCAAATAACATCGAAATATAATACAACAGCCGGACTGTATTACACGAGCAGTTGTCCGCGGATACTTATCGCGATATTATTACGATTATTATGGTAATAACCTGTCGTATTAAGAGGCGCGCCGGTGTCGATCTAGCAAAACGAGTATATCCGCGTGTCGACCGGACAGTACATTTCAAGAGTACAAGAACGTTATAATATTAATATACCTTCGTGCCGCCGGTCTCTTAAGGATTGTTTCTTCCGCATAACAATAATAATAATAATTATTATTATTATATTTGTTTCGCGCATTATTTTCGTGAGGTTTTTTGTGTGCCGGTGCACGTCTGGAACGCGCGGGGTGAGCGTAAAATGATATACCGAAAAATCCTTCGTATAATAATAATAATTACGATTATTATTTTATATTCGTATAATGTACGGACGATAGAAGTCACGCGATTACGGGAAACAGTACGGATGGGTGTGCGTATTTATATACATATATATATATTCAAATTTGCCGGCGCTTTTAAATCGAATCGACTATACTTACACATTATATATGTACGTGTACGCGAAATTGACTGTTTCGAATTTCCCGAAATAAATAAAAAGAGGAGGGCAGAGGGACAGAGAGAGAGAGAGAGAGAGAGAATCCTCTATATAGAAGAGTTAATTTCCTCTCTATTTGGGCCGCCGCCGGCGCCGTTATCCCTATATCAAAAAAAAAAAACGCGTAAAACAAAAAAAAAAAAACCCGCTTCAAGAAGAGAATAAAATAATCGTAATTCTCGCTGCAGTGAAATATAAAACACATATACAAATAACGTTGTATTTCATGCGATGACGGCTGTTTAACATTCAGCAGATGGTATATGAACAACATTATTCAGAAAAAAAAAAATACTCACTGCCGCCGACCGTCTCGTTTATACTATATTCTTCCGTTTTATTTGTATTTTATTTATACTATATTTTTATTCAAAACTCCTCTCCGCGGCTACTGGTTAATATATATATATATTTTTTTTCATAAAAAATGTATATACTGTACCGGGGACGCGTAAAGGGGAGACGGAAAATCGTATTTAGCCCGCGGTAAATGTAGTGGAACTCGCCTGCGCGGCAGCGGCTAAAACGGCGCGGAGAATTGCCAACGATTTAGTGTAATAAACGTTTACGATAATACGCCGCTAACGGTGTACAAGTTTCTCTTTATTTTTTCGACAAACAAACAAAAAAAAAGAAATTATTTTGATTTTTAAATAATTAAACAGCCGAGTACCGCCTGTACAATATAAGTATACATCGTGTTTTCATAAAAAAAAAAACCGTACACCGTTCTACGAACTATACCGTCCGCGGCGTGAAGTAAACACTCCGAAATAATTTCCGATTGACGCGTTAAAGCGCTTCGCGAAACACTTCGAACTTTGGGGAAGTGTGGTGTGTACGAGCAGCATTGTACGAGCAAACACTTTATCGAATTAATTACAATACATTTTGTTTAATCGTTTTTATGGGGTATTAAAGAAAAAAATGTTTTTTTTTTTATTTATTAATTGCTTTTGTACTTCTTACGTATTTTTTTTTTTTAAATTTTTTTCAAAATTACGCGCTGCGCTCGTAACGAATTTTTCGTGTGCGGTGGTTTTTAAAGTTTCGATAGGAATAAAATCTAATTTTATATCCGTCGAAAATTATATTTTTTCTACGTTTTATTGCCTCTTTTTTTTTTTTTTTTACGGAAATTGATTTCTCCGAGCGTTAACTAACAAAAACGATAATTATCATTTTACATTGGAATCGAAAACAACGAGGGCGATCGTTGCCGTCAACCGCCGGCCGACCCCTGCACTCTTTTAATAACTCATAACCGCACCGTCGTCGTCGTTCGCGGCTCGTATATTATATACACACATTGCACTACTGTATAGAACGTTACCACCGATGTATTGCTTATTCCGTTTTTATTGATTTTAGATCCTGAACGAAGCTATTGGTTTTACAAATGATATGTTTATGTTATTTTTGTACGACTTTTCGGCTGGAAAGAGCGTTCCGGTCGTTACACGAGCGCCCGTTTTCCGGTGGCAATCGTTGCTGTGGTGGTACTTTAAGGAAGTCATTTTTTCGAATTTCTCTTAAGTTTTTAAACGCGTTGTAAAAAAAAAAAAAAAACCACCAAATATGTTTTACGATAAAAACGGCAAAAAAACACGATTTCGTCAAAATTTCTTTACCGTATTTCTTTTACATATTTTTAGTTATTAAATAACGGTCCTAGAGATCTAGGAATTTACACCGGATATGTAACACTGCGCTAAATAAACGTATAAAAAAAATTAAATTTGCTCCAATTCTGGGCTACTTAATATACGTTAAACTATTCGAAACATAAAACGGATAGTTTTTGCTTCCACGGGCTGAACATTTTAAAAAGACATAATGTGTCGTACGTTGCTAAAATTTTGTTTTTTTTTTTTAAATTTTAAATATCTCGACAAAGTGCGGAATTACACCGAAACTCCGCTAGCATTTATCCGCATTGCTTTCGAATTTATTGTAATGACAAAACTCTAAAACTCCGTTTAAAGTAATTCCGCCCAAGCCGCGTCCGGCTCGCTACCCTTTTTTTTTTCTATCGATTTCTTTTTTTCTTTTCGTCACATGGACAATATAATAGAGCGCACGCGTTTTACCCTTTTATCATATAGTTCCACTACTGTATTAACAGTGTGTAGAAGAACGCGACGTCTGTTTTAAATACCGACTTTTTGTTCGTTTAACGATCGAATTGTTCAGCTCTTGTGTACGGAGAGAAAAAAAAAAGTGGAAAAAAGACAAAAGAAAAGTGTTTAATTGAAAAAAATACTCGCGAACGTTTAGATGTTATCGAATAATATAAAAAGTGTAAATCATCGCTGCTGGCGTCGCCGTTACACGATCGTCGTAACAGTTTATAAACGACGACGTGTTTTAAGGACATTAAATTAAAAGTATGTGCAGAAGAATACGAGCGCGGGCGGTGAAACGCGAATAAAAAAAAAAAAATCCGATAATTAAAAAAAACTTATTTAAATTTAAAAGTTTGTTTTTTACCGAACAAAGTTTTTTAATAAAAAAAGAATAGAGGTCACTGCAGGTCTAAGTACATTACTGTCGTGTCGCGTTCGCGTTTAATAGATTATTTTTATTTTTTTCGCGTTTTATTTCGTTTTTTTTTTTTTTTATAATTGAGCGAAAAGCGAAACGATAAATTTTATATACGGCGTACACACAACTGTTTTTTGGAGGCGACTACTCGTTTTCCTAAGAAAAAGAAAACGCTCGCTCCACGGCTTGTTAATTAGAAAGTTCGTCGGACGTTTCGTTGTCCGCGCTAGACCGTTTTTTTTTTTTTCAAATTGCAAACGGTCGCGTTGTGTTCGATTCTCAGCAGACGTTACTGTGAATTTTTTTTTTTCAACTCGCAAAAACGACAGAAAATTTCTTCTTAACCGTTTCGGTGTACTCGCCCACGCTCGTTATATTATAAACGAATTAATACGGCGTCGTGTTGATTTTGCGCCAGCCAGTCGAGCCAATTAAATTTATATATATATACAGGAAAAACAAAATAAATTATTTACCGACCATCGACGTTCTTCAAAGAACGCGAACGCTCTCTTTTAATTTTCAGAACGCAAACAAAACGCCAGAAAGTACGCCGGCCGTTTGTATTTCATTATTCGTTTATTTAACGTGCAAAAAAAGCTTTTAACACGATGATACAGCGTGCAATTATGTCGTTGGTATTTTTACGTGTCTTATAATGTAACGTCGTCGTCGTCCCGAACCCAGTGAAACCACTGAACTCAATACACGGAACGCGTATATTTATCAAAATATTACCCAAGATAGGAGGCCGCCATATGCATTCTATAAGGTATAAAATTCATGGAGAATACGATGAAATACAGTTTTTTCCATGATATTTATCATATTATATTATTTACTTTGAGATAACAAGGCGCAAAACGACGTGCTTATAGTATCAATGTTAGCACCAAAATCAATTATTTTTATATAACGAAGTTGGTAACAAAAACAGGAAAATAAAACGGAATGCATATGGCGGCTCACTATAGGGGTCCATTTTTCATATAGGAGAATTATACAGAATGCGCGTTCCATGTATTGAGTTCAGTGAGTGGAACCCGGTTAGAAGAGAAAAAAACGCGTTTCGATTGCCGCAGGAATCAAAAAAAAAAAGGAAAAGGACTTAACGATATTAATACGTGTAGAAATAATCATTTTTATTTTAAACGTTGGCGTGCAGTGGACGTCGCTTAAGAGGGCATATCACCGATTTTTTTTCTACTGGTAAAAACGTGTTCACGTCAAAAAATCTATCGGAAAGACGCAGTTACAGCTATTTAAAACGGGCGAAAAATGATGTGTTTTTCGTGTCGACCTATATGACGCGTGTAATACACGCCGTGTATATTGTGTAACGCAAAATATTGGTCTCTATTTTTTAATAGGTGTTTTATCTCTTTTAAATCACTCAGAAGGGCTCAATTTTTTTCTGTTTTGCGTGAACACGTTATTTTACCGTTCGATTCTATTTTTCAACAGTCACCTATAACATATTTATTCTCGGATAACTCGAATTACTCGGATAAAAATTTTTAATTTTTTTTTTTTATTACGGTAAATTTGTAACATAACTTGAAATTACCACATTTATGGAGTAAAAATATCAAATTTTATATCTATACATCGAAATCGGAAAGACTATTTAAAAAAAATTCATTGCGTTTATGTGGTTATACTTGTAAATAAAATTCACTTTCGACGCCATACGTCTCTATAAAAAAAAGTATAATTATTTTCATTAATTTCATTAATTCATTATATTCGAAAATTCGGAGAAATGCCATAATAAATATTGACGGTTTTTGCCTTTTATAACAACAATTTTTCCTAGTTTTTTTATTTGGGGGGGGCTACATTAAAAAACTATTTTAAATTTAAAAATTTTCTCGGGATCTATAATTCAATTTACCTCTATACGCGAGCACAATTAATTTTTTATCAATTATCTAATGTAAGGTACCCTTTTAAACATAAAAGACTTTATAGGTCGATAAAAAAAACGATTAATTGACGTTATAAAAATATAATTGAGTTAAAGTGTATGTACCGCCGATACAGCGTAGGTATATAAAACTTGATTTTTACGAGAAATATATTACTCGGAAGCAATTAATAGCAGCGCGTAAAAAGCAAACGCGTTTAAACACGGGAACTTGTAAAAAAAAAAACCTGGCTATTATACGGAATGGCATAAAAACCGAGATCGTATTAAAACGCGTTTCACACTTAAAATCGAAAAACAAAAATCATATTATGTAAATAATTATAATGGAAGCGGTATGCAAATATGTATAACGATTTAATTACAATATTATCTTTGTACACGATTCAAAACTTTAAACTTAAATAAATTTAATCGATTTACAAACGAGTATATTCAAATAACTGAAACTCGAAACTCATTTTCCGTTCTCAGTCGTATCTAAAACTATTCTCTAACGTTTCCTTTATCTCGTACCTCATTATTCCAACCGAATTTTTTTTTTTTTTGTAATTAATTGTTTTCATTAGGTTCGATTTATTTATACGGCGCCGATTCGTTGGCTTCGATCACAAATAGGTTTTAATCTGTCGCTACAATTATTATTAATTATTCGGATTTTTCTCCTTCGCGCTGCAAAAATCTATAATGTTACCTGTTTTTTTTCCAAACAATTTCAGATCATTTTCCTGTCATTATCGCTCCGTTTGTTCGCTTCTATTGTTTATCGTTCACTCCTCGGTTTCGAATAACGCGTCTCAGTTTCTCGTAAAACAATCGCTCGAGGCATAATCGTCTCCCGGGTCCTTTTATCTCTCTCTCTCTCTCTCTTCACTGTTCTCGCCACGATGACCCCTCGAAAATGTGAAACTTCTCGCACCGTTGGACCGAGCCGACAACTGTCCGCTTTAATAACACTTCCGTTTTCCAATTCTT
The DNA here is from genome assembly GCA_032441835.1 of Slavum lentiscoides. NCBI lineage: Eukaryota > Metazoa > Arthropoda > Insecta > Hemiptera > Aphididae > Slavum > Slavum lentiscoides. The sequence continues at coordinate 2,534,074 of CM063713.1, forward strand.
CTTCATATCGAAACACCGCAATCGATTTCTTCCGATCGGAGTTTTACTTCGTCTTTTTTTTTCTGAAAATTATACGCTAATGTTCTATGGTTTTCGTCGGTTTTTTTTTTATAATTTTGTAGTTTACGCGTCTAATATTTCGGTCGTATATTCTCGTAAAAAGACCTCTTTTTCAATAATGAATTATTTTCTTATAGTTATTTTACTATTTCAATTTGTTTGAATTCGTTTTGAAAGCGATTGCGGACGCGTTTCGAAATAACGATTGCCTTTCGTCTCGTCGAATATTTGTTTTTCTGTCCTCGTCCCGTCGTCCTCGTATATACTAATGCAGAACAAACAGACTTTAACGTTCTCGTTCCGCTTTTGCTTTGGATGACGATCCAAAGGTCTTGTACTATACCGGGCTTTTGCTAGTGTTGGACATGTGTCAGCAGTTAACAGTTATAGTGAACGGATTGGTTTAGGAGATGAAGTCGTTTATCGGATGCAGCTGTCGTAGAATATTTGAGGGACACGATTTGGTTGGGCTACTGGAGGTGCTACTTTTGAGGTCTAAAGGTTAACAGCATGTGATGTGTGAGTAGTTGGACGACGAATCGAAGTGTCTGGAAAGAGAGTTTTTGTGAAACATTGCTTTGACCCCGAACGGATTCCTTTTTCGGCGATTGACTTGTTTTAATGACAATTTCTTTTCCCCGTTTTCGGACCGTTTCGGCTCTTAGCCGATGGCTAAAATACTTCTCGTTCCCATATTCGCGGTTATTTCGATGCGCTTATATTCAGCGTTTCGAATCGAGTTTCGCGCCGAGGTCGTGATTATTATTCACCGATTCAGCAGGTCAGAACTATATTTTGCGACGTACACGTCCGGATAATATTATATAGCGTAATCGTCGTAATCATTTTCGTTTAGACAATATTAATATTATTATTACTGTCCGTAAACACGCGCCGCGTTGGCGAGGATTAACGTGAAAATCGCGTATGACGATCGCGATTAAATTTTCATTGTCGGGCGAGTTTTCGCCTCGTTCGTTACCGAGACCGACGGTCAGCGAATTACGCGCGTATAAAACCCGGTAAATTCGTTTCGGTATCCAGCCCGAAGGCAAAATGCTTTCTGTCTTCCTTCCCTGCACCACGTTTCGGATGAAACGCCATGCACGTATAGCTCTTCTCTGGATTTTATATTATTAATATTATTCCACGTACTCGTCTGTGTGTGTCACGTCGTGTAGTCTCGTGTATCGAAACGATTATTATTTTGACGTGGGCGGACGGAGGGCCGTTTTAACCTGATTTCGACCGTCCGGAATAATTCGATTCTCGGAGGATTTTTTTATTTATTTTTCGCGTATAATATTAAAAAAAAGAAAGGGTAGCGATCCTCGGGTTTTGTGGATATCGTAGTAAGTGAATTACTTCAAATATGGTTTTATTACTATATACATTTGAATGCTAAGAAAAATCGTTGCATTAACGATAAAACGATTCTGAGCCGTGTATACTACACTTTGTCCGAAAATTTAAAGTGGTTATTAAAAAAAAAAAAAATGTGACTTCAACATTTTTTTAACGTGGTAACGTAATACTCGTGTAATCGAAATGTTTCAACCTTTAAAACGAAATATTACCTCTATAAATAACTTAAATAGCTCCACATATAATAATTGCTATAAACGTAATGCTGTGCGTGTAGGGCAATGTTACGTATTCGGTGTGGTTTGGTAGTTTTTTTTTGCTCCGCTTTTAACAGCTATTGAGAAAGTAGTTTTTCTAACAATTTTTAAGTTGTTTTACGCATTAGTAGAAAACTATTGAGATAATCGAAAAACGTTTCAAATAAAGTGCCTGCCATTGAATGGATACGATTTGCTATCGTCCGAGCGTTCTTTCTATAGTCGAAATTGTGAGCACAGAAAGAATAATAACAAACGTCATAGTAAAAACGAATAGTTGCCTCGCTTCGCCGAGAATCTAAAGAGAAAAAAATTTTCGACGGGGACGAAAAGCACGAGGCACAACCGCCGATATCGGCTGGTCCGGTCCGAAGGACTATCTCCGATCCGAAGTCGATTCGGATATGTACCGCGTAAATTACGGCGGTCGGGATCACAGAGACGCGCGGTCGTGTGTCAATTGTCGTTTCCCGCGGTGGTGAGCAAAACGGTAGTATTCGCGAAAGGCGTTACCCGCGGCCGGCGTGTAAATCACGAGATGGATCCGAGTCGGTTCATTGTCGGTGATTTGTTTAACGCGAACGCGGTTTATTAGGATAGAACGAGGCGTGGCCGCGGAGAACAACACGAGCAAGGCGGTCGGTCGACCGTCCTGCCGCCGCCACCGCCGGCACTAGACGGCCGCAAATTAACCGCGCTCGCCTTTTAACCCGATCGCGTTTAATCGGTTGCGGTGTAACGCGCCCATCTTGGCGACCAAAGCGAAACTTCGTAGTTATTCGTATATGCATACCTACGTGTACACGTCCAAGACCTGCCCTCGAACTATCGTCTACTGCACCGTGAATCGCGGCGGATTTCTAAATCCGAAATACCGCGCATCACCAAAATTATCCTGAACGCTTGTGCGGATTTTGAGTACCTATGTATTACCCGATGGCGAACACCGTCTGAAATGCCCGTGGCTTTTATTTGAATTCTTTCTGGTACGCTCTCTAAAGGCGGGTTCTATAAATGGCCAGCAATCCGAATGTCGTTCGCGCCACTGCCACTGCCAGTATCGTAACGATACAATTTCACTGAATCGTCACTTCTGACAGTGACCCGAAACACGTGACCACGAGCGATTTTACGTTATATGCTTTTGTCGTGCAGCGAATTCGTGTCTGACAAAATATTCTATATTCGATCGATTTACCAAAATACCAAATATATAAAAGGTCCTGCAGATTTTTACCGTCCAGGAAAATGAAGTGAAGCGGCTGCAGGTCTTGATGGCGGCAGGGTAGGATACTTATATATTATATATATAATATAGGAGAAAGGATCGTTTTACGCGGACCCGTTTAAACGATTCGAAAATAATTTTTTGGAAATTGTCGGAAATTATGCCACGAGATATCATAAATTTTGAACGTGTATTATGTATTAACCCCCTTTCCCCCGGTCGTATCATCGTCGTATGTAATAATATGTGCGGCGCACGACTTATAAAGTTTCCCCGAACACAACTAATTACCTATACGAAGTATACGGTGCAGGGTGTTCTCCGGCTCGGGAATTTCGCGCTAATGTTCCAACTTTATTATATACGAGTATATTATTTGGTATTAGAAAACGTTCGTGTTCCAAGTTTGTGCGGTAAAAACGTTCGCCTGATTTACAGCTTCACATAAGTAACGTACAGTTTATGAACGTGCGGTATGATATGTGCTATTATTATTATATGAGCGCAAAGACGATTGTAGGACAATCTTGTGAAATAAACGCGTATATTCTAAACGTGTTTTTGCAGCTTCTGACCGGTGCGAGGAATGTATTGGTTTTACAATGATGTGTTTTTTTTTTATATCTGTACCAGAAAGAGTGCTCGGACCTTTTCAGTCACAGTTTGTTTCCGGTAGCGAATTGCATCTAGTTGATACTTTAGACTTTAGAGAGGTTATGTTTCCATTTTCTCAAAAGCGCCTAAAAAAGAAATTCAAAAAAACTTGATTATCGGTTATTTCTTCGTAATTTTGAAACTAATGCTGGGTTTACACGTGCACTTTTCTAGTGATGCCAGAATCTACGCCAGTGATACCTGAACGCCAGTAAACGTTTACACGCAGTCCCAATTTTGTGTCGCAATTTCATTTTATACTGTGTTACACTACTGTGCGTAGGTGCGGGTTTTACAATTATTTATATATATTTACATTTATTTTTAATCATTGGCAATACAGTAATGTTTTTTTATTTAATCAATAAACCTTATTAAATAGGTAAATCATTTAAAATGTCTATTGAGAAACACAGTCATTTCCGGCGTGCTTTAAAAATCTTAACTATTTTACTATAATATTATTATTCATTTAATATAGATACTTACAACTATATATTTCTGTGGAGTGGTAGTCTCTTGTTTGTATTACTTAGTGCGAAATTCGATGGGCAATAGGAAATCATTTTACATTCATTTTTTACATTTTTGAACACTCCCGCTCCGGATTTTTTACTTTTATTGATTTTAGTTAACTCTAAAGTATACGAATTTCTTAGAGACCGTATTTTTGATTTCACTTCTTCTTTTTCAAATCCATCGATATTCATTTCTTCTTAAATTTATTTAAATACGCGTCTTCTCGAGCGATTCTACCTCTAGAAGCTTTCGAAAAACTTCCCATAAACAGAAATGCTTTTTATAAACCTCTAAAAATTTTACTGTACCGTAAGGTTAATATTGTAAATTATGTAATAAATAATATTACACCGACCAAGCTCCGTTCAGAACCGCGTTTTATCGAACGCAAGGATTTCTCGCATTGCTTTGAAATTTATCGTAATAACAAAAGTCTAAAATCTTTATCCAAGTAGTTCGCACTTAAACGACAACGCATCACAACACACCGCTACCCTTTTTTTTAAATATACATATTAATTGACGACCATAATCGTGTTACGTCGTTATTAATGCCCAACATCTCGAGAACACTATTTACACAGAATTAGGTTCGATCAATCGATCGGATGATACATTATATTTTTTCGTGTGTAATTTTCACTGGGTGGTTCTAACTCCAAACGGTTCACGCGCGGCTGCGTAGATAAAGTCGTTTTATTCCGCCAAAACGAATAATTCATACGCGCTCGTTTCCGCGGTTTCGCGTTTTATTCACCGGCGTATCTCCTCTAATAGGACACCTGTCTGAAAACTGACGCGACCCTTCGAGAGATCGCCGTCATTCGGATATAGCAACCAAAATATTTAAAAAAACGCGTATTTTTTTTTTTTTTGTGGCATCGCACCGCGATACTCTCCGGGGACGTGGTAACTTTTTCTCTTTTCTGTATTATTATAATATACGTTTGCGTATAACCCGTTGAATATTAATATCGTTTTCGCTGTCGAACACCGCACCTGACCGTGCAGCGCGCAGTCCGAAACGCGCGCGCGATCGACCAAAACTTTCCCTGCTGCGTAATCTCCAATGGATGCGAGTATTGAACTGTATAAAAACTATTAAGGACCAAAAAAAAAAAAAAAAAAGAACTCTCCGTCCGCACTCATTTACGGCTTTTATTTATTTTCAAAAGCCAGAAATAAAGGTCGCGTTGTTTTCTTTTTTTTTTTTACCGGGTTTGACGTCCCGAAAGTGACGTCGTATTTTTTTTTTTTTTTAGTAAAGCCTGCACACACACACACACATACCGAAAACGAAATCCTGTTTTATTTTCGATCGCTTTTTGAGATTTTACCGTATTCTAAACCCGATCGTCGACACGTTTATTTCTCGTAGTCGCGGTTAGATCGCGTATAGAGTATTACGCGTTAATCTGATTTTTTCGTAAACTTTTGTTTTGGTGAGAAAAAAATTAAACTTTTAATGTTAAAAAAAAAAACCGGTAAAAGCTCCGCCGTCCCATGACTCAAATATTGAAAAACCACTTCACGCCCGTTTGAAAATTCCTCAATACGCGTCTGGTCGCTAAAAAACCGATGCCGAACCACGGCGCGGGTTAGAAGTTTCTACGACAGAAGTCGCTGAGACGTCGGGAAGACACCTTGCATTGAAACACAATATCGTTTCGTATATATTATTCGCGAATATTCGCGTGTTTTTTTTAATTCGATCGCGACATTACCGTATTGAATTCGACACGAGTCGGCCGGGGATTTTCATCTCCCCAGAGCATTGTACACCACGTATAACCCCTCGTACACGTACACGCACACATTTACGGTTCGGCAATGCGCTTAGTCCGCGTCTCCTCCTTTTCGGGATCTTTAGAAAGGATGAGCAGCAGCAGCAGCTCTCTCTCTCTCTCTCTGCGCTTCGGCTTCTGCGAGACGCCGCCTGACGGCTTAGGGACCCGAGACAAATCTCATTATCTCAGCTTTTTGCCCGAAAACTCCTCGGCAGGTAAGTATTACTTCAAAATAATATTGCGGCGTTGCTGCAGCAGCAGCGGACGCGGCCGCGTATATTATACGCGTGGTGTACGCGGGAAAAGCAAAAGTGATTCTACCATTACCCGCCAACAATGGAATTATAGAGGTACACGCGCACAAGAAGAAGCTAATACAATATTATTCGGTGTACGAGGATATAATAAAATGTATTGTTCGCGCGCGAACCACTTTTATACGGTAAAATAAGCGATTTTAACGCGTGCACTTTGCAAACTTTGTGTGGGTTGATGAGACAGTGTTTGCCGAGAACGTTTCGCTATAAATTCTTAAAGGGGAAACAGAGTAATACAAAATATTCAATCGATTTATCGCTTAGAAACTCGGTAAAAAAAAACCGCAGTTCTCCTCCGCAAAAATGGCAAAAATAATTAATGGGAAGGGGGAAAAATCGGCTCAAACAATTTCTATATAACAATATTGTGTACGGCTCAAAAGTTAATACCTACTTAAGGGGTTTGGAGCCCAGTATTTTCTCTTTAACGTCTCGCACACACGAATCATATAGTAAAATTAACGTACCGATCGATTTGGTGATGCGATCAAGATTCTGAAAACAGATTTGAATTCGTCGTGAATTTCTCACTTTTTGCATTTTTTTTTTCTTACCAAAAGATCTTCAAAAATTGGTTATTAACAATTGTTTTTATTTGTTCGAGTAGTTTTTCAAGGATTTATGAAAAGAAAAATTAGAAATGTGAGAAAGTCATTCTATAGTAGAATTCACGACGAATTCAAATCTGTCAAGAATGTCTATCTAAAAAGTACACCGCGAGAATCCCATTAAATTTTGTGACGGTTGCGACATCCTATCGAGCTGTGTCTTCTCTTCTAACACACGTTTTCCCATCACAATATCATTTCGGATGAATTTTTGAAATGTTGAAAATTCGAACACTTAAAAAGCCGGGCGACTAGACGAGTTTTTGTAAAAAAAAAAAAAAAAAATGTGACTAAATTAAAAATATATAACCCGCGCTGGTTTCAGTCGACGTTTATTTAAGTGTTTTACTAAAACAGCTGTAGAATAATATTTTTTTGATATTTTATTTACTTCCGATTGTAGTCGTTTAGAATTCGCGAATTTTAAATGATTTCTCGAAATTCTCGAAACGCGTCCGAACGTGTATGGTATCCGCGACCTTAAACTTCGCCTTTGGTTTTTACATTGTCTACGCCACCGGGTCTTCAAGATTTTCGACTCGCGGCGCCATTTTGGGACATGGCCCTTTTCTCACAGTCCCCTTGATAAAACCGATGTTTTTTTTTTTTTAGATAAAAACAAGCAATAACCGTTTATTTTTATTTTATAAAAATAACCAGAAAAAAACGTAATGGATACTATGGGATTATTTTATTATAACGATATATATTTTATAAATTGTTTTTGGTTATTAAGATTTATAAATAACATATTTGTAGAAAACATTAAACTAATGGGACGGTTGAGCTTGCAAAATCACTGCGCATTTTTTTGGAATCAAATTATGCACTGCGGCAACGGTCGTTTCCTTTTCCACGTTGATTTTTTTCATTCGATACTCGTTTTTTACCACGGCTTCGCACGGAGAGGAAGTCGAAAACGGAATTAAAGTACGTCGAGCCTCGTCGATTCGAACGGGGTATTCTGCATGTTTTATTGAAATAAAAAATTTATTTTTAAACCAAATAACTGTCGTGGGAACCGCCGGTGTACGCCACCAAAACTGATGAACGCGTCGCAGACGAAATTCATCAGCTGCCGCGCGTTCGTGTATTCGCCCACCGCGAACGCGATATACGACAGAGTAGAAACCTCGTCGGAAATTTCTCAGAGTTCAAATTGAATTATAAAACGCGTATCTTCGTTAGACTTATTAACCGGGGACTTGTCGTGCGAACGGTTTATCATTTGTTTTTTCGGGATTTTTTTTTTTTGCTCAGTTTCGTTAAGACGTCGTCATAATTCAATTGTAGAAATTGAATGTTTTCACGACGACGTTCGTCCTGCTCTGCCGCACGCGTACTGTTTTCCCGAGCTGAAATAAATATATTTCGTTTATGATTTTTAATTTTTTTTTTTACTCTCGATTCAGTCTCGACCGAATAATATAATTTCACTCGAACGCTTCCCAAATTAATAATTATTCGCGTCTCTCTTATATAAACATTTTTCAAACGGTATGTCGACGACGCGTGTTTCGGCCTTTAAACACTATAATATAATATCGCCTCTTTTCAAAATATTATAATTAAAGTTTGTTTGTTTGTTTTTTTTAATAATTCAATCAATACGATCCCGCCCGCGGTACGTCTATCGAGTCGAAACGCTAGACTTTTTCCGAGACGTTTACCAACGTCCGGACATTTTTTTCTTTTTTTAAATTTACATTTCGGTAAAATTTCAATAATATCGTACCAATACGTTTTTACGTAATTTAAATATTACACAGTACACGCGCAGTAAAATGTTATTTTTATTTTCATTTTCGTAAACATTTTTTTCACTCTAAACACATTTCGAACGTTTCAAAAGTAAAATCAAATCGAATTCGTGTTCAATCGATACGATTAATATATTTTACGTTAATGCGAAAAAATCGCGTTTTTTTTATTAAATACCTAAAACCGTTAATATATAATTAATTTGCTTTTCAATAAAAAACAATATCGGAATTTATATAACCCCTCGGATTTCATCGCATTTGCGTCTCTTTTTATTTTACAATACTTAACGCGTGATGCTTTCCGAAACTATAAGAGTGTTTCAATTTTTGCACACGCCATTCTTGTAACCGGTGGTTTTTTTTTTTTGCCGAAGAGAAGGAACCCTTTTTTTTTCATTTTATATAGAGATTATAAACTTGTCTTACTTTTTTTCTTCTTTAATTTCGTACTTAAAAATAAATATTGTCTAAAACACAATATAATATATTATATGACCTCTCGTCCGACACATTCGATAAAAAAAAAACGTAATATTCTCTAATATTTATTAACTAATAAAAATTGAGATGAATTAATTAAAATGTGAAAAAAGAACTGTTTTTACTCAAATATTTGAAAAAAATCCTTTTTTTTTACATCTACGCGTTGAAACATTTAAAATTAATAATAAATTTATTAGTATACCGTATCGGAGGATATAATCTGTTTATATATTATACATAAATAATAATAACGCGAATCGCACATCATAGAAATATATTGAAAATACTGTCTATTTGCGCGTTCTTATTGATATATATATATATATTATATTTATTCGAATCCGTTTATTTATTTATGTTTTGTAGTATAATATTCTCGAACGTTCGGTATAGGTATAGCGTATTATTTCCATATTACAAAAAGGACGGATATCGCAAAAATATAGCCGTTTATCGAGTATTATTCGGTTTCGATGGAAAAAAAATCGTTTATTTCTATTACGCATGGTACATAAAAAGACAGCGCTCATTTTGTTTGCCATCGATAAACTCAAAAACTTCTAAACAGATTTTTATGAGGTTTTCGCCGGTGTTCAAACAAGGTGACGGGTTATATTTATTAAATTTTATTAATAAAATTCGTTTGTCGCATCATTCACTATACGTAGCTAAACGACGAGTGTCACACGGCGTGGATTTCTCTCTGCAGTACTGTCGACCGAGGCAAAGCGAAACGCGGTAGAAGCGTTGCCTTTATTAGTGGGGAGAATAATTTTGTAAAATTATAGGACCCGTTGAAAAAACCACCGTATCATTGGCGTAGCGTAAATTTTATTTAATATTTATACAGTATTCCTTTATTTTTTATTTATTTTTATTATTACCTTAATTATTACTCGAAAATACCGAACCCGTGGTAACAAATTAAATTTGCAGCCAATCGTTAATAATTGATTTTATATACGTCTATAGTTTGACCGTCTAAAAAATTATTGATATTTTAAAATTTAACCGAATGATTTAAACATACGTTACCTTCATAAAATATGTAAAAAAACGTTCACTTCGGGCGAAGAACAGTTTCGATAATGAATTCGTCAGATTATTTCGATACGATACCTATTTACGAACGATAAACAAAACAAACAAGAAATATTAATATATAAAAAAAAAAAGAATTCCATATAATAATGTATTATAATGTGTCTGTTGAGGAAAATCACTTTTAAGTCGTGGTGTCCTTTTCGCTGTATTACGCGTTTTATGTACGTTTATTATAGTAGACAACGTGTTTTGAACACGGAAAATTGTCTCGTTGAAACTTTCGAAAATTGACTTTTACAAAATATACATTATAAAATACTTTTTTCTCGGTCGACTGATTGAAGTATTCGCGGTAAAGGATCAAAAGAAAATTTACTACGAAAAATCATGTTTTTCACGTTGCGATATAAAAGTTTTTTTATTATTTATTTATTTTTTTTTTTTTACCTAAAAGCGCAAATAAATACGCTTAATTTGTCGCATTTAATACTGTAGCGATATATTCGTCGTTATTTTTCAAAAATAATTTTATTCTCTTTCTTTTGTATACGTGTACAATATACAAAAATAAGTATACCGAGAACCATTTGTCAGTAATATTATTATTATTGTTACTATAATAAACGCTTGACTATATTTTAACAGATTTCCCAGTAAACGTTTTAATAAAAAGATTCGAGTACAAGAGCTACAATATTCAGAACGGTTAATGACTTGGAAACACGAAGATAGGCATCGATTTAATTATAATCACGTCGAAATAATCAAACAATTAGTCGTCTTCGAAACCCTGCAGGGTATATTATATACAACCGAAATAACGAGAATAATATTATTCGACGCATATTATAGGCGGCTTTCGGGGGGCGGGGAATTTTCTCTCCAAAGAATATTACTGGGGGCGCAAAAGTATATATAATTTATAACCGTTCGAAGATTAAAAAAAAAGTGATTTTTTTTTTTATTGGAAAAATAGATAATATTTTTATTTCCAAGATTTCGTCTGTCCTACGATTAAATATCTTTATAATTATTAACACCCGAGAAATATAATAAATACAACATTTTTCCTGAAATAAAAATATTTAATTCGTATAAATTTTGACTCTTTCCCGGTTTGGAATTTAGAAGGAACACAACATTTTAGGTACTGATTTTATTGGTTTTTTTTTCATATTTTATTTGTGAATATACTTGTCTATTCGGCACTCTATTTGAAACGTTGTTCTTTTTTGCCAGTTGTCTATTTAAATACTGTTGAAAAACAAGCCGAAAACATCTCGGACATTGTCAATTTTTTTGTATTTTTTTAAAGCGTGAAATTTTTTTACGAGCTCATAGATGCATAATATTTTAACAATATTTATCGTTGTTTTCAAATTAAAAAACAGTAAAATCTCCGTCTAAGTCATTCACTTGAGCCGAAATTCAAAATAACTTGTATTGTTATTATCCGACCCCTATATACAAATACATATAATAACTTATTAGCTCAGATATCGACGCTTAATTGCATTTTTCGGGTTTTTTAACATTTTAAGGCGTATATTTTTTATTTTTTAACTAAGTAATATTACGAAATAAAAATAAAAATTCACTCGAAATTGAAATATAAAAATAAAATTTTATATATAACGTCTGCAGGTCTTAGTAACAATTAGAAATAAAATTATTATTAAAACTTATCTTAACTTCACACCAGATCTTTTAGCGATTATTTTTCCGATCGCAAATGATAATAACAGTGTTTCGAACGGTGCGCGCGTTGCCGTGGGAATTAAAATTTAAAAAAAAAAATTTAAGACAGTTTTTTTTCGGAATTTTACGTGTTAAGTGCATTTTTTCTGCGCGTACTACGTATGTATTACGATATTAATAAAATTCTACTCGTATGATTGATTTTTACGTTGTTTTTTTTTCTTCCATCTTCTCAATACAAATTATACGGAGATTTCACAAAATATAATAATGAACCGTGTTTCGGTGATTGAAAGAGAAATTGATTAATTTACACGCAGGCCACATCCCCTTTAAATTACCGCCGCCGGTCGTGTTCGACGTGCGAGTATCGCGTACGCGGCGTCAAAAGTACACGCGCGCGGTAAAAGGATTTTGAATATTATTTTATTATTTTACACGAGCTGTGTTGAATAAATATGTCAAATACGTCAAACGTCATTTTTCTCGCGAGCGGTAATTTAATTTTCGAGACGAGCGACTGCAGTGTTAACGTTCGCAACTCTATAACGAGCTGCAAGTACGCGGAGGAGGATATCGCCGGCGGAATACAAAAATATTATCGTTCCTTTTATTTTTTTGCGAAAAAAATAAAAAAAAATTTTTTTTTTACATCGACTAGACGCGACTTGCGTTTTGTTGCTGACGATCCACAAAAAGAAATATGACTACTCGGTGTAAAAATATATTCGAGAACGAACTCTTGAGAGTCTGCAGCGCACTACCTACGCGCGCAAATACGAAAATTCCGTTAAGAGATAGAAATAATTTCGTGAATCCCCTCGTTTCTCGACGGTTCGCGTGTATTGCACGCGCGTCATTATAATATAATATACGCGAAACGAATAAAAATTTCGTACAAAAAAAAAAATGACTACCGAAAAAATGCGATTTAATCAAATTTAGATGCTGCGAAAATACGGTAAACAAAATAAAATACGTATATACAATATTAATTTTTTTTTTTTTAATTCCTATGTTCTTAAACTATAAGTATACTTTAAAAATCGTGTTTTACGTATTTTGAATGTCATACAAAAAATAAATAAATAAAACGGTGTTCTTTGCAGTACGATTGGTCGAAACCGTCTTGTGTGCGCGTTTACTCCGCACATAAATCTCAGAGTGTTATAGTAAACTGCAGAAAAAAAAAAACGAAAAAAGCGTATCGAGTCGCGGGTGTAGTGAATGTCGCCTGACTTAGACAAATAATTTATTATTATAAATTTCAAAACGAATCGTCGCATTAGGTGTAATATTATTGATAACGAATTTTGAAGAAGAAAAATCGAGTTTTCGCCGTTTTTATCAAAAAAAAAATTTTGTAGTTTTTTTTTTTTGTAGGATGTTTAAAAACTATTGAGAAAATCGAAAAATGTTTAAAATATCACCACTGCTGAATTCGTTGCCGGAAAAGAGTGTAATGATCGGAGCACTTACAATATAATAAAATCATTGTTTCGCTCAGAGTCTTAAACGTAGAATTTGTAAAAAAAAATGAGCTCCGAATAATAATAATATTTACAGTTCGGATTTTTGAAAATTCCTAAATAAGCGTTGTTCAAAAAAAAAATATATATTTTTTATACCACCGTCTCATCTTTGACGACGTGTGTTCTTTGCACGATTACGCCCATATCTTACGCCAGTGGTTCTTATATATATTTTTTTATTCGTCTCATTCTTATCCGCGAGAATCCAACACTGCGTCACCCTTCTATCAAAATATGCGTAATGCATTGAAATTTCTAAGTTTTAAAGTGTAGATTTTAGATAATAAAAAGATGAGCGACTTTCGTTAAAAAAAAAATACGCTACGCAAAAAAATTTTTAAAAAAAAAACGCACGTTTTATTTGAGTCGTAGAGCTGAATAAAATATATTGTCATTTTTACAAATTAAAAATTAAATAAGAATGTCGAAAAATTAATACGAAATTTGACCGCGGTGGTTTTTACAATGTCGGAGGATTCGAGTGGGGAAAAAAAGCGAGTCTCGTATCGTCTTCCACTGTTATATTTTTTGTTAGTCAAAATACAATTTCAGTGTATCAGCGCAGTGGTTGTGTTGAAGAGCGAGTGGGGCAGGAAGGGATTGTTGTTCCGACGGTGATTGCACGACGTTTGTACGGTTTTATTCGTAAAATTAAAAACTCTCTTTTTTTTCTTTTTTTCCCCGAGGATTTCGTGATGTAAACCCTACACTGACGTGTCATGCCAGAATGAGATGTCACCCCGGTCGAGAACTACAGTGACCTACGCGTTTAAGTCCGCACACAAATCTCGGTGCTGTAGTGGAAACGAGACGAAAAAATCGTGAAATTTTGAAAATTCCGAGTGCTCGACATATGAGTCGCACGCGGACGGCGAGCGCAGGAAACGGCGCGCCAAAACCTCTCGCTGTATTTTATCCGCAGACTCCGGTGCAGATGGTGCGCAGGCTCATCGTTGCCTTCGGTTTTTTTTTTGTTTTTCCAACTAAATAACGAACCGCGCGCATAGCACACACACACACAGCATACAGTTTGCCAGTCGAACCGTGAAATTAAACAGTCGCCCTTCCCGCCCGGTTCTCGGCCGGTGCAGGTCTCTCTCTTCAGCTGTACACGAAAATTATTGTCCTCTCCCCGCTCTCGACACCCGGCGCAGCGCGTTCTCGTCGTCGTGCCTCGACGATCGTCGGGGGCGCTCGGCGTTCCGGTTCCGATCGCCGGCCGCAGAAGAATAGCGACGTGCCGTGGCGTACAGCGCGTATTTATTATATAATATACGGAGGGTCTCTGCAACTGATTTATACGCCGTTTCGCGTTATGACATATTCCATATAGGTACACACAAAAGGACGTATTTCTTTTCAATTTTTTTTCCTTTTCTTTTTTGAGTCACTATTTTTTTATTATTATTATTATTTAATTCTCGACCGCTCGCGCAGATTGTCGAAACAATCGCACTTCGAATAAAATATGCTCGCGAGACGTGAAAATCAACGCGCAGTCGGGTAAACGAAAAAAATTAATTGTTTTTTTTTCTTTACAATAACCGAATAATAACTGGAGGGAGAAGGAGGGGAAACTCAACGCGACAATCGGGCAGTGGCGTTTATAAGGGGGGGGCGATAGGTGTATCCCCTCCGTGAGATTTGATATTTTTAAACTCAGTATATCACTGACCTAACAGCACCGACTTGTGTCATGTAATTTGATCCAATTATGTTATGGTTAGGCTCTATTTTCGCCCCTCCCCCTCTTTGAACATCGTGTACAAGGCTGGAATTTGCGATCGAGCGTTTAGTGCTTAGCTGACGACAAACTCGGTCGATCGTGTACAGTGTACAACGAGGAAAGATGAATCCTTACTTTCATTTTATTTCATTGAAATACGCGAAATAATATTATTATTAATAATAATAAAAATTAAATAATAAATATTGCGTACTCTCGTACGATCGGTCGCTCGGTCAACGTCAAACTAAACACACGCCGACAGTAATAAAACGAGAAGAGAAAATAGTCACCAGATAGCGCTACGACGACACAACATAGAGGGCGTGGCAGAAAGGCGCTTATAAATAGCGATTCGAAACCATCGGACCGCTCAGTGTAGTCACGGCGGTCAGGCGTGAACAACGCAGTTCACGTCTGAATGCGGTGTGTGTGCGTGAAACTGACCGCTATTTATATGCGCCTTTCTGCCACGCCCTGTATGTTGTGTCGTAGCGCTATCTGGTGACTACTTTCTTTTCCCGTTTTATTGTTACTTCGTTTACGTTTCATGCGCGCTGTTCTTCCTTTTTCTACATCTGCATTTCGTCTCGGTACATTAATAGATCTTTCTTCTTGGTTATTACTCGTCGATGTGGATATTTCATTGGCAGAGGGAGTTGGCTCCATTTTCGCCCCCCCCCCTTAAACATCATGTATAACCGCATATAATCTAATTTTGACACTCGTAAACTATCCGTTACTACGTATGCGTATGTGTTCGACTTTAGTTCCGAACAATTATATCAATATTTCGGGTTTTCAATGTTTATTTTATGACACAAATTCATCACATTTCGAATCTCTTTTTACCACCATCGCGTCAATATTGAAACAACTAACTGCCAGCTACAAATGTAAAAACAAAACCTCAAGCGTGTGATTGGTAACGAATAACGACGGTAGTATAAAAAAAAAGTTCCATTAAACATATTTGTTTTATTATAAAAAATTATGTACACTGCCCGTCTTTAGTGCAACGCCAGAAAAATTTTAGTAAAGACTTATCTCCTAAAATCTAAATACGAAAGAGGTAGGATTATACACATTTTTGTTTCTTTTAATAAATATCGAATTTTTGTCAAACATGATCGTTTAAACGGAAACTGAAAAAAAACGGAAAAAGAACCTATTCCTAAATTATTAACCGAAATAACTCATAGAAAAGTGTTGAACAAATCGGATAAAAAAAACCAAATAAAAACAGACTTACTCGATGCACACGCCTTCCTTTCAAAAAAATAAAAATAAAAATCCTGTCTACGTGGCACTGTAACGAGTCACAACATTTTTGAAGTCATACTTGGAAAACGTGTAACTGATTTGTACAAGTTACAAAATGTAATTCAATGTGACTTTGATACACATAATATGACAATCTGCCATTATCATCAAACCGACTCTGTACAAGCTAAATTCCGATTCGTCATGACAGCAGCCGCAGACGTTGTCCTTGACGTCTGCAACTCGACTCGTGCGCGTATTACAATGTGTGTGTATACTAAATTTTTGACGTACACGAAACTCGAGTGTTTTTTTATACGACGCATTCTCGTTTCTCCTCTCCCTTACCGTCTCAGGCAATGCTATAAGAAATTATAATAATATTATTATTATTATTATCGCCTCGTGTCCGTGACGTGTACAGGCATCGCCCCGAATATAATATATTGTCTTACTGTAATTATTAGCTCGACAGCACACGCGTTCAGTCGCGTTCTCGTCCCTCGAAATCGTCGTATACACGCACGCGTTCCGATCCAAAATTAATTCCAAAGTTTATATGATTTTCCTCTTCCCGGCGCTCGCTCCACTCCGCAAATACACTGCCAAAGTCCGCTTATTACTACTACACAACGCCCAGAAAGTTTTTGGATTGTCTGCGCTATATTATAGTGACAGTCCCCTGTCTATAACAGCGCCGCCGCGCTAATCACATCTACCCTTACCGAATGTTCGCGAATTTAATTTAGTTAATTAAACTAATTAATATTGTCGGTTGATTTGGTTTTCAGGGATCACGTGTTCAAACTGAATCTGAGCAACATCAGCCACTCCAGCTGCAAGGTATGTATATGTTCTGCAAAACCGTCAATCTTCCGTTAACATCATACGGGATAAACGCGCCAAGGTTACGCTTTCAACGGTTCTCTAAATATAGTTAACGTTTTAACGATTTCGAGTTAACGCGGTGTTGCACATCTTCAACTACGCGTACACGTACTCAATAACAGCTTTGTAATGTGTACCACTCGACACTTAAATCGTAACTTTAATAGTGCACTTTGAAAAAAATATTTTTTTATCGTTATTCTATACATATAAACGTTTTTCGTTTTGATGTTTAAACGTTATTTAACGTTGAATGTGGGCCAAAAATATGTTATTAACAATATATTTTATAACATATGAATATTGTTATATACTGATTTGTATATATTGTACACGTGTAGTTTCATGTTTAAAGTAAAAAGAAAAAAGAGTATAACGTATGAAGAATAATAAAACATCGTTTTGTGTATGTGTAAAAGGAAAGAAGGGGAAAGTGATGGGGTTAGATGTGATGGAGATTGACGCGAAAAAGTCTGGTGTGACTGGGCGAGTAAAGATTAATTTCTTGTTAATATAGCGTAAAGTAAAACGATAAACGATTACAGAATATTGTCGAAAATGACAATACAGATCATTTCGACGACATTTTTAATAATGTTATCAAATAAAATTTGCCATCTTCGTTTTATAACGAAAAACGTTTTCTTCCTAAACGTTACTGTTGTTAAACCAAAGACGATTAACCGATACGTTTTGTTTATTGATATTCTAAATATTTCGTTTTTGGTTAATGTCATCACTTTAAGGATTTCAAATTTCCTTTTTTAAGCCCTGCTGCTGGTATTGTGATGAAAACTCGGAAAGGTATACTTTAACGATTTACGTACCGACTGCGTAATTCATAACGAAATACTATTAATTAACAATTAATTTACATTTCGAATCGCTACGGAAAATCACCGTGGAAAACAAAACGTTTATTTTATTTCACTCAGATTTGTCGATAATTCAAAATTGATATTTCTAGTCAATAATTTTTCCCGTAGCGAAAAGTAAAAAATATTAAAAATTCCCCGAACAACGCATATAAATACAGTAAATATTGCAAGAGTATTTGAATCTTTCACATTTTTATTTTTCATAAATATTTTTTTTTCGAATACGTGTTTTTCTTCATTTTTTTTTTTAATTCGCGCTATTTGACTTCCGAATAAAGGCATAGTACGAATAAAACAAAACTATATAATATATTTTTTAGACAAACATTCTTCCCTTATATATTTTATAACTACTATTTTAAATAGTACGTACAATATACGAATACATATATATTTAAATACTTTACAAGGCTGCTGTGTTTATGTATTACTCGCAAAAGGTATATATATATATATATATATTCATTTTTAAATTCTAAATAAATATTTAAGTAAACACGTTACGATAGTTTTGTAGCTAAACGTTCCGGGCCGTTTGCAGGATTTCATTTCATCTTATATTCGCTTATACGTCGTATTTCCAATGTTTTTTTTTTTTGTTTAAGCGATAAAAAAGCACGTATGATGTAAACGTTATTCGTACGAAATGAAAAATAAATTTGTAGCTATTATTATCGTGAATGGCGTGCTCCGCGAACTCCGCGCTATGTAATATTCTAAAGTTAAAGATAATAATAAAAAGAACTTGTGCGAAAACGTGTCTGACACACGTTACCTATCCGATGCGCTTATACGAGTACACATAAACGAAAGCCGTTTTATCGTCAAATCATTTCGATTTAACTAGTTAATTTTTTTATTTTATTCTTCTTCCGTTGGCGTAACTACTGTCTAAGAGTTTTGGCAGCCACCAATGTCCATCTCGTATCGGGTCTTTCCTACACCCGGCACTCGTACATCGTCTTCTGCTCCATTCAGTATTGCCCTTTTCTGGGATTGTCTCTTGACGGCCTTTTCCCTTGAGGTATCCATTCGAGCGCTGCTCTTAGCTTGGACCATGTTTTTTTTTTTGCGCATAACGCACGACCTAGACACTGAATATCCGTCAATACCCACAACTACATAATATATCATTTGCCAGCTATTCCTGCGTCACGCGCTTACTGCGAGTCCTCAATTCCGTTTTCTGTTTTCACTATACTCTCGTCCAAATAAATAATAAATTTCATTTATTGCGGATCAAAATTTTAAAAAATATCGCGTGTAATATCATATTTAAATTGTATGCACCGATTGAATACTAAAAATACAATGATATTCTCTAAAAGAACAAATATGAGCCTATATCTTATTGGTTTTTTTTTATAAGACCAACGTTAACTTATAGATGAAAAGTATGGGGGGGGGAGCGATGACGGTGCGAATTGAACGAAAACTAAGAAATCGATATAATAAATTGAACACAAGACGAGAAGAGAAGGAACAAACGAAGCTAGGGCGTCAATCGGATATCGTCGACCAACAGGGGGAAACGACTGTGCAGAGTTGGGCGAAAAACGCGGCGGATGGACGGAGTACGTCAAGATCACGGAGAGATTAACTATAGTGGCAGCCAAAACTCTTACAGAGTGTTGTAAGGCTATACGATAATTTTTTTTTTTTCTAATTAAAAAAAAAACCTCCCGAGACGGTATTATTATTATTCATTTTAGATATCCGCCCGCGTTCGCCCGTTAACGGGATGGTTTTAAGCGAATTATTTCTGCTTAGCTGCGCGACGAGAGCGGACGGTTAAGGAGAGAGTTATTAATACGCCGCTTATAATTTGTCTGTATTAAAAAAAAAAAAAAAAAAAAACTGGCGGAAAAGACGACGGGGGAGGGGAAAACGAGCCGAACTGCTCAGCGTTCCGAACTAATTTCGAGTCGACTGTACACGGTGTAAATATTAACGGCGCTCATTTACACCGTGCCGGGAACGCGGCGGGCGAATCACCCCCGCGCCGCCGTGGCAAATTAAAATCTTCAAAATTCCTGCTCCGGTCGTACATCAACGGTGCGCAGCAACCTAATTGCGCATTCCCAGACCCGGAGCGCGAAGCCTTTGACCGCGTCGTGTAATTGCTGGGCATAAATCACCGCGAGTTCTGCTGCTGCTGCTGCTGCTGCTGCTGCTGTTTAACCTCGTCCCGCGGAGGTGTGTGTATATATACACCGGGAGATGCGCGAGAGAATTTCAGTATTTGTGAAAGGGTCAAAAGTCGTAAATTTCAAAAGCTCCGCCGCCGGTCTCATTTATCGTTATTAATATTGAAAAAAAAAAACACTACTCGCCGAAAAAGCGTAACGACGAGAAAGCGGGGGAGGGAAAAAATTCACGATTTTTCACTCACCTGAGGCCATTTATTATGTGTACTCTTATTGAATTAAATTCATTTACACCCATACGCACACCGTAGACCGATATATTATTATAATGACGTGCTCGTGCAGTTTTTTTTTTTTTATTTCCTCCGTCCCTTCGCGTACGCGAGACCGAGTTTTAATCCCTCCCGGGAGGGACCGACCACTATAATAACTATAAATCGTAATTAAAAATAATATAACTTATGGTGGTCGGCTGATGTGTGTGTGTGTGTGTGTATGCGCGCGCTGATACTTTGACGGGTAAAAGCAAGCAATTTTTCAACCCTATCAGGATGCGACGGGCCGGGAACGTACCGAAAATACATTAAACGGCCCAAGTACGTCTTTAAAAACGCGTTTGAATGTTATTGCTGCGCTGACCATCTGCAGCGGTTTTTGTTCAAACACATACGTGTGTTTCCCGCGCCCGATTCGTGACTTCAATAATTATATAAACACGATTTAAAAGGGTGAAAACCATATGATCCTTTAGTATTTTACAAAGTATATCATGCAATCCCTGGAAAAAAAATTTTTTATTTTTTAAATTTTATAATACGAATTATTATAATACGCGTACGTACGCAGAATTGCTTGGAAATCCATTTTTTGCGCGCCTGCTATGTCCTAACAATACGATAAAATGGGAAATGATTATAATATTCTGACGCGCGAATATACATATATATATATTTTTTTGAAATCCCTGACCCGTTCCAACGGAGAGTAATCTAAAAAATGTATTTCACGAATTTCTTCTCTAATCGAATTTCTTATATGCGGTTCGAATCCTGATCCATTGTCCATCCGTGCGTATGCTTTAGATCGTCTAAAATTTTTTTTTATTTTTTCAAAATAAATGCCATTTTTTTTTTATTAAAAATTAACGATTTCCCAGCTCATGAAACGGACGATTTTCCGCTCATCCCAAGAATCGATTTTAAATCCCTGATATACATAATTTTCAGAACTAAAATATCTATTACAAAGCGTTTTAAAAACCGGTTTTCCCATTGAATACTAATCGTAATATAATTTTATTCCAGAAAATATTTCCGAATATATATAGTTTTAAAAAAATAATGATTATAACGTAAAACAATATGTAATACTTATATCGGGGCTGGTTAGATCAGGACGTCCTGATAAGAGAGCGGTAAGGAGAGTTTGACTACAAAAAAATATATGTACGTAAATATTACAAAACCAAAATCGTCTTTCGTGTACAATTACACATATTTGGATATAAATGTCGGAAATATTTTATATTTTTATTTAACGAAAAGTATTTTGCAACAAGAATGAAATTTGTAAAAAAAAAAAAATACGTTTTCGAATCGCGTTTACAAAACTGATCAGAGACTCGCGATCACCTATATTCACAATATTCGCACAATTGTGTTATAATTATGTTAATTATATTCCGGGACGTTATATCGCTTCGTTATAATTGGGACGTATGTTTTTTTTATTCCTTAAAAAACGCACTCGAAATAATTTCATAAATAATTTTGGTAAAAAATATTTAAAATAAAACAACGTTAAATTTTCATAAACGAAATCATTTAAAAAAAAATCTAATGCCACGAAAATAGTGTTTATTTGAAACACATAAAATATTTTTTTTATTGAAAAACCAACTCGTATCATTCGTTCTGAAAATAATATTTTTATAATATATTTTTTCGTCTCTTTTTAAACGCATTAAAATCCCCAGCCTTGTAGTTATCATAATATTATACCGTACGTATATTATGGATTTTACCGTTTTTGTCGGAGTGAAAAAAAAATAACGCGATTATTATTATTATTATTATTATTATTATTATTATTATTATTATTATTATTATCATTATTATTATTACAACTACTACTAATCGAATTTAAACAACATATACGAACACTGTACGACACAACGAAAATTGATCAGGCGCGTACAACTACAACAACTATAACGTGTAATACTCGACCGGCCTCCTGTCTGCCGTAGCTCACCCGTACTGCGCACAAGCTACGTGCGCGCGGTATATAAGTGGAATTTAATCCGGAGGGTGAATTTTCGACATTCATTATTGTATAATATAATATCGGTGTATTTGAATATAAAGTATAAATTATTATTATTAAACACCGCCATTAGTTCGGAGCCCTTTGTGCAAATATTTTATCGTGTTCCCGCGCGTCGTATAAGTCAACAATAGCCGGGTTTTTTTTTTTCGAACGAATCTTACCGAGTATATTATTATTATTATTATAGTATTATTCAAATGTTAATTCCGCTTTTCACTATCAACGTAGAAACGCGCGTACGTGGAATAGCGATTTCCATAAAAAAAAAATGTTTAAATAAAAAAAAATCCGCCCACACTGCTCCGTAGAATGCGCGAAACATTATTATAATGATTATTTTCACGCGCGTGTCGCAAAATTATTTTATGATTTATTTTTATAGTTTTTTTTTTTTGCTGTGCCGATCAAAAACTGGTTACGTAAAACGTGTCTTAATATTCGTTTTTTTTTTACTGAAAATTAATATACGCGTTTCAGCGTTTCGTGATGTAATTAAAAAGTTATCGCGCGATCGTTTGACGTGTTTAATTCGGAATGTTTCGGGACGGAAAGCGATTCGTATGGTGGCGCTTTTCGTACAAAAATCCGCTTTAAAGCGCGGCGAAATTTCCACGTTCTCGTCTCGCGGGTTGCCAACGACGACGGAATATTGCAGCCGATTTCCCTAACGAAGTTTTTGTCGAACGGTACGAATGCGAGTACAGCCTCCCGCGCGCGAGCGTGTTGTAGAGCGCAGGGACGGTTGGCAGGTTTCGAAACTTATGCATGGTCGTCGAGCGCTTACATTTATAAATAATATGTACTCGTATATTATGATTTAAATGTGTGTGTGTGTGTGAATACTTGAGAAACGGTTTGAAGAAGTTCGTGACGAGTTTCGCTACGTTTTTGCGCGAAATATTATGACGAACTACTCTAGTATTTATATCGAACACGACGACGTTCTCGTCCGTACACGTTAATTGCGTTTAAACTCTCAAAAATCGTAAACTTTCGCTTCGAATCGTTATAGTTGTATAACTTTCGATGATGGAAAAAAAAAAAAGAATTACTACCACTTTCCGCGAGGTTTTCGGTTAATAATTCACGCGACGACGACGACGTCCCGAGAACGTGAACTCTCCGCGCCTTATGTGTACTCGTTAGGTTACGCGTGAGAAATATTATTATTATTATTATTATTATTATTATTATTATTATTATTATTATTATTATTATTATTATTATTATTATTGATGTGAAAACATTTTTTACGGCGTCTAGACTACACCTTTCCGCTTGGGAAGTGAAAATTTCAGAGCGTCCTTTAGTGTCCCCGTTTACATGGAAACGTAAACGTGATTTTTACTCGCGTGGTACGAATTCGAAAATTTTTTTTTTGAAAAATTTCAAGCGCCTAAATTGAGAATAATACTACCCGAGAGTATTGTTTAGTTTTCTCCTCGGCATGTCTTCCGGCGAACGCAGCGACGACGGTGTCGGACGCCGTGCGACGATCACGTCGCCGGTCGTCCACCAGACCGAAAGTTACGACGCGGACGACGAGACGTCAAACGCGACCGCGGTTGTCGCGCCCACGACCGCGGTTGCCGCGTCCACGACGACGACGACGACGGCGCAGAGGAATAAAAAGCGGCAGCACCGAGGAAAAAACCGGATACGTTCGCCGGCGAGGACGAGCTCAGAGTGCGTTTGTAATCCGACGATTGCAGCGGACGATAACGCGTGGAAAAATTGAAACGTATAATTTATGTCGCGCCGCGGCAGCGATTATTCGGTTTCGAAACGCTCACACGTACGGAAAAAGAGACGAACGTTTCCGCGATATCCGTTCGCCGCAAAGGATCCAAGAAATTCTCGGTTATTATAACGTATATTAAATATAAAAAAAAAAAACTTGTTTTATTTAAAATCAGCCAATACGAACGAATAAATACGCGCGCACGATTTGTATAACGTTTTTCGAAATGGATGCCGGTACGAAAACACGTATTCGAATCAGCGGCAGTGGTTATAAGGGGACGCGATAAGTGGATCGCCCCCTTCCCACGGAAAACGTTAAATTAATAGTAAACGTGTAAAATAAACGAGTAAACGAGTGTACAACGAGGAAAGATGAATGTTTGCGTTCATTTCATTTCATAAAAATACGTGAAATAATATTATTAGTAATAATAATAAATAGAAAAAAGTAATAAACATTGCGTACGCGAGGTACGATCGGTCGCTCGGTCAGCGTCAAACTAAACACCCCGCGTATACCGACATAGCGCGTCAGCCGGTCGTAATAAAACTGGAAAAGAAAGTAGTCACCAGATAGCGCTACGACACAACATAGAGGGCGTGGCAGCAAGGCGCTTATAAATAGCGCCATTAGTCACGGCGGTCAGACGTGAACAACGTACTTCGCGTCTGTGTGTGCGTGTGCGTGACCGCAATTTATATGCGCATTTTGCCACGCCCTCTGTGTTGTGTCGTAGCGCTATCTGGTGACTACTTTCTTTTCCCGTTTTATCGTCACTTCGTTTACGTCCCATGCGCGTTGTTCTTCCTTTTCCTACATCTGCATTTCGTCTCGGTACATTAATAGATCTTTCTTCTTGGTTATTACTCGTCGATGTGGATATTTCATTGGCAGAGGGAGTTGGCTCCATTTTCGCCCCCCCCCCTTAAACATCATGTATAACCTCCCCTGATTCGAATCGCCCTTCCCTATATTTATAATATGTAATCCCCCGTCTTACGGGACGGGCGATAGGCAGGGGCTATAAATGGACGACGGCGATTTTGTTCAAAAGTCTTTTCTATTTTTAATCGTATTTTAATAGTATCCAGAATTTAAAAAATGTTATACTCATATTTCAATGAAATGTCTATTAAAAACATACAGTAAAATGTATACAAGGTTTTCCGCGTTTATATACTTTTCTTCGTTTTCATATCGATTATATTATGCCACTTAATACTTTCACTCTTATAGTTATTTTATATTATTAATTTCAGAAAAAAAAATTCTACGCCATTTAAATATATTATCAAAATTTATATTTTTGCGATACACACTTTTTTTTTGCATTACGGTTATTTAATAGGTAATAATGACAGGGCTGAACAATAGAAGACTGTTGCGTTTCGGGGGAAAATGTATATGTATTATGATTATTATAATATAAAATTATTTTTTTCCGACTAAAAATGATTATAATTTGGAGAACAGGTAAATTTACAAATGTACCGTTTTCAATATAAAATTATAATTTAGCCAAAATATTATAATTTCTCCTTTAACGACGACGAACGATTGCACAGTCTTTACAGGATCACATTTTGAAAATCATAATACACAAAGCGCTATATGTTGTCCTGTCGACATAATATTTGTAATGACCAAGTTGTCGAACGTAAGCCATAATATTTCAAAATAGCGAATTAGTGACGTTCTAAAACTCGAGATTACCCTCTATTCGTATATATAATTCCATGAAATAAAGTTTATAATTAACCGGTATATAACTTTTTGAAATCGGACGATTCATTTTAAATAATCCTGTATTAATCACGTGTTATTCAAAATTACTCAAATTTATCGGATTTCCATTTTTAAAACGATTTTTGTGTACTCGTACAATTTCCATAAAATAAACGTTTTTAACGTCCACAGTTTTCGTAAATTTTCTCTGCGAACGTTTAACGAGCATGAGAATTCGGTATAATTATTTAGACGTCCCCCTAATTATCCGCAAGACAGATTGTCTGACTCGTCAGCGGCAAAGCGCTTGACATTGGATTGTAACGAGAGCAGCCAATAAAGGATGTAAGAATTTTTAAGTCTGCCCGACTTAAATCATCCCTGAAATTAATGGTGGCCGCGGCGCTTCGTTTTTAAATTGGGCGGCCAAGTATATCGGTTTCGTTCTGACGAAATCTCGAGATTTCGATCGGCCCGATTTTGGTTTTTTTATACGTAAACAAAAAAAACAAACAAACAAAACCCTCTCGACATTCCCCGCCTAAACGGATTAATAACGGAAAATAAAATGATTCACATCCTACAGGCGTTCCACGGAGAGATATAAAGTCACGGGTAAAATATAACTTGTATTATTAATTTATATCGTAAAAAAACGACCAGAAAACGATAGATTTTATGCCGAAATAAAAATTCGGACTTGGCAGAGTCGCGCAGTATTCTAACGTTTTTGTATTTTTTTTTTCTACCGCTTCGGACCAGCCTTAACAATCGAAAATTTATAATAAATTATATTAAATGTCTACGTGTAAAAAAAAATTGTTTTTTTTTTGCATCGAACGCTTTCGTCGACCCTATACGCTGCACGCGTACGTACAATATTATTGTTCGTATTTTATTGGTATACGAAAGGAAAATTCGGTCAAACAAAACGGGTTCACCCCGTCCGTTCGTATTCTCGTTACGCGTATATTCATCGGCGAATTTAATTTAATTTTTGTATTTTTTTTTACTGCCAAACACACGAGCACACATAACGTGTGAAAATCAAATTTGACCAATTTAGTGACGACTCCCGACCGCGAGGCAAAACTATAATAATATTATTATTATCCGCTGTGCCGCGCCGAGAGAAAATAATAATTCACGGGAACCGTTATAAACGTTCTTTTTTTTTGCGCGCGCGCGAAAGGAGTGTGTGTGTGTGTTTTTTTTCACGCATATTGAGTGTTCCTCGTGTAAAGGGTTCATTAGTAACGCGAAACAAATTCTTTTAATGAGACACTCGTCGTAACAAGTTTTCCCCGGGCACACACAACGATATTATATTATGCTGAGAAACTATTGTTTATATGGAGGAACGAAAAAGAAATCCCACCGAATCGCGGTTAAAATTCTCTTCTCAGTCGAATCGAAGACGCGCGGATGATGTATCGGTGAAATTGAAATCGGTGTCATTTTAAAGGCGCGACAGACGTGAACTCATGACGTATTATTCGGT
Source organism: Slavum lentiscoides (assembly GCA_032441835.1). Classification (NCBI taxonomy): domain Eukaryota; kingdom Metazoa; phylum Arthropoda; class Insecta; order Hemiptera; family Aphididae; genus Slavum; species Slavum lentiscoides. Next base: position 2,561,589 of record CM063713.1, read on the forward strand.
TTTTAATTTGTTAAGAAACCTAAAGTTTTTCGCGTCCAAATCATCAAATATTTGTATTTTTCCGTTTATTATACAAAATATTATCGTTAATATCAGCTGACCTTGTTGTACGCCAAGATTAAGTACACTTTTTCTAACTAAAATTTTTAGTTTTTTTTTTAAATGTTTTCTGTTAATATGTAAAACCGACTGTATTTCCGGAGGAAATAGTACTACGTTTCGTCGTGATTATTTGTCCGTTTTTTTTTTTTGATAATATTTCGAAATATTATCAAAAAATAAATAAATAAATGTTGTATTACGAACTTTAAACGAAATATAATTTTTTTCATCTAAAAACCCCTGTTTATAGTGTACATAATACATCGTTTATATAATTTCGTTTTTATGTTTATGTATATATTACAATAAGAACTCGCGTAGAAATTAGTGTACCGCGGCGTTTTGTACTGGGAATTACTGGAAATTAATAATTTTTTTTTTTTAACGGAAATGACGGCTTTCGTTAAAACGATATCGTGTACACTCGGTGAGAAATTCAATTTCAAACTGTCGCGTGTACATTTTCTTCTTTTTTCGTCACTGCCCCTTTCGAGGAGTCATATCGTTCGTTTCGTCGTCCCTCCGCGTCCGACCCGTTCTTCGCGATTTATCCCTTCGTCAAAGACCGCGCGCGCGTCGTCGTCGTCGTCGTCGTCGTCGTAAAATAATATAAAATGGCTGCGGCCGCGAGTATAAATGAAAATCTACCCCCTCGTATATACAGCCAAAGCGAAGGGAGAAGAAACAAAAAAATTATTATTATTATTATTAATAATAATACGAGTATATATTATAATAACGAAGCGATATACACTATATACACTGTGCCTGCGCGGACGTTGCAAATTAGTCTTGTCAGCGGTGAAAATTTCAAACGGACTGCTGCTGCAGCGAAACGAGACGAGTCCAATACAACGACATACTCGCCTTTCAGATTTACCGGATCGTGGCGGTGTAGATGTGGAAAAAAAATTTTTTTATTATATAAAGGTCGGCGACGAGAGAGAGAAAAGCCGCTTCGTCGATTTTTTCATTTCCTTATATACTCGTACTATACGCGATGCGCATTGCGATTAGAATAATAATCGTGTTTAATTAATATTTCCCTTTTCCTGTGTATATATATATATATATTTCAATAACGAGTGAGAGTCTCATTCTCTCGAGTCACGGTGTTTTTAATTAATTTTTTTTTTTCGCTTCTGAATATATTACGACGACGGATGCCGCGACTTCCCGAAAGTACGAGGAATGCGCACGTTATATTTCATATCGTACACTACAACGTCTTCCAAAAGTGCCGACGAATAATATTCGGTATATTACGAAAAAAAAAAAAAAAAAAATAAACGCGTTCCCAATATGTTTTACAATCGTTTTTTTAACCGAATGCCATGATAAATACGCGAAACCGCATTTCATTTCGGACGGTGTGAAAAAATAATTAGATATACGGTGACGACTCTATAACTTCGGGAAAACGAGGGAATATTTCATTATACCATTAAAAAGATATTTCGCGAAATTATACAAATTTTTTTTAAAAAACGGTTTTAGTAATGCAGTGCTCTTTTCACATACCGGAATAAAACAGTGTCTGGAATCATTATTTTTCGTAGTAATAGTAACGAATAACTAACACTTGTTGATTCGTTCGTTAGGCGCAAAACTATAACGCGGTTTAATTTGGATTGTGTTTTAAGTTTCCAAAACGTTTCCATCAAAAAAAAAAAAAATGCGTTTAAAGATTTGTTACGTTTTTCCGCTTGACAGACACATTTGCCTTACGGGTCAGAAAGTATTTATAAATATCATTTGGAAAAAAACGCTTTCGTTTAACAATTTTTACGCGCATCGATAATTTATCTTTTCAAATGATTAACTAAAAAGAAAAAAAAATTCAATAATTATAATAATGTTCTGTGTACGTTTTTATACGCCTCCTAAACGTCGAACGCGCATTCGAAAAACACGTTGCAGATGACAAAAGCCGGTCACGGGTTTCCGATATTTTTATTATTTTTTTTTTTCGGAAGTTTATTGGTAGTTATCGCGAACTATATTTCCACGGATTGTCATTGCTTCTCGTGGTTAACGGTGAAAAACCACGAGACGGTTCGATTCGTACCTATTACTTCGTATCTATTCGAAATTTTTCTCATTTGGTAAAAACGGCGTTTTTATCGCGGAGTATACGATCAACAAATTTTTTTTTGTTTTCGTTTTTCGACATACAATTTAAAGCTACGTTGGCCGGCATTTTACACGGAATTATTCTTATAAACCGAGGTTTTAAGAGGGTCTTTTAAGAAGTTTTTCACGCGACGAAACGATCGAAATCTCTGGATTTTTTTCGAGGCGCGAGACTTAAAATCGCCTGCTCCTAAAGACGCGGGGCGCCGTGTACGTCCTTCGGAGATTTCCTTTCGAAACCTCCCGCTTGAGAACCACTGTCGCAAAATATCGCTGTCTTTCGTCCGACAGAAAACGAAAATTCGCCGCCGGCGCACAATAATATTAAATACGATCGGTCAACGCCGTTGCGCGATATAACGTCTTTGCAATCGTCGTCGTCGTAAAAGCTGAAGAACCGAACGACGTCGTCGTAAACTCCTTTCGCATATTATTACTCATATAAATTATATGTATACGAGCGTGTCTCGTTTTCTTTCCTTTTTCCTCCCCTAACTTTTTTTTTTTTTTTTGGCGAGAACGAGAAGGCTATTTTTTTTATTGGTCTGGCGGATGACGGCGGAGCCGAGAACGTCCGCGCGCGAAACGGCGCCGCGGGAGGCAAAAAATAAGAGATTCGCATACCGATAAGCGACGAGAAACCGTTCTCCCGGCCCGCGAAACGACCCGATTTATTCGTGGCGTCCGCTACGCCATCGAAATCCCTAAAATACCGTCTCCCCGTCACGGCGCACAATATTGCAATATAAATTCGGGCTCGATATTAAATTAGTTTAGTCGTTTATTGCCTATTTTAACGTTACACGCACGATGTGCGCTGAAACTGTTTATCCCGTCCCCGCGCAAAGTGCAGTCCGGGGGAGGAAAAACGGTGGCCGCCCCTGCTGCAGCTGGGGTCGGTCACTCGGTGAAAATCGGTCGTTTCGGATTCGCGACTACTTCGGATCGCCTCGATCGCGAAATACGAAAATTCTCCTTCGTAATAATATTTATTTCTTAAAACGGGCGGAATTGATAGGTAAATATAATATTATGCAGTACGGTAATGCGGAGAAAAAAAAACAAACGTGTACATTACAATAAAGTTGACACGAGAAAGAAGATACAAAAAAATGTATAATACGTATTTATTCCAATTCTGTTGGATGTAAATTTAATAATAAACGCGAAGTAAACTATTAAAAATATATAGTGTTAAACGTCAATATTTAAAGTAAGAATTAACGATTGTATATGAGGAGTCCTTGAAGAAATCTTCACTGGAGCATAGTATAAATCTCCATTTACACTGCATGTAGGGCGCCGGACTTTTTTTTTTCTCATTATTATTATTTTTTTTAATAATAACGTTAATAAACGAATTCTGTCCGGCCGTATATAAATCGGATTTTTGTTTCGTCGAAAAGTCAATATTTTTCCCACTAAAAAAAATCACAAACGAATAAAGCGGCTATAATTTAGACGGAAAATCCATTTTAAGCGTCTAAAACGACACTGTAAATCACGTAATTCATTAGATTTAAGATTGCGCGAAATTAACCGGTCGCGTTGGAAATACGTTCGAAATAATGCGACTGTTAAAAATTCTTAAACAATTAAATTTTTACACTCATGTCGTTTCTTTTTTAAATCCCACGAACATATGAAAATCCATCCTCTCGAAGACGCCGATTTATTGACGGCGAACCGTCTTTTGACGATTTCCGTTCTTTTCCCCCCGAGATTAGATAATCAATAATTAAGTAATTTCGTGGCTTCAAATCGACAGTGCAATAATATGTGCGTCTTATGGGGCGCCCGCTGAATATTAGTGGATGATAATTCGAGTCAAATAATTTCCACTCTAAACGACCGGAATCTCAAATATAGTATAGGAAACGTCCCCCGGCTTTAATTCTACGTTATCCAATATAAATACACTGTATAATGTAGTCTGCGAACAGTATAATACGATGGTGCCCAGTGATTATTATCGTTAACATTTAAACACCAGCTTTATGAGAGATCCTGAATTGGCAATTTCTATGGAATTTTACATTTAACAAAGGAAAAATATTTTTAATATCATTGGAAAGCCGCGCTCTTTCGGTAAAAAATCTGTATTTGTAGTTAGATTATTAGATTTTTACAATACACTTGTATGTAGAGGAGAATTTTATCTGTGTCGTAGTTTTCTCATTATAATTTTTTTTTTTTTTTACACTATTTAATATTTTCGTTAAAAAAAATGTCAAACATTTGCAAAGGAACACCATATGGTAGATAAAAATTTAAAACGATGCGACATAAAGTTCTCTCCTATATATATATATATATATATTATTATATTAAAAATAAATTATAAACATTTGAAAATCCTAGAAATCTGGAAAACGTAAGATCGTGCGGCACAATATTTTTACTCTATAATAACGATGTACACTACTACGGCCAAATATTCGTGTAACAATACGTATATTATAAACGGAATGTCGAAGACATTGCACGAGGGAACTGCAAAAAATTATAAAATTTCGATTTAAAATGATTAAATGTAGATGGGCTCGTGATAAAAAAAAAAAAGTTCACCCTGTATACGCAAAAAGAAATTATTTATATATATTATTTTATTAATATGATTGATTTCTGCTCCTTCTCCTCTTGTCCGCGTCCCTGTCGCATAATCCGTTCCGAACAGTTTTCCCCTCGTACGGCCGGGTCGAACGTTCGCCACGGGAGTCGCGGTCTTTTTTCCCGCTCCCCAGCGTTCAATTTCGACGACGCTCACGACAATTTATCAACGGCAACCTCGTCCTGACAGACATACGTGCCCCATTAGCTGCAAAATATTATGTGTAACCGCACTGCCGTCGCTGCTACACCGCACCTGCGCATAATATACGTAATATTGTTTTTTTTATATATACAGGGCTCGGGCTATAGAAAAAAAATAATAATAATTTTTTTTTTTTTGTAAAACTGCACAAAGCTCCGTAGTCCTGTGCCCGAACTGTTCGATTACGGAAAAATTATTAAAACAGGGAAAAAACTAGGGAGCGCGCAATGGACGTCAGACGGTGTTAATAATATCAGTGTTCCAATAATATTGTCATTGTCGTATCGTTAGCGCGCTTTAATTTTACAGTGCTTTTTCACCGGTAAATTTCAATTTGAAAACTATTTTTATTTCTTAAAATAAACGCGTAATACAGTATTATTATAAACCGAAATAGATTTATAACTACTCTGCGCGTAGTCCATTCGTCGGGGGTGTGAGTAATTATTGTCGAAATTGTGCGCTATAAACACTGTCCGTATAAGCGTCTTTAAAAACCCAAACGATTTAATACGGTTTTCCGGAAAATTACTAATAGAAATTCGTCATTCTCGCGTCCCGAGATATATTTATACATTTTAATAATATATTTAGTTAAATTTCGGTTATTTCTAGCGGTGTAGACGTCGGAAAGCGGTTTGTAACGGTCACGCGCCGTGTGATTTATTATAATATTACTCGCGAACTCGACAATTTAATAAATTAATTAACTGCAATTTAAGTGTTTTTTTTTTTGTCGAGAATATTACGCTTGTTTAACACACCGCCACCAACCACCAAACGGCGGACCGTTCATATATTTTTCAACAGTAGGCTGTCATTAAAACTAATAGCGTACAAAACCCGTGTATAGAACAAATTAAAATAAATACCAACACACCGCTTAATTATTGTACTTGGCAGCCGCGAGTTTCGTTTCAATTCAAAACGCGTTTCATTTCGGGTTTTACATTTAATAAGAAAAAAGTAAAAAATTAAATAAAAATTAACGTTTTTTTTTTTCTTTTATACGTAAAATATATTATAAAAATTAAATTTCACTCCGGTTTTCCGATCACGTAGCGTTTCTAACGAATCATCGCGGTTTATTGAGAGTATAATATATTTACAAACTATTATTACGTATAGTAACGATTTTTTTTTCTTTAATTTGCGAGATTTAAAAAATTATTTTCGACTTTAAAATATAATAATCTGTACGGTATCGGATGTTTTGCGGAAGATTTTTTTTAAATATTAATCCCGCGCGCAAACTGCTGCTGAAAACGAGTTCTACTATAAAATATAAAATGTAATATTATGACACTGATAATAGATCGGTAAAATAGAAAAATATTTTTTTTATTTTATATACGTATAAATGCAAAGAAAAAGTTTATTTTTAATATTTTGTTGAGAAAATTGCAGTCATCCCCGAGTGAAAACTATGATGCGCATCAACAGTGGCGTACAAAGGATTTTTTTTTTTTGGTGGGGTTAAATCAATTGATTTTGTAAAAAATTGTTATTCATATATTAAATTTTTTTTCAACACAATAATATTCTAATTTTATTTTATTTTATTTTTTTCCCCATTTCGTCAATGACCTCTTCTGTAGATACACCACTGCGCATCGATCAGCCCGTTCAATCCGCCCTGTGAACAAAGTACACGTTTTTAATTCCGAACATAAGGCGTCTATTATTGTACTCCTTAAATAAGTGTTCACCCTTTTCAAATTTAAAAACACTGTTTCCGGCGTTGCTGTTGACACCGGGAGTGTATATAGAATTTTCTTAATTGATTCAAAACGGTAAAACCTGTATACCGATTTTGAGTATTTTTTTCGTATTTTGATAATTAAAAAATATATTATATATATTCGAGAAAACCGAATTTTCAAATAAATAAATAATTTATTGAACACAAAAACTTTTTTAAAAAATCGGCCAATGACGGTATTTACTAAGTACGACATGTCTAAATCATACGTTCAGAGTTATTTTCAATGGAAAATACAGAGCAGTATATTACGGGTAGGCACTCCATAACTCACGTGTATTTAAGTTTTTGACATTAAAAACCATACTTTTTCTCGATAAAATATATAGAATAAGTGGGACAGGAATTAAACACTCAAAAACCTCCCTCGTGTACGCCACGGCGTATAATGATTGTTCGTAATTCGAGGGCGGTGTTAAAAACCTCTCGAGCACGCCCGTGAATAAATCTAAGCGACCAGAAAATAAAAATAAAACGAATTTTCTCAGAAAAAAAAATTGTGTAGTTTTTACGTTATAATAACCCGTTACATCGTGTAATAATATTATATGTGTTTTATTCCAGCGTAATATAAATCGCCTAATAAAACCGAGCTAATCGTCTTTCCCAGCCGACGTCATAGTAATAACAACAACAACAACAACAAAAAACCGTATAAATTACTGAATTTTTTTTTTTTTGCCTTTTAAAACCCCGTAGCGTGGCTGCTCGTGACGGCGGTTGGCCCCGGTAAACCGCCGCCGCCGCGTAAATTCGCCAGCCGTTTTATAAAGCCGCAAAAGTCATTATTATTATTATATCGAACCCGAGAAACCCTTTTGACGACCAAAAAAAAAAAAAAAACCGATTTCCGCTCAACGACAATATATTTATTCGGACCGGGCGAATTGAAACAAGCGCCGCTATAATAATGGGCCGAGTATTTATATTTGTACGTACTTATATCATTGGCCGCGTACTCGCAGGATCCGCGCAGTAAATAAAATTTTATTGCCACGACGATCCGCGCACGAGTCCTGCGCGGAGCTTTTATTGTAATTATTATTGTCGTCCCTGGAACTATACGCCCTGCGCGCCGCCGCCGCAGTGTATTATACCCTTCCGATATTTTACGACACGAGGAACCCGTCCCTGACGACGACGACGATCCCTCCGCGTCCAGTCCGGGGGGAGAAAAAAAAAATACTCCCCCTACTCGTATTACCACCGTCAGCCGTAAATTAAACGCGAATAGCTTATTAAACTGCAGATATAAACCCCTGCTTAAGTATAGGTGCGGCGCGCGGTGTAATATTATTAGGGCGAGTAATGTACACATCGGCGGCACACGCATATCGCGGACTTAAGCCGGCGACGTAGTCTACGGCGGTGTCCGGTGGCCACGAATGGCAGCCGTGTCCGCGAAGAAGGGACGACTGTGCGAGAAGGGATTGTAATAGTAGTGAATATCCCGTTCCGCGAAAAGGAAAACGACAGAATATCCAATAGTGAAATAATTCCTCTCCGCTGATGTAAAACGCGCACGAGTTTTATTGGATAAACCGTTAGGTTAGGTTTGGTCTTATTAAGAGTTGAACACTTAAAACGATATTAAATACACAGATTTTTTTTTTTTTTTTAATACATTTAGTCTCTAAAATCGACCGAGACAATAATATTGATATTTTATTAATTTTCATTTATAATAATATCAGCTACTATATATTATGTAATAATATGATTTTTAACTCGAAAATTTCAAATCCGTTTCGACCGATTTCCATATATATATATATATTTATATCACTCGCCACGACTCGTTATGTTTTTAAAATTTTTCAAGAAAAGATCGGTCTCGATAAAAATAATATTCACGTTATTGCAGCTCCGGCGGCGCGGCGATAAAATATCCGATGGAACGTTTTATTTTGACGACATACATTATGCAAAGTAAAATAATAAAACTTCACAAAAATATCTATCTACGAATCGAGGCATTCTTTTGAGATTATTCTCTTTATTTTTCATTTTTTCGGGTTTTTTTTCTTTATATATATATATGTATATAACCAACGTGATAAAATTCAATTTTGGATTTCAATTTCACCGTTGTCGTCGGTCTCGAGTTTCAACCGTGAACCATTCGTGTTCGGTGGAAATTGTATTATTTTTAAAACTTCCCGAAGAATATAACGTATAACTCGTTACAAAATATTCGTATTCACTTTTTTTCTACTTCTTAAATAATACTTACCTTGTGTGTATACTTTACTTTTGAAGAAGTTTTCTTTCTCTGCGTTATACGCGATTTTGTACGTGGAATATACGTACAACAACAACAAAATTAGATATTATAATACTCGTATATTAAGTTCGCGTAACCAATAAAAAACCATTACGTGGCGCGTAAATTTTTTATATTATATTATTATATACAGTATATTATATCCAGGTTGAATAAGTTTAATAACGTAAAATAAGTGTAAATTATACGTATATTTTTTTAAACTTACTTTTCACCGTCAATTTCATTCTTGTAGTGTTTTCTCCGAAATTATAACGTATACTGTTATTTAAAAATAACTATTACGCTTTTTATGAAATTATTAAATGTATAAAATATATATATATATCTTTATTAAGTATGTTTTAGAAAAAAAATACGGAATATTATTCCGATTTTTTCAATCGTACTTACTTACAAGTCCGTATAATTTAACATTCGAAAACTCGATGTACATGTGAATGTGTTATACCGATTCAATTCAGTCGTAGCGTATAAAACAATTTTGTTCCTTAAATTTTTTTTTTTTTTTTTGACAATAAATACAATTAAGTTTTGTTCCGTGTTTATAACAATTATAACACGCCGGAAACCAGCACGTTTTTCTAAAGAAAATAATACGTTATCAAAAAAAAATAAAAATACTTGGCGCGGCGTACGCGTCTTATACGTCAAAAAACATTAATCGTTAGTACACTGCATTCGGACGATTTTTTTTCTTTTCGAATTCGTTTTTATTAGACATTTTACAAGGATATTTCTCGATTTATTCTCTGGTGATATTTTACTTTTTGCACAATATAGTTACATAGTTTGTGACGACCCGAAACTCGGTTGATATGTGCGTAACACCGGGTGCAGTCGTCGCGATCGTCGCCGAGTATTATTGCAATAACCTATATGTCATTTTTTTTTCTCCGACGATCGCGACAATTCTCATTTATCTTTTATATTACTACTATACGAGCTACGGAGAAGTACACCTACGAAACTCTGCCGTCCATAAATATCGTATAGTTTTCATTTAAGTTTTAGTGCGTGTGGCGGCAAAATTTGCGTATTATATATTTATTTTTTCTGATGTTCAAAATGATTGTTGTAGACTGTAAAAAGTGATCGCTGCGCGTTGACGTCCATAAATTAGAATAATATTATTGAACTATTAAAAACATATATAGATATAAATATTATATTATATCAAATGTAATATATATATATAATAAAATAGTAAATATATATTATATATTGGTTATTGCACACAAAGCCTATTTCGCAATGAATAAAATGCTCGGATCTCTAAACTATTGTCCAAAACCATAGAAAAAGAAACAGTAGACCTACTGTTTGCGACCGATGGCGATGTACGCACGTGAAACACGGTGCACAACACAGGGGAACGGAAAAAAGCTACTCGCGTTCGAAAGAAAATTCACGGTCGTGCTCGGAAGCAAAATAGGGAGTACGAGAGATGGACAAATGATGATGTAGAAACGGCACAGAAAAAGCCAAACGTAATATTGTTCTCAAGAGCAAAGCGATTGGAGTGGGCTGGCCGTGTTTGGTGAAAGCCTTATACGGAACGTCCTGATCGGAAACCCAACGAAAAAACGGCCAAGAAGAAGACCGCGACAGCGACGGTTAGACGGAATGAAGAAGGATGTCTAAGACACCGACGAGCGGAGGCGATTGGATGTTGCGATGGACCGGTAAATAGATGGAGGAGTTCGGTAGGAACGCGCAAAAGGCGTCAATGGCCCGAATAACACTTAAATAACGATAATAATATTATATTGGTTGTTGAAAACCATTGAAACGTAATTTAACGTGCGAATCAAACGTGTCTATATAGACGAAACAGCTGCTGATTTCAGCAATCAGTCGACGTGCACTAGTCGATTTTCGCGAAAATACCGTCGTCCGCCATTAGATGAGAAACGTCACCGCGTGCTGAACGCCGCCGAAGACGATGGTGCGCAGAAAATGTGCGTGCTGTGATTATCGCATTCCGGTTCATTATCGTTTCGCCCGCGAGCGCACAATATACACGTGACGCACATATACGCGGGTTAGGTCGTGTGGCCGCGGGGGACACGCTTGGGAAATCATCGGGCGAGAAAACGGAATCTCGGATCGTCAAACGCACACCCGAGGTGATTTTCCGTGTTTTTTTTTTTTTTTGCTTTCCTTACATTTTTATTTTCGTTTTATTTTCCGTTTTCTCCTTTTCTGCGTCTCTTAAAACGTCAATTGGTTCCCGAATCAACTCGAGCCGCGGACAACTGTCCACTGCTGCAGTCTCATCACCTGTGAATATAATATTAAATAACAACTATGGGAAATGTGAATAAAATAAAATTTACAGTAAAACGTCGAGGTGGAAATATCAAAAATTATTGTTTATACTGATACCTGTACACTATAATTTAATAAACGATATTTAATTTTCGACGACTCATTATTAACTCATACTATTACAAGTACGAATATGTAACTGCCAAGAGTGCGGGGCCCTCGAGCCTTCCCCCTTTGAGTCCGCAACTGGGTACTATTATAAATTATAATTTATAACGATCAACGTGACTCGTCATTGTCTATTCTATGACCAGTCGTGGAGTTCTTTTGATACGAAGCAAACACGGTCTACGTCCCCCCCACCGGTACAAATCGACATCGTATAGTCTTTAATTTTTAAGTTTAAAAAACGTTTTTTCGAGTTTAAAATATTGATGTAAATGAAAAAAAAATTACTTGTGAACCGCGCTGGTTTAAAGCGTGTAGTGCGTGAAGAATTTTTTCTTCGCGTGGTCTGTGATAGTCTCTAACCTAACCGTACTGCTATGATTACGCAAAACGTTTTCTCACCTGCAGCATCATCAACTCCTCGTTCGCGTACATCGCGCACTCTACACCCGTTTCACGATCTGCTTTGACAATTCCCCAGAAACCGTTGGGGCGCGTTGAATTTTACCGATAAAATCCCGGCAAAAACTTAGTCGTCCTCTCCCCAATGCACCGCGGTATACATTATAATAAATACATTCTCACTCGTTTCGTGTGTGGAGGAGTCACTCGGAAAAATCTCCTCGGAAAGTTTTGTGTCTGTCGAAAAATCGTTATTCAAAGCGCGGTCGTACAGCATCATCATAGTGTATATGTGGAACGCGCATCCCTACAGGGAATAACATTATCGCATACACGGACGGTATTTCTTCTCGTCGTAGCCCCGGGACATCTTACCCGTGCGTGTCTGTGTGTTACGAATGATTATTCTCTACAAAATCCGATATACACTTATATACTCGTACTTATACCAGCTCTACGCTCCGTATCTCCTCCGTCTTAAATGTTTTCTCGCCCAACTTTACGGGGCGAGACGTCGGCGAAGACGAATCGGACATGGAGTTTACACTATATAATATAAAAGCTGATGTTCTCCCCAAAGGGCAAACCGCGCATCGTCATACACACTGCTGTGTGTGCACAAACCTCGGTACGATTATTCGTCCACTTGGAAAAATCAACGAAAACATAATTTTTCGCTCGGTTTTTACGTTAGACGTTAGCGTTCAGTTGAGACAATTTTTAAAAAAAATTCATTTCCTAGATTGCGAAAAAAATAATCCGTAAAATATTCGTCTTGATAAATGACTTACACGGACGAGACCCGTATCACGAAACTAAAATGAAAATCACTCGGACTATTCCGCTCTGCAGCATTGACACACGCGGCATCCGACACTGCAGGGACTCGGCAAAACATCCAACACGTTTAATTTAAATTTTTTTTCATTTCATTAATCTTCTGGCATATCGGTTATAGCATTCTTCACAACGCAATACTTCCTACTGCCACGAATATATTTCCAATCACTCGAATCCCGCTCGACCGTCATCCACCGCGTTGCCCATAATGATATCGACGACCTCCGTCGATTGATCTCCCTAACACAATATGTAAACTGGCCTGAAAGAACTTAATTTTAATTCATCTTTAAGAAGCATTAACGTAATTCTAAAGATATAGTCGTGCTCAAGAGGGGATAAAAAGCGTTATATCCCCCCTCCCTCGTTCTATGACGATTATTTTTTAATAATCTGATAATTCACTGAAGAGTACACGAATTTTCAAATATTTATCCAGCTCTTAAATTGAAAACAAAATGAAATTCGAGATAGTATTATGATTGAAATGAAAACTTGTCGCGTTTAAATTCAAATTCCTCCAGATGTGAATTTCTAACCGAAATTCGCCAGATTTTTAAAAACATATTATAAAAAAAAAAATTTGCCGGAATTATTTACTTATACGAGTATATATATAAGTTATTATGCGTTCGTCCATACTTGAAATTAATACGATTTATCGAGTTCGAATGATAAAGCATTCGGTTATTAGATTTTTAAAATTTAACAACTCAAAACGAACCGGAGAGAAATTATAAAATAATATTATTGTACGGGCACAACGACCTTTTATTTTTTTTTGCTCGATTCGCGTATCGATGCGTTTAGGAACGAACCGCACTGGACGGTGACGTATCTTAATTTCGAAGATGGATTGATCGCTGGAAAACGTCTGTGATTAAACGATATTCCGTGTTGGAAAAATCTGAGCACGTTACACTGCTACGAGACGATACATAATATTATTATAATATTAGGCGTGTGCGCAATATATAACTAATGTTTTACGATAAAACGCTCGAGCGGCGGTAGAGGTAGCGGTGGCGGTGGTCTTAAGGTCTATATAATTTCGCAGTCGAGATTTTGTCAACGTCGTCTGCTGAATAAAACATATATTGTCCGGCAGCTCGACCGATATTATTATTCTCTTTCTCCCCGAGACTCGTGGTATTTTTCCTCCTTTCCCAAACCCTATTCCTACGCGCGCGCGCATATTTACATGTTATTGAGGTCGTATTTCGTGTCGCGCGTCAGAATAATTCATTCGCGCGCGCGCGCGCGCGTGTACGAAGGGATCGTTTTTGTGTAGTATACCAACCAGACGTTATGGAATAATTCCTCGGTAGGTATATATTATATAGTTTATTCTCGCGCGTTTTGTAGTGTTTTCGGATAAGAAAGTATACACGTATTGTCACGACACGGAGGATGAATGCAAAAAATCTGAAATTTTTCCTACACTCGCGACGAGGGATAGACCGTAATTTCGTATTCTGCTTTTTCAAAGAATCAGCGAATCGCAGTCGTCGCAGACGATGCTCGTCCGAAGCCGTTTCTCTTCCATCGCCCGTCAACTCGACTTTATTCATTTCTCGAACGTATTATATACAGAGGCGCATATTTGAAGGGGGTACGGGGGGCTCGTGCCGCCCCTCACCACTTGCTATATTTCTATATTAGATAATATATTTTATGAATGCCCGTCAGTCATCAATCACCATTACCACTGACAATGATTTGTGGTAACAGTGGCAATAATATAATGAGTAAGCATTCTATTGGTTTGTTGTGCCCTTTTAGTGGATACCTACTAAATAGCTGCAGCTACAGACCCGTAACCATAGAAATATAGAAGCAGGCTACAGCGTAGCGGTCACTACATTGTATAGTTATTAGTTATATGTCGTTATAGTTACCAACATATCTAATCAGTAATTAATGTGCAGTGTTGAATTGAAAATTTAAATCATCATTGTCACCGTTTGTGTTTCTCTAGTGTCGCAGTAACAAGTATAGTGACAATCATGTCACCGTGACTGCCAATTAGCAGCGACAAGATTACTTACCCTCATCCCATCCATATTGTTAATATTATTGACGAAATATATAACGTATTCATAATATATGTATTATATTCTTAGTTTGTGATATTATCTCATAAGCCTGCTGTCACTGTTTCACTAATTTATTTTAAGAGTTAACATTTGACGGTGTTTTTACTATTTTTTTGCTGAAAATTTTCAAAAATTTCACAATTTTGTTGTATATTTTTTTTTTGTTGAACGTGTTGAAAAATAATAATTAGTACGAAACGTGAAATGCGTCCCTCCCAAAGAGGAAAACAGACGATTACGAATTTTTCTAACGTCTTCGCCTATAATAATATTTAAAATTATTACAATATATGTGAAATGATTTTGTTTAAAGTCAAATAATATTAAATTTTGACTATTAGAAACGCCTTTGTTTTTTTATCGTTATTTTTTTTTATAAAAATGTGATTATAAATATCTCAACAAATTAAAAATTTTATTAGTGCCCCCCCAACACCATTACAAATACCTAAATACGCGCAAAATAGGTTTACATAGTAAAAATGAATAGAAAACGACGTAATAAAATTTAATAATAGACACGCCGAGACGGCGCTGCTTAAAAATTTCGTAATATATTTATAAATTGCCAAATTTTTTTTTCTCGTTTATTTATTTTATTTTTTTTCACATCCAATTTAGCCGTCCGTCGTAGTAGTAGTAATATCAGAATCGTAAATATATAGAAAAAAACGCTGGCTGGCGCGGTGGTACTGTGTGCATTAAAATCTCAATTATAACGATTTCAATTTACGGCCCGGACTTGTTTCGTCGAGATTAAAAATAAACGATTTCCACTCGGCCGTGTCCTCCTCCGTTCCTTCTTCTTCTCATTATATAACGAGGTTATAACTCACCTCGTTTCGTTATTTGGGGAGGGGGTTGCTTTTCGCGATAATAACCGTTTTGGCTTCGTACCAAACGAAAAACAAATCTCTTTTATTCTCCGCTGATTAACAAAATGTATATACGCCGCTGTTCGTATTATTTTTGTAATTTATTTAATAACTCGCCCGGGCAATTATTCTGTATTAACCACACTAAAATGCCCGATCTCCCATCTCCACGCACAACCGATCATCGTCCGTCCGCGATTTCCGAAAAAAAAATCACTGATTTATCAAATCAGGCGGAGATTACCTGGTATAATAATTGGACATTTTTATAAAGTGTTGTTCAAGTACAGTGTTTGTGCAGTGAAATCCTCTCGTAAAATTTTGAGACTGACCTGTTCGATTTTAGCTCGGCGAAAACGTTTATACGCATCATTTCGACACCGACTGATCTAGATAAGTCTCACTGTTGAGACTTATCTAGATAAATAACGTCGGATTATCTAAACAATATGTATCTTAGACGAATGTTTCAACTATTAAAAAGATTAAAATTCTTTTATTTTCTATTGACAATCGTTTCTTCGATATAATTCTTGGCACGTTTCGTTAATTATTTTATGTTTATCAGGATTTTGATATTTTCTCACAGTATAAAAATGCCGGGCCAAACGACGCTGCGATAAGATAGTTTCCAAATGTTTTTGATTTTGAAATAAAGAAAAATTTCTAGGTACAAAATACTAAAAAAAAGTGTGTTTTCGAAAAATTAAAAAAAATATAATTTCGAAAAAATGATATTAATTTTATCTAGATAAAATCTTAATTTCCTTATTTATTAATAATAATTATTCCTTAATTTCTTTATCTAGATAATTTCTTCTTATAAAACGTTTTCCATCAGTCGGTTGTATTGCGTGCGTATCACCCGAAAAAAAGAAAAACTTCTATGTCGTTAATCCACTAGAAGTCGTATGCCCGTTAAAGATTGCAGCGTAACAAATTAATATCGCACCGATCGAAATCTCGAGATTTTTTCCCATACGCCGCCGTGCCCCTTGCCCGAAAACATTTCGACAAAGAACGGTGTATTAAACAGTGCGTTATTTTTATACGTAACAAAATTATATTGTAACTTCGAAATTATTTACCGTCAGCCCGAATCGAAAAAAATTAATTCACTAAGAACAATCTCAATAATCGACCGTTTTTCCTCATTTCGTTTTAATTTCGCTTCACTTCGATTATTATTATTTTACGTTATTCGCGTTTTTTTTTTTGTCTAAAACGTGAAAGTTTTAAAAGCGCGTTCGAGTTTACACGGCACAAAAAAAATAGTAAATGTAATTTTTTTTTCCCTACAGTCAAATCAGAATCATTATTCTCGTAGTACGTTCGCCTATTTTCCACACCGCCTCTCCAGCCGGGTTTCTTCTTTCCGGTTCGACCAAACCTTATGAAAATTCCCGAGCCACACGTCGTCTCACGATATTCAACAATATTTTTGACAGTTTTTCGTTTTTGGAATTTTTCGGATGTATTGGGTTTTCGAACGAAAAATCTCAGGCGGAAGTGTTTTTTTTTTGTGGAAGAAGGGTGGAGAGCAGCGCCGCAACTCCCGCCGGGCAGCCAAGGAGTAGAGTTTCGAGCTATGTTTTGGGGCTCCGTAGCTTTTAGTACACAATCGAGTACGACGTTAGTAATATGAGAATTACGAAGAAAAAAAAATCTGATAAAAAACATTAATGTGTATTGTGCCCATCATATATTTCAATAATATCATTATTATATTTCAATGTCGAAACGTTAAAGCACACATCTATACCGGAGTATAATATATTATTCATTAATCTGAACACGGATTGATAGGATTACGATTGTAACGGTTTGAGTTTTTGGCTAAAGTTTTTTTTATCGATTAAATTTAAATCTTTAGAATTCCAAGTATAATATGTAATCGAACACTGTAAGGATTAGGAAGAGCTCCTGAAATTTTTTTCTTCGTCCCGTGCCGCGCAAAAACTCAAGTCGCGGCCACTGCAGGGGGAAAGGTCGTAAGAGCCGAGGCCAATTTTTTTGGAAATTTAACACGACGGTTTTACGCGAAGCAACCGGACTGATTGACTTAAAATCATTATCGTTACACACGAATTGCGCGTACTTCGTAACCACACCGCCCCCGATCCGTTGCGACGAATAAATTCCGCTCTACTCCCCGGGCACACGGGGGAGTTTTCGGGGGAAAACTTTCCGTTAATCCGATTGTTTTCGCCCGTGTACCCCCCAGGCCACCAACACTTTGTACGCCAACACAACTCCTTCATCCCTAAACTCGGGCTCACTCTCGTTCGTTCCAGTCGTCTCGCGTTAATCATTCGATCTAATTTCCCCACTCGGGTTCTGTCCTCCTTGCCCGTCCCGTCGCGCTCGGTAAATTAATGTAACGGGTGTACGTATATTATACTGCCGGACGACAAGTCGAATCCCGCGCGCGCGCTTTGGCATCGAGTGCGATTTGGCCGAGTTTCAAATTGGACAACACACCTGACGGACGAAGGGGAGGAAGGTGACGGAGGAGAGAAATAGTAGGAGGAGAAGGAGGAGGAGAAAAAACGATCCCTCGAAACGAACGGTAAATCAAGCCCTTCCCTGCGGTACCCTGCCGAATAAGGACTCGTTAGCGGCCGAGCAGTTTTTTTCTCTTCTGGAGCTGCTCTCACCGGTCCGGGGGAGAGAAGGGAAAGAGTGCTGGCAAAGTTAGGGCGGACTGTGTCGATCGGACAAGCCGTCACCGCGAATTCGGCCCCGAAGATTTTTCGGTCAAATTTTATACTCAAACGACAATGGTGAGCGCAGTAAGAAATAATACGAAATAAAAATTGATAATAACGAATTAATTATACGAAGAATACAAAAAAAAATGATCGAAATCGCGATTTTCAAAAACCTTCTCTTTTCTTTTTTAGTGTCTACGCAATTTTTACTGTACGTTTTTCGAGTAAAGAAAATACAGCGCGTTTGTAAATTAAACGTATAAAGTTTCAATATATTTTTGTACATATTTTTTTGAAACGACATTATTTACAACTCTGAAAACGCCCGTTTTGACAAAAAAAAACGAAAATTTCTTAAAACCGAATGATTTATGTATTAAATGTATTATTTTACTGTAAACGACGAATGTACGAACAGTAATTGACTAATAAGAGACATAATAATAATGTTTTATTACGATTAATAAGTTTATTGCTGCACTCGCCACACTTCACAAAACGAAATCCATACGTTTGTCTGTCGCGACTGTTAAATCGGCCATTTGAATTCGTACGCTTCGCGTTCACTGCTGCAGACGTTTGTTGGGTTCTCGAACGGTGTATTCAATATATTTTATAAATATTGTACTCGATACACATAATATACTTGTTTTTCGAGTCATAATTGCAAAACTTCAATTATTTTATACATATAGAAAGAGATAAAACGAAAATATTTCGAAATCAGTTTTGTAAGCGTATACGCTGTTCTTTATCTACTTTACGAACAAGTCCATTTCAAGTATTTCAATGTTATCTCAATGTGTGTTGTAGCCGAAGAAACCCGTACACTGCAAACTGTAATATAATAATAATAATATTTATAAAAGGTTTAACGTAGTCGACATGTAGTAAAGTGTATGATTATATATATATATATAGTATTTTAAATAAGTTTTTAGCTTAGTCTTTTCAAAAAAAAAAAAATCAATAATAAAACCTCTTCAATACGTTTAATATCGACTGTTGTTAAAATGAAAATTTAAACTTAAACGATAAATTGTGGCCGACGTTAAATGAGAAAAAAAACATCGAAACACAGTTTGACGAATGGTGAAAATTAAATTTTAATATTCGTCGCTTGTAACGAGATATTAAAATATACTGTATATAAATGTAAATAAACTTACGATAGAAAAAAAAATCGTTTTACTTCAAATTGTTTTACGTATTATAGTAATTGCTAATTGATCGCGAAAGTAGTTTTATTTACAACGGAGTAAAATGTAAAACCTCGACACGTACGTCGAAAAGAGCAGAGAAAACAAAAGTAATACACTAAAAAAATATATTATATATATTTTTTTGGGGAAAAATACAACTTTTTAACGTATATCATTTAAAAATACACTGCCCATATAATTTATCCAGTTTACGGCACACTAAATCAACTACTATAAATATTAACTTGACGACAACGTTCGGCGATTTCAAATTGTCTCGATTATATATCTATAAATATTTTTTTGTAGAAATTTAAGTTATTTAAAAAAAAAATTTTATCAATTACGTTGTCTTAATGGCGAATTTATTAGAAATCGATACGATGTGTATATTTTGTATACATCGAGATTATATACGTATAGAAGAGAAGGTACAATTCATTACGATCAGATAACTGGTAAAGTTTAAATAAAACGAGAGAAGGAGAGAAAAAACAAAGAACAGTAGTGAATGGTGTTCTTTCGGTTTCTTTTTTTCTTCCAGTATTTTTGATTGGGAAAAAAATGAGGTTATGTCATTTAAAACGCTTCGAATTTATTAGAATAGAGAAAAGAAAACGCGAACGATAACAAAGTGGTAATATTTTGCCGGAACTTTTTAAGCGCTTTCCCGTTTTTTTTATGTTCAAAAAAAAAAGTTGAAAGTGTCGGTTATAGAACCTGTCCGAGTTTTCGTTTTTTTCACAAAAAAAAAATCGTCCGCGCCTTTATAATTTTACCTTTTTTTTTTTCGGAATTTTTTCATTCCCCGGTCCGACCGTAAAGATTTCAAAATATTTCTGATATACGAGTCCGATAAATTTCTTACCGGAAGTTTTTCATTTGTCTCTCGACATAAACACTGCAGTGGCCGTTCTGTTAACGTTTGTGCCACACGGCGTTCTAGAAAAATTTCTCACGGAAACTTCAGTTTTCTTTTCCTTTCTTATTAATATAAATATTAATTTCAGCGAAAACTTTTGGCCGCGCGTAACGATTGTTTAGTATATTATACGCCGTCTTCGTCGGCGGGTGTGAGTGGGGTGGCGAACCCGTGTAAACTTGTGTTTTGGCGAACAAAACGAGAGAATTCGTAATGCATAATTAGCGAAACTAAAGAGAAATAAGTCTTAATATACAACTGTTGAACAACTTTTTGAGTTTGCAGCTTTTGCAGGGTGGTGGTGGTTAAAATACATTTACTCGCGGTACTCCGGAGTCATCACCGTGTGTTCACACCGAGTTTTCGTCGTCGTCGATTATTATTATTATTATTATTATTATTATTATTATTATTATTATTATTATTATTATTATTATTATTATTATTATTATTATTATTACTAGCTGATTTACCCGGCTTCGCCCGTGCGCAGTTTTGAACGAAAACTTGTTCATATATATATAAAATACGGGAAATTTTAGGATTCTAGGCGTTAAACAGTTACCACGGTGACCATTTAAATTGTTATTAAAAAATAATTTAAAATAAAAATCGGTTAAGTAGTTACGGAGTTTATCGAGGACGAACATCGTGCATGTTTTTTTTAGTATAATAAATTATAAATTATTTTTTAATAACAATTTAAATGGTCACCATGGTAACTGTTGAACGCCTAGAATCCTAAAAATTTCCCGTATTAGCTACCACTCTCGGGAGGGGTAGGAGAGTGAAAAATAATTTACGACTTATTCTCATACCTACCAAATATATAAAAAAAAACTTCATTAAAATCGGTCGAGTCGTCTCGGAAGAGTGCGACCGCAAAGACCGTGACACGAGATTTTTATAATATATTAGATTATTATTATTATTATTTTAATTCGGTACAAACGGGTGCAGTCTATATAATATTGTTCCGAAATAATTCTGTTAAAAATACGCTATCGTTTTCAGCGCGTGTCTTTTATTATTATCGTTATGTGGAGAGTGATGAGTACGCGTTCCGTCGCGTTTAATGAAACCTTCTGTTTTTTTTTTTTATTTATTCGGTTGCACTGCAAAGACGTAATTTTTGTCTTTCAACGTTTTCCTGTGAAACTCTGTGCTGCGCCGCCGTCGATGATCATACGCCTTTTCACTTTATATGCGGGCATTTAATTTGTATTATCTCGACATTTTAATTTCACGAATCTGTACGAACAATAATTGTCTGATTGATTTCCGAACGTACTAACAGAAAGAAAAATCACAATCGAAAATTCTTTCGTATTTTTAAATAAAACGGTAATTTTATCAAAAAATAATAAATAAAATTTACATTCTTATTTAAAAAGTAATATTATCTCATCGTTATTCGCCGGTTTACTAGAGGACACTATATGAGTACCAACAGTATGAATTTATTCATAAATCTGATGAAATTAAAGACAGATGACGAGGTGACGGAAAGGGTTGATAATACCTATGTAGTTATTTTACCCTCGTTTATATAATAATATTATGAAAGATCGATCCTTAAATTCCAAGCGATATTTGCAGTAGGTACCACGTGTCGTTTTTAATTTTTTTTTTTTCTAAAGCGTCGTCTGGAAGAGACTCCTTTCGGTTTTTTTTTTCTCGGAACATACTAAATAGTCGCGTTAAAATGTATTAAAAAAAAGTTAAATCCGCGGAGAAGTGCCTAAAAAAAAAAAATTATTTTTTCTGAAATTTTATATGTGTACACCATATCTGTATTCATAATTCTGTGCACGCGTATTTATTTAATGTGAATAATAATTTTACGTTATTTCGTTGATAACAGTATTTTTCAAGCGATTTCCATTGGGCGTCCTTAAGTAAATTTAATTCTAAATGCACACGTTTAATATTGATGGTCGATGGTTCGTTACGTATTGAAACTCTCAAGTGATGGCGAGTGATGAAATAAAGAACATTTATTTTGGAATAATACGCGACAGTGGGTACCAAGTAATTTAAAAATTCCACAATAGAATATGCTAAACGGAATGCGCGCCGCTTTAAATGATGGCAGGAGCAAAAGACACGGTATCACGTTTGTCTTCGTATACCGACAGATACCTATATTTCATTCTAAAAATGTCCAGAAAAAAATAGGTTCTGGTTTTAATCAAATATACAACAATTAAAAAAATGAAAATCCGTCTAAAACAGTTGTGATAGTATTAAAATCTGATACGACTGAGTAGGTATATTTATTTCAGTGCGAGAAATAATATACTTTCCAGTTCCTGAAAAATGTTTACTTCATTATTACCGTATTCCAATATGATAAATATTAAAGATATGATATGACGACTGCGATGAAAGCAGAAATAAACACGGTTCAGTATAATTTTTAGTCACATAATAATTTAGAGTTGAGATCGAGTATTTAATAATTCCGTTATGTATTATAGGTGTACCGAAAACGGCCTAATGTCAACCAAACCGGTCAACGTTAAGTTTCCTCATACAACGATCGTAATTAACATTCTTGTATTTAATGCATTTTTTTTTTCTAAATTTCTTGCGACTCGGAACGGATAAACACGTTCTCCATTAGACACAAGCCCTTGTTTCGCGAATCAATTATTTCGGTTCGATATAATGTAAAAAAAAAAATGATGACAAAAAAATCTGTCCGTATACATATGTTTTACATATTATTTTTTCACACATTCCTAGAATTCGTTGTTATAAATATATATATATATATAAACTTATCCGCAATCCAGCGTGTGTGTGTGTGTGTGTTTTTTTCTCCAGCTGTTGCTGCAGACAGCGCAAACAGATTCGATCCGTCCTAAAATGTTTTCACGTCTTGGAATTACTTTGCGCCCTGAAAAACCGACGAGGACCGTGACGTTTTACACTGTCGAGGGATTAGGTAAACTTTGCGCGGTGCATAATTCACAAAAACCTTGTAATGAGACACGCCGGGGTTTTCGGTGTACACTCGGTGCTCGGATTTTCGTCTCCAAGGTGTTTTATTTTTTCCCGCGCACGACTGTGTTGTTTTTTTCGATTTTTTTTTTGTTTCTTTTCGTTTTCGTCTGAAATTAATGCGCGTAATAAAGAATGGCGGGAGAATATCGTAAAATATATAAACGAAAATAATAAATAACCACTACGCGTATAATACGAACGGGAAAAGGCGAAAATATAAATTATTATATACTATGCGGGGGACGCCGAATTACGGGTATAAAAATGACCTTTATATAGAGTGGCTCGGGTTCGTTCATTTTTTTTTCTTGACGGGACTTGGACGCGCCTCTTAATACGTTACCTGTTTTTTTTTTTTTCTAAGCGCTTTTCCAGATTTTTGGCTTGCCTCGAACAGTCAATACAATATCTTATCTTATCCGGATTTCGTCCGGAGCCGAACGGGCACCACCACGCGCGCGTTTAATCCCTTTTTTTCGGAAAACAGACGTAATTATCGTTTGATTCCTCTGCTGCTGTTGCTGCAGACGAGAAGGCATTTTCGAGCACGTGGTCCGCGGTTGCCGGGTCTCGTATTTCACCGAGGAACACACACCATACCGGGGCTTTAATTAAATCTGCAGTCTTATCCTCGACCTCCACTCCCGTCCGGGACCGTCTATTCCGGCCATGGATGGAAAACTATAATGCAATTATAATCGCAGTACGCGTAACGTAACTGAATAATACAGTAAAACGCGCCCTTTTTATGTTAGGTTCATTTGTGTATCAGCAATTAACCCCATCGCCGTGTTTTCACGTCGCGTATCTATATATATATATATATATATATATAGTAGTATACATACGGACGCTCGCGTTAATAATAATATAAAACGCGATTTCCACCTGGCCGCTGGTGGACCGTTTCACTCTCGTATTTTTCGGGTTTAATGATTTTTTATTATTATTATTTTTGCATATTTTCGTCCGAATTCCCGCGCGCGTACGTTCCTGTTTTTCGGCGTTTTTTAATTGAAGCCAAACGTGCATTCTTCGCTCCGTAATAATTACTGAAATACCTGTAGACCGTAGTACCGTCGACGACATTTTTTACCCATTTTTTCCTTTTTTTTTTTTTTTACCTCGCCCTTTTTCACGAACCGAACAAAATTCGTGTTTTAAAATACGCGCATATACGGAGAATTACAGTGAACGTACATACACCGGCGTTTCGACGTTTTCAATCGATTAAATCACATTTTTTTTCACGAATAAACGCTTTCCGCGTGTTTGTTATTTGAAAAATCGCTCGGGTTTCGTGGTTCTAGTATAGAAATATAGAAATCAACACGGTATGTATAAATCTTAACGGTGATAGGAGATCGTGTCTGCTTGAAATGTGGAACTAGAACGCAGGGGCGTATTTAGACATTTTTTGGAGGGGGGGCTGAGTCATTATTATGTAAATATCATTGTTGAATTATTTCTAAATTCTAATCCAAGACTAAATCTTAAAAATAGGACAAATTACCGAATTCTCAACATTTGAAAAACAACTATATATTAGGAATGTAATAAAAATATTACATTCTATAGCCATAGGGCATAGGAATACGTAAAGGCTGTTTTCCAGTATAGCCAAAGGAAACCCGACCGAAATATCGTACAAATAACCGAAAAAATTTCACTCGACACAGTACTATATAATTTTAAAAAAATGTATCAAAAAAATGCGTTTTTCATAACGGCGCTATTTGACTTTCGAACGAATTAAATGTTTCGCTTAAAAAAAAATATATCCGGTATAAAAGCGTGTTTACATTAAACAAATACTTTATCTATAACATAATTTATTGTAACATAGAATAATTATTCGTTTATCCGTACAATTCCAAATTGAGAACAATTGTTAATTAAAGTATAGATACGAAAAAAATGATTAGATATTACTTGAACTTAAAAGGTAATGACATTAAAAAAAAAAAAAAATTAAGTATATCGATCAAATCTTATTATTATATAAAACGTCATTAAATTGAGTTTAAAAAAAAAAAAATTCGAAAATGTGGTATATTATTGTTTTTGTGCAAGATTGATTTTCGTGACATTTCCAATAGCACGGTACACCGTCCTTAAAACAAAACGTACCGATTAAAGGTATTACATTTAGTGACACGGGTACATTAAAAAAAACACCCTCTCGAATACAAAAAAAAAAATGAAAAAACGTTAAAAATGATTTGGGTTTAATTTGACGGGACAGTGTAATTTATCGACTCGTTCGCATCCCATCACAACGATTAACTCCGTTGTACAGAGTTATTTACTGCGAATAATCTCGGCGAATCTACAAATAAATACCCAGTAAATTGTGCGGTTTTTATTCGGTTTTTGGATTCATAACAATCGGACAAATACCTACATTTCTCGGGCGGAATTTAATTTTTAAAAAAATTGTACTTATTTTTTTTTCGAAAAAGAATATTCTCCGACGAGAACGAAACGAATATTATCAAAGCGTTTCTAATATTATTCGGAAAAATGTAATCGAATCCGAAAATCGTCTGGACACGTCAAAATTCAATTGGAACGCACCGTCACGGAATAGTCCACACTATTATTTCGCCGGTATTTATAATCGCCATTTCGGGTTATACGCGTTCTGGAAAACTCGGTGCCTCGGTCATGACTCGCATACACATAACGTCGTATAAGTACGTTTTGATTAACATTATAAGTATTTCGAATATTCCTCTTCGGTTGCGCGCGAAGGAGAATCGTCGTCATAACGTTGTGGCTGACACGCGCAGGCAAACAATTAATTCGCGTCGTAAATTGCTTCGGTATTTGACGGTGTCGCGCAAAGTTTGTCGCTCGCGTTTACGACGGCAAACTTAACACCCTATGTATTATTATTATTATTATTATATACGCGAACACCGCGAAATTTACTATTAATTATTATGGATACGATGAAATTCGCATAAGATTAAACGCGCGAATGAGATAATATAGTTGGCGAAATCGAGGGGCGTGCGGAAACGACGAAAACGTTTCCAAGACACTTTCCTCGAAAAATTTCGTCTGGCACGCTGCAGTTATTTCTCAAACAACGCACGAGTGTTCGGGAGGCGGTGAATCCGTTTTGGGCGGTATGGCGGCGCGTTAGGTTGTTAACGGGTTAAGCGCGTGTTTTCGAATTAGAGCTCTACACGGTCCGGTCGAAAAATGAGTACCGGAACATATTCGTCCGTTGAACGCTCAAGTCCAGATTCCGGAAGAAATCATCGGACTTTCGACGAAAGCAGTGATGATGGCCCGACGGAATTGTGAACACCCTGGAGTGTCCAGACATTTTTGATTTCCTCCCTGTCTCGTCATCGCGCTCGGATTCAGTACTGTGACGGATCTGGAGTTACAAATAATAGAAATCAATGCGCTTTCATCTCACCGATAGGAGTGTGCTTCATTCATACTACTCGTTTCGCTTGTAAAATTAAGTTATTCTTATTTTTTCGCCGGTCGTTTCACTATATCGTTTTCAAACGCTACAATTCATCAGACACTCTCTCTCTCTCACATCACGGGATTTTCACACGGCGGGTAGATCCGTTAAGAAATCATTTGCTCTCCTCAGGGGTGGTTGCAGCTTTAAAGATGTCGAAAAACGCACTGACAATCATAACGTTAGAATGTTTGTTAATTTTTCCGAACAGTACTCCGACTCGTCGTCGTTGTGCGAGACCGATAGGTATGTCAAAAGATGCATGAGAAAATTGTCTTCGAATTTCGTGAGCAGCGATATTTTGAAACGGGTGAAATTCGATCACGCGAATTCATCATCATTTCTCGAACGTGTCGAAAACGCGCGCGATTCGTATGCGTTCACGGCACGAATCTATCATAGGTTTTCTGACGTTTTTCGGCCAGAGAACTCGTATGACCGCTACACCACAGCCCATTCGCCGGATCCGAGTAAACACACACAAAAAAAAAAAAGAAGAAAAACAAAAACCGTTCTCTTATCATGCCGTTACCATGCCGATGGACAAACGCAGCAGCAGCAGCAGCAGCAGCAGCAGCAGCTGGTCTCGCGCGTTATTTATATTTATTTACGTACATATAGAAATACGTGTGCGCGGTTAGGTTATCTTCGTCGTCGTCGTCGTCGTCGTCGTCGTGAACTGCTCTCAGACAGTATTTTATATTATACACCCTTTTCCTCCGTCCAAATATTTATTTAACCGACTTGATTGCGGCTACCATCGCCGTTCGTGCAGCCGCGACCGACGAATTTAATCAGATCTCTCCTATGTGTGGAACGACCGGAGAGGCGAAGCCCGGGCGAACGTGTAAGTCACGCGTTATTATCCGCCGGGACTTGGGACGTGACGGACGATATATAATGCGATAAACGCGTACCTATATATATATATATATATATGATTCTCTAGACAGATTTTCGCGAAAAATATTCCGTTCGGGTTTCGAGAAACAAAAAGGAAAATTCAATCGGACCGCGTCTGAAAACGAAAAAAAAAATTACTATACTGGAGCGCGCGCGATAATTTATTCCGGATTTATTTCGATCGCGTTTCTACGTAATACGCGGGGTATGACTTCCTTTTTTTTTTTCCATCGAAACGGATTTTTTTTGTGAGAATAAAAAAAAAACCCCACGCTGCTCGCGCCAGCGTTTTTAATACGAAAATGCAGTTTTCTATCGCGATGAAAGTGCGTAA
Source organism: Slavum lentiscoides (assembly GCA_032441835.1). Lineage (NCBI taxonomy): Eukaryota > Metazoa > Arthropoda > Insecta > Hemiptera > Aphididae > Slavum > Slavum lentiscoides. The sequence goes on from CM063713.1 coordinate 2,589,905, forward strand.
TTCGCGTTTTACAAAGACCAGTCGACCAGTGTTTAGATCGCGGACGAAGAGAACGGGGATTCGATCTCGTATAAGAAGAGTCCGCGAAAATATTTCCAAACAAGGTGGGGTGGGGAGCGAAAAAAATGAAATTTTTCGAAAGATATCAATCGTGTGGCGCTTGTCGTTCATTCGAACAAGTGAATATTAGTGTTGAAAAGAAAAAAAACACCCCTGACCCTGAGCGAAAATAAGGGATTACGGATGTGTGGGAAAACGCCGGCCGATTTGTCCGTAACTGCTCGACGCCGACGCCGCCGCCGCCAGTCGTCCGGTGTCGCGCGGAGAAAACGGCTTTTAAAAATCAGGGACCGGACGCTGGGAAGATGAAAATGCGAAAACGTACACAAATGTGCCGAAACCCTGCGGGAAATCAAGAGACGCGAATCGATCGGATCGGCGACGTAGGGACGCGCGCAATAGGAGGAAACGCTGCTGCTGCTACTGATGCTGCGTGTAAGGACAGCGGAGACGGATTAGCGCGGCGAGGACGGATAAGAACAAGTGGGCATTTGGAAGCTATTAATGCGACCCTTTCCCCTCCCTTACTCGCTCTGCGTGTGTCGGTCGTATCCCTTTTCTTTTTTTTTTTTTGTTCGCGGTATTCCGACGGTCGACGGGGAAAGGGGCAGGGGAAAGAAAAAAAAAATGAAGTAAAATCCGACCGAGCCGGAAACCAAATTGAAAAAGAGATTTTCCCGGGGATTATCGAAAATGTCGTGTAGTGGACCGGCCACGTCTTGGTGGACGGTGAAAAACGCGGTATTTTTTTTTTCTTCGGCTCCGTACACGTTCGCTAACATACTTTTGGCGCGTGAAATTTTATGGAGAAAAAAACTTGAGCCGTTCCTGCGGCGCGTGTATTACACGCCGATTCCAAATACGTGACGTTGTAAAAAAAAAAAAGTATTGTTTTAATTAAACGATTAATTACTTTAGAAATATTGCCGAACTTCAAGAGCGAATCTAAATTGAGAAAATCGAATGGAAATTTTTTTTACGACAAGGATACCGCGGACAACTTGTAAGATTTCCAAGCTGAAAATCTACTCTGGAGAAATTCTATGTAATTACATTAGATTTCTATTTTTTTTTTTTCAAAATTCGCTATTTATTTCTAAAAACGATACTTAATGTCACATCACTGATCACAATACATAAAAATGTGCTATTGAATAAATAAATTAACATTATTATTTGTATCGTAGACTTGTGTTATTTGTACGTGAGTTTTAAATGAATTTAGAGTGGAAACGTCATGAGCGCAACTATATAGGGATGTGCTTGTGGTACTATTTACTCTTATTATAATTCGTTCGTACGTTCTAACCGATAGTGTTTTTAGAATTTTTATTAATATTTTATTCTGTTGTACTGTATTATACGCCGTATTAGATTACGATCAATAGAAACGTTGACCTGAATTTACAACTATTATATGCACGTTCAACGATATGTGAACGCAGATTCTGGAATATCGTGTCGAGTCAAAAACATTAACCTTATATTAAAAGCAGTATGTAAATATATATATGTATAGTGATTTGTTCCGGTATTAAAAAGTCTTATAAGTAGTTTAAAACCAAGAAAATTATATCATGTTCTTAAAAAAATTAAAATGACGTTAAAATAATTATTGAGTTTTTAATATTATCTTCTCCTTCTTCATTGGCTTATAATATAAGCCATTCAGGCCCCTCGCCGCAGTCAACTGCACTCATCTCCATCTATCTATCAGCTACCGTTTCCTCGCCTTTGTTTGTTCCCGGCATGTTAAGATCATTTTGTACTCTGTCCGACCATCTCTGTCTATGGCGTCCTAGTGGTCTCTTACTCGTGAGGGTCCGTTTTATCACTTCTCGCGCTCGTCACACATGTCCTGCCCAACTTATTCTCCATCTCTTCATCCGACGAGTCTCTTAGATCACGGTCCGTTCTTCATTCATAAATCATAACACGTAAAAATGTATACGTAAAAACAAACTTTGTCAAATAAGACACTCGGATACATAATAATAGCGTTGTTATATGCTGCGGAAGAGTAGTAGAGCTGGTGTAACCGTTTGCGGGTATATGCGAGTCATCCACAATTTTAAGAAATATAGGTCACACCTATGACAATGATCAGAACTCGAAGCTACGTATATATCTTATTTACCTAACATTTTCTATTATTACCTGTTTTATTAGCCGTGTTTTTGCGCGTCGTTAAAGGAATGATTTTTGTTTTGTTTCAGCAGGACTCCATAAATCTGGAACCGTCAAACACCATGAGCTGTACGTCCAAAGGAAAATCCGAGGTAACGTATCAAAAGTGATCCGTATATAAATATTTATTTTTATTTTTTATCTTATAAATGATAATAATGCGTAATAATAAATATACCGAGTGTTAGACGAAAGCGGACTAAAGCCATATTTTACGTAAAACAGGTATAGTTGTGTGTGTGTGGTTAGGTGAAGACTTTAAGCTTTGTGCTTCTCTTCTCTTTTTTTTTTCCTCCGCCCGGCTGACAGGAGGGAGCAATATGTTTACAATAACAATAGCTTGCTGAACGCAAGAAAAGACGGAATTATTTCTCGTCCGCGGTCGTGTGCGTGTATAATGTACATTCACAGAGACAAAGAGTAATAAATATCCCTGTGTAGGTCGGACAAAAGAAGTTTTCTGAATGCGAAAGCTCGGATTAAAAAAATAAAAACCCCTTCCGACGTTATATAGCGACACGCGAAGAAAAATCAACATTGCTCCGAAATACGGCGTGTAATATGTGTTACCACCGCCGTCAAAGCGTCGAATTTTACATTACATTCCGTAAGATAATATTGTACCGCGTAGTGTGTTAAGTAAATGTTGTACGCCATTATATTATACGGTATTTGTATTATGGTACAGGGTGGTGATTATGGCTCGGTTTTTAATGCACTGAAAATGTCAAAAAACGCCTGTAAAATTTATGAACTATAAAAACTCTGAAAGGAATCCTAAAAAAAAAAAAAAAATTCGCTTTAAATAAATAAATTTTTTCATTTTGACAATATTGGCGTATTCACACGCACCACACAAAACAAAAAGTTATCGTATGCGATAAGAAAACAAATCGATGAAAGTTGTATGTATTCGGCTAATCGGCAGGCGTGATATTAAGACAAGTTTAAAAATAATTTTATTTAGAAAACCAATGCAGTTTACTTACACCAGATGTTGTATTCGTACAAAATTATATGTTTTTTATTTCAAATTTTTATTTTTATTTCGTAAAATTAATAGAAAAATACGTTAAAAATTATCTAAAAAACAATAAAAAAAAAAAATACCCATAAAACAAAAAAATTCCCTAAAACATCAAACACTTCGAAAAACGCCACAAAAAAAAGTTCGTTGTTAGAATAGCGTGTACTTAAAACACGTTTGCAGCGTGTCAAGCATTCCAAAAAACGAAAAAGTAAAAAATGAGCACCTAAAATATTGTTTTTTTTTTTTGTATATGTATATCGGCTTTGCTTTGAAAAATGTTTACAATAATATTAGAAAATAAATTTGAATTTGCTTTTACACTGTTCACAAACAGTGCTGCTACAATCGCACAGACAACGTAGATATTGACTCAGTCCTTTCGTCTCGTTTTTTTTTCTCTCCCGTATTTTTATACAATTCAGAGGTAATGCCCGTGTAAGGTCACCGTGACGCGTGATCTGCGCGTGTCCTCGATTAGGCGACAGACGATGCAAAATTTAAAAAAAAAAATTGTTCGTCGATCCGTATAAAATACGACGTGACTCGAACCGAAGAATAGGATATTCACGTTCTTCTGTCGTAGTTATTTTTATTAAAAAATTATCGAACAATTTATTTCGTCCGCTTCGCGCAACAACTACTGCAGTGTTGCCTATACACAAAGTAACTTGAACGTCTTCCGAACTATATATTTGACACCGAAACTGTTAAATTTCGATTTAATGTTGGATTTAGAGTTTAAAAATGTCGTCTACTCGATTGAGGGACGAAATCGATTTTAAATTGTTGAACACAGCGAGAGAAACGAACAGCGTTCGGTGTCTCCAATCTCTAAACTCCGGATGTATAAGATGTCGGATAGAGATAATTCGGAGCTGCTGATTTCATATCAAAAATGTGAAACGTATCTCGTTTTTTTCTTGAAGACGTTTGTTCATCGGATTGGTTTCTCGTTGCTTTTTTTTTATTATTATTATTAAAATTTGCCTCGTCGACGGTTTTGTGGATTAAAATGAATGAAACGATATAGTCGAACGAATACGAAAAGCCTAACACAAAGTAGTGTTTGTCGAAATTGTTCGAATACCGTGTATTACGAATGGAAATTGAAATTTGAAATGTTTGACAGAAAATTGCTAAGGGATTGTTCAAATCCTTTAAGCGAATACACGGTTGATAATTGGAAGCGCACAATAATAATTACAAACCCAAGACGCTATTTTCGTTCAGCTGTAACACAATAAAACAAAAATTGTAAACAATTTTTTATATTATCTTCGTGGATACTACTTTTTTTTTTTTTTGTTTCTTCGGTGCGAAATCTTTTTCTTTATATTTTAAACGGTGTAGATTGTAAGTCGGGACCAAAAAAAGAGTGCATTTCCTTTTAGGTTTCTAAATATATCCCCGTTGTGTCCGCGTCCTATCGATATGCACGCGTTGTTGTCATAGTTACTAGTATATTAATTATAATCAACACAATAGTACACATAGTTACGAGAGAACTGGTTGATTTTACATTCTAAGGTTAATCGAAGGTTTCTTCTCAAATGGTATTTATATAATGGGATTTTTAAATTTTTTTACAGTATATAGAGGAGATCCTAATGTCGTAGCGTTTTCAATTTTTATCTAACATGATTTTTTTTTAATTTTTCATTTATTTATTAAACTTCATTGAGTAGTGTTATCAAAGATTACTGCACAGAAAAAAATTTCTCCTCTATCTATACACCTGTATACTGTAAAAATTAGGAAGTCCTTCTATAATCCGGAATCTAGAAACGTCGCTCTCCGTAAAAGTTCTTTTTTATATATATATATATAAATATCGTTATTGCTTAAAGATGAAAAAAATGCTAGCGAAACAGGACTATAGTCTCCAACGACATTTAAAATATATTTATTTCTTAAAAAATTGCCTATTCGGAACATCTTAAAAAGCGAGTATTATGTATTCGTATATTATACGAATATAAATTTTAAAATTGATTATTTAATCAGACGTGTAAAATATTCGAATAAATGTACATAATCACCTTTTTTTTATTATTATTATTATTATTCAAATACGTATTGTTTACTGGTAGAATAGTTGCAGTATTCGCCAAAAAAAATAAAAATAAATCTTTTTCGCGGTTCATCAACCGCGAATAAAAATCATCGATTGGTCGGAAAACAATACGTTTTTAAAAATATTTTGTAAACTGTGGCCGGCCAATATCCGATGAAATATTATATAAATCATGAAAACTTCCCAGAATTCTCTCGCCGCAATAATAATCAACGTGATGATAATCGCAACGAATAAACCGGTATGAATGTCAATAAACTAAAAATGACCGGTATAATTTTTAAAATTATTCGCGTATTTTTTTTCCTTTTTAGTATACTTTTTCTTGACCGTTCACTCGAACGAGTATTCCGAATACAAGTGCTCGAATCGGGTGGGGTGGGGGGGAGGGAAGTGCGCAGGAAGACAGAGATCTCTTGTAATACGTTTTTTTTTTTTTTACTGGAACGGGTGAGACGATACGGGGATGACTTAAAGGACCTTATACTATGACGTGTAAACGGTGACTTGAGAATGGCGGAGGGGCGCCACATTATATCGAAGTAAACTTCTTTGTAGAACGCTCGATTGTAACGGAGCTCCCCTTCCAATTCGAGCAATGCTAAAATAATGAAAAAAAAAAAAAAGTATTCTTTACGCGCGTATAATAATAATCCATTACCGCCGCGGCGGTTTGTAAAATAAACTGGCGGACGGGAAAAGTCAATAATAATCGGATTCCGGGCGCGCGGAAGCCAGCCGCAGCGAGTGTTCTCGCGGTTTATTTAACAGTGCCGGGGGTGCACGGCCGAGGACGACGACGCCGGGCCGACGTGGCCGTGTGGCTGTGGCGGTAGCTGTGCGAGTAGATCGAATTATAAACGGCTCGAGGAAGACACAACCGCGTATAGACCGCTGGCGCTGCCCGTCAAAACCAATTAGCATTTTAATTCGGTCCGAACAAAATAATTTGATGGGGGGGGGGGAACGCGGCAGTGGCGAGGAAAGTGGCGTTGAATAGAAAATTACGTACGAGAGGGTAAGAATACCCTGCCGGCCGAGATACCACAAGTAAAGTTCTTTTTTCCACCCCGAAATTATTTCGTTTATATGAGAAAATAACGCACCACATCTTATTATAAAATAATAATAATAATACACTCGGAGGAAATCTAGCCCGTCAGAAACAGAATATACGGACGTCCTCCTGCGTTATTCGAATGATATTAATTGCGAAGTCTGCAACGACCGACCGTCCAGAAACGATAGTTTTTGGTCGGTGCAGTGGGTTTTCGACTTTGCCGGGGGGTTAACGCGGTTCGGTGATTCGGAAACGACGAACAGCGTCCGCGGGATCGTCGTGTCTTTTCGGGTTAATAGTCAATAATAACACAGTCGGGAGACGATGGTAATCCCGACGGAAACTACGTATATCATAGAGAAACGATCCAGACGGCCGTATATTGTGATACGGAACGAAACGGGGCGTATGGCGAACGCGCAGAACGTTTCCGTTTCGATCGTTCGACATTTGACAATAACTCGGATCGCCGTGTACCGCGGAAATCCAAAACTTTGTACGATCGCTTTTCTCTCTCTCTCTCTCTCTCTCTCTGAAAACGCGCGACGTCTTTCGTACAATCTTTATCCGGATTATGTCATTCATCGGACAACGGCCGTCCTAAATTCCATCGCGCTGGTCGCTGAACGCTCTGTGTGCGTGCTCCTCGCTACCGTTGACACCCGAAAATCCGGCGAAAACCGTATCTACGTGAAAAACTGCTGTCCACCTCTTACTCACTTACGCCGAGTACAGAAGACCGAAGTCCTGTTGGGGTAACGGGGAGCACACGCTGGATTTAGCTTACCTAGAAAACCGTGAGACCGCTGTGAACAGAACGCGGGAGATGTGGTCAGTGGTGAAGGCGCAGTGTATCCAGTCATTATACGAGTTCGAGCCGATACCTTGCGAAATCGCTCGTGATACACTATTGAGATACACGACTCGGGCTATCGCACACACGATCGGCGTTTAAAAATAATCTGGTAGTATTTTCGAATACGTTTTCTTTTTAATGTTACGCCAGTTCGTACCGTTTAAAACAAACGAATCCCCGGAATCGATTAATAAACTGGCGTTTATACTCCCGTCAAACGTATATTGAAATACTCGAGACACGAGACGAGCGTACGAACTGGGATTCGTGTAATTTATAAGCGCGTCAAAAGAATTATTCAAGCCGTCACCGTCGTCGTCGTCATCGTCGTCGTCGTCGTCGAGTTCTCTTAAAGCCGTTTGATTGCTCTTTTGCCGTACGGTCTCTTTTGGAGTATTCTTCTGTCCTCCGGGACCCCTTTGCGATTCCAAAGGGGTTTTTGTTCTTCGGCAGCCTTTTTGTTAGAAACGGCCCGCCCTCTCATCCGCCTAGACCAGTAGCGTATAACCTCGGACTCACTTCTTTAGCAGACGGAAGAGTAAAAAAAAACCGATTTGGTGTTTTTAACGATATTCATTTGACGTCCGGCGTGGGTACTCTCCGTTCCCAGATAAATTTTAAAGTTTCTCCTCGTCGCACTATTCTCTTGTTTTTTGTTCCGTCTCGTTTTACTATACATACGGTAGAAACCAACCGTATGACGCTTTAAGGGCAATGAGCGCCTAAGCGTATTATATAAATATTATTATTATTATCGCTGTCCGTTGCGTTATAATATTGTAGTTCGCTGGTTAGTCATTACGTTTCTGTTGGGCCAGCGCGCGTTAAATAAATATTTGCGTTATAAACGAACGTGCACGAACGCGCTATGAACCGATGATAACAGTACGGAATAGACGATTATTTACGGACAAAGAGTATTGAATTATTTATTTTATTTTAAACACTCGTAAAACGCGTTTTACCGCCCGAGTACTGCACTGTAAACGACGCGGTTATATGGTCGGAAAATAATAATAATAATAATAAAAAAAAAGCCTTTTCGCAATACAAACGAGTCCGTCCGAGTTCCGAGCACGTGTGCAGAGTGCGACCACCGCAGGCATAATATTACGGGACGAGCCAATAAAATCGTGGCGCGCCGACTTGGGAAATTGGCAAAGTTATATTTGAAGTAAATACGAAAGTTTACCGAAATGTCTCGGGAAAGAGGTGCGTGTGTGCTTCGTCGAACAGTGTTTCGAACCCGGTTTCCCGAGTCGTTTTACGCCTCCCCACACACCACAGCAGACATTTCCAGAAGCCGTTAAAACGACGTTGCCGTTTGCCATTTACCAAAATTATTAATTCGAAAGTACACACAGACGCACTCGTTATAAGGGTTTTACAAAGGCTGTAACTTTTTTCGTCGTTTTTTTTTATTATATCATTTTTTTAACGTAAATAAATAAAACAGTCGTTCTCGTACGGTTTAAAATACGAGTTTTTGTGTCGTTCGATTTATCGCTAGCATTCGTCTTTATCATTCCACAACGTCACCATCACAGACCAGCTGCTCTGTCCTTTTTGAACCTGCGGGTCGGTTTCGAATTTCGCGAATAAATGGAAACAAAAAACTCGAGGCGGTGGGGATGGGGTCTCATCGTTTCGTCAGCCAGAAACTCCTGACGAATCGTTAAGGGACGGAACGAGCGCAAAGGTCGTTCGATTTCGCGACACTGTGCACTGGATTTCAAGGTCAAATGAATCTATCCGATCGGAGTTTTTCATCATTTCCAGAACCGTCGAGAACAGTCGACTTTATGCGCCTGCTACTTAGAATCGTTTATATCGTTCAAACGTCGTTCAACGCCTTCAGACGCTATTGTTCTCATCACTTCAAACGTTTCGATCGCCGATTATCCCGAGTTTAATATTGGTACCAAATATTAAAAATTATTTGAGATCCAATGTTTTTTTGTTACAATCATTGCTGGTGTTTTCCGCCGTATCAGTGACGTAACTGAGGATACGATCGCACCCGGTCTTTTTTTTTCCATCAAAAGTTCAAATTTTTCGCGAAACAAAATATTTAAAGTCGCGATTTTTTTTCGCCAATTAAAAATCATAACGCGAGAAATTTCTTCGATAAATTAAATGCTGAGAAAAACACTCGGGTTTTTAAAGTTATAAACACTCACAGTCACATAGCCTACGCCGTGTCTTGGAAAATATATAATATGAGGCTAAAATGTATATGTGCTTCCCCGTCATTAGCTCATCTTGAATAGAGCGCGTGAATACCCTATTATTTGTATAATTACGTCGGAAGTGAATATTTCCTTAATAACTATATGTACTCTTCTTGACTCGATATACACGCATTTATCGTTAGTAAATTTTGTGACGGATGATGATGGATCGATCACCCGCGCGCCAGTGCTTTTAAAAACTTTATTAAAAATATTGTTTTTTATTTTATGTGTGTGTGTTCGTCGTTTTTAAACGAGTTAAAACGTGACTCTTAACGTTCGCTCATACGCAGGGATGAAATAGATATGTAAAAATATTATGGAATACAAAATTTAGATTAAAAACAGCTCATGATAATTGCGGTTAACTATACCGATGTCCATATATTAATAATTATTAACGTGTAATTTAATATAAAAACTTATTCTATATATAAACTAATTTTTTACAATATTCTTCGTATTTTTTGTTTTTCGGATTAATTTTTTTTTTTTAATTCTAGATTTATACTATTATAAAAATGTGTACAGAGATAATTCACAGGTCTTTGACCAAAAGGAGTATTTTAATATCATACGCCCTATACACTCTCTAATTTTTTTCAGAGTCATCCTCATTGCCATACCGATTTTCCACATAATCGCAAAATGTTTACACACTGATTTTATTATAGGCGAAACTTAAGGCTCTTAAAAACCTTTTATAACGTGCAGATCTATATCTAAACTCGTATGTTTATTAAGACAAATCCTATAATAATTTTACCGTAATGGAAAACAGCCTGATCTAATGATAAATATACATAAATATTACGAAAAATATCTTTGTGTTTACAGAATTTATATACAAATAAGTAAAAACCGATTACTGCCCGTCCTGCACACCATGCCTATTTATTGTACGTATCGATATCTAGGTACTCGGTAATAAAAAAAAAAAAATCGTTGTTGGTTTTTTTTTTCTTCGGCAACTAATCGTCGGTGTGTACAGTATTATAGTAACCAAACGTCATATACGTTTGAAAAATGATATTTTCTATTGAATCATCGTCGTATAATAATGTTTGGAATATTCGAACAAATCGTTTCCGAACGGGGTGGTACGGCTCGGTTTTTTTCTGTTTTTTTTTTTGCAAAGTAAGCTTTTTTTTTACTTTTTTTCAACAACCTCGCCGATTTTTTTTTTTTATAATTTACCTCCGAACAACACGCGGTCTGACACCGTAACGAGCACGAACGACACAATATATTCTTTTTATTTCTTCGTTTTCACGCGTGTGTGTTTGAGCACAAGGCCGTGACGCGGTTCATTGTCGGATATACATAATATATATTTACACGAGTTATACACCGGTAAACAACAATAATAATAGTAAAAAAAAAAAAAAAAATGACGAGGGTGCGATGGAAACGTTTCGCGTGCGTCTAATGAAAGACGTGTGGAGGTCTAATGATGAAAAACCGAAGAGAAATCGGGTCGGAGAACAAAAACAAAATTGATTACAAGAATTTGACGAAAGAAAATTCTCCCCTCTCGTAAAACACGATACGGGTTATGAAAAGAGTAGGGCCACACGGGGCTATTCAAAGAATATTTATAATATTTATAATATCCATTTTGTAGATTTTTTTTTTTTTAGTACATGGAAAATATTTCGTTTTAAGGCTAAAATAAAGAACATATTTTCTCGTCAAAATATATTTCATATATTATTTGTAGTGCGCCTACGTACGTTATACTATACAATTAATGTTCTTTCGATTTCGTATAACCTTTTTTTGGCAATTTCCTTTAAATTCAGTGTGAGTAATAATTAATAAATAACAGTTTTTTTCTTAACTATACAACTAATTATTAAGTTATGTGTGCGCCGATACGACCATTATTATAATGTTTCTAACAGGGATGAGAACAGAACTGTAAATTTTTTTTTCCATTGCTGAGGGACCACAAACAACCGCTAGGCTCCGAGATGTCCTAATCCGGGATTGACGATACGACTCGAATAATGTGCAGACAATAAATAAATATAATATATTCTCGGGGTCCGGTACGCGAGATGAAAACTAGTTTATTTGGATAAACATTTATCACAAAATTCATCGTATAAATTTAAAATTCGATCCCGTTTAACTGTATTGGACCGGGCCGATCGAGTTAAATATCCGCGAGGTTTAATTGTATCGATAAATCTCTCAAACGAGATAGACACGTATAAAGATTAACCGAAATAATCAGGAAACTATATAGGTATATATTATAAATTAAAAATATAAAAATGTATTATTGATGCTAATTTGATTAGAACAGTGTTTATTTTGCCGTATAGCCCAATCGATTGTTTCCTACGGAATCGCATTTGACTCGTCCGATCTCACTACTCTGAAAAGTTAATTAAAATCCATTCTTGGTAAACCTAAAGTAATCTGTTATATTTAGAATTTAACGTGCTTCCAGTTGTTAAATTATGTCACAAAAATCGTTTGCTTCTTGTTTACAAATATAAATATGTCTGGTTTGTAAATTTGTATATTCATATATAATAATACTACAAACGAAACTCTAGTATACTAATTTAAACGCTTTTAAAATATATAAATAGTAGTTATTGGCGGTAGTCAACAAAGTCCAATTACCACTATTATGTAAAAAAAAAAAAAACTTATAATTAATTCAAATAACTTTATTAGTTTTCGTTTGTTTAAAGACTTTATTCGTAAATTAATTTTCGACTCTATTTTCGTACAGTTTATTTATCTTTTCTTTCTTCGTTTTTACATTACTGTATTAACCGCTGTTTAAATACCTGTGATATATAAATTACAATATTTAGTTCTCTCCCTTTCGGCGGCACGATCTTTTTCTCGTATTATTATCTACATCTTTATGTGTATATTATACAATGGTTTTTATAGCACTTAATATTATTAAAAAATAATAATAAAATACTAATACTATAAATATTATTTTTTATTCATAAAAAAATATCGTGAATAATGTATCGTGTACAATAGACTTCGCAGTCACGCAGTAATAAAAGATTTAAATTAAATTCCTTTTTTTATATCAATAAATATATATATAATATATAATTTATAATATTATACAAATACAAATAGTTTTGTCCTTGCGGCGCGACCACGCCAATATACAAAATAATAGCCCGTTTTACCGCCCTATATTTGTATTGAAAAACTACTTTTTTTTATTGAAATAATATATATGTATATAATTTAAAACTATTTTTATATTTTCAATACGACGACCAAAAACTACTAATGCGAGTACTTACTAATGAGTTATCGTTTCACAATAATGTAATATTATTTTATATAGTTTTGTCGAGTATGTCGAGAACTCGATACTCACGGCATTCTGTCGCGTTCACTTTTATAATTATTCTGGAAAACGGAAAATAATTTGTCGTCGGAACGTCGGATATGCGAGGCCCTTTGTGAGCGCGAAGCCTGGTCCTGTTTATATAAATAGACGCTCAAAATATGTGTGTACATAAAAACAGTCGAAGCCGTTGTAAACGTACTCTTCATAATTTCCACAATTTTCTAAAATATAAATATCATTTATTTTTAAACTTTAATTTTTTTTTTTATTGACTCGAGTGACCTTTTTTCACTGGCTTGCCACTCAGGGGCAGTGTCCTGCAAGTTGTGTTTTGTTTTCTACAACAGTCTCTGACACCAACGAGCGATTGACTGCTGCTACTAAGACCACTAAGACTGAAAAGATACCATGGTCCTGACGGCGCTCTTTTATAATATGACCGTTTTATTTACTCGATTATTATATCGGAGCGTATTTTTTGCGTTTAATTCAATTCGTCTGGTGCGTTTTGTTTTTTCGATATAAAATGTATAAGTACGCAGTACGACGTCTGATGACGAGACAGAATTTTTTAATTTAGTCCCCTGTAATCGCAATACTTCGTCTAAACTCGAACGCGCACGTTATTCCTTGCATCCATACACCGCGGTTTTTCATTAATTCAATTCGCCGCTGTTGATGAATCGGATTAAAATATTCTATTTTGAATTAAAAACGCAATACGCCGTGCACGCCACCACCACCACCACCACCACTACCACCACCACCGCGTCGCAGCGGTGTTACGATGAAATATTAGATTGACATTGTCGATGTTGTTATTATTATTATTGGTACTATACCGGTATATAACCGCGCATACCAAATATTGAAAACAGATTTGTTCGGCATAATAATGCATTATTCATTTTATCCATCCACTGATTACATTTATACGCGAAGTACTACATCATACGTCATAGCGTTCTGTACATATATTATAACGTTTTAAAATATTATTCGAGCGGAAAATTAACAAACGACATACCTATGGAATTATTTAATTTAATGCGTTCCATCGACGTTTTCGCATTTCTTGACGTTTTCAAACTACATACTCGTGGATTGTCGATATATGTATATATATATACATTTTTTTCCCCATATATACACTTATAAAAATATTATATTAAAGTCTTAGCGTGTTATATAAGACGTACGACGTAGCAACGCAATAGGGAATTTAGTAAATAATATTTAACAAATTTTTTTATAAGACATTCTGTATTCCGCCGATAGCGTACGAACTTCGTATAAACGTTTTTATTTTTAATACACTTGAATAATATTGGAGATAATTGATTTCTTTTCACACGTTATTTTATTATATATATATTATGAGGTTTGACCACCAGTTTTTAGCGACACAACGTTTTTTTTACGACATTTTAAGTATGAGAGAATATGTAGTTATTTTTAGACCTTTATAGACGATTTTATTTGTTACGCATAATATAGAAAACGGATATTATTATAATAGTACGTAAGACGTTGGGCTGAGAAATTTGGATTCGATTTGAATTTGATTTTTAAGATGCGTCTCATATAATTGCTTGCCATATAGGTGTTTAATTTCTAATTGTTTATTTTATTTTCTGAATTCATTTTCGGACGTTTAAGAAGAGGATTTAAAAGTTACGATCTACACAAATGTTTTGCACGTGTTTTGTGTGTGGAGAGGTAGACTTGAATATTTATTTTATTAAAAATAACAAATAACGAATAATATTACTCAACAATATGTAAATAATAATCTGGAAGGAAAAAAGAAGTTATCTATAAATTTGTTAAAGGGACTGTTGGTGTTTTAAATAAATTATTCAAGTACAATATATACTTAACGAGTTACTATCTTTCTTGCCCTTACGTGTTTCCATCCTTAACCCGACTGCTATTAAACAAGTTCTGGACTCGCGTTAGACGACGGTCTGAGATAATGTCTGTACGTATTTAACGGATTTCCCTTTTGGAATTTCGATAATATTATTCGTACCAGTCACTGGATTTATTTAAAATATATGACCGTTTATTATGAGAATGATTCGAATAGGGTAAGAGTCTGAAGAAAGAATATGCGGTCTTATCGCGGTCCGCATAGTTCGCTGTAGGACTATGTCGTCGTTGCAGGAATTCGGTGTTGGGGGCTGTCGTATAACACGAGATAAAAAAAGGAAAAGAGAGGACTTGAGAGGCTTGTAGAACACCAGCTGATATTTATTTAACAACTAAAAAAAAAAAAAAAACTTATATAAAATAGTGTGTTCTGGATTTGTTGAAAGAAGGAAAGATTTACGAGTTTCTGACTCTAAGTATATTATAACGACGTTCGAAAACGTACACTTATCGAGTTTCGTACTTGGGGTTCCTACACGGCTGAAACTACTACGCGTATATCAATTTTCAAAAAAATAATAATAAAATAACCATACGCCATATTCAGTCAAGTGCTTTTAATGAACAAATATAGTGGAACGTATGTTGTGTTAATTGGGGCTGTTCCCTTAATGATCCTCAGTTGTGTTTGTATATATATATATACGTACATTGTGTCTAAATTGTTCGTGTTCTCGTTATGTTTTTTTTATTTTAAGTAAAGGGCAAAAATACGTTTATTAATTATTCTTAATGAGTATAATAACATATACAACTACTAAATGGCCGACTTCCCAATTGAATTCGGTCGCCGAATATGCTGGACGGATAATGTTTTACTTTACTTTACTATCACAAAGACAACATTAATAACATGTGTTCGTATTCGATTATTGTCGGGCCTACATTCGTTTCATTTCCTAATATAGTCGTATATATTTCACTCATAAATACTGTATCGTCCACGTATTTCGAATGAGTTTTAGGGTTTTTTGTTTGTTCATTTTTTTCACTGCGTTTCTGGTTACAGAAAAATTATAAAAATTATGAGCTAGATATCTATCTAAAAGACGGATGTTGATTTTAGTAACGCAAAATCACAACCGACAAATTATGTTTTAATTCCATAATTTACTAATTGAACTCGCAACGCGTAGACAAAAATATTCGTTCTTACTACTTATTCAATACTTAAAATCATTTTAATTTAATGGACGCTGATTTGATTTCGCTGGTCTGGCCGTTGCCAGAGTAGTCAAATCGGTAAATAAGCCTATGATCGATATTAGAGTGATGATAATACGCATAGTTTAACGGACTCTGTAGCGATTTGTATAAACGGTAACGTCAAAGCGAACAGAAAATTTCGTTTATTTCTTGGCAACGAATAAAATTGTTCGCGTTCGGCGCACCGGGAAATAATTATCCGATGACAGGAACACTACGATATATTACGCGTATAGCGGCTTCTCCGTCTGTTTAATGTCAACGAGACACGCGAAACGATAAAATAAACATTTTTTATTGTTATTATTATTATTATTTCCCGGAGGGAACGCCGCGTATATATTTTTATAAATCAGTAAAAAACTTAATTTTAATACCGTGCAATCCTAAATACTCCATTAAATTTAATTGTGCTCAACTCTTATGTCTGTCATCATATGCGAATAAAAAACATTTTTAATTGCTACTCGTACACTTGATTATTGAACAAATTTTATATTCTGACATTAGCTAGAAAGTATCTAACTTTTATCAATTCAACTGTCATCACATGACTATAAATTAACTCGTTGCTGTTACGGTTTGAAATGTTCATATCGACACCTATAATAATAATAATAATAATAATAATAATAGTCGAAAATTAAACGGAATGAAAAATAAATGTTCGTAATTAATATTTTCGAAATTCACTCGAAGAAACGACTTAACCCGGTTCTTCCCCCCTTAAAGTATTATATAAATAAAACACTCGGTAATTCTTCTACAGAACTTTTAATTGAAACCGGAATAATAATCGTATTCTATAAACGTTGCAGTCGTTGATTGAGTACACACCCCCGTTTTACACGACTGAAAATAAATATTAATCGAGTTTAATTTTTTTTTTTTTTTTATTTATGTTCTCTGCGAATTACTCGAATATTATCGTTATAAAAAACTATTATTATATTCCATAAACCAGCAGAGCCGCAGTTAGAGCTCTTACAAGTATGTGTACTTAAAACAACTATTCGCGAACCAATCGATTGTATCTCTATATAGGTATAGCACGACTTCTAATTATTAAGTTTATGTGTGTGTGTGTGTATTTGCATACAATTACGCGTTACGTATAACGAATAACGCGAATCGCATTGTACGCATCGATTCACACATTCACACAAGACGAGAAATTTTCTGCTGAAAATTCCAGGTCGTCACTATCGTTTTGTGAAGTATTTCGAAATTTTTTTTTTACTTTATATAAAATTGAAAAAAAAAATAACACATACTTTGTTGTCGCGTGAAATATAATACGCAATATTACTTTCTCTATACATTTATATACGAGCCGCACAAAATAAGTTAGTAGTGCGTGCATTATCGCGTCGTCTTTCGTGTTTTAAAAAAGTTTCTGCGAAAGCCATAATAAATTCATTACGAATGCGCAGCGTTTTTTTTTTATCGCGTTCGACTTTCTTCTTCTGTATATATATATATATATATTATTTTAACCGACGGTTAAATCGATATACAGTAGAACGGTGTGATAATACCTACAATGGCGAACGGAAAACTAAAAGTGAATTCGATTTAAGAGCCTCCGACGTATATGTTTGATTTTACGAAACGATTAATTCGCAACCCGTTTCGCGGTAGTGCGTGTACAACGGCTGGTACAAGTGAGGCGATAAGTGGGGGAAAGAATAGAAAATATAGGTCGATCCTTCGGAAAATAAAACGATCCGAGCTTGCGAAAACGTCACTGTTTTGAATTAAATATATATAGAGTACGCCGTATGTTCTGTAATGAATATACGGAATCGAAAATCTCTAGGCTACAAAACTATGTGTAAGTACGCGGATATGCATAAAGTACAGTGAAACAGCATTTTCGAATATTTGCAAAAAAATAATAATAAGAAACACTCATCAAATTTCGGTTTAACAGTTGACAGACGATTCGATAAAGTACCTTTTATGCACTTTGTATTTCACTCGAATAAGACCTAAATTTTCACCCGTACATCCGCTAAAGAAAATATCAAAATAAACGTGTCCAGCTTGATGCGATCAATGCTGGTAATCGCTGTGACGAGTGGACGAATACTAAAAACAATGATATTTTTCGAGATTTTTAAAAATTTGTCTTGTATTCAAAGAGACGAGAATTCGAAAAAGAAAACGAATATGTTTACTAATAAAGTCGACGGAAGGAACATATTTTTAATTCAATCGCGTAGATTATATACCGCTACACATTCAATATAGAATATTATACACCATTGAAATAATTGTTACCAGAGCGGAATGATATTTTTCTACACATTAAAACCGATTTAATCGTATTTAAGAACAACTCAACAAACTTCACTATTTTGGATATTTCCGATTGAAAAAGATCCACTTGGACTACGAAGAAGCGCGATAAAAAGAGTTTTAATTAATATATACTTATAGTTTAATACTTAATATTATTAAAAAGTCGGACTATGAGATTTCACCTAAAACAATTTGCCCCCGGACCTCGCTCCACTCTCTAATGACGACACGCATAATGGTCGCGCTAAATACGATTTGTGCCAGAGTTTTAAATGTATCTATCAATTATCTATATAGTACTATAGTAGTAGGTATTTATTTCCATAAACGCGTATCAAATATTTGTTTTTTCTAATTATTACAGGGTCACGTTGAAATAAAATATAGTTTTATCAAAAAATAAATAAATAAAGGCGCTGCGGAAACGGGAACGAGTCATAATAATTGATCAGTTTTATTAAAACAGAGCTCTCCCGTGAAAACGAATCGAGGACCGTACACTATTAGCCCACGGCGGTCATCGAGAATAATTCGCAACGAAAATATTGGCTTATCCGCCGGCTCGCGGTGGCCTGTAAAGGGATTTAACCGAATATCAAAATAGACGGATATGATAATTATATTATTTATACGTACCAGGATTCTATTACAGCGTTATAGGTAATTATTAATGAATACCGATGAAAATAGAGGAGCGAGCGAATATATATTTGTATTATTCATCTCGAGGATTCGAAGAAGAAATTCTACATTTAGGTACAAACATGTTTTAAGCGTTTTAGATTTCCAACGTTATTTTCCGAGTTTTAATAATGTTGGTTTTACATTGATTTTTATTTTTTATTTTCTGTGGTGCAAATATGTTGGACAAGAAAGAATGCTCGGATGATAACTCTCCTTACGCGTAATTCGAAACGACCCAAAAAAAAAATTGGAAGAAAAACTATAATCTCAATAGTTTTTAAACGTGGCACCAAAAAAAAACTACCAAAATAATGGTCTTAGAGCTTGGGAAATTAACACGGAATAAGTGACTTTGGCCTGTATAATGTAATATATGTATAAAGAAAAAAAAGGGGTCCATTTTTCATACACGAGAATGCGCGTCCCGTGTATTGAGTTCGGTGACGTATCGGTGAATTTTGCGCAGTCATGGAAAAAAAAACTAAAAAAAAAAATTGTTATTCCATGAAATTATGACGTCAGCCGAATATATTACTCTGTGGAACCCATAGACACATAATAGTATATAGACCGCGATTAGAGAAAGAATTACGGAGCAAAGATATATGTGCGAGACAGAAATTTGAGCCATTTGAGGTTTTTTCACGGATGAATAAATAATCATGTATCACCATTCGCTGCGGATCCGGGTATCTTGCTGCCACGATTTTGTTTTATCATCGATGAAAAAAAACCTCGTCTAAGTCTGTCTCTCTCATAGACCTATTAACTGTAATTAACGGCAACGGCGTATACAAGGGGGTGATGTGGGGGTCAGATCCCACCCTATGATTTTTTTTTCATAAGGATTTTTATAAGGTTCCTTATTAAGGCCCATCATAGACATAATTCCACCCATAGGCCAGCACATACCTAAATCCGGCCCTGATCCCCCCCCCATTGAAAAATCATGTATACGCCACTGGTTATAACGGGTCTACTGTCTCTTCCGCACACGTCTTGGCTCTAGTGCATTACACGTGTTCTGGATCTTTTTATTCTGGGGCCCCCTGCTTAATATGAAGTTTAAAAATACATATCAATAAAAAACAATTCATTATACAGGGTGTCCCAGATCCAACGGCGGAGTGACTAAAAATCTTACCGGGCAAATAAGATTTTTCCGGGCCACTTATGAAAAAAAATTAATTTTTTTTTTTCGGACCAGCGCCTTTTGTTTCCATATAGAGTTAATACAGATTAATAAAAGAACCTATGTTGAAATTAGAATTTGGTGGTCGAATTTAGTTTTTAAGTTAAAGCAATTTGAAATTGGACAATTTTACCGCGTTTCTTTATAATAGGTTTATTTTTTTCGCCTTTCGGCTCGTACTATTTATAAGTCCAATGGATAAATACCACGGTTTGACGTGTACGATTCGGGGTTCGAACCGCTGTTCTCAAATCAATTTTTGCATTTTTTCTTTTTATACATTATAATAATACAAGGCAAAGATTTCAAAACTGGAGACATAATTTTGGTATAAAAAAAAAGAAAAGATGGGGCCCCGGCCGCATTCGCGGCCTAGCGGCCATGGCCAGGCCGACCCTGCACGTGATACACTGGTCTATACATTATAAATGTCTACGGTGGAACCGAAATCACTGGTACAAAAATATTTTTCCATCGCTTTTATTTCAATTGCGCCGCAGAGTACAATATATTACACAGATTACGTCACAGAGATGTTTGGCGCACGGTTTACGTCCGTAGGATGCGTAGGTATCACACAATACTGCTGCCGCACCTAATTTTCTAATCGCGCACCCGTCCGATCCGACCACCGAATCCAGGAACCCCGACCGACCATGCATACCGGCGCAGCACACGCCTATACGCGCCCCGAACGGCCGTCGGCCGCGGTTATCGGATTTCGATACGACAATACGCCGCGACGATATACCGTCCCCGGTGGACGGTAAATAATAACGTTTTATCGCTGCAGGTGGGGCCGCCGGCGGCCACTCGTCGGTACGGGGCCCGCGCGACATAGAGGTACCTACCGCGGCGAGGCATCCGTTTGTTGTGTCATCCGGTGTTTTCGGCGCGAAATAACGCGGCGGTTTCCGATTGTAATCGCGAAATCCCTTCGACGCCGCTATCGTTTCCGTCCCGAAATTATTATCAAATAACGCGTACCAACGCTCTCTAGTCCGTTCGAGTCGTTACAATAATTTAGCCATACGCTGTGTGTGTGTGTGTGTGTGTGTGTCTGAGGGAATTATTATATATTAGACGCGAGTAATAAATATTAAATCGTTTTACCGGTTATTATTTACGACGCGTCCCCGAGGTCGCGGTACACGTAATAATATTCGAACCGTGCCACGTTCACTGGCAACGGTCGTGTAAAATACGCTGTATTGAAATCGTTCTGTGCCGCCCGTTTTTGACGGCCGCCAAAAGGGCAACGAAAATAATTTGATTTGCAAAAAACCAAAAAAAAAAACATTTAACGAGCCGCGGCGTGTCGCTCAAATGCGAATTATACTTGAATATTGTTGTAACACGTCTTCTCGGCAACGGAGACCGGCACAGATTTTGTGAAATCGTGCCGAAAAAGAATTCGTTCGCCTCGAAGAAAATTGTCCCACTGGCAATATTACCGTCGACAATAGTATACGCTATCTGTCGACTGATTTAATAACGCCTGTATCGTTTAGAGCAGCGGTTCTCGAATTTCGCACGTATACGTATCACGCGGAAGAAAATTGCTTTAAAACGAAGGTGTCGGGGAAAAAAAAAATTACTTGTATTGGGGTTGGAAAAATGAAAAAATGGAAAATGTTCTCG
Organism: Slavum lentiscoides; assembly: GCA_032441835.1. Classification (NCBI taxonomy): domain Eukaryota; kingdom Metazoa; phylum Arthropoda; class Insecta; order Hemiptera; family Aphididae; genus Slavum; species Slavum lentiscoides. Next base: position 2,611,705 of record CM063713.1, read on the forward strand.
AATTACTGCAAAAAAAAACGCCGCTGATTTATAGGGAAAACGCGTCCAATGATTTTATTGTATATTTTTTTTTTTTTTTAATAAGGGAAAAAATTTCTTTCAAATTTATAACCGTTTAATCGTTGAACGTTTCGTGCGCACGTCACCACCAGGCTTTTGAAAACTATCGTAATTCCGCCACAATCTGCACAATCTTCACATTATAATACTATCGTTATTTAGGTGCCAAATAGAAAGTACCGATACCAGACGGTACCACTGAACTATAATATTATTCGACGACGATTTCCACGAAAGCGTTTGTTTGGGAAAAGTATACCAATATCGTTTGAAGTTTTTTTTTATGAATACAAAATATTATATAATTAGGTACCTTTATTAGATACGCGTTTATTCCGCGCGCGCGTGTAACCGATAAAATGAAAACCAGTATTACCGCGAATGAAAAATATTAATTAAGGAAAATATCACGTAATAAATGTATTTGCTCCCATTGTAGAAAAAAAAATCTTTACAACATTATCGTTTTGTCGTCTAATTGAATCGTTCTACACTGCTGTCACGTTTTTATTCGTTCGGATTTCGTTATTATCTTCTTCGAACGCGCAACCACCTATTCCATCGTCGAAACGAAAAATGTCCCCTCGCCCAAATATACGCAATACCGACCTACTGACTTTTTCGTTCTACAATTATTATTATATAAGTCACTAAAGGGGAGTTTTTTTTTTTTTAATCGTCTTTAGAACAGACGTCTTTTTTTTTTTGTACGACCTAATAATGACTTCCAACAGACCAAAAAAAAAAAAAGAGTTTTTTTTTCATATTTTTAATTATCTTGGGAAAAAAATGAAAGACATTAATAATACATATATACGCTTTCGAAGTTATTAGTAGTAGTAGGTAGCGAAAAAAAAATATATTATTCGTACAAAAAAAAAATTCTCCGCGTTTCGCGAGTTCTTCGACAGAGAATAAAAAAAAAAGGAAAGAGAAGAAAGAAAGAAGAGAAAAAAAACGAAGAAAATCGCTCGCCGTTTAAAATTATTTCCGAAAATTGCGCTTGAGTATAAGCGTATATACGTATACTTTATGCGCTTACGGCGTGATGATGGCTAATGGGTAGCGGCTATCCGCGGGTAGCCGTTAGAAATGTGCGAAAAGCCATCTCTCTCTAACAAATTTCTCCGTCAATGCGCCGCGATAGGAGTTTTCATTCAGATGGAAAGAAAAGCAGAAAAAAAAAAGAAGAAGTAGAAGCCGTGTCTAAAACGAAAACGTTTAATTACACGCGTTTCTTTATTGTAGCGTTGCAACGGCTACTACAACGACGACGACGACGACGACGACGATTGTTGATGAGAAAAAGAAAATAAGGTGGTAAATAAATGACTTTTCGTTAGGGAAACACAGCGAATAGACAACGACACGGCCATTAGTTGATTGCGAAAAAGCAAAAACATATTTTAAGCAGATCCACGACGGTCTTCGGACCGTATGAATCCTTGCGCATCATTATCGCTTCGACGTAGGTTTACGATAATAGCGTCGTCAGCTAATACAAGTTACTCATCCGGCATTAATTCATCGGTGAACCAAAATTATGTTCAATATATTTTATGTACAATTCTTTTTTTCTCGTACAGTTTTGTACAACCAAAAATAAATCTTGTACTATGCCCCCCAAAAAAAAAACCACATACGTACGTGTATGGTCGACGACATTTGAAATTCGCTTCGGCGAGTGCTGCACAGTGCAAAATGTCTTTTCGGTTATACGGAATTGTACGAAATTAATACGTGAGGCCAGGCGCGGATCCAAGGGGAGCTTGGGCTGTAGTCATTACTTAAAAAATATACATATAATACCTATACTATTTGTCAAGCATTCACTTCTCCTCCCAATTTATAATTTCTAGATCAGGATCAGTACGTAACTACCTAAATAGGTATAATTTTAGGTAGCTAATCATCGTATAAGCCCCCCACCCATTTGTGATTTCTGGATCCGCGCCTGCGTAAGGCTGCATAATTTTTTTTTTTATATTGAAATTCAAATTGATGGCAATGCCAGGGCAACTTACATGCGTCGGACATCGTATATCAGCTTTGAGATCAGTGCCGGATTTAATTTCTGTGCTGCTGAACAAATTGCCGCCTTTTTATACTCGGTATTATTATTAATATTGAAAAAACAACACTTATTCAATAACTCCGATATGACATTCATCATTTTCAGTTATACTCTGAAAATGAAAACACTCGTAGGAAGGCGACGACGCCTCATCAAAAAAAAAAAATAATGCTATTTGCTTTTTGAGTGATTTCTTTCGATGAATGTTGACTTAAATGAGTTTAATCCGATCTAATATGGCAAAACACGTTTCTATTTTGAATTTATCTCATCCGCTTATACGAACTCCGTTTTCTCGTCCCCCTCGTCAGCTTGAAGTTTACGTCGTTTAATTCTTACTCTACATAAATCGCATATTCTTCACTTTTAATGGTTTTTTTTTTTTGCTAAATTTACACATCCCGTAAAAACACGCCATTTCGAATAGATATGTTACGAAATTAATTAAAGACTGAGAAAGTTCTATAAGTTCTACTTTTCCCAAGTCGATATTTTACTTTTTGAAGCTCTTTAGATGTACTCGTATTGTTAAAACGCTCCAAAATACGGCCATAAAAACTGTAAACTATACATAATACCTATATGGCTATATAATACTTATATGCTATATTGTATACCTAAATTACCTGTCCAGGAGTAATTCGTTATATTATAAAATATACAGAAAAAAAAAGTTTTAAAAAATGAAATGTTAAAAAGACGTGTCTCCGGTGTATTGAATTTGCTCCGTTATGGGTTTAGGTTAATTTTAGTTTGTAAATAAAATTAAAAATATATAAAAAAAAGTTTATATGAAAATTAAATAAAACTTTAAAAAAATAATAATAATTTTAAAAATAACAGGATGTTACGGATCGAAATCATTTAATGATAACCAACAGGTGTGAGTGCGAGTTAATCCGTTTTCATCGATTTAGCGTCACGGAAATAAAAAAATGCACGTGACACTTTTTTCGGTGGAGATTTTAGCACTCAGTATTTAGCATTTAATAATTTTCGGTGACAAAATAACGACAAAGGTCTTTTATAGAGTATAACTATTATATTAGTGAAACTTCGGTCTATACGCAATAATATCGAATAACCGAACAAGTGATTCGTCGTGAATCTTTAGTGATTATTAAAAATTGATTATAAAACACACTCTGGAAAATTTCTCGTTGACTAACCACATCTATTCTACGCGTTATTCAGTGCGAACCGTAATCTTAGCCTGAAAAAAAAGAAAATTTGTCGAGCCATATTTTTTTATGTTTCTCTTCGACGCGGTCGGAATCGACCGAAAATTGTGTGAATTCAGAGAAAAGTAAAGTACTCCGTTTTTCGATATTTTTAAGTAGTTTTTTTTTTCGAATTCCGCGGTTAAATACAAACGAAAATGGCTTTGGCCCGGAGCGCACCAGCGATTTTCTCACCCTTTCCTCATCCGTATCGTCTCATCACGCACACACGAGTTGTAACGATAACGCGCGTGTTCGCTAAACTTTTTTCATTAACGGTTAACAATGCCAGCTAATAATATCTTTTCGTATATTATATTTCTTGTGTTTGTTCGAGACGAAATGCAAACACAGTACCCCTACGCACGTGCAGCAGCCGCGTGTCAATCGTCAAGTCTTGACATATTTATTTTTAATTTTTGTGTTTTTTTTTAGCTGTTTTATACAGTACGTTTTACTGTGCGCTGCAGAATAGTAGTCGAACAAAGTGTGTCGTCGTATATTATACGAGCTCAAAAAAAAAAAAAAAAATAACGTTTTTGATACGTTAAACTTAATCGAATTTCCGCGGTATAGTAAAACAAATCGAATTTAAATATTATATTTAATAACGCCTTATTTTGATGTTCGCGAAATTTGTTCATAAACCGTCCTCTACACTATACATGCGCGTATAGTAGTTATTATTTATCGCGCGATATACGAATATTATTTTTTTTTATCACTGAAAGTATTACAAAACGAGTTGAAAATACACTCGTACACGTATTAAAGTGGACGTAAATATAACGCACAAAGTCAAACGTTATAATATGTAATATTTTACTATCGACGGATGGCGTAATACGCAGTATATATTATTATATTACGAGAACAGTTATTTTACTTTTATTTTCCAAAACCATATACGACGCAAATTGTTATTTATGTATTTACTGCAATAAATTACTACGGAAACGCTATTAAATTTACACTTTTTATTATTATTATTAAGATGTATTGCGCGCGATAAAATAAGTTAATATTTTATAAAGACAACCGGGGGTGGCGCGTGTGATAGATCATTTTTTTTTTTTTTTGTAAAACGTTTAGACGAAAGTAACGCGAGATTTTCCTCCTCGACACAAGAACACTTCTTGTATTATTTACTATTACTATATATAGTGTAAAACATACTTCTGAACGGTAAATAATTATAATAACAATAACGCTTTGTCGCAGCCTCGTAAAGCACCACATTCGAATAAAAATATTTTGAATTATATTTCAATAATCGAGTAAGCTGTTCGAAATACTTTTTTTGTATTTTCGTTCCCGTGGAACAGAACAATTTTTGTAAAATATACAAAAATAAATCCAAAAAAAAAAACAAAAAAGGAATTTGTCCGAGATGACTTCGATAATACGAATCATACGAGAAACCGGTTGGAAAACTGAGAAAAACCAGTGTATTAATACAGTCCGATAGTCGTTCTCTTTATATACGTAATAAGCTCATGCTGCGTGTAAAGAACGATTTTGGTTTTAAAATATATTTCATTTTTTTTTTTTATTTAAAAAAAATCTGTTGACACCACATCAAATTTCGACTATTATCGTAATAACGATACAATGCAGTGGCGGTTATAAGGGAGGGCGATAGGTAGATCGCCCCCTCCATAGGATTTGATATTTTTAAATTTAGTATATCTCTGACCTAACAGCACCGACTTGTGTCATGTAAGTTGGTCCAATTATGTTACGGTTATGTTCCATTATCGCCCCCCCCCCTTTGAACATCATGTATAAGGCTGGAATTAGTGCTCGACCGACAATCAAGGCGTACTCGGTCGGTCGTGTACAGTGTAAACGAGTAAACGTGTAAACGAATGTACAACGAGGAAAGATGAATACTTACGTTTATTTAATTTCATTGAAATACGCGAAATAATATTATTATTAATAATAATAATAAATAAATAATAAAGATTTTCGTACGCGCGTACGATCGGTCGCTCGGTCAGCGTCAAACTAAATACCCGCATATACCTACATAGCGCGTCAGCCGACCGTAATAAAACGGGAAGAGAAAGTAGTCACCAGATAGCGCTACTACGACACAACATAAAGGGCGTGGCAGAAAGGCGTCTATAAATAGCGGTCCGAAACCATCGGACCGTTCAGTGTAGTCACGGCGGTCAGCCGTGAACAACGTAGTTCCCGTCTGACTGCGGTGTGTGTGTGTGTGTGTGTGGTATTCGAGACTGACCGCTATTTATATGCGCATTTCTGCCACGCCCTCTATGTGGTCTCGTAGCGCTATCTGGTGATTACTTTCTTTTCTTGTTTTACTGTTATTTCGTTTACGTTCCATGCACGTTGTTCTTTCTTTTTCTACGTTCCTGCATTTCGTCTCGGTACATCAATAGATCTTTCTTTTTGGTTATTACTTGTCGATGTGGATATTTCATTAGCAGAGGGGGTTGGCTCCATTTTCGCCCCCCTCCCCTTGAATATCATGTATATTTGCCACTGATACAACACAAATGAAAACAATAATAATAGAAACTTTAGGAATACAGAATAAAACTAACGAATGAACATAAATATAAAGCACACAAATCCAGCTATAAAAACCAGCTGACGTTACAAGGTGAACAGTAAAAAGTACAGTTTAATCGATTGAAAATGGGAGTGGTGGAACGCAAGGTATTTACAGTCGTAAAGTGGGAACGTATAATTTCAATATCAATGAGATCGTTCGAAGGAAATTGAGGCAAAAAAAATTATGCGGGAGAGATTATGGACTGGCCTAGTAAATCGAGCGGTAATGTACACTCTATAATTAAACTGAAATAGGTGAAAACTGCAAGTCCGGAAGGAAATGCGAACTAACTTAAAAACCTTTACCCCGATTCGGAAATCGAATCGCGCGTTAACGTTATTTGGATAAAAAAAAAATAAAAATATTTGTAATTATTTTACAAGAGTGTCGACCGTGTAAAGTGGGTAAATCGAGCGGGTTTTTTTGTTTTTAGTTTTTCTTAAAATTTACATTTTCTATACATCGACAATTATCATGATATTATTGCGGCGGACGATAATAAATGAAACGACAAGTCGGAGCGAATTAAATAATAATAATAACACATCCGGAGCGTGGAATTAGCGTGACAAAGTCGGGTCGCGAGGGGAACGCGAATACGAAAATGTAATACAATATCATATAAACGCGAAAAACACACCATATCCCCTCAGGCAAAGTTGTCAAAATAATTATGCAGCCGAAAAACCCCAATCGTACAAAGTGGCTGCCCGCGACGCCGGCCGCTCGTTGATCCTCGCGCGCGTGTTCGAAGGACAACACCGCGACGCGACGTCCCGTTTCCATTTGTCTTCCTCCTTTCCTCCGCGCGCCCATTGGATTCACTTAATTCCCGTCTCGTGTTTACGAAACTTTCGGTTTCCTTTAGACTTTAATACCTCCGAATAAACTTTAGTTCATTTATTGTTCTCTCATACTTATTGCGGTCCAAAGACGATTTAATTAGGCGACGGGCCGCGCATTTTCTCTCTCTCTCTCTCTCTCCCTGACTTGCCTCTAAGACGCCCGTCAACTTTTCTCCGGTACGATCGTCTCCGGAACGCGGCGACGAATTACAATACTACACGACACCGTCCCGGTATTAATCGTTTTTCTTTGGTTTTACAGAATTTCGATTGCCGCAACCACATCCGAGTCATCCAGTCCATCGGCGACGGGAGTCGAATTTACGTTTGCGGCACGAACGCGCACAATCCAAAAGACTACGTGATCTACGTGAGTGTTAATAATTTTTTTTTTTTCATCCGAACACAATTTTTTTTTTTCGTATTTGTCTAATGTCGTTCGGTGGTTTTTTTTTCATCCTCCCCCTCCAACAGTCCAATTTGACGCACTTGCCGAGACACGAGTACGTGCCCGGCGTGGGTCTCGGCACGGCCAAATGTCCGTACGACCCGTTGGACAATTCGACGGCCATCTGGTCGGAAAAAGGCAACCCGGGACAGTTGCCGGCTCTGTACAGCGGCACCAACGCCGAGTTCACCAAAGCGGATACGGTCATCTTCCGGACGGACCTGTTCAACTTGACCACGGGACGCAAGGAGTTCGCGTTCAAGAGAACGCTGAAATACGACTCCAACTGGCTGGACAGTGAGTGTCTGAACGAAATTTTAAAAACAATAAATACGAGTGACTGCGGTGTAAGCAATTTTTTTGCAATTTTTTCGGACGTTTGAAAAATACAAAAAAAAACGTACTAATTGTTACTAAAAATTTTATAAAAATAAACTTAACCGTAAAGTATACAACTGTAGGACTGTTGATTCGATTATATAGGTTTCTAACGAGAAACGTATTATTTACCGATTAATTTTTTTCAAATCCGTCGCTTTGTATTGCTGCGTCGTGCTGTTTTTTTTTTTTTCATTTTATCGTAAAACATGCGTTATTCTCCTTTGTGAGTATATATTTCGTTTTCGTGACATCACGTACTCTCAGACAAACGCGTTCGGCCAAAGTCTGCAGCGGTTTTCAGTATAAATCAGTATAAATCGCGCGGTGGTTTCTTCGATAAAAGTGCGAAATATTAACTGTGGATTTATGCGCTCTGAAACCGACACTTAGCTCGTCGAAACGTCATTTCTTTCCAGCGTATAAAGTCGAATTAATGCCATACGCGGTTAACTGAAACGTTCGTGCGAATAGAGACAAAAACGAATTTACGCGCCGCGACAGAATTCGAGAAGAATAAAAAGTGTTTGGCGAAAAACCGGGGCCCGTCTATCGTTTTATATACGCGGTTTTTTTTTTGTTATTATTATGTAAATTACACTGCAGCAGCAGTGCGAACGAAAGCGACGGCCGTGTGACCGCGAGGTGCGCTGCAGTAATTTTGAAACGCAGACACGTACCGTCGGGATAAAAAAAAAAGAAAAACAGCCCGGCAGTGACTTTATAGTTGAAGTAAGAGTGTATATACTTCGCGGAGGGCTCCTGTATACGGAGAAAAACCTCGCGGGATGAGAAAGAGTCGGGGAAAAAAAAAAACTTCTTAAGAGGATGCTGCGCGCGTATATACATATATATTATATTACAGTCGCGGTATAATATTATGTGTAAAGCGGGCCGTGTGTATAATCCGTCTGCGGATAACTCTGACAAGAGACGGCGCGCGTGATAAATTGCTTTGCTTAGCTCTTCGCGTCCGTCCGTCGTTATAAGGGGGACTCTAGCGTGTGCGCTTGGGCACCGGTTAATTCGGCCTAATGTGTCCGGACACGACCGCGGCCGCGATCGGTCGTCGTCTGTTCCACGATCGTCGTTCCATGGAAAAAGCGATCGCCGTTACCGCGAAATGACAGTTTCACTATTTCTCCCCAAATAAAATACGAAAAAATATAAAAAAATCAAAACCTCTCCGTTTTGTCCGCGACACTGACCGCGTCCGATCGCCCGTTTTTTTCCGCCGTATTATTTTTAAAATAAAAAAACTTTTAAAATTATATTTATTGTTTCCTTTTACTATCACTGTGTAAATCAGTGGCGTAGCCAGGGGGACTGATGGGAGTCCCCCCTCCGAAATGAATAAATAATAACAGTTTTTTTAGTAAACACTGTCATATTAATTATTAACATATAAATTAATTGATTATTATCAGCCTCGGCCCCAGGCGCGGATCCAGAACTAAAATTTAGGGGGGGGGTCATTTTTTCAAAAGTACAAAAAGATAATGCACAATGAAAAAAAAAAAAGTATACAAAAGGCGAGTGGCGACCAATGTGTCCGCTGTCCAGACGTTCATTGCAAAATTAATTGAAAAACATTCAAACATTTCCGCCGATAAATCGATTTATTATTATATAATATATATTTACTCGCGACTCGCCAACAATATTATCGTCAAACAGTTTATTTTAAATCGCTATTTAATATTGTTAGAAATTAGATGGGAATTATGATTTTATAAACAGGTGGCGATGTAGTTTAAGGGTACACGTTATAGGTATGTGCGTTGTATAAAACAAAATATTAACTATTTAAACAACGTGTAAATATTAATTGTTTTAAACATTATTTTAGTGCAAAAAAATCTCCGTGGAAAAATACAAATAAAAAAATAATAAATATAAACGTATGAACTGGGGCTAAATTCAATTTTATTTTCGATTATTACCTAAAACGTAGTTGTAATAAATTTTGTATTGGTAAAACGGATAGAAATTGCGAAACGAGGTATAATTAAGAAACGTTTCTGTAATAGAATTTTTAAAAAAAAAAACTAATCCGAATTCAAATTTTACCAAACATATTCTTTAGAAAACAATCGTATAATCTTAATATACAGAATATGACTTAAAACTTTTAAATAATACACAACATAATGTACACAACTTCGTTTTTTTTTTTACTTTTCATTGTAATACTCGTAATTTTCTCTACGTAAATTGGTTCGTTTTTATATTTTTATACTGTTGTTGTATTTTACTTTTCCGCTCAACATCCAACGATGACTTTTCGTCGCAACCGGTAGTACTAATAAAAAACAAATTTAATACAACAACACCTACCTATACATTTCTTTATTTTTCATAACACTCTTGTTTATTCGTTTATTCCTGTATTACACTCAGTATATATAAAACTTGTTCTGCTTTATAATACTACAATACGTAAATCTAATAAAATTTCAAATATATATACTCGTATGTCATTTTATCGGATTCGAGTTTGAAATCGCCAGTTTTTTTTTTATCGTCTTCTATCGAATTTTAAAGTCTACCGCGAACGTCGTACTACTTCAATAATTATAAGAAATATTTATAAAAAAAAACCATTATATTTATCACAACGTATATAATAATATTTTCTTTGTTCGATAACACTCCGTAAATAAAACGTCGACATTATTTGACGATAAAAATAATATGTGACATTACGGTTCGTCTATATACGTATACGGAGTATAGCATTTTTTTATGTCGTTATTTATCCTTTTTATGTAAAACAGTGTATTTTCTCGTCGAACTATATATATATATATATACGTGTACATGGAATTCTTAAAAGTTTGAAACGTCACTGTTTTTCTTCTTCCTTTTTTTTTTTTAAATCAAACTCGCGAGAACTGTCTCGACTGACTCGGATGTAATAATACTACTTATTTTGTTTTTCTGAATTTTCCACAATGGAAACGGTCCCTGTCGCGCACAAAACTGCAACAGCAGCCCCGTTCGTATATGTTTGAAAAGGGTTACTTCGTTCCCTCCCCCGCTCGCCCACCGCTCAATTACTAGCGACTTTAATTGGAGTTAAAAACCCAGTAAATTAGGGACACGTTTTTCGAATTACCCCCATGAACGCGATAATGAAAGTCTTAAGACCCTTCGGGCCGAAAGAGGATTTCCGGCGGGACATAACAATTACGGTTATCGTCCCAATAATAATAACAACGACGACTATGATGATGATGGGCGAGCGGAAGTTTTATACTTTAACTTATTAAAAATGAATCAGTACCTCAGATTAAATGTACACTATCGAATTCACCTTGATCAATATTTAATTCAAACGGTTCCAGATCACGTGTTCTTACACAAGTGCTCCGCAGAGAGCGAGTGTGAGTGAGAAAATATGGGGTGGATATCTGCGCGTGATGAGGCGACTTAAAGTTAATCTTCAGCACATCTCACTGGACGATATGAATTTCGACTGAAACGATATAGTGTAGGACGAGACGAACAAGCGAGTACTTTTTTTTTCTATTCGACTAATAATCGTTACTCGTTTTAAAAACTAATCGGGTAATATATAAAACATGAATTGTTTACACGAATTATGTGTATAAATAATAAAAAAAAGAAAACGGGGCGAGAAATACAATGAAATATTCTCATGTAATGAAATACCGAGTAATAAACAAGCCGAGGTTCTCTGTGGAGAACGCGTATAATAATCTAGAAAAATATTCGTCGGGAACCGCAGTAATAATATCCATTTTATTAAGAATAATATTTACCGCAGGACAATAATAACGAAGGACAAAATTTACGGGAAAACCGATAACGAGGAGATTAGTATTTCAAGGAAACTTATACGCAGAAAAATGACAAGTAGAAATTGCAGAAAATCGTGTAAGATGTTACGGTGGAACGTGAAATTCGAAAAAACATTACGTGAAAATATATACGATTTTTCTTGCATATTATTTAAATTATTTATATATAATTATTATTTTATATTTTTATAATATTTGAATTTTTTTACAATATTTTACTTTAATAATAACACGTATTTTAGTTTCCTGCATATTACGTTGCCTGTGCATTAGTCTCCTGTATAATATAATATTTAATGAATATAATATAATAATTTATGCGTTTTCCTGGACTTTTAAAAATTTCCAATTAAATGTTCTCCTCGATTTTCAATATTCCTACATACTATTTTCCTTGCGTTTTTTTTTTTTCGTAAATTTTATGTTCCTCGTTATTGTTTCCATACATTAATTCTTTTCCCCGTTTTTTTTTTTTTTTTATCATTCATCCGTATTACTTTCTCGATTTTTATAACCCTTTCTCTCCGTCTGTCGACCAGGCCTTTCGCACAGACGGAAAATTAAATAATACGCGTATTAACAGCGAGCTATATATATATATATGAGTGTGCGACGATTGTCAATTCCGAAAGGGTATACAAGAGAATAAAAAAATTGTCGTTCGTCGTGGGCTACACGCGAAAAATATTTATAATAAAATCGAAACCGTTATGGAATTTTATTTTATTTCGTTCGAAAAACGTTTCGAATGCGTAACACTAATCCTTTGGACGACGGACAAGGAGGAGGAAAAAAAAATAGTATACGTGCACAGAAGTCCAAAAACCGCAAAGCTTTGCACTCGAACGAGTGTAATGCGCGTAGTGTGTATTCGACGAAACAGAAAACAAACTATTTCAATCCGAATAGAACGCGGCGGAAAAAGAAAAGAAAAAAAAAACTGTTTTATTTATTGTTCCGTACCACTGACGAATCTTCTGTTTGACGGCGAAAAAGTTACTGCCGCGCGTATATACACAGTGAATCGAGTATACTTTTTCAACGCAATGGACATATTTCGGCTTTCGGTATTTGAAAACTTTTTAAACGAAAAGTCAAATTCAACACAATCGATTACACATGTGTATACGAAACATAAAATCGACTGCCATTCTCGTATCGTAAAACAACATATACACCGCACGCACCGTTTTATTATTTCAATCCACTCCGGGAATCGTCGTCATCTCCCTCCCGTTTATAATCCCACTCCTTATATACGTATAATACGTACACGTATATATAGCTGTGCAGAGAAGCTGGAGCTCTTCCCCTATTTTCCGAGTCGACTTCTTCTTCGCTCCTCGTCCGCAATATAAAAAAAACCCATTAAGATATTTATAAAAATAAAAAATTGAAAGTAAACGTCTTGGATTCGGAATACAAAGAAACCGAAATTTATGATAATAATAAAATTTAACATAATTAAAAATCAACTTATAGAGCAGGTACAAAAATTTAGTTACCTCGGGACAACGACGAACGGAGATTGAAATCGTTAGAAATAAAATGTAGAATTGAAAGAGCTATAGCGAAGCATTTCGAAAAATGTCGAAAGTATTCGAGTGCCACGATCTGACTTTTAGTACAAAAATATACGAGGATCTTACGTTTTCTCTGTATTACTATATACGGAGTCGAACCGCGGGCACTTACAGAGTTAGCGTGCAAGAAAATTGAAGCTTTTGAAAATGTGTGATTGATATTATGTTAAAAGTTTCATGAAACAGATCGTATTACTAATCAAAGAACACCGAAAAGGACGGGAAAATAGAAGGAACTTTTAAACAACAATAAAAGAGCACGGAAACTGAAATAAATGAAACGTATCATGAGGAATAGCGAAAGATACAAAATGTTACTATAGCTTATATTACAAGGGAAGATCGACGGGGAAGAAAAAGAATATCTTGGTTGAAGAATCTCCGCGACTGGTAAAAACATCGCGAACGATTCATTTCGGGCGTCACTTGACAGGAACAACATTGCTAATAATATGATATCCAATATCCGAAACGGATTGGAATACTCATAGAAGAAGATACACTAAATCCTCACTGCCCCGGTTCGTTCGCTTTTCTACATCCGCCAACGTCGTCGCGAATAATAAATATACGCTCGTCCACCTAAATCAAACACATCTATGACACTAGAAAACTGACTTTTCGGATCGTCGAGGCCGACAAAAACTAAAAACTCCTACACTCTTTTTAATTAATCGGTGAAAACATCCGTTAACTAGAAATATTCACTTTTACTGTACGGACAATTATTATAGTTCTTCTAGAGAATTCGTGCACAAAACGCACTTTAGTAAAATTCAAGTTTTTCAACGGATTATGTCAAGAATTAAATATCGAATTCTCCGTACAGTCTGCATGCAATAACCGCGCCCTTCGTGTAAAACTTATCGCGTTATATAGGTAGGCACTACGAGAAAATCGTAAAAACGCGAACGAAAACTTTCTTCGGCGAACTCGACAAGTCACGCCGCCCTCTGTTTTATAAGCTTATTAGTGACCGGCTCAAAACGAGAAGACTCAACCCGCCCGTGAAATCGACTTCATTAAAAATAGATAAACATTATTTTTAAGATTCTAATAAAAAAAAAAAAATACTTTCTATAATATTTTCTCCTGGTTTACCTTTTGTCGAGTTATAAAAATGATCGAAATAATATATTTATACACATTCATTCAACACTCTTTTAATAATACAAACTGTAAATAATTATTAATAATATATCACGATAATTACCTACTCTTGAGGAGAAGGTTTACAGAAAAGAAAACGTGTAATTTTTTCCTAAAATGTAATTATTTAAAAAAAAAAAAAAGCTAATAGGCTTTCAAATAATTTTCACGCGAAATACTCGACTACATTCGCTTTGTACCTCAAAATTCAAAACGACCTATCAAATAGCGATCAAAAGTATTTAGAAATGTTTTTCGCGTAGAATTTTCCGCCGTGTTCGTGCCGAGCCGAGTCGCAATTTTTTTTTTCCCCCGTCCGGTAAATTTCTGGATTACCGCAATTCGGAACATCGAAACGTCTATTTATTACCGATGTATACAACAAATTTCGACGTGCTAGTGATACATTTTTTTTTGCAGACGATTATTAAAGAAACATATGAAAGCCGGCCGGCACGCGGAAAAAAAAATTACAAATTAACGTGTTTTTTAAACGACGAATTCCAATGACGTCTCTTTTGTGATTTTTCTTATCGGGCCGGACCAATTTTTTTTTTCTGCTAAATTTTTTTTTCAATTTTTTTCGTGCTACTATAACCACTGTAACATACGACCACTGAACTCAGTACGTGGAACGCGCACTCTGTATATGAAAAGCGGACCCTTACAGTGAGCCGCCATATGCATTCCGTTTCTGTTTTCCTGTTTTTGTTACCAACTTTGTTATGTTAAAGTCGTCGATTTCGGTGCTAACATTGATACTATAAACACGTCGTTTTGTGTCCCGTTATCTCAAAGTAAATAATAAAATACGATAAATATCATGGAAAAAAAAAATCCATGAATTTTATACCTTATAGAACGCATATGGCGGCCTCCTGTCTGGGGTCATATTTTGATTAATATACGTGTTCCGGTGTATCGAGTTCAATGCATACGACGTATTTTCACCGAAATTCCTTCGTTTTTCATTTTTTTTTTCGCCACCGGCCGGATACGACCAACGCGACATTTCTATACGCCGCGCGTTTCAATTAATCAGTCCCGGCCGTACTTCATACAATATGTACGCGTTATGCAAATCCGTTTTACACGATAATCGTTTCGCGAGCAAACCCAAATTGTAATTTGTCAGCAACACGAGTGTACATATTATAACGTATAAATACAGTAGATTCAAAAGGACGTCTCGCCGCGCCACATTGTTCGCGCTCGGCGAATCGTTTCCAATACGAGTATATATAATATTATAATATACCCGCGCGGTCTGTTGTAAACCCGATTCGCGCGTTACGGATTAAAACGACGTCGTTATATTGTCAAAAGTGTCTCGTCCTCCGGTGGCTTCCCCTGAGCCACGCGACTTAGCGCCCCCGTCAGAAAAAAAAATTTGGAACATAAAATTTGTTTTCGAGTATTTCGCGACACCATTTGGAATTTAGCGATTGGAAAAGTATTATATTGTATTTGTGTTGATATATTGTACGTTTCACACGATTCTTTCTCCCCCGAGATCGCAGCGTTTTTTTTTTTCAGCAAGTATACTTTACAATTAACTTTCTTACAAAAGACAACCATGAGCCCTATTGTACTCCGTACATTAATTGGCTATGATTTCGCGAATTTTTTTTTTTTTTACACCAGTAAAACCCAATAGAAATTACACTAAAAATAGCGATTTCAAAATCGCTTTGCAAAACGTAAAAAAAAAAAAAATTACATTACTACAATGATAATTCGCCGATTTTACATTCGTAATAGCTGAATTGAAATTGTGAATATTAATATTTTGTATATATATTTAATATCCGCTGATTATTGTTTTTTTTTTTATCGTATATTTTCCCCCCGGGTGACCGACGACGGGAGAATCTTAAAAGTCCCATTCACTTTGAACGATGTGAATCGTAATGGCCCGTTTCGGGAACAAAATTACACAGGTATTATAGCAAAGAACTGCGGGAAATTTTCCCAAGTTTTCCTCGCTTTTTAATTTTCTTGACACGCATTTCGCGCGCGCGTTAAAATCGTTAACATTTTTGAAAACGGTTCAAAACTGTTGTAACCGCCGTAGTCGGAAAATCGATAACTTGCGAAATATTTTTAACGGTTTGTCTGCACTTTCACCTCGCCGCACAGGCGCGACTATACCAATATTTTTGGGGGTGCACAAATTGTGAAGACCTCGTAAACCAGTTTTTTTTTTTTATTATGGGTACCTATTTTTCTCAATAATCATATTCGTATACACCGTATAGTAATATAATTGACAATATTCACTTCGAAACAATCAAATTGTAATAGAAAAAGACTTTTGTTTTTTTGGGAGTGTACATTTTAAACTTAACAAGACCCCTGTGCACCCTCCTATACGCCTCGCTGCACGGATATTTTTCGAACTACGCCAATAAAAAGGAAAATTAATCTACAAATTCTAAAAAAAAAAAAAAGAACCAAACCTTTTTCAGTAATTATTATATTTTTTATTCGCGCATGTACACTATACAGACACGAGAAGGGCATTACGATTCGTAACTATAAAAACGTACGCCGGATTTTCGTAGAAAATATTCGATTTTTCAGAATCGAGAATATTTTTGTTTTTTTTTTTTTGTTTTTACTGCGCATTTTTTTTTTTTTTTAAGAGATCTTTTTGCGAGTGTACATACTGCACGACCCGACGTTAAAGGCCGTCGTACTGTATACGTGATTAAAAAAACATTTGTATACGTTACGTATTGCGATGTAATAAAGGTCAACACGTAGTCTCCTCACCCTCGGCAGGACGCACAAACTCGTCGTCGGCACTCGCGTACCGAGGGACAATATAATAACACACGCAGTCGTCGTTGCTGGAAATATACTCTAATAATAATATGACGTGCCGTCGTACATTTATTGGCCGAAGACCGTGGCCCCCAGAGAGGAAAAATAAAATAAAATAAATATATCGTCCCCGGTCCTCCGGCTGGTGGTGATTCATATTTTTTTTTTTTGACTTCCCGAAAGATAACGCGCGTTCACCCTTTTACGGGGCGAAAAAAAAAACTGTCACACGCTCGGCGGAGCGTAAACGAGTGACTGTATCAAAAGGCACAGCCACCACCCCGCAAGCAGCTGGCGCGCCAAACTCGTCACTGTCTATACGAATACAACGCGAACGCTGCACGAGGCCGTGTACAGCAGCACCTACTCCGAAGTGCGTCGACTTCCCCTCGATACTCGTGTAATAATTTCGCTTATTAAGAAGGACGAGACGGGCGGGGTATAATTAAACCGAAAGGACTTTGAACGATGGATGCGTGACGTTGTATGTGGAAATAACGTACCTGGGACCCCGCGCAAAATTCCGGTGTACACAGACTCCGCTCTTCGCGTCAACACGCTGCGCAGGAAACGACGGGCTGCTGGCTCCTTTACAGAGCTCCTTTAATAACGGCTCACGGTGGTAAATTGTACCGTTTTCAAAATACGCACCTCGTTGCAAAACATAATTTTATTAAAAAGATAGCGAACCGCCGGGCGTTGTGGATAAAGATTTTAGACTTTTGTTTTTATTATAAATTTGAAAGCAACGATAAACCCGTTGCGTTCGATAAAACGATTCTGAGCGGAGCTACGGTGTAATAAATAAACGACAATCGATTAAGACGGAATCGCATTTTTACGTAAATTTTTGGTAGTTTTTCCTGGCTTTTGAAAAAAGTATTGAGAAAACCGAAAAATGACTTATCCGAAATACAAACTAGATGCAATCTGCAATCAGAAAAGGTGCTACACGAAAAGATCGGAACACTATTTCTGGTAGAATTTTTGGGTATAGACAGACATAAAAAAAAAAAAACACGTCATTGTAAAACCAATACATTCCTCGCAATCCAAAAAAAAGACAAAAATATATGCATAAACCGGTGAAGAAAAAAAAATCTATATTTAATCTCGATTATCATTGTTTAAATTTGTACGTAACGTCTCGGTTTTTTTTCGCTATACGGTATTTAAAACATTTTTCTCCGTTGCTTCTAAATCGTCCGATGCCCGTAATTTTCCTCTAGACGGTTTTCATACGACGATATAACGGTATAAATTGAACTCGTTTTTTTTCATACGCTACGAACTGTGTAAACGCGCGACGAAACTCTGCGGCCTCGTTACAAAAAAAAAATAACGATATACTTTTCCGGAAATATATATTTAGAATATTATAGATGTGTATTTACGTATTTTTAAAAAAACGTAAGTAGGATTCTAAAAACGTTCTAAACGTGTCGAAAACGCATATTGTTGTTGTTATTGAGTACATGCGTATATCGGCGCTATTCGATTTTCGACTTCCGAATGAGGAAGTGGTAAATTAAAAATATTACGCATACCAAAATTGGCTCTTATTATTGCGTATAACTACTTACTTTAGAGTTTTATATGTTATATAAATATTATAATCGAACGAATATTAACTCGGATTTTTATTTTATAGAAACTATTCCATACGATACGAATGGAAAATATATTTAATAAAATACTTACCTATATAATATTATTATTGTGTAATAATACATAAATATATATATGTATAAATTGAATTTTAATACTTTTCGACCCAATTGAGTATTTATTGCAAATGTTTTTTTTTTTCAAATATTTTTAGTTTATATAAAAAAAAATGGACGTTGAATTTTACGTATTTTCGAAAACGAACAACACAGTCGCGCAAAAAGCCTTAAAAAACCCGTTTATTTGTTTGACTTTGTATAAAAATTAACATTTTTTTTTTTTTTTTTTTCTAGAACCGGACTTTGTGGGCTCTTACGACATCGGCCAGTACGTGTTCTTTTTCTTCCGCGAGACCGCCGTCGAGTACATCAACTGCGGCAAAAGCATATTTTCCCGCGTGGCCAGAGTGTGCAAGAAGGACACGGGCGGCAAAAACATACTCAACCACAACTGGGCCACGTATCTGAAGGCCCGGCTCAACTGTTCCATACCCGGAGAATATCCGTTCTACTTCAACGAGATCCGTGAGTATCTATGAAGTCACGTATCCCCGGACGGTTCCGCAATAGGTTCTTTTGCGGGATGGAAAATATTATAAATTTCGGCTCAAATACAAAAAAAAAAATCGATTTAAATCGGATTCGTTCAAATTGCAGGCAAACGTTAATATTTTTTCGTATATATATATATATACACGAGCGCTAAAATCGATCCATTTTTTTTATTTTTACAATTATGCGTTGGACAGTATATTTGACTAGTTGAAAAAAAAATAGTATTTAGAGTAGAAAAAAAAATTTAAATGATTTAAAACCGGAAACTTTAGTAATAATCGTTCGGTTTACTCAATGATTTACGTTTTTTTTTTCTCTACGTAACGATGGTATGGCGATTTTCCCATTGTATTTTAAACAAAACGAATAAACACATAAAATTTACACTTTTCCGACCTAACAGTGTTCGTTTTGCAGAGAGCATATACAAAGTGCCCGGCGACGACACGCTTTTCTACGGCGTGTTCGCCACGTCCACCACAGGACTGATGGGCTCGGCGATATGCACGTTCCGGCTGGAAGACATCGACCACGCGTTCGCCGGCCGTTTCAAGGAACAAGCCAGCTCCACATCGGCCTGGCTTCCGGTGCTGACCACAAAGGTGCCGGAACCCAGACCCGGCCAATGCGTAAACGACACGGAAACTCTGCCGGGTGAATATAACAATACGTATGAGTGGCGTGCACCCGTTCGGCTTTTCGAGAAAATAAAAATTTGAAAAACCGGGACGTTTTTTTTTAATGGAAGTGTTTAAGAAGAAAAAAAAACCGTTTTTATTTCGCGCTAGTCTTATGAATCGATACACTTAGTGTGGTGTATAGAAAATCGCCTTTTAAACGGTGTACAATAAGTGTTGAGACCAGTGCCTATTTTAACGTGTGTATGGACGCATTTCGCGTGATTCTAAATAGAAAACGCGCAGTTCTAATTTCAGAATTGCGTATAGTTGTAAATTTTAACGAAGTTTTAACACTT
Organism: Slavum lentiscoides; assembly: GCA_032441835.1. NCBI lineage: Eukaryota > Metazoa > Arthropoda > Insecta > Hemiptera > Aphididae > Slavum > Slavum lentiscoides. The sequence goes on from CM063713.1 coordinate 2,631,894, forward strand.
TTTTACTCATAACGAATCAATTATTGTAACGTCAATCAATTATCTTGATGTTAAAATTCGCATTTGGTTTCTTTTTAATTTGTTACAAACATTTTCATTCGTCCGCGTTTTAAACGTCTTAATGTAATTGATATTACTACTGACCCTCTGTTCGGGGACGGAAAAGGGGAGGGAAAAATATGATAAGAAGATAAAGTACGGTGGAGCGGATGCGACGGAATGAAGGTGATAAGTTAGGGGAAAAGAGAGGCGTGATAAGGAAGAGAAATGATGGTGGTGAAGGGATGAATGGGAGAAGTTGAGAGAGGAGAGGATTATCACGCACGTCTAAAAAAAAACTTTAAAATAAGCACTGATTGAAAGTGCCGAAGTTCCGTGCAAATTTCCTCTTCTAGTATTTTTCAATAAACTCTCTCATCGAACGATCCCCGATGATTGTTGTTAAATCCTAGTTAAACCCAGCTGTTTACGTCGTGTCTGAAACCCAGTTCAGTGCCCCCTCCTGGTAATAATCGTGAACGGCGTACAAGACGCGTACAATTTGATTCGAATGGCGGGTTTTCGATTTTCTTCATTTTTTGTTCCAAAAGAAAAACGGAGAAAATTTCCTCAGCCTACAACGACGGTCCGTGAAGAACCGTTAATTTCAGAACATCGTACATTCCCATTTATCGACGACGAGGAATTATTGAACGCCGGCCGTTTTTAAGGAGTCGAATACATACAATATATTGTACATACGTGACTTTATACGTACGTGCCGGCACGATATTATGCGCACTGCGCAGTGTATGCGATGTGCGCAGTAAATGATCATTAAAGTGTTTGTGAATTCCTTCCCCGTCCTGCCAAGACGCTACGGACAGAGTTTTAGGGACCGAGAGAGGAACCGACGCGACAAACAGATCCCTCCTCACACACACACACACAATATAGTCGTACGCAAATTTGGTACTCGTTAAAAAAGAGACGAATCTTTTCTAAACGCGTTCAATTACGTAAGAGAAACGTATCCAATGATTCGAATTTATATGCGAAAATTCATTCCGATTATAATAATTGTATCGGTTGACATATTATTTGAATGAAAATAATTTAGTTTTTTTAATTTAATTTTTTTTTAGTACCATTATTGACGCACGTTTTTAAGTATATTCTACTCCTCTATATGTAACGGGGATGGGGGTTATAATCGCATTATTATTGCTACATATTTCGTATATAATTTTGATTTATTCGTACGCGCGTGCATTTAAACGGCAATTACTTAATAATGTTTTTTTTGTGTTTAGATTCCGTGTTGAATTTCATCCGCAGTCACCCTCTCATGGACGAAGCGGTAGCGCACAAAGACAACCAACCGGTGTTCTACATGCGTGACTTGTTTTTCACGCGTCTCGTAGTGGACGTTCTCGATTACGTCGTGTTCGGCAACCATTTGCATTACACCGTTTATTACGCCGCTACCAGTGAGTTGAAATTTGAAAAAAAAAACAAAATAATCCTTAAACATCCTTCTGATGTGTGATTATTATTTTTTCGTCTTATGTTTACTCGAAATACGTCTATTTGTCTTTTCATCAAACGAGGCAACCAGAGAACGACACGAGTTTGAATTGAATTTTTTTTTAATCTGTCGTATTATATAATTTAATACAACGTAATCGCCGAATACATAATTTATTTTGAAAAAAAGAAATTACTTTTTCTACAATTTTTATCGTAGTCATCGTTGAAAAAACCCATACGATTTAGGAACGAGACTGACCACAACAAAATCCTGACGACACCGCCCGCCGTAGGTTTTTCAGTAGGTATTGACTGATACGTTCTTGTTAAAAAAAAAACACGAAATCAAAAGAAAATATGTTACGCGCATGATATACTTTCATTGCTGACAATTTTACTGATCCACAATAATCCTGCATCGCACGTAACAGTTGTAAGACGGTCGAGAAACGTACAGCGAACCTTTCATAGGAACGGATCACATTATACTCGTATAGTATTGAAAACCCGTTCTATTCAAACAGAAAGCGAACGACCGTATTATACGTAATTCGTATTTTAAAGCAAAACTCGAACGTTCGAATTGAATTCACTCCTAGACCCTAGTCATTGTATAATGCAATTTTTTTTATATAACAATTTTCCGATCGAATTTTTAATATCGCCTATTTACCTACTATTCATACAATATTATTTACTATTCATACAATATTATTACTAACATGAATTGATATAGTAACTATTGCAGAAAACGGACACGAGTTTAAATTTCGAAATGTTTACCATTATGAATTGTGTTCTAATCTGCAAGTGTCTGATTTCTATAAACAAATTATAACGTAAAAATTTTAGGTATATATAAAAAAATGTTGTATCCCTTTGTACTGTGAACTTTTGGAAATACTATATGGACGTTAACTCATTATTTGTCTCGTTTATAATGTTTTACAAGACGTACGTCCTGTCCCGTAATCTATCGCGAAGTCAGTAGACTTCTTCGGTAGACACACCGCGTTTCTATTACCTACACGGATTAACGGATTCGCATTCCTATAACAATTGTCGTTTTCCACAGACGAAGGTCGCGTGTACAAAGTGGTCCAATGGCACAACGACGAAGGCGTACCGGGATCTGCTCTGCTGGACATATTCGACGTCATGCCCGGGCTACCGATCACGGCGATGGAAATATCCAAAAAGGTTTGTATTGTTTTCATCAAATAAACGGGCGAATCAACGGAAAAAATTAACTCGGTCTACATGTCTTCAGTTAAAAGTTAACCGAAAATAAATTCAACTGATTGAGTTCAATGCTAAAAACATAATAATAAAAACTAATAATAATTATTATTATAATTTTTTTTTTTTATTATTATTATTATTATTATAAAATGTATTTTATTTTTATAACGCATAATATTATAATATTACATAACAATTATGATTTACGCATGCACAGCAGAACACCACCGAACGAATTTATTTTATTTTCGGGCACAAACAATAAGTTAAAATTTAAGTTAAATCCAAAACAATTATAATATACAAGTCAACCAAAACCGTAACCAGAAAGAATTTTTTAGGGGTGGGGGTGGGCTGAGAGTATAAATATGAAATTAAATTAAACTAATAATAGAATATATATCATTAAATTTTATTTTAAGAAAAAATTTCGGAGTGGAGGGAGGTCTGAACCTTAAATCCCCCCCGGCTACGGCCTTGAAGTCAACGAATAGCTATAGTTTAGTTGAAATGTTTTAAAAAATAAAAATAAAAATATTGACTTCAATATTTGAATATATATATATTATATGAAATATATATTTGAACATTTGAACTGTAATATTGAAGATATTAATTGGTACGCGAGTACATGGAGGCCATACTCGACGGCGACGGCGGCGCGTGCAACGTGCATACGAGTTTTTAATAGGGACACGGTGTGCCACCCTTCGAGGACGCGTTCGGGCGTGACGCCCGAGTACCGGATTGTGATTTTCGAAACCCGAAGACCCCCCTACCATATGGCGCGGTGGCGGTGGAGTTCGAAACTAGTGTGGAGGAAACTAAAGTAGTACGCGCACCCTATTTTCTGACTATAGATGATATAAACTCGTGTAAACGAAACCGAATTCCGCTGTGTTGTGTAATCGGAGAAACCGTCGAGGACACGACGGTGCGCAGAGTCGAGAAACGATTACAGGGCCGGATCAACGCATAGGCAATATGGGCAATAATTGCCTAGAGCGTTAAATTTTGAAAGGCGCCAAAAAGACGTTCAAGTCCACTGTACCAATCAAAATATTTATTTTTTTTTTTTTTTGCTTTTTGTAATGGATTATATTGAAAATTTTCGTAAGTGCTTGACCTAAATAATTTTGTTTGCAATTTGTGCGTAGAGAACAGACGATAATATTATATTCTTATCCGTGTCCATTGTTGTGGATTATAGTGTGTCGATAACGCGGTTTAAAACTGCTATAAACCCGTGGTCGGGTAACAAATATTGTTTAAGGTCTATACCGTTGACGTATCCAGGGAGTCCGGACCCCCCGAAATTGTTTCGTTCTTATATTGATATATTAACATTTTTTTCCGATATTTTTTAAATAGACCTCCCTCAAAATAAAATCCTGGCTACGTGCCTGCTTAGCATTATTGAATATAGAAAACAATGTGTTGCGAAACATAAACGTTTCAAGCGTAATTAATAATTTTTCCGATAGGTAACAAATAAGCTAGAAAAGAGTTTTTTTTTTTAAATAAATTATTTAATTTAAACAAAAGAATTGTTATGTACACTTACTGGTAACGTTTATTTCGTATATTGTGATGACTTTATGATACACAATATGTGCACACTGGCTTTTATAAAACGAGATTGTCAATGTCAAAGTGTTTTGGGGCAGGGCCCAAAGGGTACTGGGGCCTTTAGGCGCATTTTTTCCCCTTAATCCGGCCCTGGGATTATCGTTTCGGTTACTTTTCAGCTATTATTTTACCGCCGCGCGCGTACCTTCGAAGAAAACGCGATAATTTGCGAACGAATTTTTTTTTAAAAAAAACCGTTTTGCACAACAGCAATTCGTCGCGTCACGTGTCGTTTTTCTTCTCGGGTTTTTTTTTTTTTAATGACGAGACGCGTATATTTTCGTTATTTGTAAAGAGTAATCCCCCGTAGTTAACGAGCAGCCGACAAACTATATGACGTGACTCATCCGCGCGCGCGGTTCGAGAACGGGGGAAAGAAGCCAGTCGCCGGTCTACTATAATATTATTGTTCCGGCCTGCGCCGATATAAATTAACCTGAATGTAAACGGCAGACTGTAATATTATAAGAATTATAATTATTTTACGCGCGCACCTCGTTGTAGGAAAAAAATTTCGTTCGCCGCTCTGGCGACGCGACGACAAAACGCGCGTTTCCTCGCCGTCTTACAATATAATAATACAATAAATACAACTGCAGACGGGTACGTTATTGGTAGGGAACGGATTTATGTGCACAAAAAAAAACTCAAAATATGTTTTTAAAAATACTGTAATACGCTACAAAACATGCATTTATTTTTAAATACGCACTTAAAATTAAATTGAATATTATACAAAATTAATTTTAAAAACGGTATTTCGTCGTCTTCACCAAGTCCTTTACCATATTAACATTATTTACCTTCGACCTATAAAATATAAGCCCACAGACAAAAAGTGAAAACAACAATCGAATTCGCATTTTACCTTATTGCACCTCTGGATGATCAGGAGTTACTTGATGTGTTCGAACGTCAACTTGCTCCGATTATCCGACTGTCCGATTAATTTACTCCATATGAATTTATCTAAATTATTGTAATTTATATATATATATATATGTGTTGCATAATATGTCTTATCTTTGGTTATAACGACCGGTCGTAATTTTATCGATATTACGTGAAAATATAAAACAAATATAATATGTGCTATAAATAAAAATATGCGCTATAAAACTACAAATTATTGCAAAATAAGGTAAAAACGTTGAAATGTGCAAAAGACAATTGGTGTTAACAAGAATGATCTAAATCGGGGACAATTATTGTCATCAGATTTCAAAAAGCTTATTCCAATACATATATGCATTTGCATATAAATCCGTTCCGTAATAATTAGGTACGTCGCGTTCTCTCTCGTTTTCTACGTCGTCGGCACCGTACTCCCGTTATAGCTGGTACCTAAATGTATACCAAAATTTAATTTTTAGACTGATTTCTTAGTTTTAAGGGCTGAAAATTGTATGCGCGTTACTTTAAATTTTCCGACAAAGTACCTATATAGTAGTAGGTGCACCGAAACTCCGACGAAATATAAAACGTTTCGGCCAAATGCTTTGTGATGTGCCCGTAGAAGTTTGCTCGGCTTTTGCCCCGGCGTAACTTACGTATTTTAACGGTAAATCATTTTTGTCACGCTCGCGTGCAACGCACGTGTATATTTGCGAGTTCACTCGTCCCCTGAAACTACTCCGCCCCACTCCGGTTCGCGATTGATTAGAGAGGAGTGTATCGCCGGCTCTGCCAAATTTCGGCAAACGCGTAAAACGCGTATACGAATCTCATAAAGCCCAATCAGCAGCAGCAGCAGCAACAGCAGCTACGACGGGTGTGTAATATGTACCCGGTCGGTCGTAAAATATTTGTTTAGGACTTGCCAAACGTTTTACACTTGACTGCGTTCGCGATAACATCGTTGGCGTTTCGTTTCGCCGTGTCGACTAAATATTATACTATACGGATAAATTGATTTATATTTCCGTTCATTTTTTTTTTCATTCTCGCCCGTTCCCGTTCATTTCTAGCACAAGGCCCTGTACGTGGCATCCGACGAGAGCGTCAGACAGATCTACTTGTCCATGTGCACACACCGGTACGACAGCTGCCTGCGTTGCGTTCACGATCCGTATTGCGGATGGGACAAACAGACCAAGACCTGCAAACCGTATCAGCCCGGGTAAGTCAATAAACAGAGAACACTGTTTGCTCCGTGAAAATCCGTAACGATCTGTATGCGTATCGCTCGTTTGCAGACTGTTGCAAGACGTGACCAACTCGTCGCGGAGCGTGTGCGAGAGCTCGGTGGTCAACAAGCGGCTGACCGTGACTTTCGGCCAGAGCGTGCACCTCAGTTGTTTCGTGAAAATGCCGCAAGTGTTGAAAGTGTACCCGGTCACTTGGTACCATCACAGCAAGGAGAAAGGACGCTATATGGTTTCGTTCAGGTAATTATATTTCTATTATGCGATTGTCAAAAGATTTTCATCGAAATCTCAACACTCCCGTACCTTCCCTAAAGCGGTTACATGAAAACGAGCCGTTGCGACTCCCCGTGTCTGAATTGGAGAATGAGCACCTTTCCTTCAGAAGATAAAGTCGTAATAGATAACCGTTTTTTTCAAAAACAAATATTGTTTTGTAATTATGGTATTATCATAAAATATTGTAAAAAAAAAATGCGTTGATCGCGTAGTGTGTACGTACCCCAAGCATGCCGATGGATACTCGAATTCATTTCTATAATTAATACAGTTGATTATCGACAGTCGTTTAAGTCCTGATCAACTGCAAATAAACAATCCTTTCTGCCTTTAAGCCGTGCAAATACATATATTTCCAACCGATTCAGTTCTAGAATATTACGAGTATATTTTATTAAGTATCGTCGCTTAGTCATAAACATTTTAAATTTTTACGTAGAACTTGGTCACCTTATAAAAAGCATACAACTATTGTAAAAAAATACCAATACCACAAAAACAATCAACCGATATTTAAAAATTCAGATATGTATTAGTCAATCGTTATTTTTTTTTTTTTAATTTACTATCATCGTTAAGCTTAATTACCCGCGATGGTTGTTAATTATTTGTTCTCATTAGACTGCCATGAATTCCTACGAATTAGTTGGAAACTTTTTATGGAAAATTTGGGAGCGCCTGCAAATCATTCCCAATTTAGCTACCAAACTAGTCGCGCCTACGGGCTTGCAATGCTCAAGACGCGCGCATTATGCGCGGGACGAATATAGAAACTAAATCAGAAATTTAACGCGCTATATAAAGGAGAACGTTATTTCGCCCGAGGAACCGTCGTCGTTGTCGTTGACGACGATACCGAAACTCGTCTCCCAGCGTTCGATGAAATTGAATCTGCATTTATTATCGCCGTTTCTCGTGCGACGCAATAAATAGCTCGCGCAATTGTTTCGTGTTCGAGGGTGGTGGATAGCCACGGTCCAATTACCTTACTCGGTGAAAGTCGCTACAGTTTCTGTTCCTACCGTACCAAAGTCATATCCGCGTATTTCCGTTTTGGTATTTAATTCTTAATTTCCTACCGCGGGGCTCGTGTACGTGCGTCAAATATTATTCTTCTTACCACTTCACCACGAGCAGCAATAACGTTGTCCCGGCCTGCACGCGTAATACAGCCTGCACGTAGTATTATATACAGATCCTATTCAGTACTCATAATCCTGTACAACAAACTAAAATACACAGTAATTTTCTTCGAAAACTCGTTTCTTTACCGGAAACAAAAGCGATCGCGATATACTGCGCGGGCTCATTTACGTGCCACATATCGGCTTCGCTCGTGTTGGACCGGATCTTTCAAAACAATATTTTAATCGTCACAAATCTAAAAATAGTTAAATGGCCCAATCAAAAAAATACTAATAATAACAATTAATTTTTTGCCGCGCAAACGCGGAATTAAAATCTACCATATAGGTTTGTGCAGTTATATCTATTACTCAGACTTTCGTTTCTGTTTGCCTTGTAAACCCCTTGACTACAAACTGTACAAAACGGTCCAGTTCAAAGATCTGACTCCTAGTCAGCTAGTCTGATCTCCTGCGGCATTAGAGAATTTGTAAATTCAATAGGAATGTCAACGGGCTTGATCGACAAGAATCGGCAATCGAAGTGTATTGGTGAGCTTCGAACGTGAAGAGAATCATTTTGTCGTTACAAGAAATCGTAGTGTCGTTTTTAGATACCAAAATCCATACGTTTAAGCAAACGTTTATTTGCGTTCTCTGTAGGTCTGTGAATAGACTTTGACTACACAATCGTCTTGGAATTATCGTTTGAATAAAAAAATGGGTACATATTATGAGTCCCGCGTTTTCCCTCTTGAATTTCAAAATGTATATTTCTCGTGTTTTTGGAATCATAAATGAGAAAAATTACCAGTCTCCCGTCATCGCTTTATTTCTCCTTTTATTCCTTATCGTCACCTTGGTTCCATAATCACGTGCTATTTCTCGTAAAACAATGTATTGATTCTTTCTGCCGTCATCGCTCAATCTTCATATAATCGTCTCCCTGCACGACGGATTCGCAGAAATGTGACTCTTCCCTTCTTCCTTTTCCGTTGTCCAGCCTTTTTGTCCGAGCGACAACAACCCGCCGATAACGTTTTCCTATGGCTTCTCCGTTCGTGTTCCGATCCTCCGAAATATCCTCCATATCGAAATCGTTATTAATTTCGAAAGGCTTTTTATTAAAGTGCAATTTTTCTTTTCGTTTCGTTTTGTACGTTTTCATGAAAACCATCGCAGCCGAGTGAACGTTTCTAATTGTCGCGCGTCGTGTGTACGCGTTAATAAATAAACGAAAAATCCCGCGATAACTGTGTGATTTTCCGTTAAACAACGTTATTTATATTAAGTAATTGCAAACAAAGAAAAAAAAAATAAAATAAATAAAAATTTGTCTCCGTTTTCAGCCGAGTGGAAAAATATATCGCAACAGTCGAAGGCGGCATGGTGATCGTGGGCGCGTCCGAAGAAGACGGAGGCCGGTACGACTGTCAACTGGCCGGCGCCTTGTTGTGCACGTTCAACTTGACGGTGGACGCGCACCGGTGCTCGCCGCCCGCCCGTTCGCTGGACTACCACCGGGTGTACTCGGACTGGTGCCACGAGTTCCAAAAGTACAAGAGTGCCATGAAATCTTGGGAGAAAAAACAAGCTGTAAGTGTATTATATAGGCGTTTATGTAAATTCAGCGAGATGCCCTGCCGGTCCTATACCGTTTTTTGTATCGTCGCCGTTGAAAAGCCGTTGATACCTCGGATAGAGACGGTATCGAGATCGACGACAGGATGTCAAAAAAGACGCGAGATAACTGCAGTGTTTGCGTTCTGCCCCGGCAAAGTGTAACGCGTACCGCGATATCGTTGATATTATGGGATAAAACGCGGTGCAAAAGTGACTCACTTCCGACAAACGTGGCACCTAAAAAGAAGCCGAAAAACGTCTTTTAACGCGAGCGTTTTTTTCCCCTCCCCGGCTGCTCACTCTTTTTGTTAATAATATTTATCGAACGCGTTTTAATGTAATTGTTCTTTATTCTCTTCCCGGCGGCGCGGCGCACGCGCTTTTTTTTCCTAAAGCAAATTATTTAAATTATATTCTCCGCTCGCCGTTTGTATACACTATATTACAATAGCGTTTAAAGTTTCACCCGTTATAAACGATGTTTTTATTACGAGACGGTAAATCAAATTTATTTTCAAAGGGGTCCCCCGACAAGACCTTTATAGTAATATATACGTATAATGAAATCCGAAAAGATACAGCGCGCGCGCGCACAACGTCGCTTGCAATGCGTTGTTGTTGCGCTGCCGTCGCGCGAATACGTTTTTACAAGAATCCGCGCTGAAAACTTCTCAATAATAATATAATATTAATTAAATACGAACGGTTGGGTTATCCGAGCAAAGGTGGAACAAAAATTTCAGTCGGCCCAAACGCCTTCTGTCGGAAGTTCAAATTTAACCAAAATTAAATCTAACCGATTGACTTTGAAAGTCATCAGCGATAAAAATAATGTATTAACTCGCCAGTCCCGTTGACTTTTCTGTCAGTTCAAACGTTTAACTCTTTGCACCGCAGCCAGGCGCGATCGTGCCGTCTAGACACTATTGTGCGAATTGAACGTCTTCGAATTTCTTCGAAATCGAACTCTCCGGCGTGAATCAGTGTAGCATAAGACATTTTGCGCATTTTTATGGGAACTGACTGTTCGTTTTTAACACTGCGTTTTACGTGTTGCAGCAATGTAGCGGCTCCAGACAAAACGAGACCGCGATCGCCCAAGGTCTTCTGTCAAACGAATTAAACGCCAGCCCGACTCTATAAGAAGGGCCGTGTATGCAGCAGCCGCCCTCTCCCCGCGTGTATACGCGATACAACATCGTCGTGTGTCATCTCCTGTTCGTTCAGCTATCTAGAAAAAAAAAACCTGATGAAAAATAAAAATTTAACAAAAAAAAAATATATATATATATAAAAAAAAACCACAAAAAAAATAATAATAACAATAAGGCGTACAACGTCGTCGTCGTAGGTCGTCTTCGAGTAATAATAAAATATTTTATAGTCTCGTGTCGTTCTTTTTTTTTTTTTTTTTTTCTTTCTGAACGCAGATTCATATGCCACATATTATATACGTAAGTATACGTACTTTTTAATACTTAGAACGTATAGAAAAATATATTACGTACAGACTGTCTATGCTTTAAACTCACGGACGGACGACGAACGACGTGAACGACCTGCTATATACATATTTTATCTACAATCTTCTGTGATAATGTATAGCTGTTAGATTTTTGAAAAAAAGAAAAAAAAATGTTTTTTTTCTTTTTAAATATATGAAAACAATATTTTATATCCCATACTATATACCTAATTAGGCGAACGGTACCTATATTGTAATAGAACGAGAGCTTCGTATTATTTTCCCCGTTTTTTTCCCCCCACCCACACAAACACACACGAAATTGACAATTTTCAAATTTTTTCGCGCGTTGCTCTTATCATTAAACTTACATGTTATTATTATATTATATTATTATAATACAGTTTTTGGTGCTTCGTTATATAGCAATACACGTGACTGTTTTTAAACATTTATATAGTAAAGTGTGTATATATATATATATATATATATATATACCCGTACTTGTGTCGTAAATATTTTATTTTATATTGTATTATGTTATATTATACTATTATTATACAATAATTAATAATAATATTATTATTATTATTAATTTATTACTATTAAATTGTCTATGTGTTTATATTTTGACAATAAGACTCGGTATTATCATTTCGCTATAATATTATTTTTACCTTAATCCCTCCCCCCTCCAGTCCTCCCAACCGAACTTTTATTAGCGTAATACAATCAACTATGTATTTTTTAGGAATATTAGTTTGTTAAAACAATAGTAATAATAATAATATGATTATTATTATTATTATTATTATTATTATTATTATTACTATTATCTCTGTTCACTTAATTAAATATTGTACTTAAAAAGTTAAATTATATCGATTTGTATAAAAGTAATTTTTTTTTTTTTTTTAATTATTAGAGCCTTAAGCGAGCTCAATATATTTTTAAAAACAAAACAAAAAAAAATAAAAAAAGTATTGTTTATTGTCAAACTAATTTTTATGTATAGCTACGCTGTGTAGCGCCTAGACCTAGCAAAACAGTAACGCTTAGACACTCCTGATGCTAAATTTATTAAATAAGTATTTGAAATTTAAAAAATTTAAAAAAATAAATAAAGAATAAATATAATAAAAATATATTTAATTTTAAACATCCAGTTTAAAAAATAAAAATAATATTTTATCGTGTACAGAAATTTTAACTTACATGATTTATATTTACCTACATTATAATATTATAGTTTCGTCGTACCTATCTAACACTAGGTATTTTTTTTTTTTTTGAAATTCCATCCATAAATAAATTTTAAAACATTTTAAATCGTAATATAGGTATACGTATATGTATATTATATACAATTTATTAATGTAATATATATATAAATATGATATAATAATTTCACGTTCATTTTTAGAAGCTACAATTTTTCTATACTGTAAATACAATTTGTTTAAAAATACTTGTTAAAAATATTTTATAACTTTAAGACAAGTCATTGTTGTACATTTTTTTCTAGTAATATAAGATTATTATTGTATTTAACAGTAATATTATTTTAAATAATAATGTGTACCTACGTAAGACTAATTAGACTTTTTTTTTTTGTAACCAAAAATATGTTTAGTAAGAAAAAAACAATAATATTTTTTTAAAAAAAAAAACCTTGTTTTTGTTTCCTCTGAACCTACGTCATGAAAATCGTATTTTAGACAGTATTAAAAATATTGGTAACCCACAATTATTAGGCACTTATACATATATATGTATACACCGTGTGATTTGGAGTTATTGGCCCATAAAAAATTACATAAAAAACTTAGGTATATAGGTATACAGTGTAGTCAGAACACAGTACTTGAAATATTTTTTTAAGTATTGTATAAATACTTTTTAAATATTATTTTTCAAAAAAAAAAAGTGTGTTACTAAATGGGTACTTTAGTCAAACAAGTGATCGAAGAAGACCCTATAGGAAAGAGACCGCTAGGTAGATCTAAGCTGAGATGGGAAGATGGTGTGAAAAGAGAATTTGAAAGGATGGAGCCCGGTACCAAATGGAGAGAAGCAGCTGAGGACAGGGATAGGTGGCATAGTTTAGCGTTATCAGTATGGTCTTAAAGGCCGAAACTAAGGAAGAAGAAGAATTACTACATCAAATATATTACTATATTTTGAATATTTCAAAAAAAAAAAAATTTTTTTTTATTTATGTATTATACTTAACCAATTTGATTATAGTGCAACTGGAATATAATCTAAGTATAATAAAATAAAATTGACCACGTTTTTTTTGTAACCGAGTTTTAAGTCAAAATTAATTAAAAATCCAAATATATCAATTAAATAATTAATTAAATTTACTAAATTTAATAAATTTAATAATAAATTAATAAACTAATAATATTAAATATTTTTATCAACCTTACGCAATTTCCTATATAGACAACGTGTCTACATTCATATTTACATTTTTATAAATATACATTGGACGACTTTTGAGAGTGTTTAACGATATAAAAATGGGAATTTTGTTTTTAAATATCAAAGATTTATTTTTGAACCAATATTAACATCGACATTTATGGAATTTGACGAGAAAAGAAAAACCTATACCAATTTATTGACATGCGATTAAAACGTACATAATACGTCATAGGAAAATGTAAAATATTGGCAGAAACGAGACGTACATGCGGGCACTGAAAACGCAGACCGCGGTGAGTCTCGAATGTGTTCGGATATGTTGACAAAAAAAAGAAAAAAACGTTTGCAGGCAACGAAAATTCAAAATTAAACTAAATTAGCAAAAAAAAAAAAAACTACTGTAATTTGACGAGAAAATAGGTTAAAATTGAGTTAACATTAAAACAATCCGTTGAGTTAAAAATTAAAGTGAATTTTAACTCGTTAATGCCCAGCGCTTTGAAGTATATTAGATTTTATATAACCTAAAATATTGACACTATAATATGATTGTCTACTTTCAACATTCGGGCGACTAATGTTTTTAGTTATCGTCTGTATTGACCTTATCGTTTCGCACCATCAGAAAATCATAAAAATACGCGTATTTATTCATCTATTTTCAAAAATACAAAAATATATCCGTTATATTATATTAAAATCTGTTTTTCGTGTGTTTAGCTGGTTAAAAACACAATATTATCTAAGAACCACTCTACAAGGCTGCACAAGTGCGGCTAAGCACTTTAGTAGCATTCCAACTCATTAACGTTTCTATACGTTAGTAAGAAAATGTCAAGGGGAGTAGAGGAGAGAATTGATTGTTATAGGAAAAGGAATTTGGGTGAGTAATGTGTTTAAAGCGTAAATACCATCGGAAATCGATACGGATTTAGGCCGTTGCTCAATAAAATGCATTTTATCCGAGTACGAATTAAAAACATATAAGATGATAAATTAATGGGAAATATTATGTAGCGATAAAAGTTTTTAAAGGATTCGTGCGAAACAGCCGTTTAATTATAACGAGAAATACAAGTCGTAAATTTCAGTAAAAAAAAAAACACAATGCGTTTCTATGAGGTATAACGTTAAAATTGTTATATCCAGCGTTGAATTTTGAGAACATTAATATATAGTTATTTCAAAGCTCAACAATCGAAATAATAATTTTCCTCTTGTACTATTCGGAAATTCGAAAAAAAAAAAAATTTACATGTTTCTTATATAGATTCTGAAGCGCCGTCCACGTTGTTCCCGTATCTAATCTACGCAGGTCTATACGTACATTTTTTTTTTAGCGCTAAATAATAGCATGTGTTTCGAAACAAACAAAATCTGCAATTATCACTATATTTATCATCATACACGGTTCGATAATTTCTACTTAATGCTGCGAGCGTATACTCAAGTTTGAGAATTATTTTCTTTTTCTCCGTTTTAAATATTATAAAGATTTTCGAATAAATTTTAGGATTAAAAACGTTTTTGCGCGCACGACATCGTGTATAAAGGACCGATATTTAATAGTAAGAACTGGCGGCGATTTTGCTAAAAAACGAATAAAATATGATTTAATAATACTCTCGGAATTGAATTAACACGCCGCCAGTTGTCGGCCTGAAGCAGCAGTATGCAGACGTATATAAAACGCGTGTAAAAATCGAATGTAATTTACCGTTTGCTGCAGTGAAAAACCTCGTTTTTACAAACGCTTTACGGCGTGTAATTATTTTCTTTTTTTTGCTTTTGCTCCAGCATTGCTCGTATATTTATGTCGACGTATAGGTACCTATATATACCCATAAATACATTAACGCGAACGATTTATAACAACAGTCGTATATTTTATATATAGGTATACGTGCACGCTGCAAACAGGTCCTTAACTGTTTGTAATCGATTTTTCGTTTAATATTAAAAGGGACGCGTAAACGGGGAGGGATGGAGGGTAATTTTCTTTCAAAATCGTTTTGTAAATTCTTAAAACATTTGTTAGTGGCATTCGAAAACCAGCTTCTTTAACCACTGACCTACATAATACACCTTACACGCGACACGCTCAAAGGCCATTTATTATTATTGAAATACGGCAGGCGTTTCGCTCTGCAGCAAAGTAACTGCAGTGAGACTCTAAAACCGGTCGGATTTTCATTTCGTGAAAATTCCCGAAGACTCACCGGCACAATATTACAATCACTAGAGAATAATACTGGAACTCATTTTTATAGATTCTGAGCGGAGCGAGGGATCTAGTGGTTTTACAAAATGATGTTTATTTGTTTATTTTTTTTCTATCCCGTGTATACAGATTTTCGCCCAGAAGCAGTGCTCCGATCTCTTCGGTCACGGTTTGTTTCCGACAGCAATTCGCATCTAGCTGGTACTTTAGAGAGATCATTTTTCGATTTTTCAATAGTTTTTTTAACGCGACGCGACGAATTACCGAAAAACCGCTAAAAATGGGATTTCGTCAATATCACGTAGAGTTTTTTCGCTATAATTTCGAAAATAAATCGTTCTATTGTCTTGAAATTTTCAACAAAAAATGTCTAAATACCTATACTTCAACTATATTTAAAAAAAAAAAATCTTGCAAATCGTCTGTCACAATTTCTTTTTATAACTCTTCCAAATTTTTCGACAAAGTGTATTACCTACACCGAAGCTCCGCTCAGAATCGTTTTATCGAATGCAACGATTTATCATTGCTTTCAAATTTATAACAAAAACAAAACTCTAAAACCTTTATCCTGCAAGTAATTCAATCAAACGATGTCCACAACGGCCCGCGGCTCGCTACCTTTTTTTTTTTTTTTTTGTGGGAAATTAAAAGTTCACCCGGTAAACGGATGACCGTTAAAAAAATGTTTGGAAACGAGGAAACGTCAATGAATTATTATTTACGTAGGTATCGATTCGTATTTCGATATATACCGTCTCCGCGGTTGTTTTCTCGACATTCTATCGATTTTCACAAAACTATAAAGACGATACTATTGCGACAAAAGTCTGGCGAATTTTCTCTCCAAACCGTGTTTTTACGCCACTTATTATACGCGGCAAGAAATTGACGAGAAATCGTTCTAAAAAAACGCGGGAAATAATCGACCAAGACCTTTGGAATAATGCATTACGATGTACGTTTTGCAGTACGCGACAAACGCGCGTTTTTCTCATTTTGACGTTTTTACGTGTAAAAAAAAAAACCGAGTTTTAAAGTGAATTAAATACAACGGGATTTCGGAAATCCTGCAGGTGAAATAATATACAGAACCGTCTATACTGCAGCAGACGCGATATGTTTTTTATGATACGTTAATCACACTTGCGCGGGCAACTATAATCATTCCCAGACGTATACCTAACTAACAATAATAAATGATTAATTATTATCAATAATATATTTCTTCGCGACGAAACAATCTTATACGTATTTAACGTCTGTCGCGCTTAAAATCGTTATTAAACCGATAAAAGAATTTCAAAAAGTTATAATTTTTCCAAGAGGCTCGTATAGTTTACCGCTTTTGGAGGATAAATTCGGTACTGTTGCTCGATTTACTCGCGTTCCAGCGCACAACTGTGCACGCACGCTTTTCGGCCCCGATTACGACGCACTTTATATACAACAGCGCAGGCGCGTGGCGAAGGGGTTTTTCTTGAGCCACGGCTCCGTTTTAAAATTTGGGGGTGGGTGGGTCTGACGTCAGTGTTCACTGCTCAGTATTATAGTACAATCCTACGAGTGAGATAGTTATTATATAAATACTGGTTCGTAAGAATATTTACAAATAAATGTATACCTACTAAGTTCTAATCATCACTGCTATATAATAAATTATTTGATTAGATTGAACAATCTATCGTTATCTATGTTATTATTTTAATCTGACAGCGACATATCAATATCAGAGTTACCACAAATTATATGACACATTCAATGAGGGGGGTCTAAAATAATTTTTTTGTATACTAATATATATATATATATATATACCATAGGGTCCAGACTTGGAGACCCCTTTTGGTTGGTACATTAATAGGATTAAAAGGCGCAGGGCTGGTTTTAGGGGGCGACACCATTTTAGTACCTAGTTTTTTTTTGCCTATTTGTACACACTTTTTCCCCGGGTAGGTGAGTGGGTGGGTAAATAAAATGTCTGGCTCCATGTAGTAAAATAGTTCACCACGCCACTGCAACAGCGTATAACTACAGATATATATTGACCGACGACCGTGGTATAATACGATAAAATGCAGTGCGAATTCGAACACCAAGTCCCGTCGACTGCAGTTAAAATCCACACACGCTCGAAATGTAAACGAATTTAATTCGTTCGTGAATACGTGCCAGATACGTAAATTTATATAGTGTATATACTAACCGGCTGTGATGTGTACGGCGAATAATTCGCGTACAAAATATACACTTATATAATATTTCGTTTGTATAGTAATAATATATTCCACCGACACCGGTAAAAGTCGGAAGTGTATGCGCATTTTATTATAAAATTTTTTATTTTACGAATTTTAACAATTTTTTTTTTTTTTTCACGACGTACATACTATAGGTACTGGGTGTTTTTCCTTTGAACCGTTTTCGCCTCTCAGACTGTTAGTATATAGGTATATATATATATATATATATATATATACAATATACGGCCGTTGTATACGGTAGCGGGGGTAAAAATATTAAAATTATAAATATATATATATATAATGTGATACGGCTTTCTGAAATTGAATACATTTTATTTCCTGCTGTTAAATATAGAAATTATTTCATAATTATTGTAGAAATATTATATTTATTATGCGTTTGGTATTATAATATTAAAATGTCATGTATTGCGAAATCGTTGTAAACACGTTCGAATTTAAATATCAAATTACGTTTACGGCTTATTTTATGAAATAAAAATATTCCAATATACAAGAATTACAATGATATTATAAATAGGCGGGTATACTCGCTCATTACCTCAACTATATTGCTCGGTGCAGTGCA
This sequence comes from Slavum lentiscoides, assembly GCA_032441835.1. Classification (NCBI taxonomy): domain Eukaryota; kingdom Metazoa; phylum Arthropoda; class Insecta; order Hemiptera; family Aphididae; genus Slavum; species Slavum lentiscoides. Next base: position 2,650,398 of record CM063713.1, read on the forward strand.
AAAGTCGTTTTTATATTTTTTTTTTTAAATATACATACCGAATAATTCGATTCTGTTCGAATGTTTAAAAACCACATATACAGTGCTTGAATTGAGCAGGACGGAGAACTTTATTATTTTTTTTATATTTCGACGTTCCTCTTCTAATATTTTTCTATGCGGAACGCCGCTATATACATATGTATAGTGAGTAACGCGGTTTTTTTTAAAAAAACTTGTTTTACACGACGTGCATCGACACGAATATTTCTGAGCATATTCTAATGTAGGTACTGAACAGTGTCTGATGCGTCGTTTATTATTTATGCCAGGCCAATATATTATGTTTATATAAATGATAAACGAAATGTAGAGTGTATATATGGAACAAAAAATTAACAAAACTGTGACGTATAGGTACATACTGCGCGACAGGTGTATTCGAAATATACAAAAAAAAATTTATATAAATAATAAAATTATCATTATTGGTCGTATGACTTGTATTGTAAAATATAATCCGATGATCGGACTACGGTGTGAGAATCGAAGCCGGTCCATTTGGACGTTCGGAACGCAAATTTTCAGTACGTTTTTTCGTCCGTCCACTAACGTTTTCCCAATTCGAGCATTGCGCATATAATACCACACAATCATAAGGTTCAGTATAATATGTTTTATACCAGTAAAACGAAACAAAAAGTGACTTGCTAAACGCAATATTAAACGCTAGGTGTTACCATAGTTTCCCCTATATACGGCACATATATACACACATATGCGGCGGGTCCGTCGAACGTCACAGCGCACCTACGCGCGTATTATTATTTCGTAAATTGTATATTATTACAGCGAGTTATAATATTATTATATTGCCCACACCAAGTTTATTGCTTGTACTATTTCGAATTACGGGGTGGTTTACACTACACCATATATTATATGTATAGCTTTGTGCACGCTGTATGATGGGGAGCAAAAAAAATGTTTTCTTCTCGTGTTTAATATATTTAAAAAAAAAACAAAACAAAAAAGTCTGCCCCGACCGTATAATTTATAATAATAAATTCGTATATATATATATATATGTTCTAAATAAAAAAATTAAAATATTTATATATTATATTAAAAATACATTTATGTGTGTAATATGTGAATACACGATATACGTAGAGCCAACGTGTGTTTATGAAAAATAAAGAAAAAAGAATTATCTGCGACGTCAGTCAAATCCTTCACAATTGTCCCCAATTATCCTTAGAGCGTTCACGTTTTCATTCTTTACTTAATTCCCTCAAAATTCCTTCTAATACACACGCCACATTCTCTCTTCACAATCTCCTACTGTCATCCTCGCCACCTTATCCTTTTTTCATAACTCCGGGCTGCGTATCTAAATTTTTTTATTTATTTATTTATTTTGTGTAACTAAATCGTAAATTTAAAAAATAATTATCGAAACTAATTGTTTTTGTGAACAAAATTTGTATAATAATAAAAAATAAAAAATAAATACAACAACAGAGTGAAAAATTCACTTTTAATTTTTTTTTTTTTTTTATTATTCTATTGTTGTATATTTCTTTTTCGCTCAATTAGAACAAACTCTTACATAATCATTTAAATTATTTATTGATATATATATATATTTTTTTTTTTTTACATTTCGAATCTCTTTTTCCTATAGGTTTGAACCGAATTATTTTAGCGTTTAGTTCGAGAACCGAACTGTTCGCAATATCCGCTATAATTTATTTCTTATAGTTTATTTCTTCATGAAAATAACGATATTCGTATACACATATACTATTAAATATTTGTGTTTGTATACCTCGAGCAGGGGTTCGTTTTAAAATCGCGCGTATTACACATATTATATACAAGTTAATAAATTAAAATATAAACGTAGATACATATTTAACATTTAAATTTACATAACGCGCACGGATGTTAATTTTTTTTTTACCCCGCAGAAGACCGCGTTACTCGATGACATCATCATTACAATAAATTATAATAACTATAATAATATATTAACAATAATAATTACAATAATTAAACCCGCTCTCATTTTTTTTTATCGCAAAAAATTGCATATACATATATTTTAAGCACTCGTCGGCTGTTATATAGTATATAGGTACTTCCGGAAAAAAAATAACGGTAACAACACCGAGTACAAAAAAAAAAAAAAAATATATTCATAATATAATATTATCGGTTTCCGTGTTGTACATATTTTTCCCCTCCATTTATAATAATATATTAATTATTTGTTTTTTTTTTTTTAATGCCATCACCTAGGTCGACGCGATCAATATCAATCAATACTAATTGAATATATTAATACAGTTAGAAAACATATATACGACACAAAATTATACCAATGTGTTAGCAGTATCGTATACGTAAAACGGCGCACATATAATAATCGTCAAAAATCGCTTGGCACACACTAGCGGCGATAGCTACTAGATATATCATATTATATAACATAGTTGATCCCGAGAATCCATTATGTCGAAATGTTTTTATTATTATTACTACTACTTTTTATTTATTATTAAAAAAAAAAAAAATATGCAGGCAATTTGCTAATAAAAAAAAAAAACCCATTCGCATAATGCTATCATTTTTTTTATCTCTGCTTGTAATATTTCCAAGTATATTTTCCAACGTGTGGTGCCGAAACCTCGAGTTCAAAGTGAGGCAAACTTGTATTTAATTTTGAGACCACCCGTCGGTAAATGTAATATTTTTGTGTGTGTGTAATTCGCCGTGAGAGAAAATGTATACCAAACGATTTTTTGAAGCCAATTATTTACTTATATTAAAGGTACAAATAATATTATTAGATATATATATATACGTATATATTTAATACTATATTTCGGGTCGTGTCACTGCGCACACGGTAGTGATAGTGTAGTGTTTGGTCTCAGTGACACCGACAATACGCCCTAACCAACAAAATTAACACCGTTTGGGATAAGTTCATAGAAATCAACTGGATCCGATCTAAACACAAAACTAAAAAAAAAACTAAATTATACAAACCCAACAGCCCTTTTTATGAAGCGTATATAGGTTTTGACGTCACTTTTTCCTATAGTGTATACATCATACATTCCGCGTACACCATTAATGGTGTCAATTGATTTTAGTTCCAGTACACGTCAGCTTATAGTATACTCTCGAAAAAATCTATGGGAACATCACTACTACTAGCTGGTATTACATTATACCAAGGATAGCACAATACAACTATGTATGTTATTTTAGATTCTAGGGGAGCGATAAACGTTTATATATATATATATATATACCTACAGTTTTACAACTAGTAAAGAAAGGGAGTTTTTTTTACGGAAAACACTTCCCACGACAGTAAAAATGCTCCGTACGTTTTTTTACAACCCGCTTTGTCTGGATTGATTTTATTATTATTGATAAATTCGTAGAAAATCAAATTGTAGCGCAAAATAAGTACCTAATTATTATGCGATAGCGCGTGAAAAAAATCGCCCATCGATATATTATAATACGTCTAAAAAACGAATTTCCATTATTTAATAATTCTTTTTTTTAATTTTAAATTTCCGCGAGACGGATTGTCTGCAGAAATCGAATACACAATATAACGGAGGACTGCACAGATCGACTGCTGCAATGTGCAAAAGAGAACGAGTGACATTATAATATTATTTATGCACGAGAACAGTGGCGTGTTGAAGGGGTAATTTAGGAGCAATTGCTCCTTCAAAATTGGTGGTGGGTGAGTACTAAATAACAGGTAATGGATTTAGTAGGTACTATAATATCGTAATACTATATACATTCAGCCACTCAGGAGGTGTCTGACAATCATATAATATACTAGTTTGTAGTTTGTAGCTATTAAACTTTATTTAATCGTGGTTACTACATCATTCGACTCTAGATGTTAGAATTGACAATGTGATCGAAGGATCTCGCTAGAGATCCTCGTTCTGCAGTGCTAAATGACGACCGGTTTGAGTGCAGTACAAGGGCCGTGCGAGATTACTGTACAGCGATTTCGGAGTTTTCTCTCTCGCTCTCGTGTTATTCTTATGGCCGCCGGTCGAGTTACACACGGTTTTGGCGAAAAAGTTTTTATCACCAATTTTGTGAAAAGCGTGTTGATATTGTATTATTTTTTGAAGGTGATAATTGGAATGAGGTAGGTCAACCCCCCCCCCTCTAAAAATCTGACACGACGCAAATGCAGGTGGTGAAGGGATGGGTGATACCATTTATTAATCTTTGTTCCTCACCAGAAATAAGTTCAACACGCCACTGCATGAGAATACATGATGATATCCAATTTAATGCATTGACTATATTTTATAATGATGTATTGTTTTACTATGATATTGTTAATTACATCATTATGATTAATTTATATATCATTTTCACATGATATATCGTGATGAGATATTATAATTGTGACACGATCGCCCAACCGGAATTCACTATGTTAACACAAATAGATTACCTCACGGGAGTAATGTTTAAATTTTAGGTAAATATATTGTGCTATCATGCGGTAACACTGATATCGAATGACGTCATTTTTATTTTTTTGTGTACAATTCGGGTGATCCAAATGTATTCTAAGGATTTTTGTCAGCCGCGCGTTTATTTATCAACTTGTCATAGAAACGGGCGATATTGAGAGCAAGGATCCGATATAATATGGTCTAGTTCGTATTATCTGTAGAACGGTCTGTAAAAGTATTAAAAGGGCATATTTCGTAATTTAAATATAATAAATAAATATATTTTACTTTTATCTCGTTCGAAGTCATAATAATACGTGTTATTAAAATATTCATATCATCCTAAAACTGAAATCTGCGCACGTCTATGTCATAATATAAAAGCGAATATGGTTACTAATATATTAAAAATTAAAGAAAAAAAAATCCCGATTTAACGAAAAATTAAGATTTTCATTATTTTTAATCGAATTAATATTTGAAAAAATTTCTAATATTTTCTTTTGTCGACCACGTACAATAACTTTTAATCGTGGCCCATATATCATTAATTCAACTTCACTTAAACGTAACTTGAGTTTTAACTCTTTTTTTTTTTTTTCATTTTGACTGGCTCATTTTTAATATTCGATAAGAATATCCGAATAAAAGAAAGAAATTACCTATCGCATTTGGGAAAATTAAATCCCAGCAACTACTCACAGAATCGATTACAATTAAAGTTCTACCCGGAAATCGTCTAAAGTCTATCGGAAACCGATATGCACAAGAATCGAATTTTGAATGTTAAAAAGCAGTAGCAACAAGAATACAGAATGAAAACGTGTGAATAGGACATCACTGATCCATCAAACATTCGCCAGGTTTTAACTTCAAAAGGAAAGACACTCGACCGCATAAATCAGGTTCGAATGAGTTGATTATTAACTAACTCTTCAACTCGCGACTCAGGATTTCCTGAACAAACCATAGCACATCTCCCAAAACCGTCCAATAAGAAAATTTCAAAATACATTGAGTGAAATTGTTAACGTAACCCCAGCGACGTTAGAATACAAAATACACATATTATATCGACTCGGTAATTGTCTGAAGCTGTTGTACACATTACCGTAGGAAAAATGAAATAAATAAGAGATAATATTATAAACAGAGACGTTTAAAAAAAAAATTCACATTTCACAATCAGTTCTAATTTTTATGTATTTAATCAATAAATCAATGGTAACATAAAACTTATTCAATATCAAAATTCACTTAACTCAGTTAACGCAATTACAAAATATATAACACTTCGCCTCCAAAAACTGAAACTATGTTGCACTCAGTAATTTCTTGGATAATTTATATAAATCTATATATACCATTTCAAATGGTAAATAAAAATTGCAAAAAAAAAGAGAGAGAAAACGGCATCTTCCTTAATACGTTAACAGACATAATTTTAAATGCTAAATTTGTTTTAGTATTTATTGACTGCATAAAACTATTTTATATCAAATCATCTAAGTTTGGTGTTTTACAATAATATTATAGTATAAAAAATAATAATAATAAACACATCGCTAACAATTATAGAATTACATTAATTACTCATAGTTCCGTGTAAACAATACTTAGATTAATCACAAGTTGTAGTAAGTCGCAATCACTTTTTTTTATTAATAATAATTACAAATTTTAAACATTTAAATTTCTCGTTTATCACTATACAATTCAATGATTAGTGCCTAACTATAACGCATTGATATGTAAGGGGAAAAAAAAGTACAACCACAAATCAACAAACGGAATAAATTATTATAAATGCGCTGTTTCAGAAACATTTAATTACATATATATATATATATATATATATATACATATACGATCAATGTAATAAATTCACCCACCCACACACACACACAAACACACACAATGTGTATAAATGAAACTATTATCAAAATTCTGAAATTTTAATATTTGCAAAAATTTACATTTATAATAGTGTATAGTCGTTTACAATTATTAGGAGTTATGTAATCGACAGACAAGAAGACACTGACAAAAGATAATTTCGAAACTAAACATATCGTAAATAAAATATATAAATCAGTTATAACAAGAATACATGCATTTTTCAGTCTCTAATTACTTTGTACTCAGAATGAGTGGATTTTTGAGTGATGTGCATTCGCTCGTGGTTAGCTACGGCCGAGGCGCTTTTCAGCTCCATGCCACAATAACTGCACTGGTAATTCATTGTTCCTTTTGTCTTTGTATGATAGAAATTATAATGCACCTTGGCTCTGTCTTCCATCAGAAACATTTTGCTGCAAACACCGCATCTGTACCTCTTTGGTAAATCATCGTGTTGTATTTCGTCATGATCCAACAAATCGCAAAACCTCGAAAACGTCTTGTTGCACAGGTGACACACGTACGGTGACCTCTTTGGCGTCCTCATCATCGGAGAATCTGTTAAATCCGTTTTGTCTTTCCTGGTCGGGTGTGTTAGCCTCACATGTTCTTGTAGATCGGACACGGTCAAGAATATTTTGTTACATTGGTTGCATTCAGTTTTTTTATTAAGATCCCGGTGTCTGGACACCGAGTGTTCTTTTAAATGAACAAATTCATCGAACGTAGCACTACAGTAATAACATTGGAACTTTTCTTCATACTCCTCTGAAGCAGATGCATCATTGAAATCTCCATATCCAAGCTGCAAAAAAAAAAATTAACAATAATAATAATACCAACAAAATAAAATAGATAACAATTTGAAAGTAAAAACATTACATATTTAAACAATACTTCTTTTACCTAAGTTTTATAATTTATTATATTATATCAAAAGTAGATTAACCATTGGACATAATAGAGTAATATTAATAATAAAAAATAATACTATGTCCAATATTCAGAAGGTGTAACACCCGCATTTTTTTTTTTTTTTTATATACATATATAATTCTCATAAACCTTTAAGTACTAATAGTATCATTGAAAAAAAATAAACAATTGTCACAGCCAAAAAATAAAAATTAAATAATAATTATATTAGATATATTAAGTTTACTTTTCGCAATGGAGAGCTGTTGTTGTTCAATGTCACAAAGTACTCCTCGCACAGAATACTTTCTTCTTCGTCAACGAATGCAGACTGAATGTATTCCATAATATTGTCTTTATCCATCGATTTATCCAAATTCTCGATGTCTTGATGGATTTCGCTGACATGTAACAACAGTTCGTATTCCACAGGAAAAATTTTATCACAAAATATACAGCAATGATAGTCCACTTCGTCTATGAGATCCATTTGAGTTGGGATGTTCTAAATATAAAACAAGATCAAAATAACACAACTAGACGATTCATTTGTAAGGTTCGGCTAACATTTCGTATGCGGTCTACCGGAAAGTTGCAAGTTCAGTGAACTGTGGTCAACCCGTATTTAAAAAAAAATAATCAATGAATATTTTTTATCCATATTGCTATATTATATACTGAATGGATTAACATGAATGTATAAATATTTAAACAAAAATGTTGCGTAAGAAAAATATGATGGAAAAGAAAAAAAAAATGTTAAACTGTAAGAATTTAAATTAACTAGAAAATATCTATAAACTGGTTGTGGTAACTTCATTGTTAATTATAAAATCAAAAATGATTTGCTAACGCAGTGAAATAGATCTGAATTATATTCAGATTTATAAAGGGATTAATTGGATGACGAGGTCAGATATCTATACCGCTATAAATCCCGCGTGTAATTTCGTAACGACAACAGTAATGCAATAAACTTTTAACGCACGTTTGGACTGGAAGGTATGGCCGAAAGTTCATCGCGCGCACAACCGGCTTCTTTTTCGATGAAACTCGTGTTGGACTCGATTTCTCGGAGTGCTTCTTCGCTCTGCCTCTTGAACACCACCCATTCTTGAACGCGGTTATAGCAATCGTTGCATATGTGTTTCGGACCGACAGAATCGTGCGAAATCTGTGTGGCAACAAAACGAATAATACAAAGCATTAAAATAATATTTTAAAAAAAAAAAATGTTTTTTTACAAATTAACTTAAATCGAAGACAGGACGAGGGTAATATTATTATTACCTTTATTTGCAAACAGTTCATAACGTCCTTGGCCAGGTCCGGGTCGCCGTCCATGAATATCGGAAACGACGACTGCGATTGCCGCAGACAAAATCTGCAGAACAACAGTTCGTCGTTTTCGGTGTCCATGTCGTCGTCGGTGAACTCCGCCTGGAAACACTGAAAACGCCTTAGGTGGTGGAGACGAACGTCAAAACGGTAAGATTCGATCGTTCAACGCAAACCTTGCGATCGGGAAACGCTCGAACAACTAGAAAAATTACACCCGTAAGATTCGACTGTACCAGAAAAACATTCGTAATCCACCGTGATTACAGATAATACGGTAACGGGTCACGGTTTAAAACACCTAAACCGTGGTTATTGGCGGTATCAGGGTATAAATCTTTGAGTTTTTTTTACGACAGTGTCGCCAATTGATTAAACGAAAAACGTTTTTGCCTTATACACCGGCAAGGTCATAAATAGGGCCACGATTTATATGTAGTAAAAAAAAAAATCGTAATATGCATTTCATTTACAAAAATATGGGGGAAAAAACATTTTTTTTATTTACATCGATATCAGAAACTAATTGATAAATGATAATTAATGGTTATTTATTATTCGTAATAATAAAATATTAATTATTACATTAAATATCACGTGCCGGTGTAATGATACATATATGTATTGCTTTAAATTTTCAAGTAGGTACGAACTAACGGCGACTGGAACGAAGAATGGTTTAATTATAATTGACGAAAACTTCTCTCCACATCACACGACATAATAGGTACTTATAAATGTATAATTTTGTTTTTGGTGTTTGTCCGACCGAGATAGGTAAAGATATTAAATAGGCGCATTACGTTAATAATATATTTACGGCATTTAATTAAGTAAATACCATTTTGGAATTCGGTAGATTTTCATAATCTCTAAATTCGTAATTTTATGCATTACGTTTAAAATATGGTAAAAACACTTTAAAATGTTCCGTTTAAATTGGCAGAAAAAGACTGGCAAACAGCAGCTGAGCGCTCGTCCTGTCACGGGATGGGTTCCGTCACGGCCTTAGAAGATATTTTAAGACCGTGGGCAGAGACGTATTTATAGGGGGGGCTAGAGAGGGTGATTGCCCCGGGCGGCATTATTATTTTCAGTGGCACCGAACTACTTTTAAGTATTGTGGTGCAAACACACATTTTTACCACCACCTACCCGCCAAAATCCAAATTAGCAAAAAAAAAAAAAGGTTGTAAAAAATATGTGAAATCGAAAAAACAGTGAAAAAATTTTCGGGGGTGGGGGGGAGCGAAAAAACATTAGCACCCGGGCGCCAAATTTCTAAATACGTCTCTGACCGTGGGTACGACCAAGGTGGATCTGTATTCGATAAAATGTAAACACTCCCTATAAACGCCATGAGAAAAAAGTGAAAATACGCTTATTGTACAATTGGATTAAAATATATTTACCATTGAATTGATGGGCTTTCATTTTATATTATATAATATTAAAATAAAAAATGTCAAAAAAAACAGTCAAAACATATATATATATACATATATAATGTATATATGGTACACTTTGTACTATGTCTAGTAAGATTTTTGTTGGCAATGTTTGGCAGCACTTTTTTAAAGTAAAATCTTTATCACTCTTCGAACTCTTATCATTTTTCGGTAAACTGCCATCCGCTGACGTTATCAATAAACCTCGCGAAAAAGATAACGTCGTCGTCACGTTGGCCGCACCGTATTTGCACCAGCTCGCCGCTTATCTATTTTCTTATCAGTCACGGCTGTGTGTGTTGACTTTTTTTCCGCTCGCTATTATTAACAATTTCCATTTCGTACGTCGTCGTGCAGTAAGATTCGACGAAAAATTTTCAAACCGTCGCGATTTCCGACGTCTTGTGGTCTCCCAAAATCATCGGCGATTCGGCAATACTATATTTAGCCTACGTACGACCGAAGTCCTAGCGTTCTCTGGGGTGGGTGGAGGGGAACCGTCGTCCAACGTCTTGCGTTCGAGATCCACTAGAGATAATCGCTTTCGACATCCGACGATTAATGTATCAAGTAAGCGAACGTTGTTATTAATTTCCGTAAAGGTACTTTGATTGTTACAAAACATTCGATTTCGTCAACGAACGTTGTTGCCACAATAGTCGGTGGACGTCGTGCGGCGATTTTATCAATAACTTTTGTGGACAATGTTAGCCCCGATATAGCAGTATTTCAGCGTACCTGTTCTTATATCTGTCTGTCGTCAGTGAAAATTGTCGGTTTCTAACCGAATCGTTTTTGACCACTCTATTTTCATAATGCACTTTGATGCTCTTGGCCGCCCTCGTTCAATAATATTAGCTTTCTAGACCGGTCACGTATTAGTTTCTGTTTGTTGTTGCAGGCGTCGATAACCAAATATAATTGCTAACTATAGTTTCGAAACGTTTTTACTAATTCACAAATTGTCTTTCTGTACACACCTGTTAGAACTTAATTAATAGAAGAACAACCTATTAAGTAAACAGGTAATTTGTTTTATATAGGTAGATAATGGTTACGATTAGTAATTAATATAATATGCCTACCGTGTTGTGAAGAATGTTCGAGTATAAATATTTAAATAATATTTTTATTACCGAGTATTCGATATTTATTTTTTTTATATATATACGATTAGTCGGTATTGAACATTTTCATTTTTTTTTTAAACAATCGTTTACATAAACTGATGGAAAAATATCGTATTTGTATTAATCACTCTTCACGTAATTAAACAATATGTTATCTTAATCTTGCATCCTGCGAGTACGAGTTTAATTTATTTAGCCGATCCAAGAATTATTTGAAAAAAAAATTTTTTGCGCACTATTAGAGCATTAATACTTTTAAAAGGTATTTTCTTTTACAACACCGTCATATCTATATACTCATATTAAAAACAAACAAACTCAATTAAGTTAAACATCGCAGTATAGGTATAATTACGTTTATTGGTAAAATTTAAGTACTTTATGACACCTTCAATTTGGTTGTTTAGGTTAATGTCACAACAAACTACAAAATAATTGTTTTTGATACGTTAAAATATGTGTTAATAGACACTATTACAGTTTTATTAGGTTCCATTATTATTGTATTATCCGTTATACTTGAATAATTATGAAATGCAAGTCAAAAACTGTGATTTATATTTTTCTTATTCATTTGAGTACAGACATTTCTAAGGCTTTAACAATTAATATATTTGATTTTATTACTTGTCTAAATTATGTTATTATTTACTATTAAGTGCAGAGTTTATTTTGACATTTCAACTACGGATGTTTCTTTCCATTCTTCCTTCCCGCCACACGCTGGTCTTCAAGCACCTTTTTATAATAGTAAGACGCACACCACGTCTTACAGTCACAGTCGCTCTCTTCATAGTGTACTCCAAGTCTCCTATGCCTATTTGTTATATTAATTATTTAATTTGATATATTTCTGTTTCTTAATTTAATATATATTTAAATTGATTGTCTTGGTTCTTTCTCTAATGACTTATAACTGTTACATAATTATCACTTATAAAACCGTTATTTCATACATTGTATTTCAAATTGTAAGGTTTATTGTTTAAATAAATAGTTTTGTTAATAATATTCATTTTTTAGCGATTTTAATTCCAAATTTTCTTTTAATATTTGTAGATTACTGATTTTTAACGAATATTCCCATTCAGATGTGTACCTTGATAATTAGATTGATTATTTTAATTAAAATGAATATAGATGGTTTTAATTATTGGCACATCACATACATTGGTCTAATGCCATTTCTAAAAATATTTCTGATAACTTAAATTTATTTCATTTTTTTTTTCTTTTTTGAATTACATTAATTGTATATTTTATTTAATATTTATTTTAGAAATAATATAAGTAATATATAATATAAATAATATAATTATCTGTTGCTATTGATATGATATCGGCAAATCACATACTATAATATAATAGGCATATATTTATACATGTATATAATGTGTAATACGTATCTACAAATATCACAATTTTTTTTTAATATACAGATATATGCTGCCCTTGTGGTATTAATGACCAGTGATAGGTTATCTTCATTAAACAAACAATTTCCCACTTATTTTTAATTAAACATTGAAACATTTTGAACTAATACAAATTATATTAATAAATTTAAAAAAAACACATTGCATGCGTATGAAATAAAGTGATTTAACATGGATATTAAACATAGTATGTAATATATAACAAAATTATAATATAATGAATGGTAGTTTTATAAATCATAATTTGTTTTTCTCGAAAATTTGCATGCGTCTTTCACGTTTCATATCGCATAATTTAGCATTATCTATTGCACAGGTCAGGTTAGCTAGCATATATATTAAAAAACACCAGGTAAAAGTTAACAATATAAATAATGTGTATTTACTCTTTAATATACTTAATATTTTTTTTTTTCGTACCTGTACAATTTAATATTGTAAGTATTTACTTAATATCGACTAAAAAGTTGTACGTTTCAGGTCGGATCAATAATATGATTCTAACAAATATATTATGATGGTTGAAGAAGAATGTACAAACATTAACAAATCCACAAAAATGCAAGCTGTGGCCCTTAGAACATCGAGAGCAATGTCGAATGAGGATTGCACAACCAGACAAAAATCTGATGTCAGTAGAGCATCGCGTAAAGCTAAACGTGTACGGTTCCTTGTTAATGGGGATCGATTTTGTAAAGGTAATTTCTAAATTCACCAAAAATTATTATTTGTACTTTATTTTATATTAGCTAAATTTATTTTCAATCTTTTGACAATACTTACAGAATCATAACAAACAGGTATCGTGTCTGGTAAGAGTGACCCAAAAATTCTCCCCTTCCAGTTTCTTGCAACTTCCAGCCACTTCAGAATGGAGTTCATTAAATTTCTTTAAATTACATAATATAGGTATTTAAAATTTTATTGGTACAGCTGCTGTAAAAAGTTTTTTACTGAAGTACCACTACTGTTATTAATTATTATTAATGATACTTTATGAACCTTATTTAAGGTATCGATACCATTTTTTTCCTTTTAATTAAAGTAGTTAGTTTTGTATTAGGGTAGTTATTTATAAATAAATAATACTTGAATTTATTATTTATAATAAATAAATGTTTATATTACATTTATTATTTATTGGACATATTTTAATATATCTGTTTTGTTTCAGGTGTTGTGGTTGCAGTTACCCATGAACGATATCGTTCATTTGACAGCCTGTTAGCTGAATTATCAAACACGCTATCTGAGAATAAACACTTACCTAGTGGTGTACGAACATTATTTTCTACTGACGGCCGTAAAATATCTCAACTAGAAGATCTTGAAGACGGCAAATTTTACATTTGTTCTGGTGGCAATAATGCCATAAAAAAACTTGATTATGCCGCTTTGAACAATGTCAAGCCATCTCGATCCTTGACCAAACTGCAATCTACCAATAATGTTTTGAGCAGTCCGAGTAAACAATTGCACCTTAATATTAGGCCTAAAATTATATTTGTCGTCAGAAGTGGTACCAGACCAAGGAAAATTATCAGAATGTTATTGAACAAACGCAATTCTCCTTCATTTGAACACGTTCTCACACTGATCACTGAATCTATAAAATTAGATACGGGTGCCGTCCGTAAAGTATATTTGTCATCAGGATGTCAAATAATGCAACTAGAACAATTCTTCGAACCGGATGATTTATTTTTTGCCTATGGTTCTGAGCGGGTGTCTCAGGACGATTTAAAATTAGACTTTGAAGAAATGAAAATTGTACAGTCTCATAAACGCGGACTGAGGAAGCCAGCCAATGAACTGAAAAACGGCACACACTGTATGGACGAAAGTGGTAGACGAGTACCTCAATTACCAAAGACCACCAAAGCCAATAGGAGTATAACTAATTCTATACCTAGCAAAGTCCTAAACAGGTATGTAATTTATTAGTTACATACTATATTTACAAATTATAAAACGAAGTCCTTTAACTGAATTCATGTTCATGACACACCAGTTATGTTGTGTTATATTATTATACAATATGTATAAATATTAGTTATATGTTATTATTAGTTATTAATAATATTATGTATTTTGTTTTTCATTTTACAGGTATACCATTGGTGATAGACTTGGCGATGGTAATTTTGCTGTAGTCTATCGGTGTTTTGACAAACGAATCAATTCGGAATTTGCATTGAAAGTGATTAAAAAAATTGAAGCACCTCAAATGAGTCAAATGATTGAAAATGAACTGTCGATACTGAAAGCTATTAACCATCCTAATATTATCAATTTAATATCCGATCTAGTGACCCCCACCGATGTGTACCTCATCACAGAACTTGTTGGTGGCGGAGACCTATTTGAAGCCATTGCCAGAAGCACGGACTTTTCTGAACGCGACATTCGATTAATGACAAAACATTTGGCATCTGCTTTAGCGTATCTTCATGGAATGGACATTGTGCACAGGGATGTGAAACCGGAAAATCTCCTAGTTGAGTTTGATATTAATGGCCATGTGTTGCACTTGAAACTTGCCGATTTCGGCTTATCTCAAAAAGTCAGCGAACCTCTGTACATGGTGTGTGGTACCCCCACTTATGTAGCACCTGAAATTCTCACGCAGGAAGGTTATGGTGTGAAAATTGACATTTGGGCTGCCGGAGTAATACTGTACATACTTCTATGTGGTTTCCCACCATTCGTCAGTGAAAACAACAGCCAGGAAGAACTGTTTGACGACATACTCAGTGGCACATACGGTTTTCCAGAACCGTACTGGGATAACGTGTCTGAAGAAGCTAAAGACTTGGTTTGCTCAATGTTACAGTCTAATCCCAGTTTGAGATTTTCTGCTGAAGACGTTCTCGATCATCCTTGGTGCGACGATTACGATTTGTGATGAATAAACTTCCAATTAATTTTTTATTCGCTGCCATTAATCCGTGTACAATATGTTATTGGCTTATAAATGTATTATTATTCCGTAATTAGACACGTATCAGTTCTGATATTTTAATTAATTTTTTTATTTATTATTATTATTTTTTTTTTTTTTTTTTGTGATTTAGTACTTTAATAATAAGCTATTTTAAGGTAATGTATGTATTTAGACATTTGTTCAACTATTTATGTTTATAAATTTATAGTCTGTGAAGCCAAAATAATTATTAGACTCTTCCTATTTGGTATTACAATATTGAAAATGAAAGTGATACTATTATATTTATTTATATTATTATTATTACAATTTTTTTTTTTTTTTTTTAATAAACTACATATATCCAAAACGTTTGTAGTTTGTTTTGTAGATATGTTTCGTTTGACATTCACGTTTAAAATTTGATTTGTAATTTTTATTAGATTCTCTGTGGTCATGTTTTTGGCTCATCGCCATTTGAAATTGTACGCTAGTTTATGATTCGAAAAATAATAACCCAGAGACTTCAGGCGTCAATAATAGATTATTTCGATTGGCGTTAATTACTAATTTAAATTATATCTAAATAAATGTCTCTTTTTTTAATATCTACCTAATTAAACTGTTCAATATTAAACGAACAAATAATGATTAAGGAAGTCTGTACTTTGGGGGTAATTTCCCTTGACGTCGTCAGGCGCCATCGTCGATCCTGAGTAACGTGCAGATTCAGAATAAGTACACGCGTAATGTCTTCCGATTCTTACGTCTTCCAGAGCTGTAACGCTCTGGAACGCTCTTCGAACCATTGGAGTCCAATAAATCGTGGTAAAAAAATATATATATATATATTACAACACAGTGCATATAATATGCTTTGCTCCTCAGTAAGGAATAAAGCATATTATATGCAGTGCGGCGTTCAGACGGTCGGTGGCAAGGAGCATAGACGCCGAGGACAAGAACAACATCATGGTCGGCGTACGTCTGATGACTCCGGACCAGTATAGGTTGCCTTACGTGTGGTAAGGAAACAGTGTTGAGAATAGATAATGCAAAAATTATCTAGATAAAAATGAAATTCATTTAATGAATGATAAAAACGTATAAATCTGGATATAAAAGATAATTGTTTTAATTTATCTGTATCATCGTTAAAAATTTTTTTGCTGGTTCTAACTGTCAGTATTTGTAATCGTAACTACGTAGACAGACTCGTAAAGGAATAACCTGCAGAGCCGGACAACTGGACAAGTTATTTTTTATTTTATGAAATTAGTTCAAGTTAAACACCTATTTTTGAGAAGAAAAAAAATGTGGCTTCGTTTAGACAAGAGTATTGAAAATAAAATAGAAAAATTCAGTTATCTGCTAAAAAAAAAACGCGCTATTAAAGCGAAATGCCTACGTTAGTAGTTACCGTTTCACGTGAACTGCGTGTATTATTCAGTTGTCGTTTACCTAAACGTGGTTTTTATCACGCAATAATAATAGTAAATAAATGACGAGGAAAACGTAGGTACCTACGAAAGAATTTGAAAATGTTGATTATGCACGATATATTATTATTATAACGTAACAAAATTATTAATTAATTTTCCACGAATAACTTTGTAATTTTGAATAACGATTCGGTCGAGTTCGCGCGTGTTACTGTTTGAAGTGAAAATCCAATTCGTCAAGACGTGTAGGTACTACGGTATGTAACCACTCAACTAAAACAGTGATCAATTATAAACGAAAAATGACGAATTTTAAATGTTGTATGTCCAGCCTATTAGAATAATAATAGTAATAATAATAATAATCAACGAGTGTACGATTGTCGATATATTACCTATAATTGTACGCCTATCGATCGAACGATGCACGACGTCTACTTGCGATATTTGTAATCGAAAATCCATCTGCGGATCCATCGTTTTATGATTTTCCTGGCTCGGATCACGGACGACGTGTCGTTGGGGTGAGACGCTCTCAAGTCCAAGTGATGCGCACCGTCCGGGATCAACAACGCTCGGACGGTCGACGATACGCTCTTCAACACTCCGCCGCTGGACCACGGGTCCAGCAGGCCGTTGCTGTAATAAGTGTAATTACATTATAAAAAAAAAAAAAAACCAAAGAACGGAATCGTATATAAAATATATTTCTATAGAAAGTAAATGTATATAAATTTACAAAATAGTCGCGTGCGTATAATAATATATAGTATTTGAAGTGACAAAAACGTGAAATATTGGAATTTTAACAAGCTTCGCTAGCTGCAGCTGATGCGGCAACGGCTAAAATAAGCCTGTAAACTATATTTCAAGAGTACCTCTATATACGTATGTATCAGGGGCGTACCCAGAATTTTTTTATGGGAGGGGGTCCAGCATTTTTATTTTATTTGTTCTCTAATTATAATTATGGTTTAATTCATAACCATCAGATTCTGTTACTAACACTAATAGTATTCATACTAATTATACACACACACAGTGGCGTATTTACGGGGGGGGGGTCCAGGGGTACTGGACCCCCCCCCAGAACCAAAAAAAAAGATCCAAAGGTATTTTTTATTAAATACCTTATATCAGTATATCCTGTTGGAATTTTCAAAAAAAAAAAAATTTGGACCCCCCAGAAAAAAGTTGAAAATACGCCACTGCACACACACACACACCTTTTCATTTAAGTTTTATTAGATTAAATTTGAATCTTATGAAAATATTTTTAAATGTTGAAATTGCAATGAGGGGGGGGGGAGTCCGGACCCGAAATCCCTCACCTTGGGTACGCCCATGATATGTATATATATAGTTATTGGAATCGTGCATTTTGCGGCAGCATACGTTATAGTAGAGCATTATAGATATAGTGCCTACTGCCCTTAGTTATAGCATTGATTATAGAATATACTATATTCTATAATCAATGGTTATTTATAGTGTGCTGTGTGTGTGTGTTAAAACAGTGTTAGGACTTATCTAGATAAATTTATCTAGATAAATTATCTGATAAATATTTTTTATCTTTTATCTTATCTAGATAAATAAATATAAGTTATCTAAGTATTTATTTTAGATAAAATTTAACTTATCTAGATAAATTTACAAGATAAATTTTTGGTAAAATTCGGTGGATCTGTAATACAGATCTACCGCGATACATAGATATTAAAATAATATTCAATATTTTTCTTGTCGCTATAATTAATTATCAATCTTTGAAACAAAAATCCCGCGTTTTGAAAAAGTGTGGCACAAACAAAAAATTCTATAATTATCTGTTATTTATCTAGATAAAATATTTTTATCTTTTATCTTTTTGTTAGATGAATTTAATTTGTTTATCTTTTATCTGTATCTTAGATAAAATTTAGTGTTGTTATCTTTATCTTTATCCAGATGATTTTTTTGTTATCTGTTCCTAACACTGGTTAAAAACCGGTGCTTCCGAAATGCGTGCGAAAATCATTATTTAGGTTGAATACCGTGCGCGGTTTTCTGGCGACAGAGCCGAATTGCGTGCGTGATTTATTTTTTTTTTTAATTTTATAATTTAATTTGACATATTTTAAACTTTTTTTTGTACATTTAATGCATATTTGTAACTTTTTATTGTATATTTCTGTTTTCAGCTCGTATTCTTATTTCCAGCCATAAAAATTTGTCAAATTATACGTTTTTGAATAAAAGCTATTTTAAAACTACGAGTTTCAAAACTTTAAAACAGCCCCTTTATACCTACCTGATTTATTACGATCGGTCGTTGTTATTGGTCGGAGATAATAAACGTTCAATGTATGTGAATATGTACATCGACTGAAATCGCGAACAGCTATATATGTCGTTAACAGCTAATTGTCGGACAACGATATTTTACTGATAATTAATAATTCCTATTAAAACTGTGTCAGGACTGCTCTCGAACAGAAACACACTTATTATAATTATTTATATACAACACAATTATATAATACAGGTTTACGCCACAAACGTGCTCATTTTATTTAAAATTTACGCGAAAATAAATTTGAGAAAATTCACGAAAAATACGCGCGCGCAATTCGGGCCTGTTCCGAAACAGCACTGTGCAAATTGCACGCAATTCGCGATTGCAGGCCAAGATCGCTCTTTTTTGTGTGTCACACAATTCGGATGCAGCCGTTAAAAACACGCAGGTCTTCTATATACGCATTTCCTTAAAATACAATCGGACGGCAAATAACGAATCCCGCCCAGTGGCGTAATGAGGTCACGATTGTGGGGGGGGGGAGGGGAAATGAAATTTATGTAGATTTTATATATTACCCCCCCAGGGGCGCATTAAGGTTCATGGAGGGGAGAGGGCAAATATAATTTGCCGCCCTAAATTTACAGTACGGATTAAAATTCCAACAAGACTAAAACATAATTCCAAATGCACGTGATTGGTGTGCCGCCCAGGGCAAACGCACCCTTTGCCCCCCTCCCCCCTTAATGCGCCCCTATCCAAATAATTATTGTTAAATATAAGATAATAATATTGTTAATTGATGTTTATACGACCGCGACTTCGTATGACAAAATAGTATTCGCCCGACCTTATAAATAAACGCTCGGAGAATTTATTAAAATCCAATATAATAATATAATGTGTATTATCTTATAGTCGTATATAGCTGCTGGCATAGGGGCACAGACCACAGGGGATTCAAGTTTTTTTTGTGTATTATTTCGATAAAATATATAGGTACTAAGCGTTAAATGAGAACACGAATGCGGTGAACCAGTGGCTAGTGTGCAGAAAAAAGTCATGGGCTGATACGACACCCAAATCCCCCCCTCCTTCCCCCGTAATTACGCCACTGATCCGGCCCAAAAGGTCTTTAAAAGTCCCGTTGCATGGCTGTACAGTGCGCGGTTAGACAAAAAAAAAAAAAAAGTGTATTTTTTATAAACATATTTTATATACACGTCCGCGAAATGACGTCGAATTCCCGCACACCTACCTGAATACGATGTTGGACGCGGCTTTGAGATTTTTGCCGCCGTACTGTTTTTCCACCGTGTCCGCGGTCGGTTTCACGTCGTACGTCTCGTCGCAGTACCGCGCGTACTCTTCGAAATCCCACGGGTACGGTTCGAACAAATCGTCTCGGCCGCCGTTCGTACAGAACGGCATCACTATTTCCGTGCACGCCTGCCTCGCGAATTCAATTCACGGGATTTATTCAATTTGGGATTTGACGGAGGGTAAAAAACAAATGAAAAGAAAATCCCCGTTAAACTTTCGGTACGAAAAATGAAGAGAAAAAAACAAATTGTTTTTTTTTTTTTACCGCCGTTCGAACCATAGGCGTGACCAGACTTTTATAGCAGGTGTTGCTGGAAACGTTTTACTACTATATAAAATGTACACACTATACACGCCACGGTGTCAGTGTCAATGTAGGTAATATTTATTATTATCGACTAAAAACGTCGTTTTTATTTAATATTTATCGCGAAATAAAATAAAATTCCAATTGTTTTACACTTTAAACCAAGGTGCTTACAAATTGATGTACCTACCTTTATAAATAATAATCTAATAAATAAAGATTCAGGTGTTGCTGTAGCATACCCAACAACACCCGTAGACACGCCTATGGTTCGAACGCTCACACCTGATAATTCCATCCGGTCATCATTCCGTCCGAGTACGCGGACGAAACGTCCAGACACTCGGCCGATCCGGTGTAATTGAAGTAAACGCTCAGTCCGCGAAACACGGACGTCAGTAGAGTCTCGTCGTCTTCCTCGTGATCCGTCATCGACTTGCACACTTCCTGCGCGCGCACACACACACACACACACACACGGTTTTAGGTTTACATTATCGTCAGGGCCGGCGGGAACAAGGGAGGGTTTAGGGCAGCGGTTCCCAACCTTTTTGACACCATAACCCATAAATCGGGTTAGATATTAGCAATTACCCCCCCCAAAAAAAAAAGTTCATTTTAAAAATAATTTACCGAAATTACTATAACCGTATCCAATAAATATATTATATGTCGTTCGTTAGTCGTACAATGGTTTTTGTCGACCGCGTTATAATAAAAATAAAAATAATTAGTCTTTGCTTTACCCCTCAGAAAATCCCGTTTTACCCCTTGGGGGGTAATTACCCACAGGTCGGGAACCGCTGGTTTAGGGGGTCGTGAAAATCTCTCACTCATTGTACCTAATACGTTTTTCGGCGTTCGGCACGATTACAATAAAAATTTATTGTAAAAAAATTCAAATATAAATTCGAAATTAGAAAAGAATATTATGTATTTAATGGGTTATTGAAAATTTTCAATATTATTTGAAGCGCATTAAAAATCTGCGAGCATTATTCAAAAATAAATTTTGTCCACTTATATAGTTGCAATATAGTTGCATATGTACCCGATTATACTATCGCGTCATACGCGGCACCGCGTCTATCTATATACCCGCAAAAGTATATTCGCTTTAGTAAATAAGTACATAAATCCTTTGTTTGCAATTCCTCTCGTCTCCTCTTCAACTGTCCTTTCCTTTCCCATAAGCGGCTCATTCTTGCAAATTTATTCGCGCTTCCAATAATATTTCTTTTTTACTCTTCCCCGCATGTGGCCATGTCTTTCAAACCTCCAATGTTCTCCTTGTTCATTCTGTTTAAAATTTTTTCCTTTCTGACGGTTTTGTGTTGTGATTTCTTTTTCTGTTTTTTTGTTTTAATTTTGTTATTTCATATTTTATTTCCTGTTTTTAATTGTCGAGGCTGGTATGTTTTAATTTACGTCTCTATTAAAATAAATAAATAAGTAAAAAACGTACGGATACAAAAATGAATCGGTGAAAATCCTTTGAATTGTGATTGAAGTAAATATTTAACTACGCGATTCTCGAGTGAAGCGAGAAATTTTTTTTATAAATATCTTCATTAATGAGTGCAAATCGTCAATTTCATTGTACACGCCCCCTCGCACAAATATTATTACATAGCGCAGGCACTGAAGATTATCGCGTGCGTGTGTTCCGAATTTAAAGTTTTTATTTACATTCTCTGATTTGAATTAAAAAAAAAAAAAAAAAAAAAAAACTGTGTTCGTATACAATCGTCTATATGACGGCGTGATCACGGATAAACTTTATGATAAAATCGACTTTTGATTTTCGTCGTGACTATTGTATTTGCTGCAGGATAACTGTATACGAAAAGAAAATCGATTATATTTTTTCGCGGTCTAAAATTATGGTTCGATGGTGACACAATTCACATCGATTTAACACTATTTATATATTTTAAAGTAATTGATATTTGTTAAAAAGAAAAAAACCTTGCCCCGTTGGACGGATTTATTCCCCGTAACATATATACGCGTCACTGCAGGTTCGGGCCTATAATTACCGCACTATATTAAAAAATTTAAAATTGTGCACCGCAGTTACGATTTTATAATAATTTTAAAATTCCCCTGTGTATAGGGTTGTAACTTGAGTTTTACAAAGAGAAACAACTCCGGAAAATGCACTGGAAAACCGAACGATTTATATTAAATGTCACGCAGCTCACATAATATAATATATTACATACACTATTATATAGAGTTTTCTGTGTATAAACAAGAAACGAAGCAAATTTTCCGAAAAATCCTAATGAAATTTAAACCGGAATAATATTTTAAGTTTAAATTTCTATTGAAAAGTTTTTGAAAATTTTTATGACTCGTGAAAATGTTCTGAAAATTTTTTCATTTGTATTTATTCGTTTAATATACGTACCTATATGTATACACGCAGAAAAAAACGGGTTAATAGAACATATTGTATTTTATTTATAAACGTGTTTTAGAAAAACTTGGAACGTATATATACCTTGATCGGATTCGCCGGCAAAGGAGCCAAAAAATTTGCCTCGTACGGATAATTGACCATGGCCAGTGCCACGTAAACGTCGGCGGCCCAAGACTTGAGTCGTGTCACGTTGTTGGCGCTGTTTAACGGCGAACACAATTTCCAGTTTTCTGTCAACCACTCTCTGCCCGACTCTGTATTTAAATTTTATTTATATATTTTGTGGCAAGTATATAAAAATATTCTAATTTTTATAATAATAATAATAATAATAATAGATATTTCGTATGGAATTTTTTTAAGCCATAAATAGTTATGCGACTACAAATAATTGATAAATAATATTAACAGACAATTCAATATTGATTTAACGTCAATATTATTATATTATTAAGACTGTATATTGAATACACCTAACCGGTTTCTGTGACGTTATCGATGGCTTTCCAAGATGCTGAAATAGTTTTCGCACATTCGTCACTAGTTTTTTTGTAAACCGACGATGTGACTTTGTAAAAATCGTTGCACGGTGTCATCCCGGTAAACTGCCATATCGGTGCCGACGAAGCTATTGCTCTGAATATAAAAGTTTTTCATAAAAAAAAAAAATAAAAAGGACGAGGGATATATAAAGTTTAAAACTGCTAATTACGATAATACTGTTATATTACACCTAACCGTGCCCGCGGTCATACTCACCATTACATGTATTTTATATTTTTATCATTTTATAGTACGTAAGTACGTTGTATCATTGATTATATACACTAGTATACTCGTATATATAATCAATGGTTGTATCAGACATGAGCAAAACATGAACATTTCAAAATATATACGATGTTTGGAATTTGTCTGATTTGTTTGTCAGTATAGAAAATGTCCACCTTTACAACAAACATTTAATATTTTATATTACCTAAAAAAATATTTACAATTCTTATGTACTTATGTACCCTCTTTTTTAAGTGTCCCTCTTTAGGATAAAAAAAGACAGGAATATCTACACTGCATGCAGATACATCGGTACATGTATATGTCTCATTTATTTTTTACACGTGACAAAAAGTTACCCGTAGCTTAGTCCTCGTCTCCTCGTACCTATAGACATATATATATATAGATCGCGCTGCCATCGCCGTTCCAATGTAACTGGCAACGACGGTATAAAAGTGGGGGGACCTGGCCGGGTGGTGAGTAGAGCCGGGTTCATGACGTCGCGGTAACGCTCTCGGTGTCGCAAAAATTTATAGAATGACCCCAGCCATAAGACAGTATACACGTCAATAATTATTATTGTCAGTGGTCAGTGGTCACACTATACTCACCCTTCGACGATGGCGGGATATTTCATGCGGAACCACGCGGCCAACATGCCGCCGTACGAGCCGCCGAAAGCGATTACCGGGTTGGGCCGCACGATGCCGGTGGTCGGTGCAGCAGCGGACGCGTCGCCGCGTCGCAAGTGCTCAATCAGGTCGACGAAGTCGGCGATCGCTTGTCGCGAAGTCAAGTAACCCAGTCGAAGTTTGTCCGCGAACGACTCCGTCCCGTACGGCAACGATTCGCCATAGTAACGGTGCTCGGCGAACACTATCGACGCTTTGAACTCTTTCGATATTTCCCACATAAAACCCTTTATACAATATAATATAATGTATAAAATTATATTTATATATATATATATAAGTATTTTATAACATTTACTCGTTAATATTATTATTCGTGTTTCGAGAGTGGTTTCGCGAATTATTGTGCAAAAACACGCGGTATTATTATAATATATGCGGTGTACATAAAATCTTTAAAAATAACCCATCGTCCCCATATACTCATATACGTAATTTCGCTGTATTTTATCAGCGAAAAAATATAATTGGATGGCCGTCTCGTATCGGTGGCGTAGATACGGGGAGGGAGCAAGTGGTTTCAACTAAACCCCCCCCCCCGCCCCCCAATAAAAAAATTTTCTAGCAATTTGAAATTGAGCGCATTTCGTTGATATCGTGTGAAAGTAATAGTGAATTTCAGTGCGTATTAAACGACAATCTATCTATATACGTATATAAAAATGGAGCCAAAAATGTATAACAATTCATCAATTGAGAACGGCTGGGCCGATTTGGCTCAAATTTTTTTTAATTGTTCGTAATTGCCAGGAGAAGGTTTTTATGGAAAAAAATTGTTGGAAAAACCCTTTTTTTAAAAATTTTTTTTGATGATTGTTTTTTTTTTTGGCAAAACAACGTTTGCCGGGTCAGCTAGTAACGAATAAATTACTATAATATTATATAACACGAAGTTCAGAAATGGTATATTAATTGCGAGTTATAAAATAATATAAGAAATATTTTGGCTTTTGTTTTTATATTCGATCGTAGGGAAAACGCGACAAAATTGTGTACGAGAAAATTCGATAGTTCTCATTAAACCGACGACGAGTATTATTGTATCTCTTGAAAATTTTTTGCATAAAAACCGTGTGTACGCAATAACGATTAATAATGAAGAAGAATAGTTTCAGGTATGTGTATTGCACAGAACTCGGCGAGTTGACTTTGTTTCGTAATATTATGAAGGATACTTTAATTAAAAATTATATACTTAATAAATAATATACAAAATATTTTTATTTCGAAAGTTCCTTTGAACCACCTCACCCGTTCACAGACATTTTTTTTTTTTAATTCCTCAAATTTAACACACGGAATACAAATACGCTCTATATATTGTGTTATAACGCGTACACGTATATTTTATAATGATAAAATCGTTTACAAACTCACCGTGTTTTCGGCGAAGTCTTCGATAGGACCTTCGTTACCGGTATAAAAAAATATCGGACCTTTATCGACATCCCAATACGCGTCGTTCACGAGATATTTCAATTCGAACGTATCACTAGTGGTAAAACTAAAATGATCGACCTATAGTGAAACAAATATATTATATACCTCTTATAAGGCGTATGTGTGAATTTCACTCCAGTTTTAAAACAAGCTTTTCGCAGTCCGCGAATCTTTGATGATACCTAATTCGATTGATTATAAATACAAGTTACCAAAATAGTGATATCCACTATTGATACTAATATTGATATAACAGTCTTCCGAATTATTAAAAATAAATCACAATTAAATTCATAAGGAAAATAATAATAATGCGAGAGCTGCAGGCGTACTTGACATTTGTAACGCAATATTTTAAATTTGCTATTCAAAATAAAAATCGACTTGTTTTATTGAAAACGATAATAAAATACCAATAATATTACCGAATCCATGTGTCATTAATGCACCGAAAACACTAATTACTGCTGTACCATAGCTATGTTGCAGGTTCGGTTCAAAGACAAGGTACATTCGGACGCGTATCTGCAGGTTCTTGCATTGACGGAAAAGGGGATGATTTTTTTATTTATAAACGTAAATTTAATTGAGATTATATGTTCGGAGATGTATTTGGTTATTGTACCGGACAAAAATGGGAAAAGTTTTTTCAATACAAATAATATAGTGTTATTCAAAATGATTCATCCGATTTTAAATAGTTATTAATGGTTAATTACCAACTTTATCTTATCAAATTATATACCAATTAACTCGAGGGTAATCTCGAGTTTTAGAATTTCATTAATTCGTTATTTTGAAATTATCACCGATGGCTTAGTTTCCGCAAATATTATACAACATAAAACTTTTATTGTGTGTTGCGATTTTCAGAATGTGAATCGGTGAGACCCGTGCAACGCGATTTTCGTCGTCTTCACGGGATCGATGCACCGCGGTCCACAGTATCTGCAGCAGTTTGATGGTACAGAGTTTTTTTGTGCAAACGAAAAACACAGGCCAGCCTCGTGTATCCGCGAGGATAATGTGGAAAGAATTAGAGAGAGTTTTCAACGCAGTCCGCATTGTAAATCAACCACCAATAGTGCAAGTCGAGATTTGGAAATCCTCCGAACAACGGTACAGCGTGTTTTTGAGACGGCGTTCAATATTATGAAACCGGTAAACATTTTCCGCAATGGATGCAGCACAGGTTGCAATGGGTTACAGGATTCAAAGCCCAGTGATAAATATTGAAACGACTCGATTTCAACAACACTCCCTAATCGCATTGGTTGATCTCTACAATGGGCCTCCAGGGTCATCGGATCTCATAGCATGTAATTATTTCTTTAGGCCTTAGGGTATTTGTTAAAGATACCGTGTATGTTAGTATGTACAATCGTTATTATCATCAACCGTCTAGGTGAGCTGAAAAATCGAATTACAACAGCGGTGGATTCAATTACAAAAGATATGTTGCATAGATGTGGAAATAATTTAACTACCGTCTAGTCAGTATTCAAAATACTCACTAGTAATGTATTATATATTAATATAAACCTAAAAATTAAAAATATATAGGTAAGCATTTGAAATCGGATGAATCATTTTGAATAACCCTGTATTACGTTCATATTGGACGTATTTGCAAGTTGTCGTGTCATTCGATAGAGAATTTTTTTCTTAACCTTTACATACGTAGTATATATAAACATTTACGATTTTTCGACAATTTAGACGTATCTGTAGGTTATTGTACCGCGATCAGGGGCGTAATTACGGGGGATATAGGGGACGGATCCCCTCCCATGGGTTTTCTTTCGTACATTATATAATATTATCTAATTTCTAATGTACAAAGAATATAATATATATTCGTATGACTTTATTAACATTAACAAAACAAAATAAACTAAGAAAATTATAAATTATAGATTATGAGATTAATTGGAGTCTGAGCAAATAATAATAGCAATACTAGATAAATCTCCAAATAAACAAATGAAAAACAGGATTTAACATTTAGATATTTAGGTGATACTAGTACAATAAATATAATAATTAAAAACAATAAAAATAATTTTTTTTTTTATTTTAACAAAATTTGTTATTATATTTATCATGATTCATAATATTCCTCAGTTTATTGGCCGGTAACTCTACGAACTGGTATGGTGGTGTGATTAGGTTAGGTCTACGAAAAAAGGTTAACCTATTATTCACGTGTTGATGTCAAAACTGATGAAGTATTCAATAAATTAGCTTTAAAACAAAGAAAATTAAAATTTTTTTTTTTATAAAATATGTCGTTAATTAATAATAGTATTTTAAATATGACGTGTATATCTTTAACTTTGATATAATTTATCATATTTTATTATTGTATAATATTGATATTAACTTTGGAAGGATTGTTACAATTATGGGGTATCCAACATGTTAAATTTTATATCCCCTCCCATATAACATTCGTAATTACGCCACTGACCGCGATGCCTATTTTAACGTTTATAAGTTACTGTAAATGTAAGTAATAGTTGTATAACGAACATTAATAGGTTTTTCTGTGGTAAAAAAATGTACTACTTACCGGTACTTTAATATAATTAGTCGTGTAATTATAACAGCTGGCAGCGTGGATAATCGACACGAGCAGCAGTTGCGGCAGTGAACGCGCAGAAATAAACATTTTCGATTATTTAATTATTATTATTATTATTATTATTATTATTATTATTTAGAAATACGAGCCACTTTCAAACTCTAAGACGCGAATAACACAATAGTGAATAGATTGTTGTCTGGACAGTCGCGGTTTGTAGGTACCTTCTGAGATCGGAATATTTTATGTGCATTAATAACGTTCGAACGTATTTTTTAATTTTTTTTTTTTATCGTCCGATAAGATTACTATTACTAAAGTGTGTAAAATATATACAGAGAAAAACACTTGAGAAAACGCGTAACGAACCGAATATAAACATAATATTATACAATATTCAATCTGTAGTCTTAAAATTTAACATAAATTCAAGAATTATAATAACACGAATTTTTGCGTATTAAATGCGAGTGGACGTAGTGATTTTCGCTTGTGAAAAATGATTCAGGTTAAAAAAGAGTATTTTTTTTTTTAGGTTCTGAGCGTAGCGAGAAAGCTATTGGTTTTATAATGATGTTTATTTTTATTACTTTTTTCTGTGTACAAATTTTTGACTGGATGAAGTGCTTCGAACATTATCACACATGTACCCATTTTTCGGTAGC
Source organism: Slavum lentiscoides (assembly GCA_032441835.1). Taxonomy (NCBI): domain Eukaryota; kingdom Metazoa; phylum Arthropoda; class Insecta; order Hemiptera; family Aphididae; genus Slavum; species Slavum lentiscoides. Next base: position 2,679,919 of record CM063713.1, read on the forward strand.
AACTTTTACTGGGGATGGTATTTTGAGAAGATTATTTTTAAATTTTCTCAAATGCTTTTTAACGCGGTCCAAAATAGTACCAAAAAATGTTTGTGTGATTTTATCAAAATCCATTATTGTACAATGTACATCAATAATAAATAATATTACGCCGAAGCTCCGCTCAAAATCGTTTTAATGAATGCATTGAATTATCATTGCTTTCAAATGTATAGCAATAAAAAAAACTCTAAAACTAATTAATAGCGATTGCACCAACAATACCCGTGGCTCGCTGCACTTTGTTTACAATGAACGTCTTTTAACCTAAGAAATTTACATTTTTAAATTACGTGCTAACTTCAAATTAATTTTATCAAATGGCATTTTAATCCATACAAAGCAAAATTTGAAGTCAATAGACATGATGTTAAAACGTGTAAATGAATACTCAAAAGAATCTGTGGTACTATCACTTGACGTTGGCATTCGTTTTTGAGCCAATTAAATTATCGCAGGCAAGTAATGTGCTAAATTATTCAGCGTTTGGTTCATGGATGATTTTTTTTTTTTTTTACTCGCTTTATAAGCGTGAAAATGACCGTTCTGCAGTACAGTAGGATATGGGTCTAGGACACTTTGCCGCGGACCTTTTCGCCGACGGACCATTCGCCGCGGACTTTTTCGTCGCCAGACCGATTCGCCCCTGACCGTTTCGCCGCCGGACATTTCACCGCCACTGTTTTGCCGCTACAACTCCGGCACTATTGGTGAATGGAATACCGAACCGTCGCGAAACATTTTGGTTTAGTGTCCTTTATGAGGTACACCCAGCAAGTTGCCCCAAAAATCCCAAATAGGGATTTTTTTGAAATTCCTATATACCAAACCGAATGGGTTCAAACTCGGTAGGCTTCCACGAGCGGATATTTAACAAATAAACTGCGAACTATTCTAAGCATAATGAACACTATGGGGGGTTCTTGGAAGGGATAACTTTTTGGAATCGTCATAGCACATTTAGTTTTAGTCGTAGAGCAACCGGGATACCACTGCTGAGTAGAGCGTACATCTGTGTGTATCATACTAAAAATACCTCCTTTCGTTTTTTTGGTTTCGTTATAACTCCAGCACTGTTGGTAACTGGGACACCAAACCGACGCGAAACATTTTGGTTTAGTGTCATTTATGAGGTGCGCTCAGCAAGTTGCCCCAAAAATCCCAAAAAGGGATTTTTTTAAAATTCCTATGTTACCAAACCAAATGGGTTCAAACTCGGTAGGCTACCTCATAAAGGACACTAAACTAAAATTGTTCGCATTGGTTTAGTGTTCCAATCACTAGCAATACCGGAGTTGTAGTGAAACCAAAAAAACGAAGGGGGTTATTTTTAGTATGATACACACAGATGTACGCACTACTCACCAGTGGTATCCCGGTTGCTCTACGATTAAAACGAAATGTGCTATGACGATTCCAAAAAGTTATCCCTTCCAAGTCCCTCCCCACCTATATATTTAGAATAATCAGCGATTTCAATAATATTGAAAACATTTTGGGGGGTCTGGACCCCATGGACCCCCCACCAGATGCGGTCTTGGCCTGGTGTACCATTTAGAAATACTGAACCAAAACTAATTTCGTTAGAATGGTGTACTTATCACCAACAGCGCCAAAATTATAGCAAAACTAAGCGAATAATTTAGCGACGAAAAGATTCGGCGCGGCGAAAAGTCCGTCGGCGAAACGGTAACGGCGAAACAATGGCGGCGAATAGGTCTGGCGGCGAACGGTCCGGCGGCAAAACGGTCAGGGGCGAATCGGTCTGGCTGCGAAAAGGTCAGCGGCGAATGGTCCGTCGGCGAAACGGTCGCAGTGATACGTCCGGGTTCGGTAGGATATTGGTACACACTGAAGAAAATTCTAAGTGCAATGCGGGATATTATCCTTACTTGCGAAGTGTATAATTAAGGGTTGCCATACGTCCCGGTTTTGCCGGGACACTACCGGTTTTTAACCAAGTGTCCCGGTGTCCCGAGAAAGCGTTTCGGGATAGTGATTTGTCCTGGTTTTAAAATTTTACTCGATAAAATACCGATTTTCGATTAGGCGAAAACACTATCGTCTTACACATTATAAAATGCATGATTATTCGCGCGAATCATAGGTAATTTATTTTTAGACTTTCTATGGTCGAAGTCAAAATTTATTATCGCGATAATTATAATCTTAATAGTTTTTATTAAAACCACTACGTCACTACGGTAATAATGCTACCTATCTACTTATGAGTTTAGAATTTTAGATGTTTAGTACTTTACTGTTCACTGTTCAGTTCAGTGTTCAGTATCGTTGTACGCATCAGTTCATGCTGTCAACTTTAGATTTCCGTTCGTGTATATATATATATATATATGTATATATAAATAAATAAATAAATAATATTCACTTTTTTTGTATTTAATTATTAATTATTAATGTACCGAGACGAAATGAAGACATAGAATAAGGAAGAACAACGTGCATGGAACTTAAACGAAATAACAGTAAAATCGAAAAAGTAAGTACTCACTAGATAGCGCTACGACACATCATAGAAGGGCGTGGCAGAAAGACGCATATAAATAGTGGTACTGCGTTGATCGCGCCTGCCCGCCGTGACTACACTGAGAGGTCCGATGGTTTCGGCTACCCCCTCCATGTTGTGTCGTAGCGCTATCAAGTGACTACTTTCTCTTCCGGTTTTATTACGGTCGGCTGACGCGCTATGTCTGTATACGTGATGGGTGTTTTGTTTGACGCTGTCTGAGCGACTGATAGTTCGCGCGTATGGAATCTTTATTATTTATTTTATTATTATTATTATTATTAATAATATTATTTCGCGTATTTTAGTGAAATGAAATAAATGAAGGATTCCTCTTTCCTCGTTGTACACTAGTTTACACGTTTACTCGTCTATTTTACACGTTCACTATTTATTTAATGTTTTCTCGTTTACACTGTACACGACCGGCCGAGTTTGTCTTCAACTAAGCATTCAAAACATATTTAAAATATTGAATTAGACTTAACCATTTTTTTTTTTTATTGGAAATTTCGAAGAATTCAAATTTCCTATCGCTCTCGCGTGCGGGATTATAGCGATTATCTATATAATCTATACAAATCGATCGATATTGAAAATGTAGGGAATCGTCTATATTTTATTATCGTTTATCCAAATGAAAAGGCAACATTATATTATATAAAAAAAATTATGTAATATGATTATACATGCAATTAACGCTCGAGTTATTATTAATATTCTTTATTAAATAGTATATCTGAGCTGCGTACCTTTATACGAGTATTGTAATGGATATTAGGCCGGGCGCACACGTACGGTTTCCGTGTTCGATTTCCGAATACGGAATTCCGACTCGGAAATCCGTAAGCCTAGTGCACACGTTCTGATATTTCTATTAGGATTTCTGCCAGTACGTACGGTGACGTTTTCGTAAAAACACGGCCATGAACGACGACGACGAGATGATGGGTAATTACTTATTAAATTTTCGGATTCGCACATTTTTTGGTATATAATATGTATGTACGTAAAATGAAGAGCAAACGTTCACTCGACACAACACTGAAAACTACCGAATAGAAATTTCCGTCCGTGTGCGGCGTTCAACACAAAATAAAGGCGAGTGCTGCGTTCGGAATAACGTCATTCGGTTTATTTCCGTTCGGGGATTCCGAACGCACGGCCTGATTTCCGAAACGAATGTTCGGAATTTTTTCCGTACTTTCGGAATTATTTCCGAACGGAAACTTTAAGAACGTGTGCGCTAATTGTATTTATTCCTACGAAATGCCTGCATTCGGGTGTCCGAATCGGAATTCCGTATTCGGAAATCGAACACGGAAACCGTACGTGTGCGCCCGGCCTTATACGGCCGGTCGCCGGTGTTATTTGTCTAGGTTAATTTTACCTCCATTTTCTTAAGATTATATTACTCTCTTTAGATTGGCAAACTTTTTTTAAAATAATTGTTATCCTGTAAGATTTTTTTGATTTTTTTTGGTCGGTGTGTTATTAACATTTTAATTATTTTGTCAAAATGTTATAATTTTGGTTCTTAATTGATAGTACCTACTGCAATTCATATAAATATATTTATACATGTATACATGGATTGACAGTAGACACGTGGACATAAATCAAAGTATTCAGCAAAATTTCAGTACTGAATATTTCGATGTAAGCGCTCCACACACATGATTTTCATACACATTTTTTACGCGTTTTTCCAGATAATTTTATACTTAAAGTAAAATTTTACATTTAAAATTAACGTAGGAGAATCATACCGGGGGTACAATTGTCCTATGAAAATTTTACCGTCCTCCGGGAAAATGTTTTAAGATAATCGTAGAGGGGATAATATTAACCTAGAAAAATCATACCGGGAGGTATAGTTATCCTAAGAAAATTTTACCCCCCATCCACGGGTTATATTATCCGGGGGTATGATTTTACTAGGACACCGGACCGGTTTCCGAGGGAAACGTCAACGGTACTGTGCGTGTTTGTATTGACTTAGGCGAACGACAATTAATCGTATATTCTCGTTACGTTACAATTCTTCAGAAAAATGTCACCGGTTGCATTCTACTTTCTTGAACATTATTTTCCATGTACATTTTTTTCATGACAAGTCAATTCTAAACTTAAATTTTTATTTAAAAAAATATTCTATTTCTTTGTCGGGATTTATATAAATAAATATTACATATATATATTATGAATACTGTATTCTACTTATATTTCATTTAAAATATTTAAATCATAAAAGAAATTATGAAGATGGATAATATCCTGGAACAAATATCTCGATGGGAAGGGAAAGGTGGTCGATATAAGATTGGTCTTTCAAGTGTTATATAAAAAAACTTTTAAAACTTATTTAATTAATTTGTCAAATATTCAAAATAAATAATATTAAGGGGGATTGGACATAAGAGTTACCGGGAAACGAAAAGTTATTAATAAAAAGAAAAATGTACGATTAACGTAGTCGTGGTCTATCTATATGTGAACAACATTATTCATCGCTTGACGATGGTGTCGAAGGTTTCTGATAATTATGTATCCAATGTTTGATCCAATATTTATGCAACTCTCTTGCTTTGACCACCGATTCCGGATCATTGACGTTGGACGCCCTCAGGTCCAGATGATGCGCCGCTTCGGGCATTACCACCGCACGCACCGTCTTAGATATGTTCTGCAATACACCACCGCTCGACCACGGGTCCAACAAACCGTTACTGTAATCAACGCAGTGATATTACAATATAATTATAAAGAGCGTAACTAGACGCACGTAATATTACAAAGACCATTTTGCGATTCGAGTTTAATTAAATGTAAATATTAGTAACGATCCGGATAATACACGAGCATTGATATTTTATTTTAAATTAAATTTCGGGTGTTTAGGTTATTTAAAAAAAATTTATTTACTCAAATAACAGGTCTACGTAACGATTAAGATATTTTAAGGTATCGTTGGGTATAATTTATACTAATGCGGTCTGTTACCGTACCGTCACAGTAATACCAATAGGAAACCAACTGTAATTGAAACAAATTATAAATACGAAATGTTAAAACGGAAAAAGTTGCAAAACATGACAATTCAAAGTGCATTTCCACATTCTTTGTCGGGTTTTTTTTACGTCAAATCGGAGATAATTTTCTATTTACACGCGTGTCGTACACACGGATTACGCGCATGGATAAGTACAGGAAGAAATAAAATTAGGTATAACGTACGAAAGAGAAAATAGCGATGGAGTATTATGCAAATAACAGCGATGGCTTTTCGAAGCCCACTAATCTGTATTATATGATAATGACGAGTCGTTGTATTCTAAAAAAAAAATAGATATTTGAGTTTTATATTTTATGTACGTGTCTTTTTCTTTTCTCAATAAATATTTCGTATTCCAGTTAGTTTTACAATAATAGGTATATCATGTACAAAATAAAATATTATTAATCACCTGAATATTATATTGGAGGCAGCGTATAAATTTTTACCGCCATACGTTTCCTCGACGATATTGATACTAGGATGGACGTTGTAAGTTTCAAAACAAAATTGATCCCAGTCACTGAATTTCCACGGCAAGTTTTCGAAAATATCTGTAATTCCGTTTGAACACATTGGCATTACCAATTCGGTACAAGTCTGAAACACAAATCAATCAATAAAGAAAAACGAAAAAAAAATGTTGATTTTCATCGTATAGATTCATATTATTAATATATACTTGGAAATTCCATCCTTTATAAGAATCACCAATAGGTGATTGGGCAAAGTTTAAACATTCCGATGAGCCCGTATGGTTAAAGTAGACATTCAACCCTTTGAAAACTGAGGATAATAGTTTATAGATATCTTCTTCGTGGTTGCTCATTGATTTACAAAGCTCCTAAATAATAATAATAATTATTATTGTTACAATTGTTATTATTGTTGTTATTGTTATTGTTATTATTGTAATTGTTATTGTTATTATTATTGTTATTGTTATTTTTATGTTATTGTTATTGTTATAGTTATTATTATTATTACGTTTACCTTAACTGGATTCCCTGGTAATGGCGTTCCGAAATTTGTAGGATATGGGTAATTTGACATTGCCAAAGTTACGTAAGCATCGTTAATCCAACTTTTCAAACTCAAACTAAATCATCATTTGTCAATGGCGTGCACAATTTCCATTTTGTGGATAACCACGACTTTCCTTCAGCTAAAAAAAAAAAACACGAATAGTTTAATATAATCATTATGACGATAATATATACCAAATTGACATTACGCAGTTTTTAAGTAGTTCGGTTGAATTTAACGTTCAATTATAAGTAGATATAAATCTTCATGTTACCGATGGTGGAGCCGGCTATTTATTAACAAGTAAAACTATAGACGATTTTACCACCAATTACACAGTTCCAATGAGAAAAAACGGCTTTACAGAATACATTTTCATACTCTTGTAATAGTCAGACTGTGATCGAATTTTGTTTCATTTTAAATAAGAAGACATTTTACAAGTCACATTGGACCTTGATTTTCGATCAAAATTTAACAGTCTAAACGAATAATTCCTAATTAGTAATTAGCATTGAGCCACGGACCAGGGACCCCTAGCTTAAACTTAAATTGGACCGGAGACCCCTTTTTTCAAATTTAATTGTGTAAGTTATAAAAAAAAAGTTACTTTTTTAAATGTACCTACATGTGTATATGTTTCAACTTTGCTTAAACATATAAATAAAGAAAAATGTTATTTAAATGATTTATTCTGATTATATACACCTTTTTGTGATAATATAAGCACATATTTTCTCAAAAAAGTACAATATAAAGAGGTTTATTTTATATTAAAATACTTCAACACACTTCGGTATTTTATTTCCGTTGATTCCTAATTTTGAGGCATTAATGCATGAAAAACAAACACATTGTTCGCGTTCAGATTAATAATTTTGTAATACTTTAATTGAATAATATAACCATAGTCATTGTTTTTTTTGCCGTAAAAAAAACGTTTGAGTATTTAAATGATAAAAATTTTATTTCACTTATTCAAGGGAGGAACGATGAATTTTTTGTATTTTTATAGATGCGTGAATAAAAAAGTTTGAGAAACGCTGATCTATGGTGATACTGAAATTCCGTCCAGTTAAACCATAAACATTAAACTGTATAATGTACATACATATTATACTGTTGAATATAAGGTCTATGAGTTAAACACATACCTCGGACCCCTTTAACAACGACTCACGGACCACTGGGGATCCGCGGACCACCTATTGGGAACCACTGGTCTAAACGACAATATAGTTTAATAAACGAAACATAGAAAGTACCGGTTCTCGTAATATTATCAATAGCTTTCCACGACGCCCGTATTGACAAACCGCATTCGTTACTAGTATTCATGTATACCGAAGACGTGACATTGTAAAATGCACCGCACGGTGTAAGCCCCGTAAAATACCAGATCGGTGCAGATGACGCTATAGCTCTGCAATAACATAATATTATATATATATATATATATATATAATTTATTATCTTATATTTAAATTGATTATCCACAACAAAAACTGAAAAGGAATTGGGATCCGGATTATATTTAATATAGTTCACATCAAGTATTTCATTCTAAGGTCAGTGAATTATTTATAACTCCGTTACCAATATAATTATGGATAACATACTCGTATAAATGGATCCCGAGTAAAAGGTTTTGTGACTTATTATAAGTTATACTTCTGCGCACTGACCAATTTAACGCTACTAGGTAAATTAAATTTATGTGTTCATATAGGAATATTGTATGGATAGAAATAATTAGGTTATCGAGATTATAATTAAATAAACTTTTTAACGTAATAGATTACTCTTGGTTTAATTAAATTACGTGTACTTTTTCTAGTATTAACGTCAATATGATGTGTATATGTATTTATAATTCTTTTTTTTTGTTCTCAATAAATTAATAACATTTGGAATTTTTAACACATGCTATCGAAACACATTCATGTATAAAATAAAATTATAGTTTTTCCTATAGTGAATTTTAGTTCTAACATTGATTCCCGGATATTTATTAAAAAAAAGTTCTTAAAAAAACCAACCCTTCGACGATGGCTGGATACTTCATCCGGAACCAGGCGGCCAACATTCCACCGTACGAACCGCCGAAAGCCACTACCGGATTCGAACCGGACACGATCCTGTCCACAAACGGCGTGTCGTCGTAAGTATTGCCGTCCTCGTACAGCGGCTGTAGTGTAGCCGATCCTTTGTGCTTTAAGTGCGTTAAAAGATCCGCGTAGTCAGCGATCGCCTGCTCCGAAGTCAGGTAGCCCAATCGCTCTTTGTCGTACGACTTCGCTCCATATGGCAACGAATCGCCGTAATAACGATGCTCGGCAAACACGATCAAAGCCCCGAACTCTTTAAATATGTCCCACATGAAACCCTTTGAAATAATAATAACGTTACAGTGGCCGGACTTTGATAAGTCGAATTTATTATTTTAACATTATGAAGTGTAAGGCGTCGACGTATAGAATTGTAACGATACGATTTCATTGAATCGTCACTGTCTCGTCATATTTTACCTTATAGAATATTTTACCATATAGTATAAGCATTTTCCCCATTGCCTAATATGTCAAAAACGTATATCTGATAAGACGAATCAAGTAGGAAAAATACTCACCTACCCTATAAAAAATGGAACGCCTTTTTCAGACATAACAATCGACTATGTTGGTCCACTTAAATGTTGTCGAGGATTCAAATATATATTAGTAGCGACTTGCAAAGAAACTAAATATTGTGTAGCAAAAGCATGTAAAAACGCAGACGCTAGAACAACAACTAAATTTTTATTGGATTTAAGATTATCTTTTGGAGCAATGAAAACAGATAGGTCAGATAAGGGAACCCATTTTACAGCTAAAGTAATCTCTGACATTTTGACTGTTTTAAATATTAATAAAACCGAAGGCATTGCTTATAAACCGACGAGTCAGGGTAATATAGAAAAACAAAAACGTGTTATAATCGATATGATTGCACCATTTGTCCTTATATGGAAGACAGCGGAAAATGGTCCGACGTGTTACAAATAGTTTTACACGCATATAATTCAACTATTCATTATTCAACTGGCTATTCTCCGTTTTATTTACTTCACGGTTTTGAAACAAAATCAATTTTTGATATCGCCTTATTTCCTAATTCGTTAGATCATTCAATTATCGAAGAGTTACAAAAGTTACAGAAAGTTCGTGATATTATTCCAGAAGTCTTAAGAAAAGCATTTGAAATTCAAAAGAAAAATAAAGATAATAATCAAGTTTTCTAATTTATATTTAACAGGTCTTAGAAACTGTGACCTGCGTTTCTCTCCCTACACAGTAGCAAACAAAATCTTAACAAAGAATAGTTCATTTAAATTTTAAACAAATTAAATAAATAAAAAATACATAAATATACACTGTCACCTGAGTAGTATGATGTTGAATGCTCTCTTTCCACAGGTGAAGCAGAGCACGAGTCCTAGCGGTTGGTTATATAGGTAATAAATTGACAAAATATAACGGTACTATAAGTGTGATTTTTCACGTTTTATTAAAGTTACACGTTTAAATTAATACGTAAAAATATAAATTAATTATTATTGTCAAGAGACTAGATGTTTCTGCTAGCTCTGACAGACTCAAAATCGAACTGATTAAAAATATATATTACACGAAGGAGTATAGACCATATATATTCACTCCACTGTGTTTTTGCCTACTATGGTAAAATACGACGAGACAGTGACGATTCAGTGAAATTGTATCGTTACAGAATACATGATTAAAAACAATTAAATACACTGTTGTTTACAGTTTTTCTTTCGATTTATCGGAAGAGAACATCATATTTTCTTTTGACTTTTCAACGTTCCACTGCACAGTATTTGCGTATAATATGAATAGTCGAGTTAAGTGTTCTTAGTACGCGTATAGTCATAGGCGCCGACTGCATGAGGGCTCCGGGGCCGCAGCCTCCAAAGAAATGATTGAGTCAGGGCTCAGCTCCCAAATGGATGGGATTTTACTGATGCAAGATACATTTCTTCCTAAAAAAAAGTATCTTCCCAAACCGTGTTTACGGAATAATATATCTGAGATTCGAGAACATTGTTCATACACAGATAATGATATAAATATTGTTATGTTGTAGGTGATATTTATTTTATCATATAAGACATATTTGAGTCAGTTTAAACTAGAACTTTAATTGACAAAAAATCTGAGGGGGAACCGTTATCAATGAAACATTTTGAACGTTCCCCTGTCATATAATTGTCCATTGCAAAAAAATTTAAGAAGAAACAGTTACAAATTTGTTCATAAATAGTCCCCTTCCTGCGTCTCTCTACTCTTTAACCACATATTTAAATTATTTTGAAGGGCAAACGTTAAGGCTAAAAAGTAGTGAGTTCGGCACCTAAAGACATTTTCAAAATCACGGCACCTATACGCGTAGTAGTCGCGCAATTGTACTAAAATACAATACATCCAGTTGGTATACACATTAGGCATAAGAAAATATACATTATTAGATTTACTCATTTAAAAACACATTGCGTTTAGAAAAAAACAATTTTACAATAACGATCAAGTAGACTTACAATATTATTTAATAGAATATAATATGTATGTGCATTGTGCATGTTATAAAACATCTTATGTATGAAAATTGAAAAGAGACGATTAAATTCGTCAAAATACTCATATGTATATAGTAATAATTGTAAACGAAAATCACGCGTTTCGTTTGAAGAAATCAATATAAAAAAATTCTTACCGTATTGGTCCGTTCGACTTACCGTATTTTCACAGAAGTCTTCAATGGGGCTTTCGTTGCCGGCATAGAAAAATATTGGTCCTTTACTGGATTCCCAATACGTGTCGTTTATGAGATATTTCATAAGGAACGTATCATTAATCGTATAACTGAAGTGGTCGACCTGACAGGAAAAAAAAAATGCAAACACTATTGCAGAATCGACAACGCACTTGACATTTTTATGTGTATTTCATAAATTTCTTTTAAGCAAAATACAAGAATTACATCATTTCCTTTATCTATAACTTGTATATATACGTTAAAATATGTAGTATGAAGTGTGTGTATAGCTTTTTTTCTGCGGACTTTTCTATTTCAACGGGTTTTAGACGAGTATACTGAAATAATTTTTTTTTTTTTTTGATATAAAAATATCTTATGCGGCGTTTAGACCTTTCTTCTTGGGGAGTAAAAATTTTCCAGTATTACCTTTTTTGCGTATTTCATTTGTTATTTCATTTTTTTGGAAATAACATACGTAACAAGTAGTATAAAATGAAATTATAACGACACTATATATAGCTCGTTCGAATTCTTGAACCTTGAACGCAATAATAAAAGCTTATTTTCTTGACTGACTATTGAGTTTATAAACTTACAGAAACATATTATATTTGTATATTGTATATGTACATTGTACATATATCGTGTAAATTATTTATTATGTAATAAATAATGTAGGTACGCGTACATCATACCAGCAGTAGTTATGTCACTGAACAAAGTATTATTTTAACTCTTAACTAAGCTATTTTAAACATATTTGTTTGACAACCATGCTTACCGGTACTCTGAAATAGTGTGTTTTGTATTCGTAACCGGCTGCACCGTTGGCCCAGTACGAAACGATCGCCAAAATTGACGTCAAGCACGACGCTGTAAACGACGACGGCATTGTACGATTATGCCGTTCTCAAAAAAATTACCAATTAAAAAAAAACCGTTCGGCCGTGCAAGCTACTGCAGTAATTATACTATTGCTTTCGTCGACCTGTTATACCAAATCAAAACGCGTTTACGTATAAGCCGTTTGAGCCACTCCCCTTATATTTATATCACAGTCGTCCTAAGGGCATTTGTGAACACCCAGTAAACAAATATATAATAAATATAATATTAATTCATTTATGTGCATTATACGAAAGTAAATATTGTATAAAGTATGCGATCGTTAAATGTATAAATATGTGTCGAACCATATATATATAATTTAACGAATATTCATCATATAATTTACGTATATAAATAGTATAGGGCACGTATATATTTTACGTATAAACCGCTGGTACGATTTATGAAATATTTTCCCTGTATTTTTCGAGTTAACTATGTAAGTTTGAAATATAGGTCAAATTATTATTATTTTTTTTGTTTAGAATTTTGCGTATATTCGTCAATTTTTAGAAAAATATACCTACCACTCTTATTTGTATACCGTGCCATATTTGACTTAAAATATAAAACGCGTTTATAGCGTTTTGTGTTTACACCTTATAATTTATTAAATTTTACTGACGTAAAAATAAATTAATTGGTTTAGAAATTAGAGTTTAATACTCCATGTTTATTAAGCAGTCTAGACGTCTAGTAAACTATTCGAGTACGTTTTCTAATTACATACATTTTAACGCACATATTCGAATAGATGTTTTAAATACCAATTTATTTATAGTGATTATTGTCATCTATGAATATATACAGGACAATTTTGGTTGTACAATATATTTATTTTTATTACGCATATATATTGGACATTAATTAAAACGTTTACCACTCCCTTATTCTGGAGACCACATCAAATGGCATCGATGTAAAAAAATTACCCACACAGTAACTTTTTTATAATATATTAACAAAATATTGTCACACCAGTTTGTGATTATGAAACGAAACTATAGAAAAAATATATATACCCGTGTTAAGATGCCTACAGAAATTTAATATATTTAACAATACAACTTTTATTTTATATTAAACTAAGTTCTACATAATATTTTACTATAAATTACCATATCAATAATTTTCAAGATAGGCAATGTCACCAATTACTTTTCACTTAGCTCATTAAACATATCAGCACATTCAATGACCATTTAAGAGGTACCTATATATGAAAATGACGACATTATTCAACTATTCCGCTCTCAAAGAAATTTCCAAAAAGTAAAAAACCGTACGTCTGTCCAAGCTACTACGGTATTGTATACTATTATTTTCATCGATCTGTTACTGAATCAAAACGCGTTCACGTTATGGACGTTTGGAACGGTGGCCTATCACAGTCGTCTTTAGCGTGTAACAAATATATAATAAATAATAAAATATTATAAAAATTAGAGTGTAATTGACGTGTAATATACATGTTCATATTGATTAATTTATGTATATTACACGAAAGTAACTATTGTAAAAAGTATACGATTGTTAAATATCTAAATTTGGGTCGATTGAAATATATATACATAATAATTCACGAATATTCATTGTATAAATTATGCATGTATATATTTTATAACAAATTTTAAGAATATTTTTCATATATTTATTATACACGTGTAAGAATAAAATGTAGGTTGAATAATTATAGTTTTCTTTTTTTAGAATTGGTCGTGTATTTATGAATTCGGTTAAAATTTAATATTTATTCCGTATTCGTATAGGCCATATTTGATTTTAAATATAAAATTCACCTGTATAATATTTATTGTTTTCACGTTATAATTTATTAAATTTAAATGTCACCAAATCTATGTAATTGGCTTATAGATCAATGCTCCGAGATTATTTAGTAGTCTGATAAATTATTCGAGTTAGTTTTCTAATTTTCTTTTTACTGTACACATAAGAATAAATATTTTAAATACAACTTTATATATAATATATATATAATGTCCTACGACTTATATGCATAGAGAACAATTTTATTTTTACAATATATTTCACTTTATTTTTATTATGTGTATATATTATATAGGTATTAATTAAAATGTCTATCACTCCTTTATTCGGGAGTCGAACGTCAAATAGATCTAATATAAAAAAATTACCTACACAGCAAATTATTATTTGTTTGACAATATATATATGTCGGACAATTATACCCGTGTTAGGTAATATAATTGACGCGTAATATACGTGCTCATATTAATTAAGTTATGCATATTATATGAAAACAGTGGCGTAATTACGAATGTTATATGAGAGAGGATATAAAATGTAGTATTGGATAATCCATAATTGTCACAACCCTTCCAACATTAATATCAAAGTGAAAGCGATTGATATTCGTATTTTATATACTTTTATTGTTTTTTTTTTTTTTTTTTTTTAACATATTTTATAACAAAATTTCAATTTTTTGTTCGTTTTTTAGCTAATTTATCGAGTACTTCTACTACTTACTCTAACCTATACTATATACTGTTTTTACTTCAATACATTTGTATACGAGTTAAATCTTTCTTTGGTCACCTAAACTAACCTCACCATACCACTTGGTAGTAACTGCGGTCAATAAACTTAGGAATATTATGTATAATGATACAAATACTAACAAATTTCGTTAACGAAAAAAGTATTATTTTTATTGTTTTTATAATTACTATATTTTTTGTACATTAGATGTGATATGCAAAAAAGAAAGCCCATGGGAGGAGATGCATATCCCATATCCCCTCTTAATTACACCGCTGTATGAAAGAGTAACTATTAAATATAAAGTATGTGACCATTAAATGCAAAAGTTTCGGTCGAATGAACGGGATAATTTAACGAATATTCATCGAAAGACCATTGTATTCTACAGGATACGAATACACTATATATACTATAAATAAATTTGTATTTAAAACATCTATTCGAATATGTACACTAAAAAGTAAATAAGAAACGTACTCGAATAGTTTGCTAGAATACTAAATAAACTTATAGAGAATTAACCTCTGAGCCAATTAATTCTTTTTGGCAACAGTTAATTTTAATAAATTATAAAATATACAAAATAATATGAAAGCGAATTTTACGCTTTAAATCAAATAAGGCCTATACCTGTATACGGATAAGTAGTACATTTAAAAAAAATTTATGAGTATACGCCCAATTACAAAAAAAAAATATTCAACCTATATTTCTAAATTGCCTTTTATTATGCATATTTTTTCATTATAAATATGCATAATATAAAAAAATTTATACACGTAGGTTTTTGAATTTAAATTTAAATTTTTTGAAATCGAATTAATCACTATTTGCAGACTGTATATACAGTTTTACCATATAATATTGTTCTACTTATTAAATACTATTGACTGTTTGTGGGGGTTAAATATTTAAAATAATTTTTAATTTTTGGTAATTTTACAATACAAATTTTGGCCTAACTCCTACAGGTACATATAAAAGTATAGGTGTAGTGGCCTTATACTGAAAAATAATTATAGAAAGGACATTGTATATACTTTACGATATTAAATAATTAAGTATTATTGTTAAATGTATGTAATTTCTCTAGACATATTGACACAGGCATATTTTTTTATATAGATTCATTTCAAAAACGCAAGCTGATGTGACAATATTTCATAAGTATATTACAAAAAAAAAAACAGTTTTGATGTCTACGTTCAAATAAGCAAAATAATTTGTATACGAAATATTTTCTTATTCTATAAACTAATTTTTTCACGAAAATAACCTGGGTCTTAAATGAAAATTATCCAATTTATATATCAAATATACCCCATATTAATGAAACGAACTCACACGTGTGTAACACGAAGAATACACGATAAATATTCTTAAAGTTTGTTATTTATTTTACCCGCAGTTTGTACCTAAGATATATACGAGTATGTGCCCTGCACTCTTTATATATATAATATATACGATGAATATTCGTTTTCGTGAAGGTAATCTCCCCACATTACCCGATCGACTCTAAACTAATGCCAATATTTAGCAAATTAATTGCAAATAATTGCAAATTGGTTTTTACAATTTGAAAATCAAAATTATATTTTTGGCGAATTTTTCAAGATTTTTTGTCAGCCCCCACTTTATCCGATCAACTCCAAACTAATAATAAAATATAGAAAAAAAAAAATAAAAATAAATGAATAAAAAAAAAATAAAACAATAAAAAGGATATGTAAAACATAAAAGATAAATTAATACTCGTGAATAATAAAAAATCTGTCTACACCTCGGAGTCTCCACGTCCCAAAAAAGCAAGTATATGAGAAAATCGAAAGTGAAAACCATGCGTCCATGCTCATTGTCTTCTTCGATGCTAAAGGTGTGGTGCATAAAGAATTCGTACCACAAGAGCAAACAGTCAACGCTACCTACTACGTGGAGGTTCTCGATAGATTGCGAAAAAGAGTCGTCCGCTGTCGCAAGGAGATCGTCGCTACCTGGCAACTGTATCACGACAACGCTCCCAGCCACACTGCTCTTCGCGTTCGAGAGTTCTTGGCAAAGCACAGCATAGCAACGTTGCCACAGCCTCCCTACAGTCCTGACCTGTCTCCGGCAGACTTTTTTTTATTCCCGAGGATCAAGGCCACCCTAAAAGGAGCCCATTTTGAAAGTATTGAAGCCATCCTAACCGCCGTGACAAAGGCTCTAAACGAGGTCCCCGTTGACGATTTCCAAGATGCATACCGTGCTTGGAAAAACCGATGGAAAAAGTGTGAGGATGCCCAAGGGGAATACTTTGAAGAATATTAAATGTTTGTAACGATATCTTTAATATATTTTTTTTTTACGAAATTAATTACATTACTTTCCGGACAAACCCTGTATAATATACAGTGTATATATACACCTACTAAAAGTCATCATCAGGTATATAATAATTACAGTGCAAAATACAACAACAGAAAAACAATAAGTATACATATATAAATAAATGTATACTTAAATATACAATATTGCCAAAGAGTATTACGTAATAAAAGAAAAAATATAAGGTTGTTGTATAAAATGCGTTTATTACTACCGGTTTCAGTTGTTGTATTTTGCACTGTAATTATATACCTGATGATGACATTTAGCCGAAACCGGTAGTAATAAACGCATTTTATACAAAAACCTTATATTTTTTTCTTTCATTACATAATACTCTTTGGCAATATTATATATTTAAGTATACATTAATTTTATATATATATTTATTGTTATATATATA
Organism: Slavum lentiscoides; assembly: GCA_032441835.1. NCBI lineage: Eukaryota > Metazoa > Arthropoda > Insecta > Hemiptera > Aphididae > Slavum > Slavum lentiscoides. Next base: position 2,697,568 of record CM063713.1, read on the forward strand.
TATATATATATATATATATACAGATCCAAACTAATGCCAATATTTAGCAAATTAAGTGCAAATAATTGCAAATTGGTTCTTACAATTTGAAAGTCAAAATTATATTTTTGGCGAATTTTTAAGTTTTTGTACTCTGGTAAACTATGGTTTAGTATTGCATTTTATTTTATGAAATAATAATTCACCAAATTCAGTTTTCAGTAAAATAATTGTATAACAACATGACATTTTAACAAGAATACAATTTAACATATTTAATTAGTAATATTTCGTACATTAAAACTTTCAATCTTAAAGTTATATTATTTTTGTACTGCTCGACCGTTTTTTTTTTTACGCGCAAGATAACATACGTCGTCGTTGTTGTTTAATTGTACAGGAAATCGTTGTCGTCACCGCCAACGGATGAGGAATTTGGGTTTGTCGAATTTGTAAGCATAGAACTGATCGATCAACGACCACATTACCAAATATAAAATTGTTTCATTTTGACTAGAATCTTAGTGGTGTATAGTTTATTTTGTGTTAATTTTGTTAATATACAAATATAAAACGTGTATAAATAAATAATTTAATTACTCAAACAGTGCGAGATTACGTATTTTCATTTGGAAAATGGCAAGTACTTTACTTAAATGGTTTAATTAGTACTTTGTTCATTAATACATAAAAAATATTATGATATACAATACAATAGACCTACAATTTACAAATTATTTATTCGTATAAAATATGATCGATTTATGTAATACTTTTTTAGTTCTATTATATTCGAAATTTGTTTATAAAAGTGCATATCTTTTTACATTAGCCCTTTCAGTCACACGGAAAAAATATTTAGTTGGTCTAACTTAAATTATATTTATTCAATATTATATTATTCAAATTTATATTGAATTTTATTTATTTGAACTGTTTAATATAGCATAGCTATATTTTTAGTTAAAAAAATCTTAAAAAATTCGCCAAAAATAAAATTTTGATTTGCAATTAATTTGCTAAATATTGACATTTGCTTGGAGTCGATCGATGAAAGTGGGGAGGGGGGCTAACTTCACGAGCATGGAATATTCGTTGAATTATACCGTTCGTTCGATCCAAATTTATACATTTAATGATCGTATACTTCATACAATAGTTACCTATTTTCATACAATATACATAAATTAGTTAATACGAACACGTATATTACACGTCAGTCATACAATAATTTGTATACTATTATGTATTTGTTTACTGGGTGTTGGCACACCTGCGCCATAATAATAATAATCGTAATTATTATACCGAAGCTACACTAGGAATTATTTTATTTTTTTTTTTTAATGCAATGATTCATCATTGCTTTCAAATGAATATTAATAACAAAATTCTAAAATCTTTACCTAAGTAATTCATATAAGCAACATCAACAATACCCGCGACTCGCTATACGCCTATACCCATTTTATATTCCAATTTTGATTAATGAAACCATCAATAACAAAGACCAAGGAACAATTTAAATTTTTTAATTTTACCGACTTGAGATTGAAACTTCAGACCGGGACAAATGTAAGAGTTGCAAGAGAAATGTAGGTCAATCATTTTCAAAAGAAGCTACTTTTAAAACGGCCTACTTTCTTTGAATTATCTTTCTTTCTTTTTGCTCGTCAATTTTTTTACTAGCATATTTTACATTGAGTAAGGGGGGATAAAAATTTAAAGACAATGAAGAACAATAATATTATAAAATTTTAATTTATAAAAATATTATATTTACACGTTTAAATGAATACGTAAAAATATAATTTTTATATTAATTATTATTGTCAAGAGACTAGATGTTTCTGCTAGCTCTGTCAAACTCGAACTGATTAAAAATATATATATTACACGAAGACGTAGGTATAGACCATATATATTCACGTCACTGTGTTTTTGCCTACTAAGGTAAAATACGACGAGACAGTGACGATTCAGTGAAATTGTATCGTTACCGAACACATGATTAAAAACAATTAAATACACTGTTGTTTACAGTTTTTCTTTCGATTTATCGGAAGAGAACATCATATTTTCTTATGACTTTTCAAGGTTCCATTGCACAGTATTTATGTATAATATGAATATTTGAGTTAAGTGTCCTTAATACGCGTATAGTCATAGGCGCAGACTGCATGTCTTCCTACTCTTTAACCACATATTTAAATTATTTTGAAGGGCAAAAGTTAAGGCTAAAAAGTAGTGAGTTCGGCACCCAAAGATATTTTCGAAACCTGGCGCCTATACGCGTAGTAGTTGCGCAATTGTACTAAAATATAATACATCCAGTTGGTATACACACAGTGTTTCTTTCAGGCATGTTTCCGGGGGGGCAAAGCCCCCCCGGAGAATGTCCAAGGCCCCCCCGGAGAAAATTTGAAGAATAGTAAAGAAATATCAAAATAATATTAAAAAAATTTAATTTTGATATTTCGTAACTACAAGCGGCTGATATGAATCAACAAAATAATCGATTTATAAAATTATTTTTCCCGGTGGAAAGCAGTAATCCCATAGATAATTTATCGTTACAAATTATTAAACACCACGTTTTGAACTAAATTTGTACTAAACAATAAAATCAATTTATCGTGTGTTACCGTGATGAAAATAACACGGAAACCGGGTTTATTTCTGTTCCAAATTTCACATATTTTGCATCGTTCATTCCGCATTGCGCATTCGTTCATTCGTTCTGTAGTGTGATAATACTAATATTCTTACTCTATGGATAATACGTTTAATTTCGCTCTTGATACTCAAGCAAACGGCAGTATTTTATTTTCGTAAGTACTAATTCCTATTGATATATGTATAATATTATTATATAAATATAATAATAATTATTAAATTATAATAAATAATAGTCCTAAAGTCTTGAAATTGTTACCAAATACGTAAATATACGTAATATACATATATATATATATATATATATACAGGAGCTAAAGTGAGGGGGAACGTAGGGAGACTCAGTCCCCTTACCTCTGATGGTGGTTAAAAAGCGTCCCCTTTAACAATTTCGGCGTAAAGTACGCCGAAACGCCCAAATTATATCCAAATAACAATATAATTAAAAATTCCGTTGAAAATAAATCTTAAATAAGTTTTTAGTCACTTTTTTTATCAAATATTATTTTATTTTTATTGTAGTAAATAGTGCTAACTACACTGTGATTAATAGACATTCGGTATAACTGATGATTCGTATGCATTTCTGTAATTTAAAACATAATATAACTAAAGAAAATACAATTTATGTTCCTATTTAAGTACTTTATAATAATTGTTTTATTTTAAAAAGTAGCTCTTTTTATGTAAATTTGAATTTTTTTCTTGTACAATTTAAACTTCAAAGCACTAATTACACAACATTTTTATGAAATAATTAGTTTAAGATTCTGAGCGAAGCGAGGAATGTATTGGTTTTACAATGATGTCTGTAAACAAAATTTCTACCAGAAAGAGTGCTCCGATCTCTACGGTCTTGGTTTATTTTCGGTCCCAAATTGCATCTAGTTGATACTTTAGAGGTCATTTTCGATTTTCTCATATGCGCCCAAAATAAAACTTAAAAATGCGATTTTGTCGTTATGTTTGTACACAAAAATTCTACCATAAAGAGTTCTCCGATTTCTACAGTTACAGTTTGTTTTCGACAGAAAATTGCATCTACTCGGTACTTCAGAGAGGTCATTTTTTGATTTTCTCATATGTGCCCAAAAAGAAAACTTAAAAACTACTGAAAAATTGTTTAAAAATGTATTTTTCTTGATGTAATATTGATGTTTAATACCCAGCCCCTCCGATTTTTTCAAATGCCCCCCCGGAGAAAATTGTCTGAAAGAAACACTGTATACACATAAGTAGAGACCGGATTTTGCATATAGTGCATGTTCATATTTTTGTAAGCAATTTCATGCAGTAAATGGGTTTTCATCAATCATACTTAAATGAATAATATTACAAATTTTTATTTTGCATATTTTTGCATATTTTGGGTACAAGTGCATATTTTAAATAAAAACGCATGTTTTTGCATATTACGTATACACTAGGTATAAATTTAAATGTTTTAATATAATTTTATGTACAATATCATTATATATACATTTTTTCCACAATACAAAAATTGAAAATATTTTTAAAAATATATTACGTTTCCGTATTAGTTAGTAGATACGTAGGTATTCACTGCATACTGGTTTTCTCATCGTATATTTTTATCTTATCGACTTTGTCTAACATTATCGTCATGAAATTTCTAAAATAAACAAGGTGAGAATGTTGACTAAAAGAGTTCATCTATCAAACATTTTTCCCCGTAAATGTTGTCGAGTTTTAAATATGCACCCATAACAAGCGTTGATGTGGAACGAAGTTTTTCTGCATACAAACATATTATCACAAACCGCCGTCATAATTTAACTGAGATCAATATGGAATATATTATTGTTACTTAAAGTTTTTCCAATAACGAATAAATTGTATATTTTTTCATCTTAATTCATTTTTATCATCATTATATAATATAATATAGAAGTTTTTTTTTTTTCATAATTTACGTTTTGATTTTATAACTTTACAATAAATAAACAGCTGTAATAATCAAAAATTATTTTGCATATTTTATGCTTTTTAAGTGCATATTTGAAACTTTTAAAGTGCATATTTGCATGCATATTTAAACATTTTAAATGCATATAGTTCCGGTCTCTACACATAAGGCATAAGAAAATACAAATTAATAGATTTACTCATTTAAAAACACATTGTGTTTAGAAAAAATTAATTTTACAATAACGATCAAGTAGACTTACAATATTATTTAATAGCATATAATATGTATGTGCATTGTGCATGTTGTAAAACATCTTATGCATGAAAATTGAAAAGAGATGATTAAATTCGTCAAAATACTCATATGTATATAATAATAATTAATAATAATTGTCAACGAAAATCACGCTTTTTGTTCGAAGAAATTAATATACAAAAATTCTTACCGTATTGGTCCGTACGACTTACCGTATTTTTACAGTACTCTTAAATAGGACTTTCGTTGCCGGCATAGAAAAATATCGGTCCGTTTCTGGATTCCCAATACGTGTCGTTTATGAGGTATTTCATAAGGAACATTATTCGTATAACTGAAATGGTCGACCTGACAGGAAAAAAAATGTAAACACAATTACAGAATCGACAACGCACTTGACATTTTTATGTGTATTTCATAAATTTCTTTTAAGCATTGTTTGAACTTCCGCGCCAAATGATAGTCGGCAATCAATCCGATAGGAGCGCGGCCCGCGTAGAACGTTCTAGAAGCGGGCCGGCGACTCTACGTATCGGTGGAGCTCCGCACGCGCGGCGCATTCTTTCGCGGACCGCGGACCGCGGCCTTTACCGTAGCGTCTCGCGGTGTTTTCGTGTTTCGGCATTCTTTCGCGGACCGCGGCGCCTTTACAGTAGCGTCTCGCGGTGTTTTCGTTTTTCCGCATATACGCGTTTTATTTCCGCGTTGTCGCGCGGGCAGTCTGCTGACGCCTATTTGTTGCGAATCCGTCTATCCGTTGTCGTGCGCGAGTGCAAATCGCATCCCACGCCGTTTTGTTGCGGAATCGGTCATTCGCTGGTGTTCGCGAGTGCAAAGCGCACCTCACGCCGTTTAGTCGCAGGTCGTACATTCGCTGTTGTTCGCGAGTGCAAATGGCAGCTCGCGTCGTTCAATACGAGGCGTGAATTCGAGCTACGTTCACTCCTCTGCCGTGTGTGCAGTCTGCTGGCGCCTATTAGTGGCGAATCGTCCATTCGCTGTCGTTCGCGAGCAGATTACAGCTCGCGCCATTTGGTTCCGGTTTGGCCGTCCGTTCGGGGTTTCCCAGAGACCAGAGACCAGCCGTGAGGTGACGAGCGGCAGATCCGTCGGCCTAGAAGCGGCAGGGCAGCCAACCTCGTCTCGTTCCGTGTCCAGAGTGGGGACGTGGTGGTCACACTGCATATGATCGTCCATGAGTTGAAGGCCCCTCCATCCCGGTATCACGTCGAGGGTATCGTATGCGTGTCTGTTTGTGTGTAATCGTTTCTTCGATTGTTGAGACTCTACTGAAAGCTCCCGCGTCCACGAATGAATCTCTGTCATGTTTGAATAAATTTATGGCGGCCTTTGACGAAAGCGTGTCGATCTTGGAATCGTTGAAGATCCCCAACTTGGGCGATTTTATTTTATTTTCGCTGGCGTCACGTTGTTTACCGGCCTCATGCCGAACGTTATTCGAGGCACAGGTCTTGAGTGACTACCCTACTGTCTATGAACTCATTGCATTTGTCAAATCACGTATCACTATTTTAGAACGTGTACAGGACGTTCCTGAGGCAACTACCAGTCATTCGGGGCGAATGATCCAAGATTCTCGGTCAAGGCAGAAGGAGTCTCGACGACATATCAAAATGCCGCCATCATCTTTAGTCGCAACCGCCACCGCCAGTTCAAAACCGAGTTGTAAGTGTTGTAATGGTCATCATGGGATACCGTCATGCCCCAAATTTACTAGTTGGTCTCAAGATGCGAGAATTAAATGGGTTCGTGAGCAGCGGTTGTGCTTCCGGTGTCTGTGTGAGGGACATTGGGCTCCCAAGTGCAATTCGGCGGAAAAGTGCTCACAGTGTCGTCAGAAGCATCATTCGTTAGTGCATCCAGCGGCGTCGAATGTACAGAAGCGAGACGAAGACGTTCCTCCCGTTCAGCGGTCTTTACTCGGCCACCTGTCGTCGTAATCTGTCTTGCTGGGTACGGCCTTGGTCCATATACGCGATTGCGGTGGTGCCTTACATACGGTTCGCGTGCTGGTGGATTCGGCCTCTCAGATCAACGTCATGACGTCTGCATGCGCCACGCGTTTAGGTTTGCGTGTAACCCGTTGGACCGCTCCAGTTTCAGGTCTGTCAGGGGCGTCCATCTGTGATGTGCAGGGTGTAGTGGATTGTCATGTTCAACCGCGATTCTCCCAGGAACCGATGTTACCGCTTAAGGCGTGGGTCTTTCCATCGATTACAGCGGCCATGCCAAATAAACCGTTATCGCGCGACATAGTCAACAAATATCAAGAATTAGCTCTTGCTGATCCGTCCTTTGCGGTGCCGTCGGAAGTTGACATGTTATTGGGTGTGGACGCGTTTGCGTTGGTGCTGGATGGCAAGCGTGTGACCGTTGGCGATTCATATCCAGTGGCATTCGGGTCCATTTTCGGTTGGATCATCATTGGGTCTGTACCAGATCGTGAAGTGCAATCACCTCACGCCTGTCCAATTTCTCTTGTTACTTCCGTAGAATCACTAATGGACCGATTCTGGAGAGTAGAGGAGCCCGACGCCGTACCCGATGATTTTACTGACGAGGGTCAGTGTGAAACCATATTTCGCGAGGGTGTTGTCCGTTCTAATTCCGGACGCTTCACCGTACCACCTCCATTTCGTCATGCATCAATCGGCCCCGAAACGTTTCGTGGGTCACGAGAAGTAGCCGTCAAACGCTTCGAAAGTTTGGAGCGGAAATTATCAGCTGACCAACGCCTTCGTGCGTTATACTGCCAGTTTATGGCCGAGTACATCGATTTGGGTCACATGTCGTTAACAACGGCGCCAGGCGCGTACTTTATACCGCACCATGCTATCTATCGCCCTTCCGACATTGACCCAAAAATTCGTGTTGTGTTTGATGCGTCGGCCCAGTCATTCACCGGTGCCTCCCTCAACAGCTGTTTACTTCCCGGCCCCAAACTCCAGCGCGATGTTGTGGATGTTCTGTTATTATTTCGTCTATACCGTTATGCATTTACCGCAGATATCTGCAAGATGTATAGGCAAATTCTTATCACCCCAGATCAGCGATGCTTCCAACACATCTTGTGGCGAGATTCGCCTCATGATCAGTTACGATCGTATGAGTTGAATACGGTCACCTACGGACTTAATTGTGCGCCGTACCTGGCCCTGCGCGTACTTCGCCATATTGCAGAACATGACTGTTCAGAGTACCCGGCCGTCAAGCAAGCTTTGCTCTGGCATACGTACGTGGACGACATATGTGTTGGCGCGGACACGGAGCAGCAAGCCCTAGAACTTCAGTCCGACCTTATTCGGGTGTTACACCAGGCCGGGCTAGAGTTGAAGAAATGGTCGAGTAATACTCCCATCGTACTAAGCACCATCGCGCATGAGGATTGTGCAAGTGGGTCATTAGCATTTGAAGACGGTGAAGGGGTCAAGGTGCTTGGCTTGCACTGGAGCCATCAGGAAGACTCATTCAAAAACGTTTTTCATTCAGAGCCCGTAATCTCCACGAAGCGTGGTATGTTATCATTAATCGCCCGGGTCTTTGATCCGTTAGGTCTTTTGGCTCCTGTAGTTTTTCTGACCAAACATCTCATGCAGCGTGTCTGGCAGGCTGACGTCTCTTGGGACGCGCCTCTTCCTCTTACCATTGCGGATTCTTGGCGCCAATTCGTTTCCGAACTCCCCGTACTGCAACAGCTCGTTCTACCGCGATTTGTGAGTACCTGTCGAGATGCTCGAGCCATCCTGTGTGGCTTTTGTGATGCTTCCGAACGTGGATACGCAGCGGTAGTGTACATACGTGTCGAGACGCCTTCAGGTGATACCTCGGTGTCGTTGTTGGGATCAAAAACCAAACTGGCCCCGATGACCACGTCCACGATACCCAGGTTGGAGTTGTGTGCGGCCGTGTTGTTAGCACGTTGGATGTCACGCATCAAGGCGACGCTAGTTGTTCAGATTCCTGTTTCCGGCGTTTATGCTTGGTCAGATTCCACAATTGTACTTAATTGGTTATTGGTGCGCCATGAAATGTTTAAGGTGTTCGTGTCTAACCGGATACACCAAATTCATACGTTGTTACCAGATTGCCAGTGGAGCCACATAGCGTCGACGGAGAATCCCGCAGACTGCGCATCCCGTGGACTATATCCATCCGAATTGGCTAATCACGATGTTTATTGGATGGGCCCCGTCATGCTGCAGTCAAACGTTGCCAATTGGAGATCCGTCACACCGCCACTGCATATAAATCAACTCCCGGAAGGCAAACCTGTCAAGCCAACAGTCTTGCTGGTGGACAAAGAGCCGCAATGGTTTTCCCGATTCTCATCGTTTGTGGTCATGATTCGTGTTGTTGCTCGAGTACGGAGATTTATTTTGCAGTGTCGCCGACTGCCTAATAACTCCGTCATAATGTTATTTACATTATTTCATTATTCCGTTTTCTTTTGTTTTATTAATTTCTGTATTTATACTATTCACTCGTTCAATTATTATTCATTATTTATCTATTTACATGATTTGTTCGGTTCTTTTTGTTTATGCGCCTAGTTGTAACCTTTGACTGCGTATCACACTGAGTCCCCAAAAATTAATATTTGTAATTTTCGATGGTAAACTTTGCAAAATAATATTGTCATGGGGGGAGCCATGTTTATGTAATTCTGTATCTTTTTTTTTATTATGTGTTACTATTGTAGTTATTATTTCATTATATTTAATTATGTGATACCTCACGCGATGACTGGTGCCATTCAACTCGCAGTTCAATAGAAGTTCAAATGCGAAAATGTGAGGACGATCCTCACATTGAGGGGAGTATGTTTGAACTTCCGCGCCAAATGATAGTCGGCAATCAATCCGATAGGAGCGCGGCCCGCGTAGAACGTTCTAGAAGCGGGCCGGCGACTCTACGTATCGGTGGAGCTCCGCACGCGCGGCGCATTCTTTCGCGGACCGCGGACCGCGGCCTTTACCGTAGCGTCTCGCGGTGTTTTCGTGTTTCGGCATTCTTTCGCGGACCGCGGCGCCTTTACAGTAGCGTCTCGCGGTGTTTTCGTTTTTCCGCATATACGCGTTTTATTTCCGCGTTGTCGCGCGGGCAGTCTGCTGACGCCTATTTGTTGCGAATCCGTCTATCCGTTGTCGTGCGCGAGTGCAAATCGCATCCCACGCCGTTTTGTTGCGGAATCGGTCATTCGCTGGTGTTCGCGAGTGCAAAGCGCACCTCACGCCGTTTAGTCGCAGGTCGTACATTCGCTGTTGTTCGCGAGTGCAAATGGCAGCTCGCGTCGTTCAATTCGAGGCGTGAATTCGAGCTACGTTCACTCCTCTGCCGTGTGTGCAGTCTGCTGGCGCCTATTAGTGGCGAATCGTCCATTCGCTGTCGTTCGCGAGCAGATTACAGCTCGCGCCATTTGGTTCCGGTTTGGCCGTCCGTTCGGGGTTTCCCAGAGACCAGAGACCAGCCGTGAGGTGACGAGCGGCAGATCCGTCGGCCTAGAAGCGGCAGGGCAGCCAACCTCGTCTCGTTCCGTGTCCAGAGTGGGGACGTGGTGGTCACACTGCATATGATCGTCCATGAGTTGAAGGCCCCTCCATCCCGGTATCACGTCGAGGGTATCGTATGCGTGTCTGTTTGTGTGTAATCGTTTCTGTATGGACGAACGTTTATTTTTTCATGTATCGCCGATAATAGTGTAATACGCGTTATATGTCAATTGTGTACTTTATTTACGTGGCGCGCCCGTTATTTTGTAAGCTCTAAAATGTACTGTTTCATCTTCTTTCCTTCATGGCAATAGAATTATTATTATAATATTCAGTCGAGGCGTACTTATTCGGTTAACACCGTAACTCCTATTAGTCACCGTGTTAAAAGCTCACTACGACGCGAGTCCGTAGGGCCAACTGCTCGTTAAGAGCCCCATTGGCGAACAAGCATAATACAAGAATTACATCATTTCCTTTATCTATAACTTGTATATATACGTTAAAATATGTAGTATGAAGTGTGTGTATAGCTTTTTTTCTGCGGACTTTTCTATTTCAACGGGTTTTTGACGAGTATACTGAAAATATTTTTTATTTTTATTTTTTGATTTGAAAATATCTTATGCGGCGTTTATACCTTTCTTCTTGGGGAGTAAAAATTTTCCAGTATTACCTTTTTTGCATATTTGATTTTTTTGGAAATAACATACGTTACTAGTAGTATGAAATGAAATTATAACGACACTAGCTCGTTCGAATTCTTGATACCTTGAACGCAATAATAAAAGCTTATTTTCTTGACTGACTGTTGAGTTTATAAACTTACAGAAACATATTATATTTGTATATTGTATATGTACATTGTACATATATCGTGTAAATTATTTATTATGTATTAAATAATGTAGGTACGCGTACATCATACCTGCAGCAGTTATGTCACTAACCAAAGTATTATTTTAACTCTTAACTAGGCTATTTTAAACATATTTGTTTGACAGCCATGCTTACCGGTACTCTGAAATAGTGTGTTTTCTACACGTAACCGGCTGCACCGTTGGCCCAGTACGATACGATCGCCAAAAATGACGTCAAGCACGACGCTGTAAACGACGACGACATTGTACGATTATGCCGTTCTCAAAAAAATTACCAAAAAAAAAACCGTTCGGCCGTGCAAGCTACTGCGGTCATTACCTATACTATTGCTTTCGTCGACCTGTTATACTAAATCAAAATGCGTTCGCGTATAAGCCATTTGAACCGCTCTCCTTATATTTATATCACAGTCGTCCTAAGGGCATTTGAAAACACCCAGTAAACAAATATATAATAAATATAATATTAATTCATTTATGTGCATTATACGAAAGTAACTATTGTATAAAGTATGCGATCATTAAATGTATAATATAAAAAAAATCTGTATATGTATATATATACATATACAGATTTTTTATTATTCTGATATTAATTTTAATTTTAATTTTTTTTTTTTACATATCCTTTTTATATTTTTATTAATTTATTTTTATTTATTTATTTTTTTATTTTTAATTTTGTCTATATTTTATTATGTATAATATAAGTCGAACCAACTGCATAATTTAACGAATATTCATCTTATAAATTAGGTACGTATATAAATAGTATAGGGCACGTATATATTTTACGTATAAACCGCTGGTACGATTTATGAAATATTTTCCCTGAATTTTTCGAGTTAACTATGTAAGTTTGAAATATAGGTCAAATTATTATTTTTTTTTTTTTCGAATTTTGCGTATATTCGCCAATTTAAAAAAAAAATACGCTAACCACTATTATTTGTATACCGTGCCATATTTGATTTAAAATATAAAACGCGTTTATAGCGTTTCGTGTTTACGCGTTATAATTTATTAAATTTTACTGTCGCCAAAATAAATTATTTGGTTTAGAAATTAGAGTTTAATACTCCATGTTTATTAAGCAGTCTAGACGTCTAGTAAACTATTCGAGTACGTTTTCTAATTACATACATTTTAACGCACATATTCGAATAGATGTTTTAAATACCAATTTATTTATAGTGATTATTGTCATCTATGAATATATACAGGACAATTTTGGTTGTACAATATATTTATTTTTATTACGCATATATATTGGACATTAATTAAAACGTTTACCACTCCCTTATTCTGGAGACCAAATCAAATGGCATCGATATAAAAAAATTACCCACACAGTAACTTTTTTATAATATATTTACAAAATATTGTCACACCAGTTTGTGATTATGAAATGAAACTATAGAAAAAATATATATACCCGTGTTAAGATGCCTACAGAAATTTAATATATTTAACAATACAACTTTTATTTTATATTGGACTAAGTTCTACATAATATTTTACTATAAATTACCATATCAATAATTTTCAAGATAGGCAATGTCACCAATTAATTTTCACTTAGCTCATTAAACATATCAGCACATTCAATGACCATTTATAAGAGGTACCTATATATGAAAATGATTAACACATTTTTATACTGTTAATTTTTTTATTTTAGCCTATAGTAATATTATAATAAATAAATAGACTGACAATAAATAATTTTATCTCGTAGTAAATACCTAATTAATTCATTGTATAGCTTAATCGATAAATTGAATTCAAATAAATAAGTCATTTGAAATAATTTGCTATTATAATTAATGAAAAATATGTAACACGGAGAGAGACGACGAGATCTGGCTCGCCTTCGAGAGAAAATTTCAGTGCAAAATTCACGGACCTGTTCGTAATCAAAGTGAGAAAAGAAAAAAAAAATTCGAAATGTCCTAATGAGAAACCCAATAAATAAGTGACGAAGGGGAAGACCTCGCCAGCGGTGGCTTGATAGAGTGAGGAAGGATATCTCGGAAATCGATGAGTCCGTACAAATGGAAAATGCGATGGACCGGAGTATACGCAAGGGTTGGGTGGAAGGGTGCAAAAGGCCTTAATAGCCTGTATAGCATAAAAAAAAATGAATACATTGTAAAATAAAATGTAATAACCAAAAACGTAGGTCATAATTACAAACTCCTCCTAAGTAGTTACTAAACAATTGAAATTATATATAAATATAAAATATGTATAATAATTAAAATAAATTAGTTAATATTTAATATTGTTATTCGTTTTCTTCTTCTTTTTCCTCCTTGCAATTACAAGAGGCTTCATTTTTTTTTTTTTTGATAGCTATTACCTATTAATAAAATCAAAACATATGTCATATTTTTAGATTTTTAAAAATCTTAGAAAAGAAATCAAAATAAAACATTTGTAACAAATTTTTTTAATAATCGTATATAAATATACTATTAATAAAATAATTAAAATTATAAATATAATATTACAATACGATTACTATATTTTACTTGCATTTTATTTCAAATAAAGTAATCATAAAAATTTAGAAAAATGGATAATATCCAGTGGAAATGTTCCGTGAGAGGAGGGAAGGATATCATATATTCCACGTATAAGTGTTATATATACATTTTTTTTTTTTTTTTTAAATGATTAATTAGTTTGTCAAATATAAAAAGTATGATTTTAAGGGAGATCTAGCACCTGCAGGTAAGTGGGTTTACGAGTTATACCGCAATTTTAGCACCACCGATAATGTAAATTACGTCTATAATATTATGAATATATAATCATAATTTATGATCCTCCCAAAGAGTTTAACCAACAGTTCTATATACACAAAAATCACAGTCTACCAATTTAGTTACGGAAATATTTTATTTGACAGGTTGACGTTTATCGTTTTGCGATTATAATAAGAGTTACCGAGAAACTTAAAATTATTATTAAAAATATAAGATTTAGATAGTCATTGTAGTCTATCAAATAGTCAGTTGGATCACTTGTTGTCTGACAAAAGTGTCGACAGGATCTCGCGAAGAATGTTTCTGATAATGAGATATCCATTTCTTGATCCAATTCTTATAGAACTTTCTGGCCTTAACCACCGTTTCTGGATCTTTGACGTTGGACGCCCTCAGATCCAGGTGATGCGCTGATTCCGGTATTATCACCGCACGTACTGTCCTCGAAATGTTCTGCAATACGCCACCGCTCGACCACGGGTCCAATAAACCGTTACTGCAATCAACGCAATTATATTATAATATAATTATAAAGAGCGTATCTAGGCACATGTAATATTGCGATTCGAGTTTAATTAATTGTAAATATTGATAACGATCCGGTTATTATATGAGCATATTTAATTTTAAATGAAATTTCATGTGTTATTTTTAACATTATTATGTATTTACATAAATAAATCGTCTACTTAACTATTAAGTTATCGTACAGAATTTTTAGGACATATATGACATTGGTCTGATATCGTACCATTTCGATACTATTTTTATTTTATACCAATAAGAGACCGATATTACCTTATTGGAACAAATTGAATTTTTTTTAAATATAATTAGGAAATCTTGAAACGAAAAAACTTGGAAAAGTAAAACAGGACTACACAAAATATGCAATTTCATATTCTACGTAAAATTACTTAAGGTGGTTTTTCACAACAAATCAGGGCTAATTTTCGATTTACCAATGTTATACACGTGAAATACGAGTGACTGACAGGAAGAAACACAATTAAGTATAAAATACTATAGAGTTTTATATTTTATGTACGTCTTTTTTTTTTTTTTACATATTTTTGAATTTCTAATTACAGTTAGTTTTTCAATAATATATCATATACAATATAAAATATTTTTAATAACTTTAAGCAATCACCTGAATATTATATTGGAGGCAGCGTTTAAATTTTTACCGCCATACGTTTTCTCGACGATATCGATACTGGGATGGACACCGTAAGTTTTAAAACAATATTCATCCCATTCTTTGATATTCCACGGTTTTTTTTCGAAAATGTCTTCAATTCCGTTCGAACACATTGGCATAACCATTTCGGTACAACTCTGAAACACGAATACTTAAATATACAAAAAAAAGTTGATTTTCTTCGTATAGAATCATATTATTATACTTGAAAATCCCATCCTTGATCGCCGAGTGTAGGGGCAGATGAGGAGAAAATGTCTAAACATTTCGATGAACCCGTGTAATTAAAGTATACGTTCAACCCCGTGAAAACTGAACTCAATAGTGTAAAGTCGTCTTCTTTGTGATTCCTCATCGATTTACAAAGCTCCTGAATTATTTAATAACAACACATCTGTACGCTATAGATATTAATATATTTTATATCATCAATTCTTAACTATTATCTATTATTTATTGTTTAATAAAAAAAAATCAATAGTAGAGTGTACACGAAGAAATGATTTTCTGCGCAAAGAAACTTTATGTAAATTTTAAAAAATCGCTACTCTGGGTAGTTTTCACCGGCTATACTGTAGTAATTCTCTGTAGTGAGACAATGTGTTTTTTATTAAAAAAATTAAAATAAAATTTAAAAATTACGAGTGAAAATGATATTGGTAATCGGCTATGGAAATCATTTACAAACTGAATTCCTTAGACTTGAATTATATTTTGAAAAAAATGTATTTCCTTCGTCTTTTCATTATATTATATATATATATATATATATTATATATTATTCTTATAACTACTTTTTAAACACATAATTTATGTATTTCGATATCCGACACAATTTTTTTTCTGTTCCGGTAGAAATTATATATTGTTGGACGATGCCAACGAAGACGACAAATGAAATGTTTCAAAAACTAGACAAATAAAAATTAGAAAACGATTTTTATTATTTGCGCCAGATGAATTTCACTTAATTTTACTACGCTTCTGAGGTAACGGGACCGCAAGTGTAAGGTTTAATTTAATTTTTACAATACTTACTATATAATAATCGATTAGCATTTACCTTAACTGGATTTCCTGGTAATGGCATTAAGAAATTCGCAGGGTATGGGTAATTAATCATTGCCAAATTTACGTAAAGTCCGGCAACCCATTCTTTCAGTTTCGAAACGTCATCGTCGTTTGTCAGCGGCGAACACATTTTCCATTTTCTGGATAAGTGCGACTTTCCATCGGCTAAAATAAAAACAACACAAGAATCGTTTAACAGAGTCAGTCATTTAGAAGAAAATATATATCGAAATGACACTAGGCAGTTACGTAATCGCGTAACACGTTCAGGTCAGTGACGGTTATATATGATGTTCAAAGGGGGTCGAAAATAAAACTACCCCACTCTGCCAATGAAATATTCACATCGACCAGTAATAACCAAGAAAAAAGATCTATTAATGTACCGAAACGAAATGCAGATGTAGAAAAAGGAAGAACAATGTGCATAGAACGTAAACGAAATAACAAAAACGGGTAAAGAAAGAAGTCACCAGATAGCGCTACGACACAACATAGAGGGCGTGGCAGAAATGCGCATATAAATAGCGGTCAGTCTCAAACACCACACACGCATACCACAGTCAGACGCGAACTACGTTGTTCACACGCCTGACCGTCATGACTACACTAAGAGATAGTCAATTTCATCACCAGTTACACCAATTTAATGAGAAAAAACAGTTATACATGATAACTCATATGACTCTAGTGTAACTGTCAGACTACGTAAAGTTATACTTTTCTTAAGAAAAAAAAATTAAGAATTTTTACAAGTCGCATTTGACTTCGATTCACGATTAAATTTCATAAAATATAATTCCAGTAAGATAAATTTAAAAAAAAAAACTGGTATTATGTAAAAATAATTTTTTATTTTAAATTTAGTATGTGGAATCATACGTTATATTATTATACTGCAGTTTCCGAAAATAGGATTATAAAAAATTTCCATTGAGGAAAGCTCGTTTAATAAACAAAACAGTATATATGAATATAATAGTACCGGTTTTTGTAACATTGTTTATAGCTTTCCACGACGCTCGAATTGTCAAACCGCATTCCGTACTCGTATCCATGTAAACCGAAGAGGTGACCCTATAAAATGCATTGCACGGTGTCATCCCCGTGAACTGCCAGATGGGCGCAGATGACGCTATAGCTCTGCAATGACAATATTATATTTAAAAAAAATACGTATACACGATTTATCATATTTAAAATTGTTTAACTATATTCTATATAATAAGTTATTATTTAATTTTTTAAGGGTATTTTTGACATGGATATTTTTTATGGCTGGTGGTCATTCCGGAAATTTGTCCGACACCAAAAATGTTATCATGATGACGCCGTGAACCGTTACTAAGCAAAGTTAATGGGATAATAGTATAAATGTAAACGTTCAGTCCTTTTTCAACTGAATTCAATAGCCACAAGACATACCCACGTACTGATGTATCTGCATGCAGTGTAGATACTTTGATCTTTTTATATGTGTTTTTTAGGTCGTCAATGCATTTTTTTTTGGGCATAAACATCCAGCCCCAAATAAATAATCAACTACCTATACGCAGTCATAGCAGATATAATGTATATACACTTGTTATACTACAGTCCGTGAATTCCAGTTCTAATACCAAATACCGATTCTCGTATATATATTGAAACAAGTTTTTAAAAAAACCAACCCTTCGATGATGGACGGATACTTCATCCGAAACCAGGCGGCCAACATTCCACCGTACGAACCGCCGAAAGCCACTATCGGATTCGAAACGGACTCGATCCCGTCCATAAATGGCGTATCATCGTAAATGTTGCCGGCCTCGTACAGCTGCTGTCGTGTAGCCGATCCTTTGTGCCTTAAGTGCGTTAAGAGGTCCGCGTAGTCGGCGAGCGCCTGCTCCGAAGTCAGGTAGCCCAATCGCTGTTTGTCGTCGTACGACTTCGCTCCGTACGGCATCGACTCGCCGTAGTAACGGTGCTCGGCGAACACGAGTAAAGCCCCGAACTCTTCGGCTATGTCCCACATGAAACCCTTCGGATTTATAATAACGATATTAGTGGCGGTTATTAGGGGGCGGTGATTGCTCCTCCCTGTGCGTTTTTTTTATAATGCGCGATAGCGTAAATCATCTTCACTATATCACGAATTCCATAAAAATTTGTTTTAATGGTGCACGCGACGACACATTTATGCATAATTTGTCTCATTTGTCTATGTTTTTGTTAGGTTAATGGAGCCAATGCCCGATTCTGTAATTTTAGGTATACACTTGTGACAAGGGGGTTGACATTTTAAATCGGCCCCCCGTCCCTTGAAGTTTTATCAAAACCACCACTGAACGATATTATGAAATATATGTGCGTGCTGTAAAAGAGCGTTATATAAAACGAATCAAAAATAGATGAATAAATATGTTAAAATACTCAGATGTATAATACGTATATGCTTGAGAATCACGCGTTTCCTTTGAATGAATCGATATGTAAAAAAAAGTCAACCGTTTTTGTCCGTTCGACTTACCGTATTTTCGCAGAACGTTTCAATCGCTCCTTCGTTGCCGGCATAGAAAAATATCGGTCCGGTTTTCGATTTCCAGTACGTGTCATTTATTAGGTATTTCATACGGAACGTATCATTATTCGTAAAACTGAAATGGTCAACCTGATGATAAAAAAAAATAACGCGATGAAAATATTGCAGAAACAACTCCGTTGTGTATTTCTTAAATTACTTTTAAACGTAATACATTTATAGGTATATCATTTCCTTTATCTATAGCTTATATACTACGTATGTATACGTTTGAAATATATGAAGCATGAAATATATCTATAGCTGTTTTCCTGCGGACTTTTCTATTCCAACGGCTTTTTATCAAGTACCTATACTGAAATATTTTCTTGTTTTTGCTTTCTTATAAGCATCTATTTAATCTTAAAACATTTTTTACGAATAATATTCAAAAAAATGTATCTAAATTCTATAGTGAACCATAGCAAGAATTTATCATATTTTTCAAAATTATAACTAACTCCTTATGGCCTATATATCGTATATAGATATGCCCGTACAATCGATTTCTTTTTTTTTTGCTTTTTTATATGTATTTACAAAAAAAATTACGTATACGGTATACGGTCATTACTCATGGCGTACATTCTCTCTTTTCTGCTATTACTTTTGAAAGTAAAATGTAGGTTCGTTTAACATCAAAGTGCTGAAGACACCTGCAGAACTAAAAAACGGGTTTTCAATTAATTGTATAATCTCTAGTCAAACTAGACACCCGCATATACTGACATAGCGCATCAGCTGACTGTAATAAAACGGAAAAAGACGTAGTCGCTAGATAGCACTACGACACAATATGGAGGGCGTGGCAAAAAGTTGCTTATAAATAGTGGTCCGAAACCATCGAACCGCTCAATGTAGTCACGGCGGTGAGTTATGAACAACGTAGTTCGTGTCTGACTGCGGTATCGTGTGTGTGTGTGTGTGTGTGTGTGTGTGTGTGTGTGAGATTTAACTATAATGTGTAACGCGTAGTATTATCTGTGTTACGTACATGAATTTAAAAAAAAAAACCGCTATTTATATGCGCCTTTCTGCCACGCCCTCTATGTTGTGTCGTAGCGCTATCTGGTGACTACTTTCTTTTCCCGTTTCATTGTTATTTTGTTTACATTCCGTGCACGTTGTTCTTCCTTTTTCTACACCTGCATTTCGTCTCGGTATATTAATAGATATTTTTTCTTGGTGATTACTCGCCGATGTGGATATTTCATTGGCAGACGGAGTTGGCTCCGTTTTCGTCCCCTCCCCTTCAACATCATGTATAACCGCCACTGTATCGTATAGGCATACTCTCTTTTCCGTAATTACTTTTTCAGTACATATACGGTCACTGCAGTGTCTTATGGCTTATACCAGAAGCTAAAATATATATTTTTTCGTACTGCACACTTTAGGATTTTATCAAACTCCCCCTTCAGCGGCCTCATTTTAGTTTTGATAGGGATGGGAGTTATGTTTTAATCAGCTCATCAGAAAATACCTTATATGTAGATATATACTCAGTATCACCCACCCACCCTTAGGAATTTTACTAAGGGCGGTTGTCGCAAAAAGTCTCCTTCGCCACGCCACTAGGTAGCATACTATACGCATACAGTTTTTTGGTAAGTAACAATTTACAGGTAGGTAGCATATGCTACACCAACGAAGTCACGGTAGGTAGCATATTAGACGAGTACCTAAATTAAAATAAATAGAATATAATCTAATAATTAATAACCTTGCACGTACCGAGGATTAAAATCGTTCACTTTTCTATGATTAAAATTGTTTTCAAATAACCACTAAAATTGATATCAGTTACATTAATCGTTATCGGTACAAACTTTGATAATAAAAGTACTTTTATCATCTTTGAAATATAGAATAGCCTGCAATAGCTGTTAATGTGTTACATGACACTTGTTGGTATTTTAGATTTTGCTGATGATACATCTTGGAATTAAAAAAAAAAAAAAAAATATTTAAATAAAATAATTTAATAAAAAAATGTAAAATTAAAAACAAATACCATAATACAGAGTAGTGGTCGCCAACGTTTTTTTTTACGGCGGGCCAAATTTGAGATACGTTTTGGCATCGCGGGCCTACATTTTTAGAGAAATAGAGAGGTTAAGAAATTGAAGAATAGATAAGATCAACTATATGTTATAAATCAGTAAATTAAAAACAATGAAAACTAATATATTATTTTCAAAACATTAATTAGCTTGTTGCAGAAACCTTGGCGGGCCGGATCCGGCCCGCGGGCCATAGGTTGGAGACCCCTGATATACGAGAATAGAGCCACTACACACTTTTCAATATCGTACTGCACAAAGTGTGTCGTACTGCACACAATTTTAGTCCCTGGCTTATACTATACGTATACCTACAATACAAGTTAGATTAGACCAAAATGTAAAAGTATACCTAAACTTAAAATTTGGCCCATATATTAATTTTTACGATTCGTAATTCGTACACGACACAGCTGTTTGTAGTATAATACGCAATAAATAATAGAACATCAGTGTAGTACCTACATACATACGACGCGTAGAAAAAAAAAATTATCCAATTACTTTTATCATTTTTACTTACTCGCGTTTATAAAATTTAAAATTATTCCCACATTTTTAATTCGTTAACCACCTATAGGTACACTATATGTATACGTGTTTACGGACTATATAATAATATTATGAGTATTATCGGAATATATTTTATAATAAAACTATAGGTACCTATAATATAATGAAATTACGCACCTAAATATTTGACCTTGCGCAATGTTATCAACATTTCATAACCATCTTCCTACTAATTAAAATATTTTCCATTTCCTATTATAGATATTGAGACGTTACCGCGGGTAACACCGCGCGTGATAATTAAAAATCGATCAACAACAATAATTCGTTTGGGTTTAAAAAATGTAAACGATTATTAATGAATTTATCTTCCATCGCCATTGTCGTCCGCTTATTATTATATTTTGTAAAATTAGAAAAAATGAAATAAACAACACGTTTAGTACACGACGATTAATAAATATTTCAAGTTTCAGCTCGACGCGTAATAATATTGTAATATTACGATTTTTTTTTTTTTTTTTTTTTTTTTTTTTAAACGCGCAATAATAATTTTATAAATCCTTTTCTCCAGTCGTGACGAAATACATCGTCAACGAGCGTATATTATACAGTATACGCGGGGCAAGAACGCCTAGAAAAATATTATTCACCAATATTATCTCATCGATTTAGGACTAGGTATTTAAAATACCGTGAAATACGCGCGACGCCTTAATAATATCGTCCAAATCACAGTACAAAGAGGAAATTTTTATATACAAAAATCGCTAGAATACTGCATTTCGTTATAACGTGTTATTCTCGTCGAATAATAATTATTCTTATTTTATTAGGTTTATTTAAGTATAATTTTAAAAGTCTTGTAAAATATTTACTACCTACCTCATGACTATATAATATGTAGGTACGCGTACCAATGCAGTTATAACTTTAAATCAAGTCACTGACCCAAAGTATTGATTGTTCCCAACAAGGCTGGGCATTAACGAGTCAAAAGTTAATTTTAATTAAATTAATTAACGCGTTATTATTTTTTTTTCAAATTAACTTTTAACTTGAAAAGTTACTTTTTATTAAACTTGACTACGTGTCAACTTTATACGTAGACTTTTTACAAAATATCCAAGTCAAATCGTATATATCTGTATAAAATTTAAGCTTTATATTATTATAAAAATAATTGTAATATGCGCCTATGTAGACACGTGTATTAGTGTTTTTATTTTATATAAATTGGATTATATAATAGGTATATTTTAGGCCCTACGATTACCTTGGCAGTTTTCACGTTCTTTTTTTTTTTTTTTCATTGATTATCAGAAATTTTTAACTTTTAACTAAATTAAGTCACTTTTTTAAAAAAAGTTAACTTTTAACATGTAAAGTTAACAAAAAAAAAAAAATTGCTTAATTTGAGTAAGTAATCGTTAACACAATATACTTGTCCAGCTTCGGTTCTCCCCAATAATATTATAACACACGGATTTATTATAACATATTCACGGCCGGCTCGAGATATTAAAGCGCCCTGGGCAAATTTCTATAGGACGCCCTTAAAAGACATACCTACACTACGCTAAATACTATAATTTTACACACGTTATCTGAAAACTACTTACAGGGCGCGCCCCGGGCAACCGCCCGTATCTTGGGCCGGACCTGCTGTATATATTAGTCGGATGGGGCTTACCGGTACGGTGAAATAGTCGGTCTTGTACGCGGCGTAGTCGTGCGCTGCTGCTGCTGCTGCTGTTGCGCCGTCGGTCCAGCGCGTGGCCCAGATCGCCAAAAACGACGTCAGGCACGACGCTACTGCAGTGGTAAACGACGGCGACATATTACAATAAATATATACGCCCTGTGCCCCGTTCTCGGTGCTGTTATTGCAGTTTTCTTCCGGAACCGATAAACTGTTGTTCGTCCGACGCGCAACGGCCGTTTCGGACGGGACGGTCGCGTTATTATTATCACCGAATTATTATTATTTGCCAATCGGACCGAAATCGTCTTGCCGCCGGTCCGGAGATTGTTGTTGCAGTAGGTTATACGTAATAACCGTAGTAGTAGTAGTAGTAGTAGTAACGAAATAAATATTGTTATCGAACACACATTAAGTGAAGAAAAAAAAAAATTCCTTTGAAAGAAAAAAAAAAAACCGCTCGCACAAAACGTTATTATCGATAATAATATTAATAATAGAAGAAACCCGTACCCTACTGGCTGTACGCCGCCGCCGACTCGTTTGCACTTTGACACATAGGTAAATAATATTACGAAAGCGATACGCGCGAGCTATTACCATTGATTTTACAATATTGTAGTGTATCTATAGAGCACTATAAAATCAATGCTATCAATGCACTCTCATCTCGTTGCATTGTGTTATTATACCATCACCATTTCCGTAGTAGGTATAGTAGTTCCAATATTAATTCGCGAAACGACGCGTTGAATATTTTTTAAAAATTTTGATTGTGGGGATTGAAAGCGGGTATTTTCTATCTTTGTCTTACACACGTGAAACATAGCAAAACAGACGTTTCGTTCGTCCAACGTACCGATCGATCTATTGGTGCGATAAGAAATTTGAAAACAGATTTGAATTCCTCGTGAATTTTACTACAAAACGACTTTCCCACTTTTTTCATTTTTTTTTTTTCATAAACCCTTAAAAAAATTAACCGAACAAATTAAAAAAAAAAAATGGTTAATAATTCATTTTTGAAGGTCTTAAAAAAAAGAAATGAAAAAAATCGTTTTGTAGTAAAATTCACGAGGAATTCAAATCCGTTTTCAAATTTCTTATCGCACCAATAGATCGATCGGTAGGTACGTTGGAAGTACGAAACGTCTATTTTGCTATGTTTCATGTGTGTAAGACATGAAAGAGAGAAAATACCCGCTTTTAATACGAGGGGAACGAGCGCGGAAAGGAACCTAAAATCCGGACGCGCTCAGGAGGACAAAGTGTACAGACCCAATTGGTATAAAAAAAATAATACAAAACGAATTGTTTTCCCTACTCGGACGCGGCAATTTGTATTAATTTTTTTCTGCGGGGATCGAAAGCGGGCGTCTTCTTTTTTTTGTCTCGTCACACAAGAAACACAGCAAAACAGACGTTTCCCACTCCCAACCTACCCCGACCGATCTATAGTGGTGCGATAAAAAAATTTGAAAATACGATTTGAATTCTTTGTGAAGTCTACTACTCGAGATCGACTCTCGCACGTTTCTAATTTTTTATTTTTTTTTTCATAAATCCTTAAAAAAAACCAACTGAACCGATTTAATAAATAGTTCTTAAGACAGAAAAAATTTCGGAGTCGTTCTATTAGTAGACGAAGAGAGAAAACGCCCGCTTTTAATCCCATTACGATACTGTTTCACGCTTGACCGTTTTCGACAAGAATTCAAAAACTAAAATACAATTACTGTTCACAGATTAGCTCGAACAAAAGTCATAGGCACGAGCAGAAAATAAGTCTATTTATAATATATACATATATATATTTTTTGAACACGCGATTCCGCAAATAGAAGCAAAAAAATATATAATCATCTTGGGTAGGAAATCAAAATTAATAACGTTTATGAAAACGAATAATAATAATAATAATGGTATATACATAAGTAAATGTATATAATGTAAATATATTTTTATAATACTTTTATTGTAAATAAAAATTAACAATTTATAAAATATATGACACCGTTGGACAACTTACAATAATTTTATAATATAATATTTGAATAATATAATAATAATTTCGCTAAGATAAAAAAAAAAAAATTATAATAATCAATGGTATTTAAACGTATAACACTGTCATCGTTGTCGCCGGTCTATACGATAAGTCTGATTAATTGAAAAAAAAAAAAACACAAAGTTTAGACAATTTTTTTCCCCCGCCCTATAATCACTACTTTACAGCATTATATTTATGAAAAATATATATATATATTTATCTATGTATAAAATAAAGATAAAAGTTAAATAAATGGTCGATTTGGTGTGACGAGTTCAATAGATGGAGGGGGGACAAGCGAACAAATTCAGAAAAAAGGACGTAGCGTGTGTTTGATTTCGTCTTGTGCGAAATCGGTCGATTAGTTTTTTTTTTTTAAGCACATACAGTTTTTTTAGAAAAACAATATTAAATCAATTTTGTATGTACATGACAGAAATATAAACTAAAATTAATTTAAAAAATAAATTAGTAATAAAAAATAAAAATATTTATATATACTATATAATTGTTACAAAATTATAATTATTTATACAAAATAAAACGTTATCGGCTAACATATAACAATATGGCGGTAAAATGATTTATCCACAATTATTGAATAATAATAATAATAATAATAATAAAAATATTGATGTGTATGTGATGAAAGACGAATATAATTATTGTGTGTATGCAGTGGCACCGATCCGTTTTTAAACCCCTGGGTTAAAACACTTTTATAGATACCTACCTACACCAGGGTGTTCTAAAAATCAACAATTTTAAAATATTACATTTAATTTGATTAAATATAAATATTTTTTTCATACTGTCTGCCTTCATAGACACCCACCATCCCACCATGTAATTCCTATTGACACTCGTGTTCGGCACCACTTTTTGTGTATGACTAAATTCTTGATATATATAAATAAATAAATATATATATATGAGGAGACGAAGGAAATACATTTTTTAAAATATAATTTAAGTCTAAGGAAATCTGTGCATGATTCCATATCTTATTAACAGTATCATTTTTACTGGAATTTTTTTTCTTCTAATAACACACTATCCTACTGCAGAAAATTACTACAGTATAGCCGGTGGAAAGTGCCTAGAGTGGCGATTTTTTTTTAAAATTTACACAAACTATCATTGCGTCAAAAATCATTTTCAAATTCTTACTTATAAATGCTACAAAATATTCGAACATTACAAATTAAAATAAATTTCAATTATGATAGCAATTAATGTGTATAGTAATTTGGTATACAAGTAAAAAAAATAAAAAATTCAAGTTGCTTTCATAAACGCAAAACTACTGATTACATAAAATTTTCATTTTTCGTACTGTATAAGACAACAGTGGATAGGTAACATTTTGTTTGTTTTAATGGTCAATAAAAAGCAACCATAAGGAAAATATTTAAAAACTTATGTAAAAAAATACAAAATTTTAAAAACCATTTGGAAATGACAACAGCAATCATTCAAGACATTACGAAGAATAAGAAAATAAGTGTTACCCAATGAAATTTAGAATTTGTATCAACAATTTTTTCTTTTTGGTTTCGAACAAATTAGTATTACTATTTTATATTTTTAGTATCATGTATGGCAGTAGTGGACGTGTAACTCAATTATCAATCAAGTCTTTGGTTAAAAACTCTATTATCGTCGATCACGGTAAGTGTTTAAAATAAAAATTTTATTCCAAATTTAAGAAATAATTATATTATAAATATACATACATTTTTAAAAATAATAATAATACTTAAATAAAATAATATAAAAGAAGATTATGAACAATATTGAACTTTGAAGACTAGAAGATTAAAAATAAATAATAGGGTATAAAAAAAAGAAATTTCATGAAGAACTGTAGACGGAATATATAAAATCGAGATTATCATTTAGGAGTACACTTGCTGTTGGAATGGACTTTATAGATATTGGTTCATTAAATGTAATTGGTAATTACAATAAAATGTAACCAAAATATGGAATGCATAATTGCTTGTAATAAATATATATATATATATATATATAAATAAAAAGAAACTGGTAAGGGTCCTAAGTACTTGTTTGATTATGTTTTTGTTACTATTAATATTAATTTCTAATTGAAATAACATTCAATTTACATCAAACTCTCGTTACAAGTTCCATGATTTTTTGTATTTCCTTCTCCATCTCCATTCGCTTTTCCGTTTCTATGTCCAATTTTGTTGACAATTTGTTGATTAAACTACTTTGTAGTTGAACGGTAGATTCCAACTGTTTTACCTAATAAGCAGTCATACACAAGATATTTAAAATATAAATCTCAAGAAAAATTGCTTTTAAATAAAATTATTTACTTTTTCGCTTAACACCGTTATCAAACTTTTCTCTACTAATGATATGGACGGACTTAAGTCGGCCGAAACAAGTGCAACAGGACTAGTTGGTGTGCTGACCGTGACCGATTCAGGCGTAGTTAGTGGAGGCACATAACCAGGAGGTTTAAAGACGACACCGCCTACGCCCACCGAAGTCAATCCCGACTTAGACGTGACTGTAGTTGTTTCTGAACTCTCTGATGTTATGGTAGTTGTAGACGGACTAATCATTACTCGTGTTCTACCACCTCCTGAATAATAATAATAATAATATGTATATAAACGTTGATAAAAATTTTATAACCAAGTTCTCAGATTTATATGCTACACTACTGTCTTCAATGTTGCATTTATTACATAAGCATTCACTTAAAAGCAGGACCTTTTTATACAACTGTCCCCAAAAATATATAACAGATATTAAATTACCGGGTGTAAAAAAACGATCAAAATGTTAGAAATAAAAATAGCATATTATTTTTATCACAAAACAAATGTCTCTTCATTTGGTCATTTGTTAGACTTTCTAAAAGTAATAAATGAAATGCAATATTTAATTCGTATTTAATTATACAAACATACACACCTGTTACTGAATTAGTAGTGGTCGATTTTTTTGCCTGGTTCATCTTTAATTCTTGAACCCACGGGGCTTTTTCTTTGTCTACTCCGGGTATACCGTTTATTGGTGGAGAATCCAAAGTAGGGTCATCTTCACTGGGCACGCTGAATGCTGCAGAAGGCGGTCTCCTTTTGGGTGCTTTAGCTCGAGACGCTGTTGGATGACTAAGCATGGCAGTCCTCTCTATTTGATCAAAATCAGGACTCTTGGATTCAGAAGCATCGTGCTGAGCAAACCAAATATGACGCACAACTAATTAGAATATACTAGAGTATGCCATATGAAAAAAATTAATTATGTACATACATTTGTAAATACTAATGATGAAGGAGACGATTCTGGAACAGATGATGGTGTTACGTGATACGAAGATTTACTCATACATGAACCATCCAGTGAATCGGACGGTTTCTTTATGGAGCCAACAGACTCTGAACGTTTTACAGCTATTGAGCCGTATTGTTTAGAATCGCTCATTTCTGTTGATATTTGCTTTAGTTTGTCGGCAGAATTTTGTTCAGCGTTCAACATCGATTTAATGCCACTGAGGGTTTTGGATATGGAAGACGACGTGGACATACTTTTAACAGTCGGTGGTTTTTTGGTAGTTGGTGGTGGCAGTGCTGGTTTTTTACTCACTGTTGGTCCCAAAGATTTATTTTCCATTTGGCTCTGAAAGACCTTACGTAGAGAAGCCGTTGTGCCGCTACGTGGACTACTGGCAGACTTTTCAGATTTAGTTGCCAACTGAATAAACAACAAAAAACACATGTACCAAATTACTGTATCGATAAAAATAAAAAAAACCCGAAAATTACCTCGTCTTGGTTCATTAATTGAACAAAATTGTCAGGAAACACGCCTATTTTTCCTTTGAGTTCTCCTTTCCACCAGCCTTTATCTTCTACATCACGTGATAAAATTGTAACAATATCGCCTTCAATTAAAGTTAGTTCATCACTATTAACTGCTTCGTATGGGAAGAGTGCAACACAAAC
Source organism: Slavum lentiscoides (assembly GCA_032441835.1). NCBI lineage: Eukaryota > Metazoa > Arthropoda > Insecta > Hemiptera > Aphididae > Slavum > Slavum lentiscoides. The sequence continues at coordinate 2,726,719 of CM063713.1, forward strand.
TTCTTTAACTGTTTCAAATTAAAAAATTTTTTAAATTAAAGTTTAAAATATATGATTGTGTTGGTAAACAGTTAATTTGTTTAGACATATTTCCTTTCAATAATTTCATCATTTAATTGTAGTCATTCAGAAATGTGTGTCAATTGGATAATAATTGTTGTTAGTAATAATGACAGTTAAATAGTACCCACATAATTTTATTGACCTTTACAGAGCATGCAAGTTAATTTAAATTGTTCAATTGTTTAATTAATTAAAGTTTAAGTACATATGTATATATTAAAACATTTCCATTAAAATAAATAATACAAAATAATAAAATATGTAATAAAATGTGCGTTTAGAATTGATTATATTAGGTATATGTACATTGGAATATACAAGACAATTTTTGTTTGACAGATTTCATCATTAAACAATGATTTCGAAGTTGGTTATTCTCGTAAAGTTAATAAATAATGTTATATTTTATAATATAAAGAAGAAATAACAAAATTCTTACGCAGAATTTTTTTTTTAAAAGTATGAAACGATCATGGACATAAACTTGAATATGGAATAACGGGAATATTACTAAAACAATGCAATTTATATGAATACAAATTATACCAATGATGTTTCTTTTAAATGAATGACAGAGAAGTAATATCGAATTTGTATGCTTTAATCAACTCCATATGCATGGAATGATATGACCGTACTATTTATTATTATTTATCATTTAGTGGTAAAATGTTAAATTAAACTTTTATATTTTGTTTTTGACGGTTTAATTTAACATTATGACATTTTAAATTCATAAGTTTACCTGGTTTTGGAGGTAGAACTGGAGCATTGGCTTCTGTATTATCTACAGTTTTGGTCGGTTCCATAATAGATTTTTCTAAATAATATATAAAAGTATTTATTAGAATTTGAAATGTAAACAGAGTTAAATTGTTGATATTTAAAAAAAAACTATAATTACCTTTTTTAATACTTTCTTCTTTTTTTAGAGATCCAATAGACGTTTTAGAGTCACTTCTACTGACACTCTTAGAATCGGATATTTCAGTGACGTAGTTGGACGGAAATACACCAATCTAAAATGAAAATAAAAACTGTACATCACTAAAATATTTGAGTAAGAATTAATTAATAATGAGATTATTATTTTTAAATGGCAGAAACCAATAATATCAAAGTATTTAAAAGATATATATATATATATATTTTTTTCAATTATAGGTTATTAAAAGATAGTGTTTATCCCTCTTCTAAATGTTTGCATAAAAATATTTTTAAAAGAATTCTACAATTTAACTAAAATAATTTTCTCATCATAAAAAAGTGATATGTATTTTAATCAGATTACATTCAATTTATTAGTACTTTTCAATTCAATAGTTTAGTAAAAATAATAAAAACTCCACCAATATGTGAAAAGAGTGAATTTATTATGTATGTTTTAGAAAAGAAACATTACTTATTTATACAGTGTAAGAATACAGAGTAAAATCAATTTTTGTAATAATTAATAACTACAACAGCATACAAACAACACAATCAAATTATATCATTTATTGACAGACACATTTCGATATCATAAGAGATAACCAAACAAAGACTATATCAATAATATCATAAAACTTCAAAATATAAATTTGTAAAGTGTATGGGGTTACATTTATTGAGTTCAAATTCTGAATTGGCAATGTTTATGTATCGAAACTGTTACTTACACGACATAAATTCGTAATTTATAAATATCTGATAGTTAAATTGCAATTTATACGAATTAATAATTATTTTAACTACCTAATACTTATCAAAAATATACTTTTGAGACATTATTTCCATCGGTTTGTGAGGTAACACACAGATAAAAATCTTATAGGTACTCGCGATAGACAAAATATAGTACTCTGAATATAATTACCACAGTAATTTTCTAAGACTTTAAACAGTCATTTCTCTAAAAAAAAAAATGATTTGTTTCCTACATTTTATTACGTCTCGTTTAACAATGGTATGTTTGTGTTTGATAAAATAATTGTCCTAATCTTTATTTTAGCAGATAAATAAGAGTTTTGATAATATTTTCAGTAATCTAAAACACACCAATTATCTTAATGGTGCGGGATTAAAGCTGCATGTTATTATTGTGGAAACGAAAGAATACAAATTTAGTCATAGTAACAACATTACCATACCAAATGTATAAGTGTACATCGAACAACATCGGAGCTTCAAATAAAAATATTTTTTATTTTACTGACGACTAAACACTATTAACAAGCAAAGAACGAGGTAGGTGATAAAAAACACGACTGAAATTAATGTGTATCAACAAGTGGACCGTAAGTACTAATGTTATTTTGTGTTTCCATAATAACGGAGACAATTAAATGCGAAAAAAGTTGGGGAACAAAAATGACATTCTCACATATTATACAATTTATACGATAGATAGGGGTGACGCGCAGATGATTTTTACAACTAAAATGAATGTTTTATGGAAAACAAAAATTATTATTAAAAAAAAAAAAAATCATCTGACGTTTTAATTCAATGACAATGTCGCGCGGAGTTAATATGGTGGGTACTCACTTCGTTTTTAAGCTCTCCTTTCCACCAACCTTCTTCGACTTCACCGAGCACTTCGATCACGTCGTCGATGTTCAATTCCAATTCGTCTCTGTTGGCCGGCTTGTAACTGAACAGCACCTTGCACTTCCTTGGGTTTTCTAGGCGGAGAACATTTGTGTCGTGAGCGAAACGCGTAATTATTTATTATTAGGTAAAAACGAAACGACTTACTCTTTCGCAGAACGACACTACCCGAAGTGTGAAGGATCTGCAAAAAAAAAAAAAAAATTATAAATTATAACAGGCACTCATTATTTACGGACAGAATACCTTGACAAAGTTATCGGGGAACATTCCTTTCTTGCCGTCTTTGTACCCTTCCATCCACCCGTCGGGCATTGGTTTGACGTCGGTGATCACGTCGCCTTTCTTCAACGTCAACTCGTCCGGCTCCCGGGCCGCGTAGTCGAACTGGGCCACGGCTTCTGCGCGCGCCGACGCCGAACAACAACACACGAAAACATTAGCGGTCCGATCCCGTGACAAACGGAACGAGCCCGAGCAAAAGCGGCAGGCACGATATATACGATATCGTTTTTGAAAAACGTGCCGGTACCCGAGTAAACGAGTGCAGTACGCGGCACGTTACTTACCCATCGTTCGACGGCTGCTGTACGACGCGACGGCCGACGGTGTTTTTCATCTGTCCGAACGGCCACAGCAACAACGGCTGCGGCGGCGGTGGCAGCAACAGCGGCGGTGGCGCCGACGACGGCACGTCATGTCCAGCAGCAGCAGCAGCAGCGACGAGTCCGATCGCGAATATTACCGCCAAGTAATAAAATTAACGTTTCGCGAATACCCGTCCCCCCGCGGGGAATTTGTGTGTGTGTGTGTGTGACAGTGTACGCGCTCGGTCTGCTACGACGATGACATCATCGTATCCATAAATAATACGAGACGATTTTTTTTTTTTTTTTAAAAATATAAATTATGAATTGCAGTACACGCACACACACGACGAGGAGAGGAAGAAAAAAAAAAGGACGATTTCCACGTATCTTAGAGCGTGATTTTTTTTTTGTTGTTTATCACCACACGTCTAATCACACGGCGTGTTATCGCCCGGCGGCGGTAATAACGTGACGACGAAAAGCACGAAAAAAAAAAAACACACACACCGCTACGACGGACGCGCCTTTTTTTGCAGTAGCGCAGGTAAATCGCGCGCCACGTTTTACGACGGACGGCTCTCGGTAAGAGACGCCCGGACAACGGCGCGCGCGACGTGTCTATTATAGAAAATAATCGCCGTCGACTCCGTTCCCCGACCAAAACCACGACGCGCCGACAGCAACGGACGCGACCGACTGCCGCCGCCGCCGCCGCGTTCCACACGAAGCCCGTCGAGTGCCGACGCGGTAAAGTCGAACGATACGTCGTTTACCACCGCGGTACGCCCGGTACCGCGATATTTTATTATTATTATTATTATTATAATAATTTTTATTACGATATTATTTAGTCGGTCGCGACGACGTGTAGCCACATGGAGGACGCGAATTTTTCCCGTCTCCCCCGACGCGGACGGCACCGTTTTCTCCGCGATAACGGTAAAAATCGTCGCGGGGCGGAACGCGTTGCCACGCGCCGCGTTTCGTCCGGTTTACACCGGGTCGGGGCACGTTCGTCGTAATAAGCGAATAAGCTCGGCTGCCGTTCTCGAAGACTCTAAAATTGTTTTTTTTTTTTCAATATAAATTTCTCCCATTTCACACACACACACACACACACCGTAATTCGTCATAAAACAATCGTTAGAAAAAAAAAAAAAACTAGTACCTACTGTGATCATATACCTGTATAGCGTTTCTATTCTTTACTTGTTGATCGCGCGCATCATTTCCTACGCCTCTTCTACGTCTTGCAAGTTGCAAGCCAACTATATATATCTACATTAAACAATTCGATAAAAACAGTAGATACAGATTAAATTGAACAATATACTCGCGAATGTATTGAATAATTGAACGGAAGAGTTTATGTAGAGACGTGATTTGTCCACTGCTGCAGGTGCTCATGAAAACGTAGAAGGACAAATTAGTTTCGTTTTCGTTTTCTGATAGATACCTACATACCTATATATAAAATGACGCGTAAAACGCGAATGTATTTTTTTCTTTCTGCAGTTCAAAAACGTAAGAGAGTGAAAATAACGAGTCTCTTTAGACCGCGGTCCTCCAGTGATATCGGCGTTATACGTTTAGAAAAATTAAAAGAGCGACGCTGCACAGTGTTCCAAAAAGGATTTTTAGCAGGACAAAATTATTTTATTTTTCGGATGTTTAGGTATATAGTTCATTTTTCAAACTCGGTTTTTACATTGTGCATTCATAAAGTCCTTAAACCAATTTCTGAATTCCGACGATACGTATTTTTTTTTTTTAATTAAAATTTTTTTCTCGACGCCGACATTTTTCTCATTTCTAAGTACCTACTCCGTTCGTCCTGCACGTATTCGAACAATTTCAAGCACTGATCACAAAAGAAAACGCAATATATATATTATCGAAAAAACTCCGAGTATAACATATACCTATATAAATATAGGTACTTTTGATTAATATGCAACTATGTAAGTCGAAATGTGAAAAAAATTTTTTTTTACATCATAATATTTTTGCGTAATTTTTTTTTTTTACAGGAACGCGAGTGATCAGACCCGCGAAATTTTTTTTTTGCGTACCTCCAACGTAATATTTAACTATGTTTTTCATATACATAGGTACTCATATATATATAGTGACGGTTCATGAAAAATATTAAATAAATTTCGCACTAAATATTAATAATACGATTAAATATAAGTACCCTATAATATACATAGATATATTTATAATATATAATAAAAACGAATTTTTATCGGTTTTATCATGTTCGTATTTTTTTTTTTTTTATAGCGGCCATATATATTAATTTGTACGTAATAAAAAAAAAGGTGAACTAAAAAATAGGTTGGACTAAACTGCAGTTTCGTGAAGTATTCGAATATATATTAAGTGTATATTCTAAACACTTGTTGATTTTTGTTTCAGAATATGTATATATATTTTTTTTTAATCCAATACGTATTATAACACATAAAAAAACAAATTATAGAAGTTACAGAGGTGGAAAATCTAAGATATACAAAACATTTTTTTTGAAAACATAAAAAAAACGCGTAGTATTCGAAAATACGTTTAGAATAATAGTTTTACATTTAATTCTATGAATATATACGGCTTTTCGATTGGTACGCATTCTATATAAATAATTTTTTTCTCAGTTTATTGTGGAATTTCTAATATAATGCACGTATATTCTTGAAAACGCGCGTATTTATAATATATATATATATATATATATATATATATATAGTAATTCACTGCTACATCGTTTTGATGGAATCGCTATTGCACATCATCTGCACACATTATTTTTTAAATATGTAGTTATTTTCGACGATTTATATATTATAGGAATATATATATATATATATATATATATATATATGATGGGTGATTACCATAGGCGGAGCCAGCTTTGATGTTCAGGGGGTGCAAATATTTCTGGAGATTTCCCCTCCCCCCTCCATAATAAATATTATATTTAATAGTACAAATAACAACATAAAATTATTTTTAAAAAAAAACTACAAATAGCCAGGATACCTATATTTTATAATACACAACAACTTTAAATATACATATACATTTTATATATATACATAAACATACTATTATATTATTATATATATATATATATATATATATATATATATTTAAATATATATAAAACAATATTAGTTTCACAGTATCATCCGGCGTTTGTGCTCAACCTTGGTTTTAAAATCATCAATCACAGCATCTGTATCAATTTTCACTGCCAATTCTTGTTCTACACTGAGAAGCATCAATGTGTTTAATCTATCTTGTGTCATTGTTATTCGAAGTTTGGATTTTACATTAGACAATTTCGAAAAAGACCTCTCACACGTACAACTAGTGACTGGTATAATCACAAACTATATTGCAGTTTTGACATGTAAATATCATAATATTGTTATAGACTGTTGTTTTTATTATTTGCAAAGATAGATGCAATTAAAAAAAAAATTTTTACCTATACGTTTAGGGGGTGCCACCGCATACCCTGCACACCCCCTGGCTCCGCCTATGGTGATTACTGTTGGTCACTTCACCGAGAACAAGAAAATGCATCACACCGGAGAAAAAGCTGTACAAGAAACTTTACAAACAAAAGGGAAAGGAAATACAAAAAAATAAACACCTAAAATACTCGCATTGTAGTAATTTTGTTATTATCGTAAAAGTAAATATTGTAATCAAATAAAAAAACACTATGATTTTTGAATTTTTATAAATCAATTTTCTCTATTTTGAAATATACATATAATTAATGTCATATTGCGAGAAAATTGTGGGTGACAAAAAAAAAACTAATACTAAATTCGAATTCAGCACCCAAAAAATACATAAAATTTAGGTGGATTGGTTTAAAAAGTTTTTACAAACATTTTTTTTTGTTGGCCTGTGTTATTGTTAATTGTTATTGTACACACGTACGGCGTAAGAGATGTGCTTTATGCCTGTTCATTATGTTTTTGTGTGTGTTTTTTTTGTGCATTTTTTTTCTGTTTTGTGCTAGCCCCGGGGCCGGAAACGAGCCGGAACGCTCTTTATACACTGCGAACGTTCCTCGCCTAGAGTCGATTTCCGGACGGCGAAAACGACGCCGCCTCGACCTTTTAACGCGTTTACCACTATATTATTATACATATTTATTATGTTACTGCATCGAATACACAATATATGTATATAGAGTATAGACGTAGCTGGTTAAGGGAGAGGTTTTGGGAAGTTTCGAACAGCTTTTGGAGGGGTAGGGGAAAATTACACATTTCACTGGATAAAATTTACTATTTTATGTACGTTTTGTGTAACATATTAGCTCACGTTCGAACGGAGTCTGCAGTGGAATAAGAGTGAAAGAGAAAATTAATCTGAATTGGCACTCTCTGTCCCGTGTACTCGCGGGCGTTAGCTTTTCTGTTCGACATTTATTATTAGAAATGTCGAGTTTTTATCATTTTTTTTTTTTTTAAATTTTACTTTCGGTAATAATTAAGGGTACACCGCATACACACGTTATAAAGACGTTTTCGTAATGTTGCAAAGGAATTTTGCGGAAAATTTTGCTATTAAATGAACTTTATTATCCTACTCGTATACGAAATATTGTTCGAGTCTGTGTGCTCTAATATAAGTCCGCGGATAAATCGTCAAAGTTATACGGTGGAAATATCGGTTTAAAACGCGAATTCTCCTATACGAAATTCCATCGCGTTCTATATTTTCTATCGAGGCCAAATTGAATTTAGCCCAAATCTATAAAATTTGTAAATTCAAAAACCACGTTTCTCTTGTTACTCTTGTAAATCGCGGTATTCGTTCGAGTACATATTGTATTAAAAAAAAAAAAAAAAAAATTGAAATTAAAAGTTTCTAATATACTCGTCGTATTGATTGGTCTTTTTTTCTCTCTAGAGTGTTACTAGTGAATAAAGAATATAAAATAATATGTAAGCGCGTTAATCAATACTTTTGTATATTTTAAAAACTGCAGCGTATATAGCTCGTATATAAGTGTTTGAATCGATATATTATATGCACAGCGAGACACATTACAATAATTATTATATACAAACACTTGATTGAATTTCATGTCGTCTAGAAAAATCAATAAAACATATTCGTTAACACAATATTGTATATCGCGTTTCATTTTTCGTATAATAGTAGTAATATGTATGTGCACACACGCGCTTACTATACAGTACTACGAATTTCCTTTTAGAATTTTACTTCTAAATATTATTAATAAATATAATTAAAAAAAAAATTTTTTTTTTTGTCTTATACCAGTCTAAATTTTAGAACACCCCGAGTTTTTTTTTTTAGTTTTATTATTAAACCGTAAAACGAGACGACTGACTTGTTTTCGAATAATTATTATATTAACGCAACCGCACACAAACAATACGGTACAATGTTTACGTATACGAACAGATGGAATTTCATAATTTTTTTATTTTCTTTCCGTGACATGACGCAACACAAACACATTATAACTCCTCGAATACATACGAACGAGTAAAATAATTAATTCAGATACCCAGCTGGTTCTTTATTTAACGAGTTTTTTGACTTTCAAACGTAGTTTTATTGAGCGTAAAAAGAAAAAAATTGCACGAAACTGTGGAATCCGACACACTCGATTTTTATGAAATCGTATTTCGTTTTTTCTCATTTTTTTTCTATAATCTCAAAAGTATTAACGCGGAACACTTGGCATTTTTACGGCGACCCGTCGTAGACATTTTCCCATATTTTAAACATATATATTTTATTGATTGTTTAGTCGCGAGAAAAACGTATATACTTATAATGATTTTAATTTGAATATTTCTGTTAAATCGAGCAAATATACGTATAAAAAGAGCACTTATCAAATACTCTAAATTAGCAAAATATTAAATGTGGCGAAAAAGTGTAGTTTCTGATTCACAGGAGAAAAAAAAATGGAAAAATATTGCGTTTCGTTTAGACTGGTCTACAGTAGGTTATTATAGTGAAGAAAAAAAAATTGTAATAATAATATATTACGCGAATTCTACAAGTTTCGAGCACTGAATTTTTTATGATATTTCCTCGTACATACCCGCCCCGAACACAAATATCGAACGCACATATGTACACTGTATGTGTACACATTGTGTGTAGGTAAATAATTTAAATAATTGTGTTGAGTTCGCATATGTATATGTTATATATTCGTATTATAACCGCATGAACTCTTCTGTGTATGTATACACAGACATGACACACTAGGATTAGGTCAATTGAATTAACTTTGACCGTTTGTCATCGCAATACAACAGCAGCAGCAGCAGCAGCAGCAGCAGCAGCAGCAAAAGACTTTTCATAGTATTTCATACTAAATAATATTTAATATTCGTTTAAATATTAAATATTATTAAATGCGTGTAGATAACGCGTAGTACAGAATATACAAACGCACTACATGCTGTAGAGAAAGCGAAATCAGTGAGCCTAAAAATAAACTAAGAAAAGACAAAAGCGATGGAATATTACTTTCAAATGAAGACGATACGTGTAGAAGTCGGAGAATATGTTTTTGGAAATGTTAAGCTTTTCAAATATCTGCAGGAACGACTATTATCACCAACGACAATGACTGGAGTCTCGAAGTAACAAGTCGTACACACTGCAAAGCAGATATATTCGTTTTCCGGAAATATTTTAAATCAAAATTATTTTTAAGAGAAGTAAGGCCATATAGTGAGACCTACAGTTAGCTGTGGATGCGGATGTGTGGCACGCAAATCTACGATTAGAGGAAAAACTATTATCCTTCGAAAATAATAGGTACACTAAGAAAGACACGTGGAATTAAATTCATGGCGCAGAAGAAAAATGCTGCGGAGTTGAGAGAAATTACGAAATGATCATTATTAATAAACTACATTAGAGACCAAAGACTCCTGTATCGGTTTGGGAACGCCGCACGAAAATAAGAGCAGCAATCGAATGGAAACATACGGTAAAAAGGCCTAGAGGAAGACCGACGAAACGATGGATAAATGGAGTACGGAAAGATTTAGAAACGCTGGACCAGTTTGGAAGATAGGATCCAGAATCGAAACGACTGGATAACAGTGACGGCGGTGAATAAAATTCGTATAGGATTATGAAGCCAAAGAAGGTGAAGAAGAAAAAATATTGTATACACTCAGGTACAATAAGGACGTTTATAAGTAAGACGATTAAAAAAAATATTTTTTTATTACCTACCGTCACGGAGTGTAACATGTGTAGACATGTAGTAAGAATGATAATTAGCAAAAAAATGTTTACGGTATTCCGTTTAAATAGAGAAAATTAAAACGAGTATACATCAAATTATGGTCATCAACTAGTATACATAAGTCAATATAGTTAACTTAATTACTCAACTATATTATAGTTAATTTAGTATAATGTTAACTTATTAAACTGTCATATATTATATCATATTAATATCATCCTATTAGTCTAAAATTTTCTAATTACTCTCCACGCTTAGCTTAAAAAGATATTAGGTATTATAACTCATCTTAAATTTTTTTGTCCAGTAAGTACAAGAGTAATTATTACATCATCAATCACTATAACACATCTGATCACGGTGAATATATTCGTTAATCATAAATCAAATTTTTATAATAATTAATGAGACAACTTTTATAAAAGAAGTATTCGAATAGGTTATTAATTATTATATATTAAATACATTTTTTGAAAGATTTTTTCGGTATGGTTATTTAAGTGTTTTTTTTTTTTTTATAAAAAGTAATTTATTCTTTTTTTTTTTATAATATATACTTTCGACGGAGTTTCTAACATTAACGTCCGGTGTTTAAATCGACCGACATTTTTTTCGATAAATAAATACATATTTTTTGTTTTCGGATAACACGTTTCTATCATCACTCACTATTTTTATATATTACGTATTGCCAAATTCTAAATCTGCCCGAGCTCGAGAAATATTAAACGTCTTCGTTCGTTTATATATAATGATATTATAATATATATTCGACGAACGGTTGTAGCAATACACAGTTATCGCACCTATTGGCTATTTAACATATATATATAATATCGACTACAACACGTCATGTTTAACCTACACGTGCGAAATTTGAACTGCAGATATTCGTTTGATATACAGGGAAATTCAAATGTCTTGGTGCCATGTAGAAAACTGATTTTAATAATTTACAAACGAAACTACGAGGGGTGAGATGACGAACTGTAAAAATGTTTGAATACGACGCGTGTTACGAGTGTACCGGGACGGTGTTTCACGACAAATCGAGTGCAGATAATCACGCGAAATATTTAACTGCTTTTGTGTACTATACAATAATATAGGTACTTGCTGTTTTCTGGCAGGCGAATTATTCGGCAAATTACCCGTTAAACTAACTGGTAAATACTGCGAGTATATATTTTTTTCTTTGGGACGCAATAGCAGCGTGTGTGGGTGTCAACTTTGATTAAAAATACATTTCGAGAACTAGGTATATAAATATAGGTGACAAGTTGCCCGTTCAACAAATAATATTGGGGCAAGTATATTATTTAAAGTAATTTATTGTTTGAAATATACGGAAAAAAGTGTAATATGCAATAGTAGTTTCTTCTTATACACACTTGGAAAATATCCAGTTGATTTTGAAAATTGATTGGAATTCGCGAGTAGTTACGCTTTACCATAAACCGTATAGGGTTTTAAGTAGCGAGTAGTTATCAATATTTATTTCATTACTCGGTCAAATAATAATAAATGAATTGAAAACAAGATTTGATCAAAGGTCGAAAGGAATCATTCCGCTAGAAGGAGGATTGATTCCGTCACGCTTTCATAATATATTTATAACTGTTTTATGTGCTTCGAAAATATACGAAAATGATCTTTCGTTAAACGCATTTGTCACGCATTATCAACGAAGAACAAATCGGAAGCCGCTATCTTACTGTTCGGATACTGCAGTGTCTTATAAAAAGTTATTTTTACAAATACCTAATCGCTATTCGTTTTGCGATTACAGCTACCCCGGAAAGCAATTTTTCTTCTTTAAAACAAATTTTTTTTTTTTTACAGAAGTCGTTTCAAAAAGCGTGAAATCGTTGAGGATTACGAAAAAATATAAAGATTGTACAACTCTCAGATCGGTCGGAGTAGTTTCGATACACGCATGTATTTCAATTATTACGTAAAATATTTTTACATTTAAAACAATCAGGACAAATTAATATATTTGTTTTTTCTTTCTAAATTACGCGTTATTATTATTAAATCATGTTTAACGAATTATAATCGAATTCGAATTAAAAACACGATCGTATACTATTTATTAAATTATAAATTCAATGTATTTTGTGCGGTAATATTTTAGATAGCGTTATTCTTGTAAATCTCGGATACGTCACTGTTTCTGTTTTTTATTTTTTAATACGCGAATTTTTTTTTTTTTTTAAACAATCTGACGAGGACTTTTGAATCGCCCTGTATACACGTAGTCATCATAATATTATGTTTGGCAGATAATCCGTGTGTGTGTGTGTGTGTGCTCGTGACGGATGAATCATAGCCGCGAGAATTCGAATATTAAATATTTTCGCGCCGTACAGTTACGCCCATGTGCCTCGAAAGTTTATGGATATTATTTTACGCGTTATGTGTGTGTGTGTGTGTGTGTATATTGTGATTGGGGTACTATTATATATTATTATACGTACATTATTTCGGTCGTTTTGCATAAATTCCACACCTGCGTAGGTAGTCCTATCTATACATGTAGGTTAATATATTTTGTACGATGACGTGTATATTTTTGTGTATATGGTAATTATCGGCAATTTGTTGAATAATATAAGCGTTCTGTTGTACAGTCCGTTTTATCGCTGTTCGATTCGACAAAGTATTATAAATATTATTTTTTAAATTGCGCTTATATATAGTGTCAATCTCTATAATATGTACGATACCTAAGATTACCGGGTAGAACGCTAATACGACGGGTTTAAATTTTGCAGAATAACGCAAAGTATTTCATTAAAATTTTTGCCTAACGAAAACAATTTTTTTTTTATTATTATTATTATTAACTATTATAATATTTACGAGTTACAACCATGACCATTTTGCATATTTTGTAAAATTGAAAACAAGAAACAAACCATTTTGGAAGATCATACGGCCTATTCGTCGTCTTCTGGACAACGTTAATATGGGTCGAATCAGTAAAGGGACGCCGCCATACTCACCTATAATCAGTGGCGTATTTACGGGGGGTCCAAGGGTACTGGACCCCCCCAAACCAAAAAATTATCCAAAGGTATTTTGTATTAAATACCTTATATCAATATATCTTGTTGGAATTTTCAAAAAAAAAAAAAATTTGGACCTCCCCCAGAAAAAAGTTGAAAATACGCCACTGCCTATAATGGGTAAAAGTATTAGGGACGCCACTCGCACTTAGCTGCTAGTTAACATTTTAAGTCAATATAAGTAATTTTAACTATTAATTATATTAATAAAACGGCGTGTATTAGTAATATTAATAAAACGTTTTTTTGTGCGTACTCACTATACACGCATGACACGTGCCTGACGGTATGGCTGGCAAAAAGCCACGCACGGCCGAATCGAATAATATATATATACGAGTATACGAGGAAATAAATGTCAAACGATTTTGTCCGCTCGTTTTTATTACTTTTATATAGACGTGTGTACGCTAAATATATATATATGTAATATTTACAGGCATATAGTTTGGACGAGAATAATGAAAGGTATTTGCCTATTTCTCTACAGGTCACAATGTCGTATAGTACATATATATATATATATATATATTATTTAATATAATATATTATATCAGAGACGAAAATTGTGTGTAGTACGACACGCACTTTGTGCAGTACGAAATGTTAAGTGTGTAGTGGCTCTGTTCTCTATATTATGGTATTTGTTTTTAATTTTACATTTTTTTATTAAATTATTTTATTTAAATATATTTTTAAAAAAATTCCAAGACGTATCATCGGCAAAATGTAAAATACCAACAACACGTTAACAACTATTGCGGGCTATCCTATATATTTCAAAGACGATAAAGATATACTTTTATTATCAAAGTTTGTACTGATAACGATTAATGTAACTGATATCAATTTTAGTGGTTATTTGAAAACAATTTTAATCCTCGGTACGTGCAAGGTTATTAATTATTACATTACATTGTATTTGTTTTAATTTAGGTACTCGTCTAATATGCTACTCACCGTGACTTCGTTGGTGTAGTATAATGTTACCTACCTGTAAATTGTTACTTACCAAAAAACTGTACGCGTATAGTATGCTATCCAGTGGCGTGGCGAAGGAGACTTTTTGCGGCAACCGCCCCTAGTAAAATTCCGGGGTGGGTGGGTGATACTGAGTAGATGCCTACATGTAAACTAATACAAATATAATATAAACTATGGATAAGTATTTTAATAAATAAGTACAATTTATAAATTATTTATTAAGAAACGTAATATAGGCAATTTCATTCACATGTTGTAACAGTAGTCGTATTTAATCTATATACCTATTGACATCATTGTTGGGTCCCAACAGGTACTATCAACATTTGTCCGTTGACGGAACGTTTTATTTATCGGTGTCTGATGTGTAGTCGCGAAATCATACGTTGTCGGTTTCACGCTATCCGTTTTATTTGACGAACTTATATTAATAATCCTTTTTCTATGATACGAGTATATAAAATCCTATAAGGCGGCTATATATATATATTCAATTTAGGTTTAAAAATAGGTCGTTTTAGTTATGCGTTTAAAATTATTTTGAGTTATTGCGTATTTAACACATAAATAGGCCATTTAAACAATTATAAAAGATGGCAGTTGTATTGAGATACAAATGTAAATTGAAATATAAGTTTATGAGAGAGCGAAGCGAGCGGTTTTTTTTTTCTGATGAGCTGATTAAAACATAACCCCAATTCCTATCAAAAACTAAAATGAGGCCGCTGAAGGGGGTGTGATAAAATCCTAAAGCGTGCAATACGAAAAATTATATATTTTAGCTTCTGTATTATATAATAATATATATACCTACGTGAAATGTTTAACACGTTATTATTATATATTTTCAAGAGTGATGTAAATCTTTTTTTTTTTTTTTACATTACAGTGTGGAACGACGTCGTCAAAATATTATGTTATACATACGAGTTTAATTGATTGTGTACGGACAAAAGTCACGCGCTAAACATATAATATATTGTTCGCCGTCTCGTTTAATATACGCGTATAATATTATGACGAATTGTGTTCAATATGGTTCGGTTAAATGGTTAAATGTTGCACGAAATTGAAATACAAAAACGGAATGCCGTTTTGTTTTAAATGTCTGTCACATACGACGAAAATAATGCGTATTATTATGTTTTTATATTGAAATACGCGTGTACACAGGCTGAGGGTTTTAACGTACCTACTATACACTCGGTTTTTCTGTCGACTTATCGATTTTTTTTTTTTTAGTACAGACGCGTACTGTATGCTTTTATTAATAAAATTTAATTTTTTTATTTTTCCATAATTTCATCATAATTTTTTTTTTACAAAACCATATGTAGGTATACCTACATAAAAAAAAACGAAATGTATTGGCGTTTAAACTTTTCATGTATAAAATCGTTTCCCGTGCAAAAGAAGACGTTAAAACACTATTCATTTTAATAACTATGTAATAGATTATTAAGATGCTTACCGGTCATCTACTTTTAAATCGCGTTTTATTAGTACTATTAGTAGTACCTATACCTTAGCTGTTAGATCATTTATGGTAGGTTAGGTATGATTGATATTCGTACGGATTTCGTGTAAAGTGCGAATCGCAATCAAAACAATAATATATTTTATAAATAGTCAATATAAATGAATTTTGAAAGTCTCATTAGCGAGGTAAATGACTTTTTTTTGTAATATTGCTCGCTATTATTTAATTTTTCCTCCTAACAATTCTCGTTCTCATGACCCCGGAACTCTCCTTCCGTTGGCGGGAGGAGTAAGGTTAATAACCGTTAGAAAACAATTTTAATAAATTTTAATTTTATTTATTTATTCAACTGATTTTTATTCTCGCACACCAAAAATAATTTTAACTGTATTTCACATACGTGGTTTTTTTTTTGTTGGTTATTACACTTTTCCACATTTTAAATAAGTATGTAATAAATCGAACAAAACAATTAATTTTTTTTTACCATTTTACTTTTCATTGACACGCACAAAACTCTGCCAGTTTTCACAATAAACAAACGGAAATCCATTCACGGTTACGGCGTGGGTAAGGGGTATTTTCCTATAAAATGAATGTACTAAGTAGTAAGTAAATATTTGGTCTTACTTCGTTCATGCAAGTGTTAAATATATTGTATATACCTACTCAGTGGCGGTTATTCATGATGTTCAAGGGGGGAAGTGGCGAAAATACTGTCAATCTCCTCTGCCAACGAAATATCCACATCGACGAGTAATAACTAAGAAGAAAGATCTATTAATGTACCGAGACGAAATTCAGATGTAGAAAAAGGAAGAACAACGCACATGGAACGTAAAGGAAATAAAAACAAAAAAGGGAGAGGAATGTAGTCACCAGATAGCGCTACGACACAACATACAGGACGTACACACACACACACACACACACACACCGCAGTCAGACGTGAACTACGTTGCTCACGCCTGACCGCCGTGACTACACTGAGCGGTCCGATGGTTTCGGACCGCTATTTATAAGCGCATTTCTGCCACGCCCTCTACGTTGTGTCGTAGCGCTATCTAGTGACTGCTTTCTTCTCCCGTTTTATTACGGTCAGTACAAGTGGGTGTTTAGTTTGACGCTGACCGAGCGACCGTTAATACGCGCTTATGCAATTATTATTATATATATTTTTTATTATTATACCTATTAATAATAATATTATTTTGCGAATTTCAATGAAATGAAATGAACGTAAGGATTCATTTTTCCTCGTTGTACACTCGTTTACACGTTTACTCGTTTACTATGTATTTAACATTTATTATTATACTCATATTTACACGTTTACACTGTACACGACCGACCGAGTTTGTCGCCAGCTAAGCAATAAACGATAAACAATATAAGCATAATTTTAATGTTTTTGGGTTGTGAAGGAATTTTAAAATTTATTATTAAGAGACAATAAATCATCTTTAGCATATCAAAAGATGTGCAAAAAATCCTTGTTTTTTTAATGATAGCAAAAGAAAGAATTAAAATTAATTTTTTTGAGTATAAAAAAAATTTCAATTTTTGTTTGTTTTTGTCTTGATGGGTCCGGGTTAGTTGGTGGGTCTCAACAATAAAAAAAATTCTCATGCCTCAATATTTTTCCAAGTTTGCCACGCCACTGTGTGAGTGTATGTTTATTTATAATAAATAATATTTATACTTACATATATATATTATATATATATATATATTTCGTTTAATTATAAATTTTGGTACTTACAGCATTATAACGTTTTTAAGCGGTCTTGCATTGTCGGGAAGTCGAAAAATATATACAATATATGCAGCCGTACACGTATAAAAATGTATTAAAAATAGTAAAAAAAAAATAAAAATAATATAACATATAACATTTGTATAAATAAAAAGGCACACGCGATAGTACAAAATTTTTATTTTTTTTTCATAAAAAAGACTAGCGTTTTTTCCCATATAACATATATATATATATAATAATAATAATAATAAAACAAATTAAAACAAAATGAAATACATATTATCGTACATAAATATGTTTTGTACACGTAGATATTCTTACTTTATATAAATTATAATAATAATAAATACTATCATACGAATAAAGAAGAAAGAGATTCGTCGCGAATACATAGTGCGCAGATTAAATATATCGAATAATATATAGTAATAATATTATTATTTATACAATATGTTTCCAAAGATATACACGTATAATACAGTGATATCAATATTTTCGAGTCCGTATTCCAGTATATTATTTTATCACTGCAAACTTTTATTTCGACAAAACGAAAACGTATGTTTTATTATTATTATTTTTTATGTACAAAATTAACTACGATTATTTCGTATTGAAATTGCTTTTGAACGATGTCGAATTCACGGCACGACATTTATAAAAACGTCTCCTTCCTTTTCCCTCCCTATTTGAGAGATGCGTCTTCCTCATGCCTAGAGAATCATCGGTATAGTGTTTATATGTATTTCAGACCAGTTTTACTCAATTAATTCAAACTCTTTCCACTTAAATATGCTGCAATTTACCAATAAACTCGTTTACACGAAAACGACGAATATTGTATATTGTTCAATTGCCATTAAATTAGTTACACGTATTATACGTTAATTATATGATAGTAACCTGCAAGGTATTATCACAAAACTCGATCGCAATTAAATATTTTAAGATCGAGTACAAATATCATGTCTGCAAACAAATTGTAAGTCAAAAAGAATATTTGTTAAAAAAAAGGAATCGCGTAAATAAAAGAAACGATTTGTTCGATTTATACCGAAATAAGAGAATGCAAAACGAATTAGTTGCGAATAATATAAAATCGTTATAATTTTCAACGTTTTTTTTTTTTTAAGAATAAAATTTAAATAACTTTTGTTGTTACGTAAATGCACCGTCAACTTCTAATAGTGTTAATTACGCGACGACAATATATTATTTCATAACAAATCACGTTTCACCTCGAATATATTATCAACACGACGCAATTTTGTAGGAAAACATTTGCACTCGTATCTACGTTCAAGTAATACAATTATTTAAGGAGATCGGGAAAAGGTGTATTATTATTATTATTTTTTTATACCATTTCATATCTAAAAGATTCGAAATCATAATAGATTTTTTTTTTTTTGTAACGCGTATCCGTCAATATACGATATTCTAATTAAAAATCTTATGTTAATTAAAAAGAAAAAGAAAAACAAACGAAACATTCGATGAAAAATCGTTCACGACATTCTAGAAAACAGGCTGATGCATTAATATTTTTTCGCCATATTCGATTTGTTATTCGTTCTAAGTGGTCGACGTTTCGTCTGGGTTCTGGGTCTAAACCACCGATTTGAAATAAACTGAATTATTGACACGCTCGCACGAGCGGGTACAGCCGAGTGGCGAAATATTTTGTTAACGGGAATTGAACCATTTGTCGATTTTTGGCGGTTAGAGCAGAATTTACACGCGAACCGTTCAGTACAATATCAATTTTCTGTCTCGGACCTGGATAATAATACGTTATTATTATTATCTGCAAGTCCACAATTGTACGTTTCTCCGAATATTCCGGCTTAAACGCTCGATTATCGCTATTTCAGCGTTCTGATTTTCGTATTTTTTTTTAGATTTGAGGGGAAATAAAAGCAGCGGACTAAATCCGCCGGTCACAGTCGCTCGCCGCTGATGCACGTGGTGATGTTGTAGTACGCGTTGTCCGGGAACCGGTCCAGCTGTATGTAATCGGTCTCGTCGACGAGCAGTTTGTCCAGCAGTGCGATGAGCTCGGCGAAATCGGGCCGTTCGTCCGGGCTCTTGTCCCAGCAGTAGAACATGATGTTGTACACCTCGCGCCGGCAGTGCTGCGGCTTGTCCAGCCGGTACCCGTCGCGGATGCGCTTCATGACGTCCGCCGCGGCCATGCCCGGGTACGGGGTCGAGCCGAGCGTCACGATCTCCCACATGAGCACGCCGAACGACCACGCGTCCGACTTGGCCGAGTACATGTTGTCGAACAGCGACTCGGGCGCCATCCACCGGATGGGCAGACGGCCCTCGGACTTGCGCTCGTACACCCGGCTGGACGCCACGTCCCGCGCGAACCCGAAGTCCGATATCTTGCACACACGTTCCTCCGTCACCAGGATGTTCCGGGCCGCCAGGTCACGGTGGATTATCTGCAATAATAATTATTATTATTATTATATATATATATAGCGTACGGGTTGCATATATTATAAGCGTTCTATATATGAGCTCGGCACCTGTATATAAATCGCGCACTATGATTGGTTTATTTGAAAATACCGCCAAACATTTCATTCTGTCATTGCCATCATCGCAGAATATCCATGACATTTGTGAACAAATCAAACATGTACACTTCAGTAACTTTAGGTGATTTTTCATAACGAATCATTGGATATTTTTAGTTTTAAGTTCCGACAGGAGCGAGCGATTGGAGGTGTCTAAGCGAGCGTAGCTCGCTCAGACCTGTTAGGATGAGTATAATATAGGTACTCGTAATAATAACACACTGACATCACAAATGACATGGAACATAATATAATTCCGGATTTATACATTCTTATACTTGGCGGTATTTTCAAATAAACCAATCATAGTGCGTGATTCATAAACAAGTGCCGAGCTCGTGTACAAAATGCTTATATGCGTACGGGTTAAACGCGCGCGCATTCCGTACAGTTTAACGATCGTTTCGTTCGGAGCGATTATTATTGATTTTAACCATTTTGTATTGGGTAGGCGCAGTGCGGCGTAGCTTTTTCGCCTTGGGTCAAAAACATTTTGACGCCCCTACCCTCCCCTCCCCGATTTCTCGATACACGCTGAAGAATCGTTACTCATGTCAGATATGTAAAAAAAAAAAAAAAAAATTCATTACCACATTTGTTTTATTACCGGATAAATTTTACCTGAATCCCGAACAAGACAGAATCAAACGAAACGAAACCCGCGCACAGGGTTGCACGGTTTCGAAAAATCAAAAATTACACAGTGTATCTTTTCTCCAAAATCTGCGCGTAAATAGCAACCCGTTTTGAGAAATTATACTGCGCTGACTAACGTAATTTTATCGATGAACAGTGAAGGATTAGACTAAAAAAAATACCTACACCGGTTTTTGTTATTCTGTGGCAATTGAAGTACACTAATTTTATTTATTTATTTATGTTTTTACTATGAAAAGTGTTATCAGTTTTATTTTATCGTTACTTTTATATCAATTTCTATTATTACTTTATCAGTTCGCAAAAAAAAAAACGTAGTCGAGTAAGTCCGAGTTAAGCGATGAGTCTTTTTCTTTCGGGGTGACGGTTAAATATATTTTTCACTAGATTGCGATTTTATCCCGAATCGATACGCTCGAAATTGTTTTCTGGGAGAATGAGTTTACCGTAATTACCACGACTGTACTCGAGTTAACGGCTTAAGGTAATGAAAACACCGCAACTATTCACGTAAAATTTTAACACGTATACACGTAATTACAAGGATTAAATTTTTATATATCGATTTTCGTTTTATCCTTTGGTTTTTTTGTTTTTTCTTTGATCATTTAGTTTTCCTTTTTTAAATAGTCAATTCCGTTTCAGATAATGGTTTACTTCATTTTACATCGTTTCCTACTTCGATATATTATTTTAAATACGTAATCGTCGCGAAGGAAATGTGTTTTGTGAAAATTATTATTTTTCTTTAGAAAACTGTCGAGAAAATCAATAAATCGAAAATCGTGTCAAATAAAGGTAACAGTTTGTTACTGGATGAGGGGTGGGAAGGGGGAAACAAATTAACAACGAAATGAAACACGTAAAACCAATAAATTTCTCCCACCTCTCAGCAAAATCTATAAACCTTGAATCGAAACAATATTTCCAATTAGTTTTCGATATGTGGCGTAACATTGTAACCTAACGATTATTAAACTGCCTATGCGTGTTTTAATTGCGACACTTATTATTATATTATTCCGAACGAAATATTAATCGTGTAAACGAAAATATTTTAATTTCCAGCGCAATTAGACGTCCGTCATAAGACGCGATTTATTATTTTGTCGTTCTGCAAACCGTACGTGTCTACAAGTTCGCGCACCACGGTCATTATTATCACACGGTTCACGGAAATATATAAATACGTAATTTCTAATAATTATTGTGTCGACTCGGGATGTAATTTTGAATATTGGGAAATTGTTGTGTAAAACAATTTTTTTTTTTGAAATTCTTTCGTAAGTCATTTGTATGTTAAATTTCAAAAAAAAAAAAACTTAGTATCGGTCTGGTCGAAAGAAATTTCGATTCGTATCGCCTGCAGCGAAACCGAGTGAAACCGAGTGACAAAAAAGTAGAAAGCTATGGAATCGTGAACGTGTCTAGGCGATTACCGAAAAAATAGTAAAGCAAATCGAGATTCGTTCACGGTCCGTTTGTTTTTTCCCCCATTTTTTCGCTTATAATGTTAATTTTCAGAAAACGGTGATAGTTCAATACGCGTAAAGAAAAAGCGTTTTTTTTTTTAATATTTAGCCGGCCGCAATCGATAAACGATTTTCGTTTATCGAATTCGTATTTTAATACGTGATCCAAAGACCATTATAACTATAGCTGAGTTAGTGTTAATTCAGTTACTTATTGCATTTTTCAAACTTTAAGTTTCGAATTTATATATATATATAAAAAAAGGTGTCCTGATTAAGTTTAATTGCCATTATAGGTAAATTTTAATTTTTTTATATAATCGTTTAAGTTTAAATTGAATTAGGAAAAGCCATTAGTTTTTTTTTTTTTTTTTTAATTGACTTTTAAGATTCGAAGTTATAATATAGAAAGAAAATCTTTTATCTAATTTACTTTCCGCGCGTAGATTGTACCGGAGATAAATTATTATTATTATCGATCGTATTGGAATATTATCGGGATCGCGTGTACGAGAAAAATACAATTTTGAAACTATTAACTCGCAAGTTAATAGTACCTACAATAAGAAGTGTATGAGAAAACACGTAATGGATTCGTGTCGCTGCGAGTTCATTGCACGTACCCCTTTAGACGACAAGAAGTCCATTCCTTTGGCGATCTGATAGCAGAACATAATGAGTTCGTGCGAAGTCAACGAACTCGGCCCGTGAGTGTTCGTATAGTAGTTGACGCCGCGAGAATTCCTCAGCACGCTCTGAAGTTTGCCCAATTTCGCGTACTCCATGACGACGAACAACGGGTCTGTGGCGGAAAAAAAAACCACGATTATTATTATTATTATTATTATTATTATTATTATTATCATCGTAGCTATTTTACTTCGTATACATTTAACACGGGTGGCAGCCCGAGAACAAAGAAGAGGAAGTACGAGGTGAACGCAATACGCATTGCTCGGGTGCGTGTAATTTAATAACTTATCGTGTTGTATACTATAGGAAATAACGCAGAGGAGTTCGTACATTGACAGATTTCGTGAGATGCGTAGGCGCAGTCAGACGGGGACTTTTGATGGCATTACGAAATTCGCGACGTTTTTTTTTTTTTTAGGATCTTATTTGTTTTAAATATTAAACAAGATTTTAGTATCGATGAAGTCAAACGAGTTATAATAGAGATGCGCACTCAAATGTATACAAATTATTATAAAAGTTGCCTTTACCGCACTTGAGTTACGCAACGTGTGAAATGTGTTTTTTTCTTGTATGCGGCGGATACATAATTGACTACCCGGACTTGCTTGGTACAAGAAAGATTTTCAAACTATTAAATACACGGAAAGAGATTTAACGTATAGTGAAAACGTTATTAATAAATTTGCAGTCGAATACAGGCGGATTGCTTTAATATACTTCGAGTACGTAATATATACATTTATTACTGATTTTCTTCTTATATACGTACATATGATAATGATTTTATTATTGTAATTATGTTTAATACATATATGAATAAAGTGATTTTTTTTTTGTTATTGAATTTATTACGTGTTTTGACGTTTTAAATAATTATTGTTATGAAATTTGGCTTTATGAATGTATAGGATGGGTATTTTTCCCCGTGTGGTTTTTGCTCACAATATTATTTGCCGGCATTTATAATATTATGATCGTCTACTGATCTGATTTAATAAATAAAATTGTCGTTGGGTTTGTGAAGCCGACACGGCTCTGTGAGCGGTGTATAATTTTGGCACTACCAAAATTTGAGTCCTAGTTGCGCTTATGGCGAGACGAGAAACTGGAGAGAATTAAAGGAGGAGCTTTTCGAAGAAAGAACGACAAGTACTTGCTATTATGATGGGGCGGTGGTGAATAACTGCAATTTTTTAGTGCACAACGTACAGGAAAATTGTCTGAAAACGGTACCAGTGGGATCCCTGAGGACGACGTTTTGACGTCTGGACTTTATGGGACATAGTTTTCTCGACGAATCGGATCGCTCAAAGCAACGCAGTGAAATGCGTTTGCAACTCCGATCGGAACACAATGGTTGGAACAGAAAACCAAAGCCCCTTTGGCTACCATCTGAACGATCTCTGCCAATACATTCTTCAAATATCACAGATTAACAATTTCCTACGGGGCCATTCACCACTCCTTCCCTCCCACACTTATTTCGATATACTTCTGAGATAGACGCAGATAAAATATACGCGCAAACCGAGTGGCAAATCGTGTGTGCGCGCTTATTACCTCTTTCCGAACAACATCCCAACAACTTCACGACGTGCGGATGCGGCTCCAGCGATTTCATCACCTGTAGTTCCTGTACCAGGTCGAGTCGTTCGCGTTCGCCCGCGTTGTCCTTGAGCGTTTTGACCGCGACCACCGTGTTGCCCTTGAACCCTGGAGATGAACAACGCATCGCTATTATTATTATTATTACATCTTGTCGTGTATTATAAAATATTGGTATTCATTCCCGATTCGACAAATCATCGTGTATATACGTAGATAGTTTATTATTTACTGTAGTCATAGTTTGGATGTTTTGAAGTTTTTCTTTTGTGATTTTTAACAGGGGGAATAAACGTGTTCACCGAATTTCGATATTTTTATAGAATTTTCAAAAAAACTGTGAAAATTTGAATAATTTATGTACTATTCCTGAAAAGTAGTTGCTGACGTTATCGTCATTGTTGTCCTTCGTTATATTTATTACGTTTGGGTACATTTTAAAATTTTATATTTCGTTTATTATTATAAACGACAACTCGTGAAGTAAATTTTAATTAAGTTACTCGACGCGTTAATATATTTTTTGTTTTTCAAAATGTACTTTTAAGTTATATGTCATTATTGTCATATTTACACAGTATTTTTTATTTATTTACTTTTACTCGTTTTGCACTAAATTCTTTATAAAACGAGAATACGAGATTTAGCCACGACAAAAATAAAAGAATACATACACACAGAATTCGTGATTGGTTGATTTCAAGTCGTGAAATTAATTTGACACATTTTAATAGTGAAAATTATTGTTTATTACGCTAAATGTAAAACGAATACAATTTAATAAAAATCGAATTATAGTACTTTGAACAGCTAGTGAGATGTGGGGATATTTGAAATATCTGCGATTTATCGCTGAAATATTATTTTAATTATTCTTACCCAGAATATTGTATGCTTCGCACTTCCACACCTGACCGAAACTTCCTTCGCCCAATATCGAACACACCCGAACGTGGTGTCTAGGTATCTCCCATGGATCGACCTCTTTGATCACCGACTCTTTGCCGGCGTATGGATCCGAGCCCCAGCTCTCGTATCTGGGGAAAGACCGCGGTCCGCTCCAGTGGTGCATGACCATCGGATCGTCCGATCTCGAACTGTTCATTTTGCCCTGATTGTGTCGGGAAATCATAGCGTGTGAAAATGATGCAAAAAAAAATCTACCTAGTGGTTTTTCGTATATATATTTTTTACTAATTTTACTGTAGTTGAATGGAAAAAAAACACGTTTTGGACCGACTTAGAACAGCCGTGCTTAAATACTTCTTTGTTTTTTATTCGACATAAGAGTTTTACGACTTTTAAAAAGATAATGAAAGCACACGGTGATCCGTATATTTCCAACATTGATTTTTTTTAAAGTTATGCGTGATCCCTGAAAGGTGAAAAAACATACAGATGTGTTGCACACGGGTAAAATGTAAATTTTCTTTGATTCACAACTTGACAAATTGCATAATTTTCAATAAATTCTGGCTTCGTTAAAAACTTCGGAGTAGGGAAAAACAAAATAAAATATTTAAAATAATAATTTTAACAAATTTATCGGATTTTTTAAAAACAGAAAAAAAGAATGATGAAAAAGTCAGTTTTTGCTCATAACTTCGAATAAATATTATGTATTTTCTGCACTTACTGTATGTTAGAAAACTCGTAGGTATATTGTATACAGTAAGAAAAAAATGTTTTTACACTTATTAACATTAAAAAAAAAATGAAATGAAATGAAAAAAAAAATGAAACCGTCGTTAAAAAATATTTTAAAAAGGACGTGTTCGGCAATGTAACAATATGTATTTACATTTTGAGTTCGTCCCACTTGTTTGTCATATATATATATATATATATATATATATATATATATATATATATATGTATACAGTATTTTATAAATAATAATATTGAAAATTATTTGCAAAATATGTATTCGAATATTGTAAAAAATATTACCAAAGTATTCGAAAAATTTTTTCGATGTATCAAACCAATTTTTTTTTTTTTTAATCCCATATAAAGGTTAACTGAAAGTAAAATATATTGTTAGACCACAACATATACACATAGACTGTGTAGATATTAGTGTATAAAACGAGGATAATTATCGAATAGTAATCAGTAAGTTTGTTTTAATTTTTCCATATGTTTTCTAATTTATATAAAATAATATTATCGG
Source organism: Slavum lentiscoides (assembly GCA_032441835.1). Classification (NCBI taxonomy): domain Eukaryota; kingdom Metazoa; phylum Arthropoda; class Insecta; order Hemiptera; family Aphididae; genus Slavum; species Slavum lentiscoides. Next base: position 2,753,722 of record CM063713.1, read on the forward strand.
ACGAATTATTAATAGGATTTGAAAAAAATATATATTTCATTCCAAGTTTCTGCGACAGGATCAAAAATGCACGAGAATAAGTATATTTCGAACACGAAGTATTTCATGTACTCATTAAATAGTATTTTATTTATACTAAGACCGGTAAAATATAATAAATACGGTTTATACACAATGCGTGCACTCACGATAGAATTGACTTTTTTCGACTTGACTTTGGCGGAAAACAGTCTTTTGCGGAACAAGCAAGCCAGCACGCCGGCCGCGGTCAAGAATATGGTGGCGACAACAATGGGCACCAGGGCCCACACCAGGTTGTTCTGCACGGGCTGTTGGGTGGTCACCGTGGGCGGAGTGAGCGCCGTTTCCGTCACGTTTCTCGTCTCGTCCGGTCGAGCAGCCGGGGCGGACGTCGATTCCGCGGTGGCCGCGGGCGTCGATTCCGCGGCGGCGGTGGCCGCGGACGTCGATTCCGCGGCGGCAGCAGTCGCGCCGGAGGACGCCGCCGTCGGCAACGTCGAGCTTTCGGCCGCGGTGGCCGTCACGGCGGCGGCGGCGGCGGCTGCTGCGGTCGTCGTTTTTTGCGCGGACGGCGTCGGCCGAGCCGTAGGAACTTTGTTCGCGGGGCCGGACGACGGCCTGGACGGCTGCGTCATCCTGCCCGGCGGGGGAGGGAGTTTTTGCGAGGGCGGGAAAACTGGTGTCGGGTAACCCGCAGCCCCTCCGACGCCGTTGATCGGAATCGACGGGGGCATGGGCGGTCTGAGACTCGGCGGCCTTCTACCGCCGCCGCCGCCGCCGCCGCCGGGCCCTTCCACTTTCGCCCACACTTGCGTCTTGGACGTCAAGTGTCCGTCGTTGATTGTCACGTACAAGTATATGTCTTTGCCCTCCTGTAACGATAACGATTATTGTAAGATAACTGCAGGAGATTCAATTGTTATTTATCATTTCATTATTGATTTTAGCCTATGGTCTAATAATTTCATTTATAACTCGTTATAATTTTTTACGAAAGGTGATTGTGTATGTGACAATGAATACCTAATTAGTGCAGTATTGTAGTATGCGTATACGCGTTATAGTGTTAAGCAACGATCTTATTCTCAGCTTAACAGTTCAAACTTCACGGGGTCGGCCACCTTAGTCCCACACCTCCTCCGTGAAGTCCCATATCTCATCTCTGTTGTACATTTACACCATAGCTACATTACGTTATCACCCTCCTCAATTCCGTCTATCCACTTCTTCTTCCTTTTATTTCTCTTCTACATTCATTTCCATAACACTTCTCGCAGACTCTCACGCCATCTCTCCGCATAAAACGTCCGAAACATCTCCCGCATTTTCTCCATAACAGATGCGTCTGCACTCTTACTCTACGTATTCATTTGTCTTATTCTACCTAATTATTCCACACGTCCATCTGAGCATTCTCATTTCCGCTACACTGGTTCTCTGTTCCCGTTTTCCGTCCATCGCCCAACATTCTAAACCGTACAGCATTCACTACTGTTTTATACGATCTACCTTTCAATATTATTGACATTCGCTTGCCACACAAAACATCCCACGATTCTCTTAACTTCCTTTCGTCCTTTCGTACTTTATCCTATTTTTCATGTCTTCCTTAGAACTACCACTGTTATGTACTACCGATCATATAGGTATAAAATATCGATATTTGAAATTCATATCATCACTAACAATATTGTATCCGATTATAATACACTGTAAACAGGTCCGATATCCTAATACTGTCCCGACTCGATCATGTCCAATATGCGAATTAGACATTTTGATAATTTGGATAATTATTTCGATACGGACAATTAATTGAGTATATACGGGACAATTTAAAATCTCTAGGAAAATATTATAGTATCGTCAAATGTAGGAAGTAACGATATGTTAACATATAAAATCACTAATTTAACTCATTCGTATTGCGATTGAAAAAATTTCATTTTTACAAGGTATTCTGAAAAAATATCGATAAAAAAAGCCCGAAAAACAATATTACGGTAAATATCCTTTCATATCGATGATATATTGTTAAAATTAAATAATATTTTTGAAAATTTCGCTTATTATACTTTGCGTTTACGCGTAAGTAATTTTAAACTTGGTTTTTTTTTTATTAATTTTAGTGACTATAACGTGTTATTTAATGTTCGTACTCGTGTAATTTATCGAAATGAACTCTGTAACTTATACGCAATGGGTATAAGATCGAATCGCGTATATTTTATTTTAATCGTAGGTGCTCGGTTGAAAAAAGGATGATGTTCACCACTCGATTACAAACTTATAATAATTAATGAGTATTACGTATACTTTCAAATATATTCATATTATATAACAATAATTACTTAGTATTTCAACGCGTGGTCGGTTGAGAGAGAAAATGACTTCGCATAAACGTATGAATTTTATTAGCCCTGCCTTGCAGACTTTGTGCACACAATAATACTTCTCTTCCCACATACAGCTGGCGACAAAGACGAAGATTTCACCGATTTAATGAACGCGATCCGTGTCATTACGAGGACGTTAAAAAAAAATCGGTGTTTTTTGTTTTTTTAAGCGTTTTAAAATGTGTCGAACTGGTTAATACCGATAAAACGTCATTATCAAAATATTTGTACACGAACGAATCAAAGAATAAATTCAGACACACGTATAATCGAAATATCTATATACGATATCAAAATCGAGTACAATTTGAACATCACGTGTTTTTTTTTTGATTCGAGTAGATACTGCGCGATTCGAGCCTATTCCCCCTACTTATTCAATTAACATCGAGTAACTCTCCTATTTCGGAATATTATCACACACACACGGCTAGTTTGATTTCATCGAGGTCACTCGAATTTCAGAGAACTCAATAATGTAAATCGTAAGCCGTTTTATTAAAACATTTAATTCGAGCGACCTCGAATTGCCTATCGATACTATTTGAAAACACCTTATTTTTTCTCGTTTCAAATTTTACGAGCGAAACGAGAAAAACGAGACTCGTGTTGAACACAATACATACACTTGTTGTTATGTGAACGTGCGCTTGAAACGGTGCCGCCACGTTCTACTTTCGGCTTTCGCGATTATTATATTATTATTATTACTATAGACACAAACCGAGTAGTATTTCGGTTACGTTGAAATCGTAAAAAATTATTACTATCGTATTAAATACGCGTTGTAACAACCCAGTTAATCGTCACAAATGTTAATAATTAGTAGGCGTAAATGTATATTTATTTAATTAACTACGAAACGCCGTTTTGTATTTCTAAATCAACTCTGCGCGTATTGTTGTTCTCGTATATTCATAAAAACGAACACGACACAAGGAGGGGACGAGCTGATTTTTTTTGTTGGCTTTTGAAAAGCGTTTCTCCATATAGTATACGAACAAATTTTTAGCTGTAACATTTGCTTACAAAGAATACTTATATGAAAAACGTTCTAAAAGTATTCGAATTCGTTTTTTATATTATTTGATTTTCGACTTCAATCGTCTATTGCAATATATTCCTTCTCATAATGTATTAATTTCTAATTCAGTGGCTTCCACTTGGGTTACAATGTAATGCAACTGCGTGTGCTCGTTTTTTCGGGGTTGAGTGATGCGTGGTCATTCAATATTGACTTATAACCACGTGGCTCAATATTGCTTGTTTTTGAGTGTAATATAGACAAGCGCGAGAGTCCAAAAATTACTTTGTAATTTATAACATATTTGAGCAGAAGACCGGGAAACCTCGATTTGGCTATGCCCAACTAGTTTTTCGTGTTTTGAAATGACGAAACACATTTAAATTCAATTTTTTTTTATTATCTATAATAATTTATAGGGGTCACAATATATATATATATATATATATATATATATATATATATATATATATTAGTTTACACATAATTCAACAAAAAAATATATTCAATTTGTAGAATATTATTAATTTTATTGTTTAATATACTTATGAAAAGAATAATCTACTTGTAATTTATATTTAAATAAGGTTATCAAAAAAAAAGTAGTGATAATTTACGAATATTTGAGTTATTCAACTCGTATTTTTAGGTATTATTTTTCATGGCCCGTAAGTACTTGTATAATTTATAAAATATACATGTAAGTGGATGTATTTAGGAAAAAAAATTAAGAAAAGCTGAGGTCAAGTAAGAAAAAGTAGCCTCAGCCTGCATACGAATATGCCACAGGGTGGGTGGGTATAATTTTTATTATTATTGCTCATAAAAATCCTGAAAATTACTGGGGTTTTTTTTAATGTATAAAAGTATTGAGCGTGACGAGATTAAAAACAGAAAACAAAGTATTCAAGGGATGACTCGAATACATTTTATCAATACTGGATATTCGGTACCCAAATTGCAACGGTTACGAAAGTGGACGTTTCGTGTTGTTGTAAAAATCGTCTATATTGCCGTGTCCATAACTAATATACACCTATAGTATATATAATATTAAAAAATCATTTTTAATTTTTGTTCCGTTGTTGTTTTTTATCCGATGTTATTTATTATTATTTTTTTGGTGAAACCGCGGTAATAAATAAATAAATTCCTCACAACAACTCGCCTATGTCATGACGAAAAAAGTGATGTGACATATCGATTCGTATGAGAATTTTGCAGGCTATATCATGGTATATTTATTTTTACATCTATATCAAAATTCTTTGAATAAAAATGTAAAACTTAGGTTTTAATGGTAGGAGGAAAATTTCAAAACTTTCGTCATTGGGTCACCTCAATGAGTGTGTGTACGAATTTACGGTACTGAGTTCAGAAACACTCTGTATGTATTTTTTTTAAATTTATTAATAACCAGCATTAGTTTATAGTTTGTATTTATTTAACATATCATTTTCGTTATTTTTTTTTTTTGTTTTAATATTTTATTGTATAGAATTGAAATTTGGCGAACAGGAGAAACAATCCTGCTCATTATGTAAAACACACAAATCTTTGTTGACTTTTATTAGTATACAGTACCGACGCTCGCATCACAATAGAAGATAATATATTGTACGCTGAACCGTACTATATTAATACGATGGGTTCTCATTGTAAGTACTCTGAAATGCGTGATCGTACACGAGTTTTTCATATGAGCGTGTTGAAACTATACTAATTTTTTTTTTTAAATACGGTGTTGCCCGAGTAAAAGACATCCGAGCGATAATATTATTTTGTTGAACCAACAGCTGTGGTAAGTTCACGTTATACGACGACCGAGAACGAGTATAATGCGTAATTTTATCTGTAGAGTTATTCCACGTTATATAATGGCGGAGAGAAATTAAAATTTTTTTTAATGAACGGGCTGTCTGCAACGCGAATTTATTTTGTTTTTGCACGTAAATATTTAAAAAACCGGTATATGAGTATGTAACTCATTTAGTGAATTTATGGTGGTTAAAGGACTGTATTTTTGGGGAATTGAAACTGTATGTGCAAATACGAAGACAGGCAAATTTAAAGATAACGCGTTTCTGGACCAAAATTCTTTTTTTTTTATATGGCGCCATCCGGAGTAAAAAAATAATATTCTTTCGATTGATAAAATACGGAAACGTTCGAACTCGGATTTCCTTCTTTAAATGTCTCGTTTACAATAATTTCGTGTTTTAATAAACGGTTAATGTACTTACTAAATCGATAATGCGAAAACTCCGTTAATGCGGTTTACGAGCACGGGTTTCCACATAAATACAAACTACGAATTAAGGTTAGCTAAAATTCGTCATCGGTGTCCAGTGTAAAGACAATTAAAAAAATTTATTTATTTTTGAACTTTAAAGTCGTTCTATTAAAGATTACCTTCTTGCCGTTAACGAATTTCGGCAAGAAACCGCCCTGTAATTAACTACGATGTTAATAAAAACAGGTTTTTAACTGTAATCGAAATCGGATATTTCCAAAAATCGGATTAAACCAAAAAATTATTATTTATTCAATTTGATTTGTATACTGTGTAATTTCTTACGTTTTAGGCAATTTTTTTTGTCTTTGTTTTTTTTTTTTGTACTAAATAATTTTCATCTACAAATGTTGTTAAAACAAAAAAAAAAAAAAATATTCAGACTATTCGAATCTGATGCTAAAATCGGGCGTTGCTTTTATTAAAAGAATAAAATAAATAGCTTGTACTTCTCCCCACCCCCCAAAAAACAACAACTACAATCCTAAGAATAATCATCCGGCTAATTCTAAAAATTTAGAAAATTAAAATTAATTTTAAAAAAATTCACCGTGAACACGTTACGTATACGTTTTCCATTATCTCGCGTTCTCGCCGTGTTATTATTATTATTATTATTTTTTATCCGAAATTGACGTACACGTCCCCCCTTACCTCATTGACGAATAATAAAATATTCACATCTCGCAACAGTTGTTATCTATTCATTTTTTTTATCGTCCACGATAAAATTATCGCATACTACCGTGATTTGACGTGTCGAATTGTTAATAATAAATAGTCGCAATACACGAGCGTATATAACGGGGCACATGTTGCATTATTATGTATAGACACATTTTTTACCGTTATTATTCCTGTACCGTATATATTGTGTTTCAGAATGATTTACTGTATTTTGTAATTTCTCTGCGATAAATGAAATTTTTTAAATCCCGTTTTTCTTTTTTCCCTCTCTAAATTATTATCCAGTCATGTAACGAATTTATTTAGTAGAAAAAAAAACAGTAGCTTTTTATTTTTTCGAGCCATGTTATTGTCCGACGATACGACCAGTTTAATGAGTTTACTTTTATTATTAAACATTTGATGGGCCGACTTCTTACTTTTTTTTGTGATCTTAGGATTTTGTTTTTCATTTATTCGTAACATTAATATTTTTACCCGCGTCTCTCGTTTTCGTCACGACTATATTTCCCGAGTAATAAGCATTTCAGTTTAAAAATATTGCAAATTTTCCCTTGTGGATCATTTATATAGGCTATGCCTCGTATACGCACGAGTTTAATTTCCAATGGTCGTTAATTTTTTTCGTTTGAAAATGATTACCTTTTTAGTAAAACATAATGTAGAAAATCTAGGAATGCTATAATTTAAGAACTGAGAGCTCCTTTTCATTTTTTTTCCAAATACTGCGTTATAGCGGTTATTCGTAATAATAATAATACTAATACTAATAAATAAATCGAATCGTCGCGAATTTCTGCTCTTTAGTAATAATGATAATAGTGTATACCTTGTTCGTTAGAGACGTGTTGGTAGTGACTTTTCCGTTCTTGTCGATGGTGAACGGTAAAGGTTCCTCGTTCTCCTGGACGATGTTGAAGCCGGTCGAGTGCTCCAGTCCGTACTGTAGGACCGTCTCGTTGCTGACGTCGGACACTCGGACCCGGGCCACTACAGAGCCTACGGGAGCCGTGGAGTCGATCATCCAATTTCTGTCCACCCATATGGTCGGCGGGCTCCCGGACAGTTCGCAGAGTCCTAGAACGGGGTGAAAGAAAAAAAAATTGGTGTGAGCGAAAGTCGTCAAATTTGGAATTCGTAAGAGTTATTTGAGTTCTTTTTGTGACACGTATAGGATATAATCAAATTGCCTTTGCCAAAAGACAGACACCGGCAGCAATGAAAATAAAAACGCATCGCGTCCCTATTTGAAGGATTGACGACAGAAAGGACGATGTCGAGTTAAGGGAGAATTTTCCCCGAGGCCCTAATTTCCGGATCGTCTCAAAAGAAAATCTGAATAAATATGAGCACCTATGTCTTTACAGCGTGTAAAAAGTCGAGTCCACTACGAATTCAAACTAATTAACAAAATAAGTTAACCATCGAAATTGAAATGTTAGAAATTATTTCCTCGATTTAGATTAAATTATTTTTGGATAATTGGTTTCAACATTTTCTCGTAAAATCCACCCGATTATTGACATTATTACTGTAATAAATATGATTGTCTTTGACTCGGCAAGCATGAAATATTTCCGTCTCTAAAGTTCTATTTCCAGACGAGAATTTTTCTCCCCGCGGTCTCTCTATTTCTAGTAGCTCTAAAAATACATTACACGGGAATTTCGAATTTGTCGGCCGCCGATCAGGGCGAGATATTAAAAATCGACACGCGTAAGTACGATCTCTGCAGTATATTGGAGCCGGTTTTGAACTCTGACGAGTCTGAGGCCAATTATGGCCCGTGAACCGGAACAAAACCGGACCAGCCTAAGTGTCGATTATATACTTATATGGGCTTTACGTTTTTGTCGTTGCAGAAGCAACGAACTCCGCAGTCGGAGTGCCTCGAACCTCGATGATCGCGCGAGAAGAAGACAAACGGTTCGGTAAAAAAAAAAAAAAATTCAACAACTGGACGTCCGTCGACGTGTGATGGCTACGACAGAGGAGACTACCGAACAGTTCAATAATAATAAAAATGGCAAAACGATGGTCGCTATTTAAAATATTTTTCCTGTGGAAAAAAAACAGTAATATCGAGGAAGAGGGAATTCTTTTTCATTATTATTATTATTTTTTTTATCATGTGATAACAGAGCGAAATGCAATGATAATAGCCCAAAATCGATTTTCCTAAATGTGCCTATATAATAATCATAAGTAATAATGTAATATTTATTTCCGTCGAAACAAAATTTCACAATTATTAAAGTTATATATATAATAATTCAATATATTTAATTTACATATTATAAAGTGTATAGCTCACACAGGCGCACAGCCATGGCTCTCCAATAAGCATGAAGGGTGAGAAACTGAACTGATGTAATTAAAGTAACATAAAGTCAAACGAAACACTATTAAAACAAACGTCACTGATACATTTTTTATTCAAAACCACTAATATTTAAATTACGATTTAAATAAAATATTTGAAAATATAGATATTTTTGTTGTCGAGTTCAGATACAAGAAAAAAAAATTACATCTGGATAGTCTAGACAATGGCTAAAAAGGTAATGTAATGCAAGGTAATGTAGAGATATAATAAAAATACATGTCCAACATGGATATAAAACATGATATTTTATAAGTATAGGGGGTTATACACCGCAACATTACATAATATAATACTTTTATAAATTTAAGAAAAAAAATCCTAGAAATTAAATGACCAAATCTCACCGAATTCATTCCGTAATTTGATCCGACAAAGTGGTCAAAAATGTAGAAAAAAAGGATTTTTCTTACAAAAAAAAAACCGCAACGCCGTATAATTATGATGCAAACGCGTAGAAATTATTTTCAAAAAGAAAATAATACTTCACTCGGCGGTATATACTTAGATTCCAAGTCTATTCTTCGTGAGAACCAGTGCGTGTAATGTGTACACGGTGGACAGGGGAGGAATTTATCATCATGAAATCTGATTACATTTGAAATCAATATCACGACATGGAATTTCAATTTTAATACGTTAGAAATGATGACGCTGCGTCATTTTCAAATTCCATTCCGTTATTCCGACGTCTGGAAATAAAAAATTCCATATTATTATAATTTTCTATAATTTTGAATGAAAAAAAAACAGGTTGTTGGAACATTCCACGTGCCATGTTATACTCGTAACAAGTTAGTCACTCGAATCGAATCAAAATTAAAGTTACAGCAGTTTTTTTTTATATTTTAGAAAATATTATTTAATTTTAACGAATATATTGAGTTGAACATTCATTTACTATATTTTGTTTCGTTTTCGATTATTTGTCAATATAGTTCAATTTTTTTAATTTTACTATAGGAATCCTGTACCTACACGACTACACGATAGAAATTTCAAATTTTTAAACCGCAATAGTTACGATTTAACAACAAGTAAGTAATTTTCAGTGACGAGGCGTGATCAAGTAGGATGGTGTAAGACTTATCACATCCACCTCGCGTAACGACTTTTTTTAATCCCATTTTTATATCTTCCGGTTAAAAGTATAATATAAAAAAATGTTCGAATCATCACCCGTTTCAATGGGCATATCATAAATTCATTTTACTTGCTCGTAATCTCTGTAAGTAATTGTAATAATCAATTAATAGTGTTAAAAATGCGTGCTCAATACATGTAATATGACACAATAATATGAGATCAGTGGAGATTCTGGCTACGTGCGTTTATATAACGACGATCGACTCGATATTGGTATAGTTAGAAATCTCGCGAAAAAACTGAAATATTTTAGTATAAAAGAAAAAGAATTATACGGTTGTTACGGTAAAAGAATAATACGCGTATTATGAAAATGACTTGATTAACGAAAACATGTTATAACATGTATAGAAACAAGAACGTTTTACCATTATAATATACGTGTATATTTAGTATGTCTAATTTTATGCTTTCTGATTGGGAAACGCGCGTACCTATAGTGCCAGTTACTTTCACATATTACAGTCGGTGTAAATAATAATATTATATTCTGACTATTTTGTGCGAGTGTTTTCTCGATTAGAATTTACAATTCACGCAACGTATCTACAAAAAAAAAAAAAAAAACGTACACACGCCGTTTGTATAATATTCAACGTATGCTGGTCGGATCGTTTTGATCGAATGTAAAAAAAAAAAAAGAAATACATGTGACATGTCGCTTTTCTACCAGCACACTGAAATCTACAGAGTGATTTTATAATTTTCATCACGAGTTAGCCTAAGAAAACGGACCGTATGAATGTGATTTTGATTGAATACACGATTTACACGTCGATCATTGGTATATAAGAGAATTAAGTAGAGAAAAATATAGACAAGTGTTAGAAATATTACAAGATATTTTTCCCCTCTTTTATATTGTATAGAAGATAATATAATGATGTTTTAATTGTGAACTGATAAGAGTATCGTGGAAATTAAAGTAAAAGAAATGGTTTTACATATTAGTAATGTTCGAAAATGAAAAGTTGCAAATATATTAAATAAAGACGTCAAGAGTAATATTATTGACAAAACGGCCAACCTATATTTGTTAACGATAAGCTCTTGTAAGATGGAACTCGTACATTTACGGTCAGTAAAGACTGCGAATAACAACCGACATAGCAGTAGCGGACTGGACTACATAACTCATATTGTCCATTTGTAATTTGTTATAATATAGAATGTATAGGTAGATATATAAAATGTTTTGCTATATTTAATAAATTTAACATTATATTATAAAGTACGATGTATTAATTAATTTTTACGTATACGAAAAAAAAATGTTAAAATACGCAATCGTTTGAGTTACCGTGACGCGTAAAGAGAATAATTTCGATTTGTTCTCCCTTCTCCGTTCCCCGCTGGGTCTGCTTTTAAGAATACGCTAAGTTTGCGACCGTCAACGGAAATTTTCAAAACTTGGCGCGCCCACGAATTCGTTTGTGAGTATAATAATTACGTGACTCGTTAAAAAAAAAAAAAAATTGTCGGTATAACAGAAATACTGGGGATGAAAATATTAAAAAATGTGCGATTGGTGTAAAAAACCGTCAAAAAAATTATATTTCTCTAGATTAGTTCGTAATGACGAAAAAATGCGTCCCGCGTGCATATAATGTACGTAATAATAGTTTTGGAAATTCGATGACTACAGCAGTGTCCATTGTGTTGTTCCGCGTTATTATCATTTTAGTCCGTTATATGAGCGCATTTTTTTTTATACGGACAAAATACGTTAATTGTAACGCTCGTGACACGTGATATATTTACGTTATGTGCTAAGTTCTATACAGATAATTACATAAAAGAAACAAAAAAAATAGAAAATACCAAAAACGTCGTAGCAGCGTACTATGTCATAACGTAGCAGGTATCTATCGGTGGGAAAATGTTCACCGTATAACGCGGAGAGAACAATGTCTTATTATATTGCACGTTTCGAATCGGAAACGAAGCGAATCACGTGCAATGAGCATACTTGTACTGCAGACACACACACACATTTTTTTTTTAATATGTCGACAAAAGAAAAGCGCGTAGTACAACTACACGCATTCGTTTGACCGAAAATACAAAAAAAAATCATTTGATCTCGCGCCGAGGACAGTTTAAAAACTATTTCGATTTGACATTAAGTTTTGCAGAAAAATGAGATTTTCACAATTTATAACTGAAAAATTTTTTCGGGCACTGAGGCACCTGTGAGTTTCGGCCGAGTCACTGGGAACTTTACGGATATATAGAACACATAAATATCTAATAGAATTTATATTTCTTACGATTTGTACGAATATATAGAGTTCTTTCGACGTTTGTATGTTTGACGCGTACGCAATGTAGAAAACTACAAGAGGTACGGTAAACTTGCAGTGTTCTATTTAACTTATATACGGGATTAAGTTAGGTCGAGTAATACGGTTGGGGAAGTGTATTTGTATTGCTTTTGCCTGTGGGACATGAAAGAAGAATGGTATTAGGAAAATTTTAGCCGAGTTACATACGTTTCCTTATTTTTTAAAAAAGTTAAATTTATTAAACTTGAAGTAAATATAAAAAAACATTATAATAATCGCTTTTTAACGCGTCTTAAATTATAAATTTTTTTTTTACATTAATTAAAGAAATCAGGCAACACACGCCTGCAGGTTTCGGATTTCATCGTTACATCCTCTGCAGTTAGGTGTTACGACGCATTCCCACACGATTTAATATTATATTTTTACACTGTTATTTCGTTGTATACGACGGTACACGGTATTCGCGTGACATTTTTTCGTTGTTGATAAACGGCTTAAAAATAGACACTTGTCAAATGGAGCGACAGCGTTTTTCTCACACACCGAATACCCCACGTTTTCAAAAATTGTGTTTATACTTTAACCGATGATTACTGGTCGTAAATACATATAACTGTATTGTTGAAGTCATTTTTAACGATTTATACACACAGTGTCGTACCTTGATGTTCGCATTCGTTCACGTTCATGCAAATTATTATTATTATTATTATATACTGACGGTCAACAGCATCGTGTATTATATTATCTGAAACTGGAAATCGTATAAGTGTTGCGACTATCATAGATAAATCTGAAAACGTGTTTAAAAATGAGAATATTCCATTGTTTATCGCGTGGGTAATTATATTTCTGGAAAATAAAAATACATAATAATACCTCTCGAAACGTTTCTTTTTGCCAGACAGGCGTTGCAGTTAAGTGTATAATATACGTTATTATATTAATTGCTATGTATCGGGAATACGACACATTTTCTAATCAATCGTAATTAAACTTAATAAATACTCTCATCCTGTCGCGAAACAAATATATTTTGAATATAATATTCTGTCGTTGAATTTATTTATTTGATATTATATAAGTTCATGTAAATTGTTTCCCCTTATAAGTAATCTGGCACACGGTCCGTATAAATGTTGTAAAGTTCGCCTTCTTCTTCGGCTTTTAGAGGACACTGGTGGCGATGGTCGCAAAGCAAACTTCCTTCCTGAGAGCTATTTCACTTTAAAGTGAACTACCCTTAGTTTTCTTAATCCTTTCTCGTTTTTATCAATCCACCTCTGTTTCTTATCGATCTTTTCTCTTTGGGGGGAGGTCAAGTTTAGGACGTTATTTGTTAATTATTTTCGTTTTATTACACGATAATATATATTTTTTTTTTTGTACGCTCGAAGAATAATGGAATACTATTAAACAATTATTTGCTACGACTTTGAAACGATTCAAATTATATTGCTGCAGCGAAACGTTGAAATAGAAATCGTTACACCGCCTATTCGGATCGGGTAACGGACAAGGATAAATGGATTAAGTTTATATATATATATATATAATAATATCGGAAACAAGGAAATAGCGTCGAGTCATTATAAACGGGTACGCACAACACGACCCGTGGCTTTATAGGTTAGGTTTATAATCGCGCGTAGTGATTTGTGCGCATTTGTAGTAGGTATGTAGCGTCATAAAGTATCTGAATAAATGTATTCCAGTACAAGTATTTTAAATATCGGATATCGAAAACAGCAAATATTATTTATTTTCATTCAATTTTATAATTTAAATTTTTTCGCTCGTCAAAAAATTTTGCAAATTATTCAAACTACCGGGAAACAGACGAATGTTGCGAGAAAATCAAATGCCGAATTTTCGTTTTAGTACGTTTAAAATATGTTTTTTGAGTAAATGTTATAAAAAAAAAAAAAAATGTTTTCTTCCTAAAAGTATATAGCACTTACAATTATTAGTGTAACAAAACAATAACGGAACACGTTATACACAATTCGAATAAAATTTAATGAAAACAATTTTAAGTAATCGATACTGAAAAATTATTTGAAATACTATAAAAATATATCTGACGTTCTTTTAAAAAATAAAAAGTACTCGAATATTTAAAAAAAACTAAATTTATATACGTATTATTATCTCCGTCTCGGACTCGTTACACTTTCGAGTAAAATAAAATTAATTTCTTGGTCGGAATTTCTTCATCGGCCGCACCACCACTGACATACTATACACAGTCGACGAAAACGTATTAAAATATTTCGTCTATTCGTTGTGTCGATTGTTCAATCGTTTTGTGACTATAAAAGATAAAAAAAAAACCAGATCACACGTTTTTACGCATAGCTCATATACTTTGGTCGTCATCAAAGCCGTATTTAGGATTTACCAAATTATCTCGCTGTCTCGAAATGTAAATAAAATAATTTTTTTTTATACAATGATCGATGGTAGGAAAATGCGCGGAACGTAGATTTTTCAAAATATAATTTCTAAACGTTTTTTTTTTAACCTTAATCTGTTTTGTAATATATTTTTTTCGTAATCCTGCGGTGGAAAATAATCGTAAAAAAAACTAAAACCATTACCGAGTATTTATGATAGAATAGCTGTACGGCTTGAACACAATATTATACGTACGTTTTAATAAAATTTAAATTAGATTAAAGTCAATTGTTTTAGGCCGTTCCTTCTAAAATCTGAAGTTTAAACGCTTAAAAATATGCAATAAAATGTGAATAATGACTTTTGAAATATTTCGGCTCCAGTAAATTATCTACTTAGCGATTTTATAGCTTCGCGTTATTCTTTTGCCTTCGAAATAAATGATAAATCTTTATATATTCGATAAACGATTCTGAGCTGTAGTAGATAGTAATATGATCTATTTTTTTATAATTTACTGGTTGTTGACAATTACATAAATAAAGATTTTATATTGGAAATTTATAAGAAATAAAACACATCAATGTTAATTCAAGAAGGTAACGTAAATTCACTCACTTATAATCAAAATTCTGATTTCGAAATTTAAAAAAAAAATAGAAAATTTTAAGCTCTGCGACGCGAGAAACTGAAACAGCGGATTTTTCAATTTATCGAATATACTTATATATAATTTTTTTTTCTTAAACATTTCGAAATCGGTGTGTCTCGGACACAGCAGTCGACGACCTAAATCGTCTCATGCCACTGCACAATATTATATTACGTTTTATATAATAAAAATCGGCTACCGAGAACGCGTGTACTGTTGCAGTACCGATTATTATTGTTATTAACACAGTGCGCGTACGAGTTTTCCCACAATAAACAACATAAACGAGTATATGATTACATACTTCGGAATATGGACTTATATAGGTATAGTTTAACGTTGCTCATGTGCAGAGTTTTCTCCTCATGCGATGTTTCGCTATATACGAATTTCTCTATACATAAATATACACTGTGATTCTTTCAACGTATACTGAATTTTAAGAATTTTTTTTTTATATTTAAATTTAATTTACTATTTAAACATTTTTTTTTATACTTTTTTGAAACGGAGACACGACAGGAAAATAACATTTTTACAGGATATTATTTAAAAAAAAAAAAAATTAAAAATGAAATTTTTTCTGGGGGTTTTTAAAGACCTACTGTCCATTTTATGGTGCATTCATTTTTGTGATACGAATATTTAAGAATATCCAATGTTTACGAACTAATATGAGTTACACTTATCTACGTAGGTATATATTAGGTATATATTATTACGAAGTGATCTAAGTTAAAGGTGTACTATAATAAAGTGTATGAAATCGTTGAAATATCGACGAATTAAAAAATGTTAAACTCTAAAATGTTTTCGTTTTTTAAGTAAAGGATAAAATAAAAAATACGCTTTTATAACATTTTGGAATTTTACTAATAAAAAAAAAATTTTTAATTCGACACAAATCGACAGAGAAATCGGATGTAATCGAACACGTCAAAAGAATCGCTCTGTATACTCGTGTGACATTTTTGCAACAGACTGCACGCGTCGAGAAATTAAATTTATATGTCAGGTCACTTGTCGTCGTCACCGTCATTCCTGTACTCGGTAAAAATATTTACCAACTAATAACTATATACGTTCGCTAATAAATTCCGGCAATTATCGCAATAGTCATAAATTCTTAAAACTTGAAACGCTATAAAAATGGCACTCATTAGCCCTTCGTCTGCTGAATAACAATTAAATTAACCGTTACCCGTCTGAAAACCAAAAGAATTTTTTTTTCTTTTTGGAAACCGATTTTTTTTTTACTATTAATTTGGTGATATAAATATACTAGAGAACGGATAACGTTACCTAAAATCTAAAAAAAAATTACATAATTTTATTAAAATTTTTTACCCTTTTTTTAGATTATGCGAACGAAGTGATCTTTATACTTTCCGATAGAGGTAGAAAATCTTAAATACAAAAGGTACGTTTTTTGATTTTTTTTTTCAGTAGATTTCTTAAGAGGCCTGCTCGCAACTTGTCTTTTTAAAAACATACCTTACTGATCAAATTCTTATGCGTGGTAATGTTCCGATTTCGATATATATATTTTTTTTACTAAAGATAATTTTTACAGAGCCCGTCGATATTTGTTTTTGTAAATTCTATTTATAATAAGAGTTTGAATAGGTATAACTAGTTTTTTAACTCGTCTTTTTTTTTGTGTCGTTTTTAGTAAGGTAATCAAAAACCAGATTTCAATGCGCTCTGTAAGATGTTTTTTCCGTTTACCAAAAAAAAAAAATTGTATATTAAAATCAGACCATTTAATCGAGAGTTTTTTTGTGTAAATGACGTTTTGAGTGAAAAAAAAACCGTTTTTCTTTTCCGCCTGACGGTAATTATTTTAATAAACCCAAAAAAAAACTTTGCGATAACGATGCAAAAGTACCTGTGACTGAACGGAAAACAGTAAGTCGAATCTCACTCACATCACTAATAAAAATTTACGATTGACACAAAGTGTCTGAGGCGACGACAACGAGATTACAGATTGCTTGAAATTTGCCTTTCAAAGTTAATATAAGCACGAACAAGACCCTTGAAAATCTGTGAAAAAAAAAAATCGCGAAACAAACCCCACGGTGGTTATAAATGATTTTCACCGTAACGAATATTCGTTACTTTTTCTTCGTGATTCCAAAAACAATATCGCGAAACGTTTGCAATTTAAATCAGGCGAGTGTATATAAACGTAAAGCGTTCTAAAAATGCCCTATAGATTAGCATTAAATGTCGTATAATTATGGGCAAAAGAAAAGTTCGTTTCTGCGAAATAACGAAATGAATTCGTATCTTGTTCAGATTGTTCTCGAAAAAAAAAATGCAAATGCGTTACACGCGTTCCAAGCCCATGGTTACGATATATATAGTGTACGATTTGAATTTCAAATTATTCCTATTCCTACATATTATTATCAACGCCTTCGACCGTTAAATAATAATAATATATACAATTCGAAAGCGCTGTAACTCTTTCACCCCTCTCACTCAAAGCCGATTGTATAAGATCTTGTACCGGACACGCGACGATTCGCGCAAACACTACTATTATAATAACAATATATTAATACGCGTTTGCCTTGACAACCGCGTGCCGGTCGTTTACGATGAGAATTCACCGAGAACCGATTACCCGGATATATTACATATAAATATAAGTGTGGTTAAAACGATAGGTACACTTGTATAATATTGAATTTTATTCCTTTTATTTCAAATATTTTAAAATTAATTTTTCTTAATATATTTCAATACGTGTATATAATAATATTTAACCTTGTGCATGGATCGATCGTGTTGTTTAACGTGTTATCGTGTATCGTGTTATACCGTGTTGTTTGACGTTATACCGACTGCAGTGCGTGTCAAACGAACAGAATATTTGATAATATTACAACGAAATTTATTCTGATATTCGATGGTCAGAAAACGATTCTCTTTCGTCGATTCACTATAAGTCTATAACTAACACACTACACTACACGTTGTTGTTTCTTTTTTTTCGATTTATTATCATTTTTTTGTTTTGTTTGCCTATTCGATGATTAACGCCTTCAGGCGATTCTTTAAGAACGCCGATAATGTCGATGCGAGTATAGTGGCGTATTCGCACCGGCAGTGGAGGCGCCACGCCCCCCTAAATTTGTCTTGGCCTCCCTACCCTGTGTTAGCCCCCTACCCTTATTGCGCCTATGAGTGGGAAAAAGACCACGGATTGGGACTTTTTTTGGCCCTACCAAATTTTCAAAGGCCCCCAATGGGCCCCCCAAGATAAAATTCCTGGCACCGCCACTGCGCACCGGGGTCCTCAAATCAGCGAGTGAAATTTATATTTAAAATTAAATCTAATGACTTTCAACTCGAATATCCGGATATTACTTACGACTCACGCCATACTTGTAAAAAAAAAAAAATAATGGAATATTTTTTTCGAAAAAAAAAACAAACGTTACTAGGATTTGGACGCGGTGATTATCGATTTAATATTACGGAAGAAAGCTTCAAAGTGAACACTTTTTTTTTTTTTTTAATCACAGTTGACACAGTGTATTATCATCGAGGCTTAAAATTTCACGATTTGAACGAGCTCATATGATGTGTTTCGGATAAGACTGGATTTTCAACGTCTTAATACTCTTTTAAAACTCGACGCGATGACGATATATGTATAATAAAATCGTCGTATGCATACGATATTATTTCGAATTTTCCGCGTCGACTAGTGGCTTTAAAACCGGTTATTATTAAAGTTACAACATCGTGAAATAATGACTGTAAACAATGTTTAGCGCAATTTGTCACAAGTGTATTGGTGCGCACAGTTGTTTTCCTGACATTCAAAGCGCTCGTTTAATATTCGTTTCCGTACCAGTTGCATTCGTTGAATTTCGGACAAAATATCATACGAAATTTTTTCTAATTTTTAAAAATTTTTTTTTTAATGCACTCCTAACGCTTTATTGTAATCGATTTTATTTTATGATTTCCGTAAGCGTGGTGGACTCAGCAAAGTAGTACGCGCGTGTGTGCCTGTACTATGTGTTTATTCGATCGTGAAGAAAAATTATACGCACGGCGAGCAAATCCCATGTTAATTATTACAATTATTATTATTATTTTGTACGATGTAATAACCGATCCGTGGCCAAAAAAAAAGGCTTTCGTTAAAACGGTGAATTGCAGCAATAATACACGGTTCAAATAGTAATATTTGAAAACACTTTATGACCGGTTTTAAATTTTTTTTTTGATTCTCACTAAACGTACAATTTATATATATAAATTATTATTATTATATATATATATATATATAGTTTATACATTTTGAACAAATTATATTTTTCAACTCTATGAGCGTTGGATTGGACGAAAAGAGAAAGCATATTTATATATATATATATATATGGGTATTTATAGAAAATCAACTTTTACATTTCATTTGTTCAATACGTTTACCTTATTTATTGAAAACCAATAATATATGTTAGGTTAGAGACGCATTTATTTTAAATTTAATAAAAAAATCGAAATTCTATGTATTAAAATATACGCTGTAATAAAAATTATCATTTTTTTTTTTTTATTGCAGATATTCGCGCGGTCTAGCAGGAGCAGATTAAATGCGATTCCTGTAATAAGCGTTTTTTGAAATACAATATTTAAAAAAAAAGAGATAAAAAACAGCGAAATTCGGCTTACAATGCGCGAAATAACTCGTACGGGAATTTTTTTCAGATAACGTTTTGTTATATTTCAATTTTTTTAAAATTTAATTTAATATATAGCACTGTTTGAATTCTACTTATTTAAAAAAAAAAAATGTAAACACTGGTCGGATAGTAACTACAGAACAGTAATAATCACGAAAATATTAATTCAATCGAAAACGAAAGGGTCAGGGACTATTTTTTTGGGGAGGGGAATATAGTCCAAAACGTGTACGATTCTCGTGTTGAACTCAAAATAATCGAAATAATATTGGCTATTTTTTTTTATTTTCATATATTTTTAATAATTATTTATTATTATCTATAGTGACGTGGACGTACAATTCATGATGTGTTTTATGCGCTCGTCGCCTACATACGTATATAGGTAAACCGAATAACGGAATATTACGTTTCCGACGTTTAAGTCATTTGCACACAATGCGCAAATTTTCGTTTTCTCAATATTGTAATTTTTTTTTTTTTTTTCGAGTTTTCTACTATCGTTTTAAGTCCAAACGGGTGAAAACATTATTGTGAATTTGTAAACGGCATAAGTGTTGTTAATAAAAAAAAAAACAATAATAAGTTGTCACCGGGGCGTTACGTAAACTCGAGCGAACAACAGAAGAAAGATTCTCTTTCGAGAAAACAGTTAAAAAAAAAAAATCCGACAGTTGTCGCCTTGACCTCACGACTTCGCCACAACAGAACCAAAATTGCACTTACATATTATATTCTTAAACTGTAGTCGAGCTTTCGAATATAAAGCGTTACCGTATCCGATTCGTAAAATCGATCACTTATTCATACACGCGATTGTCTGTGGACAAGAGCAATGCGTGCACGAGGGAAACGGTCAAAACAAATATTGTTGTTATTAAAGAAAATTAAAAATTCAATTTCAACGCCAACACTACGATACGATTGTATTTAATATATAGAAATATAAAATTAACAAACAAAAAAAAAAAACCTCTATATAAACGAAACTGTGAAACGTTGGTGGTCGTGAAAGTGTTTACTTCGAATTTTTATACAAAATTCGTAATATATCCCCTATAGGCCGGGAACGAGTTAAAAAAGCCAAGTGGAATTGAATTATTTTTTTGCACCGGCAGAACATCTGGGCCGTTTGCCGCTTCTCTCACCGCGATCACGTGTACTTAAACGACGGTTTTCCTTTGCCCACCACGAAGTTTGCAAACGTCGACACCGAAAACCTATGGCTGGACGGCCTTATAAATACTTGACGAGTCAAAAGTTCAATCGCACCATCGACGAGTCCGTTAATCCGAGCAATTCGTTTTTCCAACACGTTTCGAACGTCTCTCCGTAAAACCTCTCTATAGAATCCGAGACAAACGGATTCCCGGGATTTTACTATTATTTTTTTGTAAAGAAATAAACGTTTTTTTTTTTTTTGTCGATTATAATTTACTCGAATTTCCAATCGATTTAAAACGCTTTTTAAGACGGCGCGGCGTAAAGTTCGCACGCGGGACGTCGTTTTTGTCAATCAGACGACCGTCTGACGCGAGTCGGAATGCAGAAAATTCACATGTATACGCGTTTGAAGGCAAACCCCCACAGATGCCCGTGGGTCGACCACAAGGTCCCGCGAGACCGACCAGTTATACCGCGGTAACCGGATTGTCAGGGAGAAGCGTGGAATAAAACGGATCAGCCCTTGTCCCGGATTTTCTACCGAATAATTTTCTCGTCGAAAACTTTCCGCGGCGTATTAGGTAATGAACGCCTTTGCTCCGCGTGCATCGTGTACAGTGAAATTCTTGAACTCGTTAAAACGTCAACTAGAGAAACCCCCCC
This sequence comes from Slavum lentiscoides, assembly GCA_032441835.1. Lineage (NCBI taxonomy): Eukaryota > Metazoa > Arthropoda > Insecta > Hemiptera > Aphididae > Slavum > Slavum lentiscoides. The sequence goes on from CM063713.1 coordinate 2,775,545, forward strand.
CACGTATACCGAGAGCGTTAAGTTAAAAAAAAAAAAAAAAGGAACCGTCAGAATATTACGGCGAAAAAATCAAAAAGCCGGCGAAACAAACGCCGCGCTCGTTTTACCGACCTGGCCGTGGCGCGTACGAAAAGGCGGCGAGAAGTACGACGGCGGCGACCGTCGTCGTAGCCTTTGACGACTTCATCGGCTCGTGCCGGCCGCACTTCGTGGCTGCGGGTTACGTTCCGTTTTCGTCCCGGTGTGTTCCCGACCGTAGTGCACCATAATAATAGGCGCGCGGGGGCAGCGGCGACCACCGTTGAAATCACCGTTGAGACGAGACCGACGGATTGGCGAGGACGCCGCGAATGCACCGGCGAAGTAACGCTTTTTACCGCTTTTTACAACAGAGTAAAACGCAAAAAAAAAAAAAACGCACAGGTTAACAGGAGAAAAGAAAAAAAAAAAACGCCCGAAACGAAACGGACGCACGGTCTCACCGAAGCGCGCGTACGACTGGCAACTGCGCGTACACCGACCGGACGGCCACCGCTATAGAAACGGCAGTATAGCGGCGGCGGCGGTGGTGGGTATCCGGCGCAGACTTGCACCGCGTAACGCCGCGGTGGTCGGTCGGCCATGTTGAATATTATACGATCGCCGTTGTTGTTGTTGTCGTCGCTGCCGCCGCCGCCGCCGCCGCTGCCGCCGGGTTTCTCTGAAGCGTACGCGCCGCCTCGAAGTCGCTCGACCACTTTCTACGTGACGACGACGCGCGTTCAGTTCTCGGCGGATTGGAGGGGGGCCACTTCGTCTTGAGGAATTCCCGAAGCGTGTTCGCAGTGGTTCGCAAAGTTGTCAATACCGCACTATGGTGCAGTACTATATTTGATTCGGCCGCGGTTTTGCGTCTTCTTGCGCAGCACCCGTCCGGCGGCCTCTCCGGCGGTCACGTTATGCAAACTCCTCGGTTCGTCCGTGAGACGATTTTATTATTATTTATATACACTTTCTATTTTCAATTCTATACGCCGCCGCGGGCGCACGTCGATGACATTTTTTTTTTTTGTATTTTTGTTTTCGTTACGTACGGAGAGAAAAAAAATAATAACGCGCGGTCTGCGCAGGAAATTCTGCAGGAAACGGGAGGAATTTCGGTTTCGATTCTGTCTCCCTGTATAGGTTTAGATTTTTTTTTTGTTTTGTTTTCGGCCACGGAGATCCTTCGACGTTTTACGTCGTTCTTTTATTTCTCAGATCTATCCGCGTTTACCGAGTTATCGGCTAATCCAAGTCCAAGAGTAAGTCCATTATTGAATTTTTCAAACGTCATTCCGAGTGTTAGTTTTTTTTTTTTTTAGGATTTTATTGAAATTCTAAAAGAAAATAACAGTTACACAATATACGAGTAATGTTGTGTAAAATATAATCGAATTTATGACGATATATCGTTTGTGATCTGTCGTGATAACTGTTTACAGAGGCCGGAATGCCCGTTGCTACGGACGACAATTCGTATGTTTCAGCCGTTTACGTGATATGTGATAACGGCGTTAAACGTTTTTTTTTTTTTTTTATTAATAGTTATTAGCCGGTAGCTACTACAACTGAACAATTAAATTTCAAAATATAACGGAAAATAGTTACAAAATATTAGTTTTATGTACAAGTATATGACATTATAACAAAAAGTAACGAAATAAACAAAAAAAAAAAATCAAATACATAACTGGCAAGACCAACGTTTTTCAAATGCGCGAGCCCGCAAAGGTGATAAAATTGATGACAGCTTTAATGATGATTGGGTGTTTAGAAGATAGAAGACTTCAACTCAAAGAAGGGAACGTTTAGGGGGGGGCACATAAAATGGACAGTTGCAGTCTGCTTGCGGTCAAAAAAGGACAGCCGAGTAAAAGTTGTAGCGCATCACACCTTTCATTACCGGCGTTAAACATTAAGGAGATCGAAAGCGAGCGTCTTCTTTTCTTTGTCTTACACACACGCACGAAACGTGGCAAAACAGGCGTTTCCTACTTCCAACGTACCGATCGATCTAGTGGTGCGATGAGAAATTTGAAAACGGATTTGAATTCGCCGTGAAGTCTACTTGAGATCGACTTTCACACATTTCTGATTTTTTTCCCCATAAATCCTTAAAAAATGAATTGAACCAATTTAAAATAAAAAATTGCTAATAATCAATTTCTGAAGGTCTTGAGATAACGAAAAAAGCGAGAAAGTATAGTCCTATAGTGACATTTTAATGTTATAATACACTTATTATTATACACTTATGGTTTTACAATGATGTGTTTTTTTTATGTCTGTACCCGAAAATTCTACCAGAAGGAGCGCTCCGATCTTTTCGCGTAGCACATTTTCTGATTGAGAATCGCATCTAGTTTGTACTTTAGAGAGGTCGTTTTTCCATTTTCTCCACACTTTTTTCAAAAGTCATGAAAAACTACCAAAAATTACATAAAAACGCTAAAAATGCAATTTCGTCTAAAGCGATTGTCGTTCATTTACTACACCGAAGCTCCGCTCAGAAGAGTTTTATCGAACCCAATGATTTATCATTGCTTTCAAATTTATAATAAAAACAAAACTCTAAAATCGTTATCCGAGTAATACACTTAAGCGATATCCATGCACAACAACCCGCGGCTCGCTATTTTATTTAGTAATTGCTAAGTTAAATACAAAATAAATGTGTTTCATAATATTTTTTAAGAAAAATATAAAATATGCATGTAAAATGTTCAGTACTTTTTTTTTTTTTAGCAAAAATCGACAAAATATGCAAATTTTAATCTCAGAAACTATATTAATTATATCGATTATTCGGAACATTCCCGACTATATATATATTTCTGGTTTTAATTAAGAGCGTACGGCCACAGCTGATAATAATTTACAAAATATTTGCGTGAAAATTGCAACGGACCATACGTTTTCCAACGAGCGAAACGACTACTAGACACTAGTGTTATTGTGAGTTTAGGATACGACGTAGTATATCGTTTCCAGTACTTCAATCGATTACAGTATTGCTAATTGAATGTCATTTCTCGAGCGCGTATACGATTGCAGTTCGTATAACAAAACCATTATCCTCGACACTTATACGAAAACAATTATATTTTAATTAATATAGACGGACACGTATAAACAAGTATTTTTAATTGTAAACTATAATGCGTATATAGGTACACGTTCTGCACCGCGGAATCGTGCAAACGATAACGGTTTCCGCGCAGTGAAAAACTCATTCAATTCCCGGCGGGTTTTGTATTTTGTGTTTATTATTATAATCACAGAATACCATTACTTTTGGAAATATTTTGTATTCGTGTCATATCATTATACGTTTCGTTATTACTTATATTATACGCGGTCACCTCTTTCCCTTCAGTAATATAAACGGAACAAGCAGTGTACGACGAAATCGAAAAGAGAATCGGACGAGTCAATTTTCATCGAGAAAAGAAGGATTGTCGGCCTGGTAAAATCAACTGAAGAAGAGCCAGCGAACAATTTTTGAACCGGACTTTGCCTGATTATTATGTCGTACGGGCTGAATTAACAAAGTGGACAAATCTTTCCTCGGTAACATTAGGGATGTGGTGTTGGCTAGACGAACGGAAAAAACGAGCCGGACGGGATGAGCTCGGTTTTACTAATCCGAATCGACGAAACGATAGAGCGATAATGAATGCCGTAAAGCGATGACCATGTTCAAAGGGACGCACGTTCTGAAGAATTGCACCACACTCAAATGAAGGGTGCAGTTGAAGGAGGAAAACCACTAAGAAGCCACTGAGGAGAGAAATTCGTACGTAATACTCAACTAAAAAGAGATGCGCAGGAATAGACAGTCTTACGCCGGTTTAAGAAATCCTGCCGAAGATCGCGCACAGGTGGAAAATAAACGTAAACCAAGAAGAAAAAAGCGTATACACTGCAGTTACAGCAAATAATAAGTTACGAATCTCATAAACAAATCACTTAACACAGTGTTTCCCAGCCTGGGGGGGGGGCGTGTAAACGTTGCTGGGGAGGCGCGCAAGCAGTCGTTACGAAGTAAAATTGTATTTATTAAATTATTTTAATTTTATAATGTAGGGAAAAAACGAAAAATTAGGTGATCATTTTTTTCAATTTATAGAGGGGGGGGGGGCGAGATTTTTGAAAATCTACAAAGGGGGCGTAGGATAGAAGAGGTTGGATACCACTGACTTAACAGGTACAATATAAAAGAAAAAATCATATTTTACTTTATTTTTTGTAATTGTTAATTAACAGAGGTTATTTTTAGAATAAATTACAACTCATGAAAATACATTTTACGTATTAAATTTAATAAATTTTAAAAGTATATGCGTATACGCCAGTACACGATTTGTACGTATTTAATATAGATACCATAAAAAAAACGAATTCCCAGAAAATTGAATAATTTCTCGAAATATTTATATTATCGTGTAGGTGGTACCTGTTAATTTTCGCTTTATCGATCGCACGTAGTAACCATAATAGTAATGTTTAAAAAATAAGTGTTACGAGGTAGATAATTTTTTTTCTCTATTTTCTTCTTTTTTTGTCGCGATAGGTACTTATATAGAGTACAGTATAATAGAAATACGCTAGATAAAAAGTATTTAGTGTTTATTAATTAGAAATTACTGGAAAAAAAGAAAACAAAAATTTTATTTAAATACAAAAATTTGTAATATGTATGTATATATATATATATTCGAAATTATTAAACGTAATGATTAGGTACAAAAATCTTTTAAAATCTAAATTATATATTTAAATGTTTATAAATGTTTTATAAAATTATTTCATCGAACGCTTAATATTTATATTATCATATTATATAATTTCTAAAAAAATTGTATTTTTTTTTAAATATTCCATTGCGATCGACTCGTGGTTTAAATGACGGCGTAGACTAGACGATATAACATACCGAAACGTATAATAAGAAAATATAAATCGACGACCGAAGGCGACGGGTCTTAATGATAATGCGTTTCGAAATGATTGTTACGATGTGATATAATTTATAATAAATACACCCGTTCTACCCAATTATAATAAACCAAGGCAGCTTTCTTTCTGCCTCTAAAAAACAAAATTTTACACGTACAGATTGTACACAAAGCCTATTCAAATACTAATACGGCACCGAATCGGGCTTCGAACATCTCCGCTTTCACAGCTGGAACAAACTAGAAGCTATCTGACTTTCAACGCTCAAACGAATTTCCGGTCTATACTTGTCAGTAACATCTCCATCATAAGAACGCGGCGAATATTCCGGCACAAATTCTTCTCTCACTATTATTATTAATATTTAAAATAATAAATAACGCAAACTCATAAACACAGGTATCTTACGTTATAGAGTACTGTCAAGAAAGACAAACGGTATAATATATATTACTAATGTAACGTAACGCCACGCGAATCATAAAACGAATATTATTCCTAGAGAAACGTATTCGATCATCACTTGAATGAATACTCCTGCGTGCATTCGCACGTGGCTCTCCAAATTTTTATCCTGCGTAAAATGACTCCATGCGAACTTCACACGAATAGCGTTTTTCACCAGTGTGCGTTCGCATACGTGTCGTCACAGTGCTGCTCGTCGTAAACGATTTCGTGTAAACCTCACACGAATACGGGGTTTCACCGGTGTGAAACGCTATTATTATTGAAAATAACAACGCGAATTCATAAACACGGATAAGCGATGTTATAATGTACTTTTAAGGAAGACAAATGTGCGATACAATATTATTAAGTAACGTATTGCAACGCGAATTATAATGCGACAGTGAAACTTATTAAGCCATCACTCGAACACTCCTGTGTGCGTTCGCACGTGTCTCTTCAAACTGTAATCCTGCGTAAATGACAATAAACGGACTCCACACGTATGAGGTTTTTCGCCGGTGCGCGTTTGCGTATGTGTCGTCAAATTGCTACTCGTTTGAAAATGATTTCGCGCAAATTTCGCACGAATAGGGTTTCTCACCGGTACGTGTGTCTCTTCAAATGGCTTCTACGCACAAACGGTCTTGAACAAACGTCACAGGAATAGAGTCGCTTTTCTTCCCGCGATCTCTTCCCGTTCGTTGTTGCGGATCTTTGGTGGCACGCCGTTGAGTTCATTCCGCTCGATCGCGTGTTATCGTTACGTTCCACGCAGTCTATGTACCGTCCGCGTGAGTAAATTATTACCTGCAGAGCGTCTCTTTGCCTTGCCGATTCGCAAATGATTCTACGAGTGCGTGAATCCGTTTCATTCATACGCCGTTTCAATGTGTTGTCACGATACACATAACAACCGCAGGAATCCATAGTTTTTTTTTTCCGTTGTTTATTTTACATCATATACAGGCAGCTACTATATAATAATGTCACGTGTAAAATATTTCGTAGTAAAATATTTTTTTTACCTTTTGTTTTATACCGATTTATTTTTTATTTTTGAAATATTATTATTATTAATATATTATATACTCGACTACACGGTGTAATTTTTTTCCACCCCGCCCGTTACTATTTTATTGTATCGAATGCGACGTAAAGCTGTGGCGTCGAAACGAATCGAAATGGGCGTGTGGCTCGCCCGCCCGTCACACGCAAATAAATCGACCACGTCTTGGAGCGCTGCACCGTACACGTTATAATGTCTGTACGCGTAAAAATATGCATTATTAAAATATGTGGATTCGATAGTAAATCAAATTATATACCTACCACAGCCGCGGTCAGTCGAGAGAACAAAGGATTACGGGAAAATTCGTAAAAATTACTGCGTGGTCATAACATGTCCTCGAATTATTCAAAACGATGTCGTAAATTAACTAAAAATTGTTTACTAAAGGAGAGAGAGAGAGAGAGAGATAAATAACGTTGGCAATTGGCATGCGTTCGGATATTTTTCAACGACAATAATTGTGTGCTTAAAACTATTAATATTGTACGTTTAGGGGGGGTTTTTTTTTTGACGAATTTCTATTTAGTTTTTTTCCATACGAATAAAAAAAAAATTAATGTTTTCTGGATCATGTGCTGTGTGATTTTATGAATATTATATTTCTCGTATCCGGAATTGACGCGGGGAGACACAAGTAGTGTTTTATGCTAGATAAATTGTTTGTCGGAGATTTCGAACGAAAAATTAATGATTCGTATATACGAAACGCGCGGAACAATAAATGTACGAGCAATTTACATTGACCCAGTTGTTCGATTTTAATTTGCACACGCGATAAATTCTAACTAAATAGAACGATTTATTATTATTTTTGTGGCACACATTGATACGCAGTTATGTATATACCTATACTATTATATATCTAATTAGAATTATTCAGAATATTAAATTATATAATACCCGTGTATTGTTACAACGTTCAATAAATGTTTTTGTTCGTCTACAAAAAAAAAAAAAAAACGAATAATCTTAGTTTTGCTCGTTTTTTTTTACCGTATTATAACACCGCGGTTACAGTAATAATATGCCTGTGAGTGAAATAAAAAAAAAAATAAATTGACTTAACAATTGAAAACCAAAAGGAGAAAATAATTTAATAAACATAATATAAAATGACAAAAAAAAAAATCGATAAATGAATAAAAAATTACAGCAGTGTTCGAGTTGACAAACAACACGGACAAAAGTTATAAGAAGAAAAAAAATGTCTATACCTAATTTAGATAGCGTATAGGAATTAAGAAAAAAAAAATTTATGTATGTGACTCCAACGAGGATCCGCGAAAGACTCTATATTATATCCTCGAAACGCGTCACACGCTTTCTGCTGTTTTCAAACGAGAAAAAATTAGCTACAGGTATGCATATCATTGAACAAGTAATAGAAATTTAAAAAAAAAAAACTATACGTACTACGACGAGAGTTTGAATTTTGAAATATCACTGGATATTGATGATTACGAATCATTTTATTCCGTATAGTAATTGTGAGAATCTAAAGATTAAATAACGACATTTTAATAAGAAATATTTTAGTATTTTTTGAGAAACATATTATGAAGCGTAAGTGTACTTGCACCGTTTAAAGACGGGAATGATCAACGTTCCGAAAGAATAAATATTTATTGGATGATCAAGACCTCGGTGATTTGAAAATAAATATTTGTCCGTAATCGAGTTTATCTGAAATTCGTACAAACTAATAGTTCGAGTATTCGCCGCTGCCAGGCACTTGTAACGGTCGTTTTCGAAATAATTGAAAAAATCGCTTCACGAGTATATAATATCGACTTTATATTGTACTAACCGAATTACCCGGTTTCGGCCGTGATCTCTAATTTATATTTTACATGATTACGGGTGTAATTTGTATTTATTTAACAGCCGCTGTTCGGTACCCGTCGTTGTCCGGATATAAAGATGAAAACTGCTACGATAAAAACAATCTCAAGTAGGTACTGAATTATTGCTATAATACGTTCGCGTTTAAAATGTTTTTACACTATTCCAGTGTTATCGGACTGATTATTATTAAAGACTGTATGGCTTGGTGTTTTTTACGCGATCAAATCGTATTGAGAAAAAAAAATTCTACGACAATTCTCACAACCGAGGCTGGTCCCGGCGTGTTGGAAATCGGCACCCATCCGGTAACCGACGGAAGGATCATAAATCACGCTGCGAGTCTTTACTTGATCGAATTGTCTTTCGGAAAATCTCGTTATGTTATGGCCTATATCGGAAACAATATCAGACGGATCAACTGTCGCGAAATTGTCCGTTGTGCCAAGTGACATAGCGATTTTCTCTCCGTACTCCAATAATTTTCTTCAGATACGTTTTGTGTGCACGTGTTAGAATCGTTTACGTTTACAAATAGTTGTAAATTGTTGGTCGCATTTTAACCATAGTTATTGGAAAACGCGTATTTTCTCGTGTTAAATGTCTTTAAGAGTTTGTCAATATCTCACCCCATCTCACGGATATTTTTTACACCTGTACGATAACAAAATAATAATAATAATAATAATAATAAACGAACCACGTATCCAGAGGCGTATACATGATTTTTCAACGGGGGGATCAGAGCCGGATTTAGGTATGTGGTGGCCTATGGGCGGAATTATGCCTATGGGCCTTAATAAGGAACCTTATAAAAAAAAGATAATGGGGGGATCTGACCCTCACATCCCCCCTTGTATACGCCCCTGCACGTATCGTATATTTTCAGTGGTTTTCCGGACGATACGCGCCCAGACACGAAGCTAGTTATACGATTTGATTTATATGCGTATTTGAAAGAGATTTACCTAATGAAATCGAAAGATATATATATATATATAATTAAAAATAAACGAGTAATTTATGGGTTAATTGTTGTAAGAACCTATTACGATAAATAACAAATATTTTATACGGTTCAAGGCGATTCCTATGTACGCTTGATTGTTAAATAACGGACACGAGTGTCCGTTACATAGGTTTTCGTAACCGGGAAAATAGAAGGATTACACATTTTTATTTTTTTTTTGTTATAATTTCCCGGGAGCACTCGTTTGGCTACACGAAAAATTGAATCGCATATAAATTTAAAAAAAAAACATACCGTAGATGGTTGAACCAACATACATTCTCGCGCTTTGTTCGTAATCGAATTATATATATATATATATATATATATATATATAATATACATATATACGTTTGTATATAACGGATGATTTAATATTATAAATTATTATCGTACTCAATCGAACTCGGGGACCAGAGTTCAAGAGACAGACGTTCTTGGTGCGCTATATATATATATATATATATATAGTTTTATTTGTTTTCAACGACCGCTGTATAAATAAAATAAAAATATTGTATACACTTTTGATAACATATTCTAATATGAAACATACTCTGGCGGCTTACAATAATTATAATAACAATAATAATAATAATAATAATAATAATAATAATAATAATAATAATAATAATAATAATAAAAATCACGTTTTCAAACCACACGTGCGATAAATAATAATTTAAGGAAACTTTAACCTCGTATTTACATATTATAATATGTGTAATTTGGGTCACATTCAAACTCGTTCGTATATTTTATTATAAGCTCGATGGAAATTGTAAGATAAAACGATAAAACAATACGTGAAATCGATCCGTGTCAATGATGTTCGACGTGTAAAATTAATTATTATTCATTATATGTATTATATCGATTCGACAGCATTTTTCCGGAGAATATAACAATATATTGTTCTATATTTTTACTCTGTGCGCGTAAAGACGATTTGGATAAGCGATAATTATTTTGTAAATATTTTATTATTGATAATTTTTTTTTTTTATTATTGTAAAACCAACAACGTTACACTAGATAATAATGTCGGAATTACGTACGAGTATTGAATGATAAAAATCGGTCGATTTGACGCGTACCTATAGGAACTTTATGAAAAACATGTTTCGAATCGTTGTGTTTATACGTTATACCTTTCGAAAACATATAATAACTAAAGAAAAAAAAATTAAATAAATAAAATAATAAAAAAGGATATTTGAAATGAATAGAAACGAAAATACAAAAATTATAAACTAATACTCGTAAATAATAAATATTTTATACGCATATACACGTCGTGAATATGCGAATCGAGCCAAAAAGCATTGTGAAAAATAAAGAAATACGTAGGAGTTGTTTTAATTAAAAGTTGTTTATTTACTACCGGTTTCGACAAAAAGTCATTGTCGGATATTAAGAGGAAAGAAAAATACAACGATAAATAACAATAATAATTACGATAAAGTACATTTATTTTTTTATTTTTTTACACATACAAATTCAAAATAAGTATTTTTAAAAAAAAACTTACCTTTTACAAGGTATGCGTTTTAAAAAGCCAATTTGAAATAGTAAAATAAAAAAAAATTGTTCGTCTCATAACACGTTGATTATTTAAAATTAAAAATAAAAACCTGTTTAAAACTCTGTCTCCGAATGAAATGCGAATTAATTGTACAGAATTTAAAAAAAAAAATCGAAATTCGATTTACTTTGTTCGCTTTAGGAATACGACAGAATAATATTGTCGGATCATTTTAAACATAAAATAGGTTAGTCTTACGTTTATATATTATATGTATATTTTAATAAAAAAAAATTTTTTTTTACATAAACATGAAGTTTGATGTGATAAAAAAATGTAAGTAAGGCTGGCGGTACGCGAAAACAACGTCGCGTCTTTGTGTTATAATTTGAATTACTATATTATCCTGTTAATGTGTCAGAACACAATGGCTCGTAAAGTCACATACTATGGTTGAACATTTGTACGTTACCATACTGTTCGATACCAGAATTCGATTTAGATTTGTTAAAATCGCGATTGAGTATTCGCAATTGCGCGGGACTTGTATACTTATCACGGTCGACCTTAGAAATTCGACGAATCGTTTATAATCATAAAGTAATATCGATATTTTTATTAATTTTTTTCATTATTAACCGATGCAATATTTGACGTTTTTACATAATATTACTTTACTGAGAACCGCCATAAGGACTCAATACTCGAAAACGTGTGTATATCGTTACTGAATAATTTTATTTTTTATTATTTTGAGACACGCGGTTAAAATTTCAATATTACCCAAAGCACCGGAAAAATGAAAATTTCATAAAAAAAAATCTTGGATATTAGATTACATTATATTAAACGTACGTAATTTGTAAGGATCTCGTGTTTCTTTTTTTTTTTTAACTTGGCTTCGCATTCAGGACAATTCAAAGTATGATTTCAAAATCACTCGGATACTTGTGAAATATACGAAAATCGTATATGATAATATGGGAACCAATGCTGCTCAGGGAGGTTTGAGCTCGGCAACCGATTTCGCATCGGCCGAAACGTTCAACGTTTGTGTGAAAAGGACTGAGCGAGTCCAATCGCGGAACATCTATAGTCCGTTTACTGAGAGAACGCGTGCGCGCATAAACCAAAACTATTCGTTCCCGACACGCGCGACAGGTTATACCGGACCAATACGCGCATAAACGAGTTTCACAGATTACGATTTTTGGTGTATATTACAGTATAATTACTATTAAATAATAGTAATACGTATAATTACGTATTTTTCTGTACACGCAGTTGAGTCGGACTCGGGGACGCGATTTCACTGGAAAAACTGGGGGTGCTGAAGCCCCTCGATTTTTCATATTATTTTTATAGAGTTATCCATATCTGCAACCATTCAATGACCATTGAACAATTACACATTTAAGTAATGGCTACGGTGCTTTGTAAAGTATATTATCATTTAATTACAGTAATTACACGTGATAAACGTAACACATGAATTATTAAACCGTAATCGACTTTAATTTTAAATTTAAATTTGAGTTCACACTTTATTACTTATTACAGTAACAACATCCTCCTTTCACTTTGAGCAAAAATATTTATTACTTCGTTTATATCAATATGATTGGTAAGGTCTTTTTCAATAACGATGATAATCTGTGATAAAACCAAAATAGTACTTTGAATGCTGTCACACTGCGATGTTTTCGCCGAACAGTCGGAACGATTTTATCGCCAGTCGCCACACTAATCAAATTGATATTATATTTTATCAATAGCATATTATTATATTATAAATTTATAAAATCATCTGAATTTAAATTGTTTTCTTTGATTTTTTTTTGACTAGTCTGTAAGACGACAACATATTTTCAGTCATCACACGATTATTCATTTAAACAATATCATTGAACAAAATTGTTGGTATGTACGTGTACATAATAACTACTAAAACTTAAATAAATACGAAAAACAATAATTGGGGGTGCTAAGCACACCCAAGCCCCCCAAATTGCGCCTATGGTCGGACTGTAGAGTGGAGCGGGTAAAGTAGATAAAACTTATGCGCGAAGAAGTCATATCTTCTCGGTGGACGGACCATAGTATAAACGAACTGTTTAGGTAAGCCCAACAATTGATATTCGCGCATTTATTGAAAATAATAGATATTATAGGAGATCGGAAACGCAGTTTTTCTTTAGGAATCAATTGGATTGTCAATTTTCCGAATGTGTTTTGGGCGCGTGTTATCGTTATGTGAGTGACGACTTAGATCTATAAAAGATCCAACCACCGTGAATGAATGAAATTTAATTCTGACGAAATTCAGAAACGCAACAGCCTATTTTATATATATATATATATATTGAATATACTGAAACAAATTTTTGAACTACCAAAGTTTTAATTAAAAAAACATTGATTTCCACAAGCAAATAGGCTGATGAGTTTAAATGTCTTTTCAGCATTAAATTCGGATCACCTTTTTGTAGTCGAATTTTTGTGTCTTTTAGGTTTAAATTGGTACAGAAAATACACCGTTTACGATCTCCGTAGGACAAACGTATATTAATGTAAGGTAGTATGCGCTATTGAAACAATTACATCGTTGTTGTAATAAAATTAATTTAACAATAAAATTGTATTCGCAAACTTTCGTAATATACAAGATGAATTTTTTTTTTGTCGTGGCTATGTAATATCTCGAGAAACACAAAAAAAAAATATTGTTGTATTTTTATCATTTCACAATAGCTTTGTGAATGTAATAATGTATAAATAATAATAATATGTATGTAATTATAATAATATAAATAATTATATCGACTTTTGATTTTTTTTTCTTTTTTTTTTTAATGGTGACCTACGATTTTAATTACAAATTTTCAAAGTACATTATTTTCTTAGGAATGTACTCACGTCGTTTTTTTAACATCAACATTTGTCGATTAATAAGCATTTAAACATAAGACAAGGTGAAATGGATATTGTAAATGTACCGACTGCAGACGCGCTTTCAAATATTTTTTTTTGTACCCGGTAATGCGTTCTAATCATTGTCTAATATTTACCGAAATATATGTAAATCTATTATTGTAATAAACACACGCGGGTATTATATCGTTTCCATTGAACTGCGCAAAAAGCGGCTCCGAATTTTTTCACTAATAATAGGTATTAATCATAAACGAAGATAATAATTGAAAACAAAATTCTTTTTAGTTCAACGAGATGGTGTGAAAAATAATATACTTTTGTAGCAATTATTAACGTTTGTCTGTGGTAATGCACCGGAATAAAATTCGTTTAAAATCTACTGGCGCACGTTAATCGCTGACTGGTGATTGAATAAAAAAATCGTATAGTGCACAATACATACCTATAAATACATAGGTCATAGGTTTCGTTAATTTTTTTTTTTTTTTTTACAGTCAAATAAAATCGCCATAAGTAATAATAGACAAGCGTACATAATAATTTATCATTACAATATATAACGCGTAGTAGTATACGTTGATTCGTAAACGTTTCACTTCCCGACTGCGACGGCACGGTATAAAAACGTATAGACAACACATGGCCATCAAACACTATTAAAAATACAGATTATTTTATCGATAATCGAGTGATAATATTATACGGTATAAGAACTGTATCGTTTAAGACGCGTCTGGTTTTTTTTTTTTTCATTTAACTTTTGTTTCGTCGCTGCTTATCATCGTTTATTGGTATGATAGCAGGCTGGAGAAGTTAACAAGTATAGCACTCCTCAAGTGCGAGTTCAATGATCGATAAATTAGACCGGTTCATATACATACATAATACGAGCGCCGCCGAATGGTAAATTTAAACTCGCTGGTTCATTATAATATAATGTAGAATACTATTAATTTTTTTATTTTTTGAATTTTCGAGTATAGGAGTTTTATTTTTAAAAAAAAAACTATATTCATACTCAATTAATAAAAAAATTAAATATATTTTAAAACAAAAATCGTCCGTTACACTTGGGCTGTCAGACAATCTTCATATCGCAATATACGTACACTGATTTTTAGTTTTACAACCGATTTCTTTTATAATGTTATAAAGGCGTTCTAGAGTTTATGTACGCTGTAATGTCGAACGAACGAAATAAATTTTGTAATAATACTTATCGAATCGCTTTATTTTTTTTTTTTTTTATAAATTTATAGTAGTGAACGAAATTTAAACTACGTACTTACTTATAATTAACGCGCTCAATTTGTTTTTTCGAATAAAAAAAAAATCGACGCTATTAAAACCAATATAGAAACCTCGAAGAAAATTTCAAAATTCTAATAATTCGCGTTATTCTCGAACCTCGCACTCTATTCGTCTGGTCTTATAGTTGTTTCACGTGTTTTGTTTTTAATTTTGCTACAACATTAAAATATTACGTATTTAATCATCAAACTCCTAGGCTGGCCTAATACATTATATTCACTAGGACACTTATTCCGTGTTTATACGTGAGTAACGAAATAATAGTCACTATATATTTAGCATTTTTTTAATCGAATTTGGCGATTTGAGCAGGCGACACGTGTTCTCTAATTAACGCGAATATACTTTTGTACGTTTTACTACTACTCGTTTTTAAGAAAACTATTTAGAAAATCGAGAAACGCTTCTAATAATCATTGTGAAACCGGCAATAGGCATTATTCTTGGATTTTTTTCAAAATTAAAAAAAAAATTGTGTAAAAATATTAATCGAATTGCGCTGTAATTAAAATAATAATTTATTCATTCGAACATTTTAAGCGTTCGCGTGTTTTCGTGTTTTTAAAGTGAATTCGCATGAGCTCATGAGAGTTCATTCATATTAGTGCTGTGACAATCATATTGGTAAAAATTTCAATCGCTGTAGTTTAAAATTTTAATTCAATCAATTTAAATCACAACGTCTTTGTAACTATATATCAATATATATATATATATATATTAAATATATCAATAATAATTCATATCGGTTTATAACTTACGAACTGCAAATAATTTCCAAATATAATTTTCATAAGACGTTTCACAACTGTTTTCTCGAATCACGTGACAATCGAAATTTCCTACGCGCGTTTTTAAAGACTACAATATAAACACCGGTGCGTATAGTAATTAATGACGATTTTTTCGCTGCTCATACGTACATTTCATGAACGCAGGCCACTGCCAAAACATCAAGTATATCATAAATAATACAATTAAAACATTACTCGACAGCGCTCTGCGTTTCTAATGACACCACGTGACACAATGATTCACACATATCCATACTGGTGTTAAGAAAATTACTTTCTGTTTTACAATTATATTTTACTAAAGTAATATGCCATGATTCTTATGAAAATTTGTTCAATAATAATTGAAATTCTCGAGTTCGTTCACTACGTGATTTTTTTATATTTCTCTAAAAAAAAAAATCTTTTACCGGTTAATAATAACACTGTGCGCGCTTAAAAGAAATTCATGAAATTACTTACACGCAAAATGTTTGAAATAATAATTATATATATATTAATTCATTGGCTTTTACGAATAAATTTTTTTTTAAATTTGTACGCCAAACGTTCGAACGGAATATATTATTTTTATCCATGTGTTATTCTTGGAATGACCGATGAGTTATTCAACTATGTATGAGTATTGGCGTTTTATTGAAATATTTTCTTTCTTTAACCTTTCAAATACTTTATTTACATCATCGTCTACTTTCTAACCATTTACTCTTAACTTTCTGCCTTCGTCCATTCAGAATTACAGTTTCTGTAATTAAATAAATATTTTAGACTTTTTTGAATGTCAGCGCGTCATGTCAGACAACTCTATTTTTCTGCGTACGATTAAAATGCGTCATAGAATCGGTTGTCGTAAATTTTTTCAATTTTATACAAATAAAAAAGCAAAACAAACGAGAACAGTTTTGAATAAACGTCTCGTTTTTTTTTTAAAGTTTAACTGGACAACGGAAATTGAGTCACGATTCCTTCACATTACGAATACCGGACTAAACTGGACTGGACGGCTAGTAAAAATAGAAAATAGTTCAATACGCGTGTTACTTTGAAAATTCATCCGCGGACACTAGAGAAGAGAAAAAAAAATGAAAGAAAGTTCATTATATTAATACGACGTTTATAATTTGATGACGAACAAAAATGTTTGAAAATATTTTCTTACGTTTGAAACGATAAAGTGTTAAGAACCAAAAGTGAAAAAAAAATACACGACTGACCGGTCACGGTCAGTTCTGAAATATATAGTTTGAAGAAACGAACGACGATTGCTCATGAACGGACGGTAAGTTGAACGTTACCTGTTTAGGCTAATGTAAACACTTTAATTTAAAACTAATTAAATACGAAATTAATTGAACGGAATGTTGAATGAAATGTTTGACAACGTGAATCCAGCCTTAATGTCAATGAAAAATTCGCATATAATTACTTATTGTAAACAATATTTTGTATGGAATGTTTATTATTTTTTTTCTAATAAAATAAAATACAAAAATTGTAGCGAACCGTGGGCCGTTGTGGATGTCTCTTAAGTGAATTACTCAGTAAAAGGTTAAAGGATTTTGTTATTACACTATAAATTTGTTAGCAATTACAAAATCATTGTGTTCAATAAAAAACGATTCTGAGCGGAGAATTTCGGTACAAACATTATAAATACGCGAATACAGTGTGTGTATAGTATAAAATTCACATTACATTTTCGTGTATTAAATATTGAAATTATTGACTTCTATGCGGAATAAAAATATGAAAATCTATAATTTCCATAAATACGTCAAAATTGGAAAAACTATTTTTTATTTGTATAAAACGAGTAAAAGATTGTTATGATCCGCATCATTATCATCATTTATCCGCCAGATGTATTACTCTATCTAAATCTCTTATCTCTTTAAATATTCCTTTTAATCTCCCTGCTATTCTGAAGTCAAATTCCACACCTGCTATTATCCTTATTATTTCCTTCATACATGAGGCTGGTTTCTCTATTTAACTTATGTATATAAATTTTTTTTTTTATGCATGTATTTTATCATCTAATTTGTTCTTAATTTTGGTACATATTATGATTACTATATATTATCATCATTGTTGCTATTGTTATTAGTTCTTTTATTTTGTGCTTTCAATTAATTGTCGAACTTAAAAGTATCTACTAAATGCCCTAAATAAAAAAAAAAATAATAATAAAATTGCGCTTTGTCGATATAATTAAAATTTTCAAGATTTTTTTTTTTTTGAACATGGTTGAAGTAAAGTAATGTCGTATATTGACAGCTCTCAAAACCAAAAATCGCCCCTTTTATGTCTTAAAAAGCTAATAATTATTATGTAAAAAACACGAAATTGGAATTTTTACAGTGTAAATTTCAACACGCAATAATCGTTATTTTTTGAAATACTATAACGAATTTCGTCGAATTTTCGCAGTTATCAAAAAAAAGATTTTTTCTAGCTCGCGTTTTTAAAAACCATTTCGGGGAAAAAAGTCGAAAAATTATACCTATCGTTAATGTACAAAATCGAGCGAGATTTGGAACCTAATGATCCAAGCACTTCTATACGAATCGAAAAATTGTACACCGAAAAAAAAAAACGAATAAATAAAGATCGTTATAAAACACCAGTGCGGCGGCATCCTATAGCTCCGCTCAGCATCTAAAATATATTATAAACACGAATTGTGTTACGCAATCGTAATAGGTTATACGCGACTGTAATTTACTGTGTTTAACCTTTTCGACCAGCGTATCACGTTTTGCGCATCTAGAAACCTTGAAAAATTATTATGTCTAGTAAACGCGTATATTCGATATAAAAAATGAAAAAAACGTGTTTGACAATTTATCAATAAGAAATATCGGGATAATCGCTGCTGCATTATACGTTAAAATAATAATAATAATAATAAACCTGGAGGGATTTCGAATTTAATGAGAAACGTTGGCGAGTCGAAATTATATAATATACACGTGTGCGCGGAATAAATTAATTAATAATAACAAATTTTCCTACGGAACTGTTAACATTCTATTCGTTTTACTATGTTTTTCAGAATACACGCGGAAGTGTATCGGGGGAAAAAAATATATATATAAACCTTCGACTTTCAACGATCGTGCGGCGTTAAAATATGTTAAAAAAATCAGCTTTACGTACTCGGTGTTTACCTCGCGGATCCGGTCACTCTGGCCACGCGAGAGACCCGCAAAACATTACACCTCTCGCTACACATGTATAATTTGTCTACACCTGCAGAGTCCGCTTAAAACCAGCATCATCAACTGCAGCTTTTTCTTTATTTTTTATTTTTTCACAATAATAAAATACTCGATAAACCGAAGAAAACCAACACCTAAAACATTGTGCGAATATTTTACAAAAGCACAAAAACCTTCATTAACGGTAGCGAGTAAATATTGTTTTAAACATTTTTTTTTTTTTAAATAAAGTTTTAATTTTAATATTAAAATTTTTTAGTTTCGTTTATAGAGCAGAATGCTAAACGCCAGAATATGTGCGAAAAATTCTATATAAATTCTATTGCCTAATCTATATGCATATACGCAATTAATATTATTTTATCCATTAAACTGTGTAAAAAGAAAAAAATGTACGTATATATTTACAGGCTGGATGATTTCTTTTTCGTCGCGAACCAGACTCTCAGAAAATATAAATAATTTTTGTTGGTATATTTATTTATTTATTTTTTCAGAAAAATTCTTCGCGCATTTTATATTTTTTCATAACCTTAATACGTTTAACACCAGTTCTTATTAAAGTTATATGAGTTATATCGACTTTTGATTTTTAAATGACGATTTCATTATAAATTCTCTAAATCCTTAAGACAAATATTTCTCGAGTAATAAGCATTTAAATATTTAGAAAACGGTGACGTGATAAGAGATACTATTTATAATAGATGTAGAAAACTTCCTCTCACTTGGCAAGACGCTTTATACGAGACATTTTAAAATTATATATTGTCGGTAAGTCCAACAGTGTTGTATGGTTCGGAATGTTGGACAGTAGACAGTAAAATGGAACAGAGGATTGAGTGCGACTGAGATGAGAACGTTAAGACGGATGTATGGAGTAATTGTAGAAAGAATAGATCACGAAGGAAAACGAATGCATAAGGGGTAGTGTGACATTTATGGCGGAAAAAATGAAGGAGAATAGATTGAGATGGTTATAACACGGAAGTGGTTATGTGTAAAAGGCTGTGAGAAGTGTTTTGAAAATTAACGTACGAGTAGAAGTGAAAAGCGCACTGAAGAAAAAGTGGATAAACATGATGTATGATTGGAATTGAAGGTGATATGAAGGTAGGTGGTGTGAGTGTACAAGCTGGTGTGAACTCGTGATTTACTAATGTGTAGGACTAGAGTGGCTGACCCTATGTAGTTGGGAGTCTAAGACGAAGAAGAAAAAGAATATTTTTATTACGAACGCTGTAAAGCACTATTATTGCGTAGGAATCAAAGTAAATTATGTCGTATTTGGCGGTCGTTTCATCTCAGTTGATTATTTCTAAAAATCTAAATCTAGTGTATACGCATGAACATTATTATTGCGTGTTTTATAGTTTATAAGTGATAATTGCAGTTAATTATAGAGGACCGTGTTAAAAATGAATAATTAATTTGTTTTTAAAACGTATATTTTGTACATTTCCAAAGCGTTGGTCGGTGATTTTCATTCATATTTATGCACACATTTTATATATTACTGGTTGTACAGTTCAATCCAATTAGGTTAAATAAAGTAACCGTAGATTTGTATACCATTTACAAATAACGATTATAATTTCTTTCTTTATTATCGCATTTCTCATAATAATATTATAATCATTACAAATACAATTAATAACGAACAAATTCGTTGTTTGTTTTTATAAGCATATCGTACGTGTTGAATACTCAGACCGGCAACTAAATATTTTTTTCCTGCAAAAAAAAAAAAAAACAATATATTTATAATTACTTACTGTTTTTCTAAATTTTCAGACGAATTTACGTCTTTACGGAAATCAAAGCTGGGCACTTACCATAGTTATTAGGGTTTTTTTTTGTAGTAACTTTATATCTTAAACAGTTAGTTTTTAATATTTTTAATATCTTCCTAACTCAAAGTGTTGCGTTAAATTTGATATGATGTGACGTGTTAAAGCACAAAGTAACAATGTCATATTACTTTCATACTGTTCCCCTACTCACATAAAAATAATATCCAATTGAAAAATACGTAATTTAAATTGTAATATTGTTAAAAATTATGCACTTTTTAACTCGAGTTGTAAATTACTAAATTAAGGTTATTCACGCAATTGGTTTAGTTTAACAATTTAATTGAATAATTATTAATTTAATTCAATACTTTGGATTCTAAATGTTAAAAAAACCAGTTTTTTTAAAAATTTACACGTTAATAAAAAAAAATGTATTACAATTTAGGCTTTATTTTAACAAAATATTATGTAACTAAAATGAAAAAGAAAGAATATAGAGGATGTATATTTATTTTATTGAGATCAAATCCAAGGAATTTTTTTTGTTTTGGGTTACTTACCGGAGAGAAGTTCAGGGATCCCGAGGCGATCCAATGAATTTCCCATATACGTACCAATCATAGAATCGCCTGTATGTGTAATGTCTCAGACGGAATGCCTTGAAGACTCTTTGACGGACGGCCAGTCTTTAAATAGTGGGAGCTTTGGATTACGCAGATCCGGTGGTATTATGTTAGCAACGACTGATAACTATTCCACTCGGAGGTAGATCTCATTGTCTTTGTCACAAGCCGCATCACCTGGTCCAGTTGGGTATTTAGTCCATTGGGAAAATTTGGACCATACGATTGCACAATAGTCAGTTACGTTGTAAACTATAAGGTCAATGCTGACGTACGTGTTACTTCTGCGCTGCAGCCTCCATTAGGTTTGTTATAACGTGATTTCTAGTTTTGAATTTGTTCTTTACCCCGTTTCAGGCGCTGGTTGAACGTTAGAGACCTATCCAGTTCGACTCCTAAATAACTAAATAACTTTTCGTGTTTATAGCCGGCCAATTCACTTTTTTCTACTTCGGATCCTGAACTCGGCTGGTGTGCAACGAATTCACCAGAGGTAGTGTTTACATTGACTTTCGCATGATATCGTTGGCACCTGTAGAGTCCATGACGTATAGCCTATTATTTATGTAAAATTAAACTGTTTAATGTACCTTAAAAAAATATGTATTCCCCCTAAACATACACCACGCGAATACTATTAGATAAATGATTTTTTTACGAGGAAAATTATACCTGATTTAATTTTTAACATGATACTATAGACTAAAAAAAATATATATAAAATATTATAACGTATTATTATATTTTTTTTTTACGTCAGACGAGATAAAATCAATTAGCGGACGTATTTTTATTAAACGTTACGTCAGTCACATATTTAAATGTACTGAAAACTCGTTGTATTTGATTTAGTTGGAATCGGCGAACATTACAAGTACAAAATGCGTATAATTAAATGCTAATGATAGACTTAAGCCGAATACTGCAGTAGTGTTCGAGGTCATTTCATATGGTACACTTTAGACATTTAACTCGGCATTTATCGCGTGATCATTTTATATGTTAAACTATGTACAATTATCATTATCGTGTACAAATCAAAAATTATAATAGGTATTTGATAATTGATTCGCACGCTCATTTTTATTGTTTTCGGATAGAGTTTTCATTATTCTCATAAGTAATATTTAAATACAATATTTGTGAATGAAAACAGAGTATCACGATAGTATTTTTTTTACACCAAATACTTTTTTTCCAAACTTTTTAAACCGTGCGTAGCGCGTAATTTATATTTTGTATTTTAAGTTTGTGTTAAAAATACGTTAAACATAAATCCACGTGGGAATTGTTGCGATTTCCAGTCGTCGTTTCCATGAATTTGTAACAATTGCGTTTTGTCTCTGCTGAATGTTAACGTGGCATCCGTTTTAAAATCATTTTTTTGCGTTTTTTAATGTTTTTGATTTCTGAGCTATTAATTTTTTTATCTCTACAACATTTATAATATAAAAATAGTAATTTTGAGCTTCCTTTCCGGTTGTTACAGTCAATATATTATACCCAGCACCGTAACAATTGGAAATCTCAACTACAAATTTCGTTCTTTTGAAATATTTAATGTAAACGAATGTTCGCAGAACTACGTAGAAAAAGAAATAATTTATTTTGATCGCAAAGAGCCTAATCTAAATAATATTCTAGCGTCAATATTCAGGGCGGTCCAAGAGTTTTCGTTCGATTTGAAAAATATTCATATTTTGTTTTGTAATGAACATACAGGAGTGTAACCCATTCGTAAACCAAATTCGAATTTTAAGACTGTTACCTTCGATGGTCCTTCGGCATATGTGCGCGAAGCTTCAATTTCACCATAAATTATTCTAAATCATTTTCAGAAAATCATACTCGGACTCGTTGGAAAAAAAATGCAAGAACTTTAAAGTATATATAGTGACATTTATACATGATCAGCTTTAAATATCAAAGAAAACTCATTCAACTCGTTAAACAGTATTCAAATGCCTTTGCCGGTCAATGTTATTTTCTTGTAAAAGTACAATTTTTTAAGATCGGTTGACCGTAAAGTTGGCGCTACAAATTTTAAAGTTCAGTAATTCCTGGACTTTTCAATGTTGGGAAAACTTTCTATTTCACGCAAGCCTATACGTCGGAACGTCGACAAGCAAACTTTTGATCCGGCTCTGCTCACAGTGTATAAAGCTTTTTATTTCCGTCCCTACCTTAAGACCAGGACGAGCACAAAACCTCTAGGATCTGTGCAGTGCCTGTCTGCGCCGTCTTGAAACTGGTCATTTAAAAACTCGATTGTTTAACATCGTGTATTCTTCAGTTCAACAATAAATATGAAACGGTTTGACGTTTGAATAACCCTGTATAACGAATCCTTCGCATTTGAATGCGCACATGACGCGGTGAAATGGTGTGGGAAAAATCGATACAAAGTAAATTAAAAAACAGATAATAATAGTGTTCGACGTCCAATAAGCTGTCGTCGCTCTATATATAATACAATGTAAACAAGATCGTTATTCATTATATTATATAATACAAAAACATACGAATCGCTTGTACGGCCTCCGAGAGTTCAAGACACGCGTATGTACATAAGGGATAACGTTTCTTTTGAATTGTATCAGTGGCGGAACTACGAGGAAAAGGGCCAGGGGAGACTAACGAAGGCCTCAAAAGGATAATAATTCCAAAGTGTTTTTAAACCTAATTTTATATACTTGAATAGTACTATATTGTTTAAACCTTATTTATCTAAATTTGTCATTTTATACAATTGCCGTTTGGCGGTAATAAGAAAAAAAAAGCGATTTCGGGGAAAAGAACGAAACAAATAATATTTATTAACAAAAATTAGAAATAAAATCGAACTCTTCTCCAACGCTAACTTAACGTCGATATAATGAAATACTTCGAAATAAACTTTTAAAACACTTTACGTCGAATTTTTTCTTCAACAAACACGTGTCGAGTTCATTTAGAAAGAGAGAGAGAGAGAGAGAGATGAAATTTTTTTCTTAACGTAGAACTTCGAATTTTTTTTTTGATGTCCTTAAGTTGCGGGGCCCAGGAGAAGCCACCCATGTCTACCCTGTTAGTTCGCCCACTGATCTAAACATACGTACTATAAATTCGAAATACGAGTATCTAGACACGTGTTAACAACATTATTCATCTCGTCGAGACGATCAGAGAGCTGTGTTGATCTACAACGAGGATACTGTAACTGACAAGTCCACTAGACAGAAACCGTTTATTCGGTGAAAAACAATAATAATTGAATATTGTCGAATATTGAGTCGAAACATTTTCACGAAATCGTCGATAAAAAGTTTTGACGTTGTGTTTACGGTTTTCAGTTATTTCGCAAAAGACTATTGGAACATTAAAGCCGTTTTTTACAGGATTTTTTTTATAGCATATATATATATATAGAAAATATAAAAATTATTTTTTTCGTGTAAATTAGAAATTGGAAAAACATGAATAATTGTATAACGATATATAAATATATAAAACTGACGATTTGGACTTTTTACGTTCAAATTATTTTATGAAAAATCTTAACCACTCGCTTGTTCCGAAATCGAAAATAAAAACCGTAAATGTAAAAAAAAAAAAACTCAAATTTTTTAACTCGTCACAATTACACGTATAGTTTAAAATACATTTTCAGCGACGACGTATTCGAATATTTTTTTTCTCTCCGTTTTTTTTTTTTTTTTTTATTCAAAAACATATTCTAAACACTTTTCAAATGCGTATACATATATTTTATAAGACTGTTATAAATAAGCTAATAAATTTTCGCGCCTATATTAATAACCGTAATCATTAATAACGTCGATACACGATTGTATGTTTGTCGCAATTAAAGGTTCAAACACCATGCGGCAGTGCAACGTATTCTAAATGGTTGCGTAATGATAGACACGATAAAAAAAAAAATAGAACAGTTTTTATTAGCCAACTCGCGAGAACCGACGATCGATTGCATATTTATAAATATAAATATATTTATTATAATTTGTATTGATTATTATTATTTTTTAATCTTATATGTACATATACATATATATATGTAATTTAAAAATTGTTTAAAGTATTGTTATATTTTGAATTACCCATACGAATTTTTTCACTGGGGTCCACTATTCATTAGATGTAAAACGAAAAAAAAGTAAGTTTTTTTTTATAAACGAGATATTTTTTTTTGAGGGGAAAGGGGATGAATGAATCCACTGTTAAAAAAAAAACGTCAATCTACATTTAAGTGTACAGATTGGTTTTCTTTTTATCACGAACCAGCTTTTATCATCTACCGATATTTTATTTCGGTGTTTTTTTTTAAATTTTCATTTAAATCATTCGAAAGACCATATGACCCGTATTCAAAATTATATTCTCACCCATCGTACGTTAAACATTAACGTAAACTATATTTCGATTTTCGAATTCACATTTTTTTTTTCTACAGAATATTCGCTGTAAAATAATTGAATATAAATGATGTCTTCTTTTTACGTCACAAAATTATTTTACGAATGATATACACCTATGTTTTATTATCTGCGAGTATTCGATGTTATGTTTTAAGCGAAAAACTATCTAATAGAAAATATAACGAAAATCATGTGTAAGGTTAGAAAAAAAAAACACATTTTTTTCGGGTGTGCTCCGGTTTTTGTGACTTTGTTGTAGCACCACGTCGAAAACTTGAATTTATATTAATAAACATAATAATAATAATATTATTAAAATTTATAAAACGGGCTTGTTCATAAAATATAACATTATAAACGGTCGGGCGTCGGCGCGATATGGCATCGGACGATAACCTTCGGACGTTGCGCCAAGACAAATATTTATCGATCTTTTGCAATGATAGAACGATGTTTCTTCCGCGTGCTCGTGTTTCTATTAAATTACACTCGTGATCAGAGGCGTCCGCAGAAAATCAGTTCAGTGGGTGCAAAATTAATTTTTTATTATTGCATTTACACTGCAAAAATAACTATAAAATACAATGAAAAAAAAAACCCCCGTTTAACCAATTAATTTACTTTGTCATATAGACGTACAAACACATTATTGTGCGAATATTTCAAACAAACTTTAAATCAACTCTTATTTTATTAATTTATTATAATTATTAAATAATTTAAACTTAATTTAATTTTAATCGTTTAATGAATTGTGAATTAAATTCATAATTCGTACATATAATTGAATCGGTCATTTCAAAAACAACACAAGTCAAATAATAGTTTTATATTATTTTTAGTGAAATATAGTCAAAGATAGACAATTTAAACCACAAATTATGAATGTAGTAAACCTTAAAAATAAATGTGTAAAGAGGTAAAAGTACAAAAAAAGTTAAATTTCTGGAGTTATGAAGTTATTTGTGGTGTTTGTATAAAATTTCAGTTTGATGACTTGTGTTGTTTTTGAAATGACCGATTCAATTATGTTAAAGATTATGCAGTATACACAAGGCGTTTCACAAATGCAATAATTTTTGTTCGACCGCATAATATGTAGGTGTATTATATACGTATTATTGAATTCGATCGCACGCACCGACACTGTGCTGCATAGGTTTTAACCGATCCTCCAAAAGACGATATATAATGGAAAAATATGTATTCAAAAATATATGTATATAATACATTATGTTGACATAAATATTAAAGACCATTGAAAATATCCGCAGTTTTAATCGTTCCTCGTCCGCTACGATAGTTGTTTAACACCATTTAGTTGTGCAAAAATAAGCATTTTTTTTTTTTTTTTTTGTTAAACTTGACTTGCAAGTCGATCGACCTTCTTGATTATTATTATTTTATAAAAAATAACGAAAATGACGAAAATTGGATTCAGAAAACGCAGAAAACATCATAACGGCGAATAAATAGATCGACGACAATATTGCCGTCTTTATTTGCCATTGTACTATATATTGTACAAATAGTCGTCCATGTAAAAAAAAAAAAATACAACGATTGATATATATATCATTTTTTTTTTATTATTATTTTTTTTAATAAATACATTTTTTATAAAAAAACTCGACAAACAAAAATCGTCATTTATAAATACAATAAAATTATTTAAATTATACAAATATTACAAGTAAAAAAAAAATATATATATATATATATATATATTACAATAGCACACATATTGAAAAGATATACATATATATAGAAAAAAAAATCGTCGCACATCTACGCGTGTAGTGTTCGTAAAATGAGATTTTTGGACTAAAACACATAGGTACATCCAACAACTGCACAATTTTGAAATCTGTAAAAAAAAAAAAAAAAAAAAATTATAGTAAAAACGTATAATATAGTACTATAATTAAATCAATTAGCTGGAAAAACATCAATAACGACTCTAACCGGTCTACGTAACCATTATCGTATCAAATTATTCAGAAAAATATTATAATTTATATAAATCTCGATTTCGGTTAGCGTAAAGTTATGACACATTTACAGCTATAATAATAAACGTTTGTAGAAAATACTATCGAATCGTTCGTCGACTCGTTTTTAAATACAGTATGTACATAAGTGCGTTTTTGATTGTGGACGATGGGCATCGAAGGGATAACAAATAAAATGAGATTGATAATACACTTAATCAGTTAATTTGGTGTACTGTACGTTTGTTCCAATTAACAGTACTATAACGGAAAACTTTACATCCGCCTATACTGTATATTATAAATATTAGGTATATATTTCGAAGTGAAAATGTGTTTTTTTCTCATTTATTTATAATATGTTAAAATTATAAAAAAAAAAAATCAAACGTTTAAGAAAAAAATGTTTAACCTTTTACCATTAATCGAATTCCGAAATTTTAACTGTTTACGTATGGTTGTTATAATATAAAACTAATTCATTTGACAGTTATGATTTTTATCATTTACTTTGCCCATAATTGTGTTTAAATTTTGTATTGTATTTTTTCACCAAATCGAGTGACGTTATTTAAAATTTAGTGGCATTTTTTTTCTCATACTTCTTAAAGGGGAGAATAAAGATCTGAACGATTTAAAAAAATGTTTCGAGTAAAAAGCAGGTCCGATGCGGAATAGAGAAGAGAATTAAATCGGTCCTGGATTTTGCCGTCGATTTTCTCCGGGTCCTCTAGAAAAAAAATCGTAACGAGCACAAGACGCGTTCGATTTTTAGCACGCGAAATTCGAAAATCGAATATTCCGAAAATACAAGACAGTATAAACGGGTGGCATGTCGACTGTCGATTTTTACATACATTTTAATCGGGTAAAGTGTATAGGGCCAGAATTGTTTTCTCTACATCGAATAATAATTCGAAATTCTAAAAAAAAACCACCGAAAAAAAAAATTGATCGTTATAAGAACTCTTTATAATTTCCCGTTAGTCTTTTTGAGTCGACGAGTTTTTTGGTCAAACACGGTTCGCCGTTGAATTATTATTATTTTTTAAATTAAGCATAGGAATTTTCTCGATTTTTCTTTTTCTTTTGAAAAATTTTACTCTAGGAAATCGAAAAACTACGTGATTCTGAAATGCCTCACCTTTCACGTAAATATCCAAAGTATTTTTGTGTCCGATGCGCGTCGACATTGATATTATAATATTCGACGCTCCGGCACGCGACACCGTAGTAGGGGGTAGAAAAACGATGTATTCTGTTAGTGTAGCCGATAGTGTTTTTCCCAATCCAAAAAAAAAAAACGGTTTTCACTGAATCTCCTGGAGTGAACGATCGAACGATGACACGTGCGGTGGTGTACGGACGACGACGATGGAACAGAACGGCCGCTGCAATAAAAAAAAAAATTATTATCTCGTTAGAAAACGAAAAAAAAAACAAAAATGAAGAAAAAAATCGACTGGCTATAACACAATATCATAACGTCTCATTATTACAATACGGATAACGTGTTTGTGTGTATGGGTTTTCGGTTTATTCACGAGTTCAACGACTTTACACGCGCAGATAGACACATCGATAATAAAATGCATAAACGCGAAATAAAAATTCGATTTTTGTTCTGTTCACAGTACGTTTTCATTCGTCTCTCTCTCTCTCTCTCTCTCCGCGTATCGGGCCGATATTATCGTTTTAGAGTGCCTAAAAACAACAAGACGTGCACGCGTCGATAATACATATATCAACGAGGCTGTGCGACGGTTTATAAGCTTTTATTTTTAACTCGTCGAGTTACTCGAGTCGTATTTTTTCTTCCTTTGACTCGACGAAATTTTCATTTCAAAAACCGGTATACTCGACTCGTATTGTTTTGAAAGCGATGAGTTTTCCTAATCGAGCACTGCGTGTTTTACTATATGTATAACATACACTGTGGTTTGTTCAGTTTAACGCGTACGACGAGAAATCAACTCGAACGGTTGACTCGCCTCGGTCGAATAAACACGATCGTTTGAAATTCCGAAAACGAAAATTTGTTGTAATATTACATCTCTAATACATACGACTTTATATAAACGAATAGGCTTTTTGGACTTTATAAAGCGTTTATTCGAAACCGTATATCGTCTCTCAGTCTGTTAATTATCCCGTGACAAATGACTCGGGATTTTTTTTGTTTTTCTAAAAATCAAACACGAAAAAAAAACACATGATCTAAAATATCAGAAAAAAAAAAATCTCTAAACACGAACACTGGTGTTGTGGACGGGACGTAATCGCGCGTTATACGGCGTAGAGGTCATCAGTGCGACTGTAATAGGCCTGGTTTTTGAAATTTTTTAACCGTAAAATCAATTTTTTTAAAACCGGCTATCGCGTGACCACGTATATATATATATATATATATTTGGGTTTTCGTCCGAAGAGTCGTCGTTCGCGCGAGTCCGAGTCTTCGGGCGTTAGAGAACATACACAATATTATCAGGCGTTATTTCCTCGATTATTTTCTCATTACGGATCGTACATATCTATACGCGCGTTATCGTCGGTATATTAAAAATATATATATATATATTAAATATTGTATACATATATATAGTCGTTGTACCGTAGTAATGGGTTTCGTGATAAAATTTCAAATATTTGACTGTATACGAATGATATATATATATATATATATGAACTCGCGCATACCACCGTTCGCGAGTATTTATATTATCACACGGCATTCGTTTTTATATAGGAATCGTTTTTAATGAAACGCGTCTCGTATGTGCCGGCGGTACAAACGGATTCTAAGACTCGACCAGTTCAATCGTTAAAAAAAAAATTAATTGTACTAAAAACACCGTTTCCGGTCGCTTTAGAAAAAAATTCAGCCGTATTCGTCGTCGCAAGCGACTTAAAACGTATACTGTACAATATAACGTCGTCACACTTTTTTTACTGATCACGGTACGGCCGTTTTAGCGGTGAAAAATAAATTATTCGTCATTTCCGTTCTTTTTTTTTAACGTCGATTAAAAAACGAGAACGAAGAACTCGGGAAAATCGAAGAAAAAAAAACAGAAGATATTCGTGAAAATTCGAGTTTACCAATTGTTCAGCGCAGTGTTATCGCCATTTCCGACATCGTACTTGCGACGATATAGACGAAATAATAATAAAAAAACGCCAGTCTCCTCGTTAAACGTGTTCGAAAAAAAAAAAAAAAATTAAATTATTTCGTTTAAGAATTCCGTTCGGAACATTTATACAATTCATTCTTTTGCGCGGCAATAATTATTTTATGTTAAATATTGTTTTTTTTTTTTTAGTACAGCCAAAGGCTGAGATAAACGGCGTAACGTATACAGTTGTGTGACCGGCATTTTTTCGAGCTCGTCGTCGGAAGTGAATCGTGGAAGCGACGACGAGATATTTCGCGGACCTCTAACAACAACACACCTGTTGTTCGTCGCGAACGAGGTCGGGTCCGAAGGACTCTATTTTCATATAATACAAATAAAGTATAAAAACACGTCTCGTGCATCGTATTCGTTTATAACGCGTGCGGACGGTTCGAAGCCGGCCGATTAAAATTCTACGCGACGGTATAATACGCAGACAGAGAGAGAGGAATAGGAAAAATTGCGACGACGGATCGTTATCGCGGCGTAGTGTGTACACCTATATGTATAAAAATTATATCTCGTTCGAAATTTAATAAAGAGGCCCAGGCGCAATTAAACTTAAATCGTGTTTGTTTTTTTTTTTTTTATTGTATTGCCAAAGCGACGAGAATTATTGCAATATTATACGGACGGGGGAATGTTCACTTGAAATCGGTTTCGCGGTCACGAGTTACACATTAAAATCATGTTTATACACACCGCGTGTATTACTGCAGAGACGCAAAACTTTGGACATAAAAAATATATAGACATTTCCGCGTTTGATTTTTCGAATTTTCTCACACGCCCTGCATAATATATTCCGTAGTAAATAAATAGTTATTTTCGGTATGGAGTAAAAAGCGTTTATCCCGAGTGAATCGGTCGGAAAATCGAGCGATTACGATTATATTATTATTTACATTATTATTAGGCGTTATTTTTATGAATTTTAAACCGACGACACTGTATTATTATCGGTGAGCTCGAAAAACCACACGTCCGTTTCATAATTCATATTATAAATTAGATATATGTATATACGCTAAGAATACGTATATGTATACATAAATATTTCAGAGTTGAAATATCAATTATTATACGGCCGGGATTCTCGTGAAATTTTTATGACCGTATACTTCGTGTGCTTTGGAATAATATTATTATCGATTTTATACCGCGGTATATAAATGGTTGTGCGCTAGCTATTTTTGAGTACAAAACCAATTGAATTTTCTAAACGTTTTAAAAAAAAAATATTTTTTCGACGCGATTTTGGATCTTCGATCATCAGCTTGAAAACCGTGTTACGAATTTCAATGGAAAAACAACCGTTGTCGTACGTAAACAAAAAAAATAATAATAATCAAACATGAAACTTTCAAATATCGGCGGGCGATAAGTATAATTTTACTGAATTTCCGAGCGTTTCCGTTTCTAAAACTCAAAAAATAACCCGAATTTTTTTTTTACAACACAATAAAAGATTATTTCCAAGAATTTTTTTTTTTTTATAGTTAATCGACTTTGCGTGTCACTCGATTTCTCGGCACCGAGTTTTTCCCGCAAGCGCTCGACAAAACTATGCGCTTTGGAAAATCTGGAAAATAAAATAATATAAAAACGGGGGAAAAAAACAATAGTATTCGCAGTCATTTCCTAATAAGCATTATTTTCGTTTCGCGTTCAAAATCTAAAAAAATACGTTTTCGCGTATAATTTTTTTTTTGTTCTGTTTTATAATTAACACCGCGTTTATCGGCCGATTTGCGTCTCGCAGATATAACGCAATATAAACACACGAATATCAATAATATGCACAATAAATCGTACCTATAATATGACCTTTACGTTTCGGTTTGACTGGTGCGTAATCCATTCGATAAAACAATTATATATTGTACGAAACCGTTGCGGAATTCTGCAGAAATTCGAGACCACATTGAATCGTTTTTCGCGATTTTAATAATATTCCTCACGCGTCGTCTGTGTACGTCGTATCGATATACAACCGCGACCGAATACGGTTTTATCGTAAAACGCAAAAGAGAATATGAGCACATTACATTGAATCGATTGAAAGACGCGTGCGGAGAGACCGCAAATGCGAGTCGCTTCGTCCAGAATTTTTTTTTTAGGTAAACGCGTCTCTTCCTGTATACAGGGTACGGAATACGGCTGTCCGTATTTGGGTATAGCGTCGAGAAATGTACCGAACTACGTTATCCACGAGCGAATTTTCGGGTAATTTATAGCGGAATACATTTGAAAAACATATTAATACAATATTAATAAAAATTATGATTTACTTATTTGAGTAGTGCGTGTTTGGGGGAGAATATGGTTTTTAAAAAAACGAGCCGCAGTTATAACATCGACGACTCGATGAAATTCGTTTGAAATCTTCAACAACGGCTCGCGATGGAAAAATCCGAAAACAAAAAAAAATTTCACACTGCACTATGTACGGCGGTTTTATACGCTATTCGCGTGTGTGTGCGTATAAAAAAAAAATTTTTTTTCTTTTTACTTCGAGCAACGAGAGCTTGATAGGGGGAAAACGTCGAGTGTACTGTGCACCGTCGATATACACATAATACAGCGAGCGCGTATATTAAATTTTATTCGTATTAATCAACGGCAATCGTCGACAAATTGATAACGTCCGCAAGAAATTTAAAAAAAAATAAATAAATAAAACGGGCAGAGCGTATTATTTTATAACGTACCCAATCGAGAACATTACGCACGGCGTTTGTATGTATATATAGGTCACGTGAAATTCGCTAGGAAGTTTTTTGCAGAAAAAAAAAATACATATGTGTACGGGGATGACACGCGTTAATGTACTTTTTTGATATTCGCGTTTATAAAATTTTGAGCATACAATTTACAACGTTTCTGTACGAATATTGTACGAAGACTTAAACAGTATGATAGAAAAAAAAAATCAAAAAATTACATTTTACACCTGACGATGACTTTTAGCAGAAATCGCGACAGTATATAATAATAAACAAATAATACGTGTAAATTTTTTTGATATTAAACGAGATTCTCGGGCCCAGAATTTTCGTTTGAATAAAATATTACAACAATACGCGGCACTATACGTAACGAGTGTTGACATTAACATTATTATATAGGGAACGTGCAAAAGACTGAAAACGGAGTATATTATTATTATGCGGTATACGCAGGGAATTTGAAAAAATAATTTTCCCACCGTTCAATTGATTGAATAATCGAGAGAAAATCAAATAAGAATTTTTCTTCTTCGAACAATTAATACGCGTACAAATTTCGAAAAAAAAAAACGTTTAAACGGACAATTTTTTTTTTTTAATTAAATTTTCTACGAAAAACATATTGACTATATTATACAGACAGAACGATTCGTTTACAGCTGCGGTAGAGTAATATAATTTACAACACCGCGGTTATCGCACTCGGTATACTGCAGTAGAAATTCTGAATCGTTTAATCATTCCACAACACACACACACACACACACAACTATACTTTTAATATTGTCGAACGATTTTTTTTAAAGTATTCGGAATAATTTGATTTCCCCTTCGACACGAACGGAGATTCTTCTAATACGCGCGGTATATTCGTTATAGTATAAAAAAAAATACTATTTTTACTAATATTAATAATTGAAGAGGAATGAAGAGGCCGAATCGACAATAAACGATCGACGGAAAACGGGAAAGGATCGTTGCAAAAAGTATTAAAAAAAAAAAAAAAGATAAAATTCTCGGCTGGTTTTGACTGTAACTCACCTCGCGGAATCTTTCGTTTCTGGCTTCGTCGCGTTGTATACCGGAATGGTCTCAACAGTCACGAGTGAATTCATCGTGTCCGCCGCGGGTCTCTTCTCTTCTATACATAACTACATCATCATATTTTCCGAGCAGACGGTTTCCTCGACTTCGTCCGGTCTCTCCACATATAGGTCGAACGGCAAACGACGTCTCTTCGCTTTGCGTATCTCGTAGTATTTTTTTTGCTGCTTCTCGCCCCCTTGACAGTGTACGTTTTCCCGGGGGGGATAATTTTTTTTCCCGGTAAATCTGTCGTTGTCGCGGAAACGCGCGCGATAAAATGTTTTATATACTTTTGTGTGCGTTTATATATATATATATAGGAACTCTGTGGATAGTAATTTAATTTTTTTTTCATCCCGTATACGTACAGTATTATAATATATATATATATATTATGTGGATCAAAAAAGAAAAAAAATTTTTATAGTCTCTCGTGTCGGCGACTATAAATATAAAAAAATTATTATTTTTTTTTCTCTTCAAAACCGACAAAAGTATTCTGGCGCGGCGATTTAACGCTTACGACGTTTCTCCGCGGCCGCCGTCGCCGTGTTCGTCTGTGCGCCGCCGCCGCCGCCGTGTTTCTTCTTCTTCAACATCGCGTCGAATTTCTTCGTGTTGTTCGTGTTGATCGACAACAGCTTGTCGATCACCTGTCTGATGGTCGAGTGTTTTCTGATCCACGGGTTCGGGTACATGACGGAAGACGCTTTGCTTCTGCTGATTATACAATCGAAAAACAAATCGTAGTAGTACGCGAAATTTCAACGTAAACAATCGCCGCGAACAACGTATATATATATATATATAATATATTATGTGTAACGGTAATATTGGAGAAACAAAAAAAAAAAATCCGCGTCAAAACGAACGTGTCGAATATCCAAGAACTACTGTTAGCGTTGTTTTCGAACGGAACGCCGACTGCGGTTCCTCTGATATTGACATTGAACTAGGTACTGACCACGAGCGAGCGCGCGACCGGCCGTTTTATATACGGCGTGTAGGGGAAAACAAAAAAAAAAAAATCTAACTATCCAACATTGACCGTGTGAGCGCGCCGGCGCTCCGAGTCGCGTTCGTTCGCCGCCGCCGCCGCCGCCGCCGCCGGTGGGAGACACGGCGCGCGTGTGTGTGTGGTACGAACGCGCGTATAATACACACACACACGCGCGCTGCACAAGCCACGATTAATAATAATAATAATAATAATAAATGTAATGTTATCGACCGTTTTTTTTTCCTACTTTTTTTTTTTACTTCGTCGTTGCTTCATAAAGTAGGGGTCAAAGGGACAGGGGCGTAATTACGGGGGAGGGGGGGATATGGGGGATGAATCCTCTCCCACGGGCTTTTTTCCGTACATAACATAATATTATTTAATGTACAAAAAAATATGATGAAAATTATAATAATTAAAAACAATAAAAATAATTTTTTTTTTTTTATTCTAACAAAATTTGTTATTATCATGATTCCGTAATATTCCTCAGTTTATTGATCGGTAACTATATATACGAACTGATACGGTGGTGTGATTTTAGGTTAGGTCTACGAAGAAAGGTCAACCCGTTATTCAGGTGACGATGTCAAAACCGACGAAGTACTCAATAAATCAGTTTTAAAACGAAGAAAATTACATTTTTTTTTTTTTTTTATAAAATGTGTCGTTTTTTTAAAAAGAAAATAATAAAAGTATTTTAAATATGACGTGTATATCAATCACATTAACTTTGATATACTACATCGTATTTTATTATTGTATAATATTGATATTAACTCTGGAAGGATTGTTACAGTTATGGAATATGCTAAATTTTATATCCCCTCCCATATAACGTTCGTAATATTACGCCACTGTAAAGGGAGGAGAGGATTTAACGCGTACCTATCCCGCCTCGGTTACGCGTGCACTTGAAATTCACGGTTTCGCAAATGCCATTTTTCTATTACTCTACGAGTCGATTAAATTGATCAGTGAAGTGAATCGAATCGAGTAGATTAAACGGTGAGAAAGTAAAAAAAAAAAATATTCGGAGTCGATTATTTTGAAGATTTTGAACGGAGGAATGTATTGGTTTTACAATGACGTGTTTTTTTTTTTATGTTTGTACCGAAAAACTGTCTATACCAGAAGAATTTCTCCGATCTTTACAGTCGCATCACACCCGGTTTCCGGTAACCAATTGCTTCTGGTCGGCATTTTATAGACACGTCATTTTTGGTTTTTTTCAAAAACGACTAAAAAAAAAAAAGCACCCCAAAAACTACGAAAAAACTACACAAAACTACAGTAATTTTGAAACTAACGCGGTTATAGAAACACGAAATATTTAAATTTACATTACATATATTTGGTGGAAAAGAAAAATGTTTCAAACAATGTATTTTTCAATTTTGTGTTATTTATAGCAATTATATTATTCAATATTCATACGAACGAGGTAATTTTTGGTTGAAACGCTTTGAACTGTAATACAATGTCAGACTTGTTACTTATCAACTATATATACTCAAAAATTTTGAAAATCACAATTTCAGAAAAAAAAAAAATGCCTACAAAAACGCGTGTGGAATATTACACGTTTGTTTAAAACTAACGCCGTCCCAGAGCATTGAAATTTTTATCAAATATCTGACTTCGTACTATAATATTATTGACGAACACGTTAGCTACATTAGGTTAAATTGTAAGAAATTATAATGAAACGGTGTACTGTATAATAATGTTAATCAGCGGGGCGAGGGCAGGAAAAAAATTCGGAGGAGTTTTCGAAAAAATGTAAAATTATTAGGTTATACTCGTATATTATACTCTTACAGATATCGTGTCGTAGCTTAACTTTTTGATTTTCTCAGACATTTCGGCGAACCCCCAAAAACCCCTACTTGCGTTCGCCTCTGATTTTAATCAAAATTATGTATTCTACCATACACTCTATATTATTAATAATAAACGATATTACACCGGAGCTCCGCTCAGAATCGTTTTATCGAACGCAATGATCTCGAATCGCTTTCAAATTTATAATAATGGCAAAACTCTAAATTATTTATCCAAGTAATACACTATACAAGCGACATTCACACAACATTCCGCGGCTCTCTACCTTTTTTTTTTTTTTAATAAATAAAAACAAATTTGAACCGAATTAAGTATAGACGGAAACGATACGACATAAGTATTATAAGACGTCTCGTTTTCTTTTTTAACGCCCTTCAACTTTTGAAATTGATTAAAGAAAATCGTCGCTTCGAACTTATAAAATTGTTTTTGTGGAATCACCTTATATTTACCCGTTCTACTTTTCGATACGAATCGAATGAATTCCGTTCGTCATATCATACACGCGGTATACGAAATTCTAGTATAACTCGATATCAAAACGTTTGTGCCATTTTTAAATACGGCGGTTTTAATAAGGCTCGGTTAAAAATTATTATTATTATTTTTCGTTTAACGTAAAAAACAATATGTTATATACGTTCGTATACGCGTTTTTTAACGCGTTCGTTTTCTTCGAGTAATGTGTATTTCGAAAAGTGTAATAATTCCGTATTTCTATAATCGACTCGAAAAACGTATCGGAGACGAAACGATGGTGTCTAGCGATTTTTTTCGAAAAATCGCGCACGTCTTACGAGTTTTAAAAAAAAAAAACAATTGTTTTTAAATAACTATTCGAGAGAAAAAACAAAATATGTCAATATCGTTTTTCAGGTTTTATTTCTAATTCGTTTTTCGATAAAAAAAAAAACGGGTTTTTCATCGAACATTTTCTCGGACGCAAAATATTATTTGAAACGGATACCCGCGCATACTACGCAGTAAGTACAATATCCTCCGATAGTATCCCGTTTACGTCAAATAATAATCCATTCGCCGCCGTGCGCGCATCACCGGAAACGTTTTCATCAAACGCGTTTTTTTTTTCCCCGCCCCGAAATAATTACTCGTATTACGCGTTTAAATATAAAAAAAAAAAAATCGCTATTATTATATATTTATTATAATATTATGCAGTCGTGGGAAGCAGAAAAACCCGGTACGCGTTTGCCGTGCGCAGACGTGATTCGTACGGGTTTTTGCGCTGAATAATTTTTCCGCGCATAAATTATAATATCTAACAGACGTTCGGCGCACTAATGCGCGCCACGGCCGGGTCTCTGTGTGTGCGTGGAAAAATTTCTCGTACAATTTTCGTAAGCGCTCGTTCAAACGCATTCGCGTCGTTAATAACATTAATAATTGGTAGTTTTCTTAAATTCTAAAAATACATACATATTTTCGGTATATTTTCGACGCCGGCGGAAGAGCGCTGCGGAAACGAACGGCATTAGGACCGCGTTCAAAAAAAAAAAAAAATGCTCGCGACGACTGTTGACGAAATCCGAACGTCTTCACGCGCGTATTTCGTAAAAATTCGATTTTCCTATACGTTTGTAAATTATTTTATTTATAAGATATTTTATTTGTCGCAAAGTGGCCAACTGCAGTCGTTATGACGTTTCTTTTGTATTTCTTTCTTCTCGACGATTTTTTTTTTTTTTTTACATCTTTTGGACAATCGAAACTGCAATAATTGCAATGATAATTTTTTTTTTTTTTTTGGGGATGAAACGGAGCTCTAATTTTTACAAGTATATACCCGTTTCCCGGTAGCAAACCATAATAATAAATTTGTCAAAACTTTACGCACAAAATTGAGAATAACTAGATAAGTAGACGGGGGAAAGCAAAATTTAGGAAATTTGTTTGGCCGCAGTATTTTCTTCGTGAGTACTAGAGAGACTCAGTTGTTTTACACGGCCCAAGGACCCATCACCCAACCAACTGAAATCCAGAAGCTTTTTAAAAAACACGGTTCGCCGGTCCACAAATCGAGTGTGAAACGATTTATTAAAATTATTATTTTATGTTGTCCAACGTTATAACAGGAGAGTGATGTGGTAAGGGATCAACGGGCGGTTTAGGAATGTATTTATTTCTTTCTATTTGATATACACCTTAAATCTGTAGTGAAATCGATCTAAATTCGTCGTGGAAAGAAATTCTTAAATCATAGTGCCGGATTTTTAGCGTGTTCTTAAACGATTTCATTGACGGAGGCCCGAAGCTTAGACCGTTTCAATTCGATAAAACAAAAATAAAATAAAATTAACGAACCGATGATCGTTTGAACGTTTTCCGGATTTGTTCGCTTAATAATAAACATACGTTTTAAATTATGCACACACACACACA
Source organism: Slavum lentiscoides (assembly GCA_032441835.1). NCBI lineage: Eukaryota > Metazoa > Arthropoda > Insecta > Hemiptera > Aphididae > Slavum > Slavum lentiscoides. The sequence continues at coordinate 2,815,738 of CM063713.1, forward strand.
TTAAAAACAGTTGAATGTTCACGAGATAGTTATGCATAAGATATTATAAAAGAATAGCTATAATAGTTGAACGTTTAAAAAAAAAATTGCGCAGGAACAGCAGCTAGTTGACAAAAAGTTAAACAATTCATTTCTTTCTGTATTTGACGCGTACCACCATCGAAGTTTCTCCGGCTAAACGCGCGATATCGTCGAGTCTTTCACGGGACGTAGATGCGCGCGAATAGTATTTTTTTATTATTATTCTTTTTTATTATTTCTTTCGAGCGATTCGTTATCATAAAAATAAGAGTAAACGAAAGTCGGGGAAGCCTTTGGTACGCAAAACAACGAGTAACTTCTTCCGGTCCTCAGCAGATTTTTAAGTTTCCGTAGAAATGGAAACGATGATGGACCTAACGAGCGAAATCATTTTGTTGGAAAAGTTTCCTTCAAAAGATTTAAACCCTTTAACAGTAACGTTATTTTCGTAATAAAAAAAAAACTATTTTCTTGCGACAATTATTACAATCGCTTGCATTTTTTTAATTCGGAGTTTTTTTTGAGTTGTAAATTTTTGACAATCATTCTGGTGCCCCGGACGTGCAGGATTCTCGGATTCCGGACAAGTCATTGAATCCTTTTGAATCTCCCAGCTCCAGAATATTATAAGAGATTGTACACGCCGGCAATCGTTCACGTTTTATTGGTATTTTGTTGTTGGCGAGCGGTGAAAAACGTATTTAATCGGGTACGATGACGTTATCGTGTTTTCTCATATACTGTACGCGCGGAAACCGGATCACCCATAAAAAAATTAAAATCCGTTAAAACGTTTTTTTTTTTTCAATTTTAATTTTTTTACATTATACGTGCGTTGGAAATCAGCTTATCCGTCGATCGGTTTATTTTAAGCGTACAATCCGTTCGAACAACGTAAACAACGGAATATTAATTTATACACGCGGTTTTGACGTCGTGAAACGTATATATATATATAAAAAAAATAAATAAATAAACTGCGCTGCTTATGTGTGATGTTGTTCGTATGTTAATATATTCACGCATATAGGAACATAATAGATGTTATAATATTACGCTTATTGGTTTTTTTTTTTATTTATCCCCCCTGAAACGAGTTTGATAATTTTTTATTTTTAGAGCTCATTAAAAGCGAACACATAATTTATACGCGTTTCGATCTCGTATTCGAATATTTTCAAATGCACATTGCGCAACGTATATTTGTTTATGACAAAAATATTCACGGGCGTATTTACACGAACTGTTATACCCGAACGTTCTTCGCTAAACCATATTGTAGAAACTGCGCTTGGCGCACGGCTGTCAACGACGAATTAAAAAATATATAGAAACGACCGAGGCGATAATTACAATAATAGAATTCTCGCTCGCTACTGTATAGTGAATCGATGATCGTATTATTTTTATAAGACGAAATTGTAAATAAAATGTAAAAAAAACGATAATGAAAACTACGAACACGGGAACTTTTTACCTCGTTTTAATCGAATCCACGTCTGTATTTGCGTCTCGAAAATCGGAATTTTCTTTAAAATACATATCGCATTTCCAGTACTGCCGTTTGTTAATACGTATATTTTCGTCTCTATCGGGGCGTGCGTGTTTTGTTGCTCGATTTTCAATTCTTCGAAAATTTACGAAATCGCGGGGGCCGCATAATATTATAATCGTAACGAAATAAATTTCAAGCCTTCCCGGTGAAAAACGATTTAATTTGCATTACGCGTTTTAATGTTCAAACACTGTTGTAATTAATTCACTGTAGCGATTGTCGTTATTTGCGAATAATACGCGTTCGTTTCGATTGCCGGCGCCCACGACAAATGACGCGAGAACGTGGGCGGCCACCGACTATTGTTATAAATTATTTTTTTCTTTTTAAATAATTTATATGCAGTATTTTGCCGGTACGTATCATAATATTTATAACATTTGTCCAACCGGATTTCGTAATACGGAAATAAATCATATCGAATCCAAACACAACGGCGGAGGACTATTAATATTGGAATCGATACAGGTATCTGTTGTAGTCTCTGCAGAGGTCACTCGCATCGTCACGTTCGTTTTGCACGGAACGGTATTATAGTAATTTATACGTTAATAAAAATTTACGTTTTTCGTCATTATTATACGTACTCGGGTAAATTTAATACTAAAAAAAAAACATATTAATCGGAATATATATTTGGATTATGACAATATATATATATATATAGTATTTTGAATGCAAGAACTAACGAGTATCGGTGGCTGTGAATATACGCTGTCGTCCAGCGGTAGGATTTATAAGTACTCGTGTATTTATCTATAATTTGTGTTTTATTATTATAAATCCGATTGAAATCGAATTTAATATAATCGATTGATTCATTCGACGTACGTTTTAAACGGAGAAATCGTTATAGCATGGGAAAATAGGTGTAGTATAAATAATTCTAATATGTGAAATACTTAAAAAAAAAAACTGTATAGGTATTAAAATTACAGAAATAAATACTTTCGAAAAATAGTACAGTTTTAAAAATTATTTAGGACGATCGAAAAATATTCCAAACACGATATTCTCGAATAGTGTGTTCGAAACCGATACACCGTACCCCCGAAATACGAGAATAAACACAGAATCGTCCTGAAAAACGTCCGTTTAGATATCATAATTGTGTATTATAGTTTTCAGACCGTATATAATAAATCGAAAAACAGTTATACGAGACATTGTAATTTGTATTTTTTTGTTGTTTTTTTTTTTTTTAGAGGTCAGTGAGTAGACCGCATGCATTACGTACATTATTATGTTGTGAGAACGAGAAACGAATACGTTCCCGTTTATATCACTGCGCGTAAATCGTTCGTCGCGGATTTCACGACGGTATATAAAAGTATAAAAAAGCCACTATAAATGTACACGTGTTTTTACGCGAATCGCATCGCAATTACGGAAGTGTACGGACTGATTTCGTTATAACGGTACATTTTATTGTATTATTGATATTACACTTGTTAAATAGGATCGTACGTAGAAAGGATATATTATATATACGCGCGTATAGCAGGAAGCGCTCTTAATGCTGCGTTTCGATTTATTGTGTTGTAAAAATTACACGGTAAATATCGTTAAAAATAAGTTGATCGTTTTAATAACACGACGTTACCTTGAGACATCGAATACATAAAGTTCAAAGATTTATACACATCGAATTCGATTTACATAATATGGTAAGCGGTATAGGTAAAGCAACGAAAATTTAATGTTTTTGTTGACTAATTACGGGATAAACAAAAAAAAATAAATATTATAATAATTATTGTTTGTGTTTTTTAAATCGATAAAAACACGAAAATATACTCGGTTTTTTTTAAAAAATACACGATTTACAAAAGTAGACGGAAAAAAAAAATTAATTAAAAAAAATATATTATGTCGAAAAATAAGAAACCAATGATTGGTGTAGTTATTCGAGTATAAAATTTGTTTTCCGAATCATGTTTACTCTTTATACACACTAGCAGTAGGTACATGTGTTTGGTAAAGAACACTTTTGAAAAGTATTCGTATCGCGATGAATATTCGAATAAACAGAGAAAAAAATGATTTAAAACGGGTATTTAGGAATAGAAAAATATTCGAAAAATTTGGTATAGACTTTGTGTAGATTAAATTCGAGTAGAAAAACTTTTATGAGTTCTTGACGCTTTCAATTTCGCTCGAGACGTCTCGGAGGGTTTCCTGGGATTATCAGTTACGTCTTATATACTAGAAGACGGTTCGTATAGAAAAACTATTTACTTCGTCGTCGTGCGCGTTTTTTAAATCGTTATAATTTGGAGAATATAACATAATTTACAAAGTGCTTTGGAAAAAATGTCGGTTTGTTTTTTGTTTCCTTTTTTTTTTGAAGGTGTAAAACAGTTTTGAGTACAAAACGAACATGTCGAAAAAATTCAAAATTCCATGTTGTTGACATGCTTTTCATCTGTATCGCAATAAACTCGTTTACGATATAGATTTCACAAACGCTATTTGCAGCAGGTGTCGATCGAACGAATCGACTCGTAAACGCACACATTTATACGTTTTTGCGTTAGAAAACGTTTTAGAAAACACGTATTAGGCAAATACGCGTCGTTCGACCGTCTTACAGTTTTATGCCAAGTCAATGTGTACATAATATAGAAAGACGTCAGTAGTGATTATATGAAACTTTCATATTGTAATATAATATACATATATATATATATATATATAAATACGAGGTATATATCGTATACTGAATGTAGTTTCTACACCAGACGTGTTCAATATATACGGCTTTTCGACCACATTCTATAATACTAATTACGCGGACTGCTGCTAATAGTTAAGTGGGCAACCGAGTGTGACGTCAATGTATATTATACATCACGGTGGGTTTAAACGTTATAGTCGTTATGGCTCCTATATATATTTGTATATATATATATATATATACGTAGAACGATTGTTTTTTTATTATTATTCACCGTGATCTACACATTATCATACGCAGAGACTTCGTCGAACGAATCTTCTTGTTTCGGAGTTTCCTTTTCTTTTTTTTTCCGGCATTGAATCGTTTAGGGATTACTTACGGACTATTTTAAAAAATATATCCCCGAAATAACCGCTTGAAATAAATACGACGCGAACGTTTGATTTTCAAACGGCCACTTGTTTTTTTATCCACACTCCATCGCTTTGGACTGAAATAAATAAATTAGAATATATTAATTTTTTTTTTTTTGAATCACCCCGTATCGGTCGTGTACAATTTTAAAGCAAAAGTATTCAAATACAAATTTTAAATATACTTTTCAAGAGTATATTTGCATACGAAACCGAATGACTTTACTTCAAACACTTCGTCTGTATGTAATACTCGCAATAATAATGATTTGCCTAAATTGTCCGGTTTCGCCGGTTTACAGTTAAAATACCATATTTACGGATTTCTTTATAAACGCTATTTAAACGTCATCAGTCGTTCTATTAGTGATAATACGCGCTAATAACGATATACGTTTTATACATAAAAAATAATCGGGAGAAAGGGGAAAACACGTCTGGGAAATAATTGTAAACAATACAATGAGAAATTTCACAAATTTATTACGGTGCAAAAAAAAACATTAAATATTTAAAAAACAACTTTTGCATATATTATGTGTATATATATATATATATAGGACAATAATTTTCCATTTTTGTTTTTGTTTATTCGTTCGTTTCAAGAGGCGAGTTGTTGTTGTTTATGTTATTGTTTAAATCGACTCTATAATTATTATTTGGTGTAGTTAAAAATAGCATGGAAAAATAAGAGGTAGTTAAAAATATTTCTTTATGCACAACATTAGGTGTCTCTTGCCCGGGCACCAGAATGAGTGGATTATGTTTGGATGTTACACACGTGACGAGGTCACGCAAAAAAACTGGCCACGCGAAAAACATTATTAAAACGCTAAGGTCGTTAAAACACGGTTTTTTTTTTAGGAAATTGGAGCGTTTTTAATCGAGCAATCTTTGGCGTCTCGGGATCAAAACGGTTTTCCACGATCTGTCGGAATTCCGAAATTCGGTTAAATACGAATTCTTATATTAGTTCTCTTCGTCCGTAATCCAGTGCCGGTTAATAATTTCGGCGTGGATTTAAATTACGCGGCAATACTGTACGAGCGCTTACTCGTAGAATAGCTGGAGTTCCGGGAGGAATTTCAAAATTCTGTTGGTTAACGTACTGCCTCTACTCCGTCGAGTGTACCGGGTCTAATTATTATGAGAGAGAACCAGCTCATTCGCTATATTTACTTGTTCATTAGTTGGTCGTAATATTGATCTTTCTTTAAAGCGACTAAACGACTCTGTGGCCACAGGTCAATTAAATCCGGGTACGGATTGTCGAAATTATTTCGCGGATTCGACGTCAAAACGCGTAAAATTATTAATAGCGAGATAAACTTTTTTTTTCCCATTTCTCGCTGGAAATTGGCTATTCTCTATTCCGTGCGAAATATCAGCAAACGGCCTGTCGTCTTGTCCAGACTTTACAGTGTTGTCGTGTCAGTCTTGAGTTTCCAGTTTTATTACGTACGGCCATCAACGTTAACTTGGTCAGCTCTCGTCCGTATTTGACGGAAGTCTCCAGAGAACAAAATCGTACAGTCGCCCGTCGGGCTGTTCTTGTTGCACACATTTCGCATCGTCCGGTCCAGTGTCTCAACCAGATTTTTTTATTTGGATACAAGCCTTGTGCCGAAAAAAATCGGGTGCGGTCTCGCATTCATTTCTCTGATACCTTTCTTCTCCGCGAAATATAGACATCTCGGTCATTCGCTAAACGTATATACTTTTCTTTCTTCATCATTTTCATTATTGTGTACTTAACGCATTCTTTTGGCCTTTGAGACTTGTTCTCTTCTTTAAAAGTTTGCTAAAAAAAAAACAACGTAACGTCATCAAATCCACATAATAAGCTACACGAATCGCCATACTCGTAGAAGCGAGCGCGCTTCATCGCTCGCTTTATATAGGCACCGGTCTACCGTGCCTGAATTCGGGGCACGTCGCAAAGGCTTTGTTCAAATGAATAAACTGTTTATGATTTTTATAAAATTTCTGTTTTCTTTCCTGATTTCGTTAAATTTACGTTAAATATTCACAAAACACGAAAACTTTACTCGTGAAACACTCTCGTTAAAACCGGAATAAAACGAACAAAGCTCCGTCATCAGCTATCTCGTCGACTACTCGATATTTACTCGCCAAAAATTGTTCAGTTTTTAATAATTACCGAATACCTCATAACGGTTTTTTATTCAGTTCTGCAATTTCCCCTCACCCTCACCACTGAGCAGTGTGAACCAACCGAAAGAACGTTTAGAGGAATTGTTCGCAATGATAGTGATATTACAGCGCACCGTTGTTAGATACGGCAGTACGCGTTGTTTTATTACGAAAACATTTTAAGTGAATTAAATAAATTCGGAAACGCAGTTTAAGATAAAGATCGAGATTAAAGGTAAAGATATTTAAGATCGGGCGCTTTGTAAGATATTTACGTCATTAAAATACAATTAAAGTGTAATTTTAATTGTATTATGTCAAATTATGGATTACAATACTATTGTTGTAAGCCGGGTTTTCTAAGTCCGGTTACAAATTATTTGTGAGTGGAGAGTTGAGTTCAAAACACGATTAAAGAATAAAAACAATAATATAATTTGTATTTTAAAACAATATCGTATATATTTTGAAGTTTGGGCTACAGACACTGAGTGAACACGTCCAGCACCAAATCTCAACTCTCTTTCTATTATACATATTGGATATATATATATATATGTATTATTACAATAATATTATTCTTAATGGATATATGATTCATAACAAGATTATATTAACGATTTAAGATAAATATTATATTATATCTAAAATAAAATTAGTATTAAATATGATAATTAATAATTAATTCTGGTGTGTCACGTGAACAAGGTTCACGACACTATTTATACGCAAAAAAGATTTGAAGAGTGAAAAAAGGCCAAGCTTTTAATCTGCGTTGTTCCACGATTCTCATATTTCCCTACGAAAACACTTCCTTCTTTTTTCCTTTTTTTATGACCTTTTTTACCTTTGTAACTATTTTTCCGGATCAATTATAAAAATGCTTGGAAGCCGTTTTTGGAGATTTGACCTTCCGTAACGTTTAAAACCTATATAACACGACGTGCCGGACTGCCGGTCATTGCTGGCCACCCTATCGCGGTACGCCACTGACCTTGTTCCTGCAGCTGATTATTGCAGTCGAACGTTCGCGGGACGTTAGTGTTTTAACGAAAAATGTTTTTACCTATAATGCCTTCCCCGTGTTCCTTACATCGAGCACTGTCTGTATTCGTACTCGTATGTCACTCGTTCTCTTCCCAAAATGACGACTTTGCTTTTGGATTCATGTGAAACGTGATTTTTGCAACTCTGTTCTTTGCAAGTCATTATATCGACTCGTAATTTTTCTCCGTTTACCGAGTCGCGTGCTGCTTTAAAGTCTACAATAAAAAGCAAGTGTATATACAATCGTTGTTTTGATTCCAATCCTGCAACACCCGATGAACGAGATATTTATGCCGATTCTATATTCTCCTACTATTTCCCTACGTTTAAAACTAATCAAGTTGATAATTGTTCCCAAAAAAAGTAAACCGTACCTATCGCGACGTTAATGCTTAGAAGAATTTTCACTTTTTTTTTTTTTTTATTAACTCGAATTTACTTCTCGAAAAAACGTCCAGCGTCGTGTCTAATGGGCGTTGTTTTGCGGGACGATGTAAACAAACAGTGTTTCGATCGTCTGGTAAACACAATGTAACACGCAGTGTTTGGGAAACGTCGCTCGATATTTTTCATAGACTTTGCCGGCGCCTTAAAATAATTAATAATAATAAAATAAAAAAAAAATCCCCCGTCAACTACACGCTGTTATAATATGACAATATTCATTTTTTTTTCTTTTCTACATCCGCGTAAACGTTTTTCCGCGACGTGTCTCGTCGATTTTTTTTACAACATTGCACGCTCAATAAAATACCGTCGATGATGAAATAATGACACCGCGTCGCCACGCGATGCGTTCAAGGGCGCCCGGTTCGCTCGGAACAGTCATTTATAATATCATATCGGACGCATTGATTTTTTTTTTTTTTTATAGTAAACGACGAGGTTCATCAATCTTTTTTTTTAATAACGTATTTATTTGCACTTGTTTATTTATAAATGTATAAATTCCCCGGCGGTTGTTTCTGTATAGAACATTCGAGAATGCGCGAAAATCGCGTTCCGCCGCCGCGGGTTCGATAAACAACCGCGAGCGCTCTATTATTTTTGCAACGTACAATATATTATTAATCTATACTGTTGTTTTCTCGAATCCCGCGGAGATCTTTAAATTATCGTTCGTATGTGGTCGGTAAACAAGTATTATAAAATGTCTGTTGTATACGCGAATTTCGGCGTGTAAATAAAAAAAGAAATAATAACAACCAAAAAAATAATTAATTTTCTTCGGCGGACGCGTTGTAAACAAAATATTATTTAACAAAACACTACGCGAACGTGTTTAAAAAAAAAAACACTACACTCGATGATTATTCCTATGATTTGATGAATCAAAACGATTGCTCCGAAAAACTCCGAATACTCTGGACACCAAATACAATGCGGTTACGCTATGCGCGGAACCTGATTCACAGATTTTCAGGCCGGTGGCTTCGGTCTTCAAGAGCCATTTCCATTTTGTGAATTTATCAACATTTTTTACTCCACCGCATTTCAAGAATTGATTCATTGTTTGTATACCAAAAATCCATAACAGTTGTTCAGAATTCTTTCGATTGGCGCCGCTTACTGATCGAAAATTCGTTATAATACTATTGGCCAATAATTCCGATTGTCCCAGTAGGTATAACGCGGTAAAAAAAAAAAAAAAAAATCAGCGTTTTTGTACCTACTGGGAAATAGCAGTGTTTTTCTATGCGTAAATGAAAGCTACTTTTACTAATAAAATTATCGTAATAATAAACAGGAACGAAACTGGTTCGTTTGCAGCGGTCCGTTGTAGCACGTTACTCCAAATAATCTACTTTTTTTTTATACTGCGATACTATATATGCCTCGATCAACACGCCTTTGTTTCTAACGAACGATTTGCAACCAAGTACAAACTACGTTCCTGTGATTAATTGAACGTTCACGCGCGGTAAGACGTTGTGAAATATGTCTCCAAATCATGAAAACCATCGTCATCAGGGTAAACGATAGCTTACAAACGTACAGAATCACATAACCGTTTCTTACGAGTTTCAATATACATATATATATTTTTTGAAATTATATTAATCGATAAAAAAATGACAATGTCCTAATACGACATTGGTCTATAAATTATGTAATGAATCAAAACGAGGCCTCTAAAAAACGAGGGCTATATAATCAACTGGGTACTCGCCTAAATCAGGCCGAATCCTATACGCAATGACATTTTTTTCAAATATCTTCAACTCTTAAAACAGGTATAAGCGTTTTAAAATTTTCACCTTTTTCCGAAAATCTCGTGACTTCTTAGGAATTAAAGATATTTAAAAAAAAAACACTTCTGTTATTTATTCTTTAAGAAATTTTCGGACTTATCCATGTCATCGGTTTGTGGCTGACGTTTCGAACTTGTTTCAAAGTTCATCTTCAGAGACATTGTTACTGCTCCGTGGTTGTAACTATACTGCCTCAGTACAGTTTTATTACAACCACGGAGCAGTAACAATGTCTCTGAAGATGAACTTTGAAACAAGTTCGAAACGTCAGCAACAAACCGATGACGTGGATAAGTCCGAAAATTTCTTAAAGAATAAATCAACAATCCATGAAAGCTTTAACGCATTCACCTCTGTTATTGTATAGACGATTGTAATTTATTCTGTGTAAAAATTCGGCGTCTCGATAACATCCGTGGCCTTCACCGTTCGGTTTTATAGTAAACATTTCGATTTTTCAAAAAAAAAATTGTTTTGTGTTTTCGCTGTACAACAATTAGAGTGCGTTCTCTTGGGCGTTAAACGGTTCCGTTTGCCTGTGTAGCGTCCTCGCAATAATAAAGTATGTAATTAGCGTATCAGACACATAATATAATCGTTGCACGATATCGCTCTTCAAAAAATAAATATAATTTAAACGCAATGACTATAATAGAATGCTTAGGAAAATAAACGAAAATATTACATAAAACCCAATTATATTACGTATCGCAGCGTGAAAATCGATCAAAACGTATTATCAGGAAAATTCGCCGAAATAGAAATAATTAAATCGCCTTCAATATTATAATAATAGTTTAATTTGACAAAACGATTTCCAAATAATAATTTCAACAAATTTAATTGTCTTGTTATTTACGAATTTAAGTGCTTATAATTATTGTAATACAATTTTATATTAGTAAAAAAAATCAGTAGAAATTCTAAAACGAGATCACATCTTTGGGTAAAAGAGATTATAAAAAGTTGGATAAGAATTCGAATTGTGTAAAAAAAAAAAAAAAAAAAAATGTTTTTTAATCGGAAACTAATCATATTATTATACTTTTAATATGAAATATAATAATTTGAAATTTTTAAATACGTGACGTAATATTTAAAATGACTTTAATTTTCGAAAAATTACACATACGTAAAGAAGTTAATAAACGTAATATATTAATAAATATTTCAAATATACAAACAGATTTAAAAAAAATATTTCATATATATTAATCAATAACACGCCATGTTTTTTTAAACGATTTTATTCACTATATGTACTCAAATTAATCGCTGTTTTTTTTCAGTCTTTTTGTCTTTTTATTGTAACATTCGTAATTTTCTCAATGTAATTTTATTAATTTTTTTTTTTTGTTCTGTTATTGTTTTTTTCTCTTTCGTTTTATACCTGACGATGACTTTTTGCCGAAATCGCGGTAAACGAACAAATTTAATACAAAGACTCGCTAATATTATATTCCGTTATTTTTCGTAATTCACTCTTCGGCTTGATTGTACGTTCACATGTACATAATATATATTTTTTATATTCACAAACACTCAATAATAATAATAATAATAATTATTGTAGGAAATATATGGAATGCTCAAACGAAATTGACCGTTTATTACGGAAAATTTGATTTTTTTCCCCTTGTCGAACATATAATTCACCTCAAGTTTTCTGTTTACTATTATATTATACAGCGAATCATAGTCCCCGGGACTGGAATATCGAATCTAAAATAGATCCGGTATTTGAAACGGGAATCCATTGGAAAATTGCAATCGAAACCGAACCGTAACTGATATTTTGAAACAAACGCATTTCTTTCCGTTCGAATAAATAAATAAAAATTTGTTATTATATATATTCGAATAATTTAACGCGTCTGTCATTGGCATTATACGAATAATAAACGCTCCGAAACTGTTTTGTGACGTTATACGGAATGCGATTAATATTTCAATTTTATTGAGTTCAACAATAAAGTTTTTAAAAGTTTTCCCGATTTATAAGCAAATTCCACATTTCGAGTTTTTAAATTTGGTCAACTCTAAAGTTATAGTCATTTTTGTTGAGTACCTATTAGAGAAAACAAATTGAAATCGGTCAACACATCGGTCCGTTTCCGAAAACCGAAACCGCAAAGTATCGTAAAGGCTCCCTGATTAATACTATGTTATGTACAATATTTAGAGAAGAAAACGTTTCAGACATTACTAAATTGATTTGTATACTGTACGCAAGGAACTACACTTATAACACTTATAACTGTCAGTATACGTGTTACGTCTAAACAAAAAAAAAATTATTCTCTATATTTGTACCGCAATCGATATATTTACCGAAAAATTGTATTCATCGGATGTCCTGTCGACTGTGTATAAACGTCTACTTTTTCTTCTAATTCTAACAAGTATGGTCAAAGTAAATGATAGAATTGTGTTTATAAGAACATTTTTTTCAACTACTTAGTCAAAAACGTAATATTACTTGTTTTCACTTTATGAATTTACTAAAACCGAAACGTTTTACGAAAAAAATTAACGGGGTAATAACACGTTCGTATAGATAATAATTCAATCGGTGAACACACATAGTAAACTGGCTGCATCCATGTCGGGTCTGAAAATAATTTTATCGAAGACCAGAAGGGAAGAAGAAGAAGAAGAAGAAGAAGAAATTGTACACCGAAATAAAATAGACAAAAAAAAAAAACGACTCGATCTATTGGGGAAAAACGTCGCAAAATCAGTTGTCTCGTACGGATATTTCAACCAGACCACGTTGACGTTATGTCAAGCGTTAAATTCGACAATTTTAACTAAAAAAAAAAAAAATAAATAAAGCACGTTTACATAATACCGTAACCGTATAACTATAGTCGAGTTATGCAGACAGCGTCTCGAGAGTCTGTGGAAATGGTTTTTTTTCCCCATCGGACCCGATTAGTAACGAAGGTCGATTCAAACTTATAGCGTAAATTAACTAGTCGAGTTAATATTGTATAGTCAATACGAATATTCGACTTTCCGGACGTTCGGATCGACAGATAGAATTTAAATATGTAACGTATTTCGCAACGTTTGAAATACTGCGCGGGTTTTTTTTCTACACATACTTTACAACGCTTTATTATCCTCCAAACACTGTTCGGGTCTATTACGGATTTACGTCGTATCGTCGCGTGAGCAATGAAAATAATGTTTAAAAAAAAAAAGGTGTACGTAAAACTCTGGACACTCGGCGTTCCGAATAATATTGTAATAAGGTTTGTTATAAAAAAAAAAATATATATATATATATATATAGTAAAATATACACGTACAAGATACAGAACGCAACGCGATAGGTACGACGCGCGTATCGTAATTATATAGTTTCGTTATAAGCGAATAAATCGTTTTGTTTTGGCCTCAGATGTTTCAGAGTCATCGGCAAAGAGAAAAAAAAAAAACAGAAATATACGCCTTAATCGACTATACTACACGTGTGATGGCTCGTGCACTTCCGCGGCTAGTGCGATTCGCAAACGGGTCTATAGTGCGCTTTTCGCGCGAGAAATATCGAAAGAAACGGAGAAACGATATTGGCGCGTTCAGTCTCACGCGATAAAAATCCGTTTATGTAAAAAAAAAACCGATTTTACCGTTTTTATATCGATTCGCGAGCGTTATTATAGCCGTTATGTCTCAAATAATCAATAATAATAATAAAAAATTTACCACGAGTTCTGACGTCAACGTAATAATAACTGCTCGACGAGAATTAATATTCCACCAAAACGAGCCCGGAATGTTATTGTATAATATTTACGACGCGCGCAGAGATAATTATATTGTTTTATTATATACGCGCGATTTTTTTTCCACTATTAACCGACATAACGTCCATTCCCGATACACTCGACTATACAGTTGGTGTATAAAAAAAAATAATAATAATTTCGTTTTTTTTTTTTTTAGCTACGTGATAAATTTAATGTTTTCTACGATGCTCACTACGAAAATCATCGTCGTTTATACCCCCCGGTCATCCTCTCCCTATTACGTACACGTTTTTTTTTTTTTTTTGTAAAATAATAGGAGTTTATAATAATAATAATAATAAAAAAAATCATAACGGCTACGAAGAAAAAATAAAAATCACCAAAAATCATTATATCGAAATAAACTTTACGGTTATCGTTACAATAACAAAGTAAACGTGTTGAGACGACGCGATTGTCCGTGCTCCACAAACGGCTATAAATTCACGTTACCCCCTGTCCTTTAAATCAAACTGATAATACGAGTTTTGCAAAAAAAAAAATAAAAAATTTTAATTTCTTTTTTACTATTTCCCGCCCCCGATTTTAGCGAGTAAAATTCTATAAAAAAAAATCCTACGCTGTTTTTTTTCGGTTGTAGACCTGTGTTATCTCTCGCAACGTAATTTAAATATATACATTTTTTTTTTCGTAATAAAAATTATAAAGTGCCAGTATACGCGCAGCATAAATAATAATAATCGTATAATTTTTTTTTTTTTAAATATTATATAATAATACAGATGAGTTTTGATTTGTACCGTATATGACAAAAAAAAAAATAGGCGAAATAATAATAATAATAATAAAATATTAATATCCGATGTACACGCGTTTAGAAAACGTTTTTTTTTTTTAGTCTATAATTTCGCTTTACGTCGACGTGCAGTGCAACTGCAGCCGGGACGACGACGACGACGACGACGAAGCGCGTTCGATTCTGTTGTTTCGATGGTCCAACGGTGCCGAATTGTTCGCCGTGTATATGTACGGGTTCTCGACCGTCGGGCACACAAAATCTTTCATGATGTGGTCCATCGAAGTCTCCGACTTGGCGCCGACCGGTTGCATCATGTTGTTCCACAACAAATTGGCGGCTGGAAAAAGAGAGAGAGAGAAAAAAAAAATCAAAATTTTTCAGTGCCTTTGCGAAAACGTGTGTGATTAACGTTTTTCGCGGGGCGCCGGTGGCGCGAAAGCGTCGAAGGAGAGACGACAAATAGGATTAGAAAAGTTTGAAATTTTCACAAAAAAAAAAAAAAAAATACACGTTTTCACTGACATCCAATGAATATTTTATAAAATCGCGTATACGACAGCGTTGTTATATAATAATTAGATATTTATTGTGCCAGGCAGTTACGTAATTAGATATTTATTACGTAGTTATACATATAGTGTATAGTGTATTGAAAATTACAAAAATTGTATTGATAGACAAAAAAAAAAAAGAATACACGAATAATCATTTTTTTAAGCGAAACGATTGTTTTTTTTTTTTTGAGTTTCAACGAGACGTATTATAATAACCGGCGTAAAACGAACATTTCATAAAAATAAACAGTACAAATATTTGTTTAAGAAAATATTGACCGTTTTTTAAAAAAATTGTTTGAAAAATTCAAATAAATTATATTATTTCGTTACTATACGCTCGCGTCTTTGTAAAAATTAAAAATTTTAGAAAAAAAAAAATGATTAACAAATTTGACTTAAAAAAAAAAAAAATTTGTCGAAATTCCGTTTTACCATTCGGTAAATCGATTGCTCTACTGACACGTACTATAGTTTTACGTATAAACGAGTCGATGAGATAAATAGTTACAATCTGTATCTAATTAATTTATACATATATTTTGTAATGCGATTATTAACAGATTAGCCAATATTTATCTCGCACATAGTGTATTTAAAAAAAGAAAAAAAAGACTAATAAATATGTAATAGGTACATTGAAATCATCGGACAAATCAGTTATCAAGTGCATTGTAATCTCTTGAATTCTTCAACGAAACTCTTATGCTAATATAGAATCGTTAAATTATTATTATTTTTTTTTTTTAACCACACAATGCGGCTAAATATGTAGTCTAAAAAAACAGTAGCGTTATATAAGTAAACGAAATACAGATCCATAATATTATTAGTATATGTTTACATACTTCTTCGGTATACTCTGGAGTGAGTGGTCGAGTGTATCTCCGCGTTTTTTTATTCCCTACACGATCTACAGCCTAGATAATCGGTAAGTACTAAATTTTTCCTAATATCGATGTAATTTCATTATTAAAAAAACGTTTTGGTAAAATTATTAAAAGTCATCGCACACGATTATCGAAATACGGTTAGCAGTATGACGACCGATTAGAGCATAGGACGCATAAATAGGTAAATATGCGTCGGACGCTGGAGTAGACGAAATACCTTCCTAAGAAAAAAACCCTCGTTCACAATGACGTTAGACATACACTCTGAATAACATGAATAATAATAACAATTCATACCACATGAAAACGAAAATGTTTACACGAGCCGGACGACGAGAGACGAAACGCGTGAGACATCAGTATTTCCTGCGGATGTTTACACGCACACGTACGCCAGACAATATGTTAAGTAATCGAATAATTAAAAAAATAATATTTCTGGAATACAAATAATCTCAAGTATTTTGAATACCTTTTAAAAACTTTTTTTTTTGTTATTTGCAGTATTCGAAAACAAAAAAGAAAATCGTCTAAACGTATTATAACTTTATTATTATTATTTACATTTCGTACCTATATGACGAAATAAAATTGAAGACAAATAAGTACATTTATCTTTCCTACGAAGTATTATTGTGCGTAAACGTATAAAATATCATGACGACCGACGGAGAAAATTAAAAAAATAATACGAAGATAATCCGATGCGACGTATGGTGCTGAAGGGGTATAATAAAAATTAATAATTGTAGAAAAAAAAAATTTTTTTTTGATTTACAAAAATGTGATTTCTTCTCGGTCGTTTTTAAGTATTAAAAGTATTTTGAATATATAATGTAGTGTTCGGATAGGTATTTTGGAATAAAGAAATAAAGTATTCTTAACGTGTGTGTATAGTTTATAAAAAAAAATATATATATATATAAGTATACCTAAAGCGTGTCCTTTTTGACTGAAATGGAAACAGTCGTACGTGACGTACGATATGTCTATGACTTCTTCGAACTGCCTTTTCTTGTCCAGCGGCGCGTTGAAGAGCTTGATGAACGGCTGGATGACCACGGTGAAATCTTCTTTTTTATTGTACCGGCCGCTGTTGATCTGCGCGACAAAAGAAAAAAAAAATTCAAAACCAATAAGATTATAAAATTTCGAAGACTATATCATATAGTTTTTTCAAAGTCTTTTTTTTTTCTTATCACGGCGTATGAAATATGTACTTTACCGGGAGGGGGGACACACGCTTTTTTTCTTTTATACAGTTTTCTTGTCTTTATAGTTACGTACTTTTGAACAAAAAAATACGTTAACTCAATCGAAATGTGGCGGACGGATATTTGAGTTTATCTTAAAAATTTCTGCGTTAACTTTACGTTTTATTTATCGAAACATTTTCTTTTATAAAAATTCCCCGAGTAAAGCGACGAATCTATATAATATATTATTGGTTTTACGACGATTTGTTTTTATTTTTAATTTCTCTCCTCCCCCCCCCCCAATAGTTTCCTCAAGCTTAACAACAAACGACTTATAAAAATCGCACGCCCTTCTACCTCGATAAAATTGTCGAAAAATTCCGTTTATGTATTTTTTTTTAGAGCTGCGCTCAGATAACGTGATATTTTTTACAATATTCATCGTGTTCGTTAATACGGTATACTTGCGTCGCTCAGAATACGATGATTCCAGCATTGCTTTCAAATTCAAAATCTCTGTAAAAGCATCCCATATGAGCCGTCGTTCACACTACCCGTGGCTCGCAACAATTAGGAGGAATCCATTGAGAGGACGCTACATAGGCAAACGAAACCGTGCAACGTCCGAGAGAACGCGTGAAAATACAGAAAATGTGTTCTGATAAATTGAAACGTTTACGATCAGGGATTGAATACCGCGGTTGTACTAAGAACACCAATTTTTCGTACAAAATAAATAACAATATCGTCATCTAAACAATGTATCATTTAACAAAAATATCATAGGAATGTAGAACGTCCTCTTAGTGTGTAAACAGAAATCGTCAACTCGATTTACGGGGTAGGCACCGATGCGGTTACGACCATTTTGGTGCCATTTGCGGTCACTAGATTTTTTTTTTTTTGTTTTACCTGCGTATCTGATTACTTGCGGTCATAATAATATAAAAAATAATAACCTGAAAAATGAATAAGATATATGGGACAATTTGATGTCGATCGGTTAAGTACATACAATTATGGTGACATGATTTTCAAAACAAAAAAAACCCTTCTCACTTTTCCACATACATCGTATTTGTGCTATGTGATACGTCATTGTATAAAATTCTATTTTGTTACTAAATTATACATTTAATTGCATTTATTTTTATTTTATTCTAATTTTTGAACATGACGGATAAGATTATTAAATATTGTTTCGTAAATCTTTATCATAAAAAAACCCTACTCACATCAAAAAGCATAAGCTTAAAAATTAGAAAAAAAATCTATTGAAGATATATTATGTGTGGAGTATACGGGCGTGAATCTTGGAATAATAACAGCGGAAGAACGAAAACGATTAGAAGCGTTTGAGATGTGTGGTTATAGGAGAATATTAAAAATAAGCTGGATAAACCAATAAAGAAGTACTGGCATGCTTATATCAGAAGGAAGGCAATTATGGAATAGTATACAGTAAGAAGACGAAACGAATGGAGATAGGCCACGACACGAAGGATTGTTAAAACCGATTATAGAAGGTAAGAACCACGGAGGAAGGCCGAGATTAGAATACATTAAGCGAATTATGAAAGGCCGAAGATGCGACTCGTATATGTACAAATGAAGAGAAAAGCGGAAAATAGAGTGGAAAATGACTGCAATCTACGGATTGAAACTACAGAGAGAGAGAGAGAGATCATCTTCGAAATTTCTCAGTATTTTTGAAATTCTGTTATCAAGTTGTATATAAGATTTACAAGGGACGCGGCCCCTTATATGGTCAAATCAGCTTCCACAATTATTAAAGTTTTGTACTAAAAAAATGGTTCATATAACTTGTCTGACTCACGGTATTCATTTTAATGCAATAATGCAAATGCAATGCAGTAATGTAAGCAATATTTGTATTTAATTTTTTTTTTTTTATTGCTTAATGGTTATATTAAAAATTTTTTAATGCAATTTTCAAAATTATAAATGCAATTTTTAACATATTTCAATGCGATAATGCAATCGATTTAGTGAGTTATTTAATGCAATAATTTCACTGCCCCGTACATAACTTTTTTTTCTTCCGTTTAACAAAAAAAAAATGTATCATAGAAGAAATTTCCACGTTCGGCTTCTGATGTCATTATGACCGCGAGTGACGCGATACGCGGGTGAAAAGAGAAAAAAAAATCGCGTGACCGAATCGGGTGCCCTAAATCCGTTTCCGAATTCGGTCAACTCCCCCCGTCTCCGTCACCGTCCCCTTCCACCCACCAACAATAAAATTGTATTCCCGGAGGACACGAGCGTCGCGTCGCCCGTTGAAGGCATCGCGCACGTTCGATTGAAACGCGTCACTGGAAACGCAATCAAATATTATGCGCGGGATACCGACCAAATTCTGTTCGGCACTCTGATAGTCCCGGACCAGTTGCGTGATCTGATCCATTTCGTTGACGTCGCCGCTCTGGTGGAAACACGTGCAGAAGAACCTGTGCAGCATGTGGCACATGAACGATCTCTTCACCCGGACGCTGACCGACACGTCTGCGTGTGTCAAAAAAAAAACAAACAAACAAATAACACGTTATTAGGTGTACCGAAAGGATTCGACGAATCCCGACCGCGTTTGTTTGCCGTGCAAACAATACGCGCACATTATAATGTGGATACAACACTCGACCCGTACGCGCATAGTTTACGGTTTACGACACAAACAAACGTATACGTGTGTGTGTGTGTGACATGTCGTGTGACTTTCACTTTTGTCTCTCTCGCGGTTCCGCGATTCGTACGCCGTGCTCTTTGTGAAGTCTATTTACGCATTTCGTATGCGCGACGCGTTTCCAGGCGACGACCGCCTCCGCCGGCTCCGTTCTCGTTCGCGGACTGTTGCGAAAGAACGCGGCGACAAGGGACGCGACCGGTGGGAAACGCGTGCGGCTTCGTCGACCGCGGTTTCAAAATCGGGTGTCCAGTAAAAAAAAAAAAAAAAAAAGCAAACGAAAACGCCCGGGACAAACGTGACGCGGCGAAACAAAAGAAGTAGAAAAAAATAAATCGTTCGGTCGCGCGTGCGCCGACGGTTAGACGGTTTCGGCCCAATTAACCGCCGCCGACGCCCGCGAAAACAACGGGTGCGCATTTCGATTTCTCGGCTCGTCACCGTTCTCTGCAGGCTATTTTCTGCTCATCGCGGCAACGACAATTGTTTACTTGCGCAGGAACGGTTCGCCACTCTGCACCATAGGCGTGCGCCTACGGGTCGTGCAAGTCGTGCTTGTGCACGACCCGCGAACCGAAACATTAGTGCTGTGCCCCTGTATTAACTAATTAATAATAATTTGCAGTGTCTACTCCGTTAGAGTTTAAACACCTCCCCCTCTCCTCGGGACGGCCCTAATAAGAAAAATATCCTTAGTCGCTTTTTAAGTGCCCCTATTGCGCCTTTAGTGATTTT
Source organism: Slavum lentiscoides (assembly GCA_032441835.1). Lineage (NCBI taxonomy): Eukaryota > Metazoa > Arthropoda > Insecta > Hemiptera > Aphididae > Slavum > Slavum lentiscoides. Next base: position 2,836,496 of record CM063713.1, read on the forward strand.
GCACCACCTGCCAAATACCACTGCGCACGCCTGTGCTCTGCACCGTTCCAAACGGAATCGATCGGTCGAGTCCGACCGTATCCTGTGCTCTTGAACTGAAACGAAGGGTTGTGAGGGGAATTATTTTTTTTTATATATCGTATATATTTTATATTCTTATTACCGAATTTTTTTTTTTTTTATAAATGGAACACTGACGACTGGAACACTTCCGAGGGCAGGATTTTTACTATTTTACGTTTTATAAAAATATTTCTTAGCAAAAAAAAACAAAAACAAACAGACGGTAAAAGTTTTCGAGCGAAATCTATTCGAACGATTTGTCGGGTTTACAATAATCACGTACCTACCGAAAGAAATGAATTGTGAGCAAATTTTTTTTTTAGTCTATTCGAAATCTTCGTTTTTAATTGTTATTTACGCTAATCCAAAGTAATACGTGATCAGCTTTGGATATCGGAAACGAAAACGAAGTAAACAATGTCAGAAAGACCGTGGATGGACACACATATTACATTTTTTTTTTTTTTATAAAAATAACGATTATCTGTGATTGTATTACGAAATACGATTAGTAAAATCATTTTCGGTTGTGTTTGGGGGCAAAACAGTTTTTTTTTTTTATCATATAGTTTTGTCATTCAGAAAACATACATTTTTAATACGATTTTGCGCCTCTAGTATTATTTTATTTTACGTTAAATTCAAGTGCACGTTTTACACTTGATGAAATCGAATTATCGTTTACATCGAATAATATATTATTATGGTTCAGTTCACGGAGGCTGTAACGACGCGGTGGAAATCGAAACTGTCTTATAAAGTCAAGTTTTTTTGTTTTTAATTCCATTACTTTACTTTAAAATACGCGTGGTCCACATGCAACTGTGGAACGTGTATTTTCTCTAACGAACTCTAAGGAATAAAACTCGTTATAAAAAAAAAAATCTTCTTAAACATAAAAAAAAAAAAGTGGCCGAAAAAAGTTCAAAAATCCACAAGAAGCTACAAAGACACGGAAAATTTCCGAAAACTGATAACTATATATATATATGAATTTCATTTTAAACGCAACAAAAACATAAATCAAAATTTATAATTTTTCCTGATTTCGAATTATTCGTATTTTCTTACGTGATTTCTATAATAATAATAATAATAAAAAAACTCTAATTACAAAATAAGTCGTTATTATTGTTTATTTCGGCGTAATTGCCCGAATGGGCATTCCAAATGGAAAATAAAAAACGTTCGCCGCCGCATTTTCGGTAATCTAAATTTGGCAACCTTAATTTATGCACAAATAAATGGTAGGTACGCCGAATACCGACGTCGACGCGTAGGTATTGTGTAACGTGTCTGCCCGGAGTGCCGACCGGAGTGAATGAACGTGGTCGTCGTATTATTCCGTGCGAGGTCTGGGTCGTGAAAGCAGCGAATTGGCGCGGCCGTCTCTCATTCAACCGGAATACACAACCCGTTTTCGTTTATATTCCCCTCCCGACCTGACCGGCAAACTCGACTTGATTTTTTTTTCCTCTACCTCCACCTCGTCTAACCTTGCTTACCCACGCCGCGTAAGCACCGTTTTCACTTCTAACTTTGTCGTAAACGCGCGCCGCGCATACGCAAACACACGTGGCTCGTCACGTATAGGAACGCCGTAGAAGCACACCCACCTAGCACGGGTACGAGGTTCACCATCGTCCTGGGAAGATTGGCCTGGAGGTAGTCCAACGCTTTTTGCAGTTTCTTGCTGTGCTGTAACGGCGTCGTGCCGTCTTTGTCGTAACACTGTCCCGAACACAAGTCGTTGGCACCGAAAAACATGGTTATCAACTGGAAACACGAATTTAAAATACGATTTTTTAACACTTCGTACCGCGGTCCACTGAACTCAGTGCACGGAACGCGCATTCTGTATAATTCTCGTACACGAAATATGGACACCTTGGTGAGCCGCCATATGCATTCCGTTTCTATTTTTCTGTTTTTGTTACCGACTTTATTACGTAAAAATAACCGATTTCGGCGCTAACATCGGTACTACGAGGCACGTCGTTTTGTGTCCTGTTATCTCAAAGTTAATAATAAAATATGATAAATATCATGGAAAAAAAAAATTATATTTCATCGTATCCTCCGTGACTTTTATATCTTATAGAATTCATATGGCGGCCTCTTATCCGGGGTCATGTTTTGATTGATATACGCGTTTTGAGTTCAGTGACCGTAATATTCGCTGGTCACGTTCGAACGCCGCAGCCGGCTATCATAATCTTAAATATACGTTAACGCGATATTCGATAATTTCGGATAATATGTCTTGTAATAGACACTGCGCAGTGGTCGTGTATCGTCCAGAAAAAAAAACTGGACGTTTCTGTACCGTATAATACGATAGAGTCCAATCCACCGCGACCAGATGAAAAATCAGACGAAACTCAAATCGTGGAGTGTCGACGAATTGGACAAGCTGACTAATCGATTGTTATGTTTAAAATAAGACGATATAAAAAGGGAATATTTATCGAATGTAGCCGGCCCGTATTTGTCGCGGGCGTACGACAGAAATTAATTTACGATTTGACCATTCCACTTACTGTTAATTTAGACTTTTCGATAGAGACTTTAAGAAAATGTGCGATGGCCAAGTGGCAGTCAACGTCAAGGGGCCCGGGATTTAAAAGAATTTGTATGCAAAGCGAGTTGTAACGGAGGCGATTTCGTCACTAGCCCATAAACGTTTGGCATTGCTCATAACATATATCGATATGTAAAAACCGTCGTAAGTGGCGTGGAACAATACCGCATTCACACTTGATTATTATCAGACGAATATTTTACATTCCGTCCGACTTTATTTTTAAAAACGAATTTTTGAAATCGGACTAAGGCATTTCAATCATCGTCAACGTATACACTGTGCGCACCGCGTAAGATGTATTATTTTGCAAAAACGTGCAGTTCTTCGTACCTTCCAGTCGTTTTTGAAATCGACGTCAGGGTCTTTTTTCATTTTTTTCACTAAAAACTGCGCTTGTCTGTACGCGTCGTAATCCGCTGACACGGGAAAAGCGACGTTCATGTGAGAGTTGGGCGCTAGGAATTCGCCTTTTCCCACGGAGTACCCTTTCAGTCCGGGATTGAATTCTTTGAGGATGTTCGGCAATGTCAGATAGTTCCGCCACGTTGATTCTCCGCCTGCAGTATAAAACGATTGTAATACAACGTTGTGATCGATACAGTCAAAATAAATAATAATTTCCACGCAGAAAATACGCTGCGTGTCATTAAACCATTAGGTACTTTTTTTTTTATTAAAGAATAACTTTTAAAGTATAAAACTGGACAATGACAATAATATAGCTGAACTGAAAATAATTAATGAAAATATAATTTAAGTCGTAAAAAAAGAAATGACAAAAAAACACAAAAAAAAATTTTCGGACGGTTAGAGATTAATTATGAATTCGATAATGAAGATTTCGGATGATTAGAAAAAAGTGGAAAAAAGATGCGAAGACCCACCTTTCTGGAAATCGTCGAGAAGGGAATCATTGAGAGAGTTCGTTTAAAGAAGGAATAGGCTGGGAGACGATATTCAAGACTTGCGGAAATGTTCGATCGCTTAAAATAAATGCGCGTAAACGATTAGTGTACCTGCGGCCCAAGACACTCCTCGGTATTCGATCAGAGTTCCCATGGCGAACTCTTCTAGAGCACCGTTACCGGCCACCAGACTGTCACCCATGGCTCCCACCACGTCGATGTCGCCGGGCCGGAGTCTGTGGACGTTGGTCGGTCGCGTGACGCTCCTGCCCAGTCCCGGAGACGTCATGTTTTTGCACGGGAACGGCATCGATCCCGGGAACGACGGTTGTCTTCTGATGCCCGTGGGTCTCGGCGTCATGACGATCTCTTCGCTCACCGCAGGCGTCTGATACCGAAAAATATAAAAATATTATAATATCGTATCACCGTCAATGTAGCTCAGGACTCGCGCACGTGCGAGTGTGGTGCTAAGTGTCCGGTTTATATACCATTCTGATGGTCCTGCCATTGATCCTGTTGGGTAAAAGCTGCCTGAAGGTCAGCATCTGCGCGCGGACACAACACGCGACCGCGCACAGCAATATTATGTAGCTATTGGTCAACATCGTTTCACTTGATCTTGTCCGTCATTGTGCGTGTCACTTTTCTCTCGAATCCATTTCCGAGGTGAACTGTAACCGAACAAAACGTAAGTACGCATAAGTCGGCGGAATATAAAGACTATAGTATTATGTTTGGACATCAATCAATAGGGAGGCGAAGGGTGCAGTCTTTCTTTCACCTGCCCCACAAGTATTTCTTTACATTACGTTCATTAATCTGTGACACCTAGAAGGAAAATGTTTCGGTCATGATTTATCGATAGTTCCTATTATTCTTCTTCTTCTTTAGCTTTCATAGCCCATTCAGAGCATTCACTGTTCCTACTATTTCACGCCATCTTTCTCTGCCAATACACTTCTCTAATTTTTTAATCTTGGTGCACATTTTCATAGGTCTGATTTAACTACGTCTATCCACCTCTGTCTAGGTCGTCCTCTATGTTTTTTCCCATTGCTTGTCATTATTTTTTAAATTATACTATTGGATTTCTAGACGTGCCCCGCTCATTCTAAGCGTTTTGCCTCTTATAAGTGATTAGTTCCTATTAGACACGTTTGAAAATCTTAAAGATTTGAATTTCCATGAAATTTCGACGATGAGATATCCTACAACGGATACGTCATTGACTATACGTTTAAGTTGTATAGTAGCAGTTAATGAGTTCACCCTTTTTCCCCAATCAACAAATCTTCGTGTCTAGGGACGCACTTGTCGACGATCACGTGGAAATAAAAGCTCGTAGTAACGGGTGAAACGTTTTCGACGGCTGCAGTGGCGTTTTTACGGGGTGGTTTTAAGTTTGATCCCACCCCAGAATCAAGAGATCAATTAAAAATATTATTGTGCATCAGTCAATTTATATTAACACGTTCAACGCTACTTGTCGGCAACAAACACGCTTCACTTCAATTCTATATTTAAAGAAAATGCGGTTATGACGAAAACTTTATCAATCTCACAAAATAATTCTACACCATAATATTTATATTATAAAAAATTAATTTAAAATCGGTTATTATTATCAACAGCGATGACTTAATGTTATAGCTGTTGGCGAGAAAAGAACGCAATAAAACGAAGAAGAATTATACTTATTCCCATCGAACTCTACCAATAAAAATAGACGTTTTTAATTTTTATTATAATTTTCTGTTTTTTTAAATTTTAAAAAAAGTATTAAAATAACTATCAGTTCTATTACTCGACGAGTAATCTATTACAATATTATTTATATCAAATAGTATTTAATTTTTAAAAAAAGTATTTTAATTCAATTATATAAAATCGTTTATAGTGGAAACGGAGTGAAATTGAAAGTACACTGAGCCACTGTGTAGATATAAAATTAAACTTTAGAACAACGATAAACATCATATTATATATATATTATTACGTATTATGCACACGTGATTAGCGTACAAAACGAATAAATTTGAATATTTTTCGTCATAGAGAAAGGAATGTGTCGTCGATGTTCGTGTGCGTATCGTCGGACGCGGTTAATAATTGTTATGTTATAGTCCGTCGCGTGTATAATATGTATTATATTTTCTGTAAAAAATAAAAAATAAATGAATAAAGAATTCCGCATATCTATCTTCAAGCGAAAAATCACTATAGATCTCATAGTTTCGTCATAGGATATTGTAACGGACTTTGTTTATTATTATTCGATTACGACGCGCGACGATGGGTTTTGTATTGCTTTTGAAAAACACGTCGCGTATATTTGTCGAGAATTTTTTTTTTTTTTTTGAAATAAAATTAATAAAAAACGCGACAATAATACAACGGTGTAGTGTTTGCAAAATCGCGTTATTTTCGCTATTATAACAGCGTTACTAAACGTTGTAAACGACATTATGTTTCACGGTCGCAATATAACGCTCCACGAGGCGGCCATTCTATCGAAAACCGTGAATTTCGATTAAATTTACTGTGTGTATAATACGAAGCGACAACGGACGAATTTATTCACACGACGTACTCGTTGCACAACGTCCCGCGGACTCGGAATTTCGTTGAAATTCTACGAGGTGTAATTTCGAAATCCCAAACGTTTTTTTAGCATCTAGAAGAATCATAACGTCCGGATAATATTTATTTATCCAGTTTTCTTTTTTTGCAATAATATCGAACGCGAAGATCCAATCGATCGTTTTCCGTATTATCTCTTCTGCACCATGGTGTGTACCAAATTGCACACTTCAAAATAGAATCGGTAAACCGTTTAGCCACAAAACATTATTAAAAATTTCAGACCAAATTGCAGACGCATACAAACCCTTTTAATCGCTGAACTCGCAACCCACTCACTTCCTGGATACCCCCCTCGTCGACTCAAAAGCAAATGGTGTCGGAACCTACTGGACGGTTAAATCGGTTAACGGACCGTGTGCGGATGGAAACCCCTGCAACCTCCCCGTATCTACGCTACTGTCTACATAGATAAGATGTCGTTAAGATCTTCTTGATCGTTGTGAATGCAATCGATTACGGCGTTGGATGCGAGCAGATAGGAAATCCTTGAATCCCTTTTGTAGGGTCTGGAGAGAAGTCTTGACTCATGAACAGTTTTTCCAAAGCAAAATACAAAAAAAAAAAACGTTAGCGGGTATATTCTCAGCTCGCCGATTTCGTTGTTCATACTATTATGCCTTAATCCTCAAGGTTTTCGAAATCTTTCACCAGTCGCAAATTATAATATTCTCCGCTATCAGAACCGAGTCGTCTCTTGCGTTCCTCTAAACACGACTAAATACTTTGTTTTGTCCGTGTTTACTTCTTGCAGGCGCGTCGGCTTAGCCGCTTTTTTTGTTGTTGTTAAATCGTCCTTTTTTGTCGCTACTTCGTGTCGCGTGTTGACTATTAGACACGTATAATTATCATTAACCACACACATTAGATGCGTAGTCGACTGATATGTTTTGGGACGGCAATTTGTATATGCAGCGAGAGCGTAGTTCTTAAACGAATATAAAACACCGAAATGTTGTCGGATAGTTGCTGGCCAACGATGGGAAAAAAATAATCTCTGATCGATCGTGTCCGTAGTAATATACTTAATGTTATAAAAAAAAAATACAATTTATTTTAAAGCACTCGTTGCCGGAGGCGCAAGGGGGAGGTGGAGCGCATAGGACCTCTCGTTTTTACCTCACCACAAGGACCTCGCGCTTTCTAGTCATAAGAACAAAATAAAGAAAAGTAATTTAAAAAATAGTTTATCGAAAATTAACTGGTTTGGCGTTACGCGCCGCATTCTTTGAGTTTTACCCTATATTTTGGATATATTTGTCATCCGAAATAAAATACCATTTTAATACATCTGTATGATCGATGATTTTAGGTAATAATAATAATAATAATAATTAAACTAGTGTTTATACCTTATTTTATTATAAAGATTTTTTTTTTCAATCGTTTGCCAGAGTTTACGTTTTATTCGTTCTTAAAATAGATATTCATAGCGATGAGTACTGAGTAAGAACCGAGTTTTGATAAATAATAAAGCGTTTACCGGTTAAACACAGAAGGCGAAAAACGAATGGACAATTTCTTCACGGGGGGCAGGGGCGGGGCGATAGTCAATTTTCTTACGATTTACAAAGGTTTTTCGGAAAAATTATTCCGAAAATGTCGAAAACCTTAAACGGTTCGGTGAATTCGGGAAAGGGTTTCGATATCGCTTTTGCCACGGACTTGCGGGGGACGTGCATAATTTAACGAGTCTTGGTGCGGTCATCACAAGATTTCTAATGATTTATCTACAATATTGCAAAACGAAATATTAGCAATCGAAAACCGCGAACTGCGACTCGTCTCTCTCTCTCTCTATCTCTGGCGTCCAAACGAATTTCATTTCACCGTTTGAGAATGTAAAAAAAAAACAAAAAGCACAAAGTAATAATTCGAAATAGTAGTAGTGTCCATTACCAGTGCGGAAAGCAAAAACCGTAAACCGTACGACTGAACGAAAAACGATTGTGAGTAATGAAGTTATGAGGTTGTTTATGGGTTACCACCTTTCATGTTTAAAAAAAAACGAGTTTTCGATTATAATACGCAGAACGCTATAACAGGACGCAAACTAATCCGTCGTAACAGCCGTCCGTCCCCGTCGACTCGATAAATCGTCTGTTTAGACACCCGATGATAACTGATTTCAGCTGGAGTGGCACATCGTTCTTAAACGCCGTACAATTATTGCAAGTAATTACAATATTGTTTTCGTGGTTCAAATATTGCGCGTCAACCGTTAACTTAAAAAAAAAACCGCGATTTAAAAACCTATTGGAAACGGAGAAGTTTTATCGCGTAGTTCGAATTTCGATTATATTAATAGAACTTATTGAAATCGACAGCCGTATAATCGTGTATTTATTGAAATTTAATAAGGTGGATTGTTTTTGTTTACAATAAAAAAGAAAAAAAAATCTACTTTCGCCAAAACCCGTAGAAATCTTGTCGTCTTTAAATCGTGTTTTGTTGAGTCGAGCACTGGTAGTTTTAGAACTACAAAGTCACTTAAAAAAAAAATAAAAAAAAAATATTTTTTCTCCGTCATTTTCTCCGTTTAATTAACAACGTGGATTGTCAACAAAATACTGCACGGGTTTTCAATATAGAGATGACGTGACCGAACCACGATTAACGAAACGTCAAGAACTCTCAACGCAGCCCTACATAAGTGTTGGCGAAACGATATATATCCATTAAAATAAAATATTTGAAAAAAACACCATCGACGCATATACCTACATATATACGAGACGGAAGTCACGAATGATTCCGATAACTTCAAAAATAAAATGGTAAAGAAGAAAAAAAACCACGCGTAACAGAAACTTATAAAATATTTGTAAACGAGAATTGTCGAAAAACCACATTACGTTCATATTTAAAACTTTCTTTATTTCGAAACGCAAAATAAATGTCATTCTTTGTACACTATACGTATCTGTATTATATATTTCGAAATATCGACTACAAAGTGTTTACGGTATAAGGAGTGTTTTTGTTTCCCTACGCTTTTTACAATATTCAAGACGTTTATTAATGTGGTTTTTCTTATTGCTATAACTACAATACGTTTGAGATTCGTTTGATTCGAGTTCAGTATTGCGTTTTTCTAAACTTTTCACTTTTTTTTACGAACTTTAAGTGTCGAGGAGAACAATTTTTTTTTTTTTTGAAAACGTGCTCCCCGCTATTTGAGTATTCTAATACTTAATATTTATATAACGATAATGAAAACGATTATTAAAGGATTGCCGATATACATTTTTATTCTTAGTGTTTCCGATCCGTTTCTAATAGATATGAATTCGTACATATTTCTTGCACGGTCTATCATCGCTGATTGTCCCAGCCGCGCCTTCACGCGAGAGGAACAATGGAAACCATACTGTACGGAGCCTACCGACAACGGTTACGCGAAGTGACTCTTGACATCCGTTTATAAAGAAAGTTTTTTCAACACAACAATTTTATTGAATTTTTTTTTATATTTTATTATTCTTCGATGAGTGTACAGTGTTATTTCGATTGTTTTATTATAACGATAAAAGATTTTAACGGTACGTACTCCGTAACGATCTATCAGAAGGTGGTCACAGGTCGTATATATTATATATTATCATAATCTTTTTCGTCCGTCTACGTATTGATACGTCACGGTATCGATTTATGAATGATAAATCGATCATTCATAATAATATAATTGTCGTCGGATGACGGAGGAAGATCGCCTTCACCGCCACGTCGTCAAAAGTGGTTAGGCAACGGTGCGTCGACTCGAGTCTATCGGGTTTTATAAATCCGATCGTTTAATGTGGTATCACAGAATTTCTTTTTAAAAAAAGAAAAAAGAAAGAAAGAAATCCGACCGTTATTAACGTAAAATTCTTTAAAAGAAATAAACATTTCTAAAACACACTAATCAGGTGACTTTTATTAATGATTATATATGTATATGTAAAAGGAATATCGAATGGGGAACGAAATAGTTATTGCAACTTTTTTTTTCTTCTAATAATTCCTGCCGTATTTTCAAGTAGTAAAAAAAATAACGAAACACACACTTTGTTAGTTTGAATTTTTTGGAAAACGTTCCGCGGTAAAAACTATTCCGCATTCGTTTATTTACTATTATACTATTTGTTGAAATTTGTAAACGTATACATACGGATACATTGATATTGTTGTCACGATTATAGCGCACAATACTTTCATAAACGAAAAGTTTTCTCACCGTTTTCTGTAAAATTAAATTTAACAAAATAAAAAAATACGACGCTATAAAAACATAAACGTGTGGAAATTCGTTTTAAAAATAATATTATAAATTTTTATTATAATAAATACATGTGAATATAATGCGATCGAGCCAGACATTATATTATGAAAAATAAAGAAACGCATAAGAATACAGTTTTGTAAATAAAATTTCATATCGGTAAAACGAATAGACGTTCAGTCTCTCCGAAATAAAATTTAAAAAAATAATAATCTAAACCGATTTCAAATTTTACGAAACGTGTTTTTTTTTTTGGAAAATAATCACGCTATTACTTTTTAATGTATGCTTGGAAATTTTAAATACACACGACACATTGTTAATTGTTATGTAAATCCGGTTTTGGAAGAATCACATAGAGAACAGTTAAACGTATAATAAAGTATTTTGAATATATCAATACACGTATTGAATATTATTATTATTTAATATTATATTAACGCGCCGTAGTTCGTTTTTTTTTTTTCAACAATTTAATTGACCGTTTACGCGATCCTTTTGCCGTTTCTCTCTCTAAACTCTTTGTCTTTTTATCGTAAAAAATCCATAATTTTACATGACTATTTGTCGAAACCGTGCGTTGTAGTAAACAAAAAAAGAAATTCAATAGTAACGACAGGCACGTATACAGGGAGGGGGTTTTTGGGGTTCAAACCGAAATAATATCTTGTCACATTAAAAAATAATGAGTAAGGTGGAAGAAATTGTTTTATTATGTTGCTGTACAATTTGTATTGCTATATTTTGTAAACCCCCAAAATTTTATTTTGTGTACGTGCCTGAGTAACGACGTATATCTTTTTGTTTTTCAAAACGTATACTCGTACAAGATCCATTGTAAATGCACACGTTTTTTTTTTACATAATACACAAATGTATTGGTTTTCAGTTTTTATAGTTTCTCGCATATATTTATGTTTTATTTTTGAACACTTTTACGAAAACAACGTTTAACACTAATAAACGACTTTACCTACAATAACCCCCCATACGCCGTTATACGTCGCTCTACTGCAGTGCGCGTACGCGTTTAGGTGTATGATATATTGTGCGCACGTGATGTGTACGTATTAGATGAAATCGGACAGAAAACAGGATTTTTTTTTTATTTTTATTCTTTATTTCCGATATTTACCGGAAGAGGAATGGCGCGGTATAGAAACGCGCGTGCCATAAATAATAACGTCGCGTCGTCCTAATCGATACTTTCCAAACGCGAAGATTTTTTTTTTCTGTTTGTTAGTACGCGTATAAGAGCGGTATCTACTTGGAAATATTCGAAATTATTATTACTCCGCCGCAGTGGCCAGAACGTCGAAAACACACCGGCAATAATAAATTGTTATTATTATATTATTGTGAAACGCGTTAACGATTTTTCTCTCGAAATAATTTCGTGTTCCTGCGCAGCACCCATTCGTATATCACACGAGTGTTTTAATCGAATTTAGTCCGTGGCTGGGCGAGTGAACATTTTTTTTTTTTTTTTTAAATTCGTTAATTTAAAATAATTGAGTTTAAAACGAGTTAAAATTCAACCAATACATATATATATATATATTTTTTTTGTTAACATTATGAGTTAAAAGGTAACTTTGAAAAAAAAATAACTTAGAAGTTGACATTTTTTGATAATCAAAAAAAAAAAATTGAGAAAGCTGACGAGATAAACGAGTACAATCCTACGTTACGAAATAAAAACGAATCGAATGTATTTAAAAAATGTACATTGCGTTTTTCGGATCAAATTCAACTCGGATACTTTTGTTAACGTAAAGTTAAGATTTCAAAAAAAAAATGATTTTTCGTGTCAATTTGAAAAAAAAGTAACTAACTTAATTGATATTGACTTTTTAAATTCGTTTATGTCCAGCCTCGGAATTCACGCAATGCGTCCGAGAAAATATTCGTTTCGAAATCGATCGTGCCGCGTTATAAATTCGCAATTAAAACAATATCACAGGCAGTGATATTGAGACAAGGGAACGCCTGAACGTCGCACCAAAAACGTTGTTAAAATCGGCGAATTCGACGTGCAAATATTACAATAATCGTACACCATGTGCGCGTATTAATTTCGCTCGGATTGTACGAGTATTATAATATGTCGTCAAAACACGTTTTACTGTCCCGAAGTGAAAGAAAAACGATTTCGTAAAAATAGCGGACGTTTCAACAGTTTTAGCCGTAATTTTTTCGAATATTTAGTTTTCCTTAGTATTTTACTTTTGGACTTCGATTTTAGATCGCCGTAATAAAAACTATAAAAAAAAAAAACTTGTTAAAAAAATTTGTATAAATCGTTCATATTCAAACTCTTATTATAGTTTTTAGAAATAACATTTTGAGAATCAGAGTCCAATGCGCCCTGTGGGAAGTCTTCCTTATCCGACAACAACAAAATCATCGAAATCGTACGACTCTGGGAGGCATGAGAGTTTTTCCTGTAAAGCATATCAAATCGAGTTTTTCGTATTCTGTCTGTCGGTGTTGTTGACATGTGCAAAATAAAATTTTCAGAATCGAAGTCCAATGCGCTCTGCGAAATATTTTCCTCTTTCCAAAAAAAAAAATATCAAAATCGGATCGCTCTACAAGACTCTTTTCCGGTAACGTATGTATTTCAGCTAGAAATACAGCCATATACAGGTCCGGTGCAGGCCCCTTAAGAGAAAAGAACGCGTCGAATAAATAAAATTCGCACCCGATCTTCCGTCACTGGAAAGTGGCTGTAAAATTCGGCTCAACACCATTTTTCGCGCTTTCCGAAAAACGTTTCAAAGACGAATAAAAAAAAAAAAAAAAAAATTACGTGATCGCCGTAAAAGCAAAAAAATTCGCTACCAAAAAAAAAACTGCCGAAAATCTACAATTGTCACTGTAAAACTAGAAACGGTGGAAATTCTCGTGCCGTTCACACGCGCACAAATAAAAATAGATTTATTAAATCTTTAATCCGATTACGCTTATGTCAGTCAATACGACGATATCGAATTTTTACTCTCGTTTAAACGAAATTTGTAACGTGTCAACGCAATAATATCGTTCTCGTATAAATTCTGTATATATATATAACAGGCCCGTGCGCAAGTCATCTTCTATAGCGGGAGGTTTCTCAAACATTTTATTGAATATTTCCTCGTTGGTATTTGAACTACAAGACGAATTGGGAATTACATCAGTTACCAGCTTTATAAGAGGGCAAAGGATCCAATGGTTAGGACACGCGATGCGGAGAAGCGAGGATGATATAATTTATTTATAATTGCCAGTGGAAGAAACGTTGGTATTTGTTTTTTTTCATTTATTTATAATTTAACATTTTTTTCCGTATAATGTTTTTCTCGTAAGTCATAATAATTATTATGATAATTTAATAAATTTATTCTTTGAATTGAGTTTTACAAAAAAAAAAAAAATACGAGAGGGGTTTAAACCCCCCTTGAGCAGGGGCCTACATAATTGTGAACGACGGTGGGACGATGCGAGTAGAAAAAACAAATTTTCCAAAATGTACTGCAGACGTACATTAGAAAGTATCGATTTTCGAATATTTTTTAACGTCCGGCAGTGTGCGGTGTGCACACGTGAAAAAATATTGTTTTTCTCACGTGCATGTGCCGGTATGAGAACGGAATGTCTCGCAAGAGTAAACGTACAATAATAATAATTTATGTAAATTTTTACTTTTTAGAATGTATAGTAGTGTACCTCGTCTTGTCCCGTCGAATCCGAGTACTATAGATGTTTTGAACGCATGAAACAGGATGTTTTTCGATCCGGCGATTATATTGTGTACGCCAAGATTTTATTTCGGTGTTTTTCGTGATTCCGAAATAAAAAAAAAAACGTTTAGATCTTTTTCAATGTAATTACTCATTACATATACACATACGTATTGAACAAATGCGTCAACTTTTGATTTTAAAACCGGCACGCAGAAATTATTGTACACGGTTTTCAAAGTTCAACAATATTGTATATATCACTGCAACAGTCGATTTATATTTGATTTCAATGTCCTAGAAGTTGAATTTTCCATACCTCGGTGAATATTCGTCGGATTTAATGTATTCCCGTAAAAATAATATATTATACGGACTCGTCGTGATTGAAATCGTAGGTTAAAAATCGAAATTACGGCGTACAAACAATAAAAAATTATGGAAAAGTGTAGATTGTACGCGTGCAATAATAATAAAAAAGAAATCGTTTCAAACGATACACATAGCTGTTATTTTAAAATTCACCCTGTACACGGGGACTAACGCCGAAATACACGATACTTCTCCGGCACATTCCACGAGGTTTTTTTTTATTATTATTACCACTATTATATACGCATAGAGATTTGGTCTTGCAACCGATCGGACTATTTGATAACAATAATTTGTCGAGCGTATAATATTGGAGTTACGTAAAATGTGATGACCTGCAGTAAAAAACCAGACCACTGCTCGTAACATATACGTATACGAGCGAGCAATAAGAATAGCCGTTATATTCGAACAAACTACATTATGTTATAAGAACGAACGTTATACTATATACGTATCGTACGTGTTAAAAAGAATAATTTTTTTAATCCAAAAACACGAATACGCCTCATGAAATACGTACTTAAAAGTACGAATAGTCCGCAGAAGTATTCCGAATGCCGAAAAGGACACTTAAACGTTTTCTCTGTTAAATCCTTAACGTTTATTAAATTCGAAATGCCCCATAGACACCACATACTTATTCGCACGAAATCATACTCGAATTGTTTATATTTCGAATATTATTTGTAAGAAGAAAAAAAAAACTGTTATTTTTTAATTTATTCGTTGAGAAAACCAGATTTGTTTTTTCTTAACGATGTTTACCGTACACGTATGTTTGAATAAATTAAAATTTTTTTTTTTTTCGAATTTTATTAATTTAATTGGATTGCGTACGATAACGTACACGGTTCATAATTATTTCACTTCCTCGCGGATGTAATATACAATATAGCGCCAGTCATAATATCAATTCATTTTTTCCAGAATATATTCTATACTTGACGGTTGTCGTTTCGCGAAATATTTTTAAATAAAATATTTATCCTTAAAACTGAAATACGTTTTACCCAAGAACGGTAACGAAAAACTAACAATACCCTTCGAAATAGTTGAAAAAAAAAATTTGGTGGAATAATTTTGTTACGTATTATTATCGGATATTGAAATGGGTTTTCTTTACAAGACTGGACATTAACTAGTTAAAAGTTTAAAAGTAAAGTTAATTTTTTTTTTTTTTAGTTTTAAACGTTTTAACTGGACGCGTGTTATCGCACTAATAGTTACCTATTCGTACAAAAAGTATATGGCGTGAATCAATAGTTAAATTGGCAACGGATGTATAGTTGGTAACGTCAAACACCATATTTAAGACACTGAGAGGTTTTCAGTCTAATTTTTTGACTATAATATGTTACTGTTTAAAAACTAAAAAGGTAACGGAGCCGCGGGTAAAAATTTCAAATCTCTAGGACCGCATTAGATTTGAACAGATAACTATTATAATATTCGACGAAAAATAAAATACGCTTTGTCGAAACATTTTTGAAATTGTGATTTTCAAGATTTTGTTAAGTATGTATACATAGTTGAAGTAACGTACCTCTTCGTCTGACGCTGTATTACAGTTTTAACAGTTGAAACCAAAAATCACTTTTTTTTTTTTTATGAATTAAATACATAAAAATCTACGAATAGCTTAAAATTGAAAAAGAAGTTTTTCGCAAATTTTTTTTTTCTCCTTGTTATAATATAAACAGTTATATGTTCGTTACACGAGTTTCTATATGCACACTGGTTCGGAAATTACGAAGAAATAATCGATTTCGCGTTTTTATACGTATTTTTTTTCGGTAGTTTTTGGATTTTTTTTTAGGGGAGGGCGCTTTTGAGAAAATCGAAAAATGACCTTTAGGTCTCTCTCTCTATCAGTGCCGCGACTAGAATTTTCTGCGCCTATAGGACAAAGAAAAATTAAAGGGGCCCTAATATACATTATTTTCGATTGGTTTCAGTATATATATACATATTATTATGAGCGATTTCTTTATAACACAAAAGCATAGAATAAAAAAGCAATAGAATAATAATACACATTATTATAGGATATAAATGCGTTTTCTCTACGTACCAATATTCATGTCTTATAGATTTTTTACAACGTCTTAATGTCTCAAAAATCTTTAATAATATTTTCAAAGGTCTTATGTATAGTAGCAATCGCCGACAGTATTGATATCGGACATATAAATATAGATAAAAAAAAAAAATCTTAATTTTCACCCGCACGAATCAAAAAAACATTTCTAAGAAACTGTACTATACACTATTGTAAATCATATAATATCATTATGAGCCCTTTTCCTGTGGCATCGCGTCTCCGCGGGTGCGGTAATGCGAGCGATTTGTTACCGGGCGTAGAAGAGGTGCGCGCAGGAGGAACACACGAGGCGGCGATGTTCCGCCTTTCTTTGAAAAAACCGTTTTTCAACGCGGATTTTTAACATAACGGTATAATGGTCGGATCGCGAAAAAAATCGATAAAGGAAAACCGGAATATCGCAAAAAAAAAAAAGAAAAAAAAATTTCATTTTATAATTATTATTACCGATATTCGTGTAATAAATTTTTTTTTTCCCCTCGCTTTCTATCCGGTCGGCCGCTCGCGACAAAACGGTGCAGTTGTCGGCGCGCGCGCGCGCGCGCGTGTGTAGGCATCCGCACAGGTCACCGGCACTAAACTCCTCCGAGGGTTCCTCCGCGGCGTTCCCCTTTACTCCGATTTGGGGGGTCGTTAAACTCCACTCGGGCTCCCCTCTCCCGGGTGTACGCGCTTACAGACGTTTCGTAAGCGAGCCCGGCAGATATTCGATTTGATATTATTTATTATCCGATCACCGCCGATACGCCGGCACACACATCGCCGTGCGGCCTGCACCACCGTCACTCGGACCGTAAAAAGGAGGGAAAACGGGTTTTTGGCCCGGTCGATGTGTGCACGGCGAACGGAGCGCGCGCGCGCCACAGTAATATATTTATATACGTAGTAAAAATACTTTTTCGTTTCAACATTTTTTTTTTTTTTTATAGGTATACCTACGCCGGAACCGGTTCGTCGTGAATGATTGGAAAAAAACCGAGAGTACGAGTGGTGAAATAAAAACGTATATATAATAATATGTAATAAATATATCGAAAACGAAAGGAAATTTATAAAAAAAAAAGAGTCGTCGATACAGGGTGTCGGTTGGCGTATAACGCGGCGCGAAGAGATTCCCGCAGAGGATAAACGCGTCGTTTTATATCGTATATATATATATTAACCCGAAAACGGTTTATTTTATTAATCTATTTCGGGGAATTTCGGCGTTACGAAATTAGTCGGAGTTTTTTGAAAAAATTTAATTCATAAAACGGCAGTTGTTTTTTTGGAACGGAAACGCGTGAAAACGTTGGAACATTTCGGAAAATTTTCTTAGTTTTTTCCGGTAAGAAATTGGGCAAAATTGAATGATAAAACGATTATTTTATTGATTAAAAGGTGCCGAGCGCGCGTGCAAGCGGCGACGTGGCGGCCGAAAGTGTGTTGTATTATTTACGAGACGACGCGCGGTTAAAACACTGCTGGTGCCGATCATGACATTAAAATCGAACGTGCCCCCGCGTATTAGCACAACAGAACCGATATTATATTATTATTATTATTATTATTATGCGGTACGAAACGATATTCTCCTTATGTAATATTAATTAAATTAGAATCCGATTTTTTATTTTTCTATTCCAGACGCGCAGAGAAAGGTTATAATATATATACGCGTTGCCGGAGTCTTAATTCGATTTCGCACACGAGATTTCTATTATGCGCGTATGTAATAATAATAATATTATTATTATTATTATTATTATTATAGTCCGCGCGGTATGATGCGCAACGATTTCCAGACGATCTACGGTATAATCGGTCTAATCGTGTAGTAGAAAAAAATCACCGTTGCTCCAGCGGAAAAGTCAAAAATCAAAAGAAAAAAAAAACCCGTTTACCGGAAAGACAACTTCGCCGGAAACGTGAAAAATTTACCTACAAGGCTCGGTGAAGTATTCGAATAAAAAGCGTTTAAATATAAATTTTTTTTTGAATATTTTTACCGCGCTGTATTTGTGTTTTACCAGAAAAAAAAAACTTTTTCTCGTCCGAACGCGAATAGAAAAAAATATATTACGTTTTTATAATATTTTTTATTTTTTTTAAATATCCAACGAAATATAATGTGTTTTACGAATGAAACAATGTAAAATTCTGCAGTCAGACGGTATTCGGGAAAAAATCTGTGTTAATAAACTTAAAAAAAAAATCGACGGAAATATAAAATCGACGAGTTAAACGTTGATATCGAGTTAGTTTTTTTTTTTTCAAATTAACTTTCAACTCGAAAAGTTACATTTTTTTTAACGCTTAACACTTTTTTTTACAAAATTGTCCGGTTCGAGTTTATCCGAAAAACAGTGTAAATTTCCGAACGATTTCGAATATTCTACTCGTTTTTATTCCGTATAAATATAATAATATGTAATTTCACTACGACGACACGTGCGTAACGATTATAATTCATGAGTGTATTTTTTTTTTAATAAATCGACGCATACTGGTACACGCTACGCAGTCCTCAGCGATGAAAAAAAAAAACTTAAAATATACTACGTAGACAACACGCTTTAAAAAAAAAAAAAATATGTTTTCCGAGGTAACCGAAATGGGCTAAACAATAATCGTCAAATAAAAATTTATGGTAAAAGCCGTGTATATAAACATTTGTACCGATCGACAACACATACGCAACGAGTTATACACGTTATGCTATATAACGTATTATAAATTATATAATACTGCTGCGCACCTAGATATTGTATTAATAGCGTAATTTTTATTTTATATAATTAAATAGAAGTATATATTATGAAGACGTACAGTAGGTATAGGTAAGCGACTTGGCAGCTTTCTTATTATTTTTTTTTTTTGATAACCAGAAAATTTTTTTATTTTTTTTTTTCATAGTCAATTTTTAACAACCCGAAATTGAAAAAAGAAATTTATTGTTTTAATTTCGACTAAATTGTTTTAAAATGAACTCGACGAGAAAAAAAATCGACGGAATCGACGAATACATAGACAGAATTTGTTTGTTTTTCCTTCCTTTCAAATCGCTAGTCCTATAGAGTTCTATAGACGCACAATACGCGCCAAAAACCCCGCGCTAGTATCGCGTGTTTAGCGTGTAATATAATAACGTAAAGTCTGTTGTGTACTCACTCGATCGAGATCGAAGCCGGTCATCGCGTGCGCGGGGTCCTCGACGAGAGTCCGGCGGTAAATAACGCGTCGGGTTACGCGCGCGTTGCGATCACGGCGCGCGCGCGCGCGCGTGCACAGGTAACGGCGAGACGACCGGCGGCGGCGACCGCTCTCGACGGACCGGGCTCAGGAGGGGCTCAGGTGAGACGTTCACGGCGGTTACCGCGGACGGTACACGACGCGTTATGGGACACGTATCTATAATAGGTGGTACACTATATATATTATAATATTGTATAAATGGCGATTAAAAAAAAAAAAAACGAAATTTTTAAAACAATTTTTTTTTATACGAAATAAAAACGAAATCGGAAAATTACGCTTGCGAGCAGAGGGACTGTAGTGAGAGTTTTGCAGGTGGTCGCGACGATCGCGGAGTTGTGAGCTTCGTACAGTTTCCATACGCGTATATATATATGTGCGCGTCCGTTCGTTTATAGAGAAGGGGTTTCGGTAAGATTTTATTTTTTTTTTCGAAATCTCACGATTCACGTGGATAATCAATCGGCGGACGTTTCGAAATTTACGTCGGACTGCGCGCGAAAGGAGAGGATTCTTTTTTTTCCATAAAAAATCGAGGTTTTTCACGACTGACAGCACACGCGGTGGTATAACAGAGTTATGAGACAAATTTCTGCGTTACATTTCTTAATACAAAACGAAAGCGGTGAGCGCCAGCTAGTATGCCATTTGGACGCAAAGGCACGCGTTGGACATGACGGAAAACGATATGCGGAGAAAGGAAAGGAAATCGAACGGAAAAGTGTTAGGCATAAAGGCGCGAGAGCTTATTAAAACTATATACGATAAGAATTTTATTTGTTTTTTTTTTTAAACCGATCAAAATACAGAAGAAAAAACGTTTTTAATTAAATTTATTATTTAAAAAAAAAATATATATTTTTATAACGTTACTAGCCATTAAACACGAATAGTTAGTTATATTATTAAAAGAGTTTCTTTCGACTTTTGAAAATTCGTCAATTACGTCGATTGCGGGACTGAAAGTTTGCCGCTCCGATCACCTGCTTGTCCTGCTCGTACGGGTAAACCTGACGCTGAGAAGAACGAAACCGTTGTTGGACGCGTTGGATTTATTTTAATATACGGACCGCGGGAGAGTCGATGACGAGACTGCAGGAAGAGGACGGTCATCGCGGGAGACCCGAGGAAGAGATTGACTCTGCCGAGCTACGAGTCGGTGGTAATGGATTAGCGGGAAAAGGCAAATAAAATCGGTATCGAATGAGAAAAATATTTTTATTTATTAATATATAAATATTAATTTAATCGGTTGTCCGCCTGCAGTGTCTCGCATCACGATGTAAAGTATTTGTATTTCGTCTACGCGAACACGTTTTCCGGCGTAGGAAGAGAGTGCTCGGACGATTTTGAAGTTTCACGAACAAATTTCATCTGTTCGGCAATGTTATTCGGCGCGTGTTTAGATTTTTCCTATATATGTATATATACTAATGTAGTTTCCTCGAGCGCAACGAGAAACTTTTGAAAGATTGAAAAAACCTGCGGTAAGATATTCTAGTCACATTTTTATATTTATAAAAACTCAGAACGTAATATTGTCTCAGACGCGTATAAAACATTGTGTTTACGATTAAACTCGCGATGTTTTTGCGAATACGACGGTTTTCGATAAATTGTATATCGTAGCTTTCCGATCCGAAAACGATAATAAAATTGATTCTAAAACCTCTGTCCGAGCAACTCGCGTTCGAACCGTTGACAACAATCGCAACAATAACCTAAAACGCGCATATACCGTGTTCATTTTGTTTTCGTCTCGGTACAATGAATTTTTTTTAAATTCTACTCTTTTCCGTATATCTGCCGCGATTATTTATTATTCGTGTGGTTCCAAAAAAAAAAAAAATTTACGAATTGCACGGAGTCTCTTTATTAAATGTATTTTATGAACTTTTTATATATACTCAAAAGGAAGCGAGTGTTGTGGATGTCAAATTACTTAGATGAATTTTCGGAGATACTGTATAATTTTGAAAGCAATGAACAGTTATTGGAAGCGGCAGGTTAGGTATAATATTATTTATTATTAATGTACTCGTACAATAATGAATTTTAACGAAATCGCGTACTTTTTTGAAACGCGTTATAAAACTATCGAGAAAGTAAAAAAAAAAACCTTCCTGAATATTTTTCAGTTAGAGTAACGCGTTGGACCTGTGTTGTATAAAATGTTCAGCTCTTAAAACCAAAAATCACCGCTTTTGTAATTTTAATTATCTCGGCGAAGCCTAATTATTTTAATTTTTTTTGTCTTCTTCGAATATATGGTGCAAAATTAATTATTCGGTGTAAATTTCAAGACTCGGCTGGACCGTTATTTTCGAAACGACCGTAGAATTATTAATACACTAAAAAATATTGACGAAATCGCGTTTTAACGCAATTTTTTTTCTGGTCGCGTTTTTAAAACTAGCGAGAAAAAAATCGAAAAATGACATCGTGCAAATATAAACCCGGCGAAATCCAGTACCGGAAAACGGATAACAGTGTGTAATGAACACTTTTACTAGTCGACACAGAACTAAAATAAACATCGTCGTAAAACCATTACAGCGCTTCGGCTTCCTCGCTTCGTTCAGAATCTAAAAATATAATAACCTCTTCGTATTTTAGTTTTTTTTTTAAAGTAAACGAAAGAATAAATGTCGATTTAAAAAAAAAAACCCAAAGAAACGTATAAAATTATCGTTTAGATTCGTTAAAATCGCAAACGTCCGCGTCGTCGTCGTCGTCGTCGTCGTTTTCAACGTTCTATACGCGTAGATTTAAAAACGAACCAAAAGCATATTTTTAAATAGTATGTGGTATAAGAAATGTCGAAATTCACATGTTATTATAATACGTATACGCGTGAATGAATAATAACGTCTTTTGACCGTTTCGAAATACTATATACACGCGCGTATTGACGTGCACAGTAAATACGTGTTATTTAATATGTCGAAAATCGCCGATAATCCGAAGATTTCTCCGTTAGAATTTCGCAAAAAATAAAAAAAAAAAACAAATGCGTATACACACACACACACGGTGCGTATTACAAAGTAAACCGTCTTATGGTTGGGAAATTATTGTTCGAGTAAAAGTTCTACTCCGGCGGCGTCGTTCTGTAATAATCGCGATCGAAATATTATGCGCGCACGCAAGACACTAACCTAGGCCTGAATCCGTTCAACGCGGAGACGTCCACACGGCAAACACGCGGGCATAATAATATGTAATTTACAAGTAAATAATAATAATAATAACGTGTTATTTTAAAAATTAAAAATTAAAGAATCGTATTAAGGGGATTGAAAGCGGGTATTTTCTCTCTTTGTCTTACACACGTGGAAACATTGCAAAATAGACGTTTCGTACTTCCAACGTACCGATCGATCTATTGGTGCGATAAGAAATTTAAAAACAGATTTGAATTCCTCGTGAATTTTACTACAAAACGACTTTCCCACTTTTTTCATTTTTTTTTTTCATAAACCCTTAAAAAAATTAACCGAAAAAATTAAAAAAAAAAAATTGTTAATAATTCATTTTTGAAGGTCTTAAAAAAATGAAATAAAAATAGACATTTATTGTACATTTTTTAAACGTACGTCAGTAGTGTATTTACGAGGGGGGAGATTACAGAGATACATCTCCCCCTTGGCGCTTTTTTTTTTTATATCCTAAGTGGAGCGAGGAATGTGCATTTGTGTTTTTTTTTTGTCTGTGCACAAATATTCTATTTCTACATTTAAAGCGTCGTTTCCGATGGCGAATTGCATCAAGTTGGTACTTTGGCCAGGTAATTTTGCGATTTTCTCAAAAGGGACTATAAAAAAAAAATTCAAACACTATTGAAAAACTATATATATAAAAACGCGATTTCTTCGAAATCGATTATTGTTATTACTTTGAAACTATAATAGAAACTTGAAACATTCGCACCAAATATGTAACTAACTATAAAAAATAGTAGGAGAATAAAAAAAAAAAATTTCTTTTTCAATATTAGGCTATTTATAGCTATTATAAATTTTTATGTATTTGATTCATAAAGGAGGTGATTTTCGCTTTTAACGCTTAAAACTATAACACAATGTCAGACGTACGCGTTACTTCAATTATACGCTGAAAAAAATCTTGAAAATCGTTTGTCACAATTTTCCTTGATAAACATTTCAAAAATATCTCGACAAAGCGTGTTTTATTTTTCGTGGAAAATTATACGTTTGTTCAAACTACTGCGTTTCTAGAGACTCGAAATTTTTACCAAATACGTGATATTTAACGTAAATAATTTTTGAAAATTTTTTGCGGAATAGATTTATAGAGTATGTTTAATGAGCTTGCAATGTTAATTGCAATTGGATGTTGTGAAAATAATCGAATAAATCACCGGGGAAAAAAAAACCTAGGAGACTAGAGTTTGTTTCGTAAATGAAATAAATTTATTGTAAATGTACGAAAATTAAATACGTGTTTCATTAAAAGTGATAGTAATCACTACCTATACGTATTTCGAGTGGAGGAGAAAATTTTTTGTCATCATCCTCTCAAAAAAAAAAAATCCTGTATCCGTTAGGATTTCTTGACGTACGCGGTCACGTGTATAAACTAGTTAGGACAATATAATCAAAAGAGAATTATTGTTAGTAGATCTCATTTGAATCGAGTTTGAAATTATTATCGCGGTCTCAACGATCCGGTTCGCAATACGAGTTCGCGTTTTGTCAAACGTGTACAATATACCTATACACGTTTACGGTCACGGGCCAGGCGAGTTTATAAGATAACTCAAAAGTCCTACCGGTCAGATATCTGCAGCGTTGTCTCGTTTTAAATCGAATAGTGTCAGTCCTTTATGCTAGAAAAATACACGTGAAATTCGTGTGAGGCGCACACCCGAAAAGGAAAAAAAACGTTCGTGGCTTACTATTAGGTCCGACAAGTATTCGTTCCCGGTGCCGTCGCGTCTAAAGAAATTTAGCCAAAAAGGTATTTAGTCAAAAAACTGGTCGACACGTTTCAAATATTCTCCAGACCACGCGCGCATATAAAGTTTTTTTAATGTAAACCATCGTCCGTAAGCCTGCTGAATTAATACTTTTGGAATTACAACGGTTTGAATGAATAAAATGCGAAATTCTACTCCGCGAGGACCATCGAGATATTATTCATAGTAGTTGTTTTAGATATCTTTGTGGTTTTCAAATTTTAAACACTTAAAAAATACGATTGCGATAAAATTGTATTGCTGTTAAGATTTTAGACACTTTATATTAAACGATTGTCAGACTTACCAACATAAAACGTTAAACTTTCAAAATATTTTAACGAATCGAAACGTCTAAACCAGAAAATCGTTGAAATTTTCGAAAAAAATGCTACGACCGGTTTCAAAGTATTGGTCTTATGTAACGTGTAATTATACGAATAAATAACTGGTTAAAAATTGCCGGTGTTTCGAATATTATAAATACTAGAATTACATACGCGCACGCATAAAAATTTCGCAATTTTTTTTTTTTTTTTTTAGCGTAACATTTCGTTACGCTCAAGAAAAACAATCAATGGAAAATCTTTGCAAAATAAAGATTCCTACGGATAAATATTGTATATTTATGGTAACGATAATTCCGAGGATTGGTTTATTTCACCAAATAAAATAAACAATTTTTCGAGAGAGAGAAAGTAAAATAATTTGAAAAAAAAAAAAATGTTTTATGTAGATTTACTAGACTTAAGTCGTGCGGACGATTTCCAAAAAAAAAAAAAAAAAATTGTTTTACAACGGTTATTTAATCCTTTAAAAGAATATACCGTCATAATTATATATGCGCGTTTGTATATATATAACATTTACGTAACGATTATGAATACTGCAGAGATACAATAATTGAATAATACTCGCTCTGCCAAAGTATACGAAAATTGTGAAACGTTGTACGTTTCAAATACATTTTTATTTTATTTTTTTTTTTTTTTTAGTTAATATGAATGAACGATGTGTACACGGCGCGTTACGGGTCACCACTCGCCGCCACCTTCTTCGTATCGCGTACAGTAATAATATAATAAACCCAGTAAGCACACGAATCACAGTGATTTTATTAGTTTCTATTTTTTTTTCTTTAGCAAATTTACTGAAAAAAAAAATCGCGTATTATATACAAATGCAGCGAGGTGCCGTTGTTTTAATAAGACGTTTAGACGCTCTTCGTTGCGGTTATCTCACTGTAAAAAGCTCTCACTTGATCGTCTTCAACCTTTAAAAAAATATAAAACTGTGTACAACATTTTTGACGTGTGGCTCTCTAATGCCCCAAACGTCGTATCCAGAGATTTCAGTCCAAAATCCTTTGCACCACCTGAAAAGATCAGTTCTGTAAGTCTCCAATGAATTCCTGTTACGAGTAACAGGTCCGACTAATTCATCGATCCAGTACACTTGTTACTCTACAATAAGACGGCGGCGATGTTAATATACACAAAAACAAATTACAAACGTTTATAAATGTATACGTAAACTTAGTACAACAGTCTGTTGTGTACTCACTCGATCGAGATCGAAGCCGGTCATCGCGTGCGCGGGGTCCTCGACGAGAGTCCGGCGGTAAATAACGCGTCGGGTTACGCGCGCGTTGCGATCACGGCGCGCGCGCGCGCGCGCGTGCACAGGTAACGGCGAGACGACCGGCGGCGGCGACCGCTCTCGACGGACCGGGCTCAGGAGGGGCTCAGGTGAGACGTTCACGGCGGTTACCGCGGACGGTACACGACGCGTTATGGGACACGTACCTATAAGGTGGTACACTATATATATTATAATATTGTATAAATGGCGATTAAAAAAAAAAACGAAATTTTTTTTAAATTTTTTTTTATACGAAATAAAAAAGAAATCGGAAAATTACGCTTGCGAGCAGAGGGACTGTAGTGAGAGTTTTGCAGGTGGTCGCGACGATCGCGGAGTTGTGAGCTTCGTACAGTTTCCATACGCGTATATATATATATGTGCGCGTCCGTTCGTTTATAGAGAAGGGGTTTCGGTAAGATTTTATTTTTTTTTTCGAAATCTCACGATTCACGTGGATAATCAATCGGCGGACGTTTCGAAATTTACGTCGGACTGCGCGCGAAAGGAGAGGATTCTTTTTTTTCCATAAAAAATCGAGGTTTTTCACGACTGACAGCACACGCGGTGGTATAACAGAGTTATGAGACAAATTTCTGCGTTACATTTCTTAATACAAAACGAAAGCGGTGAGCGCCAGCTAGTATGCCATTTGAACGCAAAGGCACGCGTTGGACATGACGGAAAACGATATGCGGAGAAAGGAAAGGAAATCGAACGGAAAAGTGTTAGGCATAAAGGCGCGAGAGCTTATTAAAACTATATACGATAAGAATTTTATTTGTTTTTTTTTTTTAAACCGATCAAAATACAGAAGAAAAAACGTTTTTAATTAAATTTATTATTTAAAAAAATATATATATATTTATAACGTTACTAGCCATTAAACACGAATAGTTAGTTATATTATTAAAAGAGTTTCTTTCGACTTTTGAAAATTCGTCAATTACGTCGATTGCGGGACTGAAAGTTTGCCGCTCCGATCACCTGCTTGTCCTGCTCGTACGGGTAAACCTGACGCTGAGAAGAACGAAACCGTTGTTGGACGCGTTGGATTTATTTTAATATACGGACCGCGGGAGAGTCGATGACGAGACTGCAGGAAGAGGACGGTCATCGCGGGAGACCCGAGGAAGAGATTGACTCTGCCGAGCTACGAGTCGGTGGTAATGGATTAGCGGGAAAAAGGCAAATAAAATCGGTATCGAATGAGAAAAATATTTTTTATTTATTAATATATAAATATTAATTTAATCGGTTGTCCGCCTGCAGTGTCTCGCATCACGATGTAAAGTATTTGTATTTCGTCTACGCGAACACGTTTTCCGGCGTAGGAAGAGAGTGCTCGGACGATTTTGAAGTTTCACGAACAAATTTCATCTGTTCGGC
This sequence comes from Slavum lentiscoides, assembly GCA_032441835.1. Classification (NCBI taxonomy): domain Eukaryota; kingdom Metazoa; phylum Arthropoda; class Insecta; order Hemiptera; family Aphididae; genus Slavum; species Slavum lentiscoides. The sequence continues at coordinate 2,864,395 of CM063713.1, forward strand.
AATGTTATTCGGCGCGTGTTTAGATTTTTCCTATATATGTATATATACTAATGTAGTTTCCTCGAGCGCAACGAGAAACTTTTGAAAGATTGAAAAAAAACCTGCGGTAAGATATTCTAGTCACATTTTTATATTTATAAAAACTCAGAACGTAATATTGTCTCAGACGCGTATAAAACATTGTGTTTACGATTAAACTCGCGATGTTTTTGCGAATACGACGGTTTTCGATAAATTGTATATCGTAGCTTTCCGATCCGAAAACGATAATAAAATTGATTCTAAAACCTCTGTCCGAGCAACTCGCGTTCGAACCGTTGACAACAATCGCAACAATAACCTAAAACGCGCATATACCGTGTTCATTTTGTTTTCGTCTCGGTACAATGAATTTTTTTTAAATTCTACTCTTTTCCGTATATCTGCCGCGATTATTTATTATTCGTGTGGTTCCAAAAAAAAAAAAAAATTTACGAATTGCACGGAGTCTCTTTATTAAATGTATTTTATGAACTTTTTATATATACTCAAAAGGGAAGCGAGTGTTGTGGATGTCAAATTACTTAGATGAATTTTCGGAGATACTGTATAATTTTGAAAGCAATGAACAGTTATTGGAAGCGGCAGGTTAGGTATAATATTATTTATTATTAATGTACTCGTACAATAATGAATTTTAACGAAATCGCGTACTTTTTTGAAACGCGTTATAAAACTACTGAAAAAGTTTAAAAAAAACCTTCCTGAATATTTTTCAGTTAGAGTAACGCGTTGGACCTGTGTTGTATAAAATGTTCAGCTCTTAAAACCAAAAATCACCGCTTTTGTAATTTTAATTATCTCGGCGAAGCCTAATTATTTTAATTTTTTTTGTCTTCTTCGAATATATGGTGCAAAATTAATTATTCGGTGTAAATTTCAAGACTCGGCTGGACCGTTATTTTTCGAAACGACCGTAGAATTATTAATACACTAAAAAATATTGACGAAATCGCGTTTTTAACGCAATTTTTTTTTCTGGTCGCGTTTTTAAAAACTAGCGAGAAAAAAAATCGAAAAATGACATCGTGCAAATATAAACCCGGCGAAATCCAGTACCGGAAAACGGATAACAGTGTGTAATGAACACTTTTACTAGTCGACACAGAACTAAAATAAACATCGTCGTAAAACCATTACAGCGCTTCGGCTTCCTCGCTTCGTTCAGAATCTAAAAATATAATAACCTCTTCGTATTTTAGTTTTTTTTTTAAAGTAAACGAAAGAATAAATGTCGATTTAAAAAAAAAAACCCAAAGAAACGTATAAAATTATCGTTTAGATTCGTTAAAATCGCAAACGTCCGCGTCGTCGTCGTCGTCGTCGTCGTTTTCAACGTTCTATACGCGTAGATTTAAAAACGAACCAAAAGCATATTTTTTAAATAGTATGTGTGGTATAAGAAATGTCGAAATTCACATGTTATTATAATACGTATACGCGTGAATGAATAATAACGTCTTTTGACCGTTTCGAAATACTATATACACGCGCGTATTGACGTGCACAGTAAATACGTGTTATTTAATATGTCGAAAATCGCCGATAATCCGAAGATTTCTCCGTTAGAATTTCGCAAAAAAAAAAAAAAACAAATGCGTATACACACACACACACGGTGCGTATTACAAAGTAAACCGTCTTATGGTTGGGAAATTATTGTTCGAGTAAAAGTTCTACTCCGGCGGCGTCGTTCTGTAATAATCGCGATCGAAATATTATGCGCGCACGCAAGACACTAACCTAGGCCTGAATCCGTTCAACGCGGAGACGTCCACACGGCAAACACGCGGGCATAATAATATGTAATTTACAAGTAAATAATAATAATAATAACGTGTTATTTTAAAAATTAAAAATAAAAGAATCGTATTAAGGGGATTGAAAGCGGGTATTTTCTCTCTTTGTCTTACACACGTGGAAACATTGCAAAATAGACGTTTCGTACTTCCAACGTACCGATCGATCTATTGGTGCGATAAGAAATTTAAAAACAGATTTGAATTCCTCGTGAATTTTACTGCAAAACGACTTTCCCACTTTTTTCATTTTTTTTTTTTTTTCATAAACCCTTAAAAAAATTAACCGAAAAATTAAAAAAAAAAAAATTGTTAATAATTCATTTTTGAAGGTCTTAAAAAAATGAAATAAAAATAGACATCTATTGTACATTTTTTAAACGTACGTCAGTAGTGTATTTACGAGGGGGGAGATTACAGAGATACATCTCCCTTGGCGCTTTTTTTTTTTTTTATATTCTAAGTGGAGCGAGGAATGTGCATTTGTTTTACAATGGTGTTTTTTTTGTCTGTACACAAATATTCTATTTCTACATTTAAAGCGTCGTTTCCGATGGCGAATTGCATCAAGTTGGTACTTTGGCCAGGTAATTTTGCGATTTTCTCAAAAGGGACTATAAAAAAAAAATTCAAACACTATTGAAAAACTATATATATAAAAACGCGATTTCTTCGAAATCGATTATTGTTATTACTTTGAAACTATAATAGAAACTTGAAACATTCGCACCAAATATGTAACTAACTATAAAAAATAGTAGGAGAATAAAAAAAAAAAATTTCTTTTTCAATATTAGGCTATTTATAGCTATTATAAATTTTTATGTATTTGATTCATAAAGGAGGTGATTTTCGCTTTTAACGCTTAAAACTATAACACAATGTCAGACGTACGCGTTACTTCAATTATACGCTGAAAAAAAATCTTGAAAATCGTTTGTCACAATTTTCCTTGATAAACATTTCAAAAATATCTCGACAAAGCGTGTTTTATTTTTCGTGGAAAATTATACGTTTGTTCAAACTACTGCGTTTCTAGAGACTCCACATTTTTACCAAATACGTGATATTTAACGTAAATAATTGTTGAAAATTTTTTGCGGAATAGATTTATAGAGTATGTTTAATGAGCTTGCAATGTTAATTGCAATTGGATGTTGTGAAAATAATCGAATAAATCACCGGGGAAAAAAAAACCTAGGAGACTAGAGTTTGTTTCGTAAATGAAATAAATTTATTGTAAATGTACGAAAATTAAATACGTGTTTCATTAAAAAGTGATAGTAATCACTACCTATACGTATTTCGAGTGGAGGGAGAAAATTTTTTTTGTCATCATCCCTCTCAAAAAAAAAAAAAAAAATCCTGTATCCGTTAGGATTTCTTGACGTACGCGGTCACGTGTATAAACTAGTTAGGACAATATAATCAAAAGAGAATTATTGTTAGTAGATCTCATTTGAATCGAGTTTGGAAATTATTATCGCGGTCTCAACGATCCGGTTCGCAATACGAGTTCGCTTTTTGTCAAACGTGTACAATATACCTATACACGTTTACGATCACGGGCCAGGCGAGTTTATAAGATAACTCAAAAGTCCTACCGGTCAGATATCTGCAGCGTTGTCTCGTTTTAAATCGAATAGTGTCAGTCCTTTATGCTAGAAAAATACACGTGAAATTCGTGTGAGGCGCACACCCGAAAAGGAAAAAAAACGTTCGTGGCTTACTATTAGGTCCGACAAGTATTCGTTCCCGGTGCCGTCGCGTCTAAAGAAATTTAGCCAAAAAGGTATTTAGTCAAAAAACTGGTCGACACGTTTCAAATATTCTCCAGACCACGCGCGCATATAAAGTTTTTTTAATGTAAACCATCGTCCGTAAGCCTGCTGAATTAATACTTTTGGAATTACAACGGTTTGAATGAATAAAATGCGAAATTCTACTCCGCAAGGACCATCGAGATATTATTCATAGTAGTTGTTTTAGATATCTTTGTGGTTTTTCAAATTTTAAACACTTAAAAAAATACGATTGCGATAAAATTGTATTGCTGTTAAGATTTTAGACACTTTATATTAAACGATTGTCAGACTTACCAACATAAAACGTTAAACTTTCAAAATATTTTAACGAATCGAAACGTCTAAACCAGAAAATCGTTGAAATTTTCGAAAAAATGCTACGACCGGTTTCAAAGTATTGGTCTTATGTAACGTGTAATTATACGAATAAATAACTGGTTAAAAATTGCCGGTGTTTCGAATATTATAAATACTAGAATTACATACGCGCACGCATAAAAATTTCGCAATTTTTTTTTTTTTAGCGTAACATTTCGTTACGCTCAAGAAAAACAATCAATGGAAAATCTTTGCAAAATAAAGATTCCTACGGATAAATATTGTATATTTATGGTAACGATAATTCCGAGGATTGGTTTATTTCACCAAATAAAATAAACAATTTTTCGAGAGAGAGAAAGTAAAATAATTTGAAAAAAAAAAAAATGTTTTATGTAGATTTACTAGACTTAAGTCGTGCGGACGATTTCCAAAAAAAAAAAAAAAAAATTGTTTTACAACGGTTATTTAATCCTTTAAAAGAATATACCGTCATAATTATATATGCGCGTTTGTATATGTATATATATAACATTTACGTAACGATTATGAATACTGCAGAGATACAATAATTGAATAATACTCGCTCTGCCAAAGTATACGAAAATTGTGAAACGTTGTACGTTTCAAATACATTTTTATTTTATTTTTTTTTTTTTTTAGTTAATATGAATGAACGATGTGTACACGGCGCGTTACGGGTCACCACTCGCCGCCACCTTCTTCGTATCGCGTACAGTAATAATATAATAAACCCAGTAAGCACACGAATCACAGTGATTTTATTAGTTTCTATTTTTTTTTCTTTAGCAAATTTACTGAAAAAAAAAATCGCGTATTATATACAAATGCAGCGAGGTGCCGTTGTTTTAATAAGACGTTTAGACGCTCTTCGTTGCGGTTATCTCACTGTAAAAAGCTCTCACTTGATCGTCTTCAACCTTTAAAAAAAATATAAAACTGTGTACAACATTTTTGACGTGTGGCTCTCTAATGCCCCAAACGTCGTATCCAGAGATTTCAGTCCAAAATCCTTTGCACCACCTGAAAAGATCAGTTCTGTAAGTCTCCAATGAATTCCTGTTACGAGTAACAGGTCCGACTAATTCATCGATCCAGTACACTTGTTACTCTACAATAAGACGGCGGCGATGTTAATATACACAAAAACAAATTACAAACGTTTATAAATGTATGCGTAAACTTAGTACAACTAATATTTCTCGACCGAAAGTACTCGTACCGGGGGAGATCGCTGTGTTCTTCGTGTCTGTTTTATCTTATATTGTTATCAATATTACATCAATTGCATGTAACAGATAGCTAAACAAAAATTATGTAAAAAAAATAAGTAGCCCGTCCAGTGTACATGGCCGACGCAATCGAATGCCAACGTCACCACCACCACATTTGCCGTTAGTTTTTCGATTATCGTTTCATTAATCATTATTAAATCCGATAACTTTCAATATGTTTGCATGTTATAACTTTAATCAAAAGGTAAAATAGCAAGCTATAACAGGGGCACCCGCAGGGGGGGGGGGCAGTGAGTGCCGTTGCACCCACTGAGATTGTCGCATTGTGATAAGAAAAGACATTTTATAACTTTTTTTTTTTAATAAAATCTTTTAGGAATATCTATTATTATGATATTAGTCCTGAATTGTCTACAATATTTTTGAAGTTTACAAAATTGTCAATTTTTTTCATTAGCGTGGTGTATGATGGTTTATGACAGAACCCGGACAACCAGCAATTTTGATTCGAGAAAATGATTCGTTTTTGTTGAAAAAAATTGAAATTTTCGTGAACTTCAAATTTTTTTTTTTTAGAACATTGACAGCTGATAATAATATTAATAATTAAACATTTCTAACACGCACCAACAATTCTAAACTATTAGAACCACTCCTGTGTGTTATCATTTTTCTGTAGTCATTCAACTCGATCTCCGTAACATTCCATCTCCATCACACTCATGCTTTGTCACATACAGTCATACAGATCGATTGAAAAATAAAAATTATTTTAATGATATAATATGTAGACTCGAGGGCCAATAACTAAATAAATCTCGCAGGCCAAAATACGAAATTTCAACTATGTAATTGTCAATTCTTCCGTGATCCAAATAACGTCCCTGTATAATATATATTATATATAAGATAACTACGGTATTGGTTCTCACTAAGAACGATATGCTCCCCTGCAAAATAATGAACGAATCGGATCCAACCTTACGTACAATTAGGTAGTTTACGTTTTTCTGCCTGGCTAATTCAAACCTAACCTCTTACGCATATAGGTACTTTGTTTGTTCCGCTAGTTACTCCACTCGATCTTTACGTTTTCATTCTCACTCATCCTTTGTTCACTCGTCTACTCGTCAGCGACTTGTCGAAGAAATAATAGTACTGACTATTCATACATTTATTCGTCTTATGCGTTATTATAACGGCGACGTGGTTAGACATTTATAATATTTATTTGTTATTTCCATACGTATATATTCGATTTTTAAAAGGTTTTTATCGGTATCAAGCGCTGACTTTTATCAGAGTCCTACCTTTGTTTTTCTACACGATACTGAATAAGACGACAGACGAAATGGGTGATTAAATAACAACATACCATTATACATTATTATCGTTATATTAAAGTACCTATCGTATTTTCAGTGAAAATTACAAATAAAATTATAACAAATTAATTTCATCCGTTTCACGAAAGAAAAAAAATTAAATTATAAAAAATTTAACGTTATCACACGACGTGGTGGACGACACACTTCTGCAGCGGGGGAGGGGGAACAAAACCGATTTCACTGGATGCAACACAAACGGATCGTTATTTCCACTCACATAATACCACGTGTCTCGTGCCGGCCGACACGTTACTTTCCGGTTTTCAAAATAGCTGCGTTGACAAAAGGATTATACCACAGAAACGTCGTTTAGTATATACGCCAGCTAATATGTACATCGTTAACCGCGTTGTTTATTGTATTATATTATGACCGGCATGAGAATATTATGGGTGTGTGTGTGTGTGTCGCTCTTCGAAGACGGTTCAGACGTATAACGCAGTTTTCTATTGGATTTCGTAATGAGGTACTCACGGATTTTTTTTTTTTAGTTCTTTTTTAAATATATACAAATATGTGTGCGCGCGCGTGATATACAATATTGTTCTACGAACGACCGTTTGGTATTCGGTAAACTACTTTGACACTACGACGACCGCGTGTTGTTTAATAATAAAAATATTTATGGAAACGAGAGAAATGCAGAAACGCCGGAGTTGAGAGAGAAAGAGAAGTTACCCGTTTTTTTCTCTCCCCATAAACGGAACGGCGAAGACGGTTACATCGCAAAAACCGAAAAAGAACAATTAAAAAAAAAATGTTTTTCACAGCGAATACGTCGAAATTAACGTTTTGAATTCCTATAAGTAATACCGAAAGCGGTGTTTAACAAAAAAAAAAAAAAAATGCCCGTAAATTTATTTAAAATACTACACCGATACTAGAATAGTTTTAAAATTGTTTTTAATCGCATATTTTCCGAGCACTTTTGTTATAAAATTGCGAAACCAACAGACGCGTTCGCTTCGCTTCACTCGGAATTTATAAAAAAAAAAAAGAATATTCAATTGAATTACATTGGAATTTAAAGAAGACAAAACACGTTTCGAGTATTTCGTTTATTTTTACTTTATTGTTTCAAAGCGCATATACTCGCATAATACGAGTACACAATAATTTAGGGCTTTAGTTCTGAACGGTTACCGTATACGAGCATACTGCGCAGAAAAGCGTACAAATAAAATAAATAGGTAGGTATGTGAAAAAAATATATATATTTTTCGATATTCTCGAAATACGATATTTATATGTAAAATAAGAAATACTATAAATTAATAATCGTATTTTTAATAAAAAATATATATTTTTATTTAAAAAATAATTATATACGTAAGAAGAGAGTGTAATAAACAAATTTAATACGACTCTTGTATTTTTTTTTTTTTTTTTTGTATAATACTCCTTTGGCTTTTATCGACGCACGTTTGTCTATCAAATATACGTCATTAATATATTTACTTTTAATTAATTTCATTTCATTTTATCATCGGACGGCGAACATTTGTACGCTCGCGACTGCAGCTATCCACTGAAATACGCGTATATACGAAATATACAAAGAAAAAAAAATTTAGTTATTTCAATCGACTGAAGTAGCGTTTAGTACTCAAACAGAAACAACACCTTTCGCTTATACTCGTATAGGTATATTTTAAAAAAAAATAATAAAGAATATTATAATATAAATTTATGATTCATTTGTTTCGTTTTTCTATAGGCGATGATGATACGAACGTAGACTAACATTTTCGTCGCTTCTCATATTTTCCACCGGTGACACAGTGGTCAATTTCGTATGCAAAAATTTTTTTTACTTATTTGTTTTGAAATCGGTCGATTTTATTTTCAACACTTAATTGTACGTCACGTTTTTATATCACGACGGAGTAATAAAAAAAATATTTTGATCCCCTCAGCCACTATATCTTGCACAGAAAAATTGAAAATATTCCACGATTTCCATACAGCTGCAGGTATCACCGGAATCGGCGGTTCAAAAAAATAAACGCGCAAAATAAACCCGTTCGTTTCCGTCGCGCCGCTCGTTTATTCGACAAACGACGTAAAAATATAAAGAAAACTAACGGGTTATTATAATTAATACGCACAGCGGTTCTTATGACTACTACTCTACAAAAGCGATTTACTTTTTTTTTTTTCTCGAATATTTTTTTTCTCGAATTTTAAAAGGAACAAAAAAATAACTATTTATATATTTATACGTAACGGCGGAGTATATTTATTTCAAAGTGTTTTCGAATGTGTTCACACGCCCAATTAATTTAATATAATAAATATTTGTTATTAAGAGGCATATATTATAACTCGTGACATTTTTTTTTTCTTCTTCTTCTTCGTGTCGGTTGTGGAAAGTCAATTAGTAGAAATTTTATAGTTTATGTAAACGGTAAGTACATATATATATATATATATAGTGTACCGCGGTAAAAATTATGATCAAGTAAAAAAAAAAAATGAGAAATTTGTATAACGCCGTTATTGAAGAAAATAAACGTTTTCATTTATTTATAATTTAATTAAATCATTGCGTATGTGTGTATATATTTATCGAGATAAACGTGGATATTACGGTCGTTGACGTTTGCAGGTCCGCGCGGAAAATATTTACCGATATCCTAGCGAAATAATCGGATGATTTTAATTTTGAAGAAAACTGACCTCGTCCCAGGCACGTACACAAAATAAAATTTCGGGGGGTTTACAAAATATAGCAATACAAATTGTACAGCAACATAATAAAACAATTTCTTCCTCCTTACTCATTATTTTTTAATATGACAAGAAATTATTTCGGGGGGGTTGGACCCCAAAAACCCCCCTCTGTATACGTGCCTGCCTCGTCCGTACAATGATTTCGGAAATCGAGAATAACGCGATTTCCGAATTACGTTTTTTTTTTAAATAGTTCAGTCCTGAGTATTGTAATGTCGTGTGGTCCGCGCGTCCGTCCGTCCACACTTCTCTTCGATTTCCTCGGTAATCGAAACAGGTCTCGTCAAGTTTAAAATAGTTATAAATTTAAAGTCCTGAACAGTTATTTAATTTTCAATATTTTTTTCCACGATTTTATTTAATTAATTATATATACAAGAATATTATGAATACGTGTATTATTTTTTTTAACTATACGTAATTTGCTATATAAATAAATTGAAGACTAGTGGAATTGTCCATACAGTAGTGTAGCTACGGTAAATTATTACGATAATTACGGTTGGAAATAAAAAAAAAAATTATATACCACGACCCGCGAGAATTTTCTTTATTAAAATTTCCAGTTTCCTGCGCAAAATTATATATATATATATACGAGTACATTACAATTTATAATTCTTGTTGCTGCGAGTGTTTTCCGCCGAAAGATAACAGTGCGTACGCTTATTTTCAAAACGATTTTTAAAATATATATATATATTTAAAACAAATTATGATTTATGATGAGCACTAAAAACGCACGAAATATGCGAAATAAAATTCTTTTAAGTTACAATACAATTAGTATTTATAATTTTTTTTTTCTAGATTCTGTGCGAAGCGAAGAACGCTTATGGTTTTACGACACGTGGTTTTTTTTTTGTAATTCAAAACATAAAAAAATGTGACATTTTCACGATAGTAACTATATTTTAGACATTTATTAATTACTTACGTATACGAAGACATATACTTGGATAGTATACGTCGAGTACGGTATTCGGAATAATATTTTTCAAATATATATATATTCTTCAAAAGTATTTATTACTGTATTTTGAATGTTTTTTTTTTTAAATTATTTACTCATAAACACGATTATTCTAAACACTTATATAAAATCTATTTTACCCAAGTACGAATTACCGCTATAGGTTATGAATTGACGCGGTGAAGTGAAAGTGGGGCGACTTGTACGCTATTACGTTCATTACATTATTTCACGATGACGCTTTTTGTTTTATTTCGAATTCGATTGGTTCTACTTTAAATCAGTGAGATAAGTATGAAAACAGCGTGAAATGCCGTTAATACGCAAAAGACGTAATGTTCGTTCTTTGACTTTCCAAAAAAAAAAAAAAAAAATGAAAGCGTCTTGTACTTGGATTGTTTTCAAGTTAAACGCTACTATAAAATAGCTCCGCGAAACCCGATTATATATCGTGTGATTCCAAAGGGTAGTAAGTCTACGCGGTGTTTATATTATTTTACTGAGAGCTACCCGTGTTCGTCCGAGTCAAAGCTGATTAATCAATTTCCGTTATGATTTCTTACGAAAGCGTTTTCGATAATCGTTCACCGAGTCAAATCCGAATTCCACGATCATATGAAATCTCGGGCAATAAAATATAAGCGAGGACATTAACGGGTTATTTTGCCGTTTAGCGTGTAGTTAATTTTTTTTTACGTCAAGAAGAATAACTTCAAAATCGTGTGCCGTCTTCTTTTTTTCTCTCACCTAAACAAAACGAGATGTAAAAAAAAAAAAGTCGACACGGTGTTAAACAGCGAATAACTTTACGGGGGAAAAAAAATTTTTTCTTTTTGGAAAAATTGTATTTTAACCGTTTCGTCGTATTTTTTTCTCTTTTTTTAATAGTTTAAGCCGCGGCATCTGGGCCACATGGTTTACAAGCGTACAATAATGTACGGTATAATATTATTAATCCGTAGTATAATCTAAAAACCCTCTTAGATTAACGGTGTAAAAGACCGGGCTTTTAGAACTTTTTTTTAAAATTAAGTTTCACGAATACGAAATACTGACTCTAACAAATCAGTACTTTATATATAAATAAGCTAAAACAAGATACGATATACACTCAACTGTGTACGGCGATAGACGTCACAGAATCTATAAACGTTCAAATACAGTTACCGTCATTAAAATACGGTGCAGAAGACAGCGTGCGCGTGCTATAATAGTAATATAAATAATTTAATTTTATAACTCGTTTAGCATATTGTTTCATATTGTGACTGCGGTGAAATTAATCGACGCTGGTTCTCCATGCTGCGGATCGTATTATATCTGTAAGGAACGTACAGCGACTTCGATTTGCTTCACGGCGAGCAGAGTTCTTTGTTGGAATAAAATAATTTATACATTATACATATTTTTAATTCGTATAAAAGTTTTTTTCTAACCGCGATAAATGTATTTTGTCACTGCAAACGTGTTTACATACAAGCAGAACAATAGCAGGCGATCGGAGCGGCGATTTCGCGACACAATTGAAGAATTTTAAAACCTTAAAAGAAACTTTTTTTTTAATAATAATAATAATACAACTATTTAACCGTTTAACCGACTATTCGTGTGTGTGTGTGTGGAACGTTAGTAACGTTTTATTATATATTTTTAAAAATAATTACGTTTATTTTGATCGGTTTAAAAAAAAAAAAACAAATCTAACGAACGGGCGGCAAATTTCCTTTTGCTTTTAGGCGACAAATTACTTAATCCGCCGCTGATAATATTACATATTATATATAATGTTCAATCGTAATTCGTAATGCTCGCGTTTATATTATATTATTCCGGTCGAGTACGCGTATATATATATATATATATATATGTATTTTTTATTTGCTATTAAAATATTCTAGACGTAAACTGTTATTTAAAAAAAAAAAAAAAAACGCCGTGAAATGTGTGTATATTATATATTTTGTTATATCGACACGGCGGCGGGACGACACGTCCGTGTGCCAAATAAAAAATAAAATAAAAAAAATCGGTGCCCACATGTGTGTGCGGTTATTCTGAGACCTGAATAACCGCGCTGCAAGCGTGTACGGCACGGATGATAATAATGTGTACTTATATTATATTATATTGTTACGCAATGTCGTAACGAAACGATTTATACTTATTACGACAAGACACGTACCTATAACAACGATTATTATTATAATAAAATTAACGTGTTCGTCTTATAAAACTTATTTAAAATACATATAATATTACGTGTGACATGCTTTGTAATACCGCGTACCTATATACGGCATAACATATAATTACGGTATAATATTTATTTTAAACACATACATATAATAATACATACTTATAACAGCGGTAAAAAAAAAAAGAATATATTTTCAGAATTTTCGTTTAAATGCTAATTTCAAACGATATCGGATACGTCTTTCACGGTTAGGTTAGAAAACGTTTAAAAAAAAAAAAAAAATATTACTCGAACAATGCCCGTTTAAAAAAAAACACTAATTATTATTTGCTTACACTATATTATATAATATATATAGTGCCGCACACGTCCCGGACACGGCTTTTAACAGAAACCGGATTCCGTTTTTGTATTTCATAGAAACCGCGTACGTGGAACGCGACGTTAAAAAACCGTCGAGATTAAAAAAATAATAATAATAAAAAAAATAAAAAAAACGTTACTCGTCGAGCGTTTTATATTATTTATACGCGAAGAGTTAACTTTGTTTCGACCCGGAGGCGTATTTATGGGGGGTGATAAGGATCTAGCCCCCTCTCCCCGAAATTTCAGGAACTTTCTTAACTAATTCCTGCTACGCCCTATGGCTACAGGACGTTTAATATTTTCAATAAATTCCTAATACGTAGTTGTTTTTGAAATGTTGAGAATTTGGTAATTCGTCTTATTTTTATGATCCAGTCTTGGATTAGAATTTAGAAATAATTCAACAATGATATTAACTCAATGCCTCAGCCTCCCTCCCCCAAAAAAAAATTTCTAAACACGCCCCTGGTTCGACACGAATGAATCTCGAAAATCAAAAATGTCAAGTACCTTTATATGTCCACTATGTTTCAAAGATTACCATGCTGCTCAACCCGAAGGATATAAATAAAGTTATATATTTAAAACGTAATGATTATATTTAAAATTATGTTAAAGGTATTGTATAAGAATATAATTTTTCATTGATAATAAAATAGTTGTATTGTATTTTGTTTTATTTCTTTAAACACAAATAACTTGCGTATCTTTTTATGCATTTCCTAAAATAAATCGTGTCTTTCAACGTAATAATAATTTAAATAATTAACATTAAAATATAATACTGATGCTATAGCAGTAATTTTTTTTATCAAAAATGCGATGTTGATGGGGTCAGTACTGCTATAGCAGTACTAAAAATATTACTGCTATAGCAGTAATGAAAAAGTGGTACATTTTATGTCCGGTTTTGTAGAAAAAAAAAAATAATAAAATGAAGTGTCCATCAACGTGTTAAACAATTATATAATACGCGTGCAAACGTGTGATATTTTCAAATTCAAATCGTCTCGCCGATTTTAAAATTTCGGAAATATTCGTCGACGGAAATGAGATTCTCGGACGGTCTCGGCCCGCCGCGGTGAAATTAATTATTCGTATTGCGAAATAATAATAATATTATTTTGAGAAATCACCGAGATCCCGATATGGGCCTCGCACGTGTATGTATAGGTATGTCGAAAAAAAAAAAAACTCGGCGGCAATCCGATCTGTATAAAATATATATTATACACTGCGTAATATTATATAATATTATATACACGCATTTTAACTCGATAAATTAATATAAATATAAAAATCGTTTACACCATATAATATAATAAATAACACTTTCACGACGGACAAGAAACAAATAATAAATATTAAATACACTAATTACTCGCGTAACGAGTATATATTTAATGAATTTAAATATATATTAATTTAACACTCGGCAAAAGCAATAGTTTATTATAAATTCACTCGTGTTTCACTAACGATCGGTCGGTTTACGATACGATTAGTATAAAAAAAAAACTAAAATATAAAAATAATAACAATCAACAACACGAAATTATGGTGTACGTGATAGTCAACACATAAAAAAAAATAAATATTTTATTAATATATTAATAGGTTCATTGATTCCGTCGACGATTTTTACAGATATATTTGAAATAATTTTTTTTTTACCCATTTTCTGTTGAAAATAAAGAAAAAGCCGTCTTCTCACACGTTCAAACGTTTGGAAATGAAATTTAACACCGTCCGGTGCAGCGTTGTAAAGAAAGCGTTTTGACCAATATTCGTATAATAAACTGTACGTGCATTCCAATGAATAGACACTGATTATTTAGAATCCGCGTTTGACTTACCGGGTACAAAAAAAAAAACGTATTTTAAATATTCGTTCGAATAATTCGCATTTTTGTTTTATATCGGGGTGCTCTTATTGATTTTCGATTTCCGAATAAGTGAGTGCTATTTGATTAAGCGTTTAAAACATATACTCGTACACGCAGTAATAGGTACAAAAATGAAATCTGTAAAACCGAAAAAAACGACAAGCGCATGTATTACAAAGTTTTCAGTCTTTCCGTCGCTTTCTAATTTATATAATCGGAAAAAAACGACAATTTTCTCGGGTTTTTAAGAGTTTTTTGCGTCGAGAATATAAAAAAAAAACGCAACAACGACAAACACCATTCGCATACAACAAAAATGTATTTAAAACGAGCGTTTTATTCGAATAAAATTCACAATAATGACTGTAATAATATTTCACGCGATAGATGCTGGGAGATCTGTAATAAATATTATCACCGGATGCGCGCATATTATTAACATGATCGGCTGCGTCGAGTTTTTAAAAACAAAGTGACTCATTTCTCATAATTTCACTGACTGGATAATTTCATTTATAGGTTTGTACGCACGTATCGAGACATCAAACAGGATACAACAAATTGAATTAAAAATTCCTATGCATCATCTCCGCGGCGCACAATGGTCCCATTTAACAAGACGCTGTCGTTACATTACGTCGTATTTTTATGAGTCAATTTGTGATTTTTTTTTTGCTTTTAATTAGAGCTTTATACGCATTTGCGTGGTTTTTTTTTTGCTTTAGTCCAAATAGATTGATTGTCGGGTATGTCCAAGATTCGGCTTATTCTCGAATCTCGATTAAATAGAACAACTTTTTTTTTTTTTTACACATTTTAAACATAATTGCATATTTCGAGTTTTGGAAAATCAAAACGAATTTCAAACGGTATTTATATTCAATAAATGTCTTTATGAAATCTTCATTCGTCGAAAATGTATTAATACCAGAAAAAAAAAGTACTAAATCGCGTCGTTTAAATGCGCTCCAGTAACGTCGTTTAACGTGTAATGTAAAGTTTTAGTCAATATAATTCCGTTCTTTCCGTTCGTTCCAATCGCCATTCGTTCGTATTTGAAAATTTGAAGCAACACATCATTGCAGCACGTAATAGTTAATGTAATAAATTAATACATTATTAATAAATACTAAATAACCGTTAATTATCGTTTATCGATTAGTTTCTGATATCGATGCAAAATTGTTTTTTTTTTGCATATTTTTGCACGTTTTTGTAAATAAAATAACATATTTTACGATTTTTTATTGCATAGAAATCCTAGCCCTATACGGGGCAAGGCCTCAAGCCCTATGAAGGGTTTTTCGATTGTCCTACACAAAAAAAAAAAAAAAATCAGTTTTAGTTTTAGTGAGAACGAAATAAAAATTAAAATATTCTCTTATATTATTCGAAATCTTCAAAATGAATATTCCATTAAAAATTATTACAAAACACTGTACCGGATATGAGTTTAGGGGGGAATTACATTATTTTTGTAAAACCAGTATATTATATAATTACGGCGTGGAACTCGTGTAGCGTTAGCATAATTTTTTTTTCTTCGATAACCTTGGAAAAAAATCTGACCGTAGATTTGAAATTTGCTAAAGTTTTTCTACCAAAATCAGAAATAAATTTTTCTTCTTTTCTTCTCCGTATATTAACGAATTTCTAGTGATCGCACTTCATACGTTTTTGCCTAATTCAAGAGAAACGAAGAAGTATAAAAATAATATACTGTTAACGTATAATAATATATATTATTATAACGTAATTACATATTATTATAACGTAATTACATATTATTAAAATGTTATAATTAGTGTATTATTATAACGTATACTGCACTGGTCGTCATGAAATAATTAATATAAACGTCTGAAAAATAATATTGTACGTCCGCGAGTAAAAATTCCACTAGCACCATTAGCGTTGTTATTTTTATATATATATATAATAACAAAATTCGATTTTGTAAAAATCAATCATGTTGACAATTTTACTTTTTTTTTTTTTTTTTGCGATTTCCTCGGTAGGTATCGAGTTTTTAAGAAAACTACTGATCGTAAAATCGAAAAACGTGCCGTCTTCGTACATATAGGATATGATGCCGCAAAACGAAGTGGAATACGTTTTATATATAAATCGCGTTGTCTTCAAATAAACTATAATAATATGACCTAAATTGTATAAAATGTTCAGCATTTAAAACCAAGAATTACCGCTTTTATGATTTAAACAGCTCAACGTCTTTAAAAAAAATTTACGTATTGGGTATACATTTCAAAAACCGTTATTTTCGAAATGCTAGAGAAATGCAATAAGGAATTTTGACGAAATCGCGTTCTCGCCGTTTTTTTCACATTTTTTCGGGGGTATTTTTTGGGGGAGGGAGAGCGCGTTTAAGTAGTATTGAGAAAATTTGAAAAATGACATCCTTATACAAGTACCATCGCATAAGAAAATTTGCTACCGGCAAACGAGTACGCGTGTTTAACGATCGGAGCACTCCTTCGAGCCGTACGCAGAAAAATTGATAATAAACGTCACTGTAATCTAAAAAAAAAAAAAATCCGTGAAATTCATTAAATTATTGTACACGTCGATTATTCAATGGCGAAATCTCCGTCACGAATCACACGGCGCGTTGTTGACACAATCGATAAACGCGTACATTAATCTGTCGCGGCACACGAAATATTAAACAGACGTCGTCGACGATAATATATTACCAATATAACGATATCGTTATTATTATTTTTATAACGCGACAATAATGTTGTATAATAATCCACGCGTTATCCGTTACCTATTGTCACGAATCGCGTTATGTGATCGTATTGATGATCATATAGATTTTCAAATCGATCTTGCGCAATTACGCGCGCGATATCTTCTGTAGTCGTATAAAATACAAATTTTTTTTTACTGTTTCGAGATACCGAAAGAAGCGAAGAACGCTTCAATTTGTACTTACTTACGTTTGTTTGCAAACAGTTTTTCGTATCAACTAGAAAATAGTGAATAATGACGGTCAATCACATTATACAATGCGAATGGCCTAGGAAATGT
The DNA here is from genome assembly GCA_032441835.1 of Slavum lentiscoides. Classification (NCBI taxonomy): domain Eukaryota; kingdom Metazoa; phylum Arthropoda; class Insecta; order Hemiptera; family Aphididae; genus Slavum; species Slavum lentiscoides. The sequence goes on from CM063713.1 coordinate 2,882,209, forward strand.
CAATAATTCTCAAAAATAATAATAATTTTTGATGTCTTTACTATCCGGGATATTTGTGATTAGGCATTTTTATTAATGACTAGACGTTATTGAATCGTCTCACGGACACGGCGGCGAGTCTTCTGGCCTAAATTCTCGACGCCAACAGGCGTCCGGTCGAGAGCTCGTCTTGAGGACTAAATGCGGCCCGAAAAGAACGCCATCTCAATGCAAAGGACTGCATTGAACACGTAGACGGAACGTTGGTCTTCGGAGTCGGAAAAAGCGTGTTGGACACGCAGCTTGATACCGAATCTCGCCCGATGGCTGCGACGACGAAACAGATTCGAGGTATCGTTTCATCTGCCTCGAGCATCGACCGGACATGGATTGTTCAACCTGCAGTGTCTATATACGAATTTAAGAGAATTCGCGATTAAGGATGCGTGCACTGCAACGATCCCCGGGACACGGTCTAACACACCGTATTCGCATGCCCGAAATGGTCAGACGAAACGGCAAAGGTCTGTACGCAGCCGCTTTTAACCGGAAAACGTAGAAGACGTACTGTCAAAGAAAGTCAACTCCCGGGCGAATACGACCAGAAGCGACGAATTCTCGCTGAAAGTTCTGCCAGCCTTTCTTGACGACGGTTCACTGGATACTCGGCCAAAAGGAGATGATGACGAATGACAATATGAGGACGCGGGCAGATGAGGCTGACTCAGGCACCCGAGTCGAACCGGATCGTCGCAGAGGCGACGAAGCAAACGTGTTTTTCAATCGTAGACAAGCTTATATAGTTGAAAAAAAATAAAAATTCTATGCTGAAAGCAATTTATGGTGTAACTATCACTTATAAGCAAGCCAGCAGGTAACTGTCTTGCTGTCTTGCTGAACTACTGTTCGTATTGAATAAAATAAACGATGGCAACAACAATGTAGTAATAATGCGCCACACGATGCTCCCATTTCTCAAAAAAAAAAAAAATTAATAATAACTGCAAATTTTTGTATCTTGACTTCTGTCTTATTTAGGCATTATATGCGGCTTATCAACAAATTAGAATTCATAAAATCCAAAGTGTTCGCGATGCCACGCGAGTTTCTCAAAACTGTTGTATACAATTACTTCGTTCGAAATCGTCAGATATACAAACACTAGACTATAAAAGTATTAAAGGATTCAACATCACGCAAAGGACAACAATATTTCGTCATCATCTTCGCCAGTAATACGTTTTGGTTTACTCCAACGAGAATCGCAACGCAAACAGTACAAACGAATAGTTTTGAACTGGCGAAATTGACTTTAAAAAAAAAAAAAATTGTCGTATTATCAGATTTGTTTTTAATCAATTTGCTTATGTATACATTTTTTTTTTTCGTTGTATACAAACATTATAAATACCATTGTTATCACAACAATATTATATGATTCCCGTATATAATAGTCCCGACTGAAATGTGACTTTACAACGAAACGTTTTAAATACCGCGCAATTATTTTTTTCCTAAAACCGTTATCGCCGCGAGCTCGAGACGCGTATCATCAGTCGTGCAGTGGATATGATATTATAACACGAATAAATAATCGTTTTAGACCTAATGATGTATTATATTGTGCGGATGAACATACGTATGATTTTTATCTTACAATTAAAAAAAAAACCCCCAACAATTATTATTAAAGTCATTTACTGCAATTAAAAAAACTATAAAAGTGCGCTGTGTTTGATAGTATTTTCGAGATATTGTTGAGTGTGTGTGTGTGTGTGTGTGTATAGACTGACTGCAGTACGATATGACAAAACAATTTCGTTATTAAAGTAATATAATATTGCAGATAAAGTACTTACATTATACGCGAGTGTAATTATTGGGTCAGCGATTAAACCGAGCCGTTATTCGAATAATCGCATTTGAAACGATTACGTGTATGAAAAAAATAAAAGGTATAATAATAATTCAAATAGAACTTTGAAAAATAATCGAATGGACATAGTATACGTTTCTTTTTCGTCATATTATAAGGATCGACGATTAGTCAAAATATTCATATCGAATATTAACTACTACAGTAAATTCGTTATAACTTATACGCGTAGTTAAAACATCTGCGAACAATTCATTGTCTAGATAATATTTTTTTCGTGCAGAGTTTAGTTTAAATAAATTTTTAAAAAAATAATTCAGTGTTTGCAGTGTTTGTCGTGTATTCGTTACAAAAAAAAATGTGATACTAAAAACTAACGCGGTATTATTAAAAAATAGAAACTTTGTCAACAAATTTGAAATAGTTATCAATAGAAATTATGACTAAATATTTCCAAGATTATTTTTTAAAATATATATAATGAAAATAACAAAGGCTTATTAAATTTTCAGGCATTAATATCAAAAATTACCTCTTACATGCCTCTCATAATCTATAATTGACCGTGAATAGTCCGATACTGGAAGAAAGTTTTTGGAAATTGTTTTTTAATACAGTGTACGTATTTATTGAAATTTTCAAAAGGATTTTTATTGAACACGTAGCAATATTATTGTAGGACTATATATGTAGGTACTTCTTGTCAAAAAGTTATATATGTATAGAAAAAATAAAAATCAAAACATTTTCATACATAAGTACCTATACATTATATTTATGTATTTACAATAAAGCTAAACAGTTTAAATTCGTTAAATTTAATACAACAACTGTTTATATGTTCCTTTATTTTTCATAATAATCTTTGTCTTGATCCCATACAAATTTATAATTGACTTATATTAATTTATAGTTTTATTTCTGTTCCTTTTATAATTTTTTATTTATACAGTCTTTGTTATTTATTTATTTAATTTTTTTTTTTTGTTTTTACTATTTTATTAAATAATAAATCACTAGCTTCTTCGGTCCGCTTACAGTCTAATAATATATAACATATAAAATCGACTATTTAAAAAAAAAAATTAACTTTTAGAATTTTTTTTCTCTATTAAAAAAAATAAATAAATAAATAACCGATTTTTTATTATTTAGTACTTCGTCCGTTGTCAATAATATTATTATAGTCGAATAATGAAAATCGCCGTTTCGTAAAATATTACACCGTGTTTTGAAATCGACTCAATGCATTTTTTAACATTTCTATCGCGTGTGTCTTTTTTTTTTGTTTGTGTATATAATAATATGAATATGATTATATATATATATATTATATACGTATAATAAATAATACGTACTCGTTATATTTTCAACAGAGCTGCTCTAATTAGCGTTGGGTACGAAAACACAATCATTATACCGTGTATAATATTATACTTACTGCAGAATGCTGCAGAAATATTTAGTACACGCCCATATGAAATGTATACGTGTAACTATATATAAATAAGTAGGTTTATATCGTACAAAATAATTCGACGTATAATAATTATTATTTTGTCGTGTGTCTTTTGAAACAGAAAATTTTGCATAATTTTAACGCGTAATTTAGGTCATATATTAGGCGAATATTGAATTTTTCAAATTACATCATGCCGTTTATGGGTGGGGGGTTTTTTTTACGTAGGTACATTAGAAGAAAACTTTTCGCTCTATTTTTCGTCCGCGTTTTTGCGCAATGTTCAATAGACGAAAACAGAAAATATCGTGTATAGATATAAAAAATAAAATAATAATTATCGTAGCCTCACGTCCTGTGTGAAGTATAATATTTGAACGACAGTGGCGGTGAGTTTGGTTTTAGATTTTGACCGACAGACAGAAGTCAACTGACCACAGCTCACGGAATTGTCGGGGCGTTTCGCCGCTCTCGCTTCTCCTCGTCTCGTAAATGTATACTTTTGTTTTACCATAATATTATAACCGTTTAACACTATTTATAGAAAAATACGTTAAAGTATTTTTTTTTTTTATGAGACTATACGCTTTCTATGAATATTCTAGTAAATGTCAGCTGTATATCATAGGTATCTGCATATAAGAATGGACAAACAAATTTAACTTTTAATTAAAAGTTTTTATTAAAAACAAAAATGTGTGTGTGTGTGTGTGTCCGAACGATAGGATGTAATCGCATGCTGTAAAATTGGTATAATTTTACATCGGTATGTATATTATGTTTGTGCACAAATCCACAGGCAGCGTGGCGACCGTCCGCTGTGTTATCAAACAATTATTTGTAAACTAAACGATCGTACGGGAAAAAAATTAAAAAAATTTTTTTCTCAAACTGTTACAACGTTTTGTTGTAATATACAAATTAGATATATTATATTATATTATTACTTTATATTTAATATTAAATAAACTATACAAATTTTTAAGCGTCTTCAAAATTCACTTGCCTCAAACCCATATTTGCCTAGCTATTGTGTGTGTGAATAAATTACATTTTACATATCCTTATACTTGATAAGACAGTTAAAAGAAAAATGCATTCGAATAGGTATTCTAAGCGTATATTTATATATTTTTGTATTATCGCAAAACACTTTTTGTGAAGTATAAAGCACAGTCACAATTATAATGTTTTGGGAATTAAGAAAATTGTATACGATATCTTTATATATATATAAAAAAAATGCATACAAAACACGAGATATGCGTATATCACCTGATACTTCTTATCCCTGGTTATCGTCATAATATAATGTTAAAGAAACTACATTAAATTTAATTTTGTTTATCGTGTACGAATCTGTTAAGACAAACTTACCGCTGTCTTATATTCCAGAGTCGAAATCCGAATATTGCAGCCGATATAAGAAAAAACTACTTTTTTTTTCACATTAATTTATTAAGAAAAAAAAAAAAGTATTCGAATACTGTTTTACTTAATACTCGCAGGTGGGAGGCAAATCACATTTATATGCGATAAACACCAATTTTATTTTATTTTGTTTTTGAGAAATATTTCAATACAGTATTACAAATTAATACCGAACCGTTTGAAAATCGTTTATTACTGCTAGTGCAGTATATCTCTTCGTATCTATTGTAAAAAAAAAATTAATATATTATCGAGTATAAGCGCAACTTTTTCTATATGCGCAGGCAATGTCGTCGATTAAAACACATAGGATTTAAAATAATATTACACGGTCGGGGCCAGTGGCGTGCTCAGAGGGGGGGGGAGGTTAGGGGTTATATCCCTCCCCCCATTGTCTTTTTTGCCGACCTACAGAAAACAACTTATTAGTTATAAGAGATGTTTTAGAGTCATTACTTAATACTTTTTATTAGTTATTAGCAAAAAGTTATTACTTATGAGTTATGACAATAAACATTTACTATACACAACGTATGTTATGTTAATTGAACAACTTGGTATTAGTGGGTTGTAATTTAAATTAATTTTAATTATAGAACAATTTACAAATGTACACAATTATAAGCTAGAAAAGATTTTGCAGGAGAGCTTGAAACATAAACATTTGAGTTTTTTTTGGTATTACCATGACAATTTATTAAAATGTATTATTACTATTTACTTACAACATCCCCCATTGAAAATTCCTGGGCACGCTACTGGTCGGGGCAGCGTAATACATATACAATACGAGACGTTAATATAATATTTAGTAATAAATTACGGTATATTATAACGTACGACATAGTGTTATTAATTTTTCTGCGTCCCGGAGACCGGTCTGTCGATCTGTGTTATCCGTTGCGAAAAAAAAAAAACGCTAAAATCCAAACCGTTTTAATAACGTTCGGAGTTCGCGAGTGCGCGGTATGTCGATATGTAATAAACGTTTACGAAACGAACGTTTGTTTTTAATCGTTTCAACGCAATTATGTGCACGCGATACGTATAATATACACGTTTGTGTATACAGCAACAGCAGCTGATCTTACGCGTTAATATTTAGTTTAACGCGAGAAATATCGTAGTAAATAGCGGTCATTGAAAATTCGAAAAACATCGAAAATCAACAAAATAGTAAAAAAAAAAAAAAAAATGAATACTTAAATGAAAGTTACGTTAAAAAAAAATAAAAACAAACTACAAATTAATACTCGTAAATAAAAAAATACGAATACACATATTACGTATATGTATTATTATGTGCTAATATATACAATCAGGCCGAAGAGTATTGTGCAAAATAAAGAAAAAATTTAATCGCCGTATTAAACATTAAATTACATTTATTTAATACACCGATTATAGTTTTTCTTTATTTTACTTAATACTCTTTGGCTTGAATTCATATTCGCATACACATTGTATTTTTGATATACATATATTATTTATAAATTTTATATTAAAATTATGTATACGATTTTTTCACGCCGTTTTAGACCTATATAGAAACTAGACGAAAATTCCGATCACTTGACGCGTACCGAATCCATCGTAATAATATTACGGGGAAAAATATATTTTGAACTCGTAAGCGTCTGTTTCCCGTGGATCAAAAATCAGCTATTATCACAATTAACGCGCGCGGCTCCCACTAATCCGCGGCCAATTGAATATTCTAGAACCCTACGAAACGACGCATTACAGAACATTCGTGAACGTTAACAACACTATCTCGGATCACCGGCACAGCGCCTTTTTCTAGATGATTCTATAATTACAATGGCACGCGCGTTATTAAATCGTTTTATATTAATTCTGAGCGAGTGTTTTTCTGTCGACACGACCATTTATGATCTCGGCGTAATGTCTGGATACTTACCGACGACGACATCGGACCGCCGAGAGGTCTTCTTGACAACGGACTTGACGTTGCACTGGATACGGAAGAGACGCGTATACGCTTTAATCGTTGGCTGCACAAACACTGTATTCGGGGTAGTTCCAGTGGCGGTTATACATGATGTTCAAGAGGGGAGGGGCGAAAATGGGGACAGTCCTCTCTGCCAATAAAATATCCCCATCGATGAGTAGCTAATAACCATGAAGAAAGGTCTATTGATCTATTGAGACGAAATTCAAATGTAGAAAAAGTACGTGGAACGTAAACGTAGATAGCGCTACAACACCACATAGAGGGCGTGGCAGAAAGGCGCATATAAATAGCGGTCAATATGGAACACCGCACACACCGCAGTCAGACGCGAACTACGTTGTTCACGCATGGCCGCCGTGACTACACTGAGCGGTCCGATGGTTTCGGACCGCTATTTATAAGCGCCTTTCTGCCACGCCCTCTATGTCGTGTCGTGTCGCAACGCTATCTGGTGACTCTTTTCCCGTTTTATTACGGTCGGTTGACGCGCTATGTCGGTATATGCGGGTGTTTAGTTTAACGTTGACCGAGCGACCGATCGTACGCGCGTATGCAATATTTATTTATTTTTTTATTATTATTATTAATAATATTATTATTATTTCGCGTATTTCAATGAAATGAAGAGAACGTCAGGGATTCATCTTTCCTCGTTGTACACTCGTTTACACGTTTACTCGTTTATTTTACACGTTTACTATTTATATAACGTTTACTCGTTTACATTGTACACGATCGACCGAGTTCGTTATCAGCTAAGCACTAAACGCTCGATCATGTACGCGCTGATCGTCGGTCGAGCACTCATTCCAGTCTTATACATGTTGTTCAAAGGGGGGCGAAAGTTGAGCATAACCATAACATAATTAGGCCAACTTACATGACAAGTCGGTGCTGTTAGGTCAGAGATGTACTAAATTTAAAAATATCAAATCCCATGGGATGCGATCCACATCTCATCCCCCTTATAACCACCACTGAGTAGTTCAGCGCCTAAGATCTAAGAGATCGACTCTAACTGTTGTCGGGCTCGGACGGTGGAACCGCTACTGAATGCCGTTGTAGTTTCTCTTGAAACTGCAAGTGCAGGCTTTGCGCTCCTTAGTATAGTAGCTTTCTCGCGACACTCGGTTTGATACCAATTTGCGAGTATTTCGTCTTGCATAGTTCTTGTTGCGTACGGAAGCAAAACGACGGCGATTTTGAATGGAGAACGGTTTTGTCATTGAGTTCACTTACTTGTTTTGTGACAGCTCCAATGGCCCGACACGCGAACAGCGTCGTTATCCATGGTGACGTTGGGAGTGGACATCAATAGACGATACCTCCACGAGTATTTAAACTAGTTCAGCTACTTTGTCAAGTGGACGAAGTTCAGATTGAACAGGGAGTATAGATTGCGCGTAAAAAGGCGAACGGCAGAGTGGGCGCAAAACGTTTTCCTGGCACGGACGTAGCAACGAAGACGGTGCAGGGACTGAGATGATTTCCGGGCTCTTCGTCTTCAGTAGAATATATATGACTTTATAGTCGTGTAGTGCATTGGTACCCAAATTGTGCACCGCGGTGCCCTAGGGGCACCGCGAGCATTTTCCAGAGGTACCGTGGCTCATAAAAAATAATTTATAATTTATTTTTGAGCACCTCAACCAACTAAAAAATTCGTTTGAGCAATATTTACCTACAGCTCAAGAGGTGTTGTTTGAATTCCAATTGAAAATTTGATCGACTTGACCTCAGACCCAACATTAATATCTTCCTTTAACGGAAATTCGTATGGACGTAGAATTCTGGCCAAGTTTGAAAAACAATAGTTATGAAGGTGCTTAAAAGCGAAAACACTATTCTTACCTTTTGCTACCAATTCTGCGAGTCAGGATTTTCGGCTTACACTGCAACTAAAACCAAATACCGCAACCGCCTCAACGCAGAACCTGACCTCCAACTCCGGTTGCCAGATATAAAACCTAACGTCTCCAAACTTTGCCAAAATAAGCAGCCACATAAATCACATAATCTATATTTTTCACGTTTATAACAATTTCTCATTTCAGTAATACTTTTCTTTTTATTTTTTTTTTTAGTATAGTAATTTATTAATTAAGTTGACTGTGTATCTATATTGTATTACGTTCAATAAAATTATTACAATTGGTTATCAACGAGAATTAGTGCTCATTTTTTATTCGTGTTTCTCGTGGTATTCACATCAGTAAAAAAGGACACCGACCGACCTGTTGTTTATATACTTAAGATTTAAGAATATATTATATTGATAAAATTAGTCCGTTTAGCCTTTCTTTTGTTTATTTTTTTAAATGTTTGATACAATTGCGTTTTTGGTTATAACGTCCAAGTAAATATACTAAACTAAATATATATTATTATATGGGCGCTTTATACTATTATTCGTACACCGCTTCATACTTATTACGAATTGTAATATTAGTATAACAAGTTACGTATTATAGTTGTCTAGACTGTTTATTATGAAAATGGTATTTTTTTTTTTAAATATATAAGTCGAAAACAGTTTTTGGCATAAACATATTATGTACAACGTGAATAATGAATAATTTATATTATAATGTGTTTACCTATTATGCCTACAATCATCGTTCGAGACGATCATTTATAATATTTGTTAAAAACGGCCAAACGCGATCTAGACAAACAATGTACGAGCAACAGTTTTTGTAAATAAAAAAATAAAACAACACACTTATAGGCTTACTTTCGGATTTGAAATCTGACTCAAAACGGACGGAAATCTACCGATTTCGTTAACGACGTCGAGGTATGAAAAAAAAAAAGTCGGTTTTGTTAAAAGTGGTGTCGCACACACCTCCAGATTACCGACACGAATAAAAACGAACGATAAATCTTCAGACAGAAGTTAATATTTGGGATCGGAAACGCACTTATTCTAAGGAGCGCTGGATAGGCAATTTTTTGATTACGATAAGAAGTAAATGATTATTACTAATTTATTATATAATTTTATTACTATATAAATAATAAAACCTTATTCGTGTGAAGTTTGCACGAAGTCATTTACAACGAGTGACTCTCTGGAGACGCGTATGCGAACGCATTCCGGCGAAAAACCGTATTCGTGTGAAGTTTGCACGAAGTCGTTTTACGGTGAGCGGCCATTTGAAGATGCACACGAGGACACACACAGGAGTATTCGAGGGACGATCGAATACGTTTCACTAGGAATAATATTCGTTTTACAATCCGCGCGGTATAACGTTATACGTATAATTATAATATATTATATTTTGTTTTTCTTAACAGTACATTATAACGTCAGATAATCTGTGTTTACGAATATGAGTTATTTATTATTTAAAATATTAATAATAATAATAATTGGTACAATAGTAATGATATTTTCGGGGCGGGTGGAAAAAAACACGCGCAGGGACGTACGCTACTACAACGCCGATCTCGACGCGCGTTTCTTTTTCGTCGTGTACGTGACTCGTGTTATTTTATTTTTATTTTTTTTTTAAACGATAACATCAAAGATAATGTCCGTACGTAACACTACTATAAGTTCGCTATGAAGATCGGCTTCAAAATACTGGTAGCATTAAAAAGAAACGGCCGGGAAAAACGTTGCATCGAGATTATTACGTTAAGAGGACGCTACCGCACGGGCAACAGAGATCGTACAACGCTGCCGAGAGAACGCGTGTGTACCGCGAAAACACAGAAAACGTTGAAACATCGTAATCCTTATGATAAGACCGCGTTTCACGGGGAAAACGGACACCGAAGGCCACTGCAATTATTGTACTCGAGACATAAAATTTTTTACACGAAATATATTACAATAACAAAGCTGTTTTTATCTCTGTTTCTTAAAAAGTTATGAGATTTAGAAGGAGAATCCGGTAAAGCTCGTATTTTATTTTTTTCTAAATGCTTACAACTCTTTAAGAATATTAAAAAACGGCCATGTCATTGCGTATATATAGGCGATGCGTGTAAAAATTTGGTGTCTAGAGTATTAAGAATTCGTTCGCGGCGCGCAAAGCAATAATAATATTTCCGATGGAATTCGTAGCGTCCTCTTGTAGTGTATCGGTGCACGGGACAGGACCGTAATAATTAATATACACATTCAAATATAATAATAATAATAATAATAACGTGTACGAATGACGGCGTCGCGTCAAAACGAATCGAAAAATAAAGAAGATATTCGCGCAAATCGTACACGTGAGATCACAGATCATTTATATGAAATAACTTAATGGAATTACACAAGGTATACGAATCGCGTTATTTATCCGTGGGGAACATAATAAAATACGTTTTTTTTTTTTTTTTTTTTTTGTTTGTTCTCGCTATTTGGCACATAAAACGCGTACTCTTAATATTATTATGATTTCGCGTACGCGGGTCGGATGGACGGCGCGTGTACGCGACAAGGTGTAATGAGATATCATACGTGTGTGGTGTGACATAATGGGGTTGGTAAAATTGAGAGTAAAATTCGAGAAAAAAACAATCAATCACTATAATAATTTATAGTAAACTAAGAGGGTTTTTTTTTTTTTTTGTCGTTAATAATCTTCCTTCGTCGTGCGGAATTAGTTTCGCTGCGTAGGATAACGTATACACAATAATCATAATAATACTACAGTGTCGTATCACGGACTCTTGGCGGCGAGCATTCCTTCGCCGTCGTCGTATTCGTCCACGTCGTCGTCTTCGTCACCGTGGCTCGACGATTTCTTCATTTTGTTCGCGGTCTTCTCCAACGACGCCAAGTCGATATCGTCTTTGTCCACGTGCGACGAGTACTCCGAGCTGGGAGGACTCAACGACTCCACGGCTATGTACGAAGCGGAGAAGCCTTTGCTCACGATCGTGCTGTCCGTCTTGAACCGAAGCAACAGCGCGTCGTTCATGGATATCACGTCCGTCGGGTTCTGCAACGGTAAATAACAAAAAATAAATATCAAATTTTATTCATTAATTTACACTATTCGTTTAAAATTTTTGAGGAATTTCTTTTTCGAGTTTTATTTTTGGAAAACGCGTTTTTCGGAATGTATCGTAAGACGTACAAAAATAAAACCAGCCAGTAATAATAGTATAGCTGGATTTTTTTTCATTAAAATTTTCGTTTTTATCCCTCGAATCGTTTTCGCGTGTGAAAACTAGTTTTTTTTACAACGAATTGAGTGAAGATGTGTGTGTGTATGGTAATAAAACAGTGGAGGTACTACAGTGGTTTTTACCGACTAGTTCTAACCGACTCCATTTAACCGTATACTCACGGTCGGTCCGCAGAATCTGCCGAAGAACGGCCCGCTCGTGTCCAAGCTGCTCCACACCTCTACGTAGTCGTACATGCAATCCTTTTCCTCTTCCAGTTCAAACGTCAAAAACGTCAAGTGCACGTTCATGTTGGATTTCGCCTCGATGGTCCATTCGCAAATTGCTTCGCTATCGTAGTTCAGGTCGCCGTAATTGGAATGCGAGTAAAAGTGTTTTACGTTGTCCGTGGCTATCAGTCTGCCGCCGCAAACTGCAGTGTACACGAGAGAAAAATAATTAATTTTAATACACAATATGACACGGGCTTTTAACGCGTATTATATACACCTAACCGCTTACACAAAAGGCGAAACTTATTAGTGTGAGTGTAGTTAACGTTTCATACGGATCGTGTCAACCGATTTGACTGAAGACTTAGGCGTACCATGATATCAATACGAATATAGTGATCCGTGATCAGAATTTCGTCTAAGTCGATTCGTGAGTTTCTGGCTGATAAACAATTTCTCAGCGGTTGCTCGCCAGGTCTCGTACCGAGTGATTTTGTTTTATTCTCGAAAATCAAAGGGCAAAGGGGTTTGACGACATCGATATAATAAATACGAATGCGATAAATCAACTCAAACAACTAGTTGCATTCGGAGATTTTCAGCATCGCCTCAAAAACTGATCGGAGCATTGGGACAAGCGCATATCTATAGACAGTGATTATTCTTTGAGGAAGACTATAATATAATTTTAAAAAAAATTCATTTCTGGTAATTAAACAAATGCCGGTATTCTTTTTTTTCTTTTTTTTCTTTCGTGAAAAATATTATTTATCTTACCTGTGCTGTGCGTGGCCAAAAATCCTTTGCGTTGCACCGAAGCGTCGCTTTTGAAAGCCAAGTAAAGTTGGTTTGACGAAGACACGATGGGATGTGGACTTTTCGAACCGCAAAATCGCCCCAACGTCTGTGAATCCGGCGTGGGACCGTCGTAGAACGTTATGTGATCGTAGGCGCATTCTTGGTGCGGTTCCATTTCGAAGGTGTCAAAAAGCTTGAAAGAAAATAGATAAAAGTATGAGTTACGCACGACGATTAATCAATCTCCCGCAGTCTCGTAATGTATTCGCACTTTTATACGAATAAACACATTTTCAATAAACATATACTCAACGACGGCCATCAATACTATAATATTATAGTTAATGTGTTTTTTTTTAAGTTAGACGAAAATTCGACCACTTAAAAGTTAAAAGGGACCGGATTTTATTCTAAACGCGTTTTCTCGGGCGTTGTACGGTATCCTTTGCCCGTGTGTAGCGTCATCTTAAAAAAAACACTCCCCGTTAAGTACTTAAAATAATTTGATTAGAATCGAAATGCGTCGTGAATTCGATTTTCCGGTGTATAAAGCATTCGGAACCGGATTCAGTAGCGGCTGGTGAGTGTTATGAGTGGTGAGACAAACATTTTTATGTGTTAAGAAGCTGGAACACGTTTCGTAATAGCATCGGATATGAAGCGACCTGACTATTATAGTAATATTGATACGGTATTTCTAACTAAATACTGTACATACTTATACAATTTAAAGTCATTGATATAGGTTTGATTGATTTAGTATTTTATAGTAGTTTTAAATTTAACAAAATGATAAAAGTCCGATTTTTCAACACGGATGTACGCTTACATCACGAATTAAGATAGACTGGATGCCGAACGAAAACGAAAAAAGTGAATCACGAGAATACTTTTGATGTGTCGAAGCTACTAGCGTCATTCCAGCACTAGTGGATTCTTTATATACCAGTTTGTTACTACTATCTCACCATTATTCTCTGAATATTGAGATCTATTATTATCAGTCATCTATTATCAAATCAGTAGTTTATCGCTAATAACTTTCTTAATTCTTGGCAAATAATAAGTAATCGCTAATCGTTTCCTGAATTTTTGATAAATGAATAGCATTAGTGGCAGTTTTTAAATAAGTGCGAGAAATAATTTGGTATGCACCGCTAGTAATCTTGACATAACAGCTGACCGCCTTAACACTTTCAATATGTTGTGTGATGAGAAGTTTCGGTCTGCATCCAGTCTATCTTAATTCGTGTGTCCTGTGACCTGTGACTTTTCCGTCCAGGTTATCAGTGTTAACCAATAAAAATTTAATATATTTTTTTATTTCTTTAAATTTTACACACGATTAAATTTTTATAATCGGTTCTATTTATTATAATATTGTAAAAACGTGCTAGGTGAAGCTGAGCCTCACACTTGCTTCTACCCAACGCCGGCCGCCACTGGAACTGGTAAACTTTTCGAAGACGTTCCTTTTTCATTCGCGAATTGCATCACTCACCACTTTGATCCTGTGACCCGGCGTGGTGGTGAAATGCCATACGCAATCCTTGCGGCCGGGATAAGAGTCGGGATAGTTGGGACTGCTGATTTTGCCGTGCGGCGCTGAGATCTCGTGTTTGCAACCGCCCTCCTTGCAATCGTGTTTGTTTTCGTGTAAGGTAAACCCGTTGTTGCATGTACACTCGTAAGAGCCAGGCGTGTTCTTACACTCATGTTGGCAACCGCCGTTGTTCACAGCACACTCGTCCATGTCTGCGGCAAAAACCGGCGCGGTTAGAAACAAAAAAAAATGGACAAATTTTTATAACGCTAAAACGGAGTCATTCAAAGGTTCGAGCCCTCGTAAAATTTAAAAAAAATAAATAAATAAAATTGTTCTTAGATTACGTGAATTGGCTGTTGGACGCTCGTAATTATATTAACTATATACTTATAGTTCCTACTCGTTTAAACTTTAAATTAAAAAATGAAGGCGGTGTAGGTAAATTGAGTCCCAAATATTTCAAAAACGGTGAATCTAGTGCATTCTAGTGTCAAATCGTACGACAAATAGTTGTGAGTCATTTCACGCGAAGCTCAATGAAATTGTTTTTTATACCTCGCGTCCTTTATGAGGCACTCAAAAAAAAAAAATACAATCAAATACCTATTATAAGCGTTTCCCAACCTTTTTCACATCACGACACTTATAATTAGCCATGGCACACTCGACACTGACCAATATTTATTTATTTTTATTAATATTAGGCTTTTATCGTATTAAATAAAAAAATAATTGCATATCAGTAAATTACCAGTGAATTCAATTTAAAAATGGTGTGTTTTTTAGGTTAAGGAAACTCGTGTAAAATCATATTTTAATTTATTACAAATACTAAATGTATTGATGCGGGAAAACAGTTGCATTACGATTACTGTATAAAAATCGAATGCGAAATTTGGGCCCGTTTCCCTTTCATTATAAGTTTCCTCCGGATTCTGGGGTCGAATGGTTATGGTTGACAAACGCACCGTCATATCTTCTTCCAAGTCCTACAGTTTTAATTATTTTTATTCCACTATTTATTAAAATAATAAGAGTCAGGTGATTGCCGATAAGAGAACCATAAAATATTTATCATGACACTTCCCGGCAAATCGGTTGGGAAACGCTGGGACCCATACGTTCGGGTAAGAAATATAGAAATGAGTAAGAAGTCAGTGAACGATCTTGAAAAAGAGAATATATTTTTTTTTTTTTTTCCGGGCATATATCGGGGTTTTAGACCATAATACACTGAAGTCATGTAGGTAAATGATATGCTTCTTATGCAGGTTACCGGTAAAGAAGACGGCGGCGAATCCCGTCTTGTGCACCGAGCTGTCCGATTCGAACTCCACGCGTAACGCGTTCGCCTCCGAAGTGATCATGGACGGCGCTTCTTGGCCGCAGTACACGCCGTGCTTCCGAAGTTTGTCCGATCCGATTTTGCTGTACACTTCCACTCGGTCATATTCGCATTCCGCCTGAAAAAAACCACAGCGTGATCGTTTTAACGTCGTCAAACGGCGAACTCATAACTATGTTTATAGTACGACGAACGATGGAAATCGTAAAGATTTTTTCCCCCGCGAATCATACTGTTCCGCTCACCTGGTGTAACTGAAAAAATGGATAAAAATAAATAAATACAATTCGTTTTAATACAAGCGTTATTTATAACGTATTGTCTGTCTCGTATAGAATGCGGCATAACTCCATCCCTAGTTTCCGTACGACATTGTAAAGCTATCGGAAGTCGTAAAAAGGTGGAGATGGTATTGGATGAAAAGTTCGTGTTACAACACTTCGTGGACGAACCGGCATTTTACCGTTGAAATATTTGTAAAAACGGGTCTGCAACCACCGCCCAGCGCGGGAATCGCACTCGATTTCACATTCCCTCTTGCAAAGCAGTTCCGATTTTCGTGGCACGTGAAGAAACGATTGAAACTTTACCGCAGTGACGAGGCGGATTTTAATCTTTCCGGCAGTGTAAATAAGTAAAACTTTCGATATCGGAATGAAACCAATCCAACGGAAATACACCTGCAAAGGCCTCTGCATAGCGATCTCGTCACAGTTTGATACGCATCGTCACGAATGAAGATAACTGAGCTTTTCTATTTCAAAGAAAGAAGTCGAACAGTCAATTTGAGCGGTATGTGAGCTTACACCAGAATGTTTTTGCACTAGCTCATGAAGAACTCGATCTAGAAAATGTCTGGTTTGAAAATGACGGTCCACACAGCGAAAGTATCGATGAGGGAAATGTTCCCTTTTGACGTCGTGTAAGATTTTTTCTATAGGGTTATCTCGAATTCAAGGTTCGCCAATATCGTTCAATATAATCCCTAAAAGAAGCGATTTTCCGTATAGGTACCCCGAGAAAAACTGAAATACTCGAAGGATTTATACGAAACTTTTCTTTTCGCTTGTGACAACTTGTGGACAATGGACGGGCACCACTCGACCGATATTTTATCAAAACTCCCTAAGTTTTAAATTTATTGTATTAAACAGTTTTTTTTTTTTATTATTCGCATTAAAAACTATGGATGGCGTTTCGCCGCGCTCAGTACAATTCGTTGTATAGCTTACGTTATTTCCTTCCAAATCGAAATGCGTAAAGTTCAACGTGATTTTAAACTGAGCCGGTGCTATTATTTCCCATATACAACTTTTGTTTCCTGGGTACAGGTCCGGAAACGAAGGACTTGTTATCGTACCGTTGGTCGCTTCGATGATACCGCCGCAAGCATCTGAAATAATATTCGATTCGTACAGTAAGGCAGTCGACGACAATATTTGAACAAGATCGAACGATTAAACGACCAAACCGCGTATTTAGTAACAAAAAAATATATATCCAAAATAATTTAACGTTTAAAACAATTTTTGCAAAATCGCCTTGACCGACACGTTGTGCCCCGATCGAGTTTAGAGTCATTTTCGAATTGTCTTAATGTCAACTAAAAGTAACTTTCTCAATAATTCGACATTTATTTCCGGGCGAAACATTACGATTTGACGTGTTCAAAAACAGTATAACGAGCATAACGTATTTAAGTACATAAAATATAAGTTTGCGTAAGATGAGTGTTGAGTTTTCACTCGCGGATTTGTACACACGCCAGCAACTCATATATTCGTTAAAATTATATAGTTAGTGCGGTTTCATAAGTTTACTTAATACGTTAAATCCATAAAGTTCCTTCTGTGCGATGTGAAATCTTCAGTGACGCGTGTTTACTGTGAATTCCGCACGCGAATATTTAGCACTGCGTTAAAATAATAATACAACACTGTAATATGTAAATATACCAGTGACGGATTTAAAAGATCAACTGAACGTTGGTCGGCGAACTCAAAATATGTAAAGAGTTGTTTGTAAGCACGAACGAGCTAAATTCAATGAGAAGTGCAGAAGAGTTAACGCGTAAGCGTAATAATAATTTTAAAATATTATTCAAAAGTCATCGACAATTTTCGAGTGTTCAACAATTTAATTAACTAATAATTTCGTTATTTCTTAATAAACATTGGCGAAAAAACAAAAACCCTAAATTTATACGTGCAAAAATAAAAAATAAGTCTTTAAGTAATTAAGTTTAACTTCTAAAAAATAGTCAAAATCACGATTTTCAAACATTTTTTTTTTAAGCTTTTTTTGTCGTTTTATTAAAGTATACGGTTTTCGAATTAATTATTGAACCGACTACGCTTTTTTTTTTTGAAAATAAAAAATTTAAATTAGCATAGATATTATATTTAAACGTGTATATTCAGACAAAATCATTTGAAGTTTTTGAAACGACAATTTTGAAAAAACAAAATGTGATTTGCACAGAAAAAAGAAAATTAAAAATTCGTCTTTATATACTCAGTTTTTTTTTGTCACTGCACTGGGCGTTGAATTTTATAGGCAGAAAAGTTTTAAACAATGTTTTCTTAAATCGATTCTAAAGTGGTTAAAAAACAACTTTTGGAGATTTCCCGCTCTGACAACGTCGTAAATCTTTGACTGGTAAAAATCTATCGTATCGTTAATAATAATTATCTCTTCTATAGAGGATAAAGTAGGTGAGTTTTCAAACTACTGCGAATTTCAAACATCAGTATGATTTATTAAAATGGCTTTATTTCAAACATTTTTTTCACCTGTGGGTTATCTGTGGTCCATCTATAGGGTGAAATTGAAATCGAAAAGATAGCCTCCAATATTCCATAGAAAATAAATCCGGGAATATTAAGGTTTTTACGAAATCCTAATCGGATTTGCCGCCGTTTCGTAATTTTGTCAGCGCAAAAATTGGAATAATATTTTCGTTTTATATTCTCCTATGTGTCGCCGAATAAGATATTGGGAAGAATGTTAGCGGAAACGCTCGAACATGCCAATAATCATTTAAACGATTTACACTATTTATTACGTTCGAAAAAAATTGTTGTTGAAATTTGAAAAAAAAGCTTTTAATCCTCTTAATTACTGTTGAATAATAAAGGTTAACCGCTACCATACCTAACATAACCTGACGACATCGGCATTTATATTATTTGTATTATTTATTTATTATTTGCAGTATTATACCCGAATTATAATTATTTACTATATCATAAGATTTTAAAACAAAATAAATAAATTGTTTAAATAATTTCATTTTGATATTCAATCAAATGAACGCCGTTTGAAATATTTCTCGACAAGTTCACGCGTAATCGAGATATAATCGAGTATTATATAATACTTTAAATTCGTAGAAATAAATGGATAATGAAATCGATGTCGGTATTTAGTCGTTATAAAATGCAATAATACGAAGTATTTTTGATCTAAAACGATACAGTCCAGTTAGGAAAACAAGCGATGAGAAGGAAAACGGAATCCGATTCCGAAGAAAACTGACCCTTCCGTTAATAATATATATAATAATAATCGTTCTAGGGTTTAAAACACAAAAGGATTTTACATAATACGTAAAAAGGATTAATGAACTGTACGTTCGTTTATTTCTCTCGCCATATACATACGTACGCCAGCTATAATAATATATTATACATCTGAAATAAATTCGCGGTAAACGATATGCTTTTTAATAAAATACCAAAATGAAAACTTGCAATGTTTTAAATTAATTTCGTTTTAATTTTAAATTTCGAACGCAAACATAATAATATAAACAAAGTTTAAACAGCCTCGAGTCTCGCGAGTAAAATCGAGTGAAAATAATATACGTATCTATGAAATGGTTTTTTTTTAACGCGAATAAAATATTATTATTTTGTTTTATAATAAAAACATTAAATATATGATCGTTGGAAATTGGATGAATATCACTTTGGGCAACCCTTTAAATTTCTCAATATTCAGATGTTGTCGTGTTGTGTCTCGCTAGTCGTACACATATATTTTATTATTAAAACTCGGATTTTAATAATAATAATAATAATAATAATAATAATAATTAAATGTAAAACTTTAATATTTCGTTAATTAATTGACATTATTACGTGTTAATTAGTACAAAATTAAAATTAAATATTTGCTCGTCATTTTAAACCTAATGCGAATTTCTTTTTCGTATTTCTGGAAAATAGAAAAAAATAACTTCTAATAACGTACAAAAAAAAAAAAATTACCCTCCAATATTTCAAAAACCACGAAAATACAAAAAATTCTCATACGTAAAAAAAAATCGTTATTAGGACGGCGTGTGCTCGAAACACATTTGTTGATGAAACGCGCGATGTCGATCATTAAAAAAAATAATGATGCGAAAGCGTTGAAATCCGAACGTTATTATTATTATTACACATTTATTTATTTATTGATAAACAAGAGTAAGTATTATACATAAATTATTACTTAAAATATTACTACAAGTTAGGTGTTATAGATAATTACACTTTTCCTGATGTTGAAAAATGAATCAACACGGAAATCAAACGAGAAAATATTTTGTGTCTTAAATTAAACGATGTTTCTTTAAATTTTAATCGTACAAGAAAATTTGAACAGTCAATTTCTATGTAATACTTGACCATTAAAGTACTAAATTCGGGAAATTACGGCGCCGAGCCAAATGTTTTAAGCGACAATCGCCCAAAACTACCTCGGAAGTTTGTCCTGCCGTTCCTAAGATTTTGACGGATTAGGTATAGTTACCGCGAGTATTATCGACCCGACTTATATTGGCGATTATGGCCAAGTAGTTTATAATTAAATATGTTTATAATTTAAAAAATATATACTCGACTGTCTAAAAGTTATTGAAAATTATGTATGCGTGATATTTGTTTCATAATGATACTCGACGTTTTACTGGATTGATTTAAAAACGTTTCTAACGAGACGACGCGTCTACACTAATAAATTAATCATGATATAAGCAAATATAACGTCCATTTCGGATTAATTTTCGGATCAGGTCAGCTAGTGTTGTAACCAACCTAAAAATCAGATAAAACGGGTGATGTACCTTCGCAGTGTTTGTTGTCCGAATGGAGTTCAAAGCCGACTTTGCAGGCGCAATCGTATCCGCCCAGGGTATTGATACAGAACTGCTCGCATCCGTGGTCCACCGAAGTGCACTCGTCGTACTCTGTAAAAGAGATCGAGAGAAGGGTGAAAAAAAAAATTAATAAAAAACATCAGGCGTCGCGCATCGAAATATTATGATTATAATCGTTTTGCTCGTTCGTCGGGAGGGGAAAAAACGTTTTTCCTCCCCTTGCGCAGCGCGGATGTTTTTAATTATTTAATGCGTACAAACCATTTTGTACTCGTCTGTGTTTTTTTTTACTGTCGATAGTGACTGCACAAAATATATAGTCGAACCGCCCCCCCTTTTTTGCATATAATTATCGTTTCGAATAAAGCTCGCGAAAAAATTACAGTGTATTTTGTCTACAGTATCTCGTTCCGCTCCAACGTGCACAATAAATTTAACTGCCGGTAAATATTCGCCGGATTTCGAACGAATCAACACGTGTCGGTATAACAAAATAAAAATATATTCCTCGAGAATTCATAATATAGAAAATCGTAAACGGCGGTGTTTAAAAATCAAATGTCGACATAAAAAATAAATTAAAAGTAAGCCGGAGAAAACAATTATGAAGGAAAATACACCGAACGGAAAGTGTAGAAGAATTCTTTAAGATGAACGTATTGATTGTATTATTTAAGAAAACGCCGTGGGGTGTTGTGAGTGTCGCTTAAGTGAATTACTTGGATAAAGATTTTAGAGTGTACTGTTATCACTGTATAAATTTGAAAGCAACGATAAATCATTGCAATCGATAAAACGGTTCTGATCGGAGTTTCGGTGTAATATTTTAGGTACCTACGTAATAAAAACTGACTCTTTTTATGAATTAAATACCTCAAAACCTATAATTGCTATAAATAGTCGAAAATTAAAAGAAAGTTTTTGAGAATTTTTTTTCCCTTAATATAATAAACAGTTACACGTATTTGATGAATATTTCAAATTTCTATAACCGCATTGGTTTCGAAATTACGAAGTAATAACGATTTTGACGAAATCGCTTTTTTACCGTTTTTATTGTGATTTTTCGGTAGTTTTTTAGTTCTATTGACCTCACTATAGAGTACCGACTAGACGCAATTCGCTACCGGAAACAAACTGCGACTTGTAAAGACCGGAACACTCCTTCTGATAGAATTTTTGGGTACAGACATAAAAAAAAACACACACACACACAAACACACACAGCTTTGTAAAACCAATAGATTCCTCGCTCTGCTCAGAATCTAAAAATATCCGTCTGGTAGAATAAACGAGTGGTGTCAATCATACGAGCGCGCTGGCATCACGCTTTAATATCGCCACTTGCCTTTCATAAACGTGGCAGAAAATCCGGCTTTTTGCACCGAGCTGTCCGACAGGAATTTCACGTACAATTTGTTCGTCGTGGAATGGATGTCCAACGGCAATTTGTATCCGCAGTACTTGTTTATCAGCGGGCTGTCGGCCGAGTGTCCGTTTCTGATTTCCACGTAATCGTAGAAGCAATTGTCGTGGTTCTCGATCTGCATATTATTTACAAATAATATAATTATTTGTACCGGCGTAAGACAAAAATTACAAAACTCACATTCGTATTTGGTAAACCGACGTATTCGATGCAAATATCATATATAAAGTCCGAAATTTCGGGTTAAAAAAAAAATTTTTAACGCTACATTTAAAATTGTTTTATTTATTTTCCCCCCGATCGTTATTCGACGTTTGACGTTTTCGCCGTACGTATTACCGTTTTAGAAAGTTAATAATCAACAGGTAATATTTTTTTTTTTTGTGGTATACCACTCACGATTCGTTGTTACCGCAAACGACTAGTTTTTCGTTTTTCGTTCACGCCGCCACAAAAGAAGCCCGGCGACCTGATTATGTGCAATAAAATATGATTTATTTCTCTTCGCTTACACAGTATTATCACATTCTAAGCTAAGAATGAATTCCCTATTTTTAGAAATATGCTCGAATTTTTAACTCCCCCTATACAATTCGAGCTGCATAAAATACGTATTCAATTATGCAAAGTTAAGAATTAATTTTTAATTTTTTTTAATAACTTCAAAAGGCTAAAAAAAAAGTGCCGTTACTTAGTTAAAAGGTAAAAAAAAAAAAACTGTAATGTTACAATATCTATCCTGTTAGGTACGTGCATTCGTAATTCGCATAATCTCCTGTGCCGTAAACGACGTCCCCGTTGTGAAATAATTACAAAAAATAAAGTTGTTTTTGAACAAAATATAATTATACAGCTCTGCTCGACCTTTAAACTTCTATACAATCACAATAACTCGCTTGCGCGTAACGCGAAACGACTGTCGTTGACACGAGTTCGGATGTTTTAAAAATCCTTTGGTTACATATTCGGTCAACCGATCGATTAAAAATAATTGTTTGGCGAAACGTACGATCAATGATCACACATAGTTTTAGGGAATCGATTTTGATACTCAAATAAAAACTAGAGGGAGGACATTAGTAGCTCACAACAAACATTTAACGTATCCAAATTTATGTAAGTTATTTCAGAAAGCAGTTAAGATTTCAATGAGGAGTTTAGCGATTGCATCGGGATTAGAAATCGTTCCGGGTTAAAACAAGTAGGAATAGTTTAACGGAAGCGCTGTGATTACGAGACAAAGTATGTAGTAGTACGAAAAATGAGTATAATTTTCATATTTTCCAAATAAGGCACATAATTGTGTAAATATTTATGTAAAAAAAAAAAAATTGGCTATATTTGTTCGGAATACTCGAATTCGCGTTAACAATAGTCGTAAAGCGAAAAAGGATGTAACACGGGATTGCATGAGTTGTCCACAGATTTAAAAAACCTAATTGTGCCTGCAATAAAATAAAACATTTTACTTCTCGCGGCGCCGCGCGCCAATACGAGAGCGTACAACGAAAATTAGAAATCCTTAGGAAATTTTCCGCTCGTCCCTTCAAACGAATAGCAAAACGCTGCCGGATATAATATAATAATATTTGAAATTAATCGATTACGAAATATTACGCGTTTTTCGTGAAAACGTTTTGATATAAAAAATAAAAACGAATTGGGAAACAGAAAGGTTAAAACGCTGTAAAAAAAAAAAAAATCCATCGGTTTACGAAATATTATGAGCATAAATTTTTTTTTTTTTTTTTTTAAACGTCCACTCGAATACAATATGATTATAAAGCGCGGCACCAATAACACTCGAAACACGGAAATTAATTCATTTCGAGGAAATTTCAAAAATTATATATATATAATAATAACCGTACCTCGAATACATTGAATTTTAATCCGACTTGGTACCCGTCCGGCGCCGTTAGTTTCCAAACGCACTCTTTGTTCGGTAAATAATCGTCCGGGAAATTGGGCGATTCCAAGTGCCCTTGCTCGTCCGTAACCATCACTTCTCCTCCGCAAACGGCTATAACGAGAAACACAAACAAAAAAAGGAAAAAATAACTGTAAGAAATTATATCATCTTATTTACATTGTCGTCGCGTTTTAATTAATTAAAACACCGCAATGTGTGCATTCTACAAGCCGCGTACACTTTTAATATGTAAAACGCTCGATCTTGCACAGTGAAATTGGTTTTAAAACGCTTTTGTGGGCACGATTCTCATTCGAATAGCGTTGCAACGCGCCGTTTTGTATTTCGTTGCAATACACTCGAGCGTCTGATCATTTCCGTATCGAAAACGTCGAAAGAAATAATATTGTTTATTGCATTGAAAATTTCAATTCGGTTTTCGATCCTCCGAAACGTGTATTTCTTATTAAACCCGTTATTATATAATAATAATAATAATAACAATCGTACACAGCTCTCTTCGTTGTTATTTTATTTATTCTTTATTTTCTACTGTTACAGAGTTAATATTGTCGACAGTGGCGCCCAAAGGAGGGCCAAGGTGGTTCAATTGAACCAGGTAAATTAGGAAGTGGTGCCTTCCTCGTGATTTGTGTGTCCTAAATTATGATTTTTATACGTCACATAATTTTAATATTATCAAATTATAATAGATAGTAATTAATTTGTTCAAAATAAATAAGGATTGAATGTTGAAAACGGGTGGGTGGTGTTTTTTTAACTATTTGAACCACATATTTCAAAAGAGATGGGCGCCACTGATTGTCGAATACTCAGTGGTCGAAGCGTTACGGGGGGATGCCATTCCCCCCCACTTTTTTTAGTTAGCATATTTCATCCACTCACTTATTTTTTTTAAATTATTATCCGTCCCTCTTGGATTTTTAAAAAAAAATTTTTTATAATTTGTAGTTGTTATGGTGCTTAATTTTTTTTTTTTTTTAGAAAAATAACTTTGAATCATTTTTTTCTATATAAGAACTATTTTTTTTTTCTAAAATTTTAACGTTCGGTAGATCTGAACGTCACTAAATCGTAATCACAAAAAATACAGTTCATCATCAAGGTTAATAGGGCCGGTTTTAGAACCTTTTGTTTAAAAAAAGAATTTCTTTTTTTTGCTTATTTTTCAACAACTTTGCCCCTACACTCTTTAAAAACTCGAAATGATGACACTGTTTCCATCCCCCTACTTGTTTCGATCCACTTCGACCACTGCGAATATTTTAAAAAAGCGGTTTTCTAGTACAAAAAAAAATATATATATATATATATATATACGTGTCGTTCCATCGATTTATAAACTAACACACGCGTTACATAAACTGTATTTTTATTCGAAAAAAATATATTATTTTAAAATTAATCGAACGCTGTACGTAAAAATCGGCCAAAAATTTAACGCGTCTTTTTTAGTTCCATAACCGGGAACGTTCGGAATAATATTATAATAAGACTATCTCTAGTATGATATTGTAATTCCAAACACAATAATGCCGGCAATATAACTAATAACGTTCATTACAAACGCGTGGAAACGTTTTTTTCCCCCTATTTCAGTATATCGTGTAATAACAGTTTTATAAAAAAAAGAAATAGCCGTCGGTAAAATATATTATTAATTGAAAAATGACTCTTGCAATATCGTTAATTACGAGTTATTATGTAAATTAGGTATTTTCGAATATCGTATACAA
Source organism: Slavum lentiscoides (assembly GCA_032441835.1). Taxonomy (NCBI): domain Eukaryota; kingdom Metazoa; phylum Arthropoda; class Insecta; order Hemiptera; family Aphididae; genus Slavum; species Slavum lentiscoides. Next base: position 2,908,207 of record CM063713.1, read on the forward strand.
ATTACAAACGTCATACATTCTGCGGAGTTACTGCGGTCCGCGTGACGTGCGCGTAATTATGTGAATATTATATTGATCACTAACCTTCGTAACTCGCCGTGAATCCCTTGTACTTCATGCCTTTGTCGGATATCATGAAACTGATTAGCATCCTACTGTTTCCCGTCACTATTAGATCTTGGATACGACCGCTTCCACAAAACTTGCCTATATATTTAAACACAAAACAATAAACGGAAAAAAACCGGTATTTTAATATACAAGTAATTTGTTTTCGAACTATATGGGGAAAATGTCCGTCGAATTCAATGATTAATTATTATACACATTTCGTATGAAAATATTCTTTTAGTAAAGCAAATTATTGTTATTAAAATTCAAACGGATATACACCGAAGTGCACGAGGTGTATTTTTTTTAAATATCCAAACGTAATAATATTGCAGCTTTATTATTCTTAAAAATTCTTCTACCCATTTGCATTCCTTGATCAAGAAATTAATATAAGGAACATAACGAAACAACCTGCACAAAGAAACGAGGAAAATAAAACAATAAAATTGCGTTGCTACCTCCTCGACGACTATATTATAGTCGACGAATTTTAATCTCCATAAATAAATCGTCGAAAATTTTCATAAAACGTAATTAATAAAACAACGGAAGAACAAAAACAAAAAATAAAAAATATAGAGTCTGTTGTATGAATTCAAAACGTGAGAATTACCTTTAAACAGTTCACAATCGCAAGTACTCTTTTTCAACGCGATTCATTGTATATAATATACGTAATATATATTTTTTTAATAAATAGTCTATAGTATTATTTACTCGAACAAATAATATTACATACCATAAGCGCGAAAAATTTGGCGCAATCGAACAAAATTTAAGCGTCCATTTTTTATTGTTATTATTATTTAAATCGAAATAGAACAATGCCTTAAATTATAACTTACTAATACTCGTACAATAATCTATTTCCATTAAGCATGCTTGCGATGAAGACAAGAGGTTTACAAATATATACACGAGACAACGCTTAAAATTATTTGTTCATATTTTTACTTTTAAAACAAAGATAAAATATAGTCGTACTAAATAAATACATGAAAATTCAATTTCAGACATTTTCTAAATCGGAGGAAAAACCATCTATTTTATAAGTTGTTCGTAAATCTAACATTTAGAACACATTTTTTTTCCAAATTTATTGAATTAATACAGGTCGGACCAAGATTGTAAAGGAATTTTTTACAAAAATTACCATGAATTCGTACGCATTACATTCTCTTTTATTTGATCTTCACTATACCGATTATTAATATTTTTTTTATCATCCACGAGATTGCAAATTGTCTACTAACAAATTTAACTGGCAAAACCCTTAGTAGTCTATAGTTTTGCGTAGAGCCATCAACACTGTGTTGACAAATCTCGATTACTTTATTCTGCTGTAGTTGTGAGTGACTCAAATACTGATATTGTGATAAATTCATATCAGTTCTAATAAGCATAGGCAGAATAGATTTAAGACCACGATACGCATATACTTCTGTGCGTATAGACGCATTACATAATTGTTGATTAAATAGATCCCATCTTAAACGCTGGTCGAAAAATATCACCAAAAAGCATCATCGAATTCTAGTAATTCCAGAATGTCTTTACAATCGTTAGGACATAGCACACGAATGTACAATCGTGTTATTGATTGTAAATGTCATAAGAAATATATATATTTTTCAACATAAAGTGACAGTTTCCTATCATTCAGAAACGATATAACCCTATTCATCGCTTTACCGTAGACAAAATCCCAAGGATAATCCGAGAAAAATAGACACGTGTCATCAGCTGTAGCAAAAATAACAATTTCACCGTCATGTTGCGAATACTTAACGAATACCTGTCCAACAAAACTTCCCGAGGTACTCCACATACTATTCATATTTGTTCACCTGACCATTTATGTTTACCATTCGCGTCCTGTTCTCTTAATAACTTTCAAACCGTTTTTAACCGTTTAAATACCAAAGCTCGGCGAAACGTTTAGAATTTCATCGTGATTAACCTTGTCAACGGATTTTCGGAAAAAATCTAGGAGTACTGCCTCTTTCCCCAATGTCAATTGCATGACTTAACGTTATAAAGCGCATCTTCTGAACTTGGTATCTAAAACCAAACTGGTATTTTGAAAGTGGTTTATAAAATTCTAAAAAAAATGTATTAGTCGATTTTTTTCCTAGGATTTTCGACAAATCACACGCAACATTTAAACGAGTCTATAATATTATTAACTCCTGTCCTACTCACTCAGAACGAAATTTCCACGTGATAATGAAATTTTTTCAGGCCATTTAGGGATTTCGTGTTTGACGCGTCTATCGTACTACAATAATATTTACTTACCGAGCAACGGAGACTTGTGCCAGTATCCGTCGCGGATCTCCAAGTAATCGGTGCTACACTGGTCCGACTTCAATATGTCCAGTTCGGTGATGTTCAGCACTATGCGCTCGCCGTGCGTGGCCGTAATTCTCCACTCGCACCGTTCGCCGAACTCCTGTCCCGGTTCGGGCGAAAACCCGAATATCCCGTTGTTTTCTTGTAACGTTTTACCGCATTCTTTTAGAAAATAAAAATCAATATCGCGTTTGTAATGCGCATTCATTTATAATATTTTTCGTGATCCGTAGCTCAGAGTCTTATGGTAAATTTGTAAGTGGATACGCGCGCACCGTGGAATGGTAGAGTCGGGATTATTAACATTATTTAACAAATACATTTTTGTTATAAAAGAACGGCGACCTGCTTTATACTGTACTGATTGTAGCAGTAGCGCCCAGAGGGGGGTGTCAAGGTGGTTCAGTTAAACCAGGTAAATTAGGGGGTGGTGCCTTCCTCGTGATTTGTGTGTCCTAAATTATGATTTTTATACGTCATATAATTTTAATATTATCAAATTATAATGGATAGTAATTAATTTATTCAAAATAAATAAGGATTGAATGTTGAAAACGGGTGGATGAGTGGTGTTTTTTAACTATTTGAACCACGTATTTCAAAAGAGATGGGCGCCTCTGGATCGTAGCCTGTTGATAATTTTGTAAAAAAAAAAACGTTAAAACGTGTATTTTCGATTTTATTTCTTACATTACTCTTATGCTGTTGTTTTACGTTTAGGTAAACCGTCGAAAGAGACAGTAAGGCACAAGGAAAATTTAAAAGCAATAAAGAAAAGCATTTTAAATTTACCACTGATTCTGATATACAGTCATAGACCGCCTATCCCCCAAAAAAAAAAAGCAAGACATTATAATATAAATTACTGATTGTTTAAATAATTTCTGCGTACGGTGAGATGATAAAATAACTGAAATATACTTTTTCAAGAAATACACCGGTTTAAGAATGTTTTTGTTGTTCTGTATCTTATTGTAGAAAAAAATTAATCTAAAAACGAGTTATTTTGAAAAGTACAATATTGTAAGTCGTTACCATTACACGGGGCTGCTCCGAATAAAAATCTCACGGGCCGATCTAATGGAGTCAATTTGCCGATGAATAAGCGCATCGACTATGAGTTTTTACACGTTACGAGATGACGGGAGAATATCTCGATATCGTGTACGATTTTCGAATTTGAATGACACAAAGAACAAAATTTAGATGGTAACGAGTGGAAAGAACGAATTTCGCCGGTAAATTAAATTTTAATCGCCTGTAAATAAATATTTGTCTATAAGTGGATTTTAATAAATGTTTGTATTGTTAAGTAAACGATTTTTTAATTAATTTTAAATATTGTTCGGTTCTAGTATACAAACGTTTGTCGTATTGCCAAAATTGATTTAAGCGAGGAAATTGTTATTAAAAAAGTTACATTTTTTTTTTTATGTATGTATAATTATAATAACTGAAATAAATCGATTTAAAAAGGAATGAGAATTTCAAGAGTTTCGGTTTAACGCGTTATTTATTTTTAGAATTATAATGAAAAAACGACGAAATATTGGAATTCGTAAAAAATCTTTAAAAATTTAGAGTATTAAATATTGCTAAAATGACAATAAAATTTCGTTAAGATTCTCGGTCGTAAAATTAAAAACATTATTTTATTAATTTTTGAATAAAAAAAAAAATCGTCATTTTACGCGAAAATCTGCATATTACTGTCGTAAAACAAAATATATTAAACATTTTTTTTTAAACATAAAAGTAACGCGGGATTTGTCGACATTTTCAAAATTATGGATAAATTCAACGGTTTTTTTTTTTTTTTTGACAATTTTTTCGGTAATTTTGCACAAATTTTGTAAGAAAACTACCGGAAAATCGAAAACCGTGCTGAATAAAATACAGTTTAATATCGGAAAAGAACAGGACTATACGCGTGTAAAAAATCGACAATCGAAAAATGACAACAACCGAAAACACACACACCGTTGTAAAACCAATGTATTCTCTAAAATTAGATTCTAAAATGCAAATGTATACAGATCGCGTAATTTGTATGAAAAACGATTAAAATCCGTTCGTAATTCACTTTATCGTTCAGCCGGTGTAAATTTTTGAATAATTAAAGTATTAAAATAAAAATACATTTTATATTCCCCCTAATGTGTCCATCGCGCCCATCCGTCGACGATACGTATATATAGCGTAGTGTATTATTAGTTGCCTATATACGCAGCCTCAGTATCGGTATAATAACCAGGTGTGGACAAATTTTTTAAATAATTTGATCGGAAACGCAACATTTTTTTAAGAAGCAACCAAAAATCTTACGCCTTAGTATTTTTTAGAATTTTAATTAAATATTTTTTTCAATAATATTCGTTCTGTTGCGTTTACTTCATTGGATACTTTTTACTTTAAAAAAAAAATAGTCTCCAAACGTATGTAAATTGCTTCGGATACCCGCAGTTACGATTTCAACGAGTATTTGATCAATATGTGAACGCAGCTTTACAATTATGAGCCAATTTAGAAATTGGGTTAGAACGAATAATGATTTATTGCTTTAAGCGGATCGGAAACTGTGTATTTTTATACCGCTTTGGTAGCTAAGAACCAGACGAAAATTCGACCAATTAAAATGAACCGAATTTAATTCTAAAAAAAAAGGTTTATTAGAAAATTCATTAACATTTTTTTACGAGTTATCGTGGGGAATAGAAGTTTAATTAAAAACCTATTCCTACAATAACCCGCGTCCTAGATAATGGTTAGGTCTCCATTTGGCCGTATAGTACGATGAATAGTTAAACGCGTATATAGATCGGAATTTCAAAAATTCCTTCAGGACTCCTGGATGCTCCAGAAAGTCGTCGGAAAATGATTAAAATGAACGTACATAATATATCCCTGAGCTGAAAACAAATGACTATGCCAAATTCGGTGTTGATTGAATCGACAGTTGAAAAATGTCACTAATTCCTTAACAACTGTTAAAGCGGACGGATAATCGATTTTATTATATAAATTAACAACAACAGCAATAATAATCGTTTTACGTACTGTAACATTTGTACAAAAGCTTGGTCTGGGCAATGTCTCCTTCACTGAGACGGACGCGTTGTCCGATCTCTGGTCTTTTCTTTGAATTCCTCACCGCGTCTATTGGATGTATGGTCTCCAAATATGATCCCTGTAAGCATACACGCAGGGTAAATACAACGAACGCGATCGGTCAAAAACCGTATCTACATATCACACGTGACACACAATAAAATATTCTGTCCTAAAAAACGAACGATCAACGCGGACTATGTAAATCCTCTCGATCGGACGTCCGTCTCATACCCGACGATCGGTTTCAGTTTTACGTTGAGGTGTGTTCACGACCGCCTCAAATTGAAACTTTAAAGGAAAAAAATTCGACTCGTTTCTACGTATGTAACACGACTGCAGTATTTTATGACGACTACGCCCGAATCGGGATTTTTCGATTCCCTTATCAGACAGTATATACTTTACAATAAACACTATATGGTATATTTTTTCGAAAATATTCTCCTCTTCGAATTCGACAATAATAGTATTTAAACACTAAATATGACTAGATTTATTACAAATTCGTCATATCTTCCCTGCAATTATTGCAATAAAACGCGCAAGCTAAATGAACACCGGAGCGATGCCACCCCCCAGGTAGTTAGTAGCTACTCTGTCACTGGTTGTTGCTGTCGGCGGCAGTAGGCGCACAATACGGATGCCGACAATCAGAATACCGACGGAACCTCGCCTGCGCGAATACGAACCAATTTTAATAAAAAAAAAACTGAATACAGTATATAAGGATACAGGTAGTGGCGGCGATTGTTTTGTTTACGCGTTATGAAAAAAATGTGTAGAGTTCTTCCGAAATAACCTCGAAAATAAGCGTAATGGAAAAATGTTCGTTCAAACGTTTTCCGATTCTATATTTTTCATGGAAAAAAAAATCGTAAATCCAAATAACGTGATATAAAGGAGTATATAAAGGAGTATATAAAAAAAAAATTAAGTTCCTCGACATTAATAACATAAAAAGTAAATACGCTGAACAAAATACGAAAGCATACCGATTCTTAGTATAATAAAATAAATCTATTAAAAAAAAAAAAAATTAAATAAATAAATAATATATTGATTTCTATTACTTATTTCTGCAGTAGTAAGACTCACTCGTATACGAACAAATACACGTTTTCTCCGAGTTTTCGACAACAACTTCAGAAATATAAAATTACGGTAGACATCTCGTTCAAATATTTTCCATTTCGGTTTAGAAAAAAAAAAACACATCGTTCGAAGAAAAATAAATTACCAAAAATCGTAAAATCGAATGACATTCAGGAATGAAAATTGACGTACGTATACCCGGAAAATTTAACTGTATCTCACCTATACGTATACATTAGATATAATGTGAAAGTTCTAAGAGATTTTACAACTATTGAAACGTCAAAGTCCGTGTACAGTCGAACATTATTATTAAAACGGAATGTGAGTTTTAAAAAAAAAAAAAAATGAACTCCTCGCTAAACACGGCAGTGCGGTGTACACTCGCATAACCCTCGAATCGTTTCGACTTCGTCGAAATATCGAGTATTGATAAAAAATAATAATAAAAGCTTAAAACGTAGAGCGATTAAAATACAACTGTCAGCAAAAATAAAATATCAATTCGTATTTAAAAACCCGATTATACGTCGGAAATATTAAAAACAAATATGTAAATAAAAGCGTTTTTATTTCGATCTCTATACGTTTTCTCTATTGTATTTTACACTTAGTATTCAATCAATCTCGATGAGTCGGGTCAAGCCCGTCGTTATAAGCTTTTTTTCCAAACTCCCCTCTCGTGAATCGCTTCCATTTGTTCGAATTAAATTTTCATGGCGTATTCAAAGCCGTTGCTGTAATCGCGCGACCGGTACAAACGATATCGACATCGTACAGAGTTGGAAGGTTTAATGTTCATCCTCGACGTGACGCGCGGGGCAAGGGAACGAGAAATCCTCGAAAGTGACACTTACAGAGATCCGAACGCTTTAAAAAAGCCCCTATCCGGTGTTGCCAGAGACTGAAAATGATATTATCGTACACGTATTTCAAAATTATTTTCATTTTCAATAAATCATCGTACTCGTGTTTAATAAATTAGCTATATTCTACCACGTCACGGGTACGCCGAACACAGTGTCGACGAAATAAAAGAGCGGGGAAAATACAATTTTTTTTTTCTAAACTTCAATCGTTACGAATTTAATTTGACTTTTTGCACGCTTACGATTTCACGCGGAATAATTTAATTCGAACAAAACCGTTTGACCGTTTGGAGAAAAATGTAATATATTTATAAAAAGTAGCCTTATTTATGCGAATTCTATCGTACGTCGTATTCGGTCAACAAATATCGTACTAACACGCGATAACTATCGTACGACTGGCGGCACTGGTCTCCGTACCGTGTAGTTTGAGGAGAAAATGTCGCCTTTGCTTTTTCTGTTTTTTTTTTTTTTTTATTCGTGAACGTTTAATCTGATAACATCACAAGCCACGAGTGTACTCTGATTTTGCACTGCCTACGGTTTATTTTCAACGGATAATATTCGTCCGCGAAAACTATGCGCTCGAATCAATACGGTTTTATTCTCGGTAAAAAAAAAAAAAAAAATCGAATAGAGAACAAATTCGTATGAAACGAAAAGTAAAATAAAATCTGTTATTAAATATATTTTATTTATTGTTAATTAATTTTCATTTTTTCGACACGATTTCCGAAAACAAGCGAGACGACGGTTTTTTTTTCCAAAACCGTTGACGATTTAGAGAATAACGAATTCGTTTGAATAGAACAATATTTTAAAGTCGTTGCTTTTGTCAGATTTTCGTACAGGACGCACTGCGTATATATTCCTGAAATATGTAACGATTAAAAAAAAACCCCGAATACCTTGTATCACGTGTTCAATTCGAAGGATTTTGCGATCAAGGCGAAATGTAATTTAGAAAAAAACGTATAATAATATATATTATATAATTTATTACACGTGATTGTAATTAAGGATAAATCGCGATGATAATTACTTTTCCCGAGGTCGTAATATATTGTATTTGGTGTTTACACGTAACACTAATAAAGTCTCTTTACTATCCGCTATAATATCTAATTAGATATTAATTATTTACTATTATCTGTAGTATTTTTCAGCGAAATTCAGACGGTAAAACGCTGGTATATAAACGTTTCTATTAAATACATAATTTACCAATCAACTACGACACGTAACTTGTATAAGCGTATTAGCGTTTTTTTTTTTTTATATAAAACTAGTTTAACACACTCCTTAGATTTTTTTTTTGTTTTTCGCGGATTTCGTCGGACGAACTCGGTTTCGAAGCCATGGCAATTCGAAGTTTTCCGACTTTACTATATTATATTGCAGTATTAAATATAATCGACCCGTGCTGTAACGTATAGTGGAACATCGCACAACACTGCTCAGAACAACAAACATGATATGACATTATGGACTGTTTTTAATTATTTTTTTCAACGTTTTTACACCCGATCAAAAAAAAAAAACTCTACGTGAATTTAATTTCGAGTTGGTTACTAAAATATACTTGTGACTGTTTTATACTATACACTATAAGCCCAAAATCACAAAAACAATACACTTTTATTGCGCGCACGTATTTCGCGGACAAACGTGGTTGTCATCTTCAGCGCGAACCAGCTACTACTAAATCGTTGAACACTACATGCACCCGTATTTATACGGTTTATATCACCGATGACGTCATCACAAAACGGCCGCGTCGATTGGTCGTGAATCGACGACCGCGCCCACCGCAAGTCTACGCTGCCGCCATCTGGTTTACATTAAATTAATTTTAATAATGAATTTTGTAATGGACTTGAGTCCCAGTTTAACAAGTTATTTTTATTTTTTGACATTTCTATTGCTTCTCCTATGTGTAATTCCCTATAATTATTTACATTGATTAAGTTTTACTGATTCAATATTATGGTTTGTATTCGATAAATGTTCCGCAACAAGAGATTATTGTTTTTTAAACAAGAAGACGAAAAAATTTGTTCGCTCTTCTGAAATTTAGCGTCACTTCTTTTCAAAAAAGATCAAACACTTTGCCATAATCCTTCGGTGATTTTTCCCCTTTTGACTACTGTTGTTAATTTGGGTCTCGTCTCATCAATATTTAAGGTAAGCACGGACATCGAGAAAATTCTGTACTTTTTAAAAAAGCCCATATTTTCTGATTTTCTCATAGTCCTTTAGTGATTTCACTAATTTTAAGTGCATATACATTTTAATTTGGTATTTAAAAATTTCAAATATACCTAGTGATGTATCTTGCTACTTGTAAGTTTGTAAGTTAGTAAGTGCATTGTGTGGTGTTGTGATATTGCCAATATACGCTTTTATGGAGTTTACGGTAAATCAGCGAACATACATCAATAAGTATACAATATACATGCAGTACATTATATACCCGTAAATAATTACAATCCACCGACACAGCGGGATGGAATAGCGTGCTTCAAAAGTTTCATATAATTCTCTGATTTCTATTGTTTGGATACAGCTGCTTATAATGAACTTTGCGAAAACCTTTTTGTAATTTTCCCTCGCGCAGTACTTTTCCAGAAATTTTCCATAAATGATTGAATGTACTCCAAAATTAATTTCTATTGAGAAACGCTCGTGAAACATATTTAAAACTTTGAACACTTCAAAAACTTTTGAGACAGCGCACCGTATGTGAATTATAAGGAAATTATAATTTTTTTTTTTTTTTAACAAATTATTTCAAAATATATTAATAATCTTTGCGGATTCTTATAATATTTCAATTACTAAACTAATAACAGTTCTCATTTTACGACTCGTTATTATATAAAATATTTTCAGTACTTTTACAGTTACTTTACTGTTAAACATTATACGTACGTTATTATTAGTACGTTATTCTGGTCAAATAATACATAATAATAAATCATACCTTAGAAAACGTGTTCTTAGCGTAATGCATGATAGAGTCATAATCGTAGGGTAAGCCCAACGAATTGACTTCTTCTTCGGTGAGTTTGTTAAAATTGTATTCTTGTCCTGATAACAGAAAAAAATGCAAATTAAAATAAAAAAATGCGATCCTATCAACCAAAAAAATTTTTAAATCAATTCGATTGAGTCAATACTACGATCGCGGTTAGGTACATTAATTTTTCTGAAAACTTTATAAATCAATGTTAATAGGAAATAGTATTGATTTCGTATTACATATTTATATGAATTTAATGGTGTATTCGAGGAACTTTTGAGAACTGTTCTTATTAGATCTATGTATAAAGTTATTGGAAAAAAAAAACATTTCGAAATTTCACTTTAAAAAATAACTTTATAACAATTATGTACTTGTCGGCGTTTAAAATCCGTTTAGAAACAATAAGACGCATCTCTCCTCATTGTTTTCCGACTTATTAATAATATTAAAAGTATTGTTTAAAATTGTCGTTTATTCGTTCCTTTTGTTTTTTTTTTTTATATGTAGTTGAAATTATTTTTGAAAATAATTACACACTCAGGAATTGCGATATAAGATGATATTGGTCCTCTTAGTATGTTGCGATTATAATCTAGGCTCGCAATTTAAGTGTTATTCAATGTCATTCTACAAAAAAAGGAATAATTTAGTATTTTATTAGTCGACGAATGGCATTAAGTCGTAGTTAGATGCAAGTTACTGCACCGTACTGAATTTAGGTTGTTCATTTGATCGTGAATTGAATTACGCCATTGTCATAATACGACAGATAGAATCTTCTGCAAAGCATTAAAAGCACTTGGATTTGTAATAGGCGTATCTTATATCAATAGGTGTTGATGGGTTTATGCTCCTTTATTGATATTCCTTCGAAGACATCAACGATACGGAGATATCTGAATCGTCTTTTACGCGTATTAACATTAAAATCTCTACGTTCTTTCTCATACCGGCCGTTGGTCGTGCCAAAGAGTAACATTAATCATATGTAATCAATCAATTTTTAAAATTTCATTAATTATTAATAATAATTGTTATTATATTACTGTTGTTTTAATTCTTTCATTTTCCTACTGCTATGAAATATTATTACGTCACGTTACTATATTATGTAAATTAATTTCATTTGACTATATAAAAAAAAAAAAACAAATGAGAGAACTCGAAATGATTTGTATACGCGTGTTCGAAAACGAAACAATACAATATAATTACAGCGAGTGGTTGTTACACTGCCGCTATATAGACTGCAAGGGTGGATGATCGCTTATAATAAGGCTATTACGCGGGAACACTTATAAGTTATAAATCATATTTGACCGGAGCCAACAACGGTTTGGTTAACGATATCGATGATTAATGGACGAATATTATTATATGAGCACGTACGTGTATATCCGCGGAGATCAAAATTCATCCACGATGACGGACGGATGATTTATCGGCTTCGGGGCGCGCAAAAATTCGCATTCTTAATTATCATTTATCACCAGTATTCGCCGTATGTAATATATTACGGTATGTATTACACAACGCTTTAAAGGCCGTGGAGTCGGTAATTCGACTCCAATATATTATTATATTAAACGGGACGTGTTCGTCGTGGTTAAGAAAAAAAAAATTTTTTTTATAAAAACGCGCTTTAACGTTTTACATTTCGTACGAAACCATATCGCGGTTTCACGGACGACGTGTGTTTTAGTTTTGTGAATAACACTTTTTTTCGTGTAGCACAAGTGCTCCGATTTTTACGCCTAGCACATTATCGTTGCCCCGGTAGCGAATTGCATTGTATCTATACTCCGTTCCAGATGAGAAGTGTTCGCGCACGGTGAGCGTGTGATTAACGATTCGGCGTATTTGTCGTTATTCTGTGGTTATATTCAGAGATGATTCAGGGGCTGTGAGAGGTGTTGTGGAAATGACTGAAGATTAAAACGAATGAATGAATAAAATTTCTTTAGCTCTGAAGAAGAGGTGGATAGATGGAATTGAACGTGATATGAAGATGACTGGTGTGGTAGATCGTGCTTTATGGAGATGATGTAGGACTAGGATGGCCGATCCCAAGTAGTTGGAAGTGTAAGACGAAACCAGCATTTTCACACTCGAGTATATTAAATCCTAAAGGTATATTTTTGTGGATTGTGTGTGTGTGTCAGATGATGCGATGACCGAGTACACGACGGCTGATCGCATCTACTCCGATCCGAAAGGAACGCGTGATTAGGTCGTTCGCGCGCAACTCATCGTCTCTTAGATTCTATAGAACAAAGAATAATTGACGCGTTTTTCGATTTTTCTCAGGAGTTTTTCTCGGCGTAAAGTAAAAAAATCTATATAAAAAAAATGTTTTATAACTAGTAAAACTTAAGCCTTACGCTCAATGTTTATGTATTACTGAAAGAAAAAAATGTTGGAACTCATTTTATAATGTTACAACGATTTTTAAACGGATATTTATTAACACGACGACACAACTGCGCGGTAGCGATTGTCTAATAGTATTTTTCGTTTGAAATCACTTTTAAACTGCTCTAATATAGTATCATATAAGTGTTCGTTAAACGCGAGACACTATTGTCGCGTAAAAAAAATTTATTTTGTAAACATTCGAATTTTCGTATAAACAATCTTTCAGCACGCCATAATTTTGAACGTTCAATGCGCGTGTAATATTACAGTAAACACAAAACAAATTGCGTTAAATGGAATGCGTTTCCAATAAAGTGCGAAAACGTGAAAAATAACGCTATACGCACGCGTTTTTTTTTTTGTCTATCCAAAGACAGTATGTATTACACTACACGCAGTTCCTCGAGTGTAACGAGTTCGAATTTATATTTATTTCAGTCATATCTATTTGAAAAATAATCGTTTTAAAACATATATAAATCTGTTATTAAGCTCACGTCTTTAAGAAGACGTTTAACACAGGCAAACGAAACCGTGCAACGGCCGAGAGAACGCTTCAGCATGTGTACTGCGAGAATACAGAAAAATATTCAAATAAATTGAAATTTTTGTTCACGAGGGAAACTACGGACTCCGAAAGCCACTATTACTATAACAGACACCACATTTTTACACAAAATAAATTACAATAATACAGACCTGTTTTTTTTTAATACCTTTAATTCTTAAGAAATTACAAGATTTAAAAAAAAAATGATGAAAATTGTATTTTTTTAATGCTTATAACTAAGGCTAGGGGCTTGTAGGAGTTTGCACGTTTCTTAATAATTATTCAAAACATAGCTTAGTGATATAGAAATTCGTTTCACAATATTAGGAGACTATAGACAATTTTTTTTTTGCATATTTTGCATATTTAGCTCTTTTTCAAGAGTTAGTGAAAGAGCATTCGATTAAATGAATGGACCGTATATTTTCCCATTCTGGTCGATAATTTCTATTTGAAATTATTATGAAACGCCGATGTTATTTTATCTTCACGCGGATTACACGAACTGGGATATTTTAATCAGTCGGTGTAAGTTTGTCTCGCGAAATTGTTTTTAAAATATCATTAAGTAGTATTGACAATATAAATTATTAATTTTTTCATTATTATTTATTAATTTCTCTATTATATAGGTACCTATAACAGATACTGTCATTTAAACGTTTTGGTTTTTAATGCATATTTTAGTGGATGTACATATTATTTTAAGGGCATAAATGCATGCATATTTAAAGGTTTTTTAGGGCGTTTAGGATTAAAGATATTTTTTAACAGACGGCTAAGTTAATTGGCTAATTCGTTTCGTGTACAAAAAAAGTTGGTGCCCGAATTGAGACCGTAGCCTTCAGAGTTCTTTCACGCGCGTGGAGCGCTTATTATTTCGACTAAAATCGCAGGAGCAGCGTCCTCGTAAAATTGGCAATATAAATGCTGAGGAAACACTAAATTATACACCACCTAAACGTTAAAATCCGCGGACGGAACAGAGAAATGCGACTGGTATATTATTAGGTCCACTCCACAGAAATTTAAATATTTACCAGTTATTTTATATAACACTGCGAATACATTTTTTTGCAATAATGCCAATTATGTATATGCGGTTTTATGTATATTCCGCTCGGTTCTCGTGGCCCTCTCTTGTCTCGCGTTATTTTTATATATTTTTAATAGTACGCGCCACGCGGTTTCGACCTGCGAATATTTTTATGCATTTACAGAACATTCGTTTAGCGTTATTAAAATGTGTAATTCGAAATTCGTAAAAATACACGGACATCGCGTTTAATTCGTTAAATATTAATATACGACTCCATACGGATGATTTTAATATTTTGTTTAAAAGAATTTTTCTTTTAAAAAACGGTAGTCATGAAAATTTTGCTATTCTGATACTCGCGTCGTATTCTAAATTTCAGACAATTTTCTGTTTCGTTTTTTTCCGTCAATAAACGCAATACGGGTATTTTTTTTCTTTTGTCTTGTTCAAAACAAAACAAGTCGGTTACGCGAAAAAATGCCAAACTAAAATATATATAATAAAAAAAAAAAAAACTGTTCTGGTGGTTTTTTTTTTTTTAATATATAAGAATTTTTATCTCCTCCGCGAGCTCACGCTTTCGGTGACACTTTTTTTTTTTGACGTTTTCGCGATAATAAATGGCGAAATTTTTTCTTTCTTTTTTTTTTGTTTGCGCCTAAACCGAGCACACGCCCTATGAGCGCGTATAATTTTCGTGCGAACGAATTTTTTGAAATATCCGTCGTCTGACCTTTGATTAAATATATAATATATTTAATATAATTAAATGTATAATATGTTTAATCAATGGTCTGCACACTACGTGCGAGAAAAATCATGTGCACGTGCTGCACGCTCGCTTTCTCGTCGCGGCGACTTACCGACTATGATGTGGTCTCTCACGATTTGCACGTGATTATCGCGATCCGGCCTGGTGTGTTCGTGCCAGAATCCGACCACGTGTCCGAGCTCGTGCACCACGATACCGAACTTGTCGCAGTTTTTCCCGATGGATATCGCCTGCGGACCGTTGCCGCGTTTGCCGACGAACGAACAACATCTGAAAAGTTCAACGGCGGAAACAAAAAATAGAAAATATTAATAATAATAAAAATAATTTTTTTTTTTAAATCCCGTCAATAAATCATCGCGAAAACGTACAGGAGCGTAGTTATTTGTACGGAATGTGCACTGCGAAAGGATCGGAAGGGACGACTACTACTCGCTCGGTATCATACGCGCACATTATTTATATTTCCATTTTTTTTTTTTCATTTTCAGTACTTGTATTGAGTAGTTATTTATTTCCGTATAAATATACGGTTATTTCAGTTGAACGAAAAAAGAAAAATCGGAAATAATATTTGCCTCCAAAATCCGCGAGTTAGTTATACACGAGTTGGTTAAACTGCAAATTAGTTTAATTACAATAAAAAGAAAGAACATTACACGCGTTAGAGATAATTAATACAATAGTATTAATACGTGACAAATAAACTCTTAGAAAAACGGAAATTATAGAAACGTTTGATATTAATAAAAAAAAAAAAAAACCGTAACTATAAAATGTATAGTAGATAAGAGATTTGATATTTTTAGCGCGAAATCGTGTGAAATTATTGACTAAACGATTTACTGAATTTCAGGACGATTCAAAATGGGATTAAATAAAATAAAAAATAAGTAGAGACGCGCGTATAGTAGTCGTCCGCGGTTCGAAGCGAATAATATTTATAGAATGCCATTTTAAAACCGTATTATTATTATGAATTTGATAACGACGATAAATCGATTGTGTTGAAGAAAATAATCCAGGTCAGCTCTTAAATACAAAAAAAAAAATCGATATTATTTTAATAGGAACAAAAAAAAATGCGTCGTTATTTATGCAAAATTTCTGCCGCCTTCCGTCCAAAACGTGTATTATTATTTTCGATACGCCCCGATTTCACGCCGAAATCGGTCGAATTATATTTTCAACAAAATGCAGTTTTCGCATGTAATACGGAGTGAATCACAGGAGAGTACAAACATAGTAAATTTTAACGCGTGTAATACGAGACGTTATTATTGTCTTACCCGCAGGGTCTTTCGGTGAACACGATGTAATTCGGGTGCTCGTCCGGATTACGTTCGACGAACTTGATGCACGTGAAATTCTCCCAGTGTCTCATGGCCTGTTTGAACAGAGCTTTGTGCGGACCGCCGAAACTACTGTCGATCTCGTAAGGTATTACCCCGAAATCCCATACCCTTTCTTTTCTAGCCGTGGCCGCTCTGCGTCTCCTCGAATGTACCGGATTCCTGTAAACGAACGCCGATATCGACGCATTAAACGACGTTAATAAACCGGTGGTCGGTGGTTC
This sequence comes from Slavum lentiscoides, assembly GCA_032441835.1. Lineage (NCBI taxonomy): Eukaryota > Metazoa > Arthropoda > Insecta > Hemiptera > Aphididae > Slavum > Slavum lentiscoides. The sequence continues at coordinate 2,925,122 of CM063713.1, forward strand.
CCCAAACTGCAGTCGATCAGGTATCGGTTTTTTTTTCTTTGCATTTTACCGTAAGTTTTTTGAATTTTAAAAGAGATTATATAGTAACTCGAATACTAAAACTCGAACAATTTCGCTTCGTACCCAAACCGAACGTACAGTCAGTGAAATTTTATTCCGCATCACACGCGATTCACTTTCAGTACGACATGGTCACAACCGGACGAAGAAGTGCGAATAAGTCTTCTATTAAGTATACCCGGCATTGATTCGTACTTTTTACCAAATTAATTTTTGCAATTGTATCCAATATTTACCCGGGAATAGGTTCGATTTTCCCCTCTATCGCGTCAGGACCGATTATTATACGTATTTCGCGTGGTGTTTATATTCTAGTCTCGAGAACTAGCGTAATATACACTGTAGAATGTGTGCATTATTTTCAGAGAAGTAAACATCTCGATATATACATCGTGTATGTAACTGGTTTGAATTCATCGCGAATAAACGAGAAATAACAATACTGTTTCGAAATCAGTGAGAAAAAAAAATTTATCTAAATTCGAGAAAATACGAGGGTACATAATAATAGCTGATCGTTATTTTTAATACGGACTCCGCATTTTGACGGCCAGTAGAAATTGTGCGATAACGTCAAGGATTTTATAACCGCGCGCCGAATACATCCGAGATAAAGGTTAGCTTCTTCGTCCCACTCGAATTGGATGTTGCCTTTGAGGTCTGAGAAGAAATCACGGGGTGCAAAGTCGGATGGACATGACTTCGAAGCTGTTTTCAGAGCGGAGGTGCCGGTCGACTGTGATGTACGCGGAGACGGACGGTTGTCGCGAGTCGTAACGGTCTCCGTCGATCCGCGGCTAACGCGACACACAATCCCGTCTCCTCGACGTCTTCAGCGTCTCGATGTACCGGGCAGAACATTTTCCGGATAACCTTTTCTTCGGATCGTTTTAATCTCGTCGACATATTATCAACGTTGGCACCGTTCCGACGCGAATCTTAACGAGTCAAGCCCGATTGTGTTATTAAATAATACCAATCTTTTGGCACCGATCGGCGCAAGTGTTTATCTCGTTACGATCGCGCATTGCGTATTCCGTACTCCTCTCGTACTGTCGAGTTTTCACAATATACAATACACTCGTCGTGTGTTCACCGGCTGTTATTAATAAAATATTCGCGCAATAATAATATGTAAGACGAGTCTCTATCTCTAGAGAGGGAAGGGAGCTGAGGATTCAGCGACAATTTACACGATTAATTATATTTACACAGGCAATGTCCTACGGTATTCGTTCAGCGTTTGGCGTTTAACAGCGTACTGAACACAACCACCCAATCAAACCTTATACAACTCTCGAGTCATACACACGCGAAACGGCCGTGTTTTCGGAACGCTTTCGTACGTATACGGTGAGACACATTTCACGGACTATAAATCCATATTTTCCCCCTACACTCTCTGCACTGCACACGTGCACGATTCACGCTCGCATTACTCCGAACAAACAGCGTGTCAAACGTTCTCCAGCCAATTAATCAAATCTAATAACACGGCGCGCCGATACGATATTATGTGTACGCTCGCGTAATGATGATGTCCTTCGCCCGTCCCATCGCGCTCCGAGAGCGCATATCGAATTTCCAGTAATCCGCACTCAGTGCAGACGTTCCCATCAATTTATTTTATTTTTTGTGGGAGTATACTACTACAAGCTGACTCGTACTGCTTGCTATTTTTTTCTTCTTGTGGTAAAAAAAAAAGAATCAGTTTATATAATGCGATGTAGAATTTAATTTTTTTTTTAATTTCTTTCGAAAATTATAAAATTTAATTATTTATAATAGTTAACAAAAAAAAAAAAATCGTTTTCGTTATTCATGGTCTTTATCTTCTCTATATTTTTAAGATCTTTATGTTTATTAATGATGACGTTGTAACGCGCAACGGTCTTTCTATACGGTGGAAAAAAATTGAGCAAAATTAAAATCAATATTTAATGTATTTTATTATCTTTCTTCGCGAATCGCTTGAGAGTATATATATATATCGTGTATGTATAACGTACATGTATAGGTCGTGCCGCACAGAGATTTAAAATATATTTTTTTTTTCTTTTTAAACTGTTCAAACTCTTTTCTGCGCTATAGTAAAAATGTTTTTAATTAAATTGTGTTTACGTATACAAAAAAAAATATATATATGAAAAATTGTATTGTTATTATTTTTAAAGCCGTTTTTTAAATATAGTTTTAGAAAAAAAGTTACGTAAATAAAACTTTTAATTAGGCTACGTCATCAATTTTTAAACAATACTCAAAGTTCGTTTTAATGCTTATATTTTCCAAATAAATATTAAGTAACTTCTGCCCTCTGGCATTTACCGCGGTTAGGTAATGAAAAATATTGATATATTCGTAAACTTAAATTTTTTTTTAGAAAATCGACGACTTATTTTAATAAATAAAAAAAACTCCAAACACCAAAGTTTTTTTTATTCGCATATAAATTCATAAAATTTCTTTTTTGGATTTTACGAAAACAATATTAAATTTTTTATTTTTAGTGCGAAAAAAATTTGTAAAACAGATTAACAAATAAGCTATGCGAACAACAAGCGATCACCAAACGTTTCTACGTCACCGCAGAGTAAATCCAAATCGTCCTCAAACAGAACATCCTTCCAAAATCTATTCAATTCATTCCAATAATTTCCTTAACGATCATCGTCACGCCTATATGTATATTAATAATTCTCTTCTTACCACGCGTCCTTAATCAATAATTTCCTTGTGTACTTACTTGAAAAAAAATTACTATGCGCGTGCGTACCACTGAATTAGTCAATTCTCGTTCTTAAAGTCTGCACTAAAGCCGGTAAAATTGTTACTATTCGCGGGCTGATTTTTCTTCCCATTCCGCCAAGGAATTACAATTTTTTTTTTAAAGTCTGTTTTAAAAATATCACGTATGCTCGCGAAAAGTACAAATTGTTACATTTATTTCCTATAACCACTGATATAATAAATGTGTGGTGATAAACGTGTTTAATATTCGTTTGCAATATCTTTTCTCGTTTGAAATGGAGTTTAAGAATTTTTTTCTTTATCGTTCATCACCACACGCTCGTGATGTGTGATATAATAATTACGCGAATTACGCAACACACATTATTATGTGCGCGCTTTTTTTTTTTATTAGGAGAGAACAATATATACGTACAATAATTTATATATTGAGAAAAACGAAACGCGATCTAACATATTTTACATCTAATATACTGTATTATATACGATGGCGACATTTATACGGACCGCGATTATACAATATTATTTTGTATTTGACTGAAGGACTTGACAGCCGAATCTCAAACGCTGTAATGGCCAGTCTTTGCATAACTGTACGTCTGTACTCGTATATGTAATATTTATAAAACCGTTTTTCATTTCATTTCATTTTTTTTTTTTTTGATTGTCCCGTTCCTGCGGTATTCCGTTACACGGTGTCACGTACACATAATAATAATAATAATAATAATAATAATAATATATATATATATATATTATATTATTGTCCAGTTGGCGCGGTTGCCCGTCTCGTACTGCATACGTATACTCGCCGGGTATTTCGTCGCCGATTGGATAACCGCTGGCTGCAGTCTACATCGGTTTTCGAAGTCGACCACGTATTATATTATATATTATTAAGAAATGTTTGCTTCTTAAATTATAAACGTAAAAAAATCCTCGTCCGTTTCATATGAGTATTGTTCATTCGATTATGCGACGAAAACCTTATTCCGTTGTTCCAGTCGTTGCAGCCAAATGTGTGCAGTAACGGGTTTTAAGATTTTTTTTTTTTAAATTCTTTCCGTTTTATACGTTGGCGGTGGCGAAAATGGTCTAAAACGAGCCCGTGGCTTTGACATTTTCTGGTAAACTCTAAATCTTTGTAAATCCTAAAAATATATACATATAGGTTTTTGCCTACATCTACCCAGTTGAACTAAGAGGAAGATGCGGTCTAAAAATGTGTATTTGCCCGCAATCCTGCAAACAGTATCACTCGCAATTGTAGGTACGTCTAATAAATCCGTTTTCAGCGAATATAATATTATGTACATGAACTGAATATGCGCTTTAAATCTGAAAAAAAGAACCTTATCGCGAGTGTAAACTCAAAAGAAAATTACATAAATACCTACGTACAGTGAGATATTGACGGGCAAGAGAGGTACGTTTCAAACCCCCTCGCCCCGCAGCAAGACCAAAAATCATTTAAAAATATTATTGTGAAATTGGAAAGACTTACTCGAGGAATTCTACGCCAGAAGTATATATATATATAGTTGACGTTTATTCATTTTTATTAAATAAAACGTCAATTTAAAATCGGTTAACGTTTTTTTTTTTTTTTTTGTAAAGGGGAAGACTTAATGGTTTAGCCGTGCTCACAATTGGCGGAAAGAAAAACGCAATAAAACCCGGAAGAATTGTACTCGCTAAACTCTCCAATAAAAATAAACGTTCGGAATTTTTATTATAGTTTTCTGTTTTCTAAAATAAATATATCGAAACAACCGAGTTCTATTACCGCGAGGCGAGTAATTTATTACTATTTGATTTATTATGTACGCAAATGTTTTATTTAATTTATTACGGGGGGAAAAAAATCGTTTGGCGTTTCTGTGTTTTATTTTAGACCTCCAGAGAAAATTTAAAAGTACGCCACTGCCTATTATAAACCCGAGGTGTCCGTGTTCGACTTTTTTCAATTTGATTCGGTGCAAATAATAAGTCGCGTTATAACGAAAAACCGGAGGATTCGATAACATAACATGTACTTGCCCCGCTGACAAAAAAAAAAAAAAATTCCATGTGCCGTACGTAACAGTGTAATGCCGAGACCGCATTGCAGTGGCGTATTTAGGGGGAAGATTGGGGAGATGCATCTCCCCTCGTTGACCATTAATTTCAACTTTCTTCTTTCTGTCATTTTCTTGTCTACATCAAACACTTCCAAAAAGCGTCTTAGTTGATTCGAATTCTAATTTTCCGGGCGGACTGTATGGACTGTAGCGATGTAAATACCGATAAAAATGTATGTCAAAGATTTGAAGAAAAACGTAATCGATGAACTACAGCAAAGAAAAACAGGAAAAAAAAATCGCATTTTATTTTGCGAATAATAATACGATATAAATTGATCGAAAACCAATATACAATAGTGTATAATAATAATCGTACAATATAATATACGAATAATTAATCACGTTTTCCATGGCGGCGAGTGAAAATTTGTTCGATAAATGAAAACGATTATTATACTGTTCGGCGCGTAGGTACCCGAGCTAATTTTCAAAATCCAATATCTCCCGCCTTGAATCTCAAACACTCCGCCGCCGTATTGTGTCCATTAAATCGTATATAATACGGTTATAATCATATTTTAATAATAATATAATAATAATAATAATCATATTTTATAAAATATTCTATAAAACCGAATTACTATTATATTATATGTAAGGGAAATTCTATTTGCGTTCGCGTGCGAGATAAATAAAATGCATTATAACCTACCCGGTCAGAGAATTTTCGATGCCGGTCTTATCCTGCGAACGATCGGCGTATCTCCTTTTATTCAGATGGTTCTTCCTCGTCCTATTGTTGTGCCTGTGCCTTATCTTGATCTGCGTTACGTCGAATGCCTTGCTCGTTCCCTGCACGATACCTTCCTCCTCGATTTGAAGCCCTTCGTTTATTTCTTTTTTATACTTTTCCACTTTTTCGGCGTACGCCCGTCGGTCTTTCTCGCTTTTGTCGTCACCGTACTCGACACCGGGCACGGCTATATCACCCATAAAGCTACCTGCGGATATAAAGAAAAAGACAAATTCAAACAACCTTGTTTCTCGTTTTTACAGAATACGTCATTTACTATAAGTCTTCCGACTCGAATGGATCGTAACGATTTTGTACGTATTCCGCGTGTAAAATAATAATTAATATTAAACCGTTTCAACTGGAACCTGAACGCTAAAATATCGTGTTTTCATTACCGTTGTTTCCACAGTTGACGATTTCCAGATTTCGTGTAATGTAAAATAAATTCGTGGGCATACCACGCGCACGTTTCCGAGCATTATATTACTGAAAAAAATGTCTCGTTCCGATCGAAAAACTACGAATGTGGCTATATATTTTAATTTCATCAAATCAAAATAAAGGAAGATTATTAATATTACGCATTTTGTCTCGTTCAATAATAGCTATTTTACACATTCTTTTCGTGATACGTTGCACGCGCAACGCAACTATAATTTCTCAAATAGAACTTCTTCGTTTTTTTTTCTTTTCCTTAACGTATTTTTACAACGGAATCGATTGTCTTAATAAACGTTTTTGTTGTTCGAAAGACAACAAATTAACGTATATAATATTACGAACAACAATTAACGTGAACTATCATTTTTAATAAGCAATTTTAAAAGCATTAAAATACGAATAACCGAAAGAATAATTTAGCGCGCGGTGAATATATCCGCGAGATCTTATAAAAAAACACACTTTTCTGATAAACAAAAACATGGCGTAACATTTTTTTTTTTTTTGGTCGTTGTCTCATACATATGTATACAGTAGAGTCTCAGTTATTTAACCACATCTAACTGATCATACGATGTGGCTACACACGATCATTTTTTAGGCGATTTCCTCCACTGGGCGATCGTATAATGAAATTTACCGCGTACGTTTAATATTGCAGATCATCACACGTGTCATATTTGCGTACTAGAACTCTCGAATAGTGACGACATTACAAAGCGCGTATTTATATTTTTTATATTTATTTTATTTTAGAATAATCGGCACTATACCATAGCGATAAAGAATTTGATAATTCGATTTAATTGAATTTTTGTTTGCATAATATAGCGTATTAAACGGAATAAACACCGCATTAAAAGTGATGCTATAGACCAGCAGCTGCGAATTCCTCCGTGTAAAAGACGCGTTATAGTGAACCTTGGCTATTTATATATCGATAGAAAATGTCGTTAATTTACTAGTTTTTGCGGGCCGTTCGCCAGTGGCGGTTATACACGATGTTCAAAATGAAGCCAACCCCCTTTGCCAATGAAATATCCACCGGGACGTAATTCAGATGTAGAAAAAGGAAGAACAACGTGCATGAAACGTAAACGAAATAACAATAAAACGGGAAAAGAAAGCAGTCACCGGATAGCGCTACGACACAACATAAAGGGCGTGGCAGAAAAGCGCATATAAATAGCGGTCAGTCTCGAACACCACACACACAGCAGTCAAACGCGAACTACGTCGTTCACGCATGACCGCCGTGACTACACTGAGCGGTCCGATGGTTTCCGACCGCTATTTATAAGCGCCTTTCTGCCACGCCCTCTATGTCGTGACGTAACGCTATCTGGTGACTACTTTCTTTTCCCGTTTTATTACGGTCGGATAACGCGCCATGTCGGTATATGCGGGTGTTTTTAGTTTAACGCTGACCGAGCGACCGATCGTACGCGCGCATACAAATCTTTATTATTTATTTTTATTATAATTATTATTATTAATAATAATATTGTTTCGCGTATTTCAATGAAAATATAAAATGAACGTAAGTATTCATCATTCCTCGTTGTACGTTTACTCGTTTATTGTACACGTTTACTATTTATTTAAAGTCTACTCGTTTATACACTGTACTGTAGTACGATCGACCGAGTTTGTCGTCAACTAAGCACTAAACCGTCGGTCGAGCACTAATTCCAGCCTTATACGAGATGTTCAAAGGACGGGGGTGAAAATGGAGCATAACCGTAACATAATTGGACCAACTCACATGACACAAATCGGTGCTGTTAGATCAGAGATATACTAAATTTAAAAATATCGAATCCCGTGGGGGAGAGCGATCCCTCTATCGCCCCCCACCACCCTTATAACCGCCACTGCCTACGACCTTATTCGGACCATTAAGAATAGTTAAAAAAAAAAAAAAAAAAAAAGTAGCCAAATCGTTCCGGCCGTTCTCGAGTGATGCAGTCACCAACGGAACAGAATTTCATTTTTATTGAATATTCGTAATCACCGATATTTCGTTAAGCCGCGCGCTTGAGCGTGTATAAAAAACGCCCCCCAAAAAAAACACCCCTTTGTTCGAAACACGTCCCCGTATGCGCACAAGGTTTTTTGTACGAATTAAAATACCGATTTCTATAAAATCATACATATATATTTTACGCGTTTAAGTTTCACCGCGCGTCGTCGTCGTCGTCGTCCACACGTACGTAATAATACGTATTGTAATGGAAAATGTTTTAAAATTCCCGCGATCGCGCGCACATTATATTCGACAAAGCGGACGAGGAATTCCGCTAAAATATGTTTTATTAAACGAACGGCGGGCCGCTTTATATACACTGTACAAAAACGTTTTTAATCTAACGTTAATATAATAGGTACGTGTATACGCGTTCGATGTGGCGCGCGCGCTCAATTTAAACGCTATTAAAATTAAAATATATAACGCCTCGAGGAATTATTCGATCGTCGTCATCACGTCTATATTATAAAATAATTCGTATCTAATATATAAGAAAATATATATATATATATTATTACGGACGCCTATTTCTTCTCTTTCCTCGTGAAGAACAACGCGGTATGACGCGGACTAGTTATTTATTTATATTTATTCTCGAAATTCGTTTGTTGTATATATATTTCTTATTTTTTCTACTAAGACATATTTACATCCGCGAATCATAATTTATAACTTCCATAATTCGACCCGATACGCACAACACAATATTATATACCGTATATATATATATATATATATATATATAGGGGAAAAAAAACGTAACCGCCTTTTTAAAACCGCTTTTCTGTGTCCGCACACACGCTATACGGATACACACATCTCGCAGGAACGTGCCGTTTTACTTAACGCTCGGATTACAAGAATATCACAACGTTTAATTTATGTGCACAGATAAACGCGCATCGTACGACTTTATACAAATTTTTTAATAGCACAATCCTGCATAGTATAATATTCGTCGGGGACTCGCGACAATATATAATATTCGAGAAAAGAAATACATTTGCGTAACAATATTATGTCTATACACGCGTAAGTATAGCAGTCCGATCGACTCTATAATATACGTACACTTACAAGCCTTACACAACTCGTGCGTATCACGAATACGTTAAACAACACGGATTAGGCATTTATTTTTATTCTATTTTACATACGTATGACGTGCGCGTTAAACGGGTTTGTGTTAGAAACACGTTTTTTTTTTTTTTGACCTCATCGCCGTTATTTCGTCGAATAATTGTATTTTAAATTTTAAGACAAGTGAATTTCCAAAACGATTTGAAAACACTCTCATAACACGCTCGCAGTGTATAACAATCGAATAAAACGGTATTTAAATACGTATGGTTTTTTTTTTCTCGAAATACGCGGCTTATCCTACACACTTTTTCTCCCTGCAGTTTTATTCTAGAATACTCTTTGTAAAATATAAAAAAAAAATCCAATAAATCGTCCGATAACAACGATTTAAATAAATGAGAGAGGAACAATGACCGTTTTAAACACACAGTTATATAATATAATTAATATAATATCGATGGTTACGGTGTACTTTATACTATACGCACTTCCGAGTGAAATATTAATTTAATAAAATATTATTTCTATTTTTAAAAAGAATAACGGAAGTGTGGTGGAAAAAAATTGGTTCCAATTGTAGTCGGACAGTATGTTTTAGTAAAAGTAACACGTGGACCGTTGCGCAGACGTGCGAAATATAATTGGAAGAGTTTTAGGTTTGAAATGTTTAATTAGTACACCGTACGGAATTATAAATTCATATGGTTCAGCAGAAATAGTTTACGAATGACTGACGCAGGATTTCGAGATAAAGTATGTAATAAAACGAACAAAAAAAAGTCCCCTGACATTACGACAGACAGCAATCAAACATACGAAATTTAGAGGGCAGGGCTGTGAAAAACGTTCTTGTAAATCATCGCGGTGCCGGGCGAACAGATGTGTCGGATGTCGAACAAAAAAAAAAAAAAAATTGTCCTTTAAAAACTCGAGACGTCGTGAGAAAACGACTTGTAAAAATAAATAAAATATTGTCTAATAGTACGTAATAAAATAAATAATTATGAATATCGTAACGTGGACTACATAATTTTGTCTAAAGCGTCCCAACTGCCGGTAGTGAGCGAAAAGGGATTAGAATACGGCAGACTGTTTGCACAGGGGCGAGGGGGGAATGAATAATTTCAAATGGGTTACCCGCGGGTTTTTTTTTTTTTTTTATAATTCCTCGAATGGCTTACTTATTCACGAGGAACGATTTTGATTTCGCAATATATTTCATTTCTTTTTTATCAGTATTATTATTTATATTATTTTTTGTAGACAAACTATTTGTCATCTCCTTATTTGGAAGTAGAAAACCGAGTGAATGTAAAAAAAAAAAAAATGTTCGAAAAATTTTTGAAATAAGTATTCAAAATCATATTTTTTACCAGACTGTATACACAAGAGTTTACCACATTATGTCTATCTACAGATTAGACTTATGATCATCATAAAGATAACGTTATTATTATTAGCTGTACAGTCACTTCCTTTCGTAATCGCTATACACACGTGTGTACGGATCAAGTATAATTATAAACGACCGGTAGACACGTGTTAATAAACGGTTGTATTATATAAGTGCTCGATTTTTCTTATTCGTTATAAAAACGAGATTTTAAAAATCTGACAAACGAGCACCGCATCGTTTAAACATAATATCCAACACATATCGTTACCTCAAAACCATTACAGTACCTATATTATGTATTATATTATTTTATAGAGTGTAATCGGCGATCATTGAAAAAAAATGTCGATTCGCGCGAAATAAAACGTATTTTCAACTGTTCATTATATTCATTATATACTCTTCGAAACAATACTGGATTCTATATCGATTATAACTTAACGCGATAGAACGCCATTTTGTTATTTGACTCGTTCGCTAATATGCTGAAGAATAGAATCGAAGTGGACAGTGCGCTTATATAAATCTGGTAAAAATTGATATTATGAGAACCGCGTCGTCAAGCCCGTGTGTTTTTCACGCGAATTTCGGCAAAACGAATGATTCAAAAACGATTGCTAATTCGAAATACGAAAATTAAAAGCGGCGTTGTTTAAGAAATGGGCCGCGCCGAGCGTTGTGGATGTGAATTATTCGGTTAAAGATTTATTAGAGTTTTGTCTCGTTTATACTATAAATTCGAAAACAATGCGATAAATCCATTGCATTCGATTCCGCGTGGAGCTTCGGTGTGTATATTATTTATTTCCCCATTATTATGTAATATAAAGTAATATTTCGAGTCCCTATATAAGTAGGTAGGACTGTCCGTTTCAAAATCACGAAGAAACAATCGATTCCGACGAAATCGCGTTTTTACCGTATTTTATTGAAAGTTTTTTTGGGGGAAGGGCGCTTTTCGGAAAAATCAAAAAAAAAATCACCACTTTAAAATATCGACTATTGACACGCGATTCGCTACCGGGAACAACGCTATAACCGTAAAGATCGATTCCGGTAAGATTTTTTCGGTACAAACATGAGAAAAAAAACCAAATATTATAGTAAAACCAATACGATTCCTCCTCGCTCCGCTCAAAATCTTATATCATAAACTCCGTATAAATTATATGTTTTTATTTCGATTATTATTGGCCGCGTTTGCGGCGCTGTAGAAAATGCGGTGAGTGTACCGGGCGCATACGTATTACCGTTGTTGAAACGTGAAAACACGTATTTAAAAAAAATACAAAAATAGAAAATGGTGCGGTTTACACGGTACGACGGTTCTCGCGCGGAGAACGGTATAATATTATCCGCGTTTTGCGCATATCGCGCGCGTGTTAATAACAATATTATAATGACGTTTATGAGCGCCGTTCGAAAAGGAGGTGAGGACGGAAAAGTACACAAGTGATAAAGTTCGTGTCGAGAAAATAATAATAATAATTCGTATTATTCGCGTTCGAGACATTACGTCTCGCGTAATTTTCGCGCGAAATATTTCGACTTTCGCGTTTAATCGCGTATCGCGCGAAACTTATTTCGCTGTTATATTATATTATCGTGACCGAAATTAAATTTATATTTAAATACGAGGCGGCGCTCGAAAGCAGCATTTTCCGGACCCCGGCGCGTGTTAAGAAGTCGAGGCGCTGCAAGAGACACCAGCTCGAGGCGATGGCCGGAATAATTTCGGGCTGTGCGTGTAAATATTACTTGGAATATTCCATGTGTATTCATTTGCATCGAATTCGAAGGAGAGAGTTCGACCCGAAAAGAGTTCGGAATATATACCCGGCGGGCATCATTCGGCCTGCAGTATAGGGACCGGCGGCGGAGGTATAAATTATTATTATTATTATTAGTCGCGCGCGAACAACGCTCTGAAACGGTAATTGATTTCCATACGATTATTTGCGTAATTCACAACAGTCGACTGCAAGCGTATAGAGTTTTTATTGAAAAACATAAAAAAAAATTTTTTTTTTGTAGATTCTGAGCGAGGAAAATATATATTGGTTTTAAAATTACGTTTTTTTTTCAGTGTACTGTAATTTTTTGACCCGTTTTCCGGTAGCGGATCTCGCCGGGGTGGTGGCAAGCATTAAGGAGGGGTAAGTTTTTCGATTTTTATCAATATAGTTTTTAAACGCGCGGCACAAAAAAAAACTATACGCGAAAAATTGTGTTTAAAACGGTAAAAGACGCGATTCCGTCGAAATCGTCTATTTCTCCAGAATTTCGAAAATAATCATCCTAAGATATGGAAACTCACACCGAATATCGCACTATGTTTTTAAAAAAATTTTTTTAATTTCTACCGATTTTTGGCTATTTGTAGCAATTATTTAAGTTATAAAAGCGGTAATTTTCGATTCTAAGGTGGCCGATATTTTTCTTGGCAATCCTGAGTCACAATTCTTTTTTTAATTTTTTACCACTTTAAATTTTACGACAAATCTGTATTATACACTGCGTTGAAAATCGCGTTTTATGGATTTATCGCGTTGTTTTAAAATTTACGGTAAAATTCTAAAACTTGAAGTAACATTCACTCAAGCGACATCCACAACACCCGAGGCTGGCTACCTTTTTTTTTTTTACACTTTATAACTTTAATATCAATCTACACGTTTTTTTTCTCTCTATAAAATCAGAAAAGAACTTTTCATTCGAATTTTTGCCTAGTTCGATAGAAATATTATTTCGCGTCATAAATTAAAATAGAAATTATTATCCGGAAAACACATACGAGTACAACGCGCGTGGTAAAAATTTCAGACGTTTCGCGGGCATTATCAATTTTATGAAAAATCCGCGGCGTGTCGACAATTTTAACAGGAGTCTTTTTTTTTAACGAAAACTATGTATACCGAGAGAAAAAAAAACGTGTCAAATAATTTGCTAACAAAAAGCCGAGCTCCGAGATAATTAAATGTAAATATTTTACATATTTTTAGCTTGCTATTTACGTATATATACAGTGAATATTTCGATGTTTTCGAGAGCTTATAAAAAAATGAGAAAAAAATACAAATAAACACATTTTTTTCAGTGCTATCAGTTTCGATCCCCTAGCGGTGATCGACGGAAAATCACTAGATCGATTATTCGATCAATACAAATCGCAGTTAACGGAGCAGTAACAAAGTTGCGCACTATAAAAGTGTAAAAAAAAAAATTGTACGTTTACCCGATAGTCTATTAACAATAACACACAGACACGGACTGCGTAAACTAATGTGAACTAAACGTAAACTAATGCAGTTTTACACAGTCCAAGTGTAAAATCTACGAGGAAATATGTTGATAAAAACATTTCGTTCCCTCCCGAATGCAATAATTTATCATTCCCATTCTTTTCTTTAATTTTACAAAATTGTTGGATTATTAAACGCAGCCGAAATTTAATCACAATTAAATGTAAGTGTACAAGAGTAGAATTATCCAGCTCGTGTAATAATAATATATAACACGGAGAATATTAAAAAAAAAAAATCATTTCTCTTAAATATTCTACCGTTACTTAAAAACTTAATAATTTACATAAAAAAAAATAATAATAATAATTTGCCAAAGCACTATATTAATTAATAGACTGTATCTGAATAGCGCGCGCGAATCTTTCGTTTATAAAAGTTCATAGCGTGGAACGCTCACAGTTATGTGTGTATAAAAATGTGTATGTATCTCTGCGAATATCTCCGTATTCTGTAAATTTCCATCACCGTTGCTGTCTGAATTTTCTAATTCGTCTACACATAAGACACAGTATTTATAATCCACGATGTTACACGCCTAACTAAAATTTTTTTTCTCTACAAATTTAATTGCCGCGCGTTTCACTCTTCGCGTCCAAATATTTTCCAGCTATTAGAATTTTTTTTTTTTTAAATGCGCAAACTGATGTGCGGATATACTTACACCTAAACACGTAAACAATGAGAAACGAGTGCGGAACGTCTTTTTTTTTTTAATAATATAATATAAGTAGCCAAGCCTCCCTCCATAGATCTCCGATTATTTTTGCAGTCCCTAAAATGTACTCTGCTGCTTGTCAATGACGCGTGATTTGAATTTGGCCCTCTAGGTCAGTGGTGGCCAAACTACGGCCCGCCATCATTTATTATCTGGCCCGCGAAAGTATTCTACATTACAGCAATTATATTTGCGTGCATATAATATACTTTAAATTTACGTTTAAAGAAAGAAAAAAATTGAAAAATTTAAAAATACAGTACACATTTTTCATATTTAAAATAACGTATTAAAATTAAAATAAACATTTCCTAGTTTCTTATTGTTTATCGTCATTTACGTCATCGCTTATCAAATTTCAGGCCCGGCAAAACAATTTTTTTTTTAATTATGGCCCGCGGTAAAAAAACGTTTGGCCACCACTGCTCTAGGTCGTGGAAGCGGATCAATAAAAACGATAAATTGTGCGTAGCGCAAAACGCGTTCATCAAAGCAAAAAGTGCAGCTCTGAGCGTACGACGCGAGCGACGGTGCAAAGAGTCGAGACGGATGATTAAAACGAGATACGCGGAATAAAATTAACATTGGACGCACACTACGGGGCAACAATATAAACAATTCGTTTTGAATACAACGCAGGGGAAAATAAACGGTAAAAGTGTGTAAGAGAACGACCGGGAGATAAACGCCCATACAATAATATAGGAGTTTTAAAAAAAGAAAATAACCCGTCTACAAAGTTACGAAAAGATTAGCGGAATACTGAAAATGGAGAAGATCGGTTGCAGCGATAAAGCGAAGCCTTTGTGCGAGAAAAGAAAAAAAGCCGACCGACCGAAACGTACAAGCGGATTGAATGTATAAATAATTACAGTTTATGCGCGTAAACGATAATAACGTCGTCGCGGATATTCAAATTTTCGCGAGCAAAATAAAAAATCCGCTCTAACGATAAATTGCCGCCGCGAACCAATAACGAATAAACACACAGTTATACATCATACGTATCGAGCGCTTATTATTTATACACTCACGTGTGTTCATAAATAATAATAATAATAATAATATGTGTATATATATATATATAACGTATGTATGACTAATGACTTATGCGTTCTTCGTGCAAAATATGCATATTATATTACTATATATAGATACGTACAAAGACAATAACCGGTTCCCCCCGTGACGTGAGTATCCGATTTATTTGGTCCATTTGAACATATATATAATATTATATACATACTTACTGCAGTAATTTCCGGGATTAAAATCTGTATACCGAGAGAGCGCGGAGAATAAAGAAAACACATAATAACTTATATATATTCAGAACGCGATTTATTGCTACACGCGTATATATTAAGAAATGTGTTCAAACAATTCCAGTTGAATATTTATATCCACCTAATCTAAATAAATACATATTGTAGAGGACGCAAAAAAAAAAAAACAACTAACCGGCAAACGCAATAACTCTGCAGGTTCCACGCGATATTATATCTCCTTTTTTTTTTTTAAACGAAAAATATGATTTTTTTTAAATTATATACAAATCAAAACAGCCGTTTCGCGGAGTTAAATTTAAAAAATTTTAAAATTCCGCGGTAACGATTTTTCTTAATATTCGGTCATTTATTTTCTGCGGTTTTTCAAAGTTTATCAACGTGTGAATATAAACACCGAACGTATTACACTGCCATAACTATAATAGTATACTATTATACGTACTACTGAAAATACCTACACTATTCTTATATACGTTCATTCTACGAACTTCGAGAAAACCGTTAAAAATAATATTAATCGTTTTTCTCTTAAATTCAACATCACAAATTTACTACTACGAATTTTATATTAAAATAAAAAATTAATAAACGTGTATTCTTACGGGGGAACAAAATTTAAATCTGTAAATAAACTGTAGCGCAAATATGTAGAAATCTTTTTTTTTTTTTTAATAATAATATGAAATATTGCCTACGGAACAAAAGTTATATTGGCATTTGCCGGCGATTAATCTCGATACGCCCCGTATATTAAACACGGAAATTAAAATGCAATACCGTGAACGGATCAAACTTTGAAATTTATCAGACCGTAAATATAATGTACTTATCACCAATAATTTCAATAATATTTACTACGACGAGCAATTAAAATCGAAAAGAGAACAACGGTTGTTATCATACGCTTATATTATTATATGCCTATATAATGTGTAGTAAATTCAAAAATAACTTCGAGAGACCCGTAATATTATGTAATAAAAAAAAAAATTCATCGAATAAAAAATAAAAGCGATTATATTATAAATATGATTATATAAAAGAGCCGTATATATAAATATAACGGATTAGAAAATTATAATAATGTTGATAAGATATATTTAAAAAATTGTATTGACTATAATATATACGTATATTATATAGGAGAAAATAGTCGACGAACATATGAACATAATATGTATGTATATCATATATACTACTACTCGTATATATATATATAGCTGCAAAATATTCGTTAGAAAAATTCTTCTGTAATTTCCAAAACATTTCTTTAGAATATTGAAATCGGATCTCTTAACATAAGTAGTATATATACTATCATTGTTCAATTATTAGTTAAATCGATTAAATAATTTTTAAAAAAAAATTAGTTAAATTCTAATTGTAGAACGAAAAAAAAATTCGGATAAAAATAAAATGATAAATCATTCAAACGCGTAATTAAATATTACGTATAAATGGGTGTATCGAAACGCGTTGACTTTGTGTTTAAATTTAACACAAAGAAACGCGGAAAAAAAAAATTAAAAATATTAAACGAATTGCGAGTTTATAATCGTAAAACGTTTCTCTGCGTTTTTTCTATTGCAAAAAAAAAAAAAAAACGTAATAATTCGAACAAAATATAAATATTACAAATTCGAAATACAAATTTTATTTTGTAAATTAAAGACAAAAAAAAATAAAATCTTAAGTATTCATATAATGACGCGTATATTTAAAACATAAATCGTTTTCACGTGTATATAGAAATGTGTATACTAATTGATAATGAACGGAAATCAATAACGATTACTGTTCAATATTGACATAACCCGCACTGTTGTATTAAAAAAAAAAAAAATTAGCAATCCGATAATTTTTTTTTTTTAACGCGCTTTTATAATAATTTAACTGTCCATAAAAATATCGATCACAATAAACAGACAGACTACGCGCATAGGTATTCAAACTCTTTTAGAAAACGATATGATACGTTAGAACTTTACGGCGAGGTGATAAAATAGCAGCATTATTGAAATCACGAATATAATAAAAACGAGAACAAACTATGAATTTAATACTCGTAATTCGTGGGAAAAAAAAATATTTTTATATAATAATAATAATAATAATAATGATATTAAACAAAGCCGACGAGTGTTACAAAATCAAAAAGTATACAGAGTTATTGGATAATATTAAATATTTTGTTTGTTTACTGCGCCGCCGGTTTCGAGCAAAAGTCATCGGCAGGTACAAAGTGAAAAAGAAAATACAATAAACCGTAATCGAATTAGGTTCGTAATATATGTATACGATTAAATAAATGTATGTTACACCTACGTGTATTACAACAATATAGTGTGTTTTTGTGTACAATTTTCGCGTTATCAAATGAATAATAAAAACAATGCGGCGGCGGTATTATACGTTGATTTCATAAATATTATTTAAGAGGACGTTACACTCCTTATTGTACGATTTTCATCGAAATAATCGTTTCGCTCGGGAAAAAAATGTGAAGACTTCCAACGTATTATACACTTTAAACGCGAAAATTTTTACACGAAATCAATAAATACCTTTAATTCTTAAAAAGTTATAAACCTTTTTTGAAAACGCAATTTTTAACATTTTTTTTCCTCTTTCTAAATCTCATAACTTCTAAAAAGTATTTGTAAAAAAAAAAAAAAACAGCTCCGTTATTGCGTATAGGTAATATTGTAATTTATTTTGTCCGTACAATTTCGATAATACAACTGCGGCCTTCGGGGTTCCTTCTCCCGTGAAACGGCTTTATCGTAAACATTTCAATTTGAACTGTTTCTGCGCGTTCTCTCGGACGTCGTTGTGTTGCTCTCCTCGTTGTCCTCTTAACGATCAAATTTGAACAGTAATACTTGCGCGTTTTCATACGTTATAATTTTACTCTTATTTCGTTTTAAACACGAGTCATTTATACGTTACACTAAAATGAATCTTCAATACATGTTTTGCAAATATATATTATATATTATAAGGTCATATAATAAATTGGTAATTACTGTAACACAACTCGTACAAATAACAGCCTCGATATTATATGCTACTCGCGTAAAACTGTTTTTAATTACTACGTTTTAGATGCAACCTATATAAAACAATATATTTTATTACAAACACGTGGTTGTTTTTGTTTCCGACGAAAAAGATATGTATTTATAAAAATATATAATTCTCGAGTGTATATACACGAGTATATGACTCGAAAAGAAACTAATTATACGTTCTTATGTAATACACCTATTTTATGATTTGAAAAAATACTTTGTCAAAATCGTTTTATTAATATTTAAACGTTTATTACGTTCCTATAATATATTTAAATATTTCTCGGTATATTTTTTCTAAAATATACTCGTCTATAATATAATATACTCAAATTCCCCTCGAAAAAAAGAAAATACGGGACTGACAAAGAAAATATATAATTCTACGTGCAAGAATTACGTAACTACGAAGGTCTGCATAATATACCAAAATTATATATTTTATTGAAACTTGTTTTTTTTTTTTTAAGAATACGACAGCGTATTATAAGGACCTGCGTACATAATGTCAACGTCCGCGAACATGGAGTATACATCAGGAGATTGATTTATAATGTACAAAAAAAAAATTATATATATATATATGGACAACGGACATCTCAACGAAAGCGTGAAACATATACACATTTAAGTGACCATATAAGTCGAACATTTTTCCTTAATATATATATATACATATGTTTATGTAATGTTCGTGTTTTAAAAAGTTCTAACCAGTTAAATAATTTTGATGGTGAAAAATTCCGTTTTTTTTTTATTATTCAATCAAAACGAACGTGATTATTATTATTATTATTTCGACTAGAACGGAACTGTATTCCAAACGTTTATAGATAATTTTAAAACATAACGTGCGCTGATTTCACCGACTATTGTTAAATACACTCTAACACCGTGTCAGTTAACAATTTGTTTAACATCCGGTCAAATTATTTAAGTTTCGCCATTACATTATTATTATTGCTGAATTCTATTTTGTTAAGTAACAAAATGTTAGTCGGGTTACCAAAACGGTTACCTTGATTCTAACGTTCTCGTTGGTTATTACGAAATGTGATAACTGGTATAAGTGATAATATAATATTAAAAACAGGCGATTATGACCAAATTTACTATAGTGGGTCTATGACATTTTAACAAGCAGATTTCGGCTGATGTTAACAACGTGTCGAAATTAACGAATCTCGGTGAAACCTAATTTTCACTAACTAACTAATTGTTAAATACAACCAACAAATATGTTGAATCGTTAACAAATGTTGGTGAAACCGGACCATTGTGTTAATTATATCACCGTGTCAGACGTGAATTTTCAAATATTAATTATTTCGTATTTAAAAAAAAGCCTGACGATGCTCTATAAAAAAAAAATTTTTAAAAGACAAATTAATTGATTCGTTTCGTTTTTCTTTTCGTCGCGATTCAGAGACATTTCGAATTTCAAAACCATTTCAATATTTTCAAATATGTTTAATATATATATATATTATATTATAATCGACGTTCTCGCGCGCGCGCGTGAGTTTGACAATAATAATAATTATTTCGTTCAGTCTCGATCTGTGCGACACATAATATTCGACACTATATCGACACACACACACACACACAAATATATGACGAATAATATCTAATCGTTATAACAATCCGAAATAAAATTGAATGAAACATCGAAGTGCATATTATACAAAAGCCCACCGCCGGCCATCTGCACACACTATATAAGAGTTCAACGACTCGGATTCGTATCTGTATATTCTTCGTAAAAATAATATGACTATATAAAGTCCGGCGGCTGCAAATAGTCAATTACTATTATCCAAACGAGAAAGAATGTCGTTCGACATTTTTTTTTTTTTTTGAAACCGTATAACTCATGTTTACTAAAGGAATTCAGACATTTTTTTTTTTTTTTTAAAGGACACAAATACGCGTACAAACGCCAAAAACTCGCGCACATTCTTGTATAGAGAACGGGGTACCGAGCGCTGCAGGTTAGATTCGATCGAACCCGAAGAAATTCTTTAGGTTAGGTCAGGTTATGCCGCCCGGATGGTAGCAATATACGTATACCGATCAGGTAGTCCTTCTCCGGTGCGACGACGAAAAGAGAAAGAGCAAAAAAAAAAAAAAAAGATTAGGTTAAGTTTTAGGAAAGCCGTTTAGCCAACGCGTTTCAGAAAAAAACGCGTGAAATCGACGAACACGAGCTGCACGAAATGACGAGCCCTCTGGGAAATGGGATATATTTTCTAGTTTCTACTCGTTTGTATATATATATATATATAAATAAGTTTTTTTTTTTTCTAACGTCGTTCAACTCACCGGCTTTGCAAGGGTCTAAATCGACATCGTTAGACGTCTTCTTCGAGTAACTCGAGCACAGCAGTTCGTCCGCGGTGAACTTGGAACAATCGGCCGGAAACCATAATTCCGCCAAGACGTGGACCAACAAAACGAATCGTCCTGCTCTAGTCTTCATGACTGTATAGACCCTTCTGGGCCCGCCGAGCGTCTCCCTACACTCGTGTGTAAGTATATATGCGCAGTGATCTGTTTAAAGCTCAACACCGTTTCGCTCCAATAATCGTTATCCGCATGTTATCCTATAGAAAAAAAAAAAACATATATATTACACACACCGTCGGTCGTATCGTGGTCAGGACAGTTATTTTACACGTTTCTTTTTTTTTTTAATCGGTCAACGACGCAGAAGATAACGGAGCTGATTTATACGAAAACGCTTTACGCGTATACTAATTTCGCACATTTTTTGTATTTGAGGGGGGTTTGCGTTTTAAGGATTTCCAACGTTTTATAATATTAACGTAAAGTACTTTTTTTTTTGCAATAATAAAAGAAAAAAACAATTTGGAATAACTATCTCAATGCGAGTTAACGTAACATATATTATTATAAAATCGTCAATTTTGTATTAACCTCTCGATTTCACTGTATATACCCTTCGCACAAACGGATCGTCGTAAGTGCGTAGTTGTTCGATTTTCCGTTATATTATAAAACGTTATGATAAGAAATTGTTCTCAAAAAAAAATACCTTATTTTCAGGACACATATTTACGTGTTTTGTCCACCCCCTACGTGCAGTTATTGTACGCGCGTCCGGGGGCGGTTAGGAGAACGAAAATATTTTTTTCAATAACGTCGCGTGATTATCGTCAGACACGCTGCACGTGCGTTAATATGTATAATTTTATTACTATTATTTATTTTATCAAGACGATAATACGAAATACCGCTAATTCGGCCTCGTTCCGTTCCTCCTAATAACGCGTGTGCCATCGCAAAGTCCACGGACGAAATCGGATATCATCATATACGCGCCGAGAGAAAAACCGAAATCAAAAACTATAATTCAGTCGAAAATTCTATTATAACGCTTCGGTTCAGTAACAATAATAATTAATCGAACGACGACTGCGCAATCGGACGCACATTAATTTTACGTAAGTACCACCCGTCGTCATTTTTTTCCCTCCCGTCCTGTAATTAAAAAAAAAAAAAAAAAGGTCGCACTTATCTGAATAATTCTCCTCTCTTATCTCGACGAATACGATATACGCGATAAGAGCAAAATGAAAATACTACGTAGGTAAATAATAATAATAATTCAAAACGCGTTTTTCACAGATTTTAGACGAAATAAAAAAAAAAAAATTATAATCGACTAGTATATTATATAGGTAGGTACTCACCGTGTGTTTCGATCGTTTAGAAATATTGTCGACCGGCAATTGCGCGTTCTCGAAACGCCCGTGCCCGTGCCAACAGCAACGAAACAATATTATCCGAAATCGATTTCGGATCAAAAAAAAAAAATTAAATAATAATGAAAAATTATTATCGCGCGCTAAAACACGGACACCGGGTCGCGCGCCTATACGGTACGACGCGGCACTACGCAATACGCCCGGCACGAGCGCGTCTGCGTTTACGACTAAAGAGCCCGCGAGACGCGCGATGCGCCTGCACGCCTCCTAATATGACCGTTTTTATCCACCCTCTTCCGTATCAATCTCTCCCGGACTGCCGCCGCCGCCGCCGCCGCCGCCGCCGCGTACCGTAAAAATATATTGACATGCCTATATCACACACCACGTCCTCCTCCTCCTCCTCCTCCTCCTGCTCCTATACTCATCCTCGTCCTCGTACTCCTTCTATAAAATCACCGACGCCTGCACCTCGTCCGTGCCTACATATTATTATATAATAAATAATACATATAATATATACAATATCTGTATATTATTATTATTATATATTTGATAATAAAATATTATTATTATTATTATTATTATTATTATTATTATTATATTATTATTATTATTATTATTATTATTATTATTATTATTATTATTATTATTATTATTATTGTTATTGTTATTATTATTATTATTATTATTATTATTATTATTATTATTATTATTATTATTATTATTATTATTATTATTATTATTATTATTATTATTATTATTATTATTATTATTATTATTATTATTATTATTATTATTATTATTATTATTATTATTATTATTATTATTATTATTATTATTATTATTATTATTATTATTATTATTATTATTATTATTATTATTATTATTATTATTATTATTATTATTATTACGCGCACGCGTAATATCTACCGACCGTCGACTATAGTTTTTAAATAATAATCGTTGTGTACAAAAAGAAATATGTTTACTCTTGAAATAACGGAGTACAAAAAAAAAAATGGTGTACAGTAACAGCAATCCGTCGACAAGACAATATTTTGTTTTTCGTGAATTTGTATTATAAAAACACAAAAAAAGAAATCATAACGCTTACGACAAATAACTGCAACATTACATAATAATTGTAAATTGTAATATTTGTCTGTTCTACACGTCGTTCTTATCATTTTTTTTTTTTTTTACATTGTTAAATCAAAATATTAAACGGATAATATTGCATAAAGAATGGTTTTATTTATATTTTATAATACGGGCGATATACGAACGTGTATGTACACACTACACACATTTATTGTAATGTATTATTAATTTATCTGTTAAAAGAGATGTTTTATTAAATTTGTTTAAAAAAAAAAAAGAAATGTATAATATTATCATGGAATACGCGTAAACAAAACTAAATACGATATAATAATTACGATTTTCAACATTTTTAATTAAAAATTTCTTTTCGATTGTATCTTGGCAAATACATCCCTGCGCCAAATCCAACGTGTTTTTTAACAATCCTGTACTTCTTCTACTATATATACAAATTTGTGTTATTAAAGAACGGCGACGTGTTTGTGTGTGTGCTGTATCGATTGTGACGTTTTGATAAAAATTGTGCGTTAAAACGGGTATTTTCAATTTTATATCTAGCGCGTTATTATATTGTTGCTTTTTATACGCTAAAGTAAAAACCGTCTATGCAAAACAGTACCACGGCAAAAGAAAATTTAGAAGCGTTTGTTTTAACGTCAAAAGAAAAAAAAAGCACTTTAAATACCATTGACTCTAAATGGCATACAGTCCTAAACCGTCTATACCCCCCACCCCCACCCAGGGGCGCCCATCACCAATTTATCTATGACATATTATGTCGTAGTAGATTTTGTAGTTGGGACCCACAAAATCCAAATCAAATTTTTAGTACAGGATTTAAATATTTGTTCAGCTAAAAAATAAAAGGCTTATACATTGCATTATGTGGGTGCTCTCGTTCGCATCTGGTTGTTAAATGGAAAAAAAATTGGGTGGGGGGCTCTTGATGTATGATACCATAGTATTTTTTAAACACATCGGCGCCACTGCCCTCACTCAAAAAAAAAAAGGGAGAAGTTACATAAATGACCGATTGTTTTTATAATAATTTCTATGTAGAACACCGATGATAATAATTATTATTAAAATTAAATAACTGAAAGTATACTTTTTCAATATCAATACGCGCAGTGTCTTAGTGAATAGTACGTTTTTGTAGGTTTTATACGTTGTAAACGAAAGAATTGAGCTAAACTCCCCCCACCCTCCGAGGTATTTGAAATATGAAAAGTACAACACTGTAAATGACCACTGATGTATTGCCAATTGATTATTTGGGGGCTGCTTCAAGCGAAAACTCCCGGGCCGCTCTAAAAGAACCAGAACCGTTCTAAAAATTATAAGTATAATAATAATTATACGTGCAGAGCAGTTATTATAATAGCGAAAAATAATATCTTTATTATTGTACGAACTCACTTCGAAATAATATTAATTTTATTTTAAATATAATATTTAAACGTTTTTTTTTTTCGTTTCGATAAACATTTTATTTAACTTTTCACTCCTCCGCGGGCGAATCCCCCAAGTAACGTAAATATTATATGACGTCATCCGTTTGATAATGAAATTTTTTTTCCCGTAATAAATCTAAAAAAAACGTTCGTTCTACACCCTTTTTTTACACACACACTTATTAGTCATCCCTGTAGCAGGACGAATTCGTTCGGTATACACGCGAGCCCTGCAGGGTCGCGTCGCGAGACGGTGATTTTCACTTGGCGCGCGCGTATGCGCACAATTTCCTCCGTCGTCGAGTCCTTAAGGACGCCTTTTTTTCCATTATTTCGTATACAAAACGTTCGCGGTCATCGGCAATCGCGCAGGACACACACGGAAATCTGCAGTGGCGTTTATCACCGAATGTGTACTGGTGCACTGTGGCACCTGACAAAATAGCGACCCACACGGCGCGTTAATAAAATCGTTTTTTTTTATTATTGCTTTTTCTTTCGTCGCGACCTCGATAAACGCGTTTAAAATTCAAAAAAAACCAAACGATTCCGCTGTACAGATCGCGGTCGTCGTCGTGCGCGTATTCTGCTGCGGAGGCGCGGAATGCAAGGAACAGTTTAGCCCGACGAATTTTAAATCGTTGGATCGATTTTTTTTTTTCAAATTAAAAATATCGCGTAATTCATAAGGAAAATCGCCGCGGAATCTTAACGTTTACAACAACGAATCAACAATATACCTTTAAATATAATATGCCAAATATAGGGTATACATAATATGAATTTAAAATAAATATAATTTGTAGTTCGATTTGAACGACATAATAATTTATTATTATTATTATTATTATTATTATTATTATTATTATTATTATTATTATTATTATTATTATTATTATTATTATTATTATTATTATTATTATTATTATTATTATTATTATTATTATTATTATTATTATTATTATTATTATTATTATTATTATTATTATTATTATTATTATTATTATTATTATTATTATTATTATTATTATTATTGTTTATTATTATTATTATTATTATTATTATTATTATTATTATTATTATTATTATTATTATTATTATTATTATTATTATTATTATTATTATTATTATTATTATTATTATTATTACTATTAAACGATAAAAAATTAAATATTATTATATCGTATCGATAACAGCAGTGACATTATGATAACGATAACCGTGTACGATGTAAATTTGAATTTCTTTTTCTTGTACAATTCAAGGCACTAATAATAACACTACATTTTCACGAAATAATTTATTTTTTATCGGAATGATTTTTTTAAGTTAAACCGCGACCACTGCTCATAACTTTATAGATATTATGAAAAAAATATGTTCTCTTTCTAAATATTAAATTATTTATTTCATAAAAATATAATATTGTTAGTGCTTTAAATTTTACATGAAATATACATTAAACGCGTTAATTTTTCATGGTTAAAAGTGGGGCGAGCACGCTTAAAAAAATCACTCTGTACATACAATATACATTTTACATAATATTATGATATATGGAACGCTTAAAACTATTATATTCGGGGACATTAGTCCCCCCCTCCCCTGGAATTTTTTCCACTTTAAGCCCTGCAGATAACAGTACACAACGCGCCGCAGCAGCAGCAGCACGTACATTTGTCTGACTTTTTGCCTTTTGCAGCAGTGGCGTATTTATGGAGGGGGGAATCGACCGGGTTTAAATCCTCCACCCCATGATCTAAGAAAAAATTTAAAACCGCCCGTTTCTGACGTTTGTAAAATTATATCTGACATTGAACTACACTGCACGGAGCTATCATTTATTATTTCAAGCTTAAAAAAAAAAATTGTATTCTACGATCATTTTGAATAAATTAATTTTATAATGTCAAAAATCAGACTGATTGGGCTTAAATGTTCAAAAAAAAAACTATCTCATCTTCCCCCACCCTTCCTTTGAAAATTCCTAAATAAGCTTCCGGCCTGCAGTGCGCAGGAGACAAATGAATATTATACAATAAAATATTCTTTCGATCCTTGGCCGTTGCTGCAGTGTATAAATATATACTTATTCGAGCGGCACGTGCGCGCGCGAGGACGCGACTGGACTGCACGGCTATCGCAGTGGCGTGCCGACTATATTATAGAGACGGCCTGCAGTTAGACCAGCGATCGCCCGCAACCTTTCGGACCTCATCACGGACCACTAAAATTATTCATGATTCAAAATTCTGTTGTCCACTCGTACCAAATATAGAAAAAAAAGCTGAACACGTTTTATTATTAAAGAACTTTCATTTTATTGAAATATGAAATACACTGCGTAATGAAATTATAAATGTTTTTTTTTTTTTAAATTTTTCTGCTGATCACGTGCAAATGGTCGATGAAGAGGACCCGTGAAGGTTGGCGACTGCTGCCGGATATTATTTAATAATTTCTCCGACTCTATTGCTCGCGTTCAGGCGCGAATCCTGAAATCACAAATGGGGGAAACTGGGAGAGCAGCTATACCAGGGGTTCTCAAACTTACTTCCCGTACCGCCCACTTACAAAAAAAAAAAAGCTCACAGCCCCCCTATCCCAGAATTTTACATTAATCAATTAATGAGTATATAAAAAAATGCAACAGCGTATTCATACTATCATACTAGCGCCTCCCTAGACCATAATATCGCCCAATTTGGGAACCACTGGGCTATACGATAGTATGCAGCTACCCAAAATTATACCTATTTAGGTAGTTACTTATTGATCGTGATCTAGAAAATATAAATTGAGAGGACAAATAAAAACGCTCGACAAACAGTACAGGTATTGTATGTATAATTTTTAAACAATGACTACAGCCCAAGGGGGGGGGGCTACAGCTCCTTAGCTCGCGTTTACCTGTTTCCCATAGTTATTCGATAAATTGTAGGAGACAGCTACAACAGCGGGGCCAGGGGATGATATTAATTAGTTCGGGAGCGTTGAAAATTCGCAAAAGCGGTCCTTGCGGCTATTGGACTGTGTTGGGAACCACTGCGTCCCAAAACGTCCGCTCGTTTTGTGCGCATAAGCAAAACCGGAGTCGAAACGTCGCAAATTATTAATTTCGTTATACAGACAAAAATGGCGCAAAAAAAAAAAAAATCACCAAAACCATTTCGCTATTAGCCTATATAAATTTAGTTTTTATTATTATTATTATTATATAGGTATTTATATTATAAATATAGTTATTATTACCCCTACAGCATGTCCTTGCAGGATTTTTCTATACTATTCAATAACGCGTTTTAACCGTTTATTTTCACTGCTGGACAATATTTTTCACAGACACTTTCGTCTAGACGCAGAGTGGAATTTTATAATTTTTTTTTTTTTTTTTTTTTACTGACTTATTTCGGCTTACGAGGAGGGCCTCGCAGTATATTGTCGAATAATATTTTTATACAACGCGCGATTAAAACTGAATATTTACACTTTGCAGGTGTACGTGGTTTAATAAAAAAAAGTGGAGGGGGGTGGCTAACGAGCCACGAATATTGCGAATACTACTATATATATATATATGTATATGAATTTGAAAACAACGTGCGGTGAATAGTAAAATAAACCGCGATTCTGAGCGGAGCTTCGGCCGTGTAAGTGTGTAACGTGCAGACTTTGTCGACAAATTTAGTGATGATAGAGATTAAGATTTATTTTGAAATATAATAAATAAAAAAAAAAAGAAATTACTCCGTTTATCACTTAATAATAATAGTTCGACGTCTAATAATTGCTATAATAAATATAGTAAAAAAAAATTAGAAGAATATTTTTTTTTTTTTTTTACCTATATATTACAGTACGAAATTCCAATAGACTCGCCGTGCAGGGCCATTGTTTCGGTAGTTTTCTTTTTTGTCCCTCGCTTTTAGAAACTATCGAGAAAATCGCGTTTTTCTAAAAAATATTTTCCGGACGGTTTCGAATTACGCACAAACGGAAAACACGTGTTATAGTACTATCGATAAAATTCGATAAAAAAAACGTCTCAAATAAAGTACCGAATATACTTACATAAAATACGTTATAACTTCGTAACGCGCACAATTTTTTTTCTTTTCTACCCGAATATCCGTGCACAGAAAAATATGTAAAACCGAAAAAATTCCTCCTCTATTCGCCCGGAATTTCAAAAAAAAAAAAAATTCGCGCGTTTTAATATTCATGACGGGAAAAAACCGCACGAGACGTTCTTATATATCATGTAACTAGGATTTCAGTTAGTGGGGCGGGGGTGGGCACAATATTTAAACGATAAAATTAAGAATCCCGATTTGTTATTTGGTAATTTCGACCGGGTCTATAGCAAACGTTTTTAGCTATAAGCACTCTCCCCCATATAGCCTCGTCTTATTATATGTAGTTAGACCGATGATGAGCATTATTAGACCAAAAGAAAAAAAAAACCATCGTTTCTATATAATATTATAACAACACGCGCGAAAATTCTCTGTACGCGTATTTATTATATAGACGCGGAGCTGTAGAGAGAGAGAGAGAGTTCTTCTCTCGAATTCTGCTCATTATAAAATTCGTACTATGGATCAGGGGCGTAATTACGGGGCGGGGGGGGATATGGAGGATAGATCCCCTTCCATGGGCTTTCTTTTTTACATAACATATTGTCTAATTCATGAAAAATATAATAAGAAATTGTTTTTTTTTTTATGTAAACAAAATTTGTTAATACGTATTTATCAAAATTCATTATATCCCTCAGTTTATTAACTGGTAACTGGTACGATGCGATTAGGTTAGGTTAGGTCACCGAAGAAAGGTTTACTCGTATTAAGTATATGAAGTAGGTACTCAATAAATTAGCTGAAAAACGAAAAAAAAGTAGAAATTTTGTTATAAAATTGAAATAGGTATGTCGTTTTAGTTAAAGAAAATAACAAAAGCGTAATAAATACACGAATGTATCAATCGCGTTTTGATATTAATGCTGGAGCCTGGAAGGGTCGTTACAATGATTGGGTTATCCGACGATAAATTGTACATACCCTTCCATATATAACCAGGGGCGCATTAAGGGAGAGGCAAAGGGCGCATTTAGCCCGGGGCGGCAATTTTTAGGGGGCGGCACACCGATCGTAGACATTTGAAATTATGTTTTAGTCTGTTGTTGGAATTTTAATCTGTGTACTGTAAATGTAGGGGCGGCAAATTATATTTGTCCCCCTCCCATCCAGTGCCGTAGATAGGATTTTTATATGGGTGGTGGTGGGGGTTCAGTGATATTTTGATTCGTGCATTATAATCGTGTATCGTAATGATTTATCAGCACAAAAATCTATAATCACGTTTAACAATGTTTATAATGGCATAGACCAAATTAAACATTTATACAGAATGTTATTATACACATTGTTATTAGGTATACTTATTTTTCATAAACAACAAATCTGCTTAACATCAAGACGTTGGTAAAATCTAAACATGAACATACGTTTTACTGTAACATCTGCAATGCTGTTATATGCGTAAAAAAAAAAAATTGAAATTTCTACTTTTCCGATGTTCCAGGGGGGTTTGAACCCCCTAAACCCCTCCCCTCCGTGTCTACGGCCCTGCTCCCATCGCTAAATATCGAATCTTAATGCGCGCCCCTGCACATGTAACATTCGTACTAATTACGCCACTGCCGCGGATATTGTAATATTCGAACGGAATACGGTAACCGAACGTGGCAAACGCTGTGGTTATGCGGTGACGTCGACGGAACCGGCGGACGTCGTACGGCGGCGGCGGCGGCGGCGGCGGCGGCGAACCGGTTTTCGGCCGACGACGACGCCGCGTGTTTTTCGAAGACGAACGCGCACCGGCGCGCGCTCTATACGCGCGATCGCGCGCCCCGTCCGTATACCGCGGTACGGGAAGGGAGATTTCACGCGAGGGGGGGGGGAATGGTTTTTTTTTCTCTCTTTTCTATCCGTCCCGAAGACGACGTACGCGCGCGACTCACGTGGATACACGCGCACACAATGCGACGAAGAACCGGTCCCGGTGCCGGTGGTTACCTGCTGCAGTACCGGTAAACGGGTGGGGTGGACCGGAGGGAGGTTTGACCGCGGTGGGGAAGACGTCGCGTAGTAGTGTGAACGTCGCAGCGCAGGTCGCGGTGACGGCGGCGGCGGCGGGACGCGTTTTCCAATCGGCCCGGCTCGTCCGTCTGGTTCCGTCGCGTTCGTCAGTTCGTCTCACGTCGGTTCGTCGTGTTGTGCAGTACCGTTTTTTTTCTTTTTTTTTCACAGTCTTTTCTTTTTTTTTTTTTCGCGCGCGCGCGTTTCGACAACATTTCTGTGCCGCAACGGTGTGTGTGTGTGTGTGTGTGTTATGATGAAGTGAAAACGACGTGAGCCGAACACTGCAGATCACATGGAATCTGACGGTTGAAAGCAGCACAGTCTACTAGCGGGTAAAAATCGCGGCTATATTTTATTTTTTTTAGTCTCTTCTTTTACGGCCACCGTGAAACGGCTACGGGACGGATTCGTTCCGTCCGAGAGTATAGTTTGTATAGAAAGTCTCGGTCGTTTCCCCGCCCGCCTCTATGAAAAACTCGCCTCGGGCCCCGATTACGCGTCGCGGTCCGTGTGTAAAACGTTACCGGGCGTAACGTTACACCTTACGACGACGCCCCTTCGAAACGCCACTGACCTGCGGCTTCGTCACTGGGGAGGGAGAGGGCCGACTCCGTCGTCCGGTGGTAACGCTGTGCCGATCACGTGCAAACCGATTCCCGGGTGCGTTTCAGCGAATTTAGAAAATACCGTCTTGTCACGTGCAGTGAGCTTAAAACTGTAGTTCTGCGATAACTAACCACCTCCCCTCGCCGATCATAATATAGAGTTCAATCCCCGCCACTTCACCGTTATCGGTACCTACTGGACGTTTACGATTCAAATCGATTACGGAAAATACGGATGTTCTAGGCGTTTCGATTCGAAAGAAAAAACAATCCACACGTCCTGTTCCGTTAGCACTTTGTGAGCGGGCCTGCGTTCGAATTACGCCGGAACAGTGGCGTGCTCGGGGGAGGTTAGGGGTTATATCCCCCATTGTCTTTTTTGCCGACCTACAGAAAACAACTTATTAGATATAAGAGCTGCTGTTTTAGAGTCATTACTTAATACTTTTTATTAGTTATTAGAAAAAAGTTATTACTTATGACAATAAACATTTACTATACACAACGTATATTATGTTAATTGAACAACTTGGTATTAGTGTGTTATAATTTAAATTCACTTTGATTATAGAACAATTTACAAATGTACACAATTATAAGCTAGAAAAGATTTTGCAGGAGAGCTTGAAACATAAACATTTGAGTTTTTGGTATTACCATGACAATTTGTTAAAATGTATTATTACTATTTACTTATAACATCCCCCCCCATTGAAAATTCCTGGGCACGCTACTGCGCCGGAATATACGTGTACCCAAACAACAATTGTTTAGGTCGGAAAAAAAAATTGTTTTAATATTATTTTATAATATGTAGCAGCCGGTAGGTAAATAAAAACGAAAATTCCAAGCGATCCACCTGTTGGCCCCGACGGATATGCGCCACTGGCGCAACAGCTAAACAGCTGAACTGTTCGCAAATCGCGTTTCAGTTGCTCGACACGAGCACTGCCGGGGAGGGGGCGGGGGCCGGTGGCGTATCGTTTTGACGATAGAAGTATTAAACTGTTGACCGCTTATCCCGCAAAACGAAGTCGATATTTATTTAATTTTTTTTTTTTTCGAAACACGTAAACGATACTGCAGCGTCGGGCAGTACGCGATGGCAATACCGTGACAAAATCCGTGTTACGAAACCCGAGACCGTTCGACGCGCACCACTCGCACAACTATTTCCCTACATTGTAAAGTAAAAATAATTTAATAAAAAGCAAATTAAAATTGTTAAATTTAAAGAAAACTGTATTGGCCGAAAAGGGAGCGGTAAGTTTTGGCCCGAAAAGGGAGCAGTAAGTTTTGGCCCGAAAAGGGAGCAGTAAGTTTTGGCCGAAAACGATGGCGCCCATGTTTTTTATGTTTATTTCCCCTTCACGCAATATTTCCTCCTCGGTCAGTCGGTTATTGTTGTCGGCGCGTTTTTTTTCGCCGCCGCCGTGTCTCTCTGCCGTCGCACATCAACACGATTAAACATTATTCTTAAAAATGTCAATAAAAATGATAATATTTTTAAAAAAAAACGTTTATTGACGAACAGCGACCACGCGGTTTATTCGACAAATTCTGCGCGGCCGCGAGTTTTCGAATTCGTTAGTTCTCGACAAATCCGCGTATCGTCGGCGGTTCCTCGTCTGTTCATGCGGCGGTCCGCCGCGGAGACGTTCATTTCTTCTTCTTCTTCTCGTGTCCCCCGACAGAACCAACACAATCACTTGCGGTCCTTTCCCTCATACGCCTATAAAAAAAAAAAATGTATTATTAATTCGTACGTTTAAAGCGATAGTAATATTTTATTTGCTATGAAAAAAAAAACGTGTACGTTATTAAATACACGAATGAAATATAATAATTTCAAAAAAAAATTTTTTTCCGTTATAAATAATTTTCTCGATTTCTCGTTTCCGTTGTACCGAACGCATTAACGATTTGAGTATTTTTTTTACAGTATAATTTCAATAATTGTTGATAACGATTTTGAAAGAAAAAAAACGGATTTTCGTATAATATTTTATAAATTATAAAGATCTAAAGAAAAAATTTCAGAGCCTTCTCCCCCAAAAAAAAACGGGGCAACTGTCCTCATCGTCACCTCCCCTACTTATATACAAATACGGTCGTGCTGCACGTCACGGTGACTCGACGAATTCCACGTCAGATACTGCAGCGCGTTCTCGGTATCATAATGATGATGACCGTAGTGTGCAGTGCACTTCGACATGAACTCGACGCTTTATTGTAATTTATATTTCTCCGCGTTCCGAAGGTGTTAATATTTTCTGAGGAAATTTCTAAGTCGTCTAAGACGTTATTAAAAAAAAAAAATTGCCAACACCGAATGCCGTCCATATACAACGTGCTCGTCAATCGCGCTTATTAATTTTTTATTAAACATTAAAAAGTGCAGCCCGCGCGTGCCCTATATACGTTCAGTGGCGTGCTCGGGGGGGAGGGGAGGTTGGGGTTATATCCCCCATTGTTTTTTTTGCCGACCTAAAGAAAACAACTTATTAGTTATAAGAGCCGCTGTTTTAGAGTCATTACTTAATACTTTTCATTAGTTATTAGCAAAAAGTCATTACTTATGACGGTAAACATTCACTATAAATATGTTATATTAATTGAACAACTTGGTATTAGTGTGTTATAATTTAAATTCACTTTGATTATAGAACAATTTACAAATATACACAATTATAAGCTAAAAACGATTTTGGAGAGTTTGAAACATAAACATTTGAGTTTTTGGTATTAACATGACAATTCATTAAAATTTAAAATGTATTATCACTATTTACTTATAACATCCACCCCCCATTGAAAATTCCTGGGCACACCACTGTATACGTTATACGATTTTCACTGTAAATTTACGACGTTTAATGCAAAAAAAAAAAAAAAAAATTCCTTTTTATTATTTCTCCGAAACAAATATCGTATTCGCGTGTAGCACTGCAGGCACGTGCTTTAAAAAAATCCGTGTGCAACAGATTCGCAGTAAAATATACCGCGCGAATTGTATTTAATTGAGCAGGACGCGCTTACACGCGCGCAGAACGAACGAAACCGTGCGACGACGAACGCCCGACGTTATTAACGCGTGCCGCCGCGTGTACCGCGAAAATACTGCGAAAATGTTCAAATAAATTCGAAACGTTTATTGCAAGGCTCTGAAGGCCACCACTCGTACTTAAGACACCGGCGTTATACATCACTAAATAAATTACCCGACATTATCTGTATACACAATAACAGAGCCGTTTTTTAAATGTCTTTAGAGATTACGAGATTTAAAAAAAAAAAAAAATTGTATAAACATTTTTTTAAAACGCTTTTAACTTTTTAAGAATTAAAGATAATTAAAAAAAAAAAACTGCCATAATATTATTGTAATTTATTTTGTGTAAAAACTCGACGTCTATAATATAATACGCGACTGTGTAACCTTCGGAGTTGTTTTCCGCGCGAAGCAATTATTTTATATTTCCACGGAGTCCTCTTAAACATTGTTTTCACGGTGAACGCACAAATATCACACGTGTTTTGATTTCGTTCTCTTCGACAGCGTTGTGTTTTTCGATTTGTTAAACAATATTGGAATACACCGCACTCGCCGTGGTTAATCGGATATTTTAAACGAAAGAAACGATTAGTAGAATTTCATCGACGAAATTATACGTTTTACGCGCTAGCACGCGGCGTTTTAATACTTTTCCACACACACATATATATATTTTAATATTTAATTTTTTCCATCTGTTTCGAAATCCTAATTGTGCAGTATATCGTTTTGTATCATACGACGCGCGCTGGACAATTTATACTTACGAGTAAACAATATATATATATTTTTTTTTTAAGAAATATTATTTTAACACGCACAGAGGAAAACGCGTATTTATCGTTTCCATTTACCACAAAAAAAAAAAATAATAATAATAATAATAACAATAACTTTACTGCGAGTCAAGTGTTATGATGTGACAATAGTTACAAAGGTGACGGGGAGAAAAAAAATCTCGTTATGAGTTTACAATATTATAAATATTGTTTCCGTTATAAACTACGTATAGTACTATAATACTGTCTGCGAGTAATCGGTCAAAAAGTCCGAAACAGTTTTTTTTTTTTTCACTTCATACCAGATCGATACACTATTACAATATTTAATCAATAACAGACAGGTATAATATAAACAGTTTATACAAAATATTATACTGTGCGGCGTTTTCCGAATCCCAATACACGACATATTATATTTGTTTTGAAATAAGACAGTAGAGGTTATAGTAGAATATAATATAGTACATTGATAAATCATTTTGTGTTTCATCGTTGAAAAAATAAATTTCTAACTGCAGTACTATTCTAGCCGTTCAGTATTTTAAACGAAATTGTGTATGTTTATTTATTGTACCTAATTATAATTATTTTTTTCAATAAACATTTATATATACTTAATTTTATGTAGAATGTTTATTTCGGAATTTTTGACCGATTACTTTGCAACAGGTATAGCGTTATTATTTGTAATTTTCCGTATTGGAAAATATATTAGTGCGTAGTATGGTGTAAATGTTATGTCATAAATGTAACTTTTTTTTTTTACTTTTTTTCGTTATACCGACGTCGTGTACTCGAATAAAAATAAGAAATCTCTGTATGCGTGCGCGGTGTTGAGAGTTCCGGTGGTTCTCTGCCATGATGATTATATCGGGTGCCGCGTTGGACCGCCGAGTACTTTTTCGCTTGCAGCGGGCGTCAGGGACGATGAGAGAGAACAGAAAAAAAATTGCTTCACAAAACGTTTAATTTTTTTAACTCGTTCATCCGATGATAATGAGACTTGTACATTATAATGATAAGGAAGCCAACAGTGAACGTTTCGTGGAAATCGGTTCTGCAATATTTACGAATCTATAACCAGCTCTCTCTCTCTCACCGCGCTCTTTATGCAGTGTGCTCAGTGCCGGATTAATAATATTATAACGGACCAAGGCCTTGATTTTTTTTTTTTCGGCCCCGAAATTCGCTTGTTAACGTGTACCGTGTACACTGTAATACGCTTGGAATATAACAGAAAGTAACGTCGAAATGGCTCTTGAAGGCTTCTTCGAATGGTGAAAAATATCTACAATTCTAACGCATATCGCAATAATACGTCTTATACGCTGATACAGTGTTGAAAGCGAAATGTACGCAGTCAAAATACATTGTATATACACTTTGTGAGTATTGCAATGCTGCATGATTTTGCGCTAAATTAATATTGGTTCTTTCGTTACGATTTAATTTTAATTTTACAATACAATTTTTTTTTTGTGAAAAAATGACGTATTTATCCTAGATCGATTTTTTCCATTCGATTAACGATTTAAATAAGAAAACTTGAAAGAGAAAAAAAGGCTTCAGAGTTCTCTCCTGCGCGCGCGGTAAAGCAATTACAAAAATCATAGGAGTGCGTTTTCTCACCGGTGGCGTGCGCGGTGGGGGGGTGATGAGGGATATATCCCCATAGGCCTTTTTTTTCTATTTTAAACATGACTTTGAACTTGTTCATCAACACGACATGTAGTTTTTACGAACCTATTGTATAAAAGTGAAATATGTGCTGCGATGATAACTATTACGTGATACCAAAGATAATGACCGCAATTAGATTCCATGACCGTGGTTGCAAGCTGTAGCCCATACGAAGCTGGCGGTTAGGTTAGATTATGTGGTTTACTCAGAAAATTGATGTATAGTGATAATAAATAATATTATCAGTATTCAGTAATTATTATTAGTCAAATTTCTAATTAAATCGTTTGATTTAATGTTTTAATTTTTAAATAACGAGTTATAACAAATTCTTTACTATTCATTACGGTTAAACGTAGCGGGTCGACCTTTAATATCATTTTTTTTTCAAGTACAAGTGTTTAATGATTTTCGTTAAATTATGCCTGATTATCAGTTTAACGGCAAAAGTAATAAATACTTATATAATTATTGTGAAATTAAATACACGGTTACAAGTATAACAACG
The DNA here is from genome assembly GCA_032441835.1 of Slavum lentiscoides. Taxonomy (NCBI): domain Eukaryota; kingdom Metazoa; phylum Arthropoda; class Insecta; order Hemiptera; family Aphididae; genus Slavum; species Slavum lentiscoides. The sequence goes on from CM063713.1 coordinate 2,963,183, forward strand.
AATGATTTTTTTTTTTCGTTTTATAATCAACATCGGTTTATGACACCTACCTCCCATACAAAATTCCTGCGCACGACACTGCAGCCTCGCACTAAATCCTGCCGAATACAATATACTCGGGCGCGCGCGCACATCCTTCTCGCGGCCCGGTCCGTCGTCGGACGACGCGCTGCACGCACTGCGCACAGCTGCGTACGCGTTTCGTAGCAATCGACTCTTATTGTCTCGCGGGTATATGAAATATTACTGTACCGCTCTGCACACGACGCGTCCGTCCGTCCGTGCAGTGCAGTGTATAGATTTCCGATTCCAATAATCGATTCTCTAGTTGTGCACACACGCACGTCGTCACAATGACCGTGGATAATAGTGCGTCGACCCGAACCTCTTACCGCGCTTGCGCTGCAGCAGCGTACACTATAATAATCACCCACACCGCGCACGAACACAGCGCCGACCCGTGGGTCGTCGTGGGTGTGTACAGCGCGTATTGCGTACGCTGCACGCGTATCTGCTGCTGCTGCTGCTGCTGCTGCAGCGGGTCGTATACGGGTTTTCGTTTTCGTCGTGTCGAAATTAGAAATTTTATTCTGTTTTATTTTGTACCGGGCAGCAGAGGTTCCCAAAGTGTAGTTGATCGCGAACAATTTTCGCTCGACGAGTGTGAGGCGAAAACAAGAGAGAAAAAAAACGTTGTATTATTGAAAACGATTCGTTTAAAAACGAGTTTCGACAGTAAATATTTCGTGGAGTTCTAATTGTCCGTTCGAGACACCCCCGGACCAACACGTGCACTTTGTGCCGAAGCTATATCATAAAAACGTCGCTTCAAATCCGTCATTATTGCGAAATCGGATTGTCGGTCACGAGAAGGGAAAAAATCAAACCGAATTTCGAAACGAATTTCAACTGTCAAACTCCTATTGTACGTCCCGAACCGTGTGACCAAAATCGACGCGGACGTTTATGCGCGGTTACCGAGAATAATCGAATTTTTTTTTTTTTTCGAGGACCATTTTCTCCTACCAAATAAATCGTCAGTTTTTTTTTTTTGTTTTTATTAAAGTATATTGTTAATTGTTCTATTTATCCGTATGACAAATGAAAATTTAAAAACCGATTTCGACGGGATCGCCCGAATAGTGAAAATTTTCGTATTCTAGCACGCGGCGTTTTAATACTTTTCCACACACACATATATATATTTTTAATATTTAATTTTTTCCATCTGTTTCGAAATCCTAATTGTGCAGTATATCGTTTTGTATCATACGACGCGCGCTGGACAATTTATACTTACGAGTAAACAATATATATATATTTTTTTTTAAGAAATATTATTTTAACACGCACAGAGGAAAACGCGTATTTATCGTTTCCATTTACCACAAAAAAAAAAATAATAATAATAATAATAACAATAACTTTACTGCGGGTCAAGTGTTATGATGTGACAATAGTTACAAAGGTGACGGGGAGAAAAAAAATCTCGTTATGAGTTTACAATATTATAAATATTGTTTCCGTTATAAACTACGTATAGTACTATAATACTGTCTGCGAGTAATCGGTCAAAAAGTCCGAAACAGTTTTTTTTTTTTTCACTTCATACCAGATCGATACACTATTACAATATTTAATCAATAACAGACAGGTATAATATAAACAGTTTATACAAAATATTATACTGTGCGGCGTTTTCCGAATCCCAATAGGTACACGACATATTATTATATTTGTTTTGAAATAAGACAGTAGAGGTTATAGTAGAATATAATATAGTACATTGATAAATCATTTTGTGTTTCATCGTTGAAAAAATAAATTTCTAACTGCAGTACTATTCTAGCTGTTCAGTATTTTAAACGAAATTGTGTATGTTTATTTATTGTACCTAATTATAATTATTTTTTTCAATAAACATTTATATATACTTAATTTTATGTAGAATGTTTATTTCGGAATTTTTGACCGATTACTTTGCAACAGGTATAGCGTTATTATTTGTAATTTTCCGTATTGGAAAATATATTAGTGCGTAGTATGGTGTAAATGTTATGTCATAAATGTAACTTTTTTTTTTTTTTTACTTTTTTTTTCGTTATACCGACGTCGTGTACTCGAATAAAAATAAGAAATCTCTGTATGCGTGCGCGGTGTTGAGAGTTCCGGTGGTTCTCTGCCATGATGATTATATCGGGTGCCGCGTTGGACCGCCGAGTACTTTTTCGCTTGCAGCGGGCGTCAGGGACGATGAGAGAGAACAGAAAAAAAATTGCTTCACAAAACGTTTAATTTTTTTTAACTCGTTCATCCGATGATAATGAGACTTGTACATTATAATGATAAGGAAGCCAACAGTGAACGTTTCGTGGAAATCGGTTCTGCAATATTTACGAATCTATAACCAGCTCTCTCTCTCTCACCGCGCTCTTTATGCAGTGTGCTCAGTGCCGGATTAATAATATTATAACGGACCAAGGCCTTGATTTTTTTTTTTTCGGCCCCGAAATTCGCTTGTTAACGTGTACCGTGTACACTGTAATACGCTTGAATATAACAGAAAGTAACGTCGAAATGGCTCTTGAAGGCTTCTTCGAATGGTGAAAAATATCTACAATTCTAACGCATATCGCAATAATACGTCTTATACGCTGATACAGTGTTGAAAGCGAAATGTACGCAGTCAAAATACATTGTATATACACTTTGTGAGTATTGCAATGCTGCATGATTTTGCGCTAAATTAATATTGGTTCTTTCGTTACGATTTAATTTTAATTTTACAATACAATTTTTTTTTTTGTGAAAAATGACGTATTTATCCTAGATCGATTTTTTCCATTCGATTAACGATTTAAATAAGAAAACTTGAAAGAGAAAAAAAGGCTTCAGAGTTCTCTCCTGCGCGCGCGGTAAAGCAATTACAAAAATCATAGGAGTGCGTTTTCTCACCGGTGGCGTGCGCGGTGGGGGGGGTGATGAGGGATATATCCCCATAGGCCTTTTTTTTCTATTTTAAACATGACTTTGAACTTGTTCATCAACACGACATGTAGTTTTTACGAACCTATTGTATAAAAGTGAAATATGTGCTGCGATGATAACTATTACGTGATACCAAAGATAATGACCGCAATTAGATTCCATGACCGTGGTTGCAAGCTGTAGCCCATACGAAGCTGGCGGTTAGGTTAGATTATGTGGTTTACTCAGAAAATTGATGTATAGTGATAATAAATAATATTATCAGTATTCAGTAATTATTATTAGTCAAATTTCTAATTAAATCGTTTGATTTAATGTTTTAATTTTTAAATAACGAGTTATAACAAATTCTTTACTATTCATTACGGTTAAACGTAGCGGGTCGACCTTTAATATCATTTTTTTTTTTTCAAGTACAAGTGTTTAATGATTTTCGTTAAATTATGCCTGATTATCAGTTTAACGGCAAAAAGTAATAAATACTTATATAATTATTGTGAAATTAAATACACGGTTACAAGTATAACAACGAATGATTTTTTTTTTTTTTCGTTTTTATAATCAACATCGGTTTATGACACCCTACCTCCCATACAAAATTCCTGCGCACGACACTGCAGCCTCGCACTAAATCCTGCCGAATACAATATACTCGGGCGCGCGCGCACATCCTTCTCGCGGCCCGGTCCGTCGTCGGACGACGCGCTGCACGCACTGCGCACAGCTGCGTACGCGTTTCGTAGCAATCGACTCTTATTGTCTCGCGGGTATATGAAATATTACTGTACCGCTCTGCACACGACGCGTCCGTCCGTCCGTGCAGTGCAGTGTATAGATTTCCGATTCCAATAATCGATTCTCTAGTTGTGCACACACGCACGTCGTCACAATGACCGTGGATAATAGTGCGTCGACCCGAACCTCTTACCGCGCTTGCGCTGCAGCAGCGTACACTATAATAATCACCCACACCGCGCACGAACACAGCGCCGACCCGTGGGTCGTCGTGGGTGTGTACAGCGCGTATTGCGTACGCTGCACGCGTATCTGCTGCTGCTGCTGCTGCTGCTGCAGCGGGTCGTATACGGGTTTTCGTTTTCGTCGTGTCGAAATTAGAAATTTTATTCTGTTTTATTTTGTACCGGGCAGCAGAGGTTCCCAAAGTGTAGTTGATCGCGAACAATTTTCGCTCGACGAGTGTGAGGCGAAAACAAGAGAGAAAAAAAACGTTGTATTATTGAAAACGATTCGTTTAAAAACGAGTTTCGACAGTAAATATTTCGTGGAGTTCTAATTGTCCGTTCGAGACACCCCCCCGGACCAACACGTGCACTTTGTGCCGAAGCTATATCATAAAAACGTCGCTTCAAATCCGTCATTATTGCGAAATCGGATTGTCGGTCACGAGAAGGGAAAAAATCAAACCGAATTTCGAAACGAATTTCAACTGTCAAACTCCTATTGTACGTCCCGAACCGTGTGACCAAAATCGACGCGGACGTTTATGCGCGGTTACCGAGAATAATCGAATTTTTTTTTTTTTTTTTTTTCGAGGACCATTTTCTCCTACCAAATAAATCGTACAGTTTTTTTTTTGTTTTTATTAAAGTATATTGTTAATTGTTCTATTTATCCGTATGACAAATGAAAATTTAAAAAAACCGATTTCGACGGGGTCGCCCGAATAGTGAAAATTTTCGTATTATATGTGTCGGCGGCACGCTTGTAAAAATTCTGAAAACCTCTGATGTGCTTACGTATTATATAGGACACAGGACGTGGCCTGCCAGCAACGATATGGGGGTCAGACCTGCAAAATCAATTCGCGCACTAAATTAACAGGATAATTTCAAAACGGTCAGTTATTGTGATTTCGCGTTACTATATTATATTACAGAGTCCCGCGTAAAACCAGATTCCTACTGCAGATTTTAGAATAATAAAATTCTTATTGTATTTCGTCTGTATAACTATATAATATATAGATCTTTGTAATTGCGTGTATTTCGGATAAATTTACCCGAAACGTGGGGTCCACCGTACAAGAAGAGCAGCCGAGGACGCCTAGGAAAATAACGCTCCGCGTGTACCAAAACCGTGGTCCGTTGTCCACCGTACAAACCTAGATTCCACAGGACTCGAGTCGATCAAAGACTATATTATATCCGAACGACGTCCAAGACGACGTTTCGTAGGGAACGCGTTCTCGTTCTGCCAACACCTCGGACGGCTCGGGCGCTCTACGCCACACCAAATTATACAAAAAAAAAGCGACAACGACCATTCGAGCGGTCCGATTTCTCTGAACGCCTAAACTATAATCACTTATACCCCCACAACTTTTCATGGACAAAAGCCCGAAAAAATGCAAAAAAAGCCGAAATTTTCAGCCGTCCTTCTAGCAAAAGCCGCCGTGTCCACGAAGGACTATATGGGGTACGTATTCGCGCGAGTTTTTCGACTGAAAACTGTTGGCGTTTTTTTTTTCGAAATGCGTGCAGATAACAATCACCGCGGTGTACCCATATATGTTATTAAATCAATCAAATAAGCAGCGTTATTCGTTCGCAATACTTGCACGCGAGACGTACATAATACGCGTATTTATTATTATGTACGTACATACGTCGGACAGGTGTATTTTATTTTCAATTATCCGCGAGTATTGACGTCGAGTAGTGTCCGTAGGGTATACGCGATGATTAATCTGCGAATTCGACTTTATCCGTGCACGACGCATTGAATATTAACACGGTTTTAGACTTTCCAACGAGTGTTTTTTTTTTTTACAGCTGCAGTGCGGCGCGGTTTCAGTGTTGTAACGACATCGTCTCCGTAGTGTAATAAGTTATTTTGAAGTCCGAATCGTCGCTCACTAAGAAAATCTTAATGGAAATCGTATTTTAGGGCTGACGGTATAGATAGAACTCGGAACGCGTGGCGCAATCGTAATATTTAAAAAAAAAAAACGATTTTTTTCACTATGTTCAAAAAAAAAAAAACCGAGTGGTCTCGCGTTAAACCCGGCTTACGGCTATTTATATAATAAATACCCCCGATATTTATGTATACATATTATTATAGAGGCCACGCGAGAAAGTGTCCGGGTATAACAGCAATAATTGGTGATAAATTCGCGTTCGGCCAGTTATTTATCGTGGGGGGGGAGTTTCTAAAATATCCCAGCAGCAGCAGCAGCCGTATAATATATATGCGAATTAAGCATAATAAATATATTGTTATTACCCGAAAATTCGTGAAAATATTTCCGTTATAAATCCCGCCGATGGCCGGGCATTCGTTTTTTCTTCTATTATCGCGATGTTCGTATACACCGTATTATTATTAAAGATAATATTACGAAAAACGTAAGGAAAAAACGAGACGAGAGAAAGTTCACTACGGGATTTTATTTTCTAATTTTATTACTCCTGTATAAAGAGTAACGTTTTTGAAATTTCGTTACGAAACGACGAAGAGCCGTTTATTCTGTTTCGCACTGCCTACACGCGGTTTAAACGCGTTCTCTTATCGTCACGCTCGCCGAGGTTTTATCAGCTTAACATTACGTAGATAATAATATTGTCGTTTCGTTCCACTTGAGCCTCGTTTACAAGCTGCTAGTCGGCGAATTATCGGCTAACTGAACTGGCCCAGTGTAATCACGTTCACTTATAGCAGATACCTACATAGTAAACTATCTGCCAGTGAAGTCGAAATCCTGGCTACTTTTCTCGCTACTCGCTGGCGCGTGCGATTGTTAGCCGGTAAACTACGTGTCATCATCACAGTTGCCAGTGAACTAGCTGCGGACAACTCGGCGGTTCCTGATTTCAGCAATGATATTAACGTGAAATAACAATCGACACTCGCACGCCAATTGGCTACTGAACGAGTGCTGGAAGGTTTTGTGTGTGTCAACGTCATTATCGTCGCACTAGCCGACTGGCGCCAGCTTATAAACTCGCCGACTAGCAGCTTGTAAACGAGACTTTGTACGGAACAAACGGGCGAGGAGAATAATCACGAACAACTGTTGTTACACCCTTAACACATTCAGGTGTGTGACATTAGACAGAAAGTCTACATTGTGAAAAAACGCAGAAAAAAGTGAACGCGAGAAACGGCGGAAATCGGCAGGTTCTACGGTCCCACCCGTAACATACATTATTATCTACGGTATTTTTGGTATAAAATATATTAGACGTTTCTATAATATAGTAATTACCACGCGGTAAAATACATATTTCAACGAGTTCACCGTTGTAACGACTTTTTGAAAACCAATCCGCGTCTCGTCTTACGTGTTTTCACGTCTATAGCGCAGCTAATACCGAAAGGAAAAATAAAAACACGACCTTCCACGAACGGGGCAAACGTAATAATAATAACGTTTGTATTTTATGAAAACACATTTTTAAATGGCGATCACAGTATTATTATATGATATACTTACGCGGAGAAACTTCAAATCGAGTATTCGAAGTAATATACTGCATGTGCACCACGAGTGTTAACAGAATATTCTTTCCCCCCCCGGTCGATTCCCAGTCAAACACTAATGCGCACCACTTATTAATCGTTGTCGCGTACTATTTTAACAAAAAAATCGTCTCGAACGAAAAATATAGTGTACTACAAGGACTGTGTGGATAATGACGACCAGACCACGGTACGACCGGTAATATAATTATTATATTGTTGCTTGTGTTTTAGTATTGTACAGAAAACATATATATATCAATTTTAAAACATATATAAACGATTGTATTGTATTTGTATATAATGCAGTGGTCGAAGTGGATTGAAATAAGTGTGGAGGTGGGATGAAAGCAGCGTCATCACTTCAAGTTTTGAAAAGGGGGGGGGGCAGAGTTGTGAACGGCCCGTATTGATGAAAAATAAGCAAAAAAAAAAAAAAGGATTTTTTTAACAAAAGGCTCCCGTCCCTATTAAACTTGACGGTGAACTATATTTTTTATGACTGTGATTAAGTGACGTTCAGATCTATTGAATGTTAATATTTTAGAAAACGAAATAGTTCTTACGATTCAAAGATATTTTTCTAGAAAAATCAGGCAACCTAACAACTTGTACAAATTATATAGAAAAAAAATGTTTTAAATCCAAGAGATTTTAAACAAAATAAGTGGGGGGAGGGGTGGAATATGCTAACTAAAAAAAAAAGTGAAGGGATGGCATCCCCCACTTTGACCACTGCATATCAAATAAATAAATAGGTACCGAGTATTTTTTTCTTTCTTATAACAATAACAATAACGATATTATTATTATGTCTAACAGTGAATATTAAATATTCTCTTATATGAATTCACCCGTTTCTACGTACCTATATATTTTTGTGCGTTTTATACGTTTTTATTGTGTACACTCGAACGATTTCGAGGCGGATCTTCTGTGTACACAACCCGCGCGCGCAATTAGTCAACTGCAGACAACACTAATCCACAAAGACACTTTTAAATCGCTGTGTATATATATATATATATGTTGGGTGATGGTATATATATATATATATGAAACGTCTCGGATAACATTGTACGCGCATTTGAAAAACGACATTCTTTCACGACGTCTTGCAGTATCGCACACGATTTTAATCGCGGTTATCGTGTATAATATTTGTATATTATATTACACTTAACGCGCGTATGTACGAGTATTACGTAATGTATATTATAATATATAATAAATAATTTTTTTTTTTATTATTCGGTACATTTTAACGTTCCGGATTTTTTTTTTTTTTACGTGTAAAACAGCGGAAACGATGTTCAGAGTATATAACGCAGTGCGTATTATACAGTTATACTCACAGTGGCGGCGTCGCGAACTAAAAAAAACTAAAGAAGCGAATCATGTACAAATGACCCGCCCGAACCCTAACGATTTTAGTTGTAAAATGAGACGTTTTTTTATATTGTTTCGGGCAGAAATAATGCTCCGGCTTTTACGAGTGTGTATACCCGTTTTCCGGATAGTAATAGTGCGTTCCACAGATGCTACTTTGATTAGGGACCAAAACAACAATTCGTACAAAAAATAATAAATACCTATACCCCGTGACACGTTTCAGCGCCCGCCCGACTAAAATCCAGAAGCGAGTGCTTCTGTAAAAACACGGTTCGCCACTATATACGCCACTGATGGTTTTACTCTGCACGTTATATAAGTATAGTACGAATAAATTCCGAAATAAATTAAATTTTTTCTACGTCGGCTGTACATATTATACGATAATAGTACAGCGGCGGATTAAACAATTTGCCGCCTAACAAGCAGAAGGAAAGCAGAAGATAAAAATGTTTTATATGTGTCTGTGGGTAAAACTCAATAGTTTCACTAAAAATAGAAATACGCGTTGACCGCGGGTATGGGGGCAATTCCATCGAGATAAACAATCCTCTTTATCTATCTCGATGACCACAGCACTCGAATGTGTGTTAAATAATTAATAATTAAAATATTGTGAAAGTTAATATTTTTTTTTTTTTTTATGAATAGCAAATTCGCCGCCCCTAAAATTTTACCGCTCTAATCACCTGCTTGTTCTGCTCGTAGAACAACTATAGTAGTTTTATTTTTCCATCATATTTATATTGTAATTAATCGCTATACGATTAGTTTACAATGATAATAAAGAATTTAACCGTTAATATATTATATAGTTATGTATACGCAGGGCTCGGGCTCTGTACATAAGTATTTACGTTAATTATTATTGTAATACGAGTAAAAAAAAAAAAAAAAATCCCAAAATTTGTTTTATGCATCGAGGATTCTCCGAGTATATTGTATAGAATTCTGTGTCGAATAATTTAAGCCGTTTTAGATTTTTTTTTAGTGCTATTTTACCAGATTTCGTGCTAGTTTTTTTTTCGCTCGTATTATGCGCGGATTATTTTATGTTTTTCATAAATCTCGCGTAAACGTTTTAAGAAAGTAAGAAAAAAAAAATGACCAATATTGCCCTGCATTTCGTTAAATATTTCGCGATATTTCTTGACATTTATTTTAAAAAAATTCATAAATAAAACAAATTTTTTTTTTCGTTCGTTATTTTTCACCGTTTTCGGGGCATATTTTAAGCATTTTCCCGATCGTATTTCGGTACTTTTTTTTTAGTGCAATAGTATAGTAGTATCGCGGTGTACATTCGAAAAACAAGCGGAAACCACATAAATGTGTACGCGTAGTTGTAAGTCAGTGAACAATATAATACTAATAACACAGATTCGTGGGAAATAAAATACGTGTGAACAGCTGTAAATAAGAGGTATTATACTGCTGAATTTAGAATTAGTATATACACTGTGATGATTCTCAGCTGCACAGTATACGATACACGGAAACTATATTGTGTACATATTTCAGACGCACACTATAATACAGTATAATATTCCAATTTTATAATTCACGGTTTTGTAAAAAAAAAAAAAAGTACATACCTAGAGTACCTACCTCGTTATTATAATCCAGTCTAAATAATAATTATTATTTATTATCTATGCCGATATATACCTACTTAAAACACACAAAAATTACGATTATTATTTATTTTCTATCGGCTGATGTTTCCTCGGCTCTTTTATTTTTTTTTTTCAGTTTTATTTTTTAATTAAAAAACAAAATCCTCTATCGCCGGCCTATTACATCTACTATAAACGATCACCCGAGGTGATTAAAAGATACGAAATTTTAAGTCTCATTTGCTCTCTCTCGAACCTTTAGATAACCGTTCCTCAACTATATTATACCTATATATATAAAACATTTCTTTTTTTATCGTATCGTTTCCGTTTTTTCTTGCATTAAAATTAACGAGCTTAACAGTAAAAAAAAAAAAACATAAAAAAATCGCTTACTCTATATATAAAAATCATTTGAAATATTTTAGCTCTACATACATTTCTGGCGGGGAAGGAGTTTTTTTTTTTTTATACACACCTAATTATTATTATATCTCGTATTATTAGTGTATTTATTATACGCGAGTACCAGCATAACATATTACATATATAATATATAGTTGTTTTGTGTATGATCTTAAATATTTTAATTCTACCGTTTAAAACTTTACGATCTTGTACATAAAATAATGTCTAAATAAAATAATATTTTGATTACACATTTACACGGGTGTAATATAAGTATAGTATAAAATATGGAAGTGCTCGCATTACGCGTTTTATTATATTATTATATAATTTTATAATAATAATGTTTTTTTCTTCTTTTTACCGCGATTGCTGCTGCCTATATAATATACGAACGGAAAACACACATATTATGATATTACGTAATACGCAGGCTTATGTAAACTCGTCGCTATTGTTGCAGTTATTATACGAATCGTATATGACTTCGATTTCTTTGTCAAAACATTCAATTGAATTTCGTAATCGTTACACCACAAATCACGTTTTAAATAGTGCAAAAAAAAAAAAAAATACTTTTCAATTTTTTGTTTTTTTTTTTCAAATTCCCGTACCCACATAATAATTAATTATAATATTGTTGCATAGCTATGTTTTAACGACGTACGAAAAAAATACATTTATTACCCGCCGAAAGCGTGTTGTAGAATTAAAAACAAAATATAAAAATTCGTATTTTAACAAAAAAAAAAAAAAAAAACATAAAATATATCGTCGTAAATCTGCCGTTGAAAATCGAAATGCCGTGAAAATATTGTTCGTTTAAAATCCATATAAACGCGTGGCAGCCGCAGGACGTTCTGGCCTGCACCATAATATAAACGGAGTAAATGTTCCGGAAAACGGGGCAACAGTGTCGTTTAACAATAATAACGTAATATAAATATATATATATATAAATACTATAGCGCGTTATTATTATTATTATTATTATTATTATTATTATTATTATTATTATAAAAAATAAATATATAACGTTATATAAATGTATTAGAGAAGATATACGACAACGGTCGTTCGTATATATATATATATAAACGTCAAAACAAGAGGAGAAAAAAAACCGTAGTCGTCATCCGCATATCGCAATACACGCGTACTGTCATATCAACGCGAGCGTGTCGTTTTATTATTTAAAATGTTATTTTTTATTTTTGTACACTCGTCTCAAATATCGAAAAACCGATGACGACGACGTTTGAAATAATGACAACAATAATAATTATTGCGCGCTCTCGGATTTTTTTTCTTTGTTTTTTTTTCTTTCCGTTTCGAGCATACAACACGACTGTACAGTGAAATTATTTTCGTCATACGAATTCGAGTATTAAAAATAAAAATTTTCAAAAAAAAAAAATACGATGATTATATATGTATTTGAATGCTTAAAAAATATATACAATGTATAAAAGAAAAAAAACACGGTGTACGCAAGATTATGTATAATACAGCGCGTTGTTATCAACGATATCGCAATTGCGGTAAAATGAAATTCGATTCAAAAACAGTAATATATTTGAAAAATATTATTTCGAATATACGTTAAAAAAATATTCCTGAACATTGTACGTTTTTATAAAAATGTGGTTATTAACGCGCGTTTGGAGGGCAAAAAAGTAGGTATCTGGGGCGGACTGGCCAGGGTGTGCTAGTGTGCTGTAGCACACCGGGCCGGTATTCAATATGTCAATATAATAGGTAATTATTATATTTCTAATAAAAAGATTGAATATTAACATAAGTTTTATTTTGTTCGTGGACCTATTATTACATTTGTTTGTTTTGCACCGATTAAAATTTTAGGGATATCATTTATTCACTATTGTATAATCGTAATAAGGTAAATTGTGTTTTTCAACGATCCAAGACCAGTGGTGTATTTATATAATCAATCGATAAATAGGTCGGTATAAAATGAGATTGGGCCGTTTATAATTGTGGAATACTGGGGGCCGCATGCCTCCCAGTCCGCCCCCGGTAGGTATACACTTTAAATGTATAATATACATATAGTTTTTATACGAACGTGTTTCTCTTCGGATTTTTTTTTTCTCTCGTTCGAACGAAAGGACAATTTTTTTTATTTTCTTATTTTATTTTATAACCGCCGTCGACGCACGTCGATCGCCCGGGCGGTAAATTAAATTCGTTATTAATAATAATATATAAATCACCGGGAAAATTACACGTGACGCGTCCGCTTTTGGCACTCGATTAATCGGATAAAATCACACAAATATTACACGTGTACAAAACGCTGGTCGTATTCTTAATCTTTTGCGTTATCTCGACTATCGCGCCGAATCGATACGACAATCATATTTATTTAATCGTACGCCATCCGTATTATAGTAGTGGGTAGTTGCCGTCCGTCCGTACAGCGGTCTGCCGTGTGCTCGTGCATGCCGGCCGTGAAGAAGTGCCGTTTGTTTTTACGTTATTATTTTAAACGTTTTTTTTTTCGAAATGCCGAAAGAATTTGACAGAGTCCCGGAGCGATTAAAATCGCTTGTCATCGCGGAGAGTTTGCAGGAGACGAGGCGAAGATTGTCGATTATTCGCGAAATATGCGAAACGACGAAAGTCATAACGACGGCGGACGGCGTTCTACGGCTGCAACACTACAGTAACGGCGATTTCTTTTTCCAATAATATTTTTAGTATTTTTTTTTTTGTTAATTCAAACGTATAATAACTATCCAATAACAAGAACGTCTGAAAAGTATACTGTGTCACTATATAGGCAACCTGTTAGACGGGGCAGTCCGCTTGCTATATATTTTTATTTTAAATAAAAGTCGTTCTCTCTCTCTCTCTCTCTAATCGTCGCGTATTTAATAAATGTCGATCGTTTCGATGCATAAGTAAATACGTTCTACGAATTTCCCACTCGATGCCCGAATTTTCACACAGGATTTCGTTAATTCACACGTCCGTCTACGAGTTGGACACTTATACACGGGTCTTACGAACGTCTCTTGATCCGCCGGCCGCGACGAACGAAACGATTTTTCATTATGTCATTATACGCGTGACGATATTACGTGCTGTGCGACCAAGATAAACGCGCCGTATCCTCCTCACGGGATCCGGGAAAGCACTTGGAGATTATCAATGCGCTGTGTAAACGTTTTTAAAAACACTCTCGGAATTACAAAAAAAAAAAAAACTAATATTGTAATAATTATCATTAGGTTTTGAGAAAATTATTATACGATTCAGTCGGCTTTTCGTTTCGTTTTTCCAAATCTCGTTACATCAACGTTGATGAATCCGGATCTCGATGGATGTGTTTGTATGCTTATTATAGTAAAAGCGAGACCGCGCCCATCGCACGAAGCCTAAGGCGTCTTTGAGAGTCTGTAATCGAGTGAATAGCGTAGCGAATATTATTAGGAATATTTGGGAGAATAAATCCGTGTCACAGTGTTCTGTTATCTGAGCGCCGTGTGGAAAGGTGTGGTGGTACTCGGTATTTCGCGTTTCCATTTTGTTATAATCCGTGTAGCCAGAATATTCTGTTACCAGCCTAACCGCATTGCACAAGAACAGATATTTAGAACCATATTTTTACAGTTTCTCGTGCGTATATAGGTACTGTTACTAATACGGTCAACTTCTCTTGGTACGCGAACGTTTTGGCAAATAAACCCCTAGACAGTCGCTCTTCTTCTAAATCCCCGCCGAATTATCATAGGAGTGGACTATACTAATGCGTGTTTCTAATATACTTCCGTTGCACATTTTTCTCGGTGTAATAGTCTGCAGGGATCCAATACGACGCGTGCTGGGCGGCCTATTACAATACGTCACATTAGTATACATTTTGTTAATATTATGAATATGATATATGTACGGTATTATGGTAAAAATTAAATGTTTTTGATAAATTTTTTTTCCAAAAACAAAAATCGACGAGAAAAAAGAAACGTGGCCCATCACTGTCTACGGTGGTAGTGACGGCGATCGACTCACCCCAGCTGCTCCCGTGCACTTCGTTGCCCGTAAAAAAATGCCACCTCTTATGTGATCGAAATTTTGTTCAAATCGATTCTCGGCGTAAGGATGTTCGAAAAAAAAAAGGGTGGGATTTGAGTTTAACTTCGATTTCTCTACTGTTTTTCGCGCAATAATTTTGCGATTTGGCAATAATGTTATTTTGCCCATTATTGCCGTTTAACTATACCGCTTTATATATACAAAGACACCTCTCCATTTCCTATTTTTAATTCTCACCAATTTAGCTCAGCCAATGTCGGTCTATGAGTGACGAATAAAAAACGTCACAGACTTTTTAAAACTCATTTCACCATTAACTGACATCGCCCGCCCGCGCTACTCTGTACTTCATTTACGCCTAGCGTCCTTTCTGACACTCTTTTTTTTTTTTTTTTGCTACGCGGCTCCTAAGGGTCGTAGCCGTTACGTTCAATAACCTTCCTCGAGAATCGGACTGTTGAACGCGAAGAGAATTTTTCAAATCCGACGCAGATAGTTCCAGAGATTAGCGCGTTAAAAAAAAAAATAAAAAACTCTTCAGTTTTATTATATTATTACAAGTATAGATTTCGTCGTTCGTTTTCCGTAATATATATATATATATATTATTATAAAGTGTAAGAAACCAACGCGTATTATTCTCCCTCCTGCAGCACGAGTATAAAATAATAAGGATACTTATAAACGACTCGTAAAACTTACATAACACTATCCGAGTATTATGCGCGCGGCCTTTATGACATTGAAATATATACAATATATAAATAATACGCGTTTTGTTCCTGTTTTAATAATTGTTCCCGGTATTATTATACGTGTTGACGTCACACACGACGGTATATTATGTGTACGGCAGGACTCGTATGTGTCGACCGGATTCCTTGTTCGTCCGTGATCGGAATAATGCGGCAAACCGATCGCGTAATGCCTAACGTGTATTACTGCGCGCGTACAACGTCCTGGTCGTCCCGGACGTTTGTATTTCTCGTCGGTGTTTAGTCGAAAAATAAATAAACGTTACTTTTGAAAATCTCGTGGAAAAAAATGTTCGTCGAATTACGAGTTTATTATTGGAAAAAAAAAACAAACAAAAGTCACGTTATCTGTTTAAAAAAAAAAAATCGGTACGAAAATGCGCTTTTGCGCGGGAAACGGTATAGGTACCGTTTTTTGCCGAACTATTGCGTGTTTATCGAGTTGTTTTTGATTTTTATCACCGCGTACGACAATATTGAAAACGACGGCGGAAATACAATAATTACATACGAAAACGTTCGACAAATTTTCATTACAATACGTTGTAAACGGAATTTATAATTAATTTTCTAACTACATCGATAATAATTATGAACGATAATAATAATATACTCGTCTCGATTTCGCGTTACGCTGAAGTAAAAAATAACTGGTGAAGTTATGAAAAAAAACAATGACTATTACTACCTATACAATCTAACTCGACTTTTTCAATGCCCCGCGGTCTCGTCAATCAGTATTGTACCCGACTTCAAAGCGTGTTTATGAGTTTATATCGCACACGTATATTTTTATACTGTGTAAATCTTATACGAAATATAATAATGTATTTATAAATATACTTTTGAGTATTTTTTTTTTTTAATGGACATTATTGTTTGACGACTGAATTTCGCGTAGTATTTCGTGACGATTACAATAACGATGAAAACCCGAATGAAATTATACTTACCAAAAATTATTCGTATAGAAAAAAAATTTTCCGAATTAATCGAAATTCTTTATTACGTTTTGAAAATCCCGAGAGAACGACGTGGCAACGCAAATTTCAATTATTGAAACAAATATTCGAATTCTTCGTAACGCGTACGATATATTGGAATAGTAAGTAAAGGTGCGTTCAATAGCTAAACACCTGTTTCTTACAAAATCTATAGTTGGTTGTACCTTCCAAAGTTTGTTGGATTTCTTTATTTCTTCCGAGACTGAATTTGCAAAATGTAAATTAACTCTCAATAGGAAAAAACGATCTCGAGACATGACCGTTGCAATAGGATCATATCTAAACTTAGCACTCCAATACATTCTTAGACGTGGAAATTTAATACAACCAATTATAGTGTGAATACCGAAAAATTGTTTCATTTCTGTGTTTGATGTTTTTAAAATTTTACCGGTTTTTTCCATGTAATATTGATTAGTATTTAATGCAGCTAAATCAAATAATTCATCGGGAAAATATTTTTTAAAATATTCCATTGGAGTGCCAATATGTTGAATTGGCGGACATTTTTCATTTAAAACTTGCGATGTAAATGTTTGTTTTTTCCATTTTATTTTCTCTGTACTCGATGATCCTATCGTATTTATATTATCAACACCTAATATATAGGAAACGGCCGAGCGACGTTTTCATCGATTTTCCGCTTTTGAATCCGCGTATAATACAGTGAAAATGCTTTTAAAGTTTTCCCGATAATATTTGCGAAATTTCAATTACGAATATTGTGTATTGATAAAATAATAATTATTTTTTTGTTAAATGCGACTCGGCCGTTTTTTATATAAGATATGGAAAACTCGGATAATTTTTTTTTTATTATATATACTTAAAATAGGGATGTCCCGTTGTAATGCATTATACTGCAGACGGTCGAGTATAGAATATCATCGCGTTTTACGCGCACTGTGTGTAACGTCGTATAAAGTCACCTGACCGATGTGTACGAATATAGTTTCACGTGGAAGCACTTTTTCGATTGACTTCGGGGGGCGTATTGGATAGACTTTGCAAAAACTTTTTTAACCCTGATGAGTAAATTATTTGACAAATTGATGGATCCTTTTGCAGCGCGACAAGTGAACATACCGAGTATCGTTATTCGTTATCGAGAGAGAGACTCTGTTCGTGTCGAAATATTCTAAAAGGATACTATATATATATACAGACTAAAGAGAACAAGGTCGATTCGTTGCAATTGTTTATATTTGAACTTTTTATACCGTTTACCGAATACTGTTGAAAAAATTATTCGAGCAAACTTTATATACATATATATTTCAATATTTTTGCACGACTGTCGGTATCCTGCAGCACACGCCGCGGTGTTTATCGGTTTGCGTCATAAGCGGCGGCCAAGGTGATTTGCGACCGCGCTGGTATAATATTATAATGTTCGCGTGCCACACGACTCCCATTTGCTCAGATATTCTGCAGTTTTCCTGGTAATAATAATTACTTTACAATGGTCTGTGTTTTTGTTGCACAGCGCAACGGTGAGAGATCGTATCGATTTCAACAAAACTGGTCTCATGCAATAAAATTCTTTTGAATCGAGAAGAGAGAAAAAAAAGAATCCGAATAGTTTAGATATTATATTTTTTTCGTTTTATGACTGCTTTACTTTTATTAATACACTCGTGCAGTTCATGCGCCGGAGCAAATAGTAAATAAAAGCCATAGTCCGTAGTTGCCGGAGTTTTGAATTGCTCTGTTTATAGCATAGACATATAATATATAGACCGCGATTAGAGAAAAAAGTACGGAACGAAGATACGTGTGAGAGAGAAAGAGCCATAAGAGATTTTTTCATGGACGAATAAATAATCATGTATCACCTTTCGCTGCGGATCCGGATATATTGCTGCCACAATTTCGTTTTATCATCCATGAAAAAACTCCTGCTAAGTCTGTCTCTCTCATAGATCTATTAACTATATAGTTAACGGGTCTATGGTCTGTCTCGCACATATCTTGGCTCTAGTGCATTACATGTGATACACTGATCGTTCGCGGTCTATATATCGTATGTCTACGGTTTATAGTAAGCCTTTATATTTTTGATAGCGAGTGAAATCGCCAAGTACAGTACGTGTAGTATTTACTCGCCACCATTATAATATATTATACTCATGGGCATAGACATATTAACTCATGGACCGCGCATTCCACATCTCCCGTCTATTCGTTATCAATTAGATATAGAGTAAGAGAGATCGTTGACGTAAAATATGTGTATGAGACTGATAGAGATACTGGTTGGGAATTACATGGAAAAAAACTAATCCATTTATTATTTATATTCATTTATCAATAAATGTCGATTATAGACATAGTCAGTAAACAAAAAGAAAGTAACAGTAGTCCGTCCCAACTCGTAGCTCTGTCTCTTTTGCACTATATATCGACCCTCTGAACTCTCTCTCTCTCTCTATGCGCGGTCCATGTGTTATTAATGTGTCCATGCTTTCGGGTTAACATATAATATTCTCGGTACGACCATTATCGACGATACGATTTGCCGTTTTTGTATACGAGTGTTATTTATGTTTACAGAGGCGATATTGATTTATTTAAAAAAAAGTTTTTTTTTTTCAAAACATTAGACTTTCAAAGCATTCGGGTGACACGTTTTGAACACTGCCGGACATTCAGTTTCTAATGCAAATCGTCTTTTTTTTTTTTTAATTCGTCGCGATTATAATTTCCAATAATCGAGGTGAGACGCGTCCGTTTCTGCGTTCGATATAGGTATTATGTGCACACGCTATGTCGTTACTATAGTTTTTACACGTTCGCATTTTTTTTTTTGTAATTCAAATCTATTGAAAAAAATAATATACTTGTTTTGAAAAAGAGTTTGTTCGGTGCGCGAACGATATAAAACATATTCGCTGATTTATTTGCTCGCGAGTAAAGTCGAAAAACGTACGCACGTCATGTACCTATATTTTTGTATTACTTTAAATATTATTTTTGCGCGGTTATTTTTGTGTTTTTCTCCCATGAAAGTCGGCGAATTTCAGAGCATTTTGATTTTTTAGGTTAGCGAGAACGCGCGGCGTTCGTTTTTTTCTTCACACACGCGGCGGCGCGATTAATAATTTACGCCTTACGGCTGCAGTTTGACTGTATGCGCGTGCACACCACACATACGCACTATGTGTACACGGAAACTGCTACTGTATAATATAATAATTATAATATATTGTATTCTATATGTTATTTCGCTGCGCAGCCGGTGTTGAATAAAAATTGAATTTACAGAACATAATACGATTAGTATATGTTATATTATATTTATGCTGCCCGGCACACAACAATATTGCGGTTTTTTTTTTTAAAACTCTATGTGTATATACGCGGTCATCGTGACGTTGAAACCGGTCCGTGTCTCTCTATCTCACACACACACACACACACACACACACACACACACACACACACACACACACCGTATAATAATATGTATTCGGCGGTCGTTGTTCTCTACATCACAAATGACATTGGGGTCGTATATAAGCGTTTATTACAACGTTTTCGATTTGTTTTTCCGTTGTTGTTGCTGTCGCATATTATAAGACAGTGAACTGTAATTAAATTATATTACTAGATCGAGAATAGATGTGTTATGGGATTCACAAAGTGAATAGAGCTTACCAGAAGAAAAAAAATTTAGAGTCAAAGGCATTTTTTTTTTTTTACACCATGTTCCATAGTATATAAATATTGATCGCTTTCTATAGAGTTTTTGACTTGAAACACCAGAATTTTTACACATACATTTATCTTTAATAATGAAACGGAGCTGTTTTTTTTCTCCTAAATTCTTAAGAAGTTAAGAATTAAGAAAAATGGTAAAAATTGTATTTTTAAAATGCTTATATTAAACCGTTTTAAGAATTAAAGATATTTTTTTTTAAAAAACCGGGGCTATTGCGTGTACAGCGATAATATTGTGATTTATTTTGTGTACAAACGTTTGGTGTCTAAATTATAAATATATATAGTAAAAATAATAAAAAAAATAAATAGTATGAATTCAGGGTTCTTTCCCGCGTGAAGCAATATTATGAAAATCGTAAGAGCGTCCTCTTCTTATGATATTATGGTCGCGCGGCTATATGCGTGTGATTGAAATGATATGTGTGTGGTGTAAATGTGTGAGGTCTGTATAGAGAAAAACGATTTCTTTAATATATGGTGGAGACGGTTCGAAACGGCGGCGGTTCAAGGGTAGAAAATAAAATGTGTGTATATATGTATATATATAAAGGAACGCGGGCTGCGCAGCGGTATTCGATATAGAATTTTTAAACATTTTTAATGAAAATTTTACGTTCAGAGTTTTACGTTCACGTAAAAGAGAAATTATTATTACTTCCTTATAAAACTTTGCGTCGGCCATAATTAGTTTTCGATTATAATTAGCCGTTTATTTATAAATCCGTAGGCCGCGTGCAGGCACATATTATTATAATATACGTGCGTAACGATATTATTTATAAACTTTCAAATACTCCTTTTTTTTTTTCTGTACATGTACTATATTTTTTAGGTGCAGGACTCGTCTCTCTCTCTCTATATATATATATATATATATAACGAAATTAATTAACCCGTTCGTTTTAATTGGTGAAAAATTACCGCGTTTTATACACTACTAAAGATGCGTAATTTTTCGCGTTGAGCCGTATAAAATATATTTTCGTGTAGGTAAATCGAATTGAAATGTTCAAAGCCGGTTATTATTATATATATATATATATATACATATAATACGTAATTATTAAATAGCTCGTTTGTATAAATTAAATGTATCGTTAATTATTAATTAATTACTTATTCGAAAAAAAAAAAGACTGCCACTAATTTACTTAAAAATTCTAAATATAGATAAATAATTATATAAATATAAATATTGTATATTAATTTTTTTTTCCTTATTCGCGTATAATTTTACGGCACTCGTAATACTCGTATTACCTTATAAGATACCGGGGACGGGGGAGGTAAATTTATATAAATTGGATTTTTTTTTTTTTAAATCAAATATTATTTGTATACGTTCTGTTTCGGTAATATTATAGGCGTTTTGACAATAAACACGCGTAATAATACAACAGAAACGCGTTATTTCTCGCTATTATTTAATACCCCGTATTAAATTTCAGATTTTTTTAGCCTCTCGTATAATATTATTGTCTATCGGTTACAACGCGAATTATTAACTACACTGCAGTGGTGTATTTAAATAGCTGTTTATAACATCGGTTTTATTATTATTTTTTTAATACGATATCGTATATCCGTTATTTCCTGTATAATAATCATCGCGATGAAAATTCAAACACAATCCACTGATAATAGCTATAGTTTATTAAATTCGAAACGTATAATAATAATAGTACGTCAAAATTAATGTGTTTTTTTTTCTTTCGCTCGGTATAAAATAATCACAGGTTTTTTTTTTTTCAAAGAAATTTTTTACTACAACGTTGTTACATATATATATATACCGATATATTATGTACTTAATATAGTTAAAAATGTGAAATTTTATACGCGACAAAGTATATATTATTATTATTATTGTTTTACAATCGAACGTGTCCGGTTTTACGACGGCGAATAATTACGTAACCGCGTTTGAGGGAAAAATAGTCCAAGGACCAGAAAAAGACGCGAAAAAAATCAAATAAAATAAATCTGTCACGCCTCTTCTTAATCGCGCCTGCCTCCGCGGTGCAGCGAATATATCGACCGAACCCGCGCAGCGTAGGGCGGGGTTAACTGCTATGATAAATTTAAATATATTTGTAAATATTAAATATAATTTATATATATATATGTACGAAATATTCCTAAGGTTTTTACTGCTAGAATTTCGTTTATACACAAGTACGTATTATACGCGCGAATATCGAATTACATTATATTATAAGTTATTTAATTAAAACGGCTCGCGCGATTAAATACCGCCGTTTATATACATATATTTATATAATCGTATAAACAAAGTTAATTAACCGTTTAAAAAAAAAAAAAAAATCTTGTATTAATAAAATAATTTTCCGATTTTACGCGAATTTTAAAATCGTTTCTGTACATCGCCAGGTTAGTATACATCTATATACACTTGATCGCGGATTTATACAGTATATTATATTATATAAAGTGTTTCGCGCGTTATTGCGTAAATTTACACTTGGACTTGGACGTTGAAAATACTGGTTTTTCGCTATTTATATTTGTACGAACACGCCCGTATTATATAGAAATAATACGTTGTGCCACGCGCGTCCTACATGATAATAATGATGCGATACCTCACTACAGTAATTCGCACTTGTAACGTTTTTTTTTATACCGACTTATTGGATTTTTCGTTAAAAATAATCGTCCGATAATAATAATAATATTAATCGCGCGTAGGTATATGATTTCGACGAATATAATTTTTTTTTCATACTTTAAAAAGTTAAAAAGCAATAATTTCGACGTCAAAAGTACAATAACGCGCTGTTCTTTATCGTACGTTTTTTTTTTTTATTATTATTTAATTTATATCTCGTTAAAAGTTTTTTTTTCTCCCCCAGACGTGTAAGAAAAATTCGGAATTATATTTATTACGTTCGCGAGTTAGGTATACATATTCTCGTCGTATATTATGCGCGTTATTATTATTATATTAGCTAATATATACGTATATTATAAAGCTCGTTTACGAAAAATAATGAAAAAATAATAATAATTTACGTTTAAACTTTTAAACGTACTGCGTGCAGAGTTCCTCGGTAAACCACACACGCGCCGTTTTACGACTGCAAACACTGCAAGACACGTCATAGGCGTGTCGGCGGCAGAAACACAATGTTAAACTCAATGTGATATTATGTACATAAATTATTTAAATTTTTATTTTACAATAATCTATTTTTTTTTGCTTTGTGTTCCCAATGGAATCCGTTTTGAACGACGTACTTTTTTTTTTCTTTATTTATATATATTATACAAAATAACGCGTGTTTTTTTTTAAATAATCGGTTTTAGAAAGTCTGCGCACATTATGTGCGGATTTCGAGTCTTTTAAAACGTATTCGTATACCTATATAACGTGTTATAATTTATTAACATTTCGACGCTAATAACTTTGTTGACCGAGGATTCTTTTTTTTTGTACGCGACGAATTTTCTAATAATATTTAAAATCGCGTTTCTGTTATTGTCTCTCGTTCGACACACGCTTATAATAGCGCTTTCAAATCGGTGGACGGTGTGCATGATGCGTTTAAACAAATTTGAATTATTATTATAAATAAACTGGAAATGCGCAGGACCCAATAGTCGGCAATTATTACACTTTTCAGGCGGTAACCGACTTTAAATATTTGGGAACTAATATGAACAATGCGAATAACAGGCATAATGAGATAAAGTTAAGAATTTCAGCCGTTAATAAAGGTTATTTTGCGATGGGAAAATTATTTAAATCAAAGTCGCTATCTATAAAATCAAAATACACCCTTTACTCGAGCTATCTACGACCAGCGCCATAGCCTATGGACGCGAAACATGGTCCGTTACGAAGGGCGATGATGAGAAGTTGTTGTTGATATTCGAAAGGAAAATACCGAGACGCATTTATGGTCCTATCGTAGAAAACGGAGAACACGCAGAATAAGAACACCAATAGAGGAGTTTGCCAAATGTACCCAAAGCCCAGGTATCAAGTCATTTATATAAGAGGCAAACGTTTGGAATGGGCGGGACACGCGTGGAGATCCATTGGTATAACAAACGATGTAATGACAGGCAGTGTCAAGGGGAAAATACTTAGGGGACGACCTAGGCAGACAGACACAGTCAAGGGGATTGAAAGCTGGTATTTTCTCTCTTTGTCTTACACACATGAAACATAGCAAAATAGACGTTCCGTACTTCCAACGTACCGATCGATCTATTGGTGCGATAAGAAATTTGAAAACAGATTTGAATTCCTCGCGAATTTTACTACAAAACAACTTTCCCAATTTTTTCATTTTTTTTTTCATAAACCCTTAAAAAAATTAACCGAACAAATTTAAAAAAATTGTTAATAATTTATTTTTGAAAGTCTTAAAAAAAAGAAATAAAAATCGTTTTGTAGTAAAATTCACGAGGAATTCAAATCTGTTTTCAAATTTCTTATCGCACCAATAGATCGATTGGTACGTTGGAAGTACCAAACGTCTATTTTGCTATGTTTCATGTGTGTAAGACAAAGAGAGAAAATACCCGCTTTCAATCCCCTTAAGTCAGACCTCGAAAAATGTGCACCAGGATCGAAATTAGAAGAGAGCGTAGATAGAGATAGACGGTATCAAATAGTAAAAGCAGCGAGGGCTTTCAACGGGCTATAGAAGCTACAAAAAATTATTATTATTATTATTATTATTATTATTGACAGTGGACGCGTATAAATAGTGTGCGGACGAATCGACAGCAGCACTGTGTGTTGTATGACGTGTTGTGTGTACGTGAGTTGAAAGACAGCGCAGTGCGTTGTCTGTGCGTTTCGTTGGTCGTTGACTTCTCTTCGTCATCTCGTCGTAAGTAGTCTTTGGCTGATATAATATACTCGAACTCACGTCGTGTGTATATAAATCCTGTGTGTATGTTGTATACCGGTACATACGAGACGTACCGGTTCCATTGTTTGCCTCGTAGTTCGTGTACGAAGCAAATATACGCTCGAGAAGTTACGCGCCGATAGTGTACTTACATACAAATACGATATACTTTATTAATACTTATAGATTTGTGTACAATACCGTTTATGATATCTTATTACAGTACGCGCGGTTAAAAGGACTGCACTCTTGTGATTTTCATCGAAACAATATATTGCTTCGCCAGAACGTCTCGTACTTTATAATATAGACACCAAATTTTTACGCGAAAATCGATTACAATAAACACTTTTTTTTGTTTTTACTTTCTAAAGAAATAAAGATTTAAAAAAAAACCAGCTCCGTTATTGCGTGTAGATATAATTTATTATTATATTGTAATTTATTTTGTGTAAAAATTTTAGCGTCTTGAGTACAACCGGGCAATGGCCCTCGGGATCCGTTTCTCCACGGTGAAACGCGATTTTGTCGTTAACATTTTCAATTTATTTGAACGTTTTCTGTATAAATCTGACAGCGCGCGTTCTCTAGGGCGTTGCACCGTTTCGTTTGCACGTGCAGTGTTCTCTATAAAACGATATTATAATATTATATTTAATTAATGAATGTATTGTAATTTTACGGCGTCGAGCGTAGAAGTATGAAGGCTAACAAAAATTGTCAATTCGTTAATTTTATAAAGTCGATTTATACAATCAATGCGTAAATATAAATGTAGTGTTTGCGGTATTTCTATTTTTGAAATCGTTTTTGAAAATTTGTCTGAGCCTGAAAAAAAAACCGGCTCGAAAATATTCTCTGCTAAAATTATGTCTTTTACCCCAAAAAAAAGTAAAGTGATATTATAGTTGTGACCGTTTAATCGTAATAACGTGATCTCTAAATAATTCGATAAATTAAATTAAATCATTTCATATATATATACGAGTATAATATATTTTTTTTTTTTGGCTAATTTTGATTTCCTACAATTTTATTTATATCCGATATTATTTTATCGTTTATTATTGTATGTAATATATATATATTTTTTTTAAAGAAATATTTTCAATTCTAAACCAAAGTGAAGTTAATATATTTTTCTTCGGTTAATTTGCTGGTTTCATTTTTCATTTCAACGGTAATGGTTCCATTCATATTTCTTCACACCTACATCCTTCGCTAGATGACCTCATTCTTATTTTTCTTCACTCGTATTTTTACGTGTGCTTTGCGTCGACGATTGTTTTGACAGACCTTTATTATTACATTCTACTCGACTAATTTTCTTCTTCTTCTTCTTCTTATGTTTCTTATTGTTATTGTTATTATTATTAGTTTTCGTTGTTCTGTTTCATTGAAAAAAACGTGTTATTGTTACTAATTATGCGGTATTGTTAAAAATATATTTTATGTAATGTAATCATACGTAAATTTTATTATAGTCCATTATAAGCTCATATGAAATATACGCATTTTTATTTTTATTATATATATATATTTTTTTTGATTCGTATGTTTTATCAGAGATGATTTAAACCTACTAATAACTCATAATTCTGCTGCAGACTGATTATATAATATTATGTTGTATATACGATTTTGGACATCATACTATTATTGCGTGTAATATTTTGAATACTTTAACCAACATGTCTACGTTCGTACAATCTTTATTGGATAATCTGTCTATGGTTTGTAGGAAATTCACATTCGATTGTGTATAAAATAGTACATTTTTTTCCACCCTAAAATATTATTTAATTTATTCAGTTTTCGAGTGCTATAAACGTAATTTAAGTTAATTAAATTAAATTACGTACGCGAATTTATAAGTGTTGTAAAAGCTCGTAAATACTCGTACTATATTTATTTTAATGATAAACAAACACTATGCGATTAATTGAAATATACAAATACGTTTCACAAGAAACACGATATTATACATGATAACTGTGTAAACAAAAGTTAAATAATTTCACAACAACTGCCGCCATACTGTTTGAAATTATTTTAATACAAGCAACAATATATAAACCATTTCATTATTATTATTATTATTATTATTTTTCTTCTCGGACAATGTTAATGTTGTAAAACTAACGTGTAAAAGAATTCCATTTGTTTGCCTCACATATATATTATTTAATAAATAAAGTTCGTTTTTAATATGCTTTCTCCTATATGCTTCGTATATATATTTATTATTGCATTCATAATTTATAATGTTATGTGCATATTATTAAAGTTGTGAATATATAGTTCACCCTAATAAATATTTAGTAATTTTTTCATACTTTTCTCATCCATCCAAAATGTATTCTTTAAGTGACGTGACTTTCATAACGAATGTGTTAATTGTGTTGAAATATTGTTTTATGAATTTCTGAGAAAAATATATGTCAATCAAGTACTCATAGTTATATTAAGTGAAGGATAAAAATTATAATAAGATAAATATAAATGCAATTTTTTTTTTTTTTTTAATATTTATTTTTACTTACTATTAAAATATATATATATGAATATAATTGAACTTCAATGCATTCCTATATTATTACAACACTGTTATAATATGTTGTAGATTAATGGGCGTTTTTTTTTCTTCATTAAAAGGTATCGAATTGAAATTATATACTATATTAATGGAATACATATTCTTGCTTTTCAACCGTAATACGCTGTACTTATAAACTATACATTCGTTTTTTTTCCTATTAAATTCTTACCCGAATGTCGTATATTTAACGATTTTTTAATGTGTATATTTTATAAAACAACAATTTTCGTAACTGATGCTCTTATCTAGACTCTTAAGTGGATTTCTGTTATTCTATAATATGTTATTATAACGCGTTATGTAATAATAATAATGTACACAAGAACTCTTTTCTGCTAATTGTATTAAATATAATATTGTATATTATTATTATTATTAATAATAATATTATATAGGTTAATATAGTGAGATGGAAATTACCAAGTTATAAAAGAAAAGAAAATAATTCACTTTTGTAAAAATGAATATAAGCCAATTATTTTGTAATCCGATTGCTTAATTTCCTCCATATTTAACGTTTCAATCGAAAACACGTCGTTGGCCCATTAAAATGTGTAATACATATTAAAAAAATTATTAAGGTTCCGCGCTCATACCCACCATATGGTCTGACATTTCGGTGCCTAAATTCTTATTCTTATTATGTTTCGATGTGTTTTTTTTTCTTTTCGCCGTGAGGCCAAGGCTGCTGTGTAATAATATGTCATAGTATAATACGCGTACTTATTCGTTTTTTTTGTATCCAAATACGTATGTATAATATTTTATAATGTAGTGTGTGATTAATTTCACAACGGTCGAATGAAGTGACTAAATTCCCGGACGAAACTCTATAATGCATGTCTGTGTTTGGTAGATTAAAAAAAAATATATATTTTTATTATCATCAAAGTCGATCCGCCGATTTCGTCATAAAAATCGAGTGTTTTATTTTTTTACTTACTCGGCGTAAAACGTATAAATACATACGCATTATACGCGTGTATGTTGTCATTATATTATCGTTTCACCGATGATTTTCAAGGGTTTCCGAACTGGCAACTTTTATGGAATTTTAATGAAAATATAAATCTAACAATTTAAAAATATTTAAATATATTTGAAAATCTATTGAAAATTAGTCCTGTGTAAACAGTATGAATATGTTATAGCTGTGGGGCGGGCAGTACGTGATCAATGAAAAACAGAATCAAACGATAAAAAAAATTTTTCGCGAAACAAAAAAAAAAGTATTCCTCCGAGTGATTTTAAGAGATAAATTACCTATATAATTAAATAGATAGAGGATGATATTTTCGAGAGAACCTCGACGATATATATTATATATGAGTCGATATGATGAATGCGAAAATACGTTTTTTAAATCTCTTTAGCTATTTTTTCGCTCGATATTTTAAAAAACGCATATGCGGTTCCTTTTGAAACATTGTGCCCTTTTTTTTTTTTTTTTTTTATAATAGATGTTTTATTTTAAAACTGCTCCGGAGAGTACTTTTGTTTTTTTTTTTTTTTGCGTGAAAACGTGTTTTTACTATGAAAAATCTTCCTCTTAAACGTTGACAAGGTACGTCACGAAATGAAATCACGCCGGTATAACCGGATAGGAAATTTAAAAAAAAAATATATGTATATACTTTTTTTCTTATTGCATTTCCAACGCAGTAATTACGTAAACAGTTCTGTATATACTCAATTATTAATTAAATAATAATTCGTTATATTTTATTCGTTTAAAATCCTATTTTATAGTTATTTATTTTAATTGATATTCGTCCGCTAGTGTGTATTCTATTACACGCTGTTCGCATTTATTTCACGATTATTACGACGTACATAAAAGTCGATATTATACGAAAATAAATTACCGCTGCAACGCGCATCAGCGTCGAATAATCCGCGAACGACCGGGAAGCCGTCAGTGAAATATATAAAAACGAAAAACAGATGTCGCGTGTACCTGCTACTGCCACGGTAAAGAAAATAAATAATGGATTTCAATTACAAATATTAGGTACGTATACACATAATGGTTAAGGGGTGGACGTTCGTAAGAAATGAATTTTCCCCTCGAACGAATCTTTCCCTATACCTACGTATGAATTATATAAAACTATAATTGAATTAAAAATAAGTGTACGCGTTTGAACGTATATATGTACTTTATATTTACCCGCACGAGAACCACAATAATAACAGCGTAATATTATATTTATAAGGTATGAACGTTATTTTATTATTATTATTTTTTTTTTATGATTTTTAACGCGAGGTTTGCGTCTCGCGAAAAGTCTCACCGAGTGGTGAAATTAACGAAATTCAGTGTACAGAACGCGACGGTGGCGCGGTTTTTATATGTGGGAAATTAAGGGTTTCCTGGGAGAACAGTCTTGGTTATAGGTCAGGTCAAAACAGAACCGTCGATTGCCCTGAACTCCAGCGATTTGGATGAGTTTGGATGAGCTGGTCTCAGCACCGTTTTAGTTGTCGACGTGTGAATTCTCCGGCAAATTGCAGATTATAATATACAGACACCAGCTGCGGGTCACGTAGAGACTCGAAATCGTTTTTAGTGAACCGACTGGCTGCTTCAATTTGCTTCAATGTGTTTTATGTAAAGAATAGAATAGAGTTGTTCTCTAACTTAACTCGTCAGAGTCTTATACTTACGGTGTTTAGAACACGTCATAGTGTAATAAACTATTTTTTTTTTTTTTTAGATAACGAGAATATGGCTAGCGGAGAGTTAGAAGTATTACGGTGCGAGTCCAGTCTGTGGTCCGGTCATTGTTGTGCCCGTTGTCGGGCCGAACTGGGCCGGATTATCAACAGAGGTGCCAATTGTCGTGCTTGCCGTGAACGGATATGTATGTCTTGCCGGGAATATTCAACGGCCACGAACGCTCCCGAATGGCTGTGCATTCGATGCCATAAAGAAAAAATCGAGTACGAGTACTGATACGGAATTATTTTTTTAAATTAACCCGGCACCGTTCAACGTTTGTTTCCGTATAATTCTCGGCCTGTTTCGCCCTGAAAAAATCGTGACGTTTTGACCGACCCAATTTAAATTTATTATAAAAAAAAAACCTTGACATATTATATTATCTAGAACAACGGAGGGATTTTTTTCAAAATTAAAATTCGCCTTTTTCGCGTACCAGAAAAAATTAACTGATTGAAATAAGAAAATTTCCATAAATTACTACACGGTTTGAAAATTTTCAAATTAAGTCTCCGTTTTGCACTAGAAGAGATATTAGTGATTCTCTTTAGATTTTTACAGAACCATAATCAGACGAGCCAATGTCTCATCATTTTGTCGAAACGAGAGAAGAATTTTAATTAATATTAATTTTACCTAACCTAACCGCCTTGAGATGAACTCTCGCGTAACCGATCTCAGGTATATATTTATAATATTCTTTAATAATTCCCTTTGGCATTTTCCAAAAATTTAAATGTTCATAGCCCAAATCATTGTTAATAACCTAAAAAAAACGCAGTCGTTTTAAATTCATACCAATTAATTACCTAGTGCCTACTCCCCCTGCAGTGTTTTAATGAATTTTATCTGAGTATATATATACTTACATTTGCATTCGAAAAGTTTATTATAATTATTTTATTTTATATACATGTATAAGATTTTACTCGACAATTTAAATATATATTGAAAGTTACTTTGCGATTTAAACAAAACTATAATATGATAACTTACATTTCCCCAGATCAAAGAAATTTTCAAAACCGTTTTTATTAAAATTAAGTTCCGTAGAACTTTGAAAACTCGATTTAACTTCATTAAACGCTGAACGCTAAAGACGCTTAAAGACGTCGATTTGTCGAAAATGTCAAATTTGATTTGTGCTCGTAATTTTCTGTTAAAATTTATTTGTAATTTTTTTTTTTCACAAAAATATTTATTATACTCGTTTCGAATAAAATTAACCAGAAGACAAAACCCGATTAACCGCGGCCGGTGACATCGCGTTTAATCATTTGTCGCAACGACTTTCCTACTAAAAAAAAGGAAATGACAATTTTTCAAACGGTCTGTTCTAAAAACGTACAATATTTTGAATAATATTCTCGTATTTCTCGTCGTTCGATTAAATTACAATAAATTAATATGTAATAATTATTATAATAATTTAATTTCTTTTCATTTCTCTGCGTCTATCATATTGAAAAATATTTTACGTTTACGGTTGTTGGAACTCGATGTGTATATTATACATATATGTGTGTGTGTGTGTGTGTGTGTGTGTGTATAGTTGATTTGAATATTTATAATTCAGAAAAATGCACACGTATACCGTGTTTTAAAAATTAGAAAGTGCGCATAACGTTGGAAAACAATAATTTAACCCACGCGTGTGCAGTGTAAAGACCAAACGTCAAGAATATTATTAATAAAAAAAAAAATCGTATACAATGCAAACGCCAAAGTACAAACAGCCTACGACGATTAACGTCCAAATAATAATAATACAAAAGAACGTTTTACCGGTCTTATAATAAATTACATACAAAACGAAACTAAAAAGTGCAATGATTAAAACCCACTTGAGCGATTGTACATATAATGTAGAAGAAAAAAAAATTAAATTAAAAACCATTGAAAAATATTCTGTATTTATTAATACATAGCTTACAGGTGTGTTTAAATAATAACGATATATAATATTTATTGAGTTACACTAAGCGAATGACATATATGTATGTATTTTTTAATTAGGTAATAATATACGGCCCAAGTTTATAAATATTTTATTACAATAAGACGAAAAAATTCAACGTTTTTCATTTTTTATCTCATTTCTAAGAATATATGAATTTAAATATATATGCGTGTTACCGACAATATGGATAATTTTAAACGTGCACATTTCCGAATAGTAGTTTTAGGTAAAGCAAAAGAAATCAATTTATTACGTTATATTTAAATTAGGTAATATTACTCAATGCGTATGGCGAAAATTTCGTATATAAGTATTATTACAGATTTAATACAGATTTCTTAATATGATTAATAATGTATAATTATATACACCGCGGAAAATAATCGTTTGTAAAGAAATCGACTCACACAACTTCGCTTGGTTCAAATGAAATAATTATAATTAGTACGATTCCCTCGGTGTTCTATTTAAACGCGTGAAAAAAAAAACCTCTACCGAAAATAATATTTTTTTTTTTTAATCGAGTCATTCGTATAAGAATATCGAATTTAAATGTGGCGGAGCGTGTTACATCAGAATGTATAATAAGAGGAGCAACAAAATCGACGATAAAATTAGCGACAACCAATTTCTGCACTATTATTATTGTAATGATAATTTAATTTAATGACGTAAAAAAATTCTCAAGCTAACCAACAAACGTATCAAAAAAAACAACAACACAACAGAAATGTAGGCTAATCGTTGAAACCAAAAAAATAATTTCAAATAAAAATTTAAATCGCAGTTAATTGGTTAATATAATTGTTTATTTGTTACCTAAAACGTCAGTGGAATTTTGAGTAATATCCGTAAAACGAGCGTATATATCTATTGAATACCGAGTATTATAAATAATTAATTATTATTATTAGTATATTGAAAGTTTTCGTACGCTCGCGTTATTTTCGCTATATGTAATTCGTACAAAAGTTATGCTCTTCTACTGCAGTGTCTTCAGTATTGAAACGGTTAATCATAATATTATATTACGCCAGTGTATACTCGAGACTCGTTTTTTAATCAAAACTTTGTATCTCGTACGCACGCCGCGTATAATAAAATGATTAAAAAACGTGTACGGTAGTTTCGCGGACTGTGGGGATCACTGTGAGTTCGGGTAAATCGCGTATAACGGGATGCGTGTAGTGCGAATTAAAATTTTTCAAATTGTATATTTATAGTAAAATATTTCTTTAAAAAAAAATAATAATCAAATATTCTCGAAAACGTTTGCACGAATATAAAATATAATAATCGGTGAAAAACATTTCGATTTACTGCTATATACATATTAATATTTTATAGAGAAAAAAAAACTTAAATCATTTTTAAATAAAATGAACAATACAAGACGTGTATGTGTAATCATAGCTAAAACGAAATAAGGCCTACAGCTATTTGTGGCATAAGTATATGTTCCTATTAATGCGACTCGTGATTTCTTTTTTCTACTAAAATCTACCGACTACAAAAAAAAAAAAAAAAATTGTTATTATAATAATATCTATTCCGCACTACTATAAAATATCGAACAAGGAAAAAACGTATAATATCATATTTTTATGTTTTTTTTCTTTTTGTGCACATTATAAGATCCCCGGAACGTTTTTTTTTTTCAAATTATTCGTTCCGGAAAAACGTTTGTGCCGCTGCAGTTTATACGCCGCGATTCGTAAAACAATATTGTTCTCCAATTTCTTCTATTCTAGCGTTATTAAGCGCTTTTAAATATATATATATATATATAATATTATATAATAATATAATATGGAAAAACTAATTTCCGTCGGAATTTTTTATCGATACCCACGATAAGTATATAGTAGTATACGCGATTTAATAAACGTTCGATTCGAAAATCCGTAATTAAAACGCGGGGACGAGGGAAGAAAATTAAATCCACCTGTGCACGCGGATTTTTTTAGTGCGCGACAGAGTTTGTGCTCATTTAACGAGGTCGTCTCGTGTTTTAAAATACGAATAATAGGATTATTATGTAACCCGATAACGTATTATATCGTTATTATAACACTTTACGCGCGTATATTAATCGGTATGCACTCGTGATAATAATATTATTATTAAGTATTATTATTATTATTATTATTATTATTATTATTATTATTATTATTATTATTATTATTATTATTAGAGTGCTGCTGCTGCTGTTGCTGCTGCAATATTAATATATTACGAGTAATGCGTGTTAACGATAATGATTTTATGCGTACTTAGTTGTAGTATTATAATATACCGTATTATCTCGCGACAATATTGCAGAAGTCTTCCTCGTCCATAGATCCCATCATAATCGCGTGTAATATGTACACAAGGATTAGGTATACTTATACGCCGGTTTGTAATCTAAACGGTTTGGTTAGACGACGTAATTGGTTACGTTTCCGAGTTCAAAACGTTTGGTGTTTCATCGATTCTCTGTTCAAGAAGAAAGGGTAGAGCTGTTTTTTTTTATTTATTTTTTTTTTTTTGAAAACAAGTACCGCGATTCGTGTGTAACTCGTTGACGAGCGAGGTTATAGAAGACGAAAATTGCGCGTTTTGCTACAATTTCCATATTCAAATATACGTATCGTAATATTGTACTTATAGGCTCGGAAATCGAATGCATTTCGCATTTTTTTTTTTATTAACGTCTTTGCCGTTGTGTTTTAAAACATTAAAAATGTGTTACAAGTAAATAATTTTCATTTCGCGTTTTTCGCTTTTTTTTTTTTTTTTAAGGTCATTTTAAAGTAATCTTTTCAGTAAATTTTAACGGTTTTACACATTACACGAGAAAAAAAAAATAACGAGTTTATTATTATTGTTTATTTTGCTGAAACGTATATTATTATTTGTAGACAAAAAAAAATCTACTTTTTCTCGTCAAATAATACCGCGTACATTTACAAAAATGAACCTATACGTATATCGCTTATCTTTTGCTGACCACCGATTCGTTTATAGTCGATGGATGGACATTTCATACAGGTCAAACAACGTTTAATAGAAAAGAAAATGAAATAATTTTGATTAATTGTTATGATGATTTTCGTTTCATATAAATTGAAAATATTATATATTTTTTTTTTTAATATTTATAAATTGTTTATATATATAAAAAAAAAATATGTTTATTATACAGTATAAGGAATAATAAGTGTATTGAATAATATCGACTGGAAAAAGTTTATTAAAAAAAAATATTTATATTAAAAGTTATTTTTTGCATTTATCATTATTTAATTATTTTTAGGGTTTTTTTTTGAAAATGTTTTTAAAGGTCATCGCTCGTATCATTACACCACGTTATTGCAGTTTACGAAATTTATCGCATACGACTCAGTATGATGATCATCATCATGTCATCATCGTTTATACCGAACGGGTATTTATCAGGATTTTGCAGTTGTTGTTTATACTGTCTTTGTGACATTTTTTTTTTTTTAGCGAAAAATCGTAATTTTTTTCAAATTAAAAACGCGTGTGTCAATTTCTTTTTTTCATACGAATAGCGCGCATTATTTTATCGAGACGCATTACGTGAGCACGGCGATTAATCGAGTGAATTAATATAATTGTTCGGCTCTCTCTCTCTCTCTCTCAAAAAACATAAAATATTGTCGCTTCAACGCAATCCCAACGATTATCGTGATATATTTATATATATATATATATATATATATATATATAGAAAAGGTTTAGAATCGTCTGTGTAGAAATTTGTGTTGTAAGTTTTAAAATTGACTATTAGACGTCGTTGGCGAAATCGCTTCCAGTGTATGTATAATACGTAACGCGATGAAAAGTAAAAATAAGTAGAGATACAACCTGTAGCCGGTTAAACCTTCGAAAACACGTCGTCGTCCGGCGTGTTGTACTACTACACTTACGATTCGAATAAATTATAATAATTACTGCGATTTCGAAAAAAAAAAAATATGTTTGAAAAAATCTTTTTTTTTTTTTTTGCTAGATCGTTGGAGCCCACTAAAGAATGGATCGTTGACTTCTTGACGCCGCAAAACATGAAGTACCCGAAAAACGAAACAAAACTCGGCAGATCTCTGACGTTCAAAGGTATAGTAGACAACGGTGTTCCATTTTTTTTTTTTTGCAGTTTCCAATAGAAAACAATATACGAGCTTACCAGTAGTTGTCCCGGAAAAATGGCAAAAAAAAAAAATTCCACTAAAATTATCGACAAGCCCACAAAATCAAAAATGTCGTATTTTCGTCGTGATCCCAAAACCGTATAACGATGTGAGAAACAAACGAGATTTTTAGCCCACTATTGTTTCTTTCAAAGTAGGTACGCGATAAACGTCGCGAAATTCTATCGATATTCGTAAACATTTACTAGAGGAATTACGACGCAAATACGTGTTAATCGATTCGAATCGTTTTTTTTTTTTTTCAATTTGAAATACCGCGTGAAAACATAATCGAATATTGAAAAGCCGTCGAAAATCGAAACTTTTAAAACAATTCCGAACGACCGTAACTCCAAACACGAACCGCGTACCGCTTATTTCGGTCGTATATACAGTTTTTAACCGAGTGTAGTAACTCGAAAGCAATTGCTGCGGCACACGAGCCCTATATACGTATGTATATAGTGGCGTAGCTAGAAATTATTTGTTTTCTGGTACCTATAGTAGGCCTCGGGGCACATGACACGTTTGTGTATTTCTCATATTCATATTTTTTTTAATAGAAAAACCATATCGATTTAAAGTGTAATAATTTATTCAAACACGAAACCGATACACATGCCCCCCCCCCCGAAAAAAAAACTCGGATAAAAGTATAAAATAATATTTTCAAAGAGTGAATTATTCTGATTTTCTTTTCAACGGTACCAAACTCGTCCGTTACAGTCGATCCACACGAAAAACTCCTCTGCGCTGAGATACGTCGTTAATTCTTCGACATTTTTTTTTTACTCCGCGCGACGAAGGGTTACACATTTTATTAAAATCATTTACACTATTACACGTTTTTCTAAATTTATTATTTTCTTAAATGAACAGACCCTACTAACCCGTTGCAGGCTACGCCACTGCGCCCAGAACTCTTTATTACAATACAATCCGTTTCGTATAACTCGGTCGATTTTTTTTTTTTTTTTTTTTTTGTTCTTCCTCGCTCGTTTCGCCCGCGCGTGTATGACAGCGTACCACCGCCGAACGAGTCTGCCCACCACAAAGTCTGTCGATCCTAATGGGATCGCCGTCGCCGCCTCCTACCCGCGCAGACGGCCTACGTGTGTAATGCGGGCCACTCCGCGTAAAAAACACTTCACTCTCTGTGTGTGTGTGTGTGTGTCGCTCGGTGGCCGTCATTCGCGATCGCGCAGTCGCCACCACGTTGGCCCCGCTTGCCACAGTCGTATTTGTCATGTTTTCGCGCTCGTTTTTCTGCCCCCGACAGATCCGTCTCCGTGGTCGGCCGTCCGAGGATCGCCGGAACTGCGGGCCTACAGCAGTATGCCGCGGGGTAGCGTCGTGCCGTCGTGGCCGCAGCGAAACGGCGGCGACGGAACGGCGGCGGCCGTCCGGCCGCAGTCGGACGCCGTCCGCGGCGGACGATCGGCGGACCGCGATCGGGTGACGCAGCAGCAGCAGCAGCAGGCGACGCTGATGGACGGCACCGTCCAACTGGTGGACACGTGCGGCCGCGTCGTCGACGTCCGACCCGCGCCCGAGACGGTAGCGGTGGCCGCGTCGCCGCTGCTGCGACAGACGCCGTCCGAAGAAGACCGGCGCAAACAATCGGCCGCCGCCGCAGGATGTCTGTCCAGAGTGCAAGAGGATCTCAAACACATTCCTCCCGGTAAGCGCGCACAAACGATCACGTTTAATTCTTTAAAAAAACTTTGACGAACGACTTCGCTTTGATTTTTATTCGTATATACAATATTTTGTCAAAACTATTACATAATATATAAAAAAAAAAACGTTCGTTTTCCTTAAAATGATACACGCGTTTATTTGTGTGTGCGCGTATAATTTTTTTTTTTTTTTATACTTATACTGAACGGTTCAACGAAAATTTCGAAAATATCGTTCGATAATAATATTTATAAAATAATAATTATACGGAGTGTATACACTTTGTTCGTCGCACGTATTTCTGGTTACTTTCAATAAATAACGCAATAAAAAAAAAATGAGAAATAGTTTTCGTTTCGTTTCAGTGCAATTCATGTGATTTTTTTTTTTTTTGTAACAAAATCCGCTCGTATTTTATAAATTCAAATCTGAAAAATATTTTCAAACGTCAAAACTAATATAGTTCTTTATACAATATACTTATTACAGCTTATTATTTTTAGAGCTACGTCCAGTTTTTCAACAGTTTCACACCTCCGCGTATTATTACCATTTTCTTTTTCTTTTTTTTTGCGTTGAAACCAAACGTTTCATATCTAAAAAAAAAAAAATGACCGTCTATACTATTGTCGTACTCACACTAATAAAATAATTTTAATATAAAACGTTCCAATACATATTTGGTGTAATCACCAAAGATTTTCTCGCACGAATAAAAAGTCTTTTTTTTTTTTCTAAAAAAACTCGTATTTGTAATGTTCAACACACTTACTGATAAATATACGGATAAAAGTAAAACATTATTTATTTAAAATTACACTTTTTTTTTCATCTTATAATTTAATATTGATTTTTCTCTACTCTTGGCAAGGAAAATGTCTACGTGTCGTGTTTGAAACATATTTAAGGCGTCAGCAGTAGGCAACTTAATCGGTGGTTAAGTAGGTACGCGCGTCTGGACGAGAGAAGAATAAAAAAAATAAAATAAAAATATTATTTCCACACGTTTCCTATACATTAAAATAATTAAATCGGTATTAAAACACTAAATAATCTCCAAAGACTGTTTAAAATTAGAAACAAAAAAAATCAATTCACAGCGTAAAAAACGTATAACGCGTATTGTCTTTTATTCTCAAATCGGGTAATTTATTTTTGTTTAAATTGTCACCGTTAGATGGCGTTACGGGTATTACTCATAAAAATTTGTAATAGGAGTTATAGTACATCACGCAGTTTTAAAATCAATAGGTTTTCGATACTCGTAATTTCGGATAAAACGAAACAATTTAATAATTATTAATAATTCAAAAATTAACTCAGAGACACGCGTATTAAAAATAGACAATAGTATGTCATATTATTTTCTGTTAAGAAATCAGATCAGCATTCGTGTCTTTTTCGAAAACTATTTAAAAGAACTTTAACGTTTTATATATAATAGGGAAATTCGAATACCGAATTTTTTTTTAAAAAGAAAATCCTCAAAATGTCGACGTAAATAAATAATAAATTATTATTATTAACGCGAGAATAGAAAATGTGTGTAGATTTTTGATGGATTTTTGTTATCTCTCGACATACAGCACGAACAAGTGCGTTGACACTCTAACACCGTAGTCTTACATGTCAAAAATCGATTCGCACAAAATAACACCTAAAAAAAAAAAAAAAAAATTGAGTTTAAATATTTTATTTTTTCCCCCAGTTAAATTTGTTAAAGAACAAGGACGCTGCTACGATTTTCATCAAAATTCGATTGCTCCACGCGGAAAAGAACTCTGAAGTCATAATTTAGACACGGAATTCTCGTACACAAAATAATATTACCTGTACGCTGCAATAACATAACCACATTTTTTTTAATATCTTTAATTCTAAAATAAAATTTAAAACATTTCAAAAATACAATTTTTACCGTTTTTTTTTAATCTCGTAAAATTCTTAAGAATTAAAGACATTTCGGGAAAAAACAGCTCTGTCAATGTAATCAATTTTGTGTATGTAAAAATTTGATTAAGTGTACAACCCGTGAAACGCCATTGTGTCCTCGTAAGAAGTTCTAATAAGGGGCCTCGCAACACCGACATGAAAACAGACCTAAAAGCGGGATAAAACTGTGGAACTTTGAAAAGGATTCGGATTTCAATCCCGAATTTTGTATTCATTTATCTTTCCATACTATAGGGATCGATCGAGGCGTTTTTTTTTAAAACAATGACTGTATCGGTCTTTAATAAAAAAAAAACTATCCCTAGAAGACAACAAATTTGAATCCGTTTTCACGTTTGAATTCCGACTTGCCATAGTTCCAAAACTGTATCCTCTTATATCCGTAAAAGAACGGGCGTTTTTTATGTACGCCAAGTTTCTGACGACACTATTGAGCTTTTTCACAAATTTTTTTTTCCACAGAGTCGTTCCAAATACTTCCCCTAGTGTGGGCCGCACGTCGTCCATTTTTTTTTTATCTGAGGAGCTTTAGTTAGCTATATAACATAGTTCCGTAGGCTCGAAATCATGACCTCTTTTCTTTAATTTAACGGTCATTTTTTCATTATTAATCCGATGACATTTTTTTCTGAGTGATGGGATGGGACGCGTACTGTACTCAAACGTTATACGGTTTTACTACAATTATTATTGATATACGCCGAGTCATATATATATATTAACGACCGGAGATACACAGACTCGGGAGAATTTTCTGAATTACTCGTACCAAATATTGGGTCCTGGTGCAGGATAACGATGAGTGTAAAATTAGCCGAATCGACAAGTTCGTCCGGAATCCGGCGTGAATTTTTCGAACATTATAACTCGCGTACAGAATCATTTTTAAATAATAATTATTTCAAAAAAAAAAACAAAAAAATATATATAAATAATTACATACTTTCGTTGAAAATCCGGCGAAATGTTATATTACCGGTTGAATTAAAGTATATATAAAAAATAAATAAAATCCGTATGGCGCGCGCCCGAAGTGTTTGTCGGTACGCATTCAAACGCGCACGGCCGTCCTCGGAAAGCCAGAACGTTGTCCGCCGGTTTTTCGATCTTCTCGCGTTGCGCGCGCTGCACGCACCAGCAGCAACACTCCGACCGATGATGTAGTGTAGACCGTTCGAGGTGGTTAACCTTGCTGCAGCCACTACAATACTATAATATTCTTTCGGCAATCCGTGTCCATTGTGTGTTCGCCGGCCTATTGCCATTGTTGTGCATGCATTCATTTGTCACACCCGGGGTTGCCAAGTCTTCCGTGCCGTCGTCGTATCTGCAGTACAGTATAAGCGCGCACCTCCTCGTAACCGAAAAAGAACAAAAAAAAAACACGTTGTTATCCAACAACACGGACGCGGTGACCGTCCGTCACTTGAAACGTATACGACCGACCGTAGTGCGTATACCGTTTACCCGTGTTGCATGGTCATAGAGGATCCCCGCGGGACCGATAAGTGAAGAGTACCGCGAGAACGCTTAAGGAGAAACGTGTGTGAGCGCGATAATACACGCACTGATCCGCCGCGGTGCTTGGATCGGTATTGTAGAAGGTCGGTCGCGTTGAAGGTTTTTGTTATTGTTATACACTGCAGCTAGTAGGGGAAGACCGCGATCGGAATATATGTGTATATACGAGACGAGAATAGCGATTGACTGAGTGTGTATGTGCGATTCGATACGAAGAAATCAATTGACAGGGAAGAGTGCGGAGGATCGCCCACAAACGCCGTCTTAGGATGACTGATTACATAGGAAGAATTAATAATAATACCTATATCGCGTCCAATTTGTATTGGACAATTATTCAAGCAGCGAGCGAACTCGTTCGGGTTTTATCGCGTGCTTTTCACCGCGATCGTGATACTGAGCTAAACCGATTTTGAATTAACTTTTTTTTTTTTTAATAAATATGTCATGACGTTATCTCCGACACAGTACAATCCGTCTTCACTGTATCACATACGTTTTTTTTTTTGTTGCGAGATTCATAAATTATTAACCGCATTTTCTTTTAAAACCAGGGCCGTATTTAAGGGGGGACGAGTGTACCTTGTCGCCCGGGGCGGCAACCTTTTTAGTTATTAAGGGGGCGGTAAATTTTTATAGACGTAATATGGTGTGTTAACAAAAAAAAAAAATATAAAGTAAAATTTTTTAGCGTAAAAATTGTGTTGCCCCGGGGCGCGAAAAATGTAAATACTGCCCTGTTTAAAACGTAT
This sequence comes from Slavum lentiscoides, assembly GCA_032441835.1. Taxonomy (NCBI): domain Eukaryota; kingdom Metazoa; phylum Arthropoda; class Insecta; order Hemiptera; family Aphididae; genus Slavum; species Slavum lentiscoides. The sequence goes on from CM063713.1 coordinate 3,005,879, forward strand.
AGTAACGCGTGTTTGTTGTCGACTGCAATAGCGTTAAACGTGTTGGTATAATACACATATATATATAAATCGACCGACGTATGTGAATAAAATACAGATTGAAAAAAAATAAATTTATCGCGGATATTTCCGAAAAACACAATAAAATTAATAGTTTAACCCGTGAATATTTTAATAAATTATAAAAAAAAAAAATAGTGATTTTTATTTCTCGAGATATATAGCCCGAGTTCGTTATAAAATTAAAAAAATCACCTTTTTATACATATATTTTTTTAACGTGGTTTTTTTAATAATAATAAAAAAAAACCATCTGTTACTCGAACTATTATTCCGTGAGACGCGCGCGGTACCTACAGCCTTCGGGGTGTTATTCAGCTATTGTTCTCCAAATTTCCCCGTTCGGTAATCGGGACTACACCATCTGTGATTTCGTAACTTCCAAACAACATCCTAAGTGTGTACCTGTATGTAATTACGACAACTTAAGCGTGCATCCTTGTGTGTTCTTTATCCTTTGATCCGATATAATAACACATAATAATAATAATAATAAGCTGGTATGGAGAATATATTTTCGGATAACAACACATCCCCGTTGCAATCAGACCGTATTGTATTGTGTGATTATTGCAAGTGTCGTGTGAATTATATTTGGCGGTGCTGCACGATTAGCGAAAATGACAATTCCTATTTTACTATAACACTATTATTTGCCCGTGACTCCTTCGCTCGCGTGTATAACGTTAATCTATATGGATTTTAAGTGACATTCGACATTTTTTTTTTTTTAATTTTTTTTTCCTGTATAATAAAAATTACGTTTCGACTATCGCGTTTCTTAATATATTATTACGCATCACCGAGTCGTGAGTACAAATTTCTTGTAGGTTTTCAAATATACAATAATTGGACGTGAGAAAAACAGGGACGCGTGTGTGTCAAATCGATTCCGGCGCGATTTTTGAAAAGAGATTTTCGGGCTCGTGCGGTGTTTTATTATATTTTACGCAAAACGAGTAGTTATTGAAACTTGAAACCGTATATGTAATATTATAGTTTAAACCGTCGAAAGGTAACGCGACCACTCGGTGACGTATTCTAACGTCGGGCTGAAGCCTATAGAGAGCGGCAGATTTTAAAAAATATATCTTATTTATTGTAATTCTCTTGTAATTATAAAAACGTACGAGTATTTTTAGTGATTGCCGCAGAAAAAGTCACGGAAAATGACGGATTAATGTAAAAACGAATCAATAGCGAATGAGAAAAAATAATCGAATTGTGGTGCAATTATTGAATACTCGTACGAAAAAATTTGAAAACCACTGTTCTGGAGGGAACGGTACAAAAAAAAAAAAAAAGCTAAATACGCCACTGCAACGACCGCTACTAATCGATTATTGTTATAATAAATAACGGCCTCTATATATAATATATAGATTCTATAAAACTTATATAATCTCGTCGGAAAATTAATTATTTGAATCCTTTGAAAACACCATACGGAATAATAATTTTGTTCGTTAGTCGTTCACGGTGTAAAATCATTGCGTATACACTTTATGGCAGGGGTCGGCAACCCGCCGAAACAATTTTTATGCCCCCCCACACACACACGAAGATGTTAAATTTAAAAAAAATTATTTTATCAACGTAAATGTATGTACTTACGGGATTTTTCTAAAATTTAATCTAACCTCGCGCATTAGTCTACAATTTTACATTTTTTCTTTTTTTCTAAAAGCAAATTTTTCTACTCACGTTTACGTGTAAAATAACACTGACGTGAACCGATATTATAAATTGTATAATAATAATAATAATAAAATTATTAGTATATTATATCATACGTAAAAATTTGTTTTTTTTTTATTATTATTAATGCGCAGGCCCTCGATGAAAATATGAAAAATATTATGGCCCCCCCTTCCCTGCACATGGTTAAAAAGGTTGCCGACGCCTGTTTTAAGGCAAAAAAAAATCAATCGATTACATAATAATAATATACGGATTTATATTTACCGTTTTCGCGCGCGCGCCCTCGCATTATCCTTATCTCTTATGCTCGAAGTTATTATTCGGATATTGACAATTATTATAATACGTTTCGAATCGATTCTGTATATCTTCCGTTTTCGTTGGCTCTTATACATACCAGTTTTTTTTTTTTTTTTTTTATATATATATATATAAACGAGATTGTACTCGAGCGTGCGGTATTGAACACATATTATTGTCGTTTCCATTAGAAGGAAAAAGAAAAACAATTATTCGTATACAGCTATCGAAACGGAGAAATAATCGTATGTGTGTACGAGACGCGTATATAACTTTCTATTTAAATAATTCTCGCGCCGTGTAGTGCAGGTTTTTTGCGTTTCACCGCGATAGCAGTACAATAATATTGTGCGTTCGGCCATATAATATTACAATGCGTGTATAGATATACCGCGCGCGATTCTGCAGCGCGCTTATGAGTACCATTTATTAACCGGGTTCTGTATTATAACGTTTGACTAATAATGTTTTAACTGTACTGTAACGCGTTCGAATGATTGTTGTAACGCGGGGCGGGGGAAGAAGAAGAAGAAAAAAAACGTCCTTGCTGGACGTTCATAAAAAAGTATTATAGAAAAAAAATTATAATAATTTCACCCTGTATGACGGACGTGGTGTGATGCAGACCCGCGCAGTCTTTCACCGTTTCACTTTGTGTGTAATTATTATACGACCGGGTTTTTACTAACGTTTGAAAACCGAAAGTCGTTTTGTCGAGCGCGCGTTTTTTTTTTTATAATATAATCAAATACATTCGAATGCTTCCCCGCGGTGATCTCGTTGACGGATTCGATGAAAACAACGTAATCGATCACCCGATCTTGGAAATATTGAAAAACGTTATTTAACGTTGTTTTTTAGATTCCGAGCGGAGCGAGGGATCTAGTGGTTTTACAATGATGTCTATTTGTTTTTTTTCTTCTATCATGTTTACAGATTTTCGACCAGAAGGAGTGCTCCGATCTATTCGTGTAGCACCTTTTCTGAAAGCAATTCGCATCAAGACGGTACATTTTTCGATTATCTCAATAGTTTTTTAACGCGACGCCATAAACTTTACCGAAAAACCGTTAAAATGGGATTTCGTCAATATCACGTATATAGATTTTTCGCTATAATTTCGAAATTAATCATTCTGTTGTCTTGAAATTTTCAACAAAATTGTACCTTTATATACTATACAACTTAATAAAAAAAAATTTCATTCAATTTTATGCTATCTATAGCTATTTTTAGATTTTTCATTTATAAAACAGTTAATTCTGAGTTTTTTGACTTGAAATTGGGACTCAACGTCAGACACAATATATGTATTACTTTAATTTTGTATACAAAAAATAAACAAAGTGTATTACACCGAAGCTCCGCTCAGAATCGTTTTATCGAATGCAATGATTTATCGTTGCTTTCAAATTTATAATAAAAACAAAACTCTAAAATCTTTATCCAAATATAATTCACTTAAGCACAACACCACGCGGCTCACTACCTTTTTTAAATTTTGTAAATCCAACGAGCGTACGCCTCCTCTCACATCTTTTTCTCTCTCCCTCTCGAATTTTCGCGCGCACTTATCTTACGCCCGTGCGTTTAATTCGTATTACCGTTTAATTTTAATATATTAAGAATAATACGAGAAGTAAAAAAAAAAAATTATATAAATTCGATTTTATCGCTATAACGATGACGGTATTAGACGTCGATATTGAAGAACAGTATATTTTTTATTATTAGCTTAGTAAAAAAAAAAAAAAAAATTAAAGTAAACAAAAACAATTTATAGTAATAATGTCGTATAAAGTACGATTCGTATTCGGGTAAAAAATTTAAGTAAAAAAAAAAAAATAACCGAAAATCCAACTTCGCGAGATTATATAATACGAAGAATTTGGGCGGTAGGTAAGCGGCGTGCATATAGCTGCTTTAGCAGAAAGCTGCTTTTTGAATGCCAGAACTCTAAATATATTTACGGTCGAAACTCAATTTTTATTGAAACGTCTTCGAAGTTCCTAATTAATAATCATTATTTTTCGCGGCCCGTCAAACATTTTATCGAGAACCGCATTTTGAGTCGCGACCCACTCAGTCTGGGAACCTCTGGGGCACGGTACATTTATCCAGTCGAACACGCTCGAAGTGGAACGAATGTTGTTAATTAGGTATTTAAAAACTGTAAACCCCTAGTAAATACAGTTTGATTTAATTGTAACTCGTTTAGTTTTACCATAAAAATTCCATTATTATTATATTTTTGTAAAAAAAAAAAAACGCTTATATAGGTACTGTATGAAACGAGACGTCGTTTTCATTAGCTACGACGGACGACCCGTATACGGCCGCCCGGTAATGAGCGAACCTTCCGCGTACACTGTCCTCGTAACCGGACGCGTCTTATCTATCGATAACGAACGCACGGGGAATTATTCGCCAAAGATATTTTATATTATATAATATAATAATATATAAAGTTTGGTATAGGGAATATTATACAATAATTTAGGAGAAACGACCCCGGATACCCGGTTTTATTTTCCTTGTCGTATGATTAAAAATTTTATATCGGATTATTTAAACGCGTTACGAATAAACGAAAATTCCATCGAGTGATAAATGCTCTTTACGATCGAGTGGTATTGTTTCAAATGCGTTATTGTACGCGCGTAAATATCCGAAATCGCCAGTAATCCGTGTAAAAAAAAAAAAACCGCGTGGGTGGTATAAAAATTATTATTATTAAATCGCGCGTGTGTTTTTGTGTTGTTTCGCAGGAGTGACGCCACCGCGAAGCCGGCGTTTCCTTCGCCGGCGGGACACGTTCCTGCACGAAGACGCCGCGACGTCGTACGCAAACGCTAGTAACGGCCATCACCGGACCAAAGAAGACTATCGGCTGGTGTTCCTAAACGTGGCCGACTGGTCGTCGGACGACGGCGGCGGCGGCGGCCGACAAACGTCGTCCAGCCTGTCGGCGGACGACGACTGCGACTGGGACTATTTCATGGCCGGCCCATCGGACGACGATAACAACCGGCCGCAACAACAACAACAACAACAACGACAAGCGGCAGGTGGCGCGTTAACCGGTAGTGATAGTAACGGCGTCGGCGGTGGTGGTGCCGGCGACGACCACGACGACCACGACCAGTTAACCGGCTGCGGCTGCGGCGGTGGCGGTGGCAGTAAACCGAGCGAGACCGACGCGCGCGCAACGACGTTCGTTCCGGTCGTGTTACCGTTCCCCGTGTTCGTGCCAGTGCCGATCGTGATACCGACGGGACGCGCGGCGCAACAAACGCTCACCGCGGCGTTCGCCAACGTTTTGACCGAATATTTTCGCGACCGGGACGCGGCGGCCGCCGCCGCCGCCGCCGCCGCCGACAAGAATGTGAACGGCGACCGGTGCGCCGCCGGTGCTGCTGGTGTTTTCGTGGAAATGCCGGAGCCTCCTCCGACGGCCGCCGTCGATTCCCTGCAGGGAACCGTAATGTACTCGGCCGTCGCCGTTGACGGCAAATCGCCGATGGTCGCGTGCGGACGCCACGACGACGCGGTGCCGGACGGCGGCGAGATCGCTGGCGGTTACTATTCGTCGTCGTCGCCGCCGCCGTCCGACGATTCCGACGATTCGGACGCGCAACACGTGGCCATGTCGTACGACGTGAACGACAGTCCGGACGACGAAGACGAAGACGACCGGTGCAACATCAAACTGTCCAGCATCTTGGACTCGGCGGCCGCGGTCAAGTTCGCCGGCAACAGCAGCGCGTCCGACGAATTTTCCGGCACCGAGTCCATGGAACAGATACCGCCGGTGGACGAGTCGGCCGGTACGAACGGCGGCAAGTTCACCAGCCTGATCATGATCACTCGGGACGACAAACCGTCCGTGAACGTGGTCACTAACGACACGACGAGAATAATGCCGAAAGCGGCGGAAAGCCGGGGGTTCACGCTCACGTTGGACACGTCCGGGCCGGCGGACGAGAGCGAGGTGAGAGTGGTGACGGGCGGCGATACGCTGTCGGCGGTTATCGCGCTGGAAGAAGGTCTGGCCGACGACGATTCGTGGGTGGAAGAAGACTTGGAGTGCCGGGACGATTTCAAAAACGAATTCTCCGAAGGCGAGGAGATGTCGTTCGAAGAAGAACCGGAGGAATGCTACAGGAGATCGGCTTTGGACTTTACGTTGCACACCATAGTGGAAGAGAGCTGCGAGGAAAGCGAAGTGGAATCCGACCGGAATAATCCGACGACGGGGGGATTGGAGAAATATTTTTTCTTCGGCCTTTGCGCCGATCAAAACGCCGCCAACAGAAATACCGTCGTCGACGACGACGACGACGACGACGACGACGACGACGAGACGTGCAGTTCCGTCGTCAGCGAAGGCGTCGAGTCGTTGGACAGCGTGGAACCGCCTCAACAAATAGTCGTGTCCGCGGCGGCGGCGGCGGCGGCGACGACGGTTATCGGGTCCAGGCTGGAACGGTATTTCTTGAGCGAATTCATGGGTTTCGACCGACCGGACTCGTCGGACGGCAGCGTCGGCAGCGACAGCCCGGCGGAACACAGCCCGGAACAACGGCGAAAACGACTGGTGAGAGCCAGAGGAACGGGACGTCAACACTCGTCGTTGGATAATCTCACGGAATCCGAACAACAAACGGCGGTGCCGCTCGACAACGTGCAGCTGTTGGAGTACGAAGACTCGTCGACGAGTTCGGATACGAACGACGAGTGCGTGTCGTTCGAGAAAAGTGACGGTCAATTCGATACGGTGAAAAGGAGCAAAAAGAAGAAGAGGTCCGCGGCCGCCGCCCCGCCTTTGGAGGCGCTGGAAATCGAGCGTACGGTAGAAATCGACGGTGCCGTGGACGACGTTTCTTCGGAAAAAAAGCCGACGACGGCGGACAGCGCGGACGCGACGGAAATAAAAGTGTCCGTTCCGACGGCGGCGGCTGCGGCTGCGGCTGCGGCTGCGGCCGAAAGCGGCGATCGGCGGAAATCCGGCGGCGGCACCGCGGCGGACGCGTGTCTGAACAGAACGGACAGCTTTAACAATTGGAGTTCGGACGAGGAGACCAATCTGATGATGTCCAAAATGCGGGCGTTTTTCAAGACGATGCTGGCGAACCAACCGCCGAAACCGCAAGTGCCCGGGGAGAAGAGCAAGAAACCTCCTCAGCTGGCGAAATTCGAATCCGAGTTGACCAGACTGATGAAAACCGTGCCGGGCATTCGAGACGAACAGGTGAAAGAAATCGTCGAGTACCTGAGCAGCGAGGACACGTGGAGCGATTCGTACGATTCGTCGGACTACACGAGTTCCGACTTGGAGACCGGGTCCCGAGTGCAAGACGAGAACAGAGACGCGGCGTTCGTCTACCAGAAACTGATGGCGTCCCTGCGGAAAATCGACGTGCCCAGTTCCGATTCGTCCGCGTCCCGAAACTCTCCGCCGCTCGTCACCAAAGTCATGCAGCACATCGGCAGCCGACTGGTGGCGTTGATGCACGCGGTTTCCGAAAACCCTCCCGGTACGCCGCCGCAGACTTCCTCGTCCAGGTATCACAACAGACGGTCTCACCACCACCAGCAGCAGCACCACCACCACCACCACCATCACCACCAGCACCACCAGCACCAGCACCACAATCATCATCACAACCACCAACAGCAGCAACAACACAAGGCGTCGATAATTTCCATCACCACGGAAGAGGAGGAGGAGGAGGAAGAGGAGTTTGTCGTCGTCGACGACGGTCCGCCGTTGCCCAGATCGAAATCGCACGATCCGCTGCTGGAAGAAGCGCGACTGCAGGAGGCGAGCGACAACGAGCGGTTCAGCTGGCGCGGCAGTTTCGAGTCCACGCTCATGATGTCCGACTCGCGGACCCGGTTGACGTCGAGCGGGGAGAGTTGCGTGACGCTCGCGGCCAAGAGGCGTTCCGCGGGCGATCTGTTGATAAAGAGCGCCAACAGCAGCCGCGAACAGTTGGACCGGGTGCGGTCGTGCGGCAGCATCGGCGGCAGCGTCGAAGACCGGATCTGGAGGAACGGCCGGAGACGCGGCAGCGTTCCCGACAGCGGAGACTCGGGCGGCGACAGCGATTCCGGCACGGCGCACGGTTCCAAGTCGACCACGTTGCCCAGGAGCCTGCAGCAACAGGCCGTCGCGTCCTCCTCGAACACCAACTCGCTGCCCAGACTGCCCACCAGCCCCGGGGTGGCCGCCCCGAGCCCGTTGACCGGCATATACAAGGCGCACAGCGTGCACCAGTTCAACGTGAAGTCGGCCAGGTACCGGCCGCCCGGGTACAAGAACGCGGCGACGCCGCCGCGCAGGGAATACAACCGCAGGAGGACGACCGCGCCGCCGCAACACCATTGTCCGCCGGCGGCGGGACAATCGCCGCCGACCGCCGCGTCGTCGCCGTCGTCCACGTCGTCGACCACGTTCAATTTCCAATCGCCGCTGACCGGTAAGTCTTACGTTTCTGTCCGGCCGGCCGTCATCGTAGTTTTTTTAATACGCGCCGTTCGAGATTCGCGCGCGCACACAGTGCATGGTGGTAGGGAGGGGGGGGACACGCGATAGCTCCCGCGGCGGTACTGTACTCGTTTCCGTCACAGTTTACAGAGCACACGGTATAGTAGTCGGAACGACGACGCGCGGCGGCGGCGGCGGCGGCTCGCGTACGTGACCTCGTCCGTCCGTCGTCTCATCATCGTCGTTTGACCGAAACGCGCGGTGCCGGCGGTAATCGTCCGGCCGCCCGTAAAAGATAAATAAAAAGTGTACATTAACGGACGGGCGGAATGTACGCGCACGCCGCCGCGCCTGCAGCCGTGCCGGACGTACGACACGGTCAGGAGGTTCGTATATTACGTAAAAACACAATGAGACAATATAACAGCGGTATGTGTATGTACGGCCCACTGTTGTATATGTAGGCGTGCGCTCAAAGGGCCCCGCAGTGTTGTGTATTGTATGCAAAAGAAACGGCTAATGCTATGCGTTTACATAATACGACGTGTGCGCTTGTGTGGTTACGTTTTATAGAGTTGGCACAATCCGCACTGAGGCGCGCGGCAAGCCGTTCACAACAACAGTAGCTTAGTGTGTACATTATAGGCGATTGTAAATTCCGGCACGAACACCGCACGCATCTTCGGATACGACCGATCGCGTGCGAATTCCGCGGCGAATTTCAAACTCATTTGAACCGTTCGCGAGCTTCCGTTCAACTTCACGCGTGTGTATGTGTTTAGTTCAGATCTTACAAGCCAAAATCGATCCACTTCCTACACACTTGGGACTCTAGGAAATTCTGCAACGATTGTTCGGTTCTGACGACAGCACACTGTGTTGCGATAGAAATCGATTTAAATTAATGGCGTCTTTGCGAGCTTCTCGGTACCGAGCGAACGAACAAAAAATATCAAATTAAAAATGTGTAAATAAATTTTTTTTTTAAATTACTTTAAAAACGAGCTTTTATTACGTAAAATGTACAAAAAATAAACCAAAGATTTCGTGAAATCTATAACGTTGTGTAAACCCCAAACCAGAAAAAAGGGTTGTTGAATATGACTGTTCTATAGAAGTGTGGTCAGCAAAAGTATGATGTATAGACACGTACTGTCTATGATCGGTATGACTATATATGTTCTCGCGCGATTTAAAAGTTTGTCGCGTGATTTCCTCGACCTACCCTTAAAACAAACCTCGCGACAAGCTTTTAAAACGCATAAGAACACGTAGTCGATACCGATTATAGATGGTCTTTTTTTTACTCCTATGGACCGGCCGTATTCGATCCTCTTGTTGATTCGGGGTTTACGCGACATTATGGTGGATTTCACGAAGAGTCTTACAATTTGAAAACGGACGGTGGACCGAACGTTCTCGCCTCGAGGTTAAAAAAACACAAACGACGAATTCTCGTTATAGTTTTGTAGATATAATGATCGACTTGCGGATGATTGCTGCGTAGATCGACTGCCAGCCGATGTCCGGCGTTTGTGGGCCTATTGTTTGGTTAAAATAATATTATTAGTAATATTACCGCGATTTATTTAATTAGTTTTTTTAATTCGAGATAACAAATAGTGTTTAAAACAATAATGATTTTGCGTAAATTTAGAGATGTCAGATTTTTTTTTTTTTTTAATCGAATCGCCAAAGAAATAGTTTATTTTAAAACTAGAACGGAATTCACGTGCACTGTTATAACCCCGTAATTATTATACGAAAGCGCTAAAAACGAGCGAAACGTAAGCGCGCGCGCAAAGTAATTTCTTTTTTAAATTCGTTTAATTTTTTTTTTTTTTCTTACAGTAGTCGGATGTGTTTTTTTTTTTTTTTGTCTGTGAACACTTTTCGTAGTGTAACTGGTTATAAACGGTGCGTTTCGATTTTTATCTAAATCATCGACCTCCCCCCTTCACTTTTTGGTATAACGAATCGTACACACCGTTGCAGCAGATATATAATGTATATATGTGATATTTTATTTTATTCAACGCGTTTTTCGATTTTTCTCAGTAGTAGTTTTCTCGAGCGTAAAGAAGAAAAAAAAAACTGTGCGCAAAAAAAAAAACCTACGAGTAAAATCGAACGGCGTCGTGTCCGTCACACGTTTCACAAAATCGAATTTCGTTTTCTCGCCGCGTAATTCCAAAATACGCAATAAATCGAAATTTCTTCACTACGCGCGCGCGCGCGTGTGTTTTACAATATTAAATTAATCGGATTTAAAGGCAAAAAAAAGCAAAAAAAATGCGCGAATAATAAATGTCGAAAAGAAATTTGAAAAAAAAAAAAAAGTATATACGCGCCAAAACAGTGTTTAAATATCGCGTCGATGGCCCACCCCCGGCTCGTGGCAGTGCGAAACGGAAATAGACCGATCGTAGTCGTCGTCTATATGAGTTGAGATTTATTTTTTGTCACGTCAAAAATATTATAACGTACCGAGTACGAAGAATAATATATCGTTTTAAAAACGAGCGAAAATACCATCGAAATATATACGCGAAAAAATCGGTCCGGCTTGTCCGCAGTTCGGATTTTCAACACGTTTTTCTTCGCCTAACTGTATATTATGTACGTATAGTTATCGACTGTATATACGTGTAGTTATAAATACGCGTTTATATATCCGCGTCTACATAATAATAATAATAATATCTGGTTAACGACGCGACGATCTATAACTGTACTTTAATAACGCGTTTTCACCGCTAAAATATTATATTATTATCCGTCGTTAACGCGTTTTTAAATAATTTCTTCTCGCCCCGATCCATTTTTTTTTTCGTCGTTTTAAGCCTTGACCAGTCGCTTTTACTTCTGCGCGTCATCTCGAAGAACAAACGATTTGTGATTTTTCCCACATTGTCTACATATACGTAATAAAAATGAAATGCTGTCGTTCGTCGTCGGTAACCGCATGCGCTCGCGGAGACCGATTTGGCAAAAATTGTTTTTTTCTCCATGTTCATAATAGCCCGAATATAAGGTCTTAAGGGGATTGAAAGCGGGTATTTTTTCTCTTTGTCTTACACACATGAAACATAGCAAAATAGACGTTTCGTACTTCCAACGTACCGATCGATCTATTGGTGCGATAAGAAATTTGAAAACAGATTTGAATTCCTCGTGAATTTTGCTACAAAACGACTTTTCCACTTTTTTCATTTTTTTTTTTCATAAACCCTTAAAAAAATAAACCGAACAAATTTTTAAAAAAAAATTATTAATAATTCATTTTTGAAGGTCTTAAAAAAAAGAAATAAAAAAAGTGGGAAAGTCGTTTTGTAGTAAAATTCAAGAGGAATTCAAATCTGTTTTCAAATTTCTTATCGCACCAATAGATCGATCGGTACGTTGGAAGTACGAAACGTCTATTTTGCTATGTTTCATGTGTGTAAGACAAAGAGAGAAAATACCCGCTTTCAATCCCCTTAAGCCCGGTCCTCAACTCGTCGTGTCGTGTCGTTTCGTGTGAAATACTCTTTTCTGATTGGCTCACATTATCGTGGTAGATATATTTTGATCGTGTCTACCAACACGTTACCGCGGTTACCTCAGAGTTGAATGGATTCAACTTTCGGCCGTGCTGGTCATAGCTGGTTACATTGGGTTAAAATTTACACAGTTTACATTGGTTAAAATTAGTGGTAATGTTAATAATATCAGTGAGAATAATAATAATAATTGTTGATAGAACCACAGATGAACGACTGGTAACAATTGTTTCGTACGTCTCGTGCCGCGTTCAAAACACACGACACGACGAGTTGAGGACCAGGCTTTAGGGAAAGAAAAATCGGAGAAAAAGTCGCCCGAAAAAGCAAAGCGTCACTTATTTGTTCCGGTCGTTTACTTGGACGTCGAAATGTATAAATGTAAATAAAACCGCGCTGGTGGCATTCGTTGTAATTTCAAATTTAATCGAAAGAAAATAAATCGTTTGATTGAAATGAAATTCAATTGTCACTTGAATTTCGGAGAGAGAGAAAAACCGCATGGTTCCAAATCGATCCATCACATCCCCCGGGCACATCACACTACGTTTCCAATGGCTTTACACAAATTCACAAAAGGATAAAAAAAAATTATTATTATTGAAATTTGAACGGAACGACGTCTGTCGGGTCAGGTCGTTTTGTCCTTATACTTAATACTACCTTAATATTGTCCTTTTCACCGACACGATCGTATTATTATTTTAATAACACTCTTAATTCCTACAGATTTATTCCCATTTTATTACCATCGTAACTTATTTTATTGTGAACGCTGGCTTTTATTATTATCAAGTTTAGTTTTTTGTTTTATTATTTACTATACTTACCGTCGTATGAATTTGTTTTTTTTTTTAAATGTATGTTATATTCAGCGCTTGAACTTTCTTTTTAAAAAAAATATTTTACCGTACCCCTCGTGATGGCAAGCCGAGAACGGAATGGGACGGTCAGGGGTCTTCTTACAATTTTATTGAATTAACGAAAATAATAAAAATGTCTTTAAAAAACGTTTGTTATCAACGCCGGAATAATGAAGATTTGATGTTGACATTGCAAATTTAATAGATTTATTTAATTAAAAATACAGTGACGGCTGACGGGGAGGAGAAGAGCGAAGCCCCACGAATTTTCAACGCATTAAAATTTTCAGGGACGCGCATTTTTTTCTACACTTTTCCATACCCCTTCTAATTTTTTCCCCCGATTCGAGCACTGGTTATATTAATATAATTATATGCGTAGTCTCCGTCCGTTGTAATCGTCGAGCCATAACGTTATTTATTAATGAAGACTAATAAAAAATACAAACTATACTATTATTATTAGGTGTACTGGTAGAAATATTTACAAGCGAGCGCGCGTTAGGAAGGTTTACTACTACGGCCGGTCGTTTTCGTTGCCTCGGCGGATAGGAGAAAATAAAAACCGAGTTTTTTTTTTATATATATATTTTCTCGCCAGCCACGGCGTCGCCCCCAAGACACACGGACATTTTTTTATCGAATGACACAAGCCAAATGTTTGTACGTGTTATCTTCTATACGTACTCTTATATATAGTACAGACCGCGGCGGTTACATTGTGCCGTATTAGCTGATACCGCATTACCGGCTAATGCGTTTTTTGTGTGTTCTCTTGTTTTTCGTTTGTTCGAAAACGTGTTTGAATTGTACGCGCGACAGTGTGTTTTGGTCGACATTTTTGGTTTTTATAATTACTACGAGAACGCTGAAGAAATCTCCGATTATTACAGTATTAATATTTCGTTTGAATCCAGCGAATTGGCTTCGTGATAAATGACGCGATTTTCCACGGTGATACGTGTAGTCTATACGAGTGTAATTAAATGCTTATTAAAATATAACGTGTGAGTTGCGGGACTACTTAAGGGGACGTTCTACCCGAGTCAGTTGTCTTTGTCTGACACACACGTAACATAATAAAATCCGGTTTCGTATTTCCAATATTGTGAGCAATTGGCTAATTTTTGGACATGACGACCTACGATATTAATTAATAAAAATAACATAATCTATGACATGTAGGAATTATTTTTTCGATAAATTGTATTTTTTAGTTTTTTACAAGTACACGAATAACGTGATAATCAAATTATAAATATTTTGTTTAAAATTTAATTGATCGAAAAAGTAATTCCAACGTGTCATAGATTATGCTGTTTTTATTAATTAATATCATGTCCAAAAATTAGCCAATTACTCACAATATTGGAAATACGAAACCAGATTTTACTACGTTACGTGTGTGTCAGACAAAGACAACTGAGTCAGGTAGAACGTGCCCTTAACTCGAGGTGGAAGAGCTCCAAAAAAAAAAAGATTCCGAATTTTTGATAAAAAAAAAAATTTCACGACAATATTATTTGATCGTCTAATGCCACCGAAATATCGGTCATTATATTATTTTCGTCGTGCGGCGCTATGTATTATAATAAACTGAATAAACTCGAACTGACTTCGGACATAATTGACAAGCAAGAGACCGTTCAAGTGTTTTATTGTGAAATGTATTTTTCAGTCTCATATCGATGGAGAAAAGTATGATTTCGTTGTATTCGTGTTAATAAATATTATACGACGCGCAGTGTTCATTACGCCGAGATTGGATTTTTTTTTTTTAAATATATATTTTGGAAATATTGCGTTCTTCGGGGGGCGGACAAACGCGCGTAACGAATTTGCCGGGTTTGCCGCCGAAAACGAATATGGCGTTTTTGTATACGCGCACACAAAAAACAGGCGCAATGTTTGAAATAAAATTTGACGTCGACATTGCCTTGAAAAACATTTATGCCGGCAAAATACTCTTGTACATATAAACGCGTTTATCAATAAATTAATTTAATCGTCACGATTATTCGAGAATCGAATCGCGTATTTATTTACAGGAAAACATTTAAATTTACATGAAACATAAAAATTGAATTCAATAATTAAATATACCGATAACTCCCTTCGAGAAAACCCGTTGGTTTTCGACGTTACGCGCGTTAGTTTTTTTTTTTTTTGAAATATTAATTTTAAAACGAGCGTAATTATTAAAAGTACCATATAGGTATATACACGCGATATTGTTCGCCTTTTGATAAAACATACACATATGTTTTACACACAATAATATTATATCGAGACTTTTTTTTCCTATTCAGACGAACAACGTCGCGCAATACGCTTTATAAAATTTAAACGAACCGAATTGAAAAACATCACGTAGTAGCACACACACACACATATATATATATATAATATTGTAACGTGTACCAGCCATTCTTATATGTAGAATTTACCGCGTGTTTTTTATATTGTCTATCGAATATTTTCCGAGAGAAGCGCGCAGTACGTTTTTATTTATATATAATAATATACAACGTTCGAACGTGTACGCCGGGTGTCCTGCTCAATTCTCCTCCGGCTTTTGTCCTCGCAAAACATTATGTGTCGGGTCTTTAACACGAAACTCGTACGCGTTTGTATGGGAATACGTATAATATTATGCGTATACTGCCCGTCGTCGCGCGTAACTCGAATGGGAACACGATTTCCTCGATCCAGTATTGTAGAACGGACGCGCAGTCTCGGATAGATTGTATCGGAGTTCGGTTTTTCGTGGGAAGTCGAGTCTTACGTCGACTATACATATATACGTACATATTATTCACCTATCAGCTATTGACGTTTCTCAAGGAAGCCGGGGGCCGTTAACCGTAGCCGGCAATGCTTTTCGTTCATTCAACGCGATGATTCCCTTAAAATCCGCACGACACTTATACCAGCTCGACCATCTACCTTTCTACGGATTTCCGAGCGTACGCGGGCAATGAGAGAGAGAGAGCGGATTCTCCCCCGGCCAGCTACATCATCAACAGCTCCTTTCCGTGTGTAATCCCTTCACCGCCGATTCGATCAGAAACTATTCATATGCGAATTATACCGAACACGGTTTCAGGCTTTAAATGCCGGTCGTCCTGTAAAATCGTATTATACACTCCTGCACGCTGCCGACTGAATTCACTGTAACGTACCCGATGACGCGTTCGAGTTCACGGCCCGAATCACAGTCCCGCGCGTATCCTCTTCCTGCAACTGTGGCGTTGTTACAATTCCGTCGTCACTTCTCCTACACTGCAGACACTCTAATAATATGCGCTGCCTTATCCGTCCTAAATGTATTTCTTCAGAGTGGCTTTAAAATATGGGCTTTGCGTATTATATAGTTAGCCGATATATTTTTTACCGATACACGCGTAATGGTTGGGTTGAAATACAATGAATTTTTGTTAATACAATATTTCTCGAGTGTAAAAACAAACGTAATTGACTTTTCTTCTTTTTTTTTTTTACGTATTGAAAATTTCAAACTCCGACATCATAAAAACATATTACGATGATATTGCGCCCAGGTGCTTGTGAACGTTTTTTTTTCTCTGTGTGTGTACAAAGCAATAAGTCAACAGCAGTTGCAGCGTGGGTGTGTGCCAGGTGTAAATACGAACGAGGACAGCCCCCTTTTTTTCCCCCGTATAGGATGTCCTTTTTCTCTCTGTCTCACTCGTTCCATTATGACATCATTTTAGTTGTTATTTTTCATGAGGCTTCCCTCCTGCTGTTGTATGTATATATATATATATATAAGCCGTACTGAAGGTAGTGACCCCGTCGTTTGACTTACCACTATATATCACCACTGCACTCTATTACCTAATGAAAATCCATTAATAACGTCTTGACATAATTAAACGAAACGAAAAAAAAAAAACAAATGGCCTCTTTTGTAAATATTTGCCGCGTGCCCCAGCGATATTAAATTATTGAAATTTCAACAATATTTTAATTAATTTCACGCGCACAATAATATATATTATACGTCTATCGATAATAATAATAGTAATAATTTCGAATATTTCCCCCACCCCCATTGAAAATTTCCAATTTTACAGTGTTACAACGTGTTGTAACAGCAGCAAAACTCCAGTTCTTCTATAACAACAGTCGATTGTGTTACGCAGATATTTTTTGAAATTCTACAATATCGCAAAAAAAATTTAAAACAAGTGTATAATTTTTTTTATTCAAAACCCGCATAATTACATATGCACGGATTCAATTAATTTAATAAGGTTATTGGTATTATCGTCGTCATGGCTATATTTTAGAACGCAATTACGTCGCACAAAAAAAAAAATGTTTTCTATCCGTTTCGATGGGAGGGAATAAATCATGTAAATTTTCTCGAGTGGGCATTTTCCGTGTGTGTGTGTGTAAACGCGGCTTTGCTGTCCAATAATATCGGCTGATAAACAGGTTTTCAACACTTTCGGTAGACGGCGGCGGCACCGCGATAAACCGATGAATCTCGTATATTGTAATTTATAAAATATACTTTTTTTTTTTTTTTTAATCTTTCGTTATTTATCGTCATCATAATAATCAATGATATTGCTAAAATTATTTTTAAGAATCGATGCGTCACGTATATTTTTTATTTCGCTTAAATAACTTAAATAATACTCTTTAATCGCGTTTATCAATCGTATTTTTTATGTTCGTTTTAAAGAGAATCGGCTGCTGTTCGGTGGAAAATATAATTACCTATCCTACGCTCTATTCTATACCTACAAAATACGCATTTTTACTAAATAAATAATAGTTAATAATAAACCCCCTCCCCGTGATTTATTAATCGAGGAATATAACATAATATACCGACCGATTTCTAATCGTATATTAAAATCCGAGATTTTTTTTTTTTAATAAGTTATAATTCATTATTTTGACGAATTAAAGAACTCTATTACAACGTTAAAATAAATTACTTGTCTTTATTCAATAATTACAAATTCAAAATTATTATAATAATAATAAAAAAATTACGGAATCGGAAATTACTTAAAGGAGATTTCATTGTACTTATATGAAATTATTATTTCTCTACGATTCGATTTCATATGGGTTTCGAATCGTAGCTTTTATTTTTCGATAATAGTCAAAGGATTTCTTTCTGGATAATAATTACGTAATAACCTGACGCCATTATAGAGCAATTAAAAATGTTTCGAACCACTGTTGTTTGCGTGTCGTTAAACCCGTACTACTACTACTAACTACTACGCACGCGTGTCATTCGTATCGACTCGAAAATTCTATTAGATTTTCTTTAAAAAAAAACTACCGGTCTTCGACAGTTCGACGGACGTTTCGCGTACGGTTTCTGACTTTTTCCCTAAGTACATGGTCGTCATACGCGTTTTTCCGAACAATACCAAAAACACTATACGACGAATTATAACAAATCGTTTTTCGTCTCTCGACAATCATCCTTGAACGCCATTTACACAGTTTATATAACCGAGCCTGGAACACTTCGCAAGGATTTCACGCACGGTATACGCGGGAACCGAGCTCTGAGACGCGATATTGAGAATCGACGCGTCTGCAGTGTGTGTGTGTGTGTGTGTGACCTTATACGTTATATTTTATAATTCGATCGAATATACCTGCCGAATGTCTCTTGTTGTGTACATATATTATATGAGAAAAAAAAGAATTTCTATTCGTTACGAAAATCGCTATTCAAATAGTCGTGTGGAACGGTAAAAGCGAACTCGTGTCGCAGTAATAATAATATACCGAGTACGATCAGTCACTTGTTTTTAACGTAGACAAAAAAAAAAAAACAGAACAGAAAGAGTTTTGGATGATTTAAGAGAGAGAGAGAGAGAGAGAGAGGACGTCGTGACACTTCCATAATTATTATACCACTCGCGGGCCGGCGACTTGTACAATACTAGGTATAACTGTGACGTTTTGTAAAAACGCGGCGCGGTCATAGTAATAATAATTATCGACCGTTGTTGTTCATTAACCGAAACGGTTAATCAACTGTTAAACGAAATTGCCAATTGCGTATATACGATAATATAATATGTTCTTGTGAAAATTACTGAACATTTGATGGGCGTTTTCTTCGGCTTTTTTATGCGTTACGCAGTCATATATGTATATATGTTGCGCACATATATTATCGTCGTAAACACTTGAACGTGTGTAATTCGCCAAGACGAAAAATCGTTTTTGTTGTTCGTTTCTCGAGGATATACGACAACGACGCGCAGAAACGAATCCTATTTATTGTTTTTTTTTTTTCTTTAAATTTGTACAATACGCGCGATTACTCGCGCAGAAATCATTGTTTACAGTAAAAAAAAAAAACATTCGTTCCGTCGCTGCAGCTCGTCTATAACATATAGAATCTCGTTTCTACCGTGTGCGCGCGTGTGTTTTTCAAGGTTTCGGATAATATTATTTTCGTATATAATATTATGCACAAGTCGCGTGATGCGTGGAGACGCCTTGTCGTGTTCCTATATATATATATGTGTAGGAAATATTCAATTATTATTTGTTCAGAGTATATCCGTGTCCAGGTCGAGTGTTATTCGATATCTGTCCTTATTGTCGCGCAGTATAAAAATATAATCCGATTAATCCTGAAAAAAACTTTGACAAAGTTCAAAAACCGTTTGTAAATGCGCGTATCGAACGTATATAAATATAGCGCTCGGGCCGCTCGCGTATAGCGGTACACCGTGACGGCGCGACGATGCGTGTGAATACACACACACACACACACACAAAAGTGCTCGTCCTGTCAATAATAATAATAATTTATTATATTATTCTTTTCTGTTCTTTTTCCCTTCCCCCGTCCCTGCGTCCCTTTTGCCCTTTTTCGCGCGTTATATAACTTCGTGATTTGACGAACGGTAGATTCTTATATAGGCGAATGTTAAGACTTGTTTGTTTTTTTTTTTATCACAAATATATATTTGATAGGATTCCAAAAGTAACGCAAATAAATGTTAATATATTTCCTTTTTTCGTGTACGATTTACATAAAAATTCGTATTCTCGTTCATTTGTCCAATGATATGCACACGTATTAAAAAAAAGTAAATTTAAATTTTATATTTACTTTATAATATATTTAAAATAATTTTTTTTTTTCTGGTCATTACATTTATTTACTGGACTATTTGTCCAGTAAATAAATATTGTTAAGCTAATATACGTTAACGACTATGTTTGTTGTACAGATAAGCTGAGCTTAAATAATTTCTTTTTTTCTTGTTCTTCCGTTCGCTCGTTTATGTTTTAATTGGATCGCAACTATACTTAAACCGGTACGGAATTGTCGGATATATATTACGAGACATATTGTGTGAGGTGGGGATTCTGGACGCTCGAAAATTTTACAACAATGTTTAGAAACAATTGAAATTTGTAAATGTAATTAATTTGGGATAATAGCATTAAATAGATCACAACCGACGACGATATACCACCGCGAAATTCAAAACACATCGTAAAAATTGAATGCGGTTACGAGAGCGTGTTATTATTTTATAATGTACATACTCGTTATTCGTTATTCCCTCCAGAATAGGATTTATACAAAAAAAATAAAATAAAAATTAATTGACCAGCGAAACGCGCCATTTTGTTGTTTTTCAGCTTATTGCTTCCGACGAATTTCGTGTATATTTCCACATAATTCACTCGGGAAAAGTCAGTTTTGATTATACAATTGAAATACGTTAGCTGAGATGAGTTGCGACTTGCAAATATTTTAATTCTTGTCGTTTATAGTATTATAATAGTATTGTGTTATACCGCATCTCTGTTAGCGTAAAACGTGGCTTGACATTTTTGCAAAATACACCTGTACTCTAAGTCTCAGAACGCGTAATATCTTTTCGTAACTTTTCAATAAAGTAATAGAGGTAGTCGCATAAAATATACAAATGTGTATTTAAAAACAAAATGTATTTCGTCATTCAAATATTTTATGAAAAAAAACGAAAAAACGAAAAAATAATCGTTTAACGCGATTTATTTTTCGAATAAAAACTCCGCGAACACGCGGTATTATAGGATTTCTGTAGACGGTAACGTCAAATATTAGGCCGGACAATAATGTTCTATGGTCGTCCCCCGCACGAATCAATGAAAAATCTCTTTTCCGCCTGCACTAATAGTACGTTATCGTAATGTGCACCGTATTCGATTCCACGTTGTCGACTTTTAATGTCTTCGGTTTCTCCGATAACGTTTGGTCGCATTTTTTGTTTTTCGTCCTTATATACTTTACCGAATCAAAAATTATTCAATCGTCCGCGGTGGTACGACGAAGACGGCGTTTTATATTTAAATAACCCTGAACCGGTCGTCCCACACGAATTCGTCTTTTTGACGGCCAGGCGAACGAGTATTGTACGCATATGTATGTAGCCGTGTACATGTATTATAATAATATCTTTGTAACGCTACCTACAAAATAGCAGCAGACCTTCGTTAGATCGTACGAAATCGTTCGGTTTTTTTTTCCATTATTATTATAATTTTTTCTCTTTTTTTTTTTTGTAATTTGATGGATGGATAACACGTGAAATTTCGATGGCCCGTTCAAATCGTAACGTGATGGTATTTCGACGTCTGGCGTGTACCATAACAGGTATAATATCGTATGCGGAAAAACGATGCGCGTAACTCATTAGACGCGACTAATACGCGGTCTGCAGCAGGGATGGGCAAAATACGTCACTTTGAAATATACAAAATAAAACTCTTTTGAAATAAAATACGCGTATGAAAAAAAAAACGTAATTTTAAAATTATATCACATACGATACACTACTGTAGATATTTTATATTTTTATCGAGCGATTGCAGAAGTATATGATATTGTTAGAAGAAGGGAAAATAATGTTTAACCGTAATATGTTGCGTTTTGTGAAATTGTCTTAAATCACTTTTTTCTTAACTGTGCGCGTATAATTGTCACGGTGCAAAAGAAAGTGTTTTGTACTTTTTTGAACACTCGAAATACGAGTAAAAATTTACTTTTAAACAATTTTATTCGAATAATACTGCTCTGCCCGTCCCTGGAAAAATAGAAAATAAACGCTTTGTGACCTATGCGCTTGCGGTGAGCGAATTATGTCGTTCTAAAAAGAAAAAAAAACTGTTACTGTAATAACATTATATAGTTATTATTATATTAACGTTATTAGTTTTTATAACTAGTTTTCCCGTACAGCGTTTTACTTCTTATATATATATATATATATATATACCAGAACGATTATTAAATGGACGGACGATGACCTGAATATCCGCATTGAACGTTTAAAAACATAAAAATACGTTTCTCTTTCGCCGCCGATTTTGCTCATTGTGCGCCTATTATATTAATATTATGTATCGTATAAATTCGAGATTAAACGATTGTAATTTATAATTACACGACTGTACACGTATAATAATAATATTATTATTATAATACGCGCGATTAGAAAGGGAAAATAATAATTCTGTGCGCTCGCGCGCTGGCTGTTATGCGTGTGTATGCCTACGTCCCGTCCCGTCTGCAGTGAAATTCGTTTAAATCCACTGCTGTATTATTATACAATTTCCCATCGTTCGTGTCAAATGTACCTCTTCGTTCGTATAGAAAAAAAAAGCCGCGTAAACACTTGGAAGTCTTCGGACGCGTTGTTCTTTCACTCTGACGACGTCCAGTTGTACTACAACGAGGTTGACTGCGTAATAATAATAATAATAACATCGCGTGTATTTTACCTTTTTTTTTTTATATAACCCACGGCGATTGTAGGCGCGCGCGAGACGGCAAATAATAAAAAAATTACGCGCGAAAATTAAACAAAATCATTGTAAACTATTTTATATTATAATGGGGCTGGGAAACAGTAATTCGACGTGTAAAACGACACAACCTAGAAACGGACGAGAACCGGTCGGTCGATAAGGGGACAATATTATAGTAGAAACTCTCGGTACGTTATTATAATAATATGTTCGTGGTCCGTGACTGCTGCGCGTATGATATATAATATATTGCCGAAGACATTTTCGCGAGGAGTCGCTAAAATCGTGGACGACCGTATTATTATTATTATTATTATTTTTTTTTTAGTAAATCGTCGTATTTTATGATTCTTCTCGACGTTGTTGAGCTGCAGATATTATACTCGAAAATTACTCGAAATTCCATCTGTTTTTTTTTTCATTATCAAACGTAAACTATGCGCTAAATAAATTACGATATATAATTACGTTTTTAATAGGATTATTTTTAGAAAAATACGAAATTATATCAGAGTTGATTTCTCGACGTGCGGGATAAAATTGAAAAATTACTAAAGTCGGTACAGGATTTAACTATTTGTCTGCGGGGAGACAGATTCATCAGTCACATCACTCTGTTTTCGTTTGAGGAAATTATCGAATTCGATTCAGTTGAACGCGGCTATTGACTGTTGTAAATATATAATATTACATATATAGTGTACAGATTGTGTATTATCTTGTAATATTAATAATACGAGTACTATTTATATATATATATATGAAACATATAATGTTCCAAAAAAAAAATTCGTTGGTCCTAGACACAGTGCCTATAAATGTGGAGTAACTTATATATATATATATATGTGAATTTG
The DNA here is from genome assembly GCA_032441835.1 of Slavum lentiscoides. Taxonomy (NCBI): domain Eukaryota; kingdom Metazoa; phylum Arthropoda; class Insecta; order Hemiptera; family Aphididae; genus Slavum; species Slavum lentiscoides. The sequence continues at coordinate 3,029,517 of CM063713.1, forward strand.
TATCTGTTCCTTTTTTTTTTTGTAAAATATATGTAATATATACGGTAAATACAACTGAATCAAATTGAAACTTACAAATATTTTTTAAAAACACTGTAGCTGCATGGGTTAGAATAGACGGGGGGGGGGAAATTGTGTGGTGCTAAAAATAGTCTCTCACTCCACATGTAGTCCGTCACATATTAATATTTAATTAATATAGAGGACAGTTAAAACGACGTTTAAAATAAATAATGAACGACCACAAACGGCCGTGAGGCGAGAGGGTTTCTGTTTTCGGTTTCAATCCGTACGGTTTTTTTTTTTTGCTCGTTTCGCCGCGTTTTATTGTATTATGCGAAGTCGAGAAAGTGTCACGATATGACGATAACCGCATTTCCATTTTCTTGCACTTGTTTCACGTTATATATTATAATAATATTACGTCAAAAGGAAGTTTTTTCCCAGCGCGTGGCATTCGTTTTGGGCGAAATTCCTGAAATCATTCGGTCGAGTTTATATAATAATAATTTTATATTTAAACTTTTTTTTTGTTTTTTTTTAAACGTGTAAAAGGAACGGCGGCGGTTTCTAACCGATTTTTAGCTGACTCTGGCGGTTCACTTTAAAATTTGCAAACGCGTTTATTGCCGTATAAAATAAATGTCGTAATTTATTATCCGATTAGATTTCGATGGACATCACGGGTCTAAGAAGCGTATATCGACATAATAAAATAATATTATATATTTAAAAAAAAAAAATGTTAATATTATTATTATCATTTTTATATAAATTCGCCGAAACGATCGGCGTTAATTTCTCGCCCAAATGATTTATGTGTAAAACTCGAATAAATCTTTGGATCATTCGCCCAAATGAATATACGCCCAGTGTGTGCAGTGCGCCTCCTAGTACACTCCGGAACTCGGAACTTCGTGTCGTTTTAAAATGTGGAATTCGAGCAGAGCCGCCGTATTTCCCGTATGGGTTTCATTGAAAAGCGATCAAAAAAATCCGGATCCGCCACCGCCGCCGCCGGTATAACCGTTACACAACAATTTAATATTAATAACAGTAAATATACTATTCGGATATAAAAATCACTGTCAAACAACGAATCAGTCAGTTGGACTGACTGTTGTTACTGCTCAAAAACCGCTAAAACTGTCGGCACAGTTATAGCGTACCGAGTGAAGGATTCGCGCGTTCTCAAAACGACGACAACGCGTTTTACAAATTTAATATTTTATTACAATTTATATCTGCCTAATTCCTGCGCATGGTGACTGTGGCGTACTCTCAATTCGTCTCTAAGGGGGTTTAAAATAAAAACGTGGAAACTTCGTCCTCGGACTATAAACGATTTTCTTTTTTAATATAATATTTCGAATTAAAATGTATTTTTTTTTTTTTAATAAAACGGTTCCCTGCCGGCTTGATATAAATCGAATAGTAATATAAATCACTCGTCAAGTAACAGAACTCGGTTATTTCGATATATTAGAATTTAGTAAACGTTTAAAAGTTATAATAAAAATTATTCCAAACGTCCAATTTTTTTTTTATTGGAGAGTTTTTCCGGTTTTATCGCGTTCATTCCGCCAATTTGTGAACGCTTAATTATACCTGAACCATTACCCGTCAAAAATAATAATCAAACCTTTTCGTTCAATAAATACCTGTGGTGCGTATAGCTAAATTCCCGGAGTGAGTCTTTCCGATTTCTCGTAGATCTGTAATATAATATTTCGTGAGAGATTGATGAGAACTCTCCGTCGTTTCCTTTTAAACGGAAACGGAGTGATGCGTCGTCGACTACGTGTCAAACGGTATATAGTGTTAAACCGCGTTAATTGACCAACGCACAGTAATAATAATAATAATAATAATATTTTAAATACATCATAATATATTATAATAGTCGTGGCTATAGTTTGTGTTATAAGGCGAAACGCTCGGTTTTTTTCTCCCGATATTGTCATCATTATTATTACAATCGAGAGTTCCTCATAAAATGTATGTTTATAACACTACTCACGACGAAGAGGATTTTAGTCGTTGTTATTACTGTGTATATTAAACGAGACCGTTGGTGAAATTTTCTCATAATATTCCGTATAAAAAAAAAAGAAAAAAAAACCGATCAAATATATAATACGTTAATACGAACGCCTGCCGTAATGGTTTTAAAATAACTATAAGTATAATACAATTTCGTATTGTTAAAAGTATATGTGCTGTTTGAAATAGAAACGTTCGTATATTACGATGAATATAACTTTTTTTTTTTTGCGTCGTTCATCGACGACGAGTACTACGCTTCGTTATATAATTTTCTCGGTATTAAAATCCATAATTTATGGGGCATTAAAACGACTACTTTATAATATTGTGTTCGTGAAATCGACATTAAATAATGCACACATCGTGGACGCAAAAGTGCGAAACATTAACGATTACGCGGAATTTTCTATTCTCTCCCGATTATTGTATTATTTTTAATATTTTTTTATGTGCCTATTATTCGTTTTAACGTTTTTTTTTTTTTACCTACATACGGTGCATGCACCTGCGATTTTAAATAAACGACCCGATATTTGAACTGAATTCGACTCGTAATATACGCCGTACGCGTTATTACTGTTTATTGTTTACGGTACTTACTAAATACTACTGAACCGCTGTCGAGGATAGTATGTATTAATTTAAAACCGAATAAAAACGTTTTGAAAAAAAAAGTGCTAAATAGAACACAGCGTATATTGTAACGAGTATAATTTCATGGATAACCGCGCGTATACTGGAATTGGTTTTAGAAAAAAAAAAAAAGTGTATAAACGAATACTGCATAATATATTGTTATTGAATTTCCCGGACTTGTTTTGATGTAAATTTTCGTTGATAAACACAACAAAATTCAAGGCGAACCGTATTGAATATTATTATTTATCCATAATATATTAATATGAACGAATATAGGCCCGAATATCGTCAATAATATTGTGGAAACGTCTTGCTCCAAATTTTTTTTTCTTTTCTAACACCAACGAAAATGTTCTCTCTCTCTATTATATATATATAAGCGTTTTCCTTTACCCCGGTAGAGCTTGTTAAATTATTATTATAATTCTTACAAAACATTTTACTGCGGCACAATTGCTATTTTCGTTCGATCAATGTATAATACACGTCGCATATACAATAGATTGCGGTTTGTTGTAATAATAGTAAAATTAAGAAATTCTATATTGTTGCGCGCGAGTCATCATAAGTATATTAACCTACTTCAGATGCGTTCGCGACGAAATTCACACGGACTATTGTCTATGAAATCAATTAATTTCAATATATATATATATATATGTGTGTGTGTGTGTTTATAAATAATAAATGACTTAAAAATAAAAATGTGTACCATTACGATAAGATATAATTTTTATAACGTTCGAAACAAAATAATATTATTATAATATTTATGAAAAAAAATTATCGAGTTTTTTTTTCTATTTATTTTACACTCATAAACTGTTATGTTTCTATGTACTGTTACAGCAATTAATATATTCGCAGCGTTATTATAACGAATGAGTTTGTAAGTATTTTTACTTTTCGTCATATAAAAACCTGAATAACATTGAAACGTACATATAGATTTTTTTTTTTGACATTGAAAACTCGTATCATAGTAGTTTTCAGAGCATACATATATATGTATATATTATATTAACAGCGTTTAAAAATATTTAGAGCATAATGTTTTTATAAACTACGTTATATTTTTATTAATATTTTAATTAATATTTATTAAATCACACGTGTATAGGTTTTAATATATGTTCGCGTTTAATAGCTGCTGACGCGTTATTGCTCAAAAGTACGTATTTTTTTTTTTTTATTATTATTATTAAATTTAAACACATTTTAGGAGTGTGCGTATTAAATTGCTCAATTAAATAAATTGAAAAAAAAAGCAATTTTCTCGTATTATTTATACGCGTAACATACGTTTCCGCGTGTCTTCATCACTAATAAAAATATACAGTTATTTTTTTATCGTTCGAGTATACTTTTTATATTTTAAATTTATTCGCGAATATTAAATTCTGGACACGATTTATGTTTTGTATATCTAACTGAACATCTTAAAAGAAATTCTAAAAAAAAAATCATTTATACGACGAGTGGCATTTTTTTTTTTTAATTTCGTTAAATTACGTGTACTGATGAACATCGTTGATTCTAAATCATCGTGTTCATATAAAACAAATGGCTCACATTATAATTTAGCAATTGTATATATATATATATATTTAAAAACGATATAATCGCTCAAATGACCAACGATTAATATATTTTACGCGCATCATTGCATGATTTTTTTTTTTAACGTGCGGTATTTAACGTACCTACTGTGTCCTACGATGGCTGAGTACGAACACATAATATTGTAAACATTTTTTCGTTTAAAATAGTCGCGTACGGCCGTCGCCGCGTGTGCATGAAGTTTTTATTAGCCCGTCGTTATATGAATAAAAAAGAACTGCATCGCTGCACGTGTGTGTAAAACATGAAGATTTTTTATTATTTTAATCGCCTACGGATGTTTGAAACTAGTAATATTCTCATTTTTTTTTCGAAAATTTTATAAAAAAAAATTTTTTTGGTTATTCCTCCGTACGTAAAAAGTAAATATCAGTCGTATAACGCGTTTTAATATTATAATATATATATATATATCGATTAAAAATCGTTCATTTTACACGAAACGATCGCGTTTTGATATATTATTCTGCGACGCATTTGACGTTTGGGGAGGGCACACACACACACACGCACACCTGTGCGCAGTGATCATTGTAGTTTGCATTTATTTTTTTGCTATCAGACAAAATAAACACGCCGCGTGTTGTAAATGTCAACGCGTGAAATCGACGACGAATAAAACGCGCCGCAGATTATTATTAATGTCGTTAATAAACGGATAAACATAATATACCTATCTGTGTTCACAACACTCTCGGAGTCGACATTTTTAATCCGCCATACAGGCGGGGAGATTCGATTGGAAGTCAGCAACGTATAGTCGTAGTACGTCGTAAACGCATCGACTTTCATATTATTTTTCAATAAAATATATTCAAAAAATTATACACAATAAATATGAATTATCGAATTGTCTTTTTTCTCTTGGACGACACAAGCTGAGATGATGTGTATGTATAGCCAACGTCTGTATTGATACTTTGCGCGTAGCTGAAAAGCTATATCCTTTCACGAATCGTTCATCTAAATTATTGGCCAGAGACATTGCGTACTCGTTCGTACAAGTCGAGAATTGACATTTTCGTCACTATTAGATCGAAATCGTCGTTGTTTATTGAAATGTTTATTTGAACGACGGTTGTTTGTTGAAAAATTTCTTTCGAAATTCTCGTTTTTAGATCTTATAGAGTTTCTTTGTATTTTTTTTTCTTTCACTATTATTGTTAAAAAATACTTCGAATAATAGAACTAAGAACGAGAATTCCTTTTCAACCGTGCGCACAGCGTATTAAATGCGGCAATTATATCGTCCGAACAACGTAAACTGCTCGGACACATATAAATGTATAATACGGTAAAATAAATCGAATTCAATTTTTACTCGTTGAATAAAAATCGCACGATTTCGTGTATGTTATTCGAAATTTTTATAACATATAACAAATATTTCATTAAAATCTCAAAATAAATTATTTCGCTGCTTTCTAAGATTTTTTATACTTTGGAAAGTATTGGGGATTTCGAATATTACCGCTGGTACCCTGCAGGAGTTCGTTACACCGAAATCAGCGTCGCACAAGACCGTATTTTCCGCATAGATAATACATAACGGATAGGCCATATCCGTTATCAGGCGTTCCCGAATCTTCTGTCTCACTCAGCAAATATTTAGATTACCGATACGTTGATAACAGAATATACTATTTTTCAATTATTATTTCATGGAACAAAAAATAATTTCTTGCTGAGTAGGATAGAAGATACGGTTTTAATATTGCCATCTCTCTTCTTCATTCAGGAACGCTGCCCGCTACACATATTGTATACACATGGCCTATCCATTATATGTATTATCTGTGATTTTCCCCAAAGACAATGTTGTGATAATGTACAGACTATATACGCTCTTTGGATTCTTTGGAAGAAAAAAATCGAATTGCCTCTAAATCCCGCGATTCGACGTTCTCTTCAGTCGCGCGTTGAAAATTTTTAAAAAATTTGTTTTTCTCGAAGCCCGCCAATGTCTAAAACACGATTACGCGTATTGTGTGTTTCGCGAGTTCTATAGTAACGTCCGGTTTTCTTCCGGACTTCCAACCGTAGTCTCGTCGTGCAGCGCAACAGCACTTCGCTATCGTAATATCCGCTGACACGATGCGCTGTCGACGAACGTTAGCGAAACGGACCGTGGCCCGGTCCGTGCGGACTTTTTAAAACGCGTTTTAAATCCGCCGCGTTCGGCTATAAATCTCCTCGTCGCGCGCAGTGAAAGCCGCGGTCGTCGGGCGACTGTGTGTGTGTGTGTGTGTGTGTGTGTTATTGCGTACGGCGCAAACGTTTTCGGTTTCACTGCACGTCCCGGCGTCGGGCACACTGTGAGCCTGCAGCACGCGGAGGCCGACGACCTTGTAACCCAAATCGTCGATTTACGTGCGCGGCGCGCGACAACACCGCCGCGGTGCACACAACACTATATTATCGAAAACGTGACATTGAAAACTACCCACACCGACCGCGCGCCGGATCGCCACCGCGCGAGGTGTCTAGCGTGTACAACGTGGTCGCGACGCACGGTGTGGGCACGCGATCGATGTCCTCGCCGAACGGTGTAAGAAAAACAAAAAAAAATCATAAAAAAATCGTCCACGCGTTGTTCGCGCACACCTATAAGACCTTCCCCTTTATCACCGCGGTCTCTCGTCCCCTCTCACACACACACACACACAAATCGATCGATACGAAACGATAAGGTAAAGTGTGTGTGTGTGTGTTGGAAAGTTTTTCGCGATGATTTATACGCTTCATCAAAATATCGTAAAGCGCTGTCGATTATATTATACAAACCGTGTGTAAATTCGTTAGCACCTCGATGTGGTTCCACAAACAGTATTTTTCCTTCGTGTCCGACACATAACGTTTTATAGAAAAAAAAAATAAAAAAATCTACCACCCGTGGAACGTTCCCTTGTCGTATAATACGATTCCGCGTTCTCGTATACAATCGCGGTTGTTAAATAACAAAAAGAATACGCGAAAAAAGAAAACTGTAAAGTACGTATAATACTCGCGAAATAATATACGTACATAACAGTGTAATAAAAACTCTTTGGCTCGATCGTACGTGGTTCACGTTATACATATTATACGGTCTAAAGAATTTTTACGTAACAGGAGCAAAGGACTCTGATGACCGATGCAGTCGTACTTTTAAATTTTTACACGAAATAAATTACAATATTAATATTACGCAATTAAGGTATAGCCATTTTTTTGTTTTTTAAATATATATTTAATCCTTAAAAAGTTACTAGCGTTTAAAAAATAAAATTTTCACCATAATTTTTTTTTATTTAGGAATTAAAGATATTTAAAAAAAAAAAAAAACATCTCCGTTATTGTATGGATAATATTGGAGTTTGTTTTGTGTAAGAATTTTGGTGTCTTAAGTATATAACGACTGTGCAGTAGCCATCAGTAGCCGAGTGAAGCAATTATTTTGATGGAAATCGTATAAGAGTGTATATATTGTGTATATAATAACGGAATTCGTACTTGAACGCGTATTGTGTGATGAGTACAGGATATATTATTATATGTGCGTCTGCAGTTTGTTCGTAAATCATATAGTCGACCGTGTGTGGTAGGCTGCAGTTGAAAGAACGATATTAGAATAAAAAACGCAGTCTCCCGACGAAATAACAATATTATATACGAATAATAATATAATTGATCAGTAATATTATTTTTGATTTTCACATCGTCGCCTACGCGTCGTTCCGTAACCACTTTAATTTTTCCTTTCTTCGGCCACACGCTTGTTATGGGACTCGGTGGTTCAAGTCGCAATATACGGCCATTGTCGCGATTTCGTATGTAAAAAAAAAAAAATATATTATTTTTATTGAAATTAATTTAAAACGTAATTTTCTTCTCGACACTATATATAGTTTATTAAAGCAACGGGGATAAATAGTACTGTGACAAAATATATCGTTTCGAAAATTCTGGCGTAACGAACTCCGTTCAAACCGTCGTCGTCGCCCTTTGAATTTTCGATTCTGCACTTTATATAAAATGTACTTTTCGTTTTGTCTGCGTATCCATTCGTGTTTCCTTCTGCTGGCGCTATCGAAACTGGAAATCGATTTGTGGTTTGAGTTTCGGTAACTCTGTAGTCATTGAAAAAACACACACATACCGAGAAAAAAGTATACGCTCGTATATATTATAATAATAACACGAGCATGGACGTTATCACGAAGGGGGGAGATGTGGGGGATTGATTCCCCCCAAGCTTTTTTTTATTGCACATTTGGTAATACACGTTTTGTCTATTTTTGATAAACGTGTTTTCAGTATACTGTCTAGTTGTTATTTTTATTATCTTTCTTTATCGTGATTTTTAATTCCACCATTGTTAATTCATGGTTGTAGGTGTAACAACCACGAATTTTTATTTTATTTTTTGTTATCAATGTATAAACGTGCGCAATATTTATATTCGTATTTCGTACTCGTTGGACAATACAGTGTTTAATTTTTAATTTTTCGTAAATGAATCGTTTGATTCTCGTGAAACGTATTTCGTCATCTATGTTTTTCAACGATTCGTTGTATAAAGTAAAAACTTCTAATCGCTAATTCATTTTATATTACGTACGTATTTTTTCATTTATTTTAATCTACGTACCTATATTGTGCGTTTATAATAATTGTAAGGGTTCCCACGCGCGGCCTTTTTCCCGTTTTCTTATTTAGTATCATAATTTTTACAACAAATTATATTATTATTATTTTTTTTTACTTTATTGTTTTGTAATAATACAGTCCAATAATTACTAATTATTACTTTTAAATTGTTAATTATTCTTACAGATAATATTTCTTTTTTCTTCGTAATTTTTGTTTTTTTTTGTTTTTATTGTATTTTCATAGAAAAAAAAGGTAATGGTGACATCGCCTGGAGTGGCGACAGTTATTATAAAATAAAATAAATTGTTTTACAATTTAAATAAAAATGACTTGAACTGATAACACATTATTATCAATTATCATTATTTTAATATTCATCGTTATAATACGGGAGTTGCGAGGCAAAACCCCTGCGACTTAATTTGCAACCATTTTTTCATCCATTGAAATATCCTGAGAACGCCACTGAACACGAGTATATAAGAGCATTTCGATCGACGATAATCTTCTTACGCGTATTGTCACTGAATATATTATGCGTATCATCGTTAGCGTTTCGAAAATAATACGTAACGTCATAAACGACAACTTTTACTTTGCCAGCACAACGGATTTCTGCGACCACGGGAGGGTATAGCTCCGCACGTCGGTACGCGTCACGGATATTCGTGATATTAAATTTTTCACTTTTGTCCGCGCGGATACGAAATAACTGGTATATGCGCCCGAAGAAGAAAGGAGTTTTATATTTTATTATTATTATTTATATTATAGGAATAAAATATAATTATTGCACAAGGACGACGTATTCGATGGGAGAGGGTATTCGCCTTCCCCCCCCCACCCCATCAAAGCGCATAACGTCGAATTTATACCGATAAGAATAGTTTTATAATTTTGACTCGAATAATAAATTATATTAACTTGTTTCTCCAAAAATTCTATTGGCAATTTATAACGTAGCGTAGGTATCCCTTTTTGGCTTTTTTTTTTTTTTTTTGGTACATCGAAAACATGGCTAAGGTCGAGTACCGTGAGAATAAAAATGGACTGACGGGTTTGTTGCTACACGTGCGTAATTTAAATTGTTGTTATATCTGTCGACGAAATCGTTAACAGAATGAAAAAAAAAAAATAGAAACATCGGCTTTGTGATTCGATATGAAATTTATAATCGATACGTATAAAAAAAACAATAGTTCCCCCCTCCCTATGGTCACACAGGTCAGATACGCCGTTGAATTATTGTATTTGAAAAGTATAGCCAGAGTCCGGTGATCGTACAGCGTATAATTTCGAATTGTTTTCCAGTTTTGCGCGCGTACCAACGAAATATTTATCTTTCTCTGCGATCTGTACGCTGCATAATGTAGTATAATTATAATAATAATATTATTACACTCTTATATTTCGATGGGCGTGTATTTACTCTCGACGTAGGTATTGGTATTCTGACAATAAGAATTCACAGCTCGGCGGCTGCTGGCAACGGGATAGAAAAATAAACGCTGCACGTTCTCTAATCCCCTCGCGAGATGGTCGTACTCTATTGTGTATGGTATAAAAAAAACGCCGTACAGAAATTTGTTCGCTAGTTTTCAAATCGTTTTTTAGCTCGTATATTGCATGGTAATGAATCGACGAGGTTCTTTATTATATATACCTATATAATACCCATAAAGGAAAAATTTGAAGTACATATACCGTGAATTTTTAAAGACACGGCGAAGGCGAGTCGTGTTTTATTCAAAAAAAATTATTGAAGAAAAAACAAATTTTCCCGAAAACTTAATTATATATACGTATACATGAATTTAACCGGCTTCGACGATATAACATCACACATCTCGAGGGCATTGACTTACGATTTATATACATAATACACATCCTTTTTTTTCTAGATACGATCGACTTTATTACTCGAACGAGTAATTCGCTGTCAAAAAGCAAATTGATACGTTTAAATTAAAATCCAGTATACCTACACACATGTGTACCACCACCACCACCTACACGTAATATTATATTATATTATATATATATATATATATATATGCGTATATATATATATATATATATATGTTTTAGATTTCCGATCGTCCGTGACTCGGTGTAAAATACAATAATAATAATAATAAAACATTTTGTATAGTATCGTTTCTATATTATAATAATATATATATATATATATATATATATATATAGCTCGACGATGACAATTCGTTTACATAATATTATATAATATGCTTTTATCGCGTGTCCAACGCTGTGTAGGGGAGGGAGTTTGTTGCAACCCGTACGGTACATAATTATTAATATACGTATAGCTCGCAAACTCGTTTCAACCTTAACCCCCAACAAATATCTTATATGTTATCTCTCCGACTCTTTACCCAATCTTCAAAGTCTCTCTTCTGATTTCGTTTAAATCCTTCCATTAGACAACTCCTCTGTACGAACTCCACTGCTCCGAGTTTGTGGTTCAGTTTTTATGGGCATCTGTATAGCCACTCTCGGGCAACGAAATTGCCGATTTATCGGCCAAATCCAATCAGTCCTCGTACTTCTTCAATGCGCTGGACCGACTTTTTGTTCGATGTTAAGATCCCGCACGTTGCCCGGGAACATCTCTCCCGCGATGTCCTCTTTCTCTCGCCTCAGATCAGACCACAATCTACTCGAGATTCCACTCCTTTAAATTGTCACTCAGTGACTCTCTTCCTCTTCGCGCTCTCCATTAACACCTCTTGAAAGCAATTCGCGACATATACGCCCCACATCGTCTTTCAGTGCCCTCCTTATTGACGGCACGACGTAAAAAAATCTCTCTGCTCTAATTAATTCGTATAACGTCCCTTTTATTTATCAATCCTGCATTCTTTCCCTTTCGTACGAATATGTCCCGTCATGTTTTCTACCGTTTTTTTTTTCGATCGGAGTGGTTTTTGTAAAATGTTTAATGTCACTCGGTATTTTTCCGTAATCGTTGTAACTATACGATTGTGTACGCAAAGTGTGCAAATAAAAACCTTATAAAACTGTTATATAACGAGGAGAAGAACGTCTGATCGGTCGAACTCATCTGTCCGGAGGAGAGGGAATTATTTTGAAAGAAAAAATAAATAAATGCGTTTTTTTTTTTTTGTTATGTTCGGTTTCCATACCTCTACGACCGATCGATTGTATACGACTAGCATTTCTCGCGAACACCGACAACGCGAATCCTCGTAGGAAATAGTCTCAACGAAAATCTTTTCATTTGTTTTACGCGCGCCGGCGTTTTTTTTTTATGTCGTAAGTACCTATATATAAGCGCGGTGATGTGTATTTCCGTATATACAATTTCAACTGTAGCGCGTTGCGGCTATCGTATAATAATAGCTCCTTTCGTATTAAATATATTGTGTATATACGGATTTTACACGCCACTGACGCTGCTGGAAAATAATGTATATTATTACGTATATCGCAGTTGTTTTTATTTATTTTTTTTTTTTTTTAATACGCGTGCGGAGGGCGGCGAACGAAATATAATATTGTGATGCGTATAAAGAAAATGTTAAAATAATAATCCGCGTCCTCGGTAAAAAAAAATCCGTAATTCGCGCATTATCCCACTTATTTTTGTCGTGATTACTGCAACAACAAAAAAATACGTTCCTCGCCCACTTCTCCTTTAAACAAAAACGGATCGTATTATAAAACCGAGTTCTGAAATGTGTGTGTGTGTGTCGTTCGAAATGTATGGAAGGGGTCGGATACGCGAATCCTTAACGAGGAATGCAAATGATACGTCGGGACGTATCGTATTCTCGTCGTCATATTATTTACGTCCAAACGTCGCTTAATATTCGAAAACGCGTAATTTTTCGAAATCATCGACTGTACTGTACTTTGTATATAATAATTCGTGAGTTTCCGTATTGTGCACAAATCGGTATTTTAACCGTCGTCGCTGTTCCTCTGCTATAGTCGTGTGCGTTCCTAGCGATTCGTTTTTTTTCTCCGGTTGAAATCGAACGAGCGGCTCGACGTGTTGCCGCGGAAAAAGCCATCGTTACGTATTTTTCTTTTTTTCTTCCGACTTCGAAACTACGATGTCCGTCGCGTACGGATCACGTTTTATTTATTTATTTTTTTTTTTTTGTACTGCCAGCGAGTAGCGACAAAAGTAGCCCGACCGTAAACTTTAATCGCGAGCGCGTAGCGACTGCTCAACACGCGGCGAGTAATAGCGACTAGGTCGATTGCATTGAGCGAATTTAGTAGCAGCGAGTAAATTCGCCCTGTGTAATCGAGGCTTTAGGCAATTAATAATAATAATAAAAAAAGTAGATCTCGCGTTTTTCCTATTTGGAAACTGCGCGGCAGATTTTTTTCGCCGTTGTGTTTTTTCAACGCGAAAATCTACAGTCGCGTAGAGGTCAAATCCGTCGAGCGACTGCAGTTTTTCTAATATATTTTTGGTATTCAATTCGAAATAAACTTATATATATATATTGTATACAGACGAGGTGTGAAATTTATTCGGAGGAAATGACCGAAATAGAATTTGATATATACATTTCTGTCTTTATACATATTAGGGTAAAGAAAAGATTGTTTTTCTTTTTAATCAATACGTACATGTATTAAATGTCTAGAAAAAGTGAGTAAAGTTAGAAATAAATATTATAAGAAGTTAACTCTCGAATTTTTACTAAAAGAAAATAATCGGGAAATTCAACGTATTTTTTTTATATATATATAAACTATTGACGTAAAAATGTATACGAATCCTATGATATTGTAAATGTTATATAATTATGTATAATACGATATTTCTTATTAATTTATTTGCACGTAAACGATTTTTTTTTTACGGTTATTTATAAATTACATGCGCGTTCGTTAGCGCTGTTTTTTTTGTGTGTGTGGTTAATTAGTAAACATCGCGCGTTATATAAAATGCTAATCAAAAGAAGTGAAACGCGCTCCACACGCGTTCCACGCTGATGATCGTATCATTGTTGTTGTAACCGCGCGCCTCGTGATATTGTAATTTATTTATTATTATCATTATTATTATTATTATAATATTATGTATTATACGCGCGCTATAGTGTGTATTATATTATTATGACGGAACGATTCGCGTTTCGCAATACAATAACAGAAGAAAAAAATCATATGCGACGAATTTCGTACTAGAATTTAAAAAAAAAAAAAATTTTTTTTCTCTCTCTCTTCCGTCTTTACCGGCGATATATTATTTCGCTGGTAAGCGCGTAATTCGCGTTTTTATCTAATTATATACGTCGTTATAAGTTATTATTATAGCTTATCGTCGTCGTATTATATATGCGCAAGTATAATAAAGATATTCAAACAGATCCTATCAAATCGTAGAATGGGGAGGGACACGTTGCGGGCAATGCCAACTCCTACACCGCGGACAGCCAGAGCAATGCCCCGGGAGAAGTGCCTCGAGCTAAATTTTTGGACCCCGTATTTTCCCCGTATTACTACACCAAGTATACGTTTATCTGATACGAGTACTACTAATACGGAGAAAAAAATATTTAAAACAAAAAAAATCCGTAAATAAAATATGTATTGCGCCCAACGAAAATAATTAATAACAATAATATTTTAATAATTAAATATACGCACGCAGAGTGTATACCTAAATATAATTAATACGCTATTAAGTACGTGTACTGTGGAGTATTATTTATTAAAATGTACATACGTATACGCGTATGATAATAACGATTATAAAGTGAATAGTATAATGAGTAAATATTTTAATTTGTGGTAAATGTTAAGAATTTTTTTTTCTTTATCTTACGACCTTTAATAACATTGTTATAGATCTTTGATCGGTACAATAAAAAGCATTAGAAAACATCGTACAAAAAAAACTATAGGGCGTAAATATTGAATGTGCCTACTTAAAATTATAGAGAAAACATCGATATTTTTTTTTAATCGGGTATTATTTTGCTTTTTTTTTTTGTGTTACAAAAAAAAAATCGCTCATATAAGTTATGCTCCATAATATTTACTGGAATATATATTCAAAAATAAGAATTAGGGGGCCCTTAATTTTTCTCTGTCCTATAGACCCAAAACGCTCTAGTCGCGGCACTGGACATTGCGCGGACGAAGTGGAAATGTTTTTTTTATTACTTATAATTATTATTATTCATCTCGTTAGTACCTATATAAGCCTGCAGTATACAAACGTGAATCGCGATTTTAATAATTATAACATTAAATATATTGTTATTTTCCTCGCGAGAACATATTGTAGGTACGTATAGAAGAGATGAGAGAGATATTATTTTAATTATATTATTAGGCGTGTATAGTTTTGAAAACAATACGTGTGTGTGTGTGTGTGTGTGTGTGACAATTGTCGTTTATTATAGTAAAGCGTGTGCCGGTATACTTTATAAAAAGAAGAAAAAAAAACCTATGGAAATTGTTAACACTCTGTGGGCGATTTTTTTTTTCTTATCGTTAGAAACGACATATTCGCGCGGAGTAAAAGTAAAAAAAAATTATAAAA
Source organism: Slavum lentiscoides (assembly GCA_032441835.1). NCBI lineage: Eukaryota > Metazoa > Arthropoda > Insecta > Hemiptera > Aphididae > Slavum > Slavum lentiscoides. Next base: position 3,045,007 of record CM063713.1, read on the forward strand.
TTAATTGTTTGCGTTTTGTTTTGCCCGCGCAGGTGCTTCGAGTATCGATAACGACTGCAGGACACCGATCGGTAGCGTCGGCGGCGGTGGTAGCAGCGGCATCGGCGCGGAACCGTCGACGAATTCCGCGTGCTCAAAGCCCGAAGACGAACTGGAAAAACTACCGCACCGGAGCAGCAGCTCTTCGTTGGGCGTGGTGAGTGTCACGCGTGTTTTTCATGTATTTTTTTCCTTTTTCGAGTACGCCATATCGTATTTCGTATAAAAAAAAAAAAAAATGGCGAAATCGTCCGTCTGTAAATAACGTAATGAAACGCGTAATTGGTTAGTAAATAAATAATAAAAAAAAAAAATTCCTCGTACAGATCCGCCGCGCACGGTTCTATTAAGTCCGCCGAAGTGTGCGACGTTAAAATCTGTTTGACACCAGCTGTTTTGACGAAAACCGTAAATCGTTTCAGAAAAAAAAAGAAAAAAACGTTTCATTCGCGAATTTTCCGAAAACAAATTCCATATATAGGTAGAGTCGAATATGTATTATATCGTTCTACCCGATTGCAGTCGAACGCCGCACTACTATTGTAACATTATGTTATACGGTTTTGCGACATCGGTGGACCGCACTGCCAATTATCGATGGATTCATCGATTGTCGCGATGCGAATCTACCCCTCCCCTCCTGTCACGTTACCTTACGTCGATATTGCACGCTGTGCAAAACTAGTCGATGAAAACGCTGTCGCGCGTTCTCGGATTATTGTCGAGTAATCCGTTCGGAAACGGTCATCAGCCTTTTACGTACATTTTCTTCGCGTATCACGTGCGGTCATATTGTAATTAAGCGATTTTACTCCGCGTTTCTTTTATGAGTCGTGATTTTATAGAATATGTATATTGTACTGTCGTGTAAAACATCCAGTGCCCGACGCTTTTCAACAGATTTCTTCTGTTCCCGGCCCTTGACGTTAATCGTGATTTTTCCGTCCGGACATAACTTTCAATCGTTCATATCATTCAGGTCGGCGTATTTATTATATTATTTTATTGTACGTTTCAAATTATTTTGACGTAATGTTTGGATCGCGTCTGTTCGCGTTCTCGGACGTCGTTTCGACCGGTCGCAATATTGGCTGACAACAAATGGTGTAATCACGCGTGATTAATTCAAACGATCCGTATTATTATTATGATTCACGCGAAATCTTCGGAACGATCGTTGAAAATTAATATTTGGAAACGGTTAAAATAAAATTTATTTTTCAGAGGAATAAAATTCCTTCGTTTCATTCATTATTATCTGTTATATTGCACACCGTCTAATATATATATGTTATAAACGCATAAATTCGTTTTGAACATTTTAATTACCTATACATCGGTATATATATATACATCGGTGTGTATAAATTATTATAAATATAATTAATAATATATACGCTTCACACGCGCGCCTTCTTCGCACGTCGTTTTTTCTCTCCATTACTTTTACCTTCTTTAGACGGTTTATTTACACATCGGTGTGTATAAATTATTATAAATATAATTAATAATATATACGCTTCACACGCGCGCCTTCTTCGCACGTCGTTTTTTCTCTCCATTACTTTTACCTTCTTTAGACGGAAAAAAAAAGTCGGAACACGGCGCGAATTTCGCAAACGATTATTAAATAAAATGAAAACACAGTCGCGCGGTATATTATGTGCGCGCGTACAGCTCGTTATTCTTCGCTTTTTTATAGCTTTCGTTTAAACGGTGTGTACACAGTTTTGGCGTTCGCGAGCTTCGTCGTTCCGTCGTATACGTTTTACTTTGCGGGATTTCACCGCTCGATCCTGGTTAACAAGACCCGCCTATATAATAATAATAATAATATGTTAATAATATAAATAAATAATAATTCGTACGTTAAATAAGACGACACGCGGGTGTACGTGGTAACGAAATCAAAACGAAAACTTCCGAGGTTTCCTTCTCGCGTTTCGCCGCCGACCTACTTTAACGTAATTTCTCTGTGACGGGGGCAAGGACGTTTTATTATTAAAATAGATATTATTTCGAACTGAAATCGTTTTTTGTTGTTTTTTTTTTTTTTTTACTAACTCTCCGGTTATATATTTATTAGAATATTTAGAAAACGGAAAATTCCCAACGTCTGTTTTTATCTGTACGGAAAGAGTTCTTGCGAGCGTTCTGCTCTGCGGCGGCGGGGCGCAAATCCGTAGGGCCATTTTAAATTCAGGTCCAAAGATGACCAAGTCGGTCTGTATGGTGCCCAGAACGAATTGCGATTTCGTTTAAATCCGTGGTAATGATAACACTTTGTTAATGTATTATTATAGATACAACCTATCGGATTATCCTCGCATTGCCTATAATACCCCGTTTTTGTTTTACGCTTTTGCGTGCGATACGGCACGTATATACATTGCATTATACACTATTCTTCTTCTGCTCTTTCAGTTTTTAACGTTTTTACGTTTTTATTATTGATATTAACGATATTGCAACGTGTATTCGCAGCAGAAAAAAATAGTAAACGATTTTACCGTATTTATAAATATATGGACTCGTGTAAATCAATAAAATCAAAACGTGAAAATAAAAATGGAAACGCACAAACGATCCAACGTCGAGAGCTCCCGCCATGATTGATGTAAACTGTACTAAATAATATGTGGGTGGGTGGGTAAATATGGAAAATTATTTTGCCGCCACTGGTTTTCTGCTAAACCATATTGAGCGTTCCGAATTATTAATCGGTATAGTATTATCATACTACTTTATTATGTATAGTGTTCCTTAGATGCGACGAAATCTTCATCGTAACCGCGCCAATTCGCTTTGAAACGAATATTGGAGTAGAACGCAGTGCGTTCGTTTGTCGACGGTCGTTAAAAACGTCGAATTGACCGAAGCGCGACAATATTTTAAAATTGACCTTTTTGTCCTGCAATGTGGTGTGGGTGAAAAGGGAGAAGGCGTTTAACCCCCCCCCCCCCGTAAACGAGCGACTGCGCCGACCGTCGGATACGGAAATATAATTATATCTCGGATTATTATTTTATATTAGAACGCGTTTTTGTATGCGCTCGCCGCCCATTGTATATACGTATACAAGTAGGCTTATGATGTCCCTTGTCGGACCGGGGAATCGACGGCGTTCGTGTATTATATTTTTGCATTTAATCGCCTCGGCAACGTATACTTACCATTTTTTTTCCTCTCTCGCCGTTCTTTCTTTATCGCGGTATAATATATTCTTCTTAATATTCTCTCGGCAAAGTCATAACGCGCGTCTTGCGCATTATAATAAAATAACCGCCGCCACCGCGTTAAAGTCAAGGAAAGTAATTAACGCGCGCTCGCCCATAATATTTATAGTACGAACGAATATTATTATAAACTCCGTACAGTTAACGAGCAGCGTTCAGTATAATATAGTATAACGCGTATTTTTTTTTTTTCATACAAGGGAATAATAAGCAGCGGTATGTGACGATTTCAAAACTCGCCGCGGTCGTCGTCGTCGTCGTCGTCGTCGTACACACTTATCTTCTTCCGCGCGCGCGCGCGCGTGCAATATACAATGCGAGATATGCGTATTATAATAACTTTACCCGTAGGCGTAACCTTCTATATCGATAAACATCCTTAAGGACAAAAAAAAATTACACTTTTCACTGTAGACAAAATTTACTGGTTTATAAAAACGGACGTTTTATTACTTTTTTTAAAACGGTCTTATTTTTTTTTTGTCTAATAATTACACAAATTATACTTGCAGTATTGTTGTAACACGCGCTTTATTTTATTTTTTCGTCTCTTGTGTCTCGATAAACGTCGGCTCGGAACTGTGTACAATATAATACGAGCTGCAAGTAGCCAGGATTTTATTTGGGGGGTCTATTTAAAAAATATTGGAAAAAAAATGTTAATATATTAATATTGATAATATCCATATAAGAACGAAAATTTCGGGGGAGGGGGGAGTCCGGACCCCATCGACCTCCCCCCTAGATACGTCACTGAACTGCGTATACGATTAGAATTAGCCCTTCCGAAGAATATTCGTTGAGACGTCGTTGTCGTCGAACCGATAGAACAAATATGATTGTATACTTTTTTAATCATTCGTTAAACACTTTGTAAATGTTAAATTAAAATCGTGTATTTGTTGTACAATCATTTTTTGACGTTATTTTTTATGAATATTTTCAAAATATTTTATTATTCCAAGACACCTCAGTATAGGTAATCGAACGTTTGTACCCCTCGCCGTTCATCATAATCTATACGGCAATGGTTTTCCAACTGGGGTGATCCACGGTATCGGAGTTTTTTTTTTCATTTTCATCAAAATTTTTTTTTTTTTTTTATTCTCCTTAAAAACTTAAATAATAAACGATGTCGCGTTGTACCATCTAACTACTCGTGTATTTAAGTAGTGAAATTTCATTCACACAACATGCGATTTGTTTTAAGCACCACAATATGTACATTCCACCCACTCAACTGGCCAGAAAAGCTCGAGCTAATAATATAAGTGACATTATAAGTATATATATATTTTTTTTTTATTAAAAAATTGTCTACTAAATTATAGTTTTCCTCGATAATGTTACCGTATCGCTTTTACTTAATTCCCGGCCGTTTAAAAGCGGTCCGCTGTTTCAGTTGAGTTGAGCGGAAACCACTCATCTTTACGTCTCCTGACTTTACTCGCCTACATACTCGTATATATATAATATACCGGTCGACGTCAACGATATAGTATTCGCGAGGATTTATTTAATTCGAATTGTATAATTTTTGTAGAAAATTAGTTATGCGATAATATTTGTACGTTTCGTATTTTTCGTTTTCATTGCAGACGAGAAGCGATTCCATGGCGTCCGTGTACTCCGGCGCCGGAGAGGGCAGATACGGTTCAGTAGCCGTCAGAGGCGAAGTGGAATTCGGTCTTCAGTACAACTACAAAGCGGCTCAGTTCGAGATCAACATCAAACACTGTCGCGATCTGGCAGCTGCCGATCCCAAGCGAAACAGATCCGACCCGTAAGCTTATAATTTATATTTCGAGTGTTTTAAACATGGGGGAACGCGAAATACAGTGGCCCCACAACCGCCAGCGAGGTTTTTTTATTTTGTAGAATTCTACATTAAATTTTGTCAAAAAAAAAAAATAAATAAAATTAAAATTCCTCTATAAGCAGCTATATTAACATTCTTACTATCCTAATTTCAATGATATTTCGATCAATTGTGTTTGTTACGATTTCGTATAAATTATACTGTTTTGAATGAATGTTTTGTAAAGAGCATTCTAAAATGCTCCTCGGAAAGATCCTTTTAACGGCCTAAAAACAGCCGAGACGTATGTAAGATGGATCGTCTTAATAATCTCTAGAGCAATACACTGCAGGGTCCGCAGATGTAACCGTCAACACGCAGCTTGAATGAAATAAAAATTCAAGGAGTAGATAGGCGGTAAAACATAAAATCGTTGTAATATTATAAACAGTGTTGGTTAAAAATCGATTACGAGTATCAATAAATCGTGTCGTTTCATAATCAAATCTGTTCAAGGGAAGAAGTGTAATCTCACCGTGCGTGTGTTGTTGTTTTCCCGTTTAGATACGTGAAAGTGTACTTGTTGCCGGACAAATCGAAGGCCGGCAAAAGGAAGACCCGAGTGAAGAAGCACACGATGAACCCGATATTCGACGAAGTGCTCAAATACGGTTTGCCTCTGGAAGAGCTGAACAGCAGAACGCTGTGGTTGAGCGTGTGGCACTCGGACATGTTCGGACGCAACAACTTCTTGGGCGAAGTCAGGCTGCCTCTGGAGAACAAGATATTCGACGATCCGTCGCCCAAGTTCTATCCGCTTCAGGAACGAGTAAGCGCGCGCGAAACTATACGAACACGACGTTTTTTTTTTTTTACTAATAACGACATTTTGTGTACGCGTTACAGACGGAACCTTTGGACGATATGTGTATCAGTAACAAAGGCGAAATAATCGTTGGCCTGAAGTGCGTGCCTCCAGACCCGAACTCCAAGAAACGTACCAAGGGCACATTGCTTTTGCTGGTAAAGGACGCGAAGAACCTTCAAGCGGTCAAATCGAACGGCTCTTCCGATCCGTTTTGCAAAAGGTCTGCAGTTATTATAATTATTTTATTGTTTTAGAAAAAGGAAAATTTTAAAACTCCATTAATATACGTGCTTGTCTTATTATAATTTACACAACAACTTATCTCTCCCCTCTCAGTTATCTGCTGCCCGACAAAGGCCGTAGCTCCAAGCAGAAGACCAACGTGGCACGAAAAACGTGCAACCCGAACTGGAACCAAACGCTCACGTACCGCGACGTGTCTCCAGAAGAATTGGCCGAGAGGAGTCTGGAGCTGACCGTTTGGGATCACGACCGACTGGGCAGCAACGAGTTCTTGGGCGGCGTCCGCTTATCGTTGGGCTCAGGTAATCCGTTGTTCTGCAAACTGTTTCCCTAGCAAAACCTCTTCAATCTACGTGATCACGCGTAGACCAATGAGATAACTGCCCCCGGAGATCACCTAACCCGAATCGCATATAACCAGAAAAACCGTAATCACCTATCAGAATTATGGTTTTACGCTTAAAAATTAATTTTTCTCCGAGGTCGCATAGAGAATTGAATTCGAAACGATTTTATTGGCGTTTCTACGTCGGGTAATCGGAATTTTTCTTATTTCATTATAGAATTCCACCCGCTAGAAAACTCCCCGAATTATTTTTCTGGATTTCGAGACCCAACCAAAAATCACCTTTTTTCCTTCAACCCCCGCCAAGAACTGCATTTTCTCCGTCAAAATACTCGCAACACAACTGATATTAATATCGCAGAAAAAAATTATTTTTAACCCGTACGTATAAGAAAAAAAGAAATTATTTTAAAGTTTCCAACGGTGTAAGGCGTTTAAAAAAAATTACTTCATGGCCTGGAAATTAAATTTTCCCGGAAGTGTAAAGAGACTGCAGATTAAAAAATCACTTTTATACACACTCCAGAGCACTGCGTTTTGTAAATAATCATTTTGAGTCGTTTTGAAAAACGAAAGATATTGTATAATATTATTGTATTTAAATAAGTGTTTTTATTTCAGGCGTGTACGACAGTAAACCAGTCGAATGGATGGATTCCAACGAGAAAGAAATAGCGCTGTGGCAAAGGATGCTGGACAGGCCGAACTTTTGGGTAGAAGGTTGTCTGACGTTGCGGCCGTCTTTGGAGTTAGCGAGCAAAAATTAAAATCTATAATTTTTCTTTAATCGATTATTATTTTATTCTTCAAACACTATATATATATATATATATATATATATATATATATATATATATATATGTTTTTTTTCATGCGTTATGTATATATTATGTTATCGTTACCGGTACAGTATATAATATTATATATGTAATTATCAACGTAAAACGTCGGTCTTATTTAATTATTTTGTACTTTATATATATATAAATATATTTTTTTTTATAAACTTAAAGAATACCTGTGATCTGAAAATATTTTTTCGATCGTGTATAACAACAACAAAGATCTTTTTTATATATATATAAACTTTTCGGTCTTCCATTGAAATTTTTTGTACGCATCGTGTGTTAATATTATTACTATACTACAATATAAAAGAATGTGTACCTATATATATATATATATATATATATATACTGTCTAAACACGTGTGTCTGTTCCGCCTCTCACGTAGTTATACATACACATATTATATATGTACCGTGTCGTGTTATTTATTTTTCGATAAATGTGCTGCATTTTTTTTTTTTTTTCTAATTTACGTATACAATATTATAATATTATTATTATACTTTAAAAAAATATATATAATATTATTTTTCATTGAAATCAAATCTCACTCGTGTAGGTAATGTTTGTGTCTCGATGATAAGTTTAGATATTTGAAAAATATGTTTCTGTACGCCATATACTACGTGTAATTTTACGCGCAGCTATGTGTTATTACTGGAAAACGTTTTTTCGACAAACGTTTATTTTATTGTAAACATTGCCGAGATAAATAAAATGAATAAATTATTATATACAATGCGCCCTGTAATCTTTTTTTTTTCTGTTATAAAAATTGTTAAGGTGTGTACTGCTCCTAGTAGAGCGTGCATACTGTGTTTTTAACTTGACAGCATTATTCGTAAGTTCACAACAAACGCTCAATACTTTGTACGAAACGACAGTCGTGCATGATTCGTATGCTCGTGTAGACCATCTAACGTCTGTGAAAATGAAACCAGTTACTGGGGACAGGTCGACGAGTGAATGTCATGACGAAAAACAATACTGTCTGTGCGCGTTATCATAATGTAATATACGAAAATTTAACGTATACGAAAGATACGTTGCACGAATATCGTGTAAATTGGTTGTTTTTTCAAACAAATTTACGATAAACGCGTTACCAAGGACGATTTACATTCTTCATGTACAATGAATAGTAATGGACACGAAAACATTACTATGGCAAATTTTACTAGGTCACTACAGTTCCAATGAAAGTGAACGAAATGGGACACAAGATATTTTTAAAACCAATATTGTTAAGCTACTCGTTTCTTAAATTAAATTTCGATTATCAGAATACGTGTGTTGACAATTTAATCGAGTAATTTTATTAACCGAAACCGAAGAAAAAAAAAAAAAAATTTTTAATTTTAAAAATGAAACCAAATGTCCTGAAAACGTGATGAGATCGTATAGGGCGCAGACTAAGCGACTTTTTTAATAACTTTATTTTTTAAAGTATTTTGGTAGGTATTTTAATAAAATATACGCTATACTCTTAGTTTTTAATATAAATGTCCAATTATTTGGTTAAAATTTTAGGTTTCAACATCGAAATCTACGAATTGCATTAAAATTTTAATAAATAATACTATTATAAAATTTAAGAAATTATTATATTCGTTAAATTGTTAAAATAATTAATTTCGCTACAACTCTTATTATAAAAAAATTATCCCTTTCTTAAGAAATCTTAGCAATCCTAAAATTAATCAGTGCGTAAAAGAACAACAATACGAAAAGACGATTTGGTAATTAATAACATTCAATTTTTAATTCAAACGTAATAGTTACATCATGAATTTAAAGATCACAAAATAAATAAAGCATAAACAACGGGTACACGGACATACATAATTCAGATTTAAAGCGGTTTATCGCGCTTCGTAATATAATATGTTTGAGACTCGTTGGAAATTCAGTTGACATTACTGCTCGAATTACATTCAATGTGTGGAAAATCAATAATTACAGCGATAAAACGTTTGTTTCAATCGTAACAAATTCAATGGAATTAATGAAATATTACTTTATTCTGTTTAAAGCGTATAACGTTAATATTTATTAGTAAATAAATACGTATATCAAGTACCCTTGTAGCCATACACATACATATTGATTTTATCAGAAAATAGTGAAAAATAAAATAAAAAAGTCAACGTCGACTTTTATCGTTCCGAATAGGATTTTATAACGTTTCTATAAACTTATACAATAATAATAAAGTGATATTATAATACCGTGTTTTAAAATACTGTGACGTTCGAGTATATATATAAAATTTAACAAAGAGTAGTAAATTATTGGAATGTAAAATGTGTTCACATCGTAAAATGTGAAAAATGTGACTTCACACGTGTGATGTAAAAATCGTGTTGTTGCCATTTCGAAAATAAAACAACGAAAACGGTGAACACGTTTATGACTACTATAGGTTTTATAAATATTTTTTAAAAAAAACACACATCGAAGTATTACTAAAACTAAACTCCGCCGTTATATGCGTATTCAGCTTTGTTATGCATTATGAGTTGGTCTTCGACGAAATAAAAACTGTCCGATTTCGTTTCAAATGGATACTGTATCATTTCTTTAACTGCGAAAACAAAAAGTTAATTATAAAACGAAATACGCATTAATATCGATAACAGTACATACTCAATTCAGGATCCAAATCCGGAAACTTGTAAATGTGTTCACACGTGTTTTTGCTGTGTGGTATGCAGAATCCGAATTCGAAATCGAACGTCTTCAGTAATCTGTTACGGAAATAATGGCGTTCGATCATGCGAAACTTGTTCACCGGCTTACTTCCGACAGTAAACTCCACTCTACGAAATGAATCGAAATAAGCAAACAGAGTAAACCGATGGTAATAATATACACAGACAATCTACAATGTGTTTAAGTACTGTCATCACCGGACAGAGCGTACGGTACAACGATGAAATGAAATGAAAAAATAATTTATTACAATTCTTACGTTGCTCCGACCAATTTCAGTTTAAGAAACTTGGGTGTAAACTGGTATCGTACAAACCGGCCACTATTTAGATCCGTCTCTTCCACTTTTCCCTCGGTTTGATTATCTTCTGAAAACGCGGTTTGTATTAAAAAATATAAACGTAAATTCTATCGATTTATAAAATATACCTAGTATTACAGAAGGCTTGGCGATTTCAAACAAAACCATGCCGGTATCGAGGTCGCGTATTTTGAAACGAACGAAATCAATATTGTAGATATTCGCATCCGGCACGCACAAATATCCTGCAGCAACCAGACAGACGATATTGATAACACAAAAAAAAAAAAAAGTACACAAAACAGATTGAAATTATAAATTACCTTCTGTAATTTTAGGCAGCGTCAGTACGTCTTCTGGTGATATTGTTGCTTTTTTGCGTAAAAACTGTTCTCGAGATTGTTCCGCTATTTAAAAAGAAAACGTAGGTACTGATATTTTATACAATTCATAAATATTGAATTTTTTTTTTCAAATATTAACTAAAGAAACAAATTTAATTAATTAAAGCGATTTAAAACACAGTTTTACCGTAATGCGGTTGAATATTAAGTAAATACTGTAACTTTACGCGACTAAAATACAATAATTAATTACCGAAGAATTTATACTGTCGCTCGTGTAATCGGATTAACGATTAAAAAAATTTGGTAACGCGGTGTAAAAACCGAAATGCCTACAAATTTCGCCAAACTTACAAACGGTTATGAATATTTACTCACGGGCAACGTTCGCGTTGTCGGCGGCTGATGTAGCGGCGGCGTTTGTCCTCTTACTGGCCATTTTTGATTCTGCCCCGACCGATAGCATTACTTCACCGACGAATACGGTTATCGTGTCGTCGTACTACGGCCGCAACAATTCATCGACCCGTTCATTTCTGAAGACGGAAAACGTGTAGAGAGACTAAAAAAAAATAAGAAATAAACCGTTTCACACCGGAGGGACGAGACGCGTCGAACTGACGACGACAAACCTGAACGACGACGAAAACTACCCGCAATCCGGTAACAGCGGTGTCGTATACGGGTAAGTTTTCTCTGTTTCGCACACGGCGTATTGTTCAAAGTGTGTATTGGCGTACTTCATACGCGAAATGGGACGAACACAAAACGGAAAAGAAAAGAAACGCAGAAAGGGGGGCCGATGGTCTAAAGAGAAAAAAGAAAACTCATTGACCCCCGTACTCGGCCCTGTGTATTACGAACGAATTGCCAGTGGCTCGATGGCAAACGTGTCATTATCATTCAGCCGCGTACAAATGATTGATTGACGGCGGCGGCGGCGGCGGCGGCGGCCCGCGTGCAACTAACGTACTCTAGCCGAGAGCACCGGTAAAAGGTCCGTTCGCACGCCCGAGCCGATTTCCACAAATCAATGTCTAGGGCCAGGAATTTTTTTCAGGGTAGGTACCTTTAAAAGTAAAAAATAATATAGGCTTGTTGACAATAAAAAATTCACATTTTTTATACTACCGAAACAAAACATTTATGTACAACCCGAACCCAATATATGTCAGAAACAGCAACCTCAAAGTATATGTTGACCTAGTACCCACCCTTCAATTTTAGATGGTACAAATATGCACCACCTTGATAAGCACGTATTCGGCGCCACTGAATAACACTGGACTTCCCTCATTTAAATATTATAAAATAATTAGACTTATTAATGGTGAACAATGTGCTTGTTTTCCATGCATTAGCTGTAATGCCTCAAAATTAGTAACCATCGTTGTTACTCGTACAAGTTAAGTTAATATACATTGAAGTACAATAAAAAAAGAAATTATTTAACATTGATTAATAATTAAATAAGAGGAAATATATTTGAAAATAATAATCGTTATATATTTATATCCAATAATCGATGTCTTTTCTATCGACAAGCAATAATATACCATAAACAAGCGAATCATAGGGGGGCGGGGCAAGCAATAACGTAATAATATTATTTTTATTTTTTTAAGACGGCATTGTCGACATTTTTGAAATCCCGAACAAATCAAAACATTTCATTAAAATCACATAAAAACGCGACAGAAACCCTTCTCGACTCGAGCACCTGTAGCTATTTTTCACATCTCCTGTGCGACAATGTGACGCGAAAAATCGAATCGACTCTTGACGTTTTGAAAAACAAAAGCTGATCAAATCGAATCAAATTTTTCATTTTTCTCCGGTAACATGTACGTATCGTACGAACAAATCATCTGATCACTTATTAGCAGAGCACGGACTTTTATGCAATGAAAATATACGTCATATAGTATGCAGGGGAAAAAGAAGTTAATATATGCAATAAAAAAAAGTCTAATATATATATTTTTTGTAAAATTATAACATTGATCTCGTGACATCGTCACTAAAAACGTCAAAGTCGATAAACACGTGAAGATTTTCTTTAAAAAAAAAATCCAATAATCGTCGTGACAATATCCGTGCGTATGCCGTATACACTTTAACGTCTTTAACTATATTACAGTGGCGGTTATAAGGGAGGTAAAGCAAAAGATAGATCGCCCCCATGAGATTTGATATTTTTAAATTTAGTATTTAATAAACTCTGTCGGTCGTATACAGTGGCAACGAGTAAACGTGTAAATGTGAGAAAACTATAGTAAACGTTAAACAAATAGTAAACGTTTAAAATAAACGAGTGTATAACGAGGAAAAACGAATCCTTACCTTCATTTCATTTCATTGAAATTACGCGAAATAATATTAATAATAATAATAATAATAATAATAAAGATTGCATCCGCGCGTACGATCGGTTGCTCGGTCAGCGTCAAATTAACACCCACATATACCGACAGCGCGTCAGCCGACCGTAGTAAAACAGGAAAAGAAAGTAGTCACCAGATAGCGCTACAACACAACATGGAGGGAGTAGCAGAAAGGCGCTTATAAATAGCGGTCCGAAACCATCGAACCGCTCAGTGTAGTCACGGTGGGCTGCAGGCACGAACAGCATAGTACCGCTATTTTTATGCGCCTTTCTGCCACGCCCTTCTATGATGTGTCGCAGCGTTATTTGGTGAGTACTTACTTTTTATATTTTATTGTTATTTCGCTTAAGTTCCATGCACGCTGTTCTTCCTTATTCTACACCTTCATTTCGTTTCGTTACATTAATATAGGTCTTTCTTCTTGGTTATTACTCGTCGTGGAACATTTGCTATCAAAAAATATTTGTAAAAATTGGAGCACCATTTCCACGCGAAAAATCGTCTACAGGAAAAAAAACTGAAATTGGTAGGATGGGTCATTAGTGCATATTGCTTCTTTAGTTTTTTTTAATTCGCGACGCCACTGCATCACGCAGCGATTTGTATTTGGTACATCTTGTCATCTTGTACAGTTTTTTAATACATGACCGTACAATCGTTTTTATACAATAATAATATTATTGTCGGCCCCGCTTATTGAAAGATACGCGATGAATTTGTAAGTAGGAGGTACCCGATACAAATGATATATTAATCCAGTTTGAATATACGCTCGAATTTTTCGTTGAATTCCGAAATTTTGGAAAGTTTTACGGTGATTTTTCTCAATATATATATATATATATATATATATTGTTTCGCATGAAGAAATAAAACGATTAGTTATTTGTTATTACATACCTATATATTAATATATACAGCCAGTGCCGTAGCCAGAAATTTATTTTTGGGGGAGGCACTAGATTTTTTTATCACTATTATAGTCATTCCAAAATACATCAACATATTAGTGGCTTAAATTTATATATATTTCGGGGGGCACGTGCCCCTAGTCCCTCCCCCTGGCTACGGCACTGTATACAGCTCTCCTAGAAACATTATTTCTGCATACGCCTACATATAGGTATGCTATAACGGATATACATGAAGTTTTCGAAGTAACGTCGATTTTCCGTCTTCAATCCTCCGTGAGTACATTCAGTGGCGTATATAGAGGAGGGTTTTGGGATTCAACCCCGAAACGTATGGTTGGTACGGTAATTATTAAAATAAAGTTAATTTATAATATTGATTAAATAAATTTGTTTATATAACCCCCGAAATTGATTTCTATATACGCCACTGGAGTACATTAATACATTCCGGTTTGGTGAAAATGAAAGTAAAAAAAAGAAGAAATTTTTTCGAAATTATTCGGTATACGTCGCGTATATATATAACGCTAAAGCGATTTATATAGGAAGATATGGAGTGCAGATTGCGAGGTATAATATGATGGTTTAAAATTTAAACAACGCGGTGAAGTATAGGTATGCAAAAAAGCTTCTGTAATTTGGCGTTTCGCCCGCCTTTTCAAAATATAATATTATAGTTCCGGCACATGCACCGTGCGCGAATATAATTAAAATATATAGGACACGCGTATATTGGTACTTTTTAATAAAACGAGACGATTATATAATATAGTGTACCTACAGTAATATTTATGCGGTACATATATGAATATTTTCGGTTTTCGTTTAAATTCGTTGTAATAAGTGGTTAAATTGTGTGCACCGTCGTCTGGGCACTTAACGCGGAATATCGCTTTTTTTTTTAACACTATATTTTAATACCATCCATATAATCTGCACCATAACAAAGTGTTTTTATATACATTTATAAATCAGCTACAAAAAAATGTTTTTAAAAAAATTGGCAGCGCTACAGATTTTTTTTTTCATCTGTAACATTGCCAATATTTTTTATGCGGCATATTAAAATCTGATATCCGTCATATATAGGTAATATACTTATATAACAATATTTCAAACGGTTTTTTTTATTTAAATTCGGTAGAAAATCTAGAAACGAATATTTTTTCCCAACACGTAAGACTATAAAATAGACAACATTTTATTAAATACTTTAAATTCATCCACGCCACAATATTGTATAAATATAATTTGTATATAAATATAGATTATATAGTGCGCGGGAGCGATAGGAAATTTGAATTCTTTGAAAATGGACCCCTATAGTGAGCCGCCATATGCATTCCGTTTCTATTTTCCTGTTTTTGTTACCAACTTCGTTATGTAAAAATAATCGATTTTGGTTCTAACATTGATACTATAAGCACGTCGTTTTGTGTCCTGTTATCTCAAAGTAAATAATAAAATATGATAAATATCATGGAAAAAACTATATTTCATCGTATTCTCCATGAATGCGGTCTCCTATCATATCCGGGTCATATTTTGATTAATACACGCGTTCCATGTATTGAGTTCAGTGCTGCAGAGCGGAAAACGTGATCTCTTACGATTTCATATAAAAAAAAAAATAAAAACAGAGAACGGCCGTAGTAGTGTAGACAATGCGTATATATTTTATGCAAGACAACATTTGAATTTTAAACACGGCGGGAGTAACGTTTTTTTTAAACCGTTTCGGATAGGAAATTTTTTTTAAGCTTTCCGAATACAAACATAATATATTTTAAGAAGGCGGCACACATCCCGGAACGTACCGGCAAGTGGCGAAAACTGCCACTGTTTTTATAGTAAATGCGTATATAAAATATTTGTGGTGCCATCTATCGTATGATTATTTTGGTACAAAGTCCTGATTATTGAGGGCAATTTTATATCGAACCACGGTATAGAAGATAAACTAAACTCAGTGACACAAATTATAAAACGCGGAAATTCTTTTTAATTAATTTAGATAAAATGGAAGTTGGTATCAGTGATAAGTCGGACTGATAAATCCTATTCCCCTTCCATTTTGTCCGTCAACGGGTATGCTCCCGCAATTTTATATACGTTTCTTATCACTTGGTAACTTCAAACCCGTAACAAAATTCGAGACGGCGACACGCTAAATGTAAAGCGAAAAAACGAGGCGGAAAGTGTTTTCGAAAGCGACGCGTCCGTAATAGAACTGTCGAAACTTTACACCGTAAACGATGATCACCGAGAACGAAAACCAAGATGACGCGCCCAAAAAAGCTCTCATTTACATTTGTGGAGGTAAATAACATTTAATAATAATTGTTCCAACACCGTCGATTATTTCGCCAGTGAGACCGTTTAATTTGTTTCTCGTGTTTGATTAAATCAATAGCGTGTCAAGCGGAAAACGAAATGAAACCCAAAGACCCCATCAGATGCAGAGAATGCGGTTATCGAATTATGTACAAGAAACGGACCAAGAGACGTATCCTTTTTAACGATAGTGTTGTATTTCGTCGAAATATTGCGATTTAAAAACAGTCTGAACGTTTTTTCTTTTACGTTTAATAGAAAAAAAACAAAACTTATCTTATTTCTAACAACGTTATTTTCGCGCTTACGGTAACTAATGTTTTTTTTATAGGAAAAACTATTGCGTGAAATTCGTGCGACAAATGTAATTTTCAGTTATTACGTTTTGTAGTTAGTAAATACGTAACAGTTGTATTTTGTATAAACTAAATTGAAAACGAAATGGTTTTCAATTATTCTCTTTCCGTTTCCTTTATGCATATTTTATGGTATAATTAAATGATTTCGTCTTATTGATTTCTGTGTATTTGTACAAATGTGATGTATACATTTTCTTTTTTTTTCGAATTTGCTACAAGTTATTTAATTATTTAGCAACTATTATGTATTAATACTATTATTACTATTATTTAATGATCCACAAAGAAAAAAATTTAAATATTCAAAACTTTTTTTATAACTGTCTCATTTTATATGTATATATGTATATATATATATATTCATCTATTAATTTTATGAAAATATTTTAATAGAATTTTCCTTAGTCGAATATTTTTAGTGGTAGTTTTCAGCGCTCGATGAAATAATTGTCCAACAACACCAAGTGTACAGAACAACAGTGATGAAGTTTTGTGACTAAAATTGTATATTTAAATTTTTTCTATACTAAAATTATAAGTTTAAGCTCTACAGTATATTACGTGTTTTTGTTTTCTTTACTTATCTTCCTTTTTAATAAATCGTGTAGATAACATAAAGTAAATAAACAATTTCAAGAAACAAGTGTGAGATGGATGTATTTTCTGTATAAAATAAACTATTTTTGATTAGTTTGAAATATTTTGTTCTTTTGATCCTAATAATATTTAAATTACAAAAATTGTAATAAAAATTAAAATGCTTTAATTTTTGCAAATGAATTATGTTTAACAGACAAACAAATATTGGCAATAATGATTCTTAATGGACTTGTGGATAACAAACTCCTGATTTTCAGTAATTTTTAATTAATATATATATTTTTTAAATTATTAGTCATTACTCATCAGAGTGTTTTAATTATATAATATTTAAAAAAAAAAAAAATTGTAATTAAACGATATAAATGAGAAGAACTCGAAATTCAATGCGTTTTAAAGTCTTTTAAAATGATTGACACAGTGTTTTTAAAGCTATTAATGTATTTTAAGCACATACTATTCTAATAATGAATTTTTTTTTTGTATTTTTTTGGATGAAGGTTATTTTGGGACCTATTTCTAAATATATGAAGAAAAAAACACCCAAACTAGATTTAAATATTAATTTTAAAATAAGCACAACATAATAAATACCTATTGATATTATATTACTTATTTTATTAAAAATGTTCAATAAGTTTTCATAAAAAATTTCAGTTTTAGATTATAAATAAATGATTTTGTTTTGAGTAGATTTTAAATGAAATTATTTCATTTTATATTCATCAAAAATAAAAAAAATGAAATAATTGATCGCTTTTTTAGTGTTTTTAGTAGGTTTTAAAGGCATTTTTTTCGTAGAGTATAAATGGATTATTGATTTTAAAAAAATATTTCTACATATTTATTTTGAAGAATAAAATAGAAAAAAAAATTTGTTTAAATTTAAGAAGAATTAATTTTCACATTCCTGGGATATATGTCGAAAATAACAATTAATGAACAAGAAAAAGGTGCCAAACGGAATCGAGTGTACTCTTGAAACATTTTTTTAGGATAGGAAAATTATCGGTGTCAACCAGTGGTTGGTATACATGATTTTTCAATGGGGGAGGGGGATCAGGGTCGGATTTAAGTATGTGGTGGCCTATGGGCCCTAATAAGGAACCTTATAAAAACCCTTAATAAAAACAATGAGTTTTATTGTGCCTGTAAGACTACAACAGCTAGAAGATCGACAACCGAGATCTAATATAGTGTTCACAGTGACATGCAGACCGTAGCAAAAGGAGGGTGAAAGGTGCCTGCGCAAAATTTAACAAATTAAAAAAATATATTTATAAAATTAATACTCTATTAGTTCTTTGTTGAAAACAACAGGGCGCAATTTTAAGTTTTGCCCCAGGCACAATATTTAGTTGCTACGGTCCTGGCAACATGAATTGTACGGCACGAAATTCGTAGTCATTTGAACGGATATTATTTACCACTAGTCGATTTTCATATAAAATAAATTATTTCTTTAGCTCTACGTACATTTGATATACTCTACACCTACCAAAACGTTTTAATGTAAAACATTTACAAAACTATCGGTATTTCGCAAATTTAAAGACGAACACTGGGTATAGTTAGTTCACGTCAATGATGTTTATGAAAATAATAATAATTTCCTCGCAGATCACTGGAGTTATGGGCGTACATTTTCGAATCAAAATATGTTATATGTAATATTCTAATCAAAAACACTAAGAACGTTTAAGGCCACAAATTATTGCTGCGATTGTCACGCACGACCGTCTTTTTCCTTGGCTTATTACCACCACCGCTCGTGTTCGTTTTCTATACCGTCTTTCTCATTACCATTAATGTTTTTGATATTTAAACGATTCAGTAACACATCAGTCACCCTGACATGGCAACGTTGCACAGTTATTATAAACGTCTCTTACGCCCACATAATAATATAAATAAACGTAGGGGAGGAAATCAATATTCATTCTTTCGGGTCCACCGATAAGACAATATTCTTATGCGTGAACAATAATCAACATCAACAAGATTGAAATGATGTTGTAAAAAAAAAATAAACAAATGCAATGATTAACAACAATTTTGTTTTATTACTATATAATTGAAATTCCTAGGAAATTAGGAATAGAAAATTAGATAGGTTTAATTTAATCCCTTAGAATTTCCTTCAAGTCTAATAATATATTACAGACTTAATTTTAAAAACGACTAAAAACAATGGAAAAATTGAGTTTACTGCATTAAGTGTCTACTAAATAACCAAAAAAAAAAAAAAATATATATATGTATATTAAAATAAAATAAAACAAATGTTAACCACATAATTTATACACAAATAACTATAATAAAATAAAGTGGGGTTTTTTTAACTTTATATTTTTTAGAACAGTTATATAATAGTTACGAATAATTTCATAATGATGAGAAACAATAAACATGCGCAATTGATATGAATGGAAAATAAACAAATGGATTATTTGACAGTAGGTTAATCATAATTTTTTCTTTGAACTAATGAACAAATTTAATGGCAGATTTTCATATATATATATATATATATATATAGTTCTGTCGGAATATATGATTAAATTACAAATACATTGGAATGTTTTAACACGTCTTAGTTGTAACGCTCACTTAAAATATTTATTAAAACGCTAATAGTTGTTGTTCTCTAAAATTTTAATTTATAAACTTTCATTTCAGTTCTATTATAAAATTTTAACTAACCAGTGACCATGTAAGCCTGTTTTTATTTTACAATGTAAAAAAAAAAAGAACAAAAAATAAAACTTTTTTTTTTTTAATCGAATTGTACAACTACGAAATTTGTGCCGAACTGTAGTAATAGTATCAATAATTTAGTATATTATTATTAGTGTACGTTATTCGAGATGATGGAGAACAATCGCACACTCGCCTAAGTTTAGATTGCATCACATCGCAAAGAGTACTTAATATTTGAGGGTTGACCCCCTCGAAGTTAAGTAACATTTTAAAGTGAGAATGGACAATACATTTAATAACCATTGAAACTTATAAAAAAAAAAAAAAAAGTTAATGACGACGATAATAATAAAACACAAAATATAATATTTGATACATGAAAATGGCCATCAATTTATTTAATTTATATATATATATATACGTATTTTAAGATGAATACTTATTTTGCTAAGTGAATTGAAAAATGGTTTTGAAAGCGGGGTAAGGAAGAATACACGTGACTACATTCAGGTGAGTGGCGCGGCACAAGGATACAAAATATTTGATTTCCTTTCGACTAAAATGTTTATAATAGTACAGTAGTATATTGTTTGTATTTGACAACTTGGCGTCATTTTTGTGTGTTCACGGTTTGTTTATTTAAACAAAAAAAAAAAAATTTGTTTTCTTTTTATAATTTATTCAGGGACAAATTGTTTATTTAGTGTATAGGTAAATTGCAACAATCAGTCCATACAATCCCAATACTTCGGCGAAAATTAGGATCAAGATCATTCCTACGAATAATCTAGGCTGCTGGGCTGTACCTCGGACGCCGGCATCGCCAACAATACCAATTGCGAAACCAGCTGCTAAACCACTGAAGCCTACCGAGAGACCAGCACCGAGATGAATGAATCCCCTATATAAAAAAGAAAATTAATAATAATAACGATTCGTATCGAATACTCTATTATTTGTCGATTTTGTGTCAAAACTCACTTGAACAAGGTATATTTCGCAGGCTCTTCCAGAGCACCCGCTATTAGGACAGCTACTACAAGACCGTATATAGCAATAATACCAGCCATGACAACGGGAATGATGGATTTCATTATAAGTTCTGGCCTCATTACAGACATGGCTGCAATACCGGTTCCTGATTTCGCTGTACCATATGCAGCACCAAAAGCTAGGAGAAAAAAAAATCCAATTAATAACTAAAGTGAACAATTAATTTCCCTAAAAAAAAAAAACCCAGCCGTTTATTTAACCGTATAATGTAACGGACACGAAATATCTTACACAAATAAATAACCGGCAAGGAATACAATATCGCCGCCAATATCCGTCGTTTTTCCCATACGACTATACATAAGGTACTGTTGAAAAATTCGTGTATTCATTTACAATTACGAAATTAGGTGTACCCCTATAACCTACTGCGTACCAAAGTTAAACAGAAGTAATTTATTGTACGTTTACTTATTAATCGTGCAAAACGCCAGTGCATTTACCGTCGTTTTTCCTAGTATTCAATTTGATAAAATCATCGACCCGCGCGGATTTCTAAATGTTGAAAATATTTAATGATTCGTAAATCAGGCTGTTTGAATTTACGTCGGACGTCCAACTCGTAGAGCCGGAACCCGACGGTAACACCCGTGTGTTACTTCTTATCTGAATCGAGGTTCAGCAGGTGTTTTTGACGTAAAACGGTGCGCGTTTCATCATTCCGGTTATGCTTCGTGCGTTTCTACAACGATTCGGATTCGACTTGAGCATTTGTCGAACGGAAAATAACGCGTCAATTATGAAACTATCGAAAATCTCGAGAGAAAAAAAAAGGGCGCGGTTCGCCGAAATCGTAGACAAAGTATAACGTTGAAAAAAATTTCTCCAGTTACCGGAGAATCGGCTTTTTAATCGAATGATATATCGTTTCGTAATCCCGTTGATTTACGCGTTTTTCCTGAACGGAAACCCGAGGGAGGACAGTCTTGTGACAATAATACCGAGCGTGTTATCTCGTTAGGAGAACACGAAAATCGAAATCGTCGATTCGAACGAGATCATCGGAGTTCGCAGCCCCGTTAAAACGAAACGCAAATGACCTTCGCGACGGTCGCGCCGCGCCCATAATTTCGCCATCCACTCCGCGGAATACAAACGAATAAAAAAAGTCTGCATAAAACGTTCGTCGAAGACACGCGGCAGCAACATTTTCCTACGATTTCGGAGTGAATTCCAATGAAAACCGAAAAAAAAAAAGGCCAATTACCGGACGTTAACGGAGAGAGAAAAAAAACAACTCGAATGGGGGGCACGCCCATGCGCGTGTCCGTCGTATGTGGGACACAACGCAAACACGCGAACAGGTTGCGGCGGCGGTGGCGGCGGCCACCGCAAAAACGGAACGAATTTGCTCGTGACCTCCGGAAGAAGAAGAGAAATAAAAACGCAGAATTTTCCCGACGGATATATTTCAATGGAAGCCTGTCGATTACGACGGGCGAAAACGAAACCCGCGGAAAAACGTGCTGGACAATAAATTGGTGCAACGCGCGCGCGCGCGCGCGTTCGCGGGACGGAGAAAACCGAGACCTCACATTATTCGTCATGGCGCGTACCTACCCGACAGGGAAAACGAAAAATAATAATAAATCGGTGAATTCGGGCGGCGGCGGCGGCGGTTATCAGGCCACGCCTAAACGAGCACTCGACGACCGTGTGTGCCTGTGCATGACGAGTTCGTGCGCGGCGCGTAACGGCGGCCGGAAAAATGCACATGACAATTTGCGAGGACCCGCCCGAAGACTTTTACGCGGAGGGGTCGTGAAAAACCAGTAACGAAAATAACGAGTATCACACACAACGGGCAGTCGACGATTTTTCCTCGGGACACATACCGCGCCGCGGTTGTCTTATATTATCATCGGGGCCGCCGCGGTGGGTGTGGCGGACGCGTTTTCCGGCCTCGTTCGATTTTTCCGCAAAACTCGTGGGGCGGGGGGCACCGCGATTAGTAGAAAAAAAAAAATCATCGTATCCACCACCGCGGTGCCTGCGGAACGACCGTCGCCGTTACGCGTACCGGAGACACCACTGTGATCGCGCATAAAAACCGACGATACGCGATAACAATATTATTTATGCTTACCGCTGAATATGATGGCCGATGCCGCGCCCATGACGCCGAAGAACGGCCCGTAGATTGGATTTGTGTCCGCGTTGCTCATTTTGTCCGCAGTCGCGAAATCGGTTACTACGCGTTAAACGTTACGGATTAGGCAATTAAAAATTTTTAAAAGAAAAAAAAAACAGTAATTTTTTTTTCTCTTCTTCTCCGATAAAACTAAAAACGGCGGAAAAAAACCAAATTAATCGAAACGAAAACGCGGGCGGGTGTGTGTGTGTGTTGTCAGCGGCGGTGAACGCGAACGACGTCAACGGCGACGACGTTCGAACGGAGTCGCGTGCGCGTGGAAAATAGAGAGAAAAAAAAAGAGTGGAAAACCACGACCGGGCGAGAGCGTGCGTACGTGTGGTGTGTGCGGGACGAGACGCATTCGTCGATGATAAAAAAAATTATGTAAAGACTATGTACACGGTCAGTTACGAAACCAGTAACTAACGATCGGGCGGACGCGACGAAAAAACCGTGACGAACGCGAAACGTCGAGCGGTCGGTGCGCGGTGGTCGTCGGTCTCGGAGTAGTGGCGGTGGCGATGGTGGTGGCGACGGCGGCGGCGGTGGTGGCGGCGGCGATGACGACTGGTGGTGGTGGTGGTGGTTCGTGGCGCGGAGGTGTCGTCGACGCGATATCGTAGTAGTGGTGTCGGTGACGGCGACGGTCTGCGGCCTGCAAAACGCTGCTCGGCATCAAAATGGCCGGTGGGCCGGCGGCGCGCGACGACCGCGGCCGAACTCGCGGCGCGCGCGCCAAATTCAAAACCGTCCACGCCCAAAAACCCTAACCGAACCGTCGCCGCCGCCGCCGCCGCTCGTCGTCGTCTGCGCGGTAATTTTTTATATTTTGCTTTCCGTCGGAATCGCTGTTTCGTCAAATTCCCGACGAAACCGTCGTTACCCGCGCACAACTGCCATCACTCCAACGTATCGTTACACGCATGTCGTTGACGATTATTTGCCTGCGCGTATACCTAATAGTGCATAGTTCCTCCCGCGGGTTTGCGATTAATTATAATATAATAATATGTGTCGACTGTTCGATTGTAATTATTTGATTGCGTATAATGAAACTGTACATTTGGTGAGTTGTTGTGCATACACCCTCGCGTATATGTTTCTGTAATAATAAAATTTGTAATTTTTTTTGAGAATTTTTTTTTTTACAGAAATGAATTTTTTTTCGTTTTATACCATTATAATAATTATATTTTTAGTTGAAAAAAATTGCCTGATGCGCGGGAGCAGTGCTGCAGCAGAGTTGCTACCTATATATACTGTCATATAAGTTTCACTCATCAGTCCCTAAAATTGTGTGTAGTAAGAAATTTAAAAGTGTGTTATTCAAATTCGCTAATTTATCCTTTTATATAGTAGCTATATAATTTTAATACTTTAAAGTATGTAGTTACATACTTTGGGACGAAGTGTGTAGTATCTACGAAAATTTGGATATTTTAGGGACTGGTTTCACTTATACGTTTTAGTTTACGCACAATAAATACATATATATATAACAATATGACCAATTATTATTATTTTTTTTATTTGAATTTTACTCAAAACAATTAATTGTGTAAATTTTGTATTCAATATTGTCGTAATGATTATATTCTCTATATTGATAATCGCGAATTTCTGCAGTTGCGGAAGCGAAGCAAATATACAATTTCGATAATTGTTCGCGGGCGAAACCGGGTAATTTTCGTTTAGTTTTAAGTATAGGTACGGAAAATATACACTCGATATACACGCGTGCTGATGGCATTGCCGCGGAAAATTATTATATTTGAAACGTTTTTTTCTCTCCTTATAATTTTATAAAACGAGTTTCGATTTTTCCAAAGTACTCGCGGTCATATATATATATATATATAGGCGCCAAGTTTTAAAAAATTTAACAAGTGCCCATATCTGCAGGGGCGTAACGAAGGTTATAATATAAATATTATATTGGAAATATTTTGGATTCCCGAATTAAAGAGCAAAAAAAAAGGGGGGTCTTCACTTTTTTTCCGATTTGATTTAGCCGACTGAGTTCACTATATATAGGGGGCGATTTGCCCATTTGCACCCCCGTTATAGTTTCCAATATTTCTGACGGGTGCACTTTTAAATAATTTCAACGGGTGCTTGAGCACCCGCGTGTACATGGCGCCTGTGTTCGCGGTATATAAGTATAACATTTACACGGATTTATATACGCAAATTATGATCATCTGCAGCATCTAAAGGCTAGGCCTATTGTCGTTTTCGCCAACCTCTTCGATCATTTGCTGCTCTCTTCAGGTCTGTGTAGGAAGTTAGACTGTAGTCTTCCAACACGTCTTTGAAGAAGCAGGCTCTTGGTCTTCCTCTGCTTCTTTTCCCCATGCGATTCTTTCTTCAAAAACGATCTTTAGAAATTTGTTGTGTCGGATGATGTGACCTATTAGTTTTAATTTTCTCTTCATAATTGTTTTTAAAAGACTTTTTTTTTTTTTTTAATTATGATATCGTTTTCTAATTAGACAATTAAATATGTATATGTATACGCACACCGCACTCGTTATACATTTTAATCAATTATTGCGGATTATTGTGTTGGACTTATTGGAATATTTCGAGTAGGTGGATGGATATATAGGTATATACATATATATGCATTATTATATATTGGAGGACGAAGGCCAATGTGACACGTTTGTATTATAATAATACAATTAATGTGCAAATAAATTGATAATTTCATTTTTTTTTCCTTATCTATATAAAATATATTCTATAAATTCGTCTCGGTACGCGCGGTATATATATTATATATATATATATATATATATATATATATATACAGCTGAGCAATTCAAATTACATAGTTTTTCGTTTCTATATAAATTATTAATCTATTTAGGATTTTATAATATCCCCGTGAATTGTTCGCGGTGCTATATAATATCATAATATCATTCGTATAATGCATGTCAATTTTAATCGTTTTTTTTCGTTTATATATATCGAAAAAAATATCGTTCAATATAAGCGTATAAATGTTATAATATATGAACGTTGAATTATATACATATATACCTGCCCAAGAATCATCGTATACTGATCATCGTATACTGTAAATTCTATATTGTAGTACGCATATTTAAACTTGTATTTTATATATATTCGATCGATCCAAAACGCGTATATATATATATATATATATATATAAAAATATATAATATTGTAAAATATAATGAAATATACGTTTATTTAATTTAAAAAAAAAAATTTTAATTAATATAATATACTTAAATGTAATTATCTATAGGTACCTATATATTATTAATGCCACGGGATGCATTTTGTTATTAATGTTATTATTAGTGATTATGGTGACTTTATTAGTTATTACACATCGTATATCCTCGTATCAGTAACGTGCCCAGGAATTTTCAATGGGGGGAGGGGGATGTTATAAGTAAATAGTAATAATACATTTTAATAAATTGTCATGGTAATACCAAAAACTCAAATGTTTATGTTTCAAGCTCTCCAAAATCGTTTCTAGCTTATAATTGTGTACATTTGTAAATTATTCTATAATTAAAATGAATTTAAATTATAACACACTAATAACAAGTTGTTCAATTAACATAACATACGTTATGTATAGTAAATGTTTATTGTCATAACTCATAAGTAATAACTTTTTACTAATAACTAATAAAAAGTATAAAGTAATGACTCTAAAACAGCTCTTATAACTAATAGTTGTTTTCTGTAGGTCGGCAAAAAAGACAATGGGGGGGATATAACCCCTAACCTTCCCCCTGAGCACGCTACTGCCTCGTATTACATAAAAAAATTACTATATTTTATACAAACACATATTATATACTGTTGAAATTCTGTAAGAATTTACTAAATATATATATATATATAATAATAATAATAATATTGCTATACTTATAAAAACTATAATGATAATTCATCTGTATAATTTTATCTTTATGATTGTGACTAACGCTGAACTGCAATTAAATTAAAGAATCATATAATATTATAATATGTATATAAACGCTGGCGCATATGATGATACGAAAATAATTATGTAGTTTTAAAATTTAAATATATTATATTTGAATTAATCGAGACGTTGTAGCTCCTGCACGCTTTTACTGCACCCGTTTATAAAATTACGCAAAGACAAACATCTAATTCGACATTTGATATATATGTATAGTCAAAACTGCTCGTTCATATATAATTTGGCTAATTTTTTAATTTATTAATAAAACAAAAATTAAAATTTACCAATAATTCGTCAATAAAAAAATATTTATGATTTTATTGAAAAAAAAGCACCTGGATGTAAAATTATATCACATTGTATTTATACATACGCAACAATTCTTATAAATTCGACGCATGAAATATTCTCAAAAACAAACTTATTCTAATATTCTCGATATCAATTTTAATCCAAATTATTTCCAATATAATAATCAATTATATACACACACCAAAAGAAGGTCATCTATAACAATGTATGGTCCATTAAATGCACACTATTATCGGAATTAAACTATTGATATGAAACAATTAAACTATTTATACTATATATGAAACAAATTGTATACAGTCCATTTATTAAAGCTTGTTCCAGATAAGTGTATAGATGATACTTTCGTTTTATTCAAACTTCAAAGTTACAACTAGACAAGGAGAAATTATCGTTAATAGAAGAAAAAAAAATGAATAAAAATATTAAATTTGCACTCGAAACGCATATAATTAAGTATAATAAAATATAGTTCTTGGATCTTGTACAGTTATTACTTAAGAGGACGCTATATGCACACAGAGAAACTGAGAAACGTAACGCCCAAGAAAACGCGCTGTTTATTATATGTTCAATGTACTGCGAAAATACAGAAAATGTTCAAAAATCGAATAGTGTTTAGAATAAATAAACCGCGTTTCACGGGAGAAAGAACTCTGCAGGAATGCCACAATTGTGTACTTTAAATTAAAAATTTAATTCACATTTCACACAATTTCTTTGCCATTATTCATTTATTATTATTTATTTTCTTGCTTTTTTTTGACTATTTATTTATTTACTGGAATAATCACTATTTTTTTTATTCTCCTTCATTTTTATTTTTTACTTTTGTTGTTATATTTTCTTTTTCATTTTATACCTGCCGCGGATGACTTTTAATCGAAACCGGTATAGTAACGATAAACAAATTTAATATACAACAACTATATATATATATATATATATATATCTTTTAATACTCAATGGTCATTGGCTTAATTAATATACATATATATATATTAATAATATATTATTTATATAATATTTGTTTTAATAATATATATATATTATTATTAATAATTACAAGTATATCAACTTAATAATTTTTTTCTTGTATTAGTTTTTCGGTATTATAAAATTACTTATTGAATGCATATATAGTATTATGTTCTCGTAATATATATACTACATGTCTATAAATAATATTATTATACTAATAAATTACGAAAAATATATTTATGTCAATTATCAGCTTATATATATACAATATAATATATACCTTTTTTAATATCATCACCAGCTATATATTACGTTATATACTCATAGTTTTAGTTTAAAACGGAACTATATGTCTATATAGATACACCAATAATTTGTGTTATATACGTGTTGCAAGTGTATATAAGTTATAACTTATACGTAATAGTATATAGTGCATACGTAATAGAATATTATTTTATTTCGTCAATATAAATATCTTCAAATATCGATAGTAAAAAAAAAGCGTTTGAATAAAATAAAATTATAAAACGGTAAATAATTTATACAACCTATTATGATATAGGTATTTATAATATATATATATATATATCCGCAAATAATATGCGATAGGCCTATGATAAATATACTATTGAAAATTGAAACATATGATCCATATTATAATATATGTGTAATTCCATAATATATAGTTTTATTATATATAGACAATTTTTACATACATAATGAAACAACACGAGAAATGAAATAAAGTGGTAACACGCACGGGAAATTATTTTTATATATTATTATATATACTATTTATATTCTATATTTATCATTTATGTACTCGTATTCAGTGGTGTTCCCATAGGGTATACTCCATATACGCCGTATATACGACAGTATATACTGTCATGATTTTTTTGAAAAATCATGGGTATACTGCGTATATATATAATAAATATAATATAATATATATATATATATATATATATATATAATCTTAGCTCCACGTGGTAAAAAACAAACGAAGAAACTAAGTTCCAGACAATTTTTTTCACTAATTTATTTAATTAATTTTTTTGATACTTGTATGGACTTAAGAAGAAATATAATTACTTTTAATTATTTTATTATTTTTCATACGATCGAAATCACCTCTATCCTCGCATCTACTCCTGTAAATCGTAAGAAAAATATATGTATAATATTGAATGTTCATGTTTTGGACTTGGGTACTTAACTGCAGGGACGAGACTAGGTGTTACACCCCCCCAACACTCAGGTCAGTCGGCAAAAACAGAAAGTTGATGACTTTTTTTTCCTGGGGGGGGGTATATATGAAAAAAATTCGGGGGGGATTACACATAAGAAAAAAAATTGGGGGGGTGCAGCGTATACCCTCAACAAATTTGATAGGAACATCACTGCTCGTATTTATACTAACACAACAGAAATATTTATAATATACGCTGTTGACGCTATGACTTCTGAATTTTAAGTAGGTATAGTGAAACTTGACAATATTTGTATTGTCATCGTTATCGTCATCTTTATAAAAGTTTTAACGTAATATATATATATATATAATTTTACAACAGCATTTTTTGTCCTGTAAATCGTAAGAAAAATATATGTATAATATTGAATGTTCATGTTTTGGACTTGGGTACTTAACTGCAGGGACGAGACTAGGGGTGTTACACCCCCAACACTCAGGTCAGTCGGCAAAAACAGAAAGTTGATGACTTTTTTTCCTGGGGGTATATATGAAAAAATTCGGGGATTACACATAAGAAAAAAAATTGGGGGTGCAGCGTATACCCTCAACAAATTTGATAGGAACATCACTGCTCGTATTTATACTAACACAACAGAAATATTTATAATATACGCTGTTGCATCTATGTATACATATACTTAAATAACTAAAAGTTTTGTGCTCAAACTTTATGTTTGTTAATTACGATATATATTTAATATCGCGGATTTTTTAGTAAAATTTACAATTAAATCTAATATTGGCTACCGTATATAATTTACTCTTCAATAATACCAGCGTATAGCCAATACAGTATTGTATATTACATACTTTCCATTGATTGTTTAACAAATCAACTGTAGTTTTATTCTTTTATATACACTTGAGTCTTGAATAAATATACGAACGAAAGCTATCATATACGAGTATATAGTTATTATATGTTTATATATATATATATAGATAATATGTTTTTATCTTTCGGAAACTCTTTTATACTGCATTGCAGTTAACGTGTATTTTTTGCAGTTTTGACGGAATAATTAAAAAAGAAATAGAAAAATAGAAGAAAAAAGTCAAATATTTAAGAGCAAAAAGTGATAAAAATAATAATCGGATAAAAATAAGAATCCTTGCGTTAAGCATTGTATTTATATAGTAGACGATGTAAGAATAATAATAGGTATATAAACACATTTGAATTTTCGCTCAAATATCGTAAACTACATATTTTTATATTCACTATAAAATATTTGTCAAACCTACTGGCAGCAGTCTTTATCAGTATAGGTATTGTCAACAATCATGCTGATTGCTGAGCAATATGTAATACATTAAATGTTTATTTATTGAATTAATAGTTATGTAATCTAATCTAACGGTAATTCGGATAATAAAGTGAAAAAAAAAAAATAGGCGAATGAACTTAAATTTGGCTACAATGCCTGACGTCTGTATGGTATAATATTCGAGATAATATTCTATTGACATTTAAAAATATTTAATATATGTACAATAGTATGTTTTAAAGGAAAAAGTACTTGTAATACTTGTAAAAAAAAAATACTAGTAATCATTCAAAATAATTTCTTTGTACCTATATGATATGTTAATATTTTTATATTTTGAATATACCCTGCAGGGCCTATTTTGTATGTAGTACGCCACACTGTGTGTAATACGAAATTATAAATGATGTTATTCTTGATTTAAGATGGTTTTTATATTATTTTAATTAATGAGAAATTACAAAATAAAATTTATGATTTTTTTTTTATCTCATTATAAATAAATGTAAGTATATGGTTAAAAAAACATATTGTATAATCTATGGTCATTTTTGTTTAAATTAAGTTATCTTTATCCATAGTTTTCTAAATAAATTTTTAAGTGAAAATAATACACTTTTCTAAAAATATTATTTTAAGTCAAGTATAGTAAGGAGGAAAAAAAGAAGTGAATTTAAGTGTACCGATAATGAGTTTGTGCGCTGTTATTTGTACTTAAAAGTGTGTAATACGAAAAATTACCAAAAAATAAACACTGAATGTACCTATAGCTATATGACCACAATAGTTGAGTTAGAAACTAGATATTATGATTCTTTAGAAATTAACATTCTTATACAGTAAAAATAGTACCTATTCGTTTCGCTATTAGTTACGAAATTATTTAAGTGAAATGAAATATTTTGTTCTCTATATTTTACATATTACCATGATAATACCACTCAAACAAGACGCGAGTATGTATATATATATATATATATAGGCATATATATATATATACACATATATGCCTAAATAACAATAAATACATATTAATATAGTTTTAAAGTTATTATAGGTATACTTGACATAAAAAGTACCTAATTAAAACCAGCCATGTATATTATAAGGTTAAAATATATCAAATTAAATAATAATGTATTTTGTAATAAATCGTATTATTGACTAAAATCAATTAAAAGTTTTATTATGTATTGTTTATTCGATGTTTGTATTTATATATATATAAATATATATATATATATATATACAATACATGTATTCTAATATACAAATCAGCTGAATGAATATCTATAAAATAAAATAATATTTTACGATTCCTTATATAATATAAGTTACATAAAAAATGTTTGAAATTTACATTTATATATTATAATAGTCGTTTAAATAACGCCGCGCGTTAAATTTAAATACATTTATATAGTTAAAAATAAGAAATAAATATTCGGTATTGTTATTTGAAAATTTAATTGACGTATTAATATAATTAATTGCAAATGGGTAGATTATTGAAATTATCGCGCAAATATTTTTAATGTGATATACAGGTACAAAGTTGAATAGGAATATTAATTTATTATTAGACAAAAAAAAAAGTTATTATTGTTATTTAATTGCCACGCCTACGTACTACAGTGAAAGAATTATTTCATACGAATGTTGAATTTTGTATAATATATATTATATTTATATGCACTTTGAATACAAATTAGGTCAAGAAGTGTAGTCCTTAAATATATGTATATATAAATATATTAAATTGTGTATATACACATATTGTAATGTGTATTGTGTGGTGTAATTATAATTATGACTAGCTATACACTCGCGGTATAACGTATGTTATTATAATATGCTGGTTAGGTTTAGCGAACATATACAAAAAATGATTAAAACGCGTAACACATTTACATATATGTACAAAGTATATTTTATATATTATATAGAATTTGAGTAGAAAGAAAAAAACAATTTTTTTTTTTGAAAAAACTCTATTTTACGAAAAAAAATGTATATTCCTAATTTTAAATCAAGTGTTATTTATTTATAACTTGCAGACTAAAAACAAAAAATAATAATAATTTAAACCCAATAAAAATATTTTACGTCTTGTTAACATAGCTGCAGGTATATAATATAACCATAAAAGTAAGTGCCTATATACCTATATAGAGCTGTTTGCTTCGCCTCACTCGTATATTATTATAGTCGCGATAAAATAACTATATACGAGTACTGAGTAGGTACAGCGCGAGATACATAATAATTATAATATATCGACCTTTTTAAAATTGTATTGTATACCTATATACTTTCACAGCAGGATCCAGAAATTACAAATGGGGAGGGGGCTATACGATGATCAGCTATACCTAAAATTATACCTATTCAAGTATAGTTCCGTACTGATCCTGATATCTAGAAATTATTAAATTGGTTTTAACGCTTGACAAATAGTACCTATATAGGTATTATAATATAATATGTATAATTTTTAAGCAACGACTAAAGCCCCTTAGCCCTCCCCCCTCTTATCCGCGCATGTTTCACAGTATATATTATATTATATATAAACCGACAAATTCTTAATAAACTAAAAATATGAAAAATATAAAAATACAAATAAATATATGTATAATATATATTGTATATATATAATCGTATTTAAAAATCGATTTATACGCGCGTATTATTGTATTAGATGATGGAGCAGCTGTATAGCGGACGACGGCGAACGTATATAGGCAAAACGAAATACGCGTATATATTATAATCGTCATAATAATATGCTCGTACACGCGTATATATATTATGTGTTTATAATTGGAAATTTTTACCTTAACGAATGGCACACATTTGATGGTACACGTTTTTTTTTTTTTATATATATAATATAATAATAAATTATATACATATATACGCGATGTTGCCATTGTTCAGTTTTTATTGTTTGTCAATTTGATCCCACCAAAAAACTACATACTTCGTTATAACTCCGTATATAAATAATAGCGAAGTAAAAAAAAAAAAAAAAAAAAAATCGTGTAATGACTATACGCTTTTAAAATACCGCGCGTGATATAAAATGGAAACTCTACAAGTAAAATGCTTGCAATATCTATATAAAATATACGCCTATATATTATAACGATAAATAAAATTATTAATTATTTCTTTCACACTTTTTGGCAAGAAATTTTAACAATAATATAGATAAAATAATTCGTATATATATATATATATATATATATATATACATAATACATATATATTATATATGTAATATTCAAAACAACCCATAAATCGAAAGAAAAATGTACACGGAAAAAAATTAAGTTATATGTATATATGTAGGTATATAGTAAATAGTTCGTAATAAATTATAGTTGTTATATAGCCAGATTTGTGTTACAACTCCGCTACAATACAATTTAGTTATGAGTATATATATATATACTAATTTAAAATTATTGAATTTCAGTTTAAATTGCGCCAACACTATATTTTTAATCAACTCGCAGCCACACGAATTAGTTAAATATTACATATTATAACTATAATAATAGGTCAAAATATTAGTATAAACTATATAGTTATACAACAACTATAATTAGTTGACAATTTGGGTAAAAATTTTATTTTTATTTTTATCAATATAAATGTATATATTTATATAGTTTGTATACAACTATATCTACCACAATAAACACAACGTATATGAAATACATAGTTCTTAAATTTAGAGGGATTTAAGGTTATTATATATATGTCATACCGCGTTAAGAAAAAAACTATGGAAAAAATTAATTTTCTTCTAATTTTCGGGTTGTTTAGAATTTTACGCATATAAACAATAACTATTTATATATCGAGAAAATCGAAAAACGTTTCAAATAAAATATCATATAGTACCCGCGACTATATACGATATTTGCATTATTTTTAGTGTCGTAAATTTGTATACGCAGACAAATAATAAAGTCATCGCATAAAAACCAATAATAGCTTCTTGCAGAATTTAATATAGGTACTACAACTACATATATTATGTATAGTCGTTTGTATATATATATTGTATTGTCTTTTAAAGACGATTTTTCTCGCGTAATTTTTTTTCAAAAATCTATATATTATATTATACAGCGCGATATTATTAATTATTATATAATAAATATTAAAATATTATATTATTATTATTATATATAATATTATAATATATTATTTTATATCGGACACTTTTAAAACGGTACGATTTTTTTATTTTTTTTTATTGTCTATATTTACGAGTTAACTTAATATATTATAGTACATGCGATAATGTACGAACACCACGTTACGCGCGTATTGCATGTCGCTGCATATAATACGCGTGTAATATCTCGTAAAACACGTATACGAGGGGAGACGTCGCGGCTTTCATGTATCGACAATAACGTGTCGTAAAACGAAATGGTTAATTGATTAATTATTATTAACGACAATCGACTCTGCCTAATATTTGACTATGCCCATACGATACAATGTACAACGATAGTAACGTACGGACATAAATCGTAATCAGCGCTTGAACTGGAAAAAAAATTAGAAAGGGGACGCAAAAGTGTAAAAAAAAAAAAAAGTATGTGCGTCCCTGAAAATTTTAATGTCTTGAAAATTCGCGGGACTTCGCTCCCCCTTCAGCCATCGCTATATATTTTTAATAAAATAAATCTATTGAATTTGTAATTTAAACATCAAATCTTTATTATTTTGGCGTTGATATAGGTATAACAATAACATTTAAAGACAATTTTATCAATTTCATTAATTCAATAAAGTTGTAAAAAGAGTCCTGACCCATTCCATTCCGTTCTAAACGTCCCATTATGAACAATTAGAAGGGGTATGCTAAAATATTAAAAAAAAAAAAAAGAAGAGGTGATGTCCTCCTTCCAATTAAAGCGCTGATCATAATATTGTACATATATACGTAGCTGACTATTTATCTACTACTCATCGGTTTTTACTCATCGTATCGAATATTATTATTTTTTTTTTAAATACGGTTTCCGCGGGAGAAGTTTGAAAATAAAATTCGAAAATCCGGACGTTTCGCTTTCTCGAAATTGACAAGATAAACTCTCTACGCGCCCCTCCTCCTACCGTACGGAATTCCGAATAGAAGAATCCGCCCCTGGATCCAGTGAAGTATGATATCGGTTATATCAAAGTCTTGAGGAGGAGGAGGAGGAGGGGGCGAACTCAAACTCAATGGTGAGCTAAAACGACCCCCGATCATGCGGAGTTCAACCTCCGCTAACCTCATCATTATCGGTATTATATGTTTATAACTCAAATCAGTTACGAACAAATAAGAATATTTTAAATTGAAAAAAAAGATCCTCTTCCATTAACACTTTTTGAGCAGGCCTGTATTCGAATCTTAACCTTTTTTCATAAGTTTAGGTATTTCATAATTAAAAATATGTAGGTATTTAGGTATATCAAAATAATAACGACTTTACTGTTTATTAAAAATTAACATTAGTTTAAAAAAAAGTACTTATAAAATAAAATATCCTAACTCCAAGGGGGGCATAGGCGTAACTAGAAGGGGACAGGGGGGCTTAGCCCCCCAGTCACCAATTTAGACCCTCCAAAAAGGCAACCTGACTACATTAAAAATATACAGTAGGTATTTTCTATATATTTTTCTAATATTCCTAGTTATTGGGTAATTGAAAAAGTTGATGACCTTTTTTTTTTTGCTTATTTGAGTAATTTTGACATCAATCGGCAAAATTTCTGAAAGCGAACACTTTTTTTTTTTGCTTATTAATTTTTAGCCCCCTAAAATTCGGTGCTAGTTACGCTTATTGGGTGGGGGCGATTCATCTATCGTCCCCCCAGATATCCGCCACTGGATCCAGTGATTATTCGTGCGCGCGCAATACGATCAGGGAACACCATGAATGAAAAAAGCGCGTCTCGAGCTACTGCTACACGGCACACGGTATCGGTCAGCACACCGGAGCCGAATCGCGAAGTGCAATGGAAAAACGATATTTCGCATGGAAACATAAATCCGTTTTTGACGACCAACACCAATAGAGTTCGCTGATCCCGCGGCCGAACAGCGTTTCGTCAGGACGATCGCGTTTTAATCGCGGCGTCGAAATTCACCCGACCGCCGTACGGCTCGTGCGCGTTTGCGGTGTGTACACATCACACACACACACACACACGGACCATATGATTTCGACGAGTCAGCTGTTTATCGGTATAACTGCGGCCGATAAGTAGTGATAAGACGAGTTGGAGAGAGAGAGAGAGAGCCGGCATTCGGCGGAAAACGGCAAAAAAGTCACGTACGGAATACGTGAAATTCGTCCGGGTTCGGTCGTTTTGAGATTCGTCAGAAACGTCCTTTGTCCTCCCCTCATTTGTATATTCGCCGACTGTGTGAAAATATAAACGTGTTAATATTTTCACGCTGCTTTTCGAAAACTATTCGCGAATTCCAATCATCCGCGGAACGCCTTTAAAATAAATAATAATATAATGATAACGTTGTACCGTACGCTTTGGATAATATTTTATATTACCCGCGATGCAGGCCACGATTTATCGAGAGAAAATTAAAAGTGTACGAATGCGGCGTGCGATCGATAATCACGGTCGACGGGAGAAGAAACCCACATGGACATATATTAATCTTTATGTCTATGGAAGAAACCCACCGGATAAACGCCCTCGTACCCGGATTGAATTTCTTTTTTCCCTATTTTTAAGACAATTGAATTGAGGCGTCGTTCGGGGTGTTTACGTATTCTCAACGACATATAAAAAAAAAAATAAAAAAAATCGATTTTCAAGTTTTTTTTTTTCTCGAACGACGACAACGTTCAACCATCCGTCTATATTATCGCGAATGAATACAATACGCGTTTCTTGTATATAAATAAAATATTCGCGACGTGATCGTCGTAATATAAAATTAATAACGCCGACGCCGAGACACGCTCATAACTCGTCCGCGTCACCGCGCAAAGTGTGTCGCGTACCAGAGCCGAACGCGCGGAGAAAATAAACGCGAACGTCATCGGAATTCATGGGACGGGCGGGAAACGCCCCGGTTTTTATCGGCGGGTCGCCGCCGCGAAGGGACGACGATCGATCGCGTCGCGGTTTTTTTGCTTTTTCGTCCCCGTCGTTTTCGGGTGTTTCGCGCCGCGGCTCGCTCTGCCGGTGTGTAATCGCCGTCGCCGCCGCCGCCGGCAGTGTGACCAATCACAACGGCCGCGCGCGGAAACGGTCCGCGTTGCATCGTTGACGTTAGTGTGTGTGTGTGTCGGTGTGTCGGTATAATATGCGTGCGTACGCGACAGAACTCGGACGGTGATAGAGTGACGGAGAGAGAAAATTTGCGGAATTGGGGAAGATATTGTCGTAATATATTGTACGGTGGAGAAAAGGAAAAAAAAATCGTAAAAGTCAGTCCGGTGGACGTGTGTGTGTGCGCGCGGTCGTTCGTTGGCCGAACAACGAGTATATTATTTTTAATACGTTTCAAAAAAAAAAAAAAAAAGTAATATTTCTTCGCTTCCTCGACCGTTCGCGCGGTGGAACGCGGACACGAAAACTCCAGACGCTCGTGCCGTTATAATAATAATAAAAAAAAAATCCGTCGTCATGTCCGCCGTCACGCACTGAGAACTGGCGGATCGCAAATACCCACAGACTAGAGAAAATAACAAGTCTGGTGACTTTTTGAATGACTTCGTCACGCCGCCAGGTACGATCCCGGTCGCGCCGGTCAGTCTCCAGGGACGGTGCTCGCGCGCGCGAACAAGAACCGCGGACCGATAAATTTTTCCACGTAGAGGTGTTTTATTTTGGTTTTTATTTCTGGTGGGGGTGGGGGTTGGACCCCCCGGGGATGTTGTCCATTGATAACCGCCGTCGATGCGGCCTCTTCTCCCGTGCGGGGTTCGCGCGCGCCCTCTTATTGCGCCCGTGTGTGTCCCTCCGGTTTGTCGGTTGGCCCGTGGGTGGCGGAGCGGGAGGGTTGGTGGTCCGTGCTGCCAGTGACACTGACCGCGCAGGAAACCGTCCATTAAACGCAATCAAAAATTAACGTCAACACCGTTTGTCGGTCGTGCACGCGCGCAGAGAGATTGTTTTCTTGCTTTCGCGCCTCGCCGCACCGCGACACATTACTCGGGTCGTCCCATCGATTTCACACTGTCCCGAGACCGGTCCGGTTTATCCCGTTGATATTTTTTTTTCTCATCTACCGTCCATGTGTTTTAGGTTGCGAGTAACGGGGTGTAAAACGTAACGTCAAACACCTTATTTTTTTTACGACGACAGTAATCATGCCGGCCGTCCGAGGTGATGGTATGCGAGGATTGGCCGTTTTCATTTCGGACATCAGGAACTGTAAGTTTTTCGATAATTGCGTTGACATTACAGACCGTAGGTTTTTTTTACATATTTCATTTACAACAAACCAATAGCTTCATACATTAACATTATTATATATATTGTCCACGTTATTATTATTATTTATATGACAATATTTTAAATCGTGTAATTAGTTACGTAAAAATGACCCGTTATTTAATTATATACGTTCTATTCGGTGGATTATTCAATAAAATGTTGTTCATCTATAAGTCCTTAATGGAGATTTCTTAAAATTTAAAACGGTAATTTCTATTGAAATTCGTAAAACTTATTTTATACTTGTACGTTTTCAGATACATCCTGTGTTTTTAACCCAACTATAAATATTTTATTATTTTTTTTTTTATCATAAACAAATTATAATTATCTACAATATGTTTTAACTGTCATCATTGCACATGTTCAGTTTTCATACAAAATTTTACATATTAGAATTGAATGTTTTTTTTTTTTTTACATACAAACAGACCATTGTGAATGGAGATAATTATTTTATCTGTTGATAAAGAGCTATACAACAGTACAACAGTTATTTTCTTGTGTAATAGAGTTAAAAAAATATATATATATATATATATATATATATATATGTCATTAACATATAATATACAATTTATTTACGTAATACAATATAATAATATTTTTATATGGGGGTTTTTTTTTTTTAGGTAAAAGTAAAGAGGCGGAAATAAAAAGGATCAATAAAGAATTAGCAAACATTAGGAGTAAATTTAAAGGGGACAAAACATTAGACGGATATCAAAAAAAGAAATATGTTTGTAAGCTTTTATTCATATTTTTATTGGGCCACGATATCGATTTCGGCCATATGGAGGCTGTCAACTTGTTATCTTCCAATAAATATTCCGAAAAACAAATAGTGAGTTTTTGTCACTACGTGGTTTTTTTTTTAAATTTAATTGGAACTCGAAAATAATTTCCTATTAAATAGTAAATGTACGCATTGTAAATAAATGCAAAAGAAAAAAATATTTTATTTCTGTTCATTTATTAGAATATGATAATTACATTTTTTTATTATTTATCTAATATTGCGTTGTGATAAAATTAAATAATTGCAAAATACATAATAAAATAGAAGTATTGACTGTTGTGTGTTGACATCAAATTTTATTATTGTATTCTTCTGT
This sequence comes from Slavum lentiscoides, assembly GCA_032441835.1. Lineage (NCBI taxonomy): Eukaryota > Metazoa > Arthropoda > Insecta > Hemiptera > Aphididae > Slavum > Slavum lentiscoides. The sequence goes on from CM063713.1 coordinate 3,085,627, forward strand.
TATTATTATTATTTTTTATATAAATATTTATAGATTGTTCGTAATTGGTAATCTTGTACATCAGTAATTAAAATTTTTTTTTTTCTAGGGTTATTTGTTTATATCAGTATTAGTAAATACAAATAGTGATTTGATTAAATTAATTAATCAGAGCATTAAAAATGATCTGCAATCTCGGTACGTTAATATTTAAATAATGTTATTTAAAATTTTGATATTCAATTTGTTTTGTAGTTTGTAATGTCTGTATTTAATGTTTTATTAGGAATTCTATTCACGTAAATTTAGCAATGCAGTGTATTGCCAACATTGGCAGTAGGGATATGGCTGAAGCATTTGGTTATGATATACCGAAACTGTTGGTTTCAGGGTATGTATCATAAACGCACAAAAACAAAAAAAAAAATTATATCGGATTTATTACGATTGGTTTGAAATGTGTTTTTATAATGTATGTTATTTAGAGATACCATGGACGTGGTTAAACAGTCTGCAGCGTTATGTTTTCTTCGATTATTACGCACGAACCCTGATGTCATACCCATAGATTCAAATGGTGCCAGCGAGTGGACGTCAAGAATTGTTCACCTGTTAAACGATCAACATTTGGGCGTAGTCACAGCTGCTGTTTCTCTTATTGATGCTCTTGTAAAACGAAATCCAAAAGAGTACAAAGCTTGTGTCAGTTTCGCTGTTTCGAGGCTTTCTAGGGTAAAACAAAGTGTTTTTTTTTCTCTCATAATGTTTAGTGTTAACCCATTTCATATTTTATACAGATTGTAACAGCAAGTTATACAGATCTTCAAGACTATACCTATTACTTTGTCCCTGCTCCGTGGTTATCAGTAAAATTACTTAGACTTTTACAAAATTATTCTACTCCTGGTATAAATTTAATTTAAATAACTATTGCAGACATCGGATATTATTTAACGAATACATTACTTTGGTATTTAATAGAAGACGCAGGCGTAAGGGTTAGGTTGAATGAATGTTTGGAGACTATTTTGAATAAAGCTCAAGACGCTCCAAAATCGAAAAAAGTACAACATTCCAATGCTAAAAACGCCGTATTGTTCGAAGCTATTAGTCTGATAATTCATAATGACAGGTAAACAATAATTAAACAGTCAAATTTAATATAAAACGCTTTTTTATTTACTTCTGTATATTTTTTAGTGAACCAAATTTACTCGTCAGAGCCTGTAATCAATTGGGACAATTTTTATCCAATCGAGAGACAAATCTAAGGTACTTAGCTTTGGAATCCATGTGTCTTTTGGCGAATTCTGAATTTTCACACGAAGCAGTAAAAAAACACCAAGAAGTTGTTATATTATCGATGAAAGTAAGTCATTTATGCAAAACAATATTAGTTTGGTATATTGGTTTTATATATAAATGTATAATTTCTCATTAGATGGAAAAAGATGTTTCGGTTAGACAACAAGCAGTTGATTTACTGTACGCTATGTGCGATAAGTCAAATTCCGAGGAAATAGTTCAGGAAATGTTGAACTATTTAGAAACTGCTGATTATTCAATACGAGAGGAAATGGTAAACGTTTAGAATTATTATTATTGTATGTGCACTTTTTCGTATTATGTAAACATTAATTGTTTAGGTATTAAAAGTAGCTATTTTGGCCGAAAAATATGCAACTGATTACACGTGGTATGTGGATGTTATATTGAACTTAATCAGAATAGCAGGCGATTATGTTTCCGAAGAAGTTTGGTATCGTGTTATTCAAATTGTCATCAACAGGGATGATGTACAAGGTTATGCTGCTAAAACCGTATTTGAGGTATATATTTTTTTTAAATTGCATTGTATCAAATGACTTATTTGTCCAACATTTTATGCTTTTTTGTGTTTTTAGGCACTTCAAGCCCCAGCTTGTCACGAGAATATGGTTAAAGTTGGCGGATACATACTCGGTGAGTTCGGCAACCTGATTGCCGGTGATACTCGATCTGCACCAAATGTCCAGTTTCAGTTATTACATTCCAAGGTAAAGATGAATAAAAATAACAATTTTAAATATACCATCTGTAGTTGTACAATAATTTTTTGTGTGTATAGTATCATCTGTGTTCACCAATGACTCGAGCGTTATTATTGTCGACATATGTCAAATTCATTAACTTGTTCCCGGAAGTAAAAACAACAATACAAGAAATTCTCAAACAGGACAGCAATTTACGAAGTGCAGATGCTGAACTACAACAACGAGCATCGGAGTATTTGCAATTGTCAAAAATTGTATCTACTGATGTTCTGGTAATGTTATTATTTGTGTCTTGTAAAACGCTCTCTAATTTATGTGTTTGTCCATTCAGGCTACAGTGTTGGAAGAGATGCCGTCTTTCCCTGAACGTGAATCGTCAATATTAGCCGTTTTGAAAAAAAAGAAACCGGGTCGTGTACCAGAAACCGAAACGCAAGAAAATCGTAGTCCACAACCTTCTCCTATAAGCCATCAAAATAATCACGTCAATAATCACACGAATGTAAGGCGACAAGTAACAACACCATGTTGTTTGAAATGTAATATAATATTAAACGTGTTTTCCAGTCTAACAGCAATTCTGCAGATCTGTTAGGTTTATCTACACCGATTACATCTTCTACACACACTAGTAATGCCAACGTTTTAGTCGATGTATTGGGAGATCTATATGGTGGTGGAGGATCAACTGGTTCAAACTCACTGAACGCCAGTCAAAATAATTATAACCCTAAAAAGTAAATATATTCACTTGCTAATGTATTCGTGTTTAGTATTAATAAACGATTTGCTTTTATTATAGATTCATTTGTAAAAATAATGGAGTACTGTTTGAAAATGAATTAATTCAAGTGGGTGTAAAATGCGAATTTAAAAGAAATTTGGGTCGGCTGGGTCTGTTCTATGGCAACAAAAGTTCTATACCATTGCAAGTAAGTTCTTGGAATGATAAACACAATACACATTTTTATTAATAATTTTGTATTTTAGAATTTCGCCACAGTGTTATCTAGTCCACATCTTTGGGTCACTAAATTGGCAATACAAATTAAACCTATTGAACCAGTTCTGGAAGCTGGCGCTCAAATACAACAGTTGGCTATTATTGAATGTGTAGAAGAATATACAGGTATTATATATTGATTTTTTCACTTTAAGATGGTAATAAGGTAATAATTAAATGTTTTGTTTGAATGTTTAGATACACCTGTTATAAACGTTTCATTTGTGTACAATGGCGTACCACAAAATGTTTCCGTCAAGCTGCCAGTAACTTTAAATAAATTCTTTGAACCAACTGAAATGAATAGCGAGTCGTTCTTTGCTCGATGGAAGAATCTTGGCAGGTAATTGAGAATATATGTTTATATACTTAATTCTGTACGGACATAATCTAGGCAAAATTGTAGACTCCTGTTGAACCGATCTGTGATGTCGACTGTTTGGTGGAATCGCTTAGGGTCCTGAATATTCGGGGAAATTAATGTATTCATTATTTTCATCCTTTTATCTGCTCTCGTGAGAAATTTTGTTGTTACGATAGTTGTTTGATTGTCTATTTAAGATTACATCACTACAAGTATTTGAACGGTGCAAACAAGGATTTTTTATGAATAATACCAGGCTATTTCTAACATTTCTTTTGAATCGTGAAAATTCCAGTGATGGACGTCCGGCAAAAAGAGGGAAAACTTTTCGAAATGAAATCCAAAGATTGAGAAGTTATAAATAATTAAATCAAAATTGAGACTAGTAATTTATAATTAAAATTAAATATGTTTATGAAAATATACTCCGCTGCTTAAACATTCTGAGAATTACGTGTGTAATATCATATTATTAATGCATTCTTCTTTCTGACTGCCTTTATCCCACATAAGTAGAAGCAGCTAGTTTTATTTTTGCCTTCTACATCTCCTTATGCATAACCATGTATTTATTATTTACTCACAAAATTCTCTTTATGTATGCCATTTATTATTATAGTACACTATTAAACTTTACATGAATAATTTATGTAATATGACATCTATCTGTCTACATTCATAATAATAACATTCACACCCAGCTAGTAAATAAATATGTTATAAATAAATCGTGTCCATGATTAATTTAGTAATATTAATTTCTTTAGCGCATTTATTTATAATATTGTAATTTGTTTTTAGTAATCACGATCCTCAAAAGTCACAAAAAATATTTAAAGCGTCACAGCCAATGGATCAGGTTTCAACGAGAACAAAACTGTCTGGTTTCGGTATGCAGTTACTAGATGGCATTGATCCAAACCCCGATAATTTTGTTTGCGCTGGTATTGTTCATACGAAAACACAACAGATTGGATGTTTGTTGCGTTTAGAACCCAATAAACAAGCTCAGGTATGTATTTTTAGCTTCTATTTAAAAATCTTAAATATGCATTACAAACACATGCCAAACATTGAACGAAAAGATTGATTTGTAGTGCATCCTATTGAGTTTTTCTAAAATCATATGTATCTTGTTCAATTGATCAATTATTATTTTTGAATATAAGGGATAATTTTATTAATACATAAGTATGCTGCTGGACCTATTTAAAAATAAATAAATAAAATTTTAAACTATATATTTTCATTAGAAATATTTGCTAAATATTTATATAGTTTTTACAACGTTTTTATTTATTTTGTCATTTGTTGTAACTACTTGGTAATAGCAAATTATTTACAAAGAGATACACGTTAGTAGCAATTTTTCAATATTCCCTCGTTTCTGTTTTGTTCGGATAAAATTTAATGTGTGAATTCTGGGCGAATAGACATTTTCAGATATTATGATGGATTTTTTTTCTATTCAGTTGTGCCAAATTTTGATCGAACTCAATTTTTTTTTTATTATTATGTTGTATCATTTATTTAAAACTCAAAGAGTAATTATGTAGCTCGAAAATGTCTATTCAAATTATTCATTCAATAACTAACTTCTACAGCGTCTACGGCTTGCCATAATTTTAAATTAAATTTTATAGCAATAATATTATTCAGTAGGTATAATTTATCCACCTAAATTCATTGATATACATTTTACATAATGTCGAAACAATGTTTTCCCTAATTAATTAAGTAAGATTAACGATTGGAATTTATGATCATAATTGGTGTCAAATCCGATGTAAATTGTGGAATGACATAATGGGAAAATGGGTACTGACCTGATGGTTGTAATCCAGTTATTATTAGTGTAGTGTATATGAAAATTAATATTCTCGCGGAGTAAAGTAATATAATTATTCTTGTTACTGCCACACTTACTATTTTATTTCACCAGAATCGTATGATATTTAACAGTTTTTTTCTTTATTAATGTTTATGTATATATTATGTCACAAACTTATTCTTTAAAATTTCTCTTTGATATTTCAGTTTCTAATAATAATACTTCTTAGATTTCTTTTGATTCATTATACAAAACTGTGCCTTGATAACAGGATAGACGTGTTTTAATGCCCAATTAAAATAATAATAAAAATGTTGTTTTCGTAATATTCAGTAATATTTCTGACGCGAAATTAGTTGCAACTAGAAATTATCTGCTACTATAGAGATAAATATTATTGTTTAAAATCATTAATGCATGCTTTTTATTTATTGTCCACAGATGTATCGTTTAACGGTTAGATCCAGCAAAGAACCTGTGTCTATTGAAATTTGTGATCTTTTGGCTGACCAGTTTTGAAGTTCTGGTAACAGTCATTAAAACACTTAAATATTTTTCATTTAACTTTTTTTGTGGTTTTGAATTATTGTTTTATACACGCATACTGTGTACCACATATACACATACAAATCTAAAATTGTGTATGAAGGAACCCAAAATTTCAACGTTCCAAGTCTGAGATCGTATAGTTTATTTAGATTTTTTTTTTTTATGTAATTTATTTAAACATTTGTTGTATTTGATATTGAATGTGTATGCGTGTATGTGGATAACAAGTGTTGTCAGGACTTCGAAGGTGTTAAGTGGTAAAATTTAAAATTATATAAATATTTATTTATTATGAATAATTAAAATTTACGATTCTTTTATATTATTTTATAAACGTCATCATTATTTTTAACATCTCAAAACCGTTATGTGTAAATTATTATAATTCTGCTGTTTATTGTATGAAATTGAATTTCAGAAAATATAATATTTATATAACTAATAATAATTATATAAAATAAATTTGTTAATGTTAAATCGAATAACGGGGTTGCTTCATTTCGTTTTTTTTTTTTTTTTCAAAACTAAATTTTTATTACGTTTTAGAAGTTACCACCACAGAAATGATTACGTGAAGCGTGTTTTATTATGCTTATTTCGTAAAATTAAAAACTATATATATATGTAATAATAATAGTAAGAGAAAAAAAATCTTACAGAACATTGTAAATATATATATTAGAATAGTGAATAAATCTGCTAATATATATATATGTCTTATGCGGTTATTTTGCGAAATATGTTTTGTAACATATAGAAACCTAGGTCTATATCCGTTATGAATATTGTTTTAGTCACTAGGCTAGTACTTTATTATGCCATTTTTAACTATATGAATTAAATAATAACGATATGCAATCAACGTATATTGATTGTCACCTTACTTAGCTTAAAAAAAAAAAATATTTGTTGGGCATTCTGATCCACTGACTAGTAAAGAAAAAGTTAAAGTAATTTATTATTTACATTTTAAATTATTGTCGTTTATAGGCGATTTAATATTAGAGATTTTATTTTTTTCTCATCATTATTATTTTCCTTCCGATTTATATATATATATATTTATATATTTTTAATATTTTAATTTGTAATTTTTTTTCTTTTTCTTTCGTGATTGAGCGACATTGATTTTTCTCGATTCTGTTGTCTCTCGGCTAATGGTAATGAAACATTTACGAATGCAGTTCTTTAATATTTGTGGCTGGTGTATGTATACGTACATATATATATTTATATGGGAAAAGATTTTGTTCGACTTGTTTTTTTTTTTATTGAGTATCGTATGTAAACTTTTTCAATTCCCTTGCCTCGTTAAATAACGGACGTTCGACTATATTAATAAAATGTATGCTTAATAAATTATACTCACCTGATAGTTCGGTAAGAACATTATTATTTTATAATATTATCCTTAACAGTACGTATTTATTATTGTTATAATAATATCGTTATATTCTATGTACGACAATATATTTATTAATTTATATACTACTACATATTCATATTGTATAAACAATTCAACTTAAAATGTGATCATCTCCATCCTTTTATCCTAATTATTTATTTACGTAGAATATGTTTTTATTTTATATTTTTGTAGAAAATTGGGATTGGAAGCGGGTTTCTAAATATATATTTTTTTTTTTATATAAAATCCTCCAAAATTTATTAAACTAAAAAAAATTCCAATACTCAATTTTCTTAAGATAAAAAAATGAAAAAGATGGAAAAGTAGATCTATAGTGAAATTCACATACGATGAATTCAGAATCCTTATCGCATCACTAGATAGATTGGTACGTTGGAAGAAGGAAACGTTTATTTTACTATGTTTCATGTGAGCGAGACAAAGAGAGAAAATACCCGCTTTCATTCCCCCCTTAACAATAAATTCTCATTGAATATAAATTAGAAAAATGAAAATTTATTTATATATATATATATACCTATGCGCGACTATTAATTTAATATTGTTTATTGTTATTTTATACTTTGTTTTTTTTTTCATTTTTATTTTATTTCTATGTAAAAAAAAAAAAAATACATTTATATATATATACACACACACACAAGTATATATTATACAATAAAATAGTAATATGACGATTGTAATTTGTTTTTATCTAAATGTTATCTTGAGCTTTGAAACAACAATACATTACTTGACTTATATATGACCGACTATAGGCTGTAACTTATAAGTGTTTATGGGATCTATATTCTATGTAGATACTAGACAATATAATTATGTTATTTTATTATTATTATTATTCTAAATAACTAATATATTAGATGGACTTTAAATATAAAGCATGGCTATAGCACAGAATAATAATACAATATTATCTATAGCCGTGATATTTAGCCATAGGCACATAAAGATATCTTATTATCCATAATCTATTTATATAAAAATGGAGCCAAAAATGTATAACAATTCATCAATTGAGAACGGCTGGGCCGATTTGGCTCAAATTTTTTTTAATTGTTCGTAATTGCCAGGAGAAGGTTTTTACGAAAAAAAATTTTACCCTTTTTTTAAAATTTTTTTGATGATAGTTTTTTTTTTTGGCAAAACAACGTTTGCCGGGTCAGCTAGTAATATATATTAACCATGCCATACCTATTATTATCAATTATCATGGATTAAATGAATTCATCTGATTTATATGGCCATTGGTCAACCGTTCCCACAAATACAGAAAATTTAAATGGTGATGTTTCGCGAAATAGAACTTTTTCATTTAAAGGTAGGCACCCGACTCGCACCTACTTCAGTCAAAATAACATCAGTCTTCAATACAGTTTGCCCCAACAGAATATTTAAAATAATTAATTTTTACACTCCAAAAAAATCTCAATTGATGTTGGGACCTGTATTATTATTGCTTTCTCGTTTCTTGCAACACACGACTGGTCATATTTTGTTCATTTTTATGGTGAGTAAAATTGTTTTCGAAACGTCGGTGAACCACTTAGACACTTAGTGTATAGTCAAATGCATCAAATCCGTTTATATATATATATATATATATTAGACATATTTTTAACATTATGACAATGGCTGTCCTAATAGGTATAGTTACGTATTTATTTAAATTTTTTTTGTAATTTACAATCGGTTATATTTAAATAAGCGACATTGATGGGTAAAAACGAAATACAATAAACAAGTAAAGCGTGGAAATTATTCAGTAACGGAACCTCGGAATTAAATATTTTAGACAACGGAATTTATTCGAAAAAAAAAAGACCAAAAATCTGTTTTTATTGTATTTCGCGTTTTCCGGTTCTTCTTTTCACACCCAGCAACTCCATTCCGTCTTCTCATCACCCTTTTCTCAATAAAGTTATGATCCGTGTCCGCTTTAACACGAGAAAAAAAAATTTATATCTGCAGGTCGCCATTAACCGTGAATACCATCCCACCTATTTCGTCTTGACATTTATCATAACAAAAAAAACTAGAGGACGTCAAATTTTAGTGAACGATTCTCGAGAAAGTTCAAATGAAAATTTTTATTTTTTCATTGAATCGATGTCTACCCAAGTGAGTTATTGACAATAAAAAAAAAAAAAACTCAAAAATCAACAGTAAAACATAAACGCATAAATATAATGGCTTCTCTCGTCATTTTCGCCGGTCCTCTGACGAATACCGCTGGTAGGCGAGCAAAACGTCGGCGTTCCGTTTCCGGTGTTTGTCTACGGTCGACAACGGTTTCGGGTCCAAATCGGACACTTTGACGCTGACCGCGTACCGATGGCCGTCGAACCGGACGCCGTCATCGGTCGCCGTGCGGCAGAAAGTCACGTACACCGAACAGTCGCGGGCCGTGGCGGCCACCAGATAGCCGTCCACCGGGTTCGGAGCGACGACACTGGTCGCTCCGTTTCCGCCGCCCGACTGCAGCAGCAGCAGCAGGCGATCGACGTGACCGAATTGCTGCTGTCGGCGCGTCGCCGTCTCCTCCGACCGTTCGTACGCCGTGAGCACGGTGGCGAAACCGGCGGTCTGCATTTTCTGCACGGTCAACACTTTGTGCAGAACACAGTGCCGCGGCATCGGCACCGCGTCGTAGTCGCACGGCCGCCGCCGCTGCCCGTTACCACCACCGTCTTCGTCGGGGGTTGGTCCCCGGGTTTTCCGCAGTCGCCGTGCCGCGACCGGCGGAGAAATCGCCGAGCAGAGCGGCCGCGACGAACGCGCAAAACCGGTCGCGGCCGCCGAGCGCCTCGTTCGCCGCCCGTTCAAAATCGTCGCCGTCGCCGTCCAGCGGGACTCCGTCCCGGAACATTTTCAGGTTGTTCTGCGGCGAACGGAACAGTCCGCGGACCGCGCGCTCCACCCGTTCGCGACGCCCGGAGAACAGGTCCAGCGGACAGTACCGACTGATCTCTCGCACGTCGCCCCGGCTCAGCTTCAGGTACTGATGGGCGCAGAAAGCGCACTTCCCGCCCGTCGTCCCGGCGTCCGCCTCGTGCGACCAGCCCTGTTTGGGTTTGATCTCGGCGCAGTACACGCGGCGCTGCGTTCCGTCGGCCGGCGGCCTCGGCCACACCGTCGTCGTGTGGTCCGGACACACGGCCACCAGGCCGCCGGTCCGACCCAGACTCTTGTGTTTCCTGTTCGGCGGTCTGTCCCGCCGGACACGCGTGTCGATTTCGCGCAACTCTTGCGCCGACACGGACATGGGCACGGGCACGTCGACGTAGTCGCAGTCCTCGCCGCCGAAGAACAGTCGCCGGACGGCGTCACAGAACGCGACGCGCGTCCACAACGTTTCGGCCATTTCCGACACCGTCGTCCCGTCGTCTTTCATCACCCGCACCACCGTACCGTCTTCGGGCACGGCCAAAACCACGTTGGCGTTGCCCTCGCCCTTGTAAAACCATTTTTTCCCGTACAACGTCAGCGTGCGCAGCGACTCCGGTGCCGCCACGGCGTCGGTCATTCCGGTTTTTTTTTTTTCCCACTCCAGCGTACAGTAATAACACTAATAACTTTATACGCATCGATTTTCCAAAAAATTATTTATTAATTATTACGAACTATACAATTTTTGGTACACAGAAAAAGAAGTATCTCGTTCACACGATACACATTTGTGTTTTATTGTTGTGTAACGGCCAGAAAATTGTCAATCGCCAAATTAAACAATTCCGCATACCTCAGATGAATGTTGTGTTTTCCTTCCGGGTACATTTCAAGTCTGTAACAGCGAAAAAACAAACCGTCATTATCATAGTACAACAACAACGGCAACGATTGCTTGAGGGGTAGGGATTATTGCGTGCGATACCCGACCCATTACAGTCAGAGCAGGGCTTACATTTTAACGTTATAGAAAATTCGCGTTATTTTTCGTTTTTTATGTAAAGTAAATGTTTACTTATATTTTCTACGATTGCTTTCTACGCTCGATTAAAAAGTCCAATGATTTCAATGTTACGAACAATATTGTGTCCTCTAAAACTAAGTAAACAAGTTCCAAAGCCCGCCGTTTATTAATGCAAAACTTTTATACAGTTCTTTGCCATATGGCTCCAAAAAGAATTATAACAAGTTGCGACTATCAGCCAATATTACATCAATTTTATTATTAAAACTAATAACATTTCTTAAAGGAATCATGTTGAATATTAATCTATCAAATTAATATACACATATCGAAAATTGATAGTGAAAAATATGTATCGGAAATACAAAAAAAAATAGGTTTCTATCAATTTTAATGATATTATAACGTTATCGCGCTCTATCTGTTATGTAATGCTACAGAGTGTTAATTAAAACGTACTTGTTGTGTTATTTTAATCAAATAATGGTAAAATAAAAATATATATATATATATATCTAAGTACACATACGTTCTCAGAACGACATTTATTTATTCCCAATTGCCTGTAAACGTACACCAAATGTGTATTGATACGTTTGGAATTTGGCAGTTATTTTCCAAGCAGTATAAAACTGATCTCAATAAAATTTTAAAAAATTGCATTGCTAAAATTTATTTCTAAGCGCTCTCTATTCATTTTTATTGCTTTTTCTTAGGATATGAAATTCCACAATTGCCTAAGCGAACTGTTTCTTTTTACGTTACCCTCTGGCCTATTTATTATGAGTCATCATCAATATTGATATTAACAGCAGAACTAGGTACCAAAATGTACTGATTTTTTTAGTATCTTTAAGAAAAAAAATATTACGATTGTTTCCTTTACAGCAGTGGTTCTCAACCGATCTTCTGTAGTGCACCATTTAATATCGTTAAAAATAATAAATTTCCAGTATTTGTCTGTTACATCTTCGCCAAATGCCAAATAGTGGTGTTACATAAATTTATCTCGATATATTTATATTCGATATAATATATTATTGTCTATAAAAAATTTAAAAATTGTATAGGTGACTGGCGGGGATATACACTTATTTAAATATATACTTTTTTTTTGATGTATTGTCAAAATACATTGTATTGGAAAAAGTTGCACGAACAAAAAAAGTCTGAGAACCATTGTTTTACAGGAACAAATAACGTTAATAATTGTCATAAACTCACGACGAGTATTTAATATTTTTGTGTAAATAAACCGGGTGCTCCATTGGCACTAAAGGGTCTTGAGCGCCGTGTAAAATGAGAGTGGGCGCACTGATTTTAGATAGCACTTCACGACAAATGTTTCCTTCGTTTTCTTTAAGTATCTGCTGAAACGAATCTATCCAAGCATTCCAAGTGTTCGAAAAATACTTTTCGCCATACAGGTCGATGAACGGTTGTTTCATACGCGGCGACCATTTTTCGACGTCTCGTATTTTCTCGTACAACTCGATATCCTTTTCGGTAACGTAAGCATTGCTACCCCAAACGACAAGTTTTTCCACTCGATCAACAGCTTTGGATGCCGCAATAAGCGCAGTGATACCACCGTCACTCCAACCCAATAGCGAATATTTATCGATTTTCAGTGACTAAGAAGCGACCAACGTTTTGATTAGAAAAACGATCTTTAGAATGTAAATAGGAAAAATCTTATTACTTTCATCAACGAGACGGCGCAATCGGCATCACGATGAAAAAATCCCGGGGAAAAATCTCTGTCCGGTGGTCGACTAAAACCGTAACCGGGTGGATCCCATACGACTATTGTATACTTTTCTCGGTTAAGCGTTTCAATTTGCGGCTTAAAATCGGTAAATATGGAACCTAAACAACACGTTCTATAAAGTATACGGTATTATTACGTTTAAATATTCAGACTTGGGTAGTACTCCGAATAAATATATTTGAATACTTATGAAAAACAGTATGCAAATAAAAAGTAATTTACCCAAGTCCAATAATATTATAGTAATGAGGAGCTAATGATACCCAATGCGCCAGGTAATAACAACAATGATTGTGGTCCACTTCCGACTTTCAAATAATTAACATCGATGTTATTAACTTTGATTTTCGTACAGATCTGTAAACAAGAACACGAACCGTTTTGATAAAATTAATGTGGTTGTCGCATAAAGGATACGTAAGATTTAAAAAAAAAATAATAATAATCCGATTTTAATTTATCAAATTATTTCTAAGGCGATTTGTGAATTATTATTGTTTAAAGTGGGTAACTTAACACTTTGCGATACAAATTTAAAAATCACTCAGGTTCTTCAACAAGGTCCTTATTCTATTGAATATAAGTAGACCAATAATACGACGACGATCGGTCAACGATTTTTTTAGGTCAACAATTATAATGATAAATTACAACGAAAAAAAAAAAATTGTGCACAGTGAAATGTGGTCCAAGAATCTTTTTTATGCTGTACAGTTCACGAGGTCATAGAGGTCATATATATATATATATATATATATAAAACAAATAGATATAGCATTGGCGTAACTCACGTCTGTTGACAAATAACGTCGATTCATTGTATACAATAAATGGATATTTTTAAAAACAATATTGAATCTCGCTGACATGACGTTTTATTGAAACAACGATCTACGTGGGATTTTCATAATAATAACGTACAATTTAACTGGTTTCACTATGAAACAAAAAATCGAAACTATTCTACAAGACTAGCAAAACCGTAATACACGCGACGCTACAATAAACCAACGTGTTCAGGCGCTGGCCGACGTATGAGAACACCTTTTTCAGACATTCAGACCACGGAATAAATTTATATACATTTATTCCGTACACAACACTGTGCAGACACACACGCCATCTTTATGTGAAAATTATATGATAATTGATACTGATAAATGATTAAATAATAATAATAATAATAATAAAAAAAAAACAATTCGAGAGAATGCGCGTACAATCATCGGCGTAATAACTGGTGATAATAATAATACCTAATACAATTATTTTTTTTTTTAAATTGAGCAGTTACTTGATGATGTTTATTTACTATAGTTAACAGTCAGTTATAGTCGAATATATACATTTACAGTACTGGATTTAAGACGTACCTTGAAATTTGAATGTATAATACTTTGAACATAATTACCATCTTAGACAATAATACATTGGATTATATAATTACACGTTACATTGTACATTCTGTATAAAATCTATATACGTATACACACACACACACACAAATATATATGTATAATATACATATCTTTATATGTCTATGATAAAATTATATTGATACAGTTCATGAACTCAGACAGGTATTTCATAAGATTAGAAGTGATTTTATCATAGAGGATAAAATATCAGTAGAGTACACTCAAGTGTACGCAGATACTTTAAGCGAGCCATCCACGGTCAGTTGGGAATAACAATCGATGTGATTGACGGTCAAGATTGATCGTGTATATATATATATATATATATATATCAGTGGCATAGCCAGGGGGGGGCTGATGGGGCTGCAGCCCCCCCGAAATGAATAGATAATCAGTTTTTTAGTGGGTACCGTCTATACATATTAATAATTAACATATAAATTACTTAATTATCAGCCCCCCCAAAAAAAAATCGTGGCTATACCACTGATATATGTATATGAATGGCGATGACTGACAACAGAAGCGTATTTAAGAATTTTCAAATGGTGTGGAGGGAGGATAAGGTAGTTTTTTTTTAAATATTTGAATCATGGGGGCTTTATCCCACTTTTGAGTGACATAAAAATAAAAAAAATCGTTGGAAGTTAAATTTTTTTTAAATGTAGACATTTTCGAGTTTTTATATTTTAGGATATACTTGCAGAAATAATATTGAAACCTTGCTTGGTACGTTTTCTTCAAGATAATTCGATGAGATTTTTAATGGGTAGGTTTCAGATTTGCTGTAGGATCAATAGTTAATAGGAGATATGGCCAGTTCAAGGAGAAAAATCACGGTTTTTCGAAAAAGAAAAACGCAAAAGTTGAAATTTCTACCTTATACTTGAGAATAAGACCATTGGTAAAAAGAACTTTTTTGTCGCATAATTATTAATTATTATTGATGTTACACCAGTCATTCTGTATATTGTATAATATTACCAAAGAAAATGCATTAAAAAAAAGCCTGAAACGACTGAAACAATAAATGGTAGCTCTTTGCGCAGTTCAATGTCAGATATAATTTTACAAGCGACCGAAATGGCTGTTTACAATTTTTTTTTCAGTTCGTTGGGGAACAGGGTTCAAACCTGGTTGACCTTCTCCATAAATATGTCATCGTAATTTTATTTTTGTGATTGTTGAATTTCAAAGAGTCTGAAATTTTAATATCAGTCAAAGTTGACATTCATCATTGCCTGTGAAGGTCTATAAATGCAAAATGTGCCAAACGAGTAGCAGTCGAGTTGTGTTTTCTTTTGTGAATTTTCATAAATTTCATACCTACGTCCAAATGTTCAATTATTCTAAAAATGACCAATGAATTACTGAAGAATTTTTATTTGCAAGATTTAATTAATTTACATTGCATTTTACCTGTTGTACGAAAAGCAATGCCAATAAAAGCTACTTTACCCACTATTTTTTTTCTATAGAAAAAATGAATTAAAAATGATAATTTACAATTTAAATGCAAATTTAACAACAAAAAAAATGGCATTTTTAACAGTAATTATTTTTTTGACTGACAAAATGAATGAATTGTCATTACTGATTGATCGTGTATGAAAGTTACCAATCGTTAGTCAGATTCATTATATACTTGTTATGTACCAAAACAATATCAGTTTGTAAATGCATATATTTTTTAAAAGTTTTTCTAGACATGAACTTTGATTGTTTTCAATATTAATATCTGCTGTATTTTGAATGTTGATTCATATGATTTTCTCTCAATCACCGTGCTCAGATTTATTTAATGATATATATAGAATACGGCTAAAGCCATTTGGTCATAATAACGATCGGTACATATGTCTTGAACAGATTATATTAAATATTATTATGAGTAAATATGAAATGCACTTTTTAGTATACATATATCGATATAAAATATATTTATTTTTAATATTAATATAGCAACATTTGTTTCTTTAAATAAAACACATACAATAATATAAAATTAAAAACAATACATACACTTGTACATAATATACTTCTTTTATGGCATTTCAACATGATTTGAAATAATAAATATTTTTTTATTTGTTTTATTATAATATTTGAAATATTTTAAAATAGTATTTATGGTCAAATTAATATCATATATAATATAAATTAGTCTTCTATAAAGTTTCCATTAATATTGTTTGTTTACGTAAATGGTAAGAAGTTAACGAAAAGAGCTGTGCCTCCAATGAAATACGAGGAAAAATATAAAACAACTAGTCTGGATTTGAAATCATTAAATATACGGCTGAAAGTAGTTCTTCTATTTAAATATAACGGGAACTTAAAATACGACGCACAAGCCCAATAAAAAACTGGACTAGAAGACGCCAACATTCTGGTGGTCACTTGAACGTGTATACAAAACAAACAGAATACGGTCAAAAACGTCGAATGCACAACGTACACAAAGTCTGGCGTATCGCGGATTCTGAGGCCAAGATAAATAATATTATTTTTGTGGAAATATTCAAATGCGAATTTTAACAATATAAAAATGCAAGGCGAAGCCAACAGGAAATTAGGTATTTGTTTAAACTGAAAATAACTCAAAAACCCCATATTTTTCCAATATTTTTCTTGCACATACGAGTACGGTAAACGCACACCACACCACGGCGCTAGATTACTGTTGTTCGGTGTTACAAGATTATTTTTATTGGCGTAGTCGATGACTTTTGGATCGAATGAGTGTTCTTGTAGAGTACAGAATCTATAATATCCGTATATTTGGAACGAACTAAAGCAAGTAAAAACGAGACACACGCCGACAAAGCATTTGAATAATAATATTCGTTTTTTTCTAACAGCCGACTGAATTAACGAATATAGGAGAAAGCCGGCATTAAGTAGTCCATTGGATCTGTTCAACGCAGAAAAACCGAATGATAACGACGACTTCCAAATAGTTCCATGTGAAATATGGTACATTCCATAGAATGTTGTAAAAGCAAATAAAGACTCTGAATAAGGAGCCGAGAAGAAAACACTCGCCGGGTTGAAGCAAAAGAGCACTGCCGAATTATAGGCCATTTCCACGTTGTTATGTATGCGCAACGTTAAATCGAATAGGATCAACGAGGTGGAAACGAAAATGATATTGTTGAAAACTATGCCTACGAAAAGAAACGTAGCGTTCGATTGAGGGAAAAAAATTACAGCCAACAGTCGTACGACGCTTGGGTACAGGGGGAAAAATGCTAGTGTATTTTCATAGGTATAACCGTACCGATAAATATGGAGAAAATATTGTGCGTCCCAACGGAGAAATCCGCCCAGAATATTGGTTACGACAGGACCGACGATATTACTAGTGTTGTCTTCGTCTTGGACGCTGGGCGATATAAACACGTCTTCGGCTTGATGATCGGGAATCAGTACGTTAAAGACATACTGCAAGATCAAAATGGCCAGACGACTGTAGACGGCCATATACAGGATGTCGGATCGACATAATGTCGGATCAAGTCGAACGCTCTAAAAAATAACAACAAAAACGCAAAAGGCCTGTTATCGACTTTAAATTTTTTCTACGCGTAATAACGCGAATTTAAGTACGTGCCTTTAATTTCCTAGCTTTCATTCTAAAAACTGTGTATTTTGCAACATCGGTTGGTAGAACATTATAATGATACACTCATGTGCTTATAAAGATATTTTTACGCGTCAAAATTATCAATAAATACTGAATTTAAACAGTCGTTGTATTTAGAAATATAATGTAACGTTTATTTAAAAAAAAAACCACCATTTCACTTGTTGTATGGGCACAATCAAAAAAATAAAATAAAAAATACTACTCGCCGGCAAAAGCGTAAATTTTGATAATATTTGTTTACCTGCGCCACTATTATCAAATCAACATATGGTTTAAAAGTTGGTGATAAAAAATATATCCAACGCCTTGGACCAAGGTTAACCCAATAATCACGACTGCGGTTCAAGATACTGTTATCAGTTATCATTTGTCCGCAACGGCGCGATGGCAGCAGATAATAATGACGCGCCATTTGAATTTTATTCAAATTTATCTGTCGCAGTGTTTTCGTCGAGCTAAGCCACTCGTTCGAGTCAATGGTGTCGGAGTGTTTTCGGGATATTTTGCACGAGAAGTGATATCACGTCAATCCATAAAGGACCAACAATTTTAAAATAAGACAACTATTTCATAAACTATTGTAACGCACCTCCTTCTCCGATCGCGTTTTGTGAGTGTGGCGTTCGTAAAAGCGTATATTTATACTCATTCCTATCCAGTTTAAGGAGCAGTCGGGCTGGCTATATCCTACTATACTAACCGGTCTTTTAAACCGGACCGTTGCAGGAATGATATAATTAATAAAGTTTTCTAATTTATATTTTGCACATGTCCTGTAGATACTACGCGACCTGCGTTTATCTTCCTACACAGTAGTAAACACGATTTTTACAACAAACGGTTTATTTAAACAAATCAAATGAATAAACAATATAATGTTATTATACACTATCACCTGAGTAGTTCGATGTTGATTGGTTCCTTTTCACAGGTCAATCGGAGCACGAGTCCAAGCGTTCGTTGATTAATGAAATATAAACGGCACTTATTATGTAAGTGGGGTTTTACACCTATAGCTACATGTTTTAATAAATACGTAAAAATATCAAATTAAAGAAAGATTATTGAGAGACTAGATGATTCTGCTAGCTCTGTCACACTCGGACTCTCTGACCGATATTATATTATGGTCTCGTGCTCACGTCACTGTATTTTGTTTACTGAGGTAAAACGTGCCGGGGAGTAGGACACAGTGAAATCGTATCGTTACACTATAATTTATACTTGTACATACGCAGACCTTAAATAGTTATAAATTAAATATTATATTAAATAATAACATAATATTCTACAAATACGTCGCGTATTTGTTAAATTAATTTTTGAGCGGTATCGTCGCGTATTTGTAACTATATATTATAGTTTATTTCCAAAATTGATTTAATATTGCATTTTTCCAAATTTTTGGGAAAAGAACGACGAAAAAAAACTGTCTTTTAGCAGTTTTTCAGAGTTCTTTTTATCTACGGATAATGAAACGAGATTAGTCGATCTTGGTCTTTTCACTGCAGCTCCGTGTAGGTAAGTCTTAATGCGCCTCATAGTTGAGAAAATACATTCAGAACTAGCTGAAGATACAGGAATTATCATAGACAAATTTCATGAAAAATCTTATTCAATCAAAATATGGTAGCGTAATAAATGACGGGGGGAAAAAAACGGTTAACGAATTAACCGTTTCCTAAATTTCTTAAAAAAGATACTTTTTACGGGCATTTTTTTTTTTTGAGAGTATAGTGAGGTTAATACTTGCAGGGCAATTCTTTTTTCTGCTCGAACCCAATTATCGTAGGTTTTATAGGTACAGCGATTAAATGGCCCTGTATTAGGTACTATGTTTTCATCTACCACGCGTTATATTATAACAATTTACTTAAAATAAACTTGAAATGTTAAAATCAATTTTACCACTTGATTTGTTTATTTACGTGGGGGTACATTCTATATATGAATTATATATGTATACGTATTATTAAAATTATATAGAACGTGTTCACTTGCAAACACTGTGGCTTTGGAATACATCAGATAGAACGGTGACCACGAGCGTTTGGAAACGGTTTTAAATATACATAATTTATACTTCGAATGTCGCGGACGAGTTGGGAGGACGAATAAATAATTAATGTGTTATTGTAGAAGGTGAAAATGTGCGTATATACACGAGGGTTTAGGCAAGTAGTAAAACTACTGCGTTTTACTATCCCTATCGAACGTAATGTATGCTAATAAAATATATGGCCTAGACGGAATAATTGAGTAGTATCGATTGTGGGCAAACCAATATTTTTGTGTCCTGCGCGTATAGATACGCGTTATATTCTCTACGAAATTTCCGTATGCGTTATCCTATAAAATGAAACGTCCAAGTCGACCGTTCAACCAGCTTTTGTTTTTATTTTTAGGCTGCTATACGTAATACCTAATATATGGTCTTTTGTTTGGGGTTCTTTTTTTTTTTTTTGATTGATTACGTTAAAAAAAAAAATATTTAAAGTTTTTAAAAATTTACTATATATAGAGGTTTAAGTTCGTGTTATAAACGCGTATTTATAATGAATAGAAAAAATTATTTATATAACCATATAGGTATAATTCACCGTAGTCTTTGCATAATGGGTATATATAAATAGTTGTATACAAATAATAAAATATTTATTTCTAGATATAATATATAGTTTAAGAGTGCGACATTACTCGATATTACGATTTATATGTAAACTTTTAAACAAAACCGTAGCTAATGGACCTTGCAGCCAAAGCTTTTGTTTTTAAATAATAATAATAATAATAAAAACACTAACGTACATTATGGTACGCAATATATATATATATATATATATATATCTATTTAAATTCAAAGGCCCTAAAAGTAAGTAATACATTATTTTCCGGGCTACAGAGTCGAGGGAAATGTTTTTATGAAGCGAAAAACCAATGGTGTGCACAATATGTGTTCGTATATAGGAATTGATGGTGAAGGATACTCCATTTTCATGTTTTTTTTTACGAGCGATATAACGCTTAGTAAAATATAGATGACATTTATTTAGGAATAAAGGAGGTAATGGACGGGGGAGGATCGCATATAGCGGCTCATCGTATTCACTTATATACGCGTAATCTCTAACAGGCGTGTGTTCTGCAGTGTAATATAATATATTCAGTATGCGCACTTACCTTTTTGATGTAATGTATTTTTAAATATGATATATTAACATTTTTTTTTTTTTTTGTTGATGTGGAAGAAGTTTAATTATAATTTGTAGGTGTAATCACAAGAACTTTGTTTTTTTTTTAGGTTTCTTTTTTAAGAGCCACCTGTTGACCAAACGTTATACGGATTTTATTTCTTTAATATTAATACCATAATATACGTATTATAATATTAACGTTTATAATTTCTCCGAAAATTATCTACGATTCTCACGAATTTACGTTACTGCTTAAATAAATTTAAGTTGCTTTCGTGTAGTCATACAGTAATAATTATGATATAAGCGTGTAATTACTATACTATTTTCCCCTTTAATCTAAAAAAAAAGTAGTTTTTATTTTGTTGAAAAAAAAAATTCTCGCATTTCGTAAAGTAACATTTTAGATGGGTAATACAAAATGTCCGAGACAGATTTTTGTTTTACGCGTGGGGTTTTCAACTCTTGCCGCGCGAAAATAACACTGACGAGTGCACCGAAAACACGTACCGAAAATTCTTTTATTTATAGGTTTACGTTATATACATTCTAATAAAGTATATAAAAAGTTGACATTTTAAAAACGTCTACCAGAAATACACGCGTAAAGATAAAAATAACTTCAAGGAAAGAGAAAAAAAAAACAACTACTTAAAGTAATGAACGATAGCTAGTATATATCGACTTTGTTCTGCGAGTTTTATGGAAAAAGAAAAAAATCGAAACAAAATAAAATCTCATTATTGAATATTTCTAATTATCAATTTGTAAAAAAAAAAAATAAATCTCGGGATACTGATTATGTCGCTGACGTATTGATTAAAATTAATTTAGCAAATGGAATATTAAAAAAAAAAAAAAAAAAAAAAATACAAATTGAAGCCAAACATAAAAAATTCGGATAAGCAATGTATGTACATATGAAAATAGCGTGTATATTATACAATTTAAATATGAATAAATCACTGTAGATGTATAAAATACGAGAACAAAAAAATAGTAAAAGGAAAACACGCAAACAATATTTATAGTATATTTAATAGTATACATTATAATAGGTATATATGTAGTTGGTTCGATGTTAAAACTTTTTTTTTTTTTGTACGACTTTTCAATCGACAGATAATTTTAGCACTAATGTATTTTAAACATAAAAGTAAAAGTATATATTGCGTAGGTGTTTTAATGACGGTTCAACAAATAACAATCGAAATAATTTACTGTGTATTTTCGAGATATAATCTAATTGTATCACAATACACACTAATTTTATAAAGCCGAATTAACTGATACACAAAAATGTATAGAAAAATACAATTACAATTCGGAATTGGAATGTTTGCGAGATGTTCTAGTTTATTAAAGTCGGTTTGAGTGACGCCGACGAAAGGGTTTTTTTTATTTTGTTTATCAATATTATTTAGACACGAAAAGGCACTTGGATGAGAAAAAAATAGGAAAGTATGCAAGTGCAGCAAGTTGGATTATAATATTACAATCAAAGGTTCAAATAGCGATTAAACAAATAGAATTGAATAATTATATTTTCGTCTCAACGTATTGTAAGAGAAAGACAATAATATATACAGTATACAAAAGGCGTGTGTAGCATAAAAAAGTAAAATTTTATTACATATATATATATATATATATATATATATATATTAAATCGTTTAAAATTTTAAAACAATAAAAATAAACTTGATAAAAACAACGTTTCGTAGTGTCGATAATAATACATTTTATGTACAGTAGTTAATAATTTCTACACACAGTATAGGTAGATGTTAACACTAAAAGTAGGATATACGTACACAGACCGGTTCATTCATTCGTTAGAGTTACAATAATAGCCAATAATAGTATATTGCATTATTATTTTAAATTCGAAAGCCACGATATAAATCATTGCATTCGGGAAACGATTCTGAGCGGGACATGGGTTCACTACATAGTAGTGGTAATATAACGTTTAAAAAACATTTAAATGGTCATAAAAAAATTCTACAAAGTTTTTATTCAAATTTATTGAAAATATAATTAATTATATTAATTGTACAGTGGATAAATGAAAATGATATGAGGAACCTTGTATTCAAATTTGAAGTTTTAGTACCGAAAAAAAAAACATACACGCGATATTAAAATAAATAATTATATCGTGTGATAAAATTGAATCGGTTAAATCCAAGATAAATCGTTGAATTCGAATAAAACGCATTTTTGAGCGAAGCTCGGTTAACTGGAAAATTGTGAAGTTTTGGAAAGTTTTTCGATAATTTTTACACACAATTTCTGTGAAAACTATGGGAATATTTCAAAAACGATTTTATATGACGCGTGTAACGTATATAGTATGTAGTAGTATATGTATCATATACATATAAACATTTTAGTGCTTCAATGTGTTTTTTGAAAAATAAATTTGTGTATGATAATAGGCCCTTGCTCCGCTCAAAATCTAAAACGCTATAATTCTATAATACTCGAAAAAAATTATAATAATAATAATAATAATAATAATAAAATATATTTTATAGTATTAAAAATAATTATATTATTTGTGTAATTGGAAGATTATATATTATTAAATATAATAATATATATTATTATTAACTATTATATATTATATTTATGATATACACGAGAAAGATCCAAAACCCTGGAATTTAATAATATATTTGTAGCTATGTATCTATTTTCGAAATGTATATAATTAATGATTAGTGCATTAATATTTAATTAAAATTTAGAATATATATATATATATAACATTCAACTCATTTGAAATATTTGTATTGAAGTATTAAATTTTAATGACTTTTAAGGAAATTAAGACTCGATTGGAATTATATATTTATGTTTTGATAATTTTAATGTCTTCATAATAATTATTTAAAAAAGATAAACGGCTACTTAAAATCAATTACGTGATTAATATGAATTTATAATAAATGTAATAAATAACTCGAAATATTCTATAGGAATAATTATAATTAATTACAGTGATAAGTACTAGAAATATTTAAATATTAAAAAAAATAAAATAAATAGACGATTTACATTTCTTTTAGAGTACCTTATCGAATAACAGGGTTGAATTAATATTAATTGTTTATGTTTACACATAATATCAAAATAATCATTAATCAATAAATAACTGTAAACTTATTTTTACTTATTTTGAATCGTATGAAATTAAAATTATTATTATATATATATAAAATATATAATGTGAGAATATATATATATATATATATATATATATATAGTAGTTATAATAAACGATCAAATATACACATTAATTTCTAAAATAATTTTAATTATAATAACACAATAATTGGAAATAAATTACGATAGTAATAAGTAATAACTAATAACTAATATATAAAAAAAATATATACAATTAATAATATATATAATAATAATAATAATATTAAAAAAAACACACTGCGATCATATTTAACTCACTCAAATAAAGAAAAAAAAACAACCAATCTACAGTGAAACACGCGCGTATTTTATGTAGCTGGTAATCGATTTCACAAAAAAAAGTTTTTTCTTAAAAATGTTTCATTCTTTGTTTTTCGAAAAGGAGAAATGATCGAACCACTGATAAGATATGATAAAGTGCGCGTGTGTGTGTATATATATGAATAGATGCGCGTTCGAGCGAAAACACGAGATGAAAGATGACATATTGTATATTATATATGTATAGTGGAATAAAACATTAGGAAAATAGCTTTGTAGTCGAGGGAACGCGTGGGGGATACCATAATTTACTTTCTCCACCCGATAATCAAAGTTAAAGAGAAAATTTGGTTTTCAGCGGTATTTAATAGTTTTTTTTTTTTTTTGTTTTGTTTTTAAAATAATCAGATTTTCTTTTGTTTTTTAAACGAAAGAATTTAATACACGGTCAGTTTTAGTCATGGTTCACATTTTCACAAAAGTGCTAAGATATTTCAAGTAATTTAGGCACGATTTAAAACTTAAGTATATATATATTAATATGTATATAATATATATATATATATATAAATGCAACGATCAAAATTCCGTGTGAATCGTTGTATACAGAGTGATTTTCATAGGCCAGTTAATTATTTGCCAAAATATTTTGAACACATTTTGTTTTCATTCATTATTTCAATCATTCGAGGAATATTTATTGACAATTTGCAAAAGGTAACGTACCGGAAGTATTTTTTTTAATACTCACCTACTTTACAGAGTCAAACTATAAATTAATGAAAAAATGCTTTTCATTTTTTTATTTTAAAACTTTTCACTTATTAATCTTTTTTCTTTTAGTATATATTATTATTATTATAAACATATTCGGCCATATCGGAGACGTTTTTTTTTTCGTGCGTAGTCCATAGAAACGGTATAGTATACACGCGCGTATCTGAAAATTATAGGTTACCGTTTAAAAGTGAAAAATCGATATAATTACAATAAATAAGCGGGGTAAATAAATTAAAATCATGAACAAATATATAGAACGGAACGTGTAAAAAATATATATATATTTAATATAATAAAAATTATTTACATTTTCTGAAATATTGTGGGTTCGTAATTAAAAAAGAAATCGATTGTTCGGTAATTTTTTTTGTTTTACGAATATTATTATTATCAGGGTTTGGTTTTTATAGCACTAAAAAAAAAAAAAAAGTATTGAAATACTAGCGTTGAAAATTTTCGTAAATGCTTAACCTAAATAATTTTGTTTGCGATTTCCACAGAGAACAGTTGATTATTATATTCTTATCCATCTCCATTACGTATATGTTGATAACACGGTTTAAAACTGCTATAAACCAATAACGGTCAGGTAACAAATATTATCTCACTCATTTCGTATAATATCGTGACATAATGCACATAATACGCGCACTGGCTTTTATAAAATACAAGGTCGTTGAAGAGTTCGGGGCAGAGCCCAGTAAAAAGTAACGGTGTTGGGGCGCGAGTATAAAAATTATTGCCTGTATATTTAGGCGCGTTTTTCCTTAATCCGGGGCCCTGCGCGTATGCAGTGCGCGGAGTAGTATAAACGAAAAAATTATTAAGCATTGCGACCGCGCGAAAACGTCGCGACATACAAACTACATAAACGTTCTCGGGGCGGCGTGCGTGCAGTATTATACTGCAGATATTACACGGAGACAGTAGCGTGCCCAGGAATTTTCAATGGGGGGATATTATAAGTAAATAGTAATAGTACATTTTAATAAATTGTCATGGTAATACCAAAAAAAAACTCAAATGTTTATGTTTCAAGCTCTCCAAAATCGTTTCTATAGCTTATAATTGTGTACATTTGTAAATTGTTCTATAATCAAAGTGAATTTAAATTATAACACACTAATACCAAGTTGTTCAATTAACATAACATACGTTGTGTATAGTAAATGTTTATTGTCATAAGTAATAACTTTTTTCTAATAACTAATAAAAAGTATTAAGTAATGACTCTAAAACAGTTCTTATATCTAATAATAGTTGTTTTCTGTAGGTCGGCAAAAAAGACAACGGGGGGTATATAACCCCTAACCTCCCCCTGAGCACGCCACTGTACGGAGATATACGCGACATATTGTTGTTGTTGATTAAAACACAAGAGAGCGAAATAGTTTTGAACGCGATATACGCGAGGTATACCTACGCCACCACCTCCGGAGACTGTAAGAGACGTTTTTGAGAATGTGCGTATATACCTACCGGGGTTATTATTATTGCAGCCGTGAATTATGGGCGGAAAACTCGGGCGGTAAATAATATAATATAGCGCGTGGCGCGCGAGGTCAAATGGCGCGGAAAATCTCGCGCCAACGCTTAAACGCACACGGGTCCGTCCGATATTATCTCGGATATATATACGGCCTATAGGTACCGCGTATTGTTTTTTCCAAGTTTTTCCCGTCTTCTACACTCGTTATATACTCTGGTGTCGTATATGATAATATACAATAGTGATGGGCGATTCGCGGTAATGAATCGATTTAAATCGAAACGAAAAAATCGATCCAAAAAAAAAAATCGCCGCCAAAAGATCGATCTTTTAGAAGATCGGACCAAAAAATTAGGTGGGAAATCCACCGTATTTCCCCATCCAGGCTTCTATAGTTAAAACATCAATTATAAAAAAATCGATTATTTTCAAAGATCCATTCAGATCGCTCATCACTAAATTCATCATACTTTATGTGTTAAAGATCTGTACTGCAGTTTTAAAATGCAACACAGTAATTGTTTTTGTATGAAAAAGATCGATTATTTTCAAAGATCGATTCAGATCGCCCATCATTAATATATACATATATATTGTTGTCGTTCGGCCACCGGTTTTAAACGCGTTTTCGTACACGCTCACCGTTGGCGATCAAATCATTTTTGCGGGACGAGGGTGGATTTTTTTTTTTTTAAAACGCGAAATCTGATCATCATTGAAAACGCGAGTAATAATTTAAGGACGCAGCATATTATATATTATTAATATAAATAGTTATAATAAACTGTGTATCGTTAAAAATAATAAAAAAAAGAACATATATCCTCCCCCTCCCCGCCCGTTTGATCGCCACTGACGCACTCACACGTAGACACAGAGCTGGCGTGCTCGAGAAATTTTTTTTTCACGGTCGCGCGGTTGGGGTTTTTGTACAGTTCCGGCGTGCCAGGATCGAGTAATAATAATATCGATGGTAGCTAGTAAAATGACTATAGTGATAAACGCGCGTTCTGTTAATATTTACGAGATTCTATATAATATTTAAACCGCTCCTGATGAAGCGTTCTTCCAGTTTTTCCGAATAAATCGACCGAGTTACTTTTCGTTGACGACGCTCGAAATTTCGCGTTTCTACCGTTATTTTTCTTCAACAAGCGCAATGAATTCGTCGACACTTCGAGAATAATTTTCGTATTATATTGCGGTACCCATATATATATTATAATATTCATGCGAAACGAGAAGAAATACGACCGTCGTCATTGCAGTCTCACTTCGCAATGCCGCGCAGTTTAATTTTTGTAGGCATCGAATCAGATAATATGTAGTAACCCGAGTAGGTACTCGAAAAGCGCCACGTCGAAAACGAGAGGAGGGACGGACGGTCAAAGGTCTGTGATTAATAATGACTGGACAACGATCGGTAAAAGAGAAAAATTGATTTATTATTCATAACACGAAAAGGAACGGTTTATTTTTCGTGTTTTGTCGGGAAAACACTGTTTTCATCCGAGTGAAAACCATGCGTATAACGGTTTTTCATAGATAAACGGAAGGGGGGTGCGGCTGAAAAACCCAGCGAATTCCACTCTCGAGCACGCCAATGCCTACACGCACGCACCGTGAAAAGTTAACGAATTACAGTGTATAGTATATATTATTATTATAATGCTCGTCAAATTTAATAATAATAATTTATACGTGTGTGTGTGTGGAACGGCTTATGAGACGAGACGACGCTGCAGAAGCGTATATGAAATCGATCGATTTACGCGCGATAACAACAGCAACAACAACAATATTAATATAATATATTCTTTCGCGGAAACGATTGAGCAAAATTAGTTGGAAAAATATATTTTGTTTGAAAACGACGTTTTTGTTATTATTTTACACGGACTGCGGCGAAAACGAGAGTGGAAAACGTTCGATTTTTACGTATATTTTTCCAAAATATACCCGTTTTTCGGTGTTAAATTATCGTAACAGGTACACGTCACACGCGCACATTTATCGTTTAACATTGGAAAACCGTATTTCGGTCGTGCGCGAGTAGTACACGTTAATTCAATACCTAATAATAATAATCCAAAATAATACGGTATTATGTGTTTTAAATTTTTTTCACCGATGAAATACGATATTATATAATTTAGCGATATCATAATACACACACGCAAGCTGAAATAAACGCTCCGATTCGTTCGGACATTAAACGGTTTGGTCGTAGGGGGGTGGGGTGGGGTAAAGAAAAATCAACTGTACATATTATTATACAAACATACGTCGTGATGTGTGTTCAAGAAACGACACAGGTTTTGTCGTCGGGTTTTTTCTCGTTTTTTTCCTTCTGCCGCATTAACTTCTTGCAGATTGCATCTGAACACACGCGCACAACAAACACATATTTGTACAGAAAAAAAAAAACGAATTCGACAAACAACAGCGTATACATATATATAAATATTATTATTTATATATATTTTATTTTTCTTACAACGTCGATGATAACATTATTATTATTCGTTCGTTGCGACGACGTTAATTTCACGTGCCTCGGAAACACCGAACCGGGTTTCGTATCCGTATTAGTAGTTTTATGCAAATCTCGTGTTTTTACGCTCGACTAATTTCCACCGGGCGGATATAATTGAAAACGATTTCGTTTAGTCGGGGCGGCTATTAATTCTAGAAGAATAACTACTGACCCAACCCCGTCGTATAATATTCTCGTTTACGCGTTCGGTTATATTGCAGTAATCATTATTATTACACGGCCGTGTACAGTATAGAGAATCGCGCAATATTGTCAGTCCCCCGTTCTAACAACGTCGGCGTGCAGGTTATTTTGTCTGCGAAACGCCGAGAAATAAAATAGTTTCACTTCGCCAACGCAGTGGCGTACATTCAAATTTGTTCTGGGGGGTTTAAAAAAAATAACCAACACTAAACCCATCCCTTTAAACGGCGCATGAAGGAATTTATGAGTAGGAGCCGACAGTGCACACAATACCTGTGCACCGTTGTAGAGTGTAAAAATTAAAACATGTTATAACGCGCAACGGGCCTTATAATAATTTTTTTTTTTGGTCCTGGGGGTTTGAACCCGAAACCCCCCGTATGTACGCCACTGCGCCAACGTGTATACACGATTGCAAAAGGTCTTCGATCCGATTTCCGAAAATTCATATTTACTTTTAAAAAAGAAGACGCAGTCAGTGACGCGACCGGCGGGGGGATTGTTCCAATATTTAGATAAAGTTTTTTTTTTTGTTATTCTTGTAGGTACACGACTGATGTTTATACGAATAAATCATTAATCGTTTTAGTTTTATTGTGTTCGTAGTAAATTACTCGTAAATATACGCGCTCCTTCGATCATTGCGTTTACACACAAATGCGGAAACGGGTGCAGTAGTAATTACTTTCTTTTTTTTTTTCTGACGTTGAATCTGACACGAATTCATAAAGACATTACTTTTGGCAAAAGTAATCTGTCGCAAGAGGTACAATGATTTGGTGTTCGAATTTCGATGAGGGCCGAGAATGCTCAGACGACTGTATTCCGCGCGAACGGGAAAACAAAACAGTAGACGTGTCGATGACACTGTTGAAAAAGCCTGACAGATTGCTTCGCTAAAGACAGATGGCTCAAGGCGCGTGAAATATCTGATCGACTTGTGGTTGGTAAATCAGTATAGTTTATATGCGAGATTATGCGCGAAGAATTGAATTATATCGTAAGACTTTTGCTCGTTGGATGCCAGAACTGCCGGATATTGCTTTACGACGGTGTAACGCTCTCCCCCACACTTAAAAAAAAAACTAAAGATCGGATTTCAAAAAACGAATGGAAAGTTTTGAAGCATCCATTTCTTAGTACAGATTTTTGCCTTATCTGATATTCATTTTTTTGCATCATTGAAACGGCATTTGGGAGAAACTATTTTCGAGAACGACGAAGAAGTCGTAAAGAATGTGCAACGGTACTTTCGGTCGAAATGCGTATCTCTTACTGTGAAGAAGAAGGTATTTTCAAACTGATGTAAACGACGTGAAAAATGTATAAATATTATATAAATATTAATGGAAATTACGTTGAAAAATAACTAAAATTATTTAATTCAATGTACTTTTTTCAATTTAAAAATATGTATATTTATTTTTAAAATTAATAAAAAAGAAATTTTTAATAAAGAAAACACACTCATACACACACACATATATATATTAAGGCGAGAAACCCCTATAATACACTAAACGAAATATAACGTGCGATATATCGTTAGAAAGTCCTGTTTGTTTCATATGGTATGTATGAATTTCCCATTGAAATACACTATATAATACATACTATATAGAAAAGAAATTTACGATTAAACGATGTAGAACTCAAAAAAATGTGTCGAAAATTCCTTCAGAAAACTCGGTACTCTGAAAATCAAGGGAGACGGTTGACGCGATCATATTAAAATTCCTGAGCTCAAAACGAATTTCTATGTCAAATTAGGCGTCGATCAAACAAGCAGTTAAAAAAATGTCTCCCGATCGTTGTTCAACATGTTTATATTATCGCGTCATCCCCAAATCATACAGTGTGTGATTTTTTTTTTTTATGAGGCTATGCGTAAAATGAAGTATTTGTGCCACCCCTACCAATTCACTTGGACGAGCTCAGAAATCGGATTACGCAGCGGCCATAAACTTTGTAAACACCATATTGAACATGCCAGTTTAAAACGTGATTATTTTACGAATATTTTGAAGTTCACCTCACCTCACCCAACTGCAACTTTGTTTTTAACGTATAAGTATGAATTCTTGAACGTAGATTTTGAACTTTTGATTATCCCCTGTATGTATTTCTTACCAAAGGCAACGAAAAGTACCTACTACCTATATAGAAGTATTGAATAGGCGAATGATGTGTGCAGAGGGCGCGTGTTTTCCTCGTGTGAGAAGTAAATGATTCGCGTGACTGGATCTAACTCTGACTACTAAATCTATCTACTAACCGTATGCGCATGTACACATAGATAATTTAACAAGAATTTAATAATTTCAAGCACACAGTACGGCGATTTAGACTTAAAAGCTAGACAAAACTTCAACCATTTAGAATGAATAAAATTTAATTCCAACGAAAGATTTGAACTCGTCAGCTTTTTTTCTACGTTATTGTGTGAGTAAATTTTCAATAAAATATTTTATTTTTTCCCTGGTTTACCGTAACGAATATTCAAACATCATTTTTCAACATAAATTTAATTAAAGTAACAAAAATTGATTCGTACAATAACCCGGAAAAGAGGTTAATGATTTCAAGCCTTTTTTCAGAATCGAATTCGGTTCACTTCAGTTAGGTGGTCGAATTTTCACATATAGCTTTTAGGTCTAAAATGGCACGAAAAATACACACCGCTTCCGAACTCTTTTGTATAACAAATATATATGTATTTTAATAATTTATTCAATGTAATTTATATCGTTAAATTACATTTTAATGGAAAAGGCTGAAGTTTTATCTTTCTAAATTAATGTAATGTACACGGAAGAGATTAGACGAAACATTGTGTAATAGCAGTTGTAAAACGTGAGCTGTAATTGTTCGCGTACCTTACGTATTGTATCAATAAGTCAGACGCAGTGGCGTTCCCATAGGGTATATTCCATATACGCCGTATACTCCCAAGATTTTTTTTACATATCATTGGTATACTGCGTATACTCTCAAGTCATAATGAATTTGCGAAAAAAGAATTGTTATTGTTTTTGTAGTGGGCAATTCATGTTTTTATTGAAAATCGAATAATATATATTTTTGATATGGAAATTATTTTCCGCCGGCGATGATTGTGCATTACGACGACGTTCATTGTTCGTCATTGAATAGAATCGACGATAACATAATATTACGTGATTAACCAGGAAGGAAGCGATAAGAATCAATTTTTTATAAATATATTTAAATAAAATTTAAGTAAATATATTTTATACATTTAATTTTTTAAATAAATAAAAATAATAAAAATGAAAATTTGTTTGTTATTATTACCACACCTACCTTATTATACCAAAGTCATAATACGCATTGTGCAATCTGAAACTGGCGTACGGAAAACCTTTTTTTTTTAGCACCCTAAACTTTTTCATTGAAATCGTTAAAATTGTGCTACGTATACTGTGAACAAATTTAATGGGAACATCACTGGTCAGACGTATAATAAAACCACCATTTATTTTATATATCGAATTGTATTAAATAATCACGCGCGATATTATTATTCCGCGTGCATACTTTATGTCGTTTTGTAAACATTTAATTTAATTTAATTATTAAAATAAAATAAAAAAATCAGCGGTCGTGTCTAAATCTATATACAATATATAATATAATATATATGATATTAGATCTTTGAACCAGGAGTAGTGGTACGAGTGCTTTCGTTTTTTTTTTTTTTGGTGTTAAAATGAGTTATAATTAATATTTTTATTATAATATTCTATTACATACATTAATTAGTTTTTAATTCATATAATTTATTAAGCGCAGTGACTAATGAAAAATAAAAATAAAAATGAATAATTGAGTTAATCATATATATATTTAAATATTATAAGATAGTTATATCACGATTCTGTATGATTTTTTTTTTTTGAAGAAAAACGTTGTGAATTATGTTAAATATAGAGGCTGAGATTTGAAGATCGCAATTATTGTTGAATTTTTAAAGCGTAAATGCTATGAAATTTCTAAGGAAAAAAAAAGATGTAAACGTGTTAAGAAACTCGGCGTTTTTGTTTCAAATCATATATCGTTATTATACTTGTTATCGATTTGCCGTACATGGATTGATCTATGAAATTATCTATTATGATTGTTATGTTTTAAACTTTAGAATAAAATTAAAGGTAATTAAAAAATAATGATAATAAAATAAAAAAAAAAATGACGGCGTTGAAAATATTGCAGTTGCGTAGTTTTCGTTTATATTTTATTTAAAACGTATAAAAATGGTCGTGTACAGCGTAATCAGTACCTATAATCACTTGTCACGGAAACCACAAATCAGATATAGGTATGTAAAAAAAAAAAAAGAAAAAACGTTACCGGGTCAGACGACACTTTAGTAATCTTAATTTCTCTATTACATTTAATAAAACCTAAACGATTATTATTATTTTCCGTCTCGCAAATTATTATTATAACAATATTACTTTGCGGTTTCTTTTTTTTCTAAAAATTTATCGTTTTCGAAACAAAGAACGAAAAACCATAATTTCATTAAAAAAAAAAAAAAAAGTAGGGGGCCAAAATCTAAGCCTGGGTACCCCTTCGTTCCTACTAGACCTGACGTTATGGCAACGAATATAAAAAAAAGAGACGCGGTTTACGGCGCGGTGTTGCGTTTTAATAGTTACCAGTTTCATATAAAGACAACGCGCACGGCAATAGTGTTATACGCTATTATTTATTCCACACGGCGTCCTCGGAGACTATTGCTTAATTCAAACCGATGGAAACCACATTATATCCGCGAGTACTTTAAATTAGTAAACACTCACGGGACGTTGTCCAAATGAATTATATAATGGGATATCGTAGGTGCACGCTGTAATACGGTAGTAGCTGAATAGTTGATCGAGCGTAGGTATATAATAATGTATAGGCTCATATAATTTTTACCGAATCCACTGCGCGTACCTATTTATTATAATAGTACGGAATTAAAAAAAAAAACAATTTTACGAATAATTTATCAGTAAATCAACACGAAACACGCCATGTGTGTATATATATATATATATAGAGAGAGATATGTATAAAAAAACGTAATTATGTGCGCGCATAAATTCAATTATTCAAAATAAAATCGGCATTTGGAATGACGATAATAATGTTGTAAAAATGGGTTTCGCACGAACAACGACTACCGAAACTATACACGCTGTTGTCTGTGGAACTTCCATAAATATTTGGATAGTATATATATATTTTTTTTCTGAATTCGTAGACAATATTATTTATGTCCGTATTAACGTTACCTGCTAACGAGTTCTTTTCGATCGTAATAAGGCTGTCGATAAGTTCCTCGACGGGGTCGAGGTCGGGGCCTAGACTATCGACCCAAATCCTCAACATCCTATAACCGTGTTGTTTGTAACTGGACGGACCTGCAAGTGAAGCTATTGTTGAATTCTTTTCATTTTTTTTTTCTCGCAATAAATTATTATTATACACCCTATCGCAAAGCCATATTGTGTATAATATATTTAATACTCGTCAACTTGTATCGTATACACACGAATAGTGTTCTCGAATTGAACGCGTCTCGGTAATTATAATATCGTATATAACGATAATATTGTACATAATATAAGGCTATACTGTCGTCAAAACGCGATTACTTCACGGACGGATGATACGGACGGATTGATCGTGAACATTTTTGCCGGTAAGCGGTCAACAGGCAGTGGAAACGAAAAATTACGTCGAAATTCTCGATAAAATCGTCCGTCCCTATTAATTTATATGGGAAATAATTATAATTTGTATTTTATATAAAAAAAAAAAAAACTTTTTTTATATATTCGTGTGTGGTGTACTGGTGTATAATATATAATGACGGTTAGAGGGTTTTTTTTTTTTTTTTTGAAACGTAAAAATCGAACAACAATGATTATTATACTATTATTATAAATAAAAATCGTTCGTGGGTTTCGATTACACGGCGCTCGGCATAGGCAATTTCGATAGAGCCGTGCGGTACGGTTCGAAACGGAGGCGTACGTATACCGCACGCCGATAATTATAATAATTATCGAAGCTATCGGCGGAAACGTCTACTTTTAATGTTGTGAATCATTTGTATTTTTAAAAATTATTATCGATTCGTCAGCAGATTTCGACAAACAACGAATTTCGTTCTGTTGTTGCGATTTTGAAATTTTTACGTTTATTTTAATATTATACGTGTAATATGCTATGTACGTACGTATATATATATAGAAAAAACATTTGACATAATTCGATCGTTTTCGTTTTAAATATATTATAACCTTTTTGAAAATAACAAAAATTTAATCGGTTTTTATTTTTAAAAGTTAATTTATTATAGGACCGAAGGCCTGAAAATTTAATAGGTACGCATGATCGATCATTCTAATAGCGTTTGAAAAAAATGTCAAAAAAATGTTAGTCGCAATTTTTTTAAGTGTTCAAAGTTTAACTTTTGAAAAGCTACGAAGAAATCGTCAACACACCCGATTGTCCCAGAACTGGGTTTGGAGGGGTTTTTTTTTTGTAATTCCTAAATTACTAACTCAAACGACTTGAAAATTTTACCGATTACATACTTAAGTAATTCACACAAGTATATATAAATAGATGAATAAAATTAAAAAAATTGTTTGAAACTTTTCGAAACGTTTGAGGCAAAATGTAATTTTCCGTTATTTTGTTAAAAAAAATTTACTCTGTCTTACGGAGAAGAAATTGAAATTAGAGTTTTCAGAATATAAATTTCGATTTGCTAGACAGTTTATTCTATATTTTAAAACAATAATATTGTGAGTTATATTTGTTTTCAGTGTATAGGATTTTATTACTTCTGGGAATAATGTCTGTTACGATCCGCCCCCGTTCACGAGTACTAAATATATCACACAATATTTAATATTTAAAGCTGACAACGATTAAATCGTTGTCGGCATTTAAATGTTTAAAAAAACATGCAACAGGCACTATTTCTCGGTATTGGTTCCACACACATCGTATTTTCAATCCAAATGTGCGGCGACGACAAGTGTGTTGAGACTTACACGTCGAGGACTAACGACTACACAACCTAATGCGATGGTAAAAATGACGATTTACGGATAAATTTTAAAAGTCTTCGACCGATTCTTAAATGTACACGTCTTTGCAACGTTTGATAATAAGAAAAAAAACTATAAATAATTGTCATTTTGTTTATCATAAAAAAAAAAAAAAATCGTCGTTACCTATGTACTGGTGCTCGATCGCTTTGATTTGCTCGTCCGTGAACGCCCATAAATGAGCTAATTTCTTCCATTCGCCAGGACCTAGTTGTTTGTGAGCTAATTTTCGTAATATCATTTCTAAATTTTCATCAGTCTCTTGTAGCGTTATCGAAACGTCTAAATCCGGATTGCATTTCCACTTTCTCCGTTCTTCTGGTGTTTTTGGTCTAGTTCTTTTCTACACACGTATCAATTGAGACGCATCAAGTTTAACCGTTTAATAATTCGCTTATCTATATAATATGCACATCCATCCAACGAGATGTTTATTTTTACCTTGGGCGTGTATTCTAAACGAGCAGTTTTTATAATCATATCCACAATGGCGGTAAAACTTCCTCTGGCCGCAATATATAATGGCGTTTTACCTCCCTGAATAATAATAATAATTAATGTATATATATATATATATATTTGTATAAATAGCATAGATATATTACTCAAAATTAGATTTTTACTAAAAGAAGTGACTATTATAACTTTACGAGTTATGTTTTTCTGCATATAATATTATTATTAGTAACTTGGTGAGTTAATTTCTAATTTTAGTGAACTCGGAAGAAGTGATTAAGTTTTTCGTTTTAAATCTTTCATCTCGAAATAATTTGTACTTCTGTCGAAATATCAGTTATCATCGTTGATATTGTAAATTGTTTAATAATTAATTTATATATGATTTATAAAGTTTTAAGTATTTATGTTAATTAAATTGTAAAAAATGAAAAATAATTTGAATGTTAAGTATAAATAAAACGTATTTATTAATGTCGTGTTTTCGTAAAGGTATGCTCTTGCAATGTATTTTTATATTGATAAAATGTAATATAGAATACTGTTCTTAAATCGACAATAAAAATATAAAATAATGAAATGGAAAATACATAGAAAAAGTAACTTTTAACTTATATCTTAACTCATTTTTTTAAAATAAGTTTTAACAACATGTTAATGGTACTATAATTAATATGATTTTTAATTCTAATTTAACGTAAAAGGTATATAAGTAAAATAATTAAGTTTAAATATATGATTTGGTTAGATTACATAATTATACGGCGGAAAAATTATATAAATAATAAAATAGTTTTATTATTATTATTGTTATTATACAAATATTTACCGAACACTTTTAATACAGTTTTCATTTCTGGGTTGAAAAAAAAAAAATTGGAAATTATAAATTTTCACTGTGGTAATTTCAAATATTTGATTTAGGATATTTTCTGCCGCGTTTAGTTTATTTTTAATGAAAATATTTTTTTCTTAACAAAACGTTAAGATTCTAAAGAAGTTTATATCGATATATACATAAATACGAGTACATACATTATTAAGATTACATATCTTTTGTTTTTAATCTCCTTAAAAGTAAATACTGCTTTTAACGTCGAAGGAACAAGTCGTATATGTCGTATATATAATATAATAATTAATTTACAAACGTGGATATGAACTAGTTAAAAAGGTAATTTTTATTTAACTTTTAACTTAAATAATTAACCTGTATATTTTGCTGTTCGCTATAATTAACTTAATTTGTTTAATTTTGGTACCTTCCAAACTTTTTGCAGTTAATTACCCAGTTTAAATAAATAACTAAATACACCGGAGACGAATATTTTTATGGAAGTTTGAAATGTATTATTATAAAGGTATTATAAAATAGTTAACAACTCTTTGAGACTGAAACAACTATTTCCATACTTTATACGTAATGAAATATTAAAAAAGTATGATCAAATTGTTACTTCATTCATACTTTATCAAGAGGTAAAAATGAATTAATTTATAATTTTTATATTTTCGTAAAATAATTTCACACTTAAATCTCAATTCTACTTTCCATTTAAATTTTAAATTTAACTAGTTGTAAATGTCTTTTATTCATTATTAACTTGTAACCGTGTGACACATTATTAATTCAACTTATTTATTTTTTAATTATCTTGCCCATTTTTGTTAGTTTAATAAACGTCGCGCTACAGTTGTTTATTACATATCAAACATAACTGTGTGATAATAGCGCAACATTGAACTGGATTTGTAGACAACGATACGAACACACACACACACACACACACACACACACACACACACACATACGTACACACATTTATATATATTTCTGCCCTTATTACGTAACATTTATCATGAAATTATTAGACCGAATTATCGATATTGACCTGTTCGCGTTGCTCGATGTTGGCTCCGGCATTCAAAAGTAGCTTACAAATTTCCGAATATCCTTGTTCGGCAGCTATGTGAATCGGCGATTGTAACCTCTGCAACAACACGCCATAAAAATACATTTTATACACTCCAATGATTATGTACATAATAATCAGTGGTGATCTGGAGGGGATGAGGTGGACAAAACCCGGAAACAAGGACCAAACACAAGTGACCAATCGTTGTCGAATTTTTTTAAAATTGTTTTTATTTTGAAATTAGAAATTATTTTTATAATTGAACAATAATTTTTAATTACAAAATATTTTAACTGTATATATTTTACATACCTACGTACCAATATTATTTCTGTCATAGGTTCCAAATATGTATATATATAGACTATTTGCGAAAATAAACACCGCATAATTAGTATTAATTATAATGATGAAATATATATATATATATTTTTTACGCTTAGTGTGTTTAAGGTTCATATATGTATAACTCGTATAAGATTTACGATAATAATTATTTTTGTCTTATGCATTCTTACATATTTACACTGTTTCGATGCGTGAGGGGCAGGGTTATTTACATTTAATATTTATACGGTGTTGTTGATGCTTAACATTTTGTGGAAATTCTTTTAAAAACACTCAATATACACCGAAGTTATGGTGAATATTTATTATATAAAATAATAAATTATGATTAGATATTTCATAATTGTGTTTAAATATTTAGAAATAAAAGTATGAACGAATATATACGAATGCGGAACAGTGTGCATCGACCCAACGGGAAATTTCACGGTTTTCCGACGTCGTAGTCCGTCACTGATTAATGATTATATTGTAAATTGTTTATGATATACATTATTATCGTATTATTAATTATTTTCGCGATAAAAAACAGCTTATATTCGCACTTACCGTGTTCAGGGCATTCAGATCGGCTCCTTTGGCGATCAGTATTTCGGCGATCACGACGTTATTGGACAAACAAGCCATGTGCAAAGGCGTGTTTCCATTCTGTCAATATTTTTAATGTATTTTTATTATTATTATTATTTTTTAATGAACAAAAATAATTATAGATGTTATCATTCTTTTCCTCTGCAGCTGTATTTACTTTGCTCTGTCGATCGATATCGCAATCGGCTGATAAAAGCATTTCCACAATTCCCCGACAACCGTGGCTGCTGGCTATGTGTAATGCGGTCAGTCCTTTCTGTTTATAAATTTTATGTCCGAAAACAATGAAATTAATTTATTATTGTTTAAAAATACACATACATATAATATTGTTAAGGACATAATTGTAATGATATATATATATATATATATATATATATAGAATAAAGTACAAGACTGACAAACAATTATTATATCTAAATTTAGTGCAAATTTTGTTTTTCATATTTCTAAAAAAATGTCACAAAAAATTGTTATTAGAAAAGCGTGTTTTTAAAACATATTTGTAGTTTTGAAAGTACAGTGTCAATCATTCCAAAAAAGACGTAAATGATTTGAAATGTGAGTCATTATAACTACTTATATTACGATTGACGGATTGAATACAGTTGTTGAGAATTGAAAATCTAAAATTTTACGTAAAAATTGTTATATTTATATAATTACGACTCGACGGTTTATT
Source organism: Slavum lentiscoides (assembly GCA_032441835.1). NCBI lineage: Eukaryota > Metazoa > Arthropoda > Insecta > Hemiptera > Aphididae > Slavum > Slavum lentiscoides. The sequence continues at coordinate 3,126,375 of CM063713.1, forward strand.
TTCAATCGCGTTGGCATTTCAATGTCAGCTTTTTCGCCTGTTATAGCAGTTTATACTTTATGAGTAAAATCTGTATTTGTTTTATGACGTCGTGTACTAAAATAATTTTAATCCTTTATAATCACCTCTTTAAAGTCCTTCACGTTTATATATTTTTGGAATTGTATAGATATAATTTTGTCCAATATTATTATCGTCGATCTATTCTTAAACATATCAAGATATTTGTATTATACGAGTATAAAAGTGGGAATTAAAAAAAAACATTTGTGCAAAAAAAAAAAAATCCCCTTAAATCATTATGATGATGCCCGCACGAACTAATAATATAAGTATTACAGGTTACACTGACATAATGACACAGTAGGATTCGAGGCCTATGGACTTAAGTGCATGACAAGCTTATCGACGTTTCATTTTTGATTTCGCGTTGAATGGGCTATTTTCCGTTTTATATTTTTCCCTCTTAAATGTTTTATATATAATATATAAATATATATATATATATTATAAATAAATAAATATAAATTATGGGGTGGAAAATGTTTTATGTCTCATATGACACAAAGTTTAACAAATGGACTTTGAAAACCGGGTGAAATCTAAAAAGGAAACAATATTTATAGGTCCATTGTTCTCGAAGCTCTTTTAAATCGCTGAAAAAACCTCAGTGACAGCAATAAAGCTAAGTTATTGTCGTGGAAGTTATTATGTTTTTTTAAACACATTTTTCTCGCAATAAATATTATGTGTAATGCGTACAAAGTGAATGCAACTTGGACATTTTATTTCGAAATGTCACCACTGGTCTCTCTCTCTCTCTCTCTGTCATGTCATTATTACTTTATTATTTTATCGAACGTTATTAACAAAAACAAAAATAACAATTTAAAGTAAAAAATAAATATCGTTTGAATGTAAGATTTTAGACTTTTATCACTCATCAGTCATCAGCGTCATGGGTTTAATTAACAAATTTGGAATTTTGTATATTGAAAGCGTATAAAATGTTCAAGAAGATCAAAAAGTTAGACATTTGTGAACCTTGGGTTTGAATTTGAATTCGTCATCGTGTCTTCTAGGTATATCCGAAGCGAATTTTGATACTTGAATTCATCGTTAAAATATCGTAACAATAGTTTAATAAAATATACATTTTATAATTTTGTATACTTAGCTACGTGCTCATTTGGTTATGTAGGTATATGAAAAATCGTCTCGGGCCAAATCTATAAGACGTGCAAATAAATACAAATCTGTTATTAAAATTCAAATTCAAGTCTTTCAGTTTTGTCTAGCTTTCGGATTGTTTTCCGTGTTAAATTGTCCACCCTTAAATATACGTAATATGCATTAAACACGGGTTTAGTCGATTGTTAGTTTAAAATGAAATGTTCGTAAATTGCCTTTTTATAATACACGTTACGTATATTGTACGTGGTACTTTAGAATTATTCCCAACTATTACCAAACTGATATTATCTAAATTCGTTATAACAAAGTAGATTAATAAACTAGCAAACAAGATCCAATATATTTATTTGATACGTGCATTTTACAATATGTAATATTTTTCATTCAAAAGATAAAGGAGAATTTACGCCTAGGTAGATTTTTATTTTTATGTTAAAAACACGTTGAAAACCGATTAAAAATTAAATATTAAATTTTTAATTAAAGTTTGAAATACAATTTTATGAACTAAAGTTTATTTAATTAAATTTTATTGGTAAAACCATAAGATTCTTATTGTATTGTGTGGTATATTTGTTTTACAGTACCCAGAAGTTGTTCGTAAATATGTAGGAATTCGAAAAATAATTTGATAAATTTAATGAATTACGTTTTTAATATTTATAAAGACTGCAGAGGAATTATTTCACAATCGCAACGATTATTTAGGGTTTAAGTTTTAGATTCTGAACGAGCAAGGAATGTATTGGCTTAACAGTATATAATGTGTTTTTTTTTCGTTTATAAATACTTTTTTGGGTAAAAGTTTAGCTCTATCTGTATAGTGTAAATTGTATATAGACAATATTTTAGGAAGGTTGTTTGCGGAACTTTTTAGAAGTTATATAAAAATCCGGTCAAAACATTGCCAAAATACTTTATTTTTCTCTTAAAAAAGTTAGTAATTTACTTCACACCGCGGTTTGTAATAAAATTTATTTTCCTTATTGTGTTGTAATTGAAAAATATAATAGTTTAAGCGAATCACAACTTTTGCAGTTCTTTTTAATATCCTATTTTTTTTAGACACTAAATAATTTAAAAAAAAAAAAATTTGAAATTCAATACAGAATTATATACTCGCTTACGATTTTACAAAGTTTGATACATTTTACACATTTTTAATTTCGAAATAAAACACAATTCCTTTTGCACGCGTTTAGAGTTGGATTTATGAGAAATTATATTGGTTTTTGAAACACGACGACTCGACGGTATTGTCAACGAATTTCGTAATTTAAGCCACGTTTGATATTCGAATATTGTTTCGAATTATTATTAATTTTTTTTTCCATTATAACGCTCAATTTATAATTTATTTTGAAAACATTTAGTCATAACGTTTTTATACGAGCACTTAAAACTCGAAAACAATATATAGTATATATGTATATACATATCCCGAGAGTTCCGCTTTGGATTGTTTTTCAAATGTGATTTATCATTGTTATCGAATTAAAAATAATAACACGACGTAGAGGTGAACCGAACAAAGCTAATATATAGTGCCAAACACATTCACTCCCTGATCCCTTTGTGTTCCGTTCGTACTCTGTTAAAATTTAATTAACAAAATAATTTATTGTTAGTGGTTTTTTATCGAAACAAAACCATTTTCGTTTTTTTTTACAATATAATAATGATCAGAGCAGTTTATGCGTGTACAAAGCTGGGCGTTAACGAATTAACAAGTGAAAAAAGGTAAAATTAACTTTTTTGACTTAACGGAACACTCTTGGTTTACTATTAATTTCATTTCAACTCTTTTCGCCCTCATCACCCGACGGTGAAATTATAAATCGACATTTAACGTATTTTGTATTTTTATTTGGACCGATTAGTTAAATTTTAAATTTTCCTTGCCTAAAGTTTATTAATTGTCAACATATTTCAATATAAACACATTCGAGACGAACGCGTATATATACCTATATAGAGTTGGACAACTTGAGTCTTCACATAAATTATATAAATTGCCCAAAATGGATTTGTAATAAATTAACGATTCGTTTTAAATAGTATTTTGTAACTTTTAACTCGGTTAAAAACGTTAATTAATTTAATTTTAGTGAGTTAAAAACAAAAAAAAATATATTTACTCGCCCAGCATCGTGTATATTATTGGAATGCGTGGAAATTGGTAGGAATAATACATCTTGAAACGTAATGGAATACAAGACAAATATACCCTTAAAAACTAAGTGTATAATATATAGGTTTGTTGTATAGCTTTTTTTTTTCTTATTCATTTCTTATTACATTGCGACGTATACTGGAATGGAGTCATATACATACACACACACACACTATGTATACATTTGTGTGTGTATATATATATATACATAAGTGATGTTTAAATTTTGTAACGATTTGAAATAACGGGAGTATATATCGAATTGTGCCTTGTTTCACGTATTCGAATGGTTGACAGAATAATTCAGAGACGGTCCTCTGGGCAACAACACTCTTTGTTGTACGACGCATATTCAGAACGTCAACACGTGAAAATCCATAGAATGATAACAATATAACGTCGAGTCGCCGTATGGAAAAAAAAAAAAAAAATAAAACCCCTGTCACGTATGTCCTATATATTCATGTACACGGTTCTGTAAGGGATTTTATTTGTTTTGTTTTGAAAGTATGATGAAATATATTTTTTAAATCAATACGGTCGTATGCGTACAACGTCGTCGTTTATACTGCACGTGTAGGCATTTATCGGGTCGACCGCAAAAAAGTATTAAATTATATTTTAAAAGTGATTTCTTTCAGTATGTTATGTATTATGTATACGACGAAAGATATTTTAATAACCGATTATTATCGGTACATTTTTAATGTTCAAGCTCGGACTGGTGACCACGAAAATATCGTTTTTCATTAACAATATAGTATCTTATTAGTTAGGTATATATATCCAGGGAACGAAGATTCTAGTACTTAAAAATCTAAAAATGAGCATGCACTTATGTAACTTAAAAACGAAAAATGTACACTAAAAATATGTTCTAATTAAATGTATCATAAAATGTTTATCGTTATTAAAAAAAAAAACAAGGCATTTTGAAATATTTAATTTATAAAATTTGAAAAAAGTTAATTTTTTTCTTTACTTTTTCTCCTTCGTCTTTCAATAATAATAATAAAAAAAAATACGTGTTTTATAAGTCTGCCGTAAAAATGTTATAGGTACTTTATAAAAAACTTTAATATTACCTTTAATATTGCATTGACATATTTTTTTATATTTTTCAAATTGAAACCAGTACCTATTGTCTGCTAACAATGTTTTATATGTCGAAAAGATCGTTCTACGTCAACGGAAGTGAGTGGTACATATTTAGAAAAAAATTAATTCCATTTGTATATAAGTCATATTGAAAAATTACAAAATACGTTCCTAATTTTTTTGACACGCTCAAATATGCATTTGTACGCAATAATGAAAAATACGCAAAATAATAAACATATTTGTAGGTCACTCACAACATTGTTCTGTGACCTTTCTAGACAAATGTGAAAAAGCTAATCCTCAGCCTTATATATACATAATAATAATCAACGTATAGTTAATGAGGTGTAATATTATCACGTTAAATTGAACAAAATTTTAGAGTCATTAATTACCTGCAGTTTTATGATTTTACGGGTCCTGATGCCTATAACAACAAGGTTTGCGAATATTTCACGGCAATTTTTACTTTCTTATTAAAATGTATTATTCATATTAATTAAACGTGAAATGTGTACAAAAACCCAAGGGGGGGAGGACAAATAAATTTTTTAATTAGAGACGCGGCAGCTCTCAAGTAAGGCTGGCTTTCGCATGTTGATATTGAACGTTTAGATGTACTTATATAATGTAAAAAAAAAAAAAATGCAAATATCTCACGTTGTTCTCTAAGTTCGTAGGATTTCCGGCTTCCAGTAACATTTGGACGACGAGGGTCTGTTTGTTTTCTACGGCCACGTGCAAAGGAATGTTTTGTTCTTCGTCTTTCGCCAACATGTCGGCACCGTGGCCGAGTAAAAATTCGACGACGTCTACGTGGCCTTTTTCGCAAGCAGAATGCAGCGCTGTTCTCCCTTGCTATATACAAGAAAAAAAGAAATTAACTTTAATAAAAAATTAAACAGCGTACATTAATACCAATTTATTATATCGACAAATCGCCAATGTTGAAAAAAAAAACTATAAATAATACATAAAAGCGACGCAGTTACCAATTTTTTTTTTTTTTATTAGAGAAATAACAGAATATACGGCGGAAAAAAGAAATAAAATTTGAAAAAAAAAAATCGATTTATTTTTTATAGTATTCGCTATAAATACTTTATGGCGCACGGGAGACGATTTATTTCTATCTCTTTTCAGATACCGTACTGAACTAAATTATATGACGAGCGTGGACATTTAAATTTTTAAATTTCATCATTTTATGAAAAATGTAAATACATAATACGTAGGTAGTAAATTCTAAACGCGCAAAAACATACATATGCAATACGCGTTTAAAAGATCAATGACGTCATTTGATAATATACTATAAAATATACTATATATTAGGATAAGTGCAAAAAAAAAAAATTTGAAAATTTAATATTTAATATGCACACACACACACACACACACACACACACACACACACACACACACACATACGCGCGTCTATAATATTATTTTCAAATTTATCTGATATCGTTAAAGGCCAAGCTGAAAAACTGTAAACACGTGTAATATTATAATATTTTATGTATAGGAAATATACGAAATTGGTGAACGTCAAATATCATCGCTTATATCCGTAGGTACATCTTGTAGCGTCGCTGTGTTTATTATACGTTAAAATATTTAAAAAAAAATTGAAGTATACAACTGAAATGAATCATGCGACCAATAAAAGGTATATCGAATGTTTTTAGACGAGGCCAGAGTTTTAGCAACCCTTGACCTACATAAAAAGACAATTGTTTCTAATGTACCTATTTTAAGACGGAGAGAAGAGAGTACCCTATTATGTAATAATTAAGCGTATCTAAACAAGTTATTTTGATATATACTCATATATAGCAGAATGACCGTAACTAATATAAGTATGGTGATATTATATTATATTACAGTTCCTATGTTTAACTAGACTTCCTACATTTTTGTTTTTTTGGTGCTAAATTTACTCCGCAGGAGGTAAACTTTATAATTTTTTTTTAAGTTTATTTTTATACATATATTATACATTATTACAATACCTATTTATATTTTGTATGTTATTAAAAAAAACTTGTTATTTTTAATACGCATTATATATTTTTTTTTCAAGACTAACGAATACATTTTTCTAAAATTTACTCGGTTTTAAATTATTTATTGAGATCATTATGTTATATCAACGAGATTTTCTCGTATTTTGTTGGTAAATTTCTGATGGTGCAAAATAAATTAGCAGTATTAATTATTAACTACCGTTTATACAGAGCCATTCGAAATTTATAATCGTGCAGATTATTACTAATGAGTAAAGACGTATGCTTAGGTTTTGGGCATTAACGAGTTAAAAATTAAAAGTTAAAACGTTACTTATTTTTAAAACTAACTTTCAAGTTATGTACTTTTTTTTTTGAAAACATAATGTGTCCATTTCGAGTCATCTTCATACAAAGTATGAAGTACAATACACAGGAAAGTCTTATTTTATTAATCATCTTATTTATTTTTTAATGATAATTAGAACATTTTAAATTTTAATCAAGTCAAGACACTTTTTAAAAATAGATTTTTAAATAATGAAATTACTAGAAAAATACAAATAACTATAATTTAACTCAACATACCTCGATTTTATACACTCAATAAAAATTAATAAAAACACTCAACGACTTATTTGAATTTAATGTTAAAATTGTATCTATATTAAATAATGTTTAAAAAAAAATATTTTACTCATAAACCCATTTTTCCTATCAGATATTTTTATGAGTGATATACGTAGTGTGAAGTACAGTGATGAAAAAGAAAATGATTGATACGGGCTTATGCTGAAAAAGTGGAGAAATATAAAAATAAGTTGTCGAAGGACTTCAATTCGAAGAGCAAAGAGTATCGTATAGGGGACGAGCAAGGCAATCGACGTAGCATAGATGAAGATAAGACACATGGCTCAACAATGAGACAAGAATGAACCATTTGAATAAAAGAGAAAAAAACGGTGCGATGAAACCTCTTTCGATAATAATATTCTCTAAGCAAGTTCTATGTATTTAATACATTTTACTTATCGCATAAATAGCTGTACGCGCGTGTGATAATAATAATAATTCGGTCTTATCCAAATTAACTTTTAATTTTCGAAGTCACAAAAAAAAAAATAAAAGTAACTTTTAATTTAATTTGATTTATATTTTTAATATAAATTAAACTTAAAAAGTAAGTAATAATAACAAGTTATATAATACATGTATATGATTCAGTGGCGGTTATACATTATGTTCAAGGGGGGGGGGGCGAAAATGGATGAAAATCCCTTTGCCAATGAAATATCCACATCGACGAGTAATAACCAAGTAGAAAGATCTATTAATGTACCAAGACGAAATGCATATGTAGAAAAAGGAAGAATAACGTGTATGGAACGTAAACGAAATAACAATAAAACGAAAAAATAAAGTACTCACCAGATAGCACTACGACACAACATATAGGGCGTGGCAGAAAGGCGCATACAAATAGCGGTAAGTTTCAAACACACATACATACACACACACACACATCGCAGTCAGACGCGAACTACGTTGTTTACTACGTCCGACCGCCATGATTACACTGAGCGATCCGATGGTTTCGGACCGCTATTTATAAGCGCCTTTCTGCCACGCCCTTTATGTTGCGTCATAGCGCTATCTGGTGACTACTTTCTTTTTCCGTTTTATTACGGTCGGTTGACGCGCTATGTCGGTATATGCAGGTGTTTAGTTTGACGCTGACCAAGTAACCGATCGTACGCGCGTATGCAATCTTTATTATTAATATTTTTTAATAATATATTATTTCGCGTATTTCAATGAAATGAAATGAACTTAAGGATTCATCTTTCCTTGTTGTACACGTTTACTCACATTTACACGTTTACTCGTTTACACTGTACACGACTGATCGAGTTTGTTGTCAGCTAAGCGCTAAACGCTCGATCACGATCGATAATTAGCGCACTGTCAGCGCGTACCGTACGCGCTGATTATCGGTCGAGCACTAATTCCAACCTTATACATAATGTTTAAAGGGGGGGAAGAGGGGCGAAAATGGAGCATAACCATAACATAATTGAACCAACTTACATGACACAAGTCGGTGCTGTTAGGTTAGAGATAAACTAAATTAAAAAATATCAAATTCCATGGAGAGGGGACGATCCACCCGCCTTATAACCGCCACTGATATGATTTGGTATAAGATAAAATGAAAAAAAAATCATATAAATGATTGTATAAAATGCAGAATATTACATAATATTATATGTAAATTAATCAAATAAAATTAAAATTTCAAATATTTCTTAATGACACATTATAGTGTGATGTTTATTGCAGAGAATGCGCCAGGAGACATGATCTATCAACGATATTAATTACAAATTAGTTATTTATTGTTTCTAGTAAACTGTATGCTTTTAATAACAACGTATACTTGTTTAATAATTTATTTGAAAAGAGAAGGTTAATAATTATTGTGTTAATATACTATAGTAGTATAGTGTAATAAATGTTTACCAAAACAGTGGGGCGTACAGAAAATGAATTTCGGTAACAAAATACAATATAATATACACAAGTACTACATTTTTTTTTTCCAGAATTAAAATCCAAGTAAAATTATTATTATTATTAAACAAATAAAATTTGATTTTTACATTTACATTTTTCCTAGTAATTAAGGAACATATGTACACTGGTATGTAATAGTTTACGATGCCCGATGATTTCAGGAATAAAGTCTAACAAAGTTTGATTTACCCAATTTTATGCGGGAATTTCAATAAAATCGTCAAACGTTTCAAATGCATAAGAATTATTATACTTACACAAAAAAAAGGTTTCCAATATTCTGTTATAAAGGTTTTGTTTTCTTTATCAGCGCGTTTACCAAGTTTTTTCGTGGGGATTTATTACGATCGGCATAATTTACAAAAAGGCTCGTATAAAATAAAATTACAAAAAACAAAATTGTTTTTATACAACGTTATCTAATAGCGCGGCAATGTTAATTAGCGTATAATTTAATAAAACAAGCTGTCATTACATTATATAGGTATGTAGCTATAATATTGTTTGACCTTAATGGTTTTACGTAATGATATGGTGTATATTATTACAAATGTTAATTATAGTGTTTTATTTCTGTAACTACGTGGTAGTTGGTAAATTACGGGTGGAGGGGTAGTTCGGGTTAAAACCCCGCAGGACCAAAAGGTCAATTTAAAATATGTTTGTACATTGGTAAATTTGTATATTAACACGTTTAACACGATATTGTCGACTTTGGACACGTAGTCGACATTAAACGTATTGCTCCTGTTCAAAAAGAAAATGGACACGATATGTAGATTTTATTAATCACACAAAAGAATGTACGAGTATAGCGAAGATCTGCTGCAGTAAATATGAAAAATTTACTCGAAAATTCCATATCAAAGGTATTGATACAGTTAATATTTATTCATTTTTATACTAAATAAAACATTAAGTTAAGAGCCTGAATGGCTCGTAAGGCGTAGAAAAAAAAATCTTAATACGCATTGTTGCATACAAACGTAAAATAATTTAATTGATTTTTCGATGTAAAACGATTATGAATTTGTTAAAAAAAATATATATAATATATAAAAAATATGTACGTGTATAAAACCATTTTGAAGCTTTGCGCGGAGTTAATTGAAAAACATCCATTTTTAATTCTTTCTTACATATATAGGTATAATAAACGTACACACGCCAATAATATTTTTATTGGATTGAGAGTTTCGAGATAATTCCTTATATTTTAACAGGGCGAGAGTAATTTAAATTGCACCGTCGTTGGGTACTCGTCATCTAAAATATTAAATCTTAATTAAAACCCACTTACCGTTAAAAAAAAAAAGTATATACATTTTACTCGATAAAACGTATAAATTATAACTGCAGGTAGGTACCCGTTAAACCTAACAGCAAGAATAAAAACATCAAACTTCAACCATATTACAGACATAACCACCAGACCACACCATAAAGAAAGATTCAAAAACCGACCATTAAACATTAAGTGAGCATTCAAACACAAACGAAACTCAAAAATCAAGAACAACTCCATCTCTCTGGAAGAAGCAATTCCGCTTGAAACAGAGTACCAGAACAATGCAAAGCAAGCAAAAGGTACCCGTTGTTTACGTTCAAACTTTAGCGGCGGAAGACAATATTACGTGTTTATTAATGTGTTCAAAAAAGAAATTCGAATTGAAATTGCGATATTTTAACATTCCACGCGCATCCTCTTTTGAATAACATCAAAGTCCCGTCTTTGTTGTACAGGCACTTGAAAAAATAAAAAATAAATAACCGATAACGAACAACGTTTTTACGCGACATATATTTTTTTTCCTAGACGAGTAAATATTAGAAATCCGCACCGGAATACACTCGTCGTACAGCCTCAGAATCGTCAGACATCAGTGACGTCCAAAATAATATAAGGACGCACTTTCTAATAATTCTCCCTGTTATTAAGTTACACGCGGTAAGAAGGCACGCGTCTTGTGTTTCGAGATTTATAATTAGTCAACCGTTCGTCTGATGCAAAACTATAGCTGAAACGTTGTCAGTCATTACTCACCGCGGGGCTGCAGGGTCGTATTACTTACTGTTCATTTCTCGCAGCTTATAATAATATACACTTTACCACGCCACGTTCGTTCTCGTTTCCCGGTGTCACTGCAGAGACAAATGATAATTTATAGATAATAATATATACCTACCTGTATATACGCCCCGTTTATTGTGCCTAATATTATAGGCGGATTGTGCGCGCGCGCGCTCGTTTAGATATTGTTTTTCTCCCTTTAATTATATTACACTCCAGTGGTGGGGCCGAAATAAAATTTATGTTCTGGGGAAAAAAAAATTCTGTATTTACATTAACCATAGATAATAAATACATGGATAGGCCACTCCTATGTCGAACGTGCATGGGGTAGCGGTCCATTTCAACGGAGAGAGGAGTCACTCGCTACTGGAATGGTTCTCTTTCTCGCATTGGGTTTTTTTCAATGAAATTATTATATATTTTATTATCTTTGGAAATTATACGTGGTGATAACAGTTATTTTTAAATTTCGATATATAAAAATATATGTAACATTGCCGAAGTTTTCCCTGATGACTGGAATACCTGACTTGACTGCTATTATATACTTACTTAATTAGGTCAATCCCGATCATACAAAAAGGGCTTATTTGCTATTTTCATGTTTATATTTATTATTTATTATCATAGATTATTATCACATTGTGGCATTTTAGGCGTGGGAGAAAGAGTAACTTGTAAACGGAAAAAAGAATAAGCTACCTCATATAATTCTTGTGAAATAACCGCAAGACAAGACGCAATGACCCATCCATATATTTATTATCTATGACATTAACACCCACCCACCTGGAAAAAAGAAAAAATTTCTCGCTGCGCTCCAACTCAAAGTACATATAATATTATTCGCTTTATAGTATAGGTTTATATAACCACTATACGAAAATCGGTCATCTGAATTTAAATAAAACACTCGGTTTTCGTTTTCCACGACCTTATATAGGTTTATTATAATTTATAATTTGACTATTGAGCGCTGTGACGTACTCAAAATGATATATATATATATTTTTTAATATATAGGTATCCGTAGTTTGTCAAATATTATTATTTTTAGTTCGATTTACAGAGGAAAATTCAATAATACAACCAGAAACAGTATAATTTTTTAAGTTTTTAAATCCACTCATAAATAATTATAATAATCTTTAATTTCTATATATTATATTTAATTAAAATTATAATAAACTGAGTGTAAAAAAAACACATATTTTTTATAATTTCATTTTCTATTCCCATATTTAACGAAAAGAAAAAAAAAAGAAACAAATGAAACAAAATATTAAAATATTTCTCGTTTTTATGTCCTCTTCTAGATTTCTTTTCAGAAAATAAATTGATGGCATACCTATTCTAAAATTATCTTTTGATGTGTCTCGATCGACATCAATCACCTTGATTTATCGTCAAGGTGATCTTCATTCCAAATCTTTTTGCACTAGCTGTACTTGCAGGTAGATTGTGAAAAATTCTACACAAAAGCTGCACACATTGTTTACGTTTAAGTCTACATATTTTATTCACTACACGCATACTTTTAAGATTATTTGGCAGAAAAGAAATTTAAAAAATTTAATTTGATAAAAATTAACGTTACATGTGAGTAAGTAATTTTAATCGATAAATCCGACTACGGCCTGATAGTAGTATCATTAAAGATACGATTAAGCCCCTAAAATGTGTTTGTTTTGTCAGCGGTCGCGGACATGTCCCAACTGTATGACCGTTAAATCCGCCACTAATGAACGGTTAACGTTTTTTCTCGTGTAAAACTCTATACGGTAGTCAATCATCTCTAAATAGTTAGTGCGTTGTTGGCGAAAAGTATTAATCCGGTAATTTAAAAAAAAAAAAATTATCAATAGTAGAATGAAACTGCTTTGACGAATTTTCAAAGTGTTAAAAAACGGATATTAAAACAGAATAATTAATTGTAAATTGTAAAAATGCGAATTTAACAACAGAATGGTAATTGAAGCCATTTTAATGCTATAACAGCGGGGTTTTTGATTTTTAGCGAAAAATTATATGAAATTGGTAAAAAAATAATTTGAGATTATTACGTTTATTGATTTTTTTTTTCTTTTCGATTTCAATTCATTTCAGTATATGCGTGTGTGTGTGTGTGTGTATATCTAGCAAGTAATTTTTAATATTTTTGTTCACAATTATTATTATTCGACTTTTGTTTAAATTATATTTCCAACGCAAACAAATATTGATACAAAGTTATTGTGTATGCACATAATTCGTCGCACGCTTTTAATTTAAATATTTATCGGTCTGTTTTGATTATACATTATAAGGTTCATAATTGTAGTGACATGTCATATCGTTTTCAAAATATTTATTTTTAACAATATATGTTTTAAAACGAATTTATTGTTTAAATTATTATTATTATTATTATTTTTAATGAATCAACGGAAAACTTTAATAAATAAACACAACAAACTTTAATAAATATATATCACAAATGAATTCATAATAAAATGATGTTTTTTTTAATGCTCGTATATTCTGTGTTGGTACGTTTGACTTAAAAAAAAAACTAGTTGAATGTATTTATTTTGTAAAATCACATTATGTCAATGATTTTGTCTATTATTTTTACTTTATTCTGTTTATTTTTTCGTAGATTATGAGGAAATGATTAAAGACGCGTTAAATGCAATGTTTGTTTAAAAAAAAAAACGAGATTACATCTCTTTGAGAAATAGATTGAAATAGAAACATAAAAATAATATTGAAGTATAAAAGTGTTGCGAATTTTAAAATATAGTTTTTCTCGGAGGTATAGTCCCCGTGTATTAAATTTAATATATAATGCAGTGTATTTCATCAAAGATAATACGTAGGTTATGTTGAATTTGAATAAAATTGTAATAATCATATTAAAACGATTTATTTTATTTTTATCATATATTTTATGAAGCGTCTGCATCATGCGTTCACGTACCCGTGCGTTCGTTTGTTTTATCGGTGTGTGTTAAACGATATAACTTTTGGCAAATTGCGAATCACTTTAATATGAAATACAGTTTTTTTTTTGCTTCTAAAAGAGCAAATTTTGTTATGTATTGGATTGCTTCGGGGGGTTTTTTTTTCCATAATATCTTATGCATTTTTAAAAGAAAACAAAGCCGTATAATATATTGAAATAAAAATAAATCACAGACACGGTTTTTATGAATAGAAAAAAAACAATTTGTCCTCTCTGTCATGCAAAATGTCTACCCTATACAGTATACGTATATATTATATATATATATATATATTTTATAATAACAAGTAACGATATACCCGCTAAACCGCAAAGGCCGCGTTCGCGGTTTAATAATATTTTATCTGCACGACTGACGAAGGAATGAGCTAAGTCGAGTCCTGAACAGTATATTATTTAAATAGCATTAAATTTATCATTTTAATGGTTTCTCGTAATTTTTATTTTCAATTAATATTTAATATACGTTATACACGCGTTGTAATTCACGGACAATTTGAATTTAAGACATTTATACTATATTTTAGACTTTTATTCCCGTTGCAATATTTGCGAAAAAATTAATAATAAGAAAACACGTCGTTATCCTTTACTGGCGATAATATTACTCGTTTAAAATTTTTCGTGTTCCGAACTATAATTTTACACAACTAACGCATAATAAATTTGCTCGAACAGTTATTTATTATTATATTTGTATTCAGTGGTGGACTTGAGATCAAAAGATCATACGGTCAACGTTTACAAATAATTTCCTAACGTCTAAATGCCTATATTTATTATTATTCATATTGTGCTCGCATAACGAACGGTGGCCCAGAAATATGAAAAATAATATAAATATTTCCAATTTTCAAATGTTTGTTAAATTTAATTGTCAGATATGTTCGTATATCGAATACGCTTTTATTATAAAAATCCACGAGTAATATCGTTCACAAAAAAAAAAAAAATTCAATAATTATTTACGATAACACGAAAAAGATAAGCAACTGCGATCAATAAAATACCAATTTTCATTGTAGTTTTTTTTTTTTTAGTTTTCTGTTGGCCGTTATCAATGTACGTTGCGTACAATACGTTATTATTAAAAAAAAACACATTATTTACATCTTATAAAAAATATAATATGTATTTAAGGAAGTAATATATTATGATATTTTGTAATAAAATGACGGATTGCATGGCGTGCAGAAAAAAATAACATTTTTCCGGATGCGAGTGTGTATTTTTGTAATGTTTTGACATTTATTTACTTTATACGGAACGTGTCCGTAATTAAAATTAAACGCAGTGGAAATTATTTTTCATTATTATATGGCTTATAATAATCGCATACGTTTTATTACCGCGCAATTACCCGCGCGATTCGTTGGTAATGTGTACAGGGTGTCATCGTACGCAGGTTTTTCTTCATTTTAACGTGATTAGGCGTTAAAACAGAACACTGACAAAACACTTGTTACTTGATTTTTATGGACAATTTTAAATTTTGAGGATGAACGAATATAAGAAACGTAACTTTTTCTTTATATAAATCATTTTTTTTTTTTTTTTTTTTTTGTAGTTTTAATATTTCCAAAAATTTTGGAACTCGAATTATACATTTTGGTTCATCATTTTATTATAGCTACGACGCAGTAAAAGTTTACCAGTGTTTTGTATAAATATAATAATTGTTTCAATTCAAGTGACTGTTTTATTTTATTTTTTTGACTATCTGTCTATAATTTTATAATTTTACACTTTTTTTTTTATTAAACTGAAATCGATAAGATTTATTCTAGTTATTTTAATTATTAAATTGAACAATTTTCAAGGCTCATAGTTTGTAAAGTAGTGAATCAGATGTTTCGATCATTAAAACTGAAAAAGAACTTTACAAGTATCTATTAAAAAAAAAAAAAAAAAAATAGTGATTTTAATTTTTAAAAAATTCCATTTTTTTGCCGCGGCATATTCGTACGATTTTAAAATTTCAAACCGTCATAAAAAAAAAAAATAGTCCGCCATAAATAGAGGACTACACGTGTTTTTTTTTCATTTTATCGAAATACCATCAATTAAAAAAAAAAAAACAAACCTGCGTACAATGACATGAAATAGACACCCTGTAACCAGGGGGTTTTGGCTAATGTTATATAATTTCGGACTTAAGCCGCATGGTGTGGATAACAACGGTGATCGCTCGATTTGTTCTTAAATTATTTGATCAGTATATCGGATAATTTACGGGCTTTTCCATATAATTACGAACGAGTGATTGTAAAGGGTAAATTATTGTTATTTTTATCAACGGAGCGGTGAATAATAACGAGTTTGCCGCGTACAGTGACGTGTCAGCCGAGAGTAGGTCTACGACGACGGCGACAACGCGCGCGGTGTAAAATAATAATCAAAGTAATGCATATTGCATATACGCGGTACGGTTTTAGTGAACGAAATGCGTATGACAGTGTAGATAATATTATTAAGTACGCTATAAATTATTATACGTATGATTGGTGTTTAGAATAATAATTATCGAAATTGAAAATGTTTTTATACGAATAACTGTATGATTTATAATATATGAACCAGACTTAATAAATCGATGTGTATACTGTATATACCGTGGCGCACGCTCAAATTTTTCTTTAAGGGTGGATTTAAAAATGAAACCATAGTAACTTGGACCAACTATATGAGCGATTTTACATAATATTTTTGATTAATAATATATTTATTGAGTAATAAATAAAATAATAAAATTACCTATACATATATATATATAAATAGTAATAAAATTACTCATCAAGAAATAGAATTTGATTATTGTGATGTGTGTTTATAGAAAACAAAAAGTTTAACTTAAAAATTCCAAACGTCTACGAACGAGAGTGAGAATTTCTTCGGGTTTTGTTGCGTTCATTCCGCCAATTGTGAGCTAAATAGCTAAATCGTCGAGCGTTCCCCGTTAAAAATAGTGACCAATTTGAAATTTTGTATTTTATTGAATAATAAAAACGAATAAATATTAACCATATCGATAATACCTTCGGTGTAGAATTCCTCGAGTAATCATTTCCGATTTCCTGCAGATCTTCGCTGCCGTAATATTGTTTTATGTGATATTGACGACATTTTCATCGTCACTGTACTTTTTTTTGAATAGTGAAGTGGAATAATGTGTTTGTTGTCGACTACGATGCCGAGTGTAGCGTCAAACGTGTTAATATAAATAATTGACCAACATACACGATAATAATATTTTAAATTGACTTTTTGATCCTGGGGGACGGGTTGACCCTCGTAAATACGCCACTGTGTATATACACAGATCGTTGCCGTGTGTTATACACGCTTTACAAGTGTAGCAACCGATAAGGTCGTAACAATGCGGTGAAGTCGAACGGTCCTAGATCTCTAGAACGTTTTCTTTCCAAGAATATCTGTGTCTCTCGAGACCATAAAAAACACGACATCGTGTATACGCTGTACAGGTTTTTTCGTTCAAACGACCGTAGCGAATTATTTTTACCGACTGTATATAATATACACACAGACACGCATATTTAGCTGATTGTGTAGGAATCGCGTGTTCGCAGCCATTATTTTCTTAGGTATATTTTACAGTAGACGTTTTACCCGCGCGTTTTCAACGCGAATCGTTATTATAAGCGTAGTGGCCGGGACGTAAAATAAAACACGTATTTATATCACCAATTACGGTAGTGCGAATAAAGTGGGTAGCGTGGACGAACACCAAATAATTTTTAACGCGAATGATTGCGATTCCGAGTCGTATCATGTAGGTACTGAATTACGCAGGCACATAACGTGAAATGTTAAAAAAATCAATGCGCTTGGAGCACACGGAATTCAAAATGATAACCGATTGATTTTCGAGTCTATAGTATGTGATATAAAAAAAAAGTAATAATAAAAATTTAAGGTTTTCGAACGTAAGCCATACAAGTGCGGGGTGGCCAGGAATTTCGTATGGAGGAGGTTAAGAGGTCCAATATCTTATAATATAATACAAGTCAGTCCAATATGTATAAAATGAAATTATATATATATATATTGTAAAATAAATATATAAAAAGAAAATGCGCAAAATGTTTATAAAGGTAAAAATTGTTTTCCACTATAATTTATCATCAGGTTACAATAACTGATATACATTAAACCACTAAGGTAATGGTGTAGGTTAACCTAACGATGACTTATATATAGGCGAAACTAATTGTTACCTATATAAACATTTTGGTGAATACTCTGGGCATATATTTTTTTTTTATAATATAAATTTTATTTTAACAATTATGATTCTTAATCTGCTAACTGCAGTCTTCTAGGAGTATTTCACTGAATAACTGCAGTCAATATATAGCATAAATAGGTAAACAAAAAAAAAAATAAAAATCACGACTATTGAGGGGGAGGTTATAGCCCCCTTAGCCACCCCTTTGGCTACGCCCTTGCGCCATACCATTTGATATGGATGTCGATTATATATATACACCACACACACACTACTATCGATAATAAATCAATCAATTCGATACATTAATTATAATATTATAACAAAGTGGTTACATATAAATGTATATCACGGTGAATTACTCCGAAATCTCTGTCGATGCCGCGCGACAAGCAGTGAACACAGATAATGGAATGTTTGTAAACGATTTTTAAATAAAAAAAATATTTTGCTCAGCACGCACGGTACTTGTGCAGAAACGTTATCGTGTCGTTTAATCGAAGCGTGAAACCAGGGCGATCACTGTGGTAAGTGACGGTGATTTATTTGTTACGATTTTTTTTTTTTTTTGGGGATATATGAATAGCTATATTTATAATAAAATATATTACTATTTTCGTTTGTTTTGGAAATATAAGCATTTCGAGGGATGCGTAGGTGTTGCTGAATCCCTCAATTTCTCTCAAATGTTCACTTCCTAAAATCTCTTTTCTCGATCCGCGCGCTATACAGACACAAATGAGACATACGTATATAATTTAGGGCAATTTTTCTTGTGCTCAAACTGACCAATAACATAATATCTCACAAGGGCATTTGCGTTGCCATAACGGCCAATCTGATTTAAGTCAGCGGGTAGTCCGGCGATATAAGTATGGAAATAAATATAATAAACACAATAATTATAAGTTATTTAGACTTTAAAGAGTATATAGTAAAACTTTTTGCATTAGGAGAAATATATATATATATATATTGTGAATCACATACCGAACTATTTCCAGATTATTTCAAGAGGAAAATGATAAAGGCGGAGTGTAAAGAGGAGGGTCATGTCAAGTACGCAATATTTTTTTTATAATAAGTTTTTTTTTTGTTTGGAGTTTGAGTGACTCGAAGAATGTATATTGGTTTTGCAATGCTTTTTTTTTTCTGTACGTTTGTCCGCGAACATTTTTTATATAGCGCAAATACTGAGAGCTTTACATGAGAAATTCGATCTAGTTGTTATTCGACAAGTATTTAGATTTTCCCAATAATATTCTCAAGCGAAAATAAAAACATCAGAAATATCGTTGAAGTTGTCGGCACATTCAATTATATATTTTTCAAGCTTTTAAAATGGAATTCAAATCAAAATTAATAAAGGTAGATAGGGGTTTTTTTTGTATACCTACTATTTTATACGTAAAAGCTAGACGAAATTTCGACCACTTCGAGTGAGCAATTTTGAAAAATGACTTAAACTCAATTAATTCGTTCCCACGATTTATTAATAATAAAAAAATTAATCATTTTACATTTTCGACCGTTTGTACTAGTATAAAAAAATAAAACGAAAAGTTCAATAATAATAAAAAAAAAATCTACTGGCCATAATAACCGTGGAAAAAAGGCCGACGAACTCAAATTTTCAGTCGTAATTCAATTTCCAGCTACGATAACCGTTTAATTTTTTACAAAAATTTTCATTTTTTTTTTTCCTGATACGATTCTGATTTCTCTGTCCCCGATAAATCCAGCTGAATGCAGAGCATCTTAAAAAAAAGAAAACAAACAAAAAATTATTCACCTTATTCGTAGTGCTCGTGTTAGCTCCAGCGTGCACCAGTCTCCGCACCACGTGCGTGTGACCCGCGATCGCGGCGTGATGAAGAGCAGTCTGATGGTCCGTATCGAACGCGTCCAGGCCGACATCCTCGATAGTGTCCAACAGGAAATTAACGACGGACAAACGGTTGTTCCTCGCCGCGCACATCAACAGCGTGTACTGTTTCTGCGAACGAAAACGGAAATCATGTGTGATGTTAATAATATGCGAACGCGATCAAAATGTGGAAACGTTGTAAACGTCATAACACAATCGGATTACGAAGGGTAACGCAATAACGATATAATACGCGTCAAGACGATATAAGACGCCTCACGCGGAAAACGTTAAAAAGAAATAAGTGACTTCGTATACAGTTTCAATACTACGGGTCCATTGCATCACACTCGACTTGGAAAAACGATTTAAAGATGTATACAGACAGTGGCGTAGCCAGAATTTGTTCAAGGGGGGGGGGGTTATTAAATAAATGTGCTATAATTTACAAGTTTATATTAAATTCAACTATACGAGCCTTACCAAGTCATTACCTACCAATATACGTATTACATTATTACCTATAAAAAAATCATGATTGTATATATGATTGAAAGACATACTTTAGTAAAATGTTTCACCATACGAAAAATATACAGTATATACAGTAAGGCGAGGATATTTTTCTCGTATAGGTAGGTACCGTATATGGGATTTTATCGAATAGAGCAGTGGTAGCGATTAGCGAATGTTATATTTTGAGCTCATGTGGGAAAATCCGTATACGTGAAAAAATCAAATCGAATAGTCCCCCATCTTAATCAACTAAAGGACGTGTCAAAATTTGCGTCATGCGGGCGCTGTTTCTAAAATGATAAAATACCCAGCGTTATTTTTGTTTTTTCCCTATTTATTTCGTAAAGCATGTGACATAAAAATTCTGAAATTTCCGAATTAAAATATTTGACCGAAAGTAAAATAAAATAAAATAATTTCAATAGTACAAAACAGTAATCATTGAAATATTATTACCTATAATTATTTGTTATACAAAAAAAGCAAGGGGGTTTGAACCCTTAAAACCCCCCCTGGCCACGCCACTGTATACAGAAAGACGAGAAGTCCTACAGACGTTCGATAAAAGTAGATTTTTTTAAATATTACGGCGGGGAAAAAATACGGAACGCACTGTTTTTTTTTTTTGCGGCCTGTTGATTTCAACAACTTAAAATATCAACATTTGTACATTCGTACGACTTCTATTTATTTTCTATAGATTTTTAAATCGTGTTTAAAAGTCGCGTGTAGCAGACGCAGTATTGGAAAACAATACATATATATATATAATCAGTTTTTAATAATTTCTGCCGTCGTTGTACAGAACGATGCGCTACTCGTGAAATTAGTTGTCATCGGTTGTCATCAGTCGAGGCGGTGACGATTTATTAAGTCAGTGGGAAATGCTGTATTATGACGCAGTAGTTTTGCAAAAACGAAAGCGTTTGCGCGAGACATGCGCTTAACACGATAAATAATCGTTCAATAAAAAAATCTATAAAAAAAAAACCTTTTATTACAAAAGCTCAAATTTCAATTAAGTAGATTGGAAATGAACAGGTCGTGTACTTATAGGGGATTTTATACTTTTTTTACGCAATGTATTTGTGTGAAAAGTAAATGATAGTAAATTTAGCGACTTTAAAACTTGTAGTAGTTTTTTCAGCGCGAGAAAAAAACTAAAGGAAAATTGTAAAAAAAAAAAAAAGAATTCCTAAAATTTTTGACATATTCCTCATTACGAAACATTAAATTTTCATCGTTATTTTTTGTTTTTTCATCAGATTCCATTTCATTCGGATTTCTAAACAGTTTTATGAGAGAATCCGAAAATTCGGGCACCTTTCCCCCGCCCACCTTTTGTCGGGTCTAACTATACTGAAAAATGAAAAAAAAAAAGAAAAATAGATCGAGCGCGATGATAAAATCGGTGAGAAATCACACACGGATTTATAGAAAAAAAAAAAAATGTGGGTCAATAATTTTTTTAGATAAACATCAATATTTTACATTAATTTAAATCGTAATATTTTTTGTACGTGATATATTGCGAGAATAAAATATTTAGCATATATAGCTGAGAAGTTTTATTAAAAGCGTTATAATTTTTGTACGTCACCAGAACAATTCAGTAATTTACGGTTCGTATAAAAAAAAAAAAGTTATTTACTCTATTGAATTTTTAATTAACGTTTTCTCGACCACATTATTATTTTTCCACGCATTTTAATAACGTTTCAACGATAAAATATTTATGCCGTGTAATTTTTCAAGTTGAAATTCAGGTTAATATTTTGTATTCTGCCGTCGGACATTATCGATTAGTCGTGTAAATAATGCGATTATTATTATTTTTCACCCGAAGTATTTTAAATTTATTTATATATATATATATATTTTTGTTTTTATCGTGTCCGGTCAATTTATCACAGGCTATCAATCACGCGGTTTATCGAGAGCTCGTTGTTAAACAGCTGGTCAACTTAATTATTGTAATTAATTAAAGTAAATTCAAATAAAATTTACTACGAACAGTTCTATTATTTCGGTAGATTTAAATCATGCATATATATATATATATATCGTGCATATTTCGCGAGGGACATATACGTACGTGGAAACCGTTGCGGTTGAATCGGATTGAAATTGAACGTTCTAAACATAATATATAGCGAAACGTATAGCGCAATATAGAACGAGATCGTGTCATTCGGTGTTCGAACAGTAAATTGTATACACCAGCTACGTGCGTGTATATTATCTGTTTATTATATTTGTACGTTCGAGAAATTAACCGGCCGCTGTTTCGTAAGCGATCTACCGAAATGTAGTCGACTCGTAATTCCTATATATACTGATAAACCCGCGAATAAACTGTGTAGGTACCTCATTTATTTTCACATTTATATTTACTAGATGTATATTGATGAAATTTATTGCATCAAAAGAGAATTGGTCGGAATATTTATTTAGTTACCATTTCGATTATACCTGCATATAATATAACCATTTATAGTTTATTTCGAATACGGGCACACGGTGTTTTACTGCGTTCGTTTTTCTACAATATAGGACGTGCAGGGAGAAAAGTTTCAAATCGTTGCAGCCAGAACCGAGAGAAATAATGTTTACAATAATTTCATGTATATACATATGTATTTATTTATTACGTATTTTTCACTCCGAGAAAATTTTTTTTTTTTCATTTAACATTTTACACCGGAACATTTTAAGTCGGTACTGTACCGGGTGTTTTAGGATTATCGTATGCGGTAAGCGATATAATAATACACGGAGTTTATACGAGTTATGAGTGGCATAATAATTGTCGGGCGATTAGCGACAGTTATTCAAGCACTGCATATTGTTATAACGCAGCGGTATTCGAACTTTTCCGTCCCACGACTCCTTTGTGTCTTCACAATATTTTGACGACTTTCAAATTATTAATGACGAAAAATGATAATGTCTATATACATTATACTCGCATGTAAATTTATTTATTTATCGTATAAAATATATGTAATTTTTAAATAATAATAATAATAATAATAATAATAATAATAATAATAATAATAATAATAATAATAATAATAATAATAATAATAATAATAATAATAATAATAATAATAATAATAATAATAATAATAATAATAATAATAATAATAATAATACGAGTATATACCGCGCGCGGTCTGCGGACGACTATAATATCACTTTTTCCCGTCTCGAAAGTGTATTCGTTAGATTAACACGTCTACCGTGTACGTAGTATGTATAGGTCACGTTAAAACACGTTAAATCTTTATGGGGGACTATCGTGTTTTATAAACGAAATGAAAAAAAAAAAACGAGTGTTTTTTTTCACTCCCTAAATGTTGACTGTTTCCGATTATAATACGTGTCACACACGTACTATTATAATATAGTTTCGGTATTTAACCGACAATTATTAAAGAATCTTTTGTGCATACGGTGTGTGTGTGTGTGTGTGTGTGTTCACCAATTTGTCTAAACTTTATAAAATGTTATCAGCGCTTTAAAATAATAACAACGAGCTTCTGTGTCGACTGTCGAGTGAAGATATCCACGTCATTCGAAAGTTTAAAAACTATATAAATTATAACGGACGGCTGTAAGCAGAAGACGGCGGCAAAAACATAATTATTATTATCGTCATGCATTTATATATATACTATTATTATTATTATTATTAATATTGTTATTACGAAGAAACGGGCAGCGGTAGAAAAAGCGAAAAAACGAAAACGCTATAAATGAAAACGGACACTAGTGCACATTGCAAATTATTATGTAGGATCGTGTGTTCTCGCGTTTCGTCCATTCAAAAAAGAGTTAATTAATTTTTTACTTTTTTTTTCAAAACTTCGAAAATACTATATATTATGCCGTTTGTGCGGCCGCCGTTGAATTATATTTACACTGCACATACAGTACGTATAGCGAAGCGACCATATTTCGAAACGCGTATATATATATATATATATGACATTATACCGCGTACGAAAGGGTATTGTATACGTATATGTGTTGTGTATATATATATGTATACGGTGGCGTAAAGTTTAAAAAAAAAAAAAAATTACGGTACATAAAAGACTATAAAAATTTGGGCTTTACGAGCTCGTCATCAGCGCCGCGCCGCCGCGATCGTTTCATATCCCACGAGAATAATATTTTCGTATTATTTCCAGTTTATTGTGATATGTATACAGGATGTCCCCCCATCGCGGAAACCTGACAAATGTCTTTTGTTCCGTTCGAAATTTTAAGTATTATTTTTCTTTTTTTAATTTAATTTTTATTATTATTATTTTTTTTTTTACAAAATCCGGTGCAATAATCTTACGAGTTAAAAAGAAAAGTTAATTTTTTTTTTATTAAAGGATAGTAGTTTGATTTTCTAAAAAAAAAAAAATTTCGAGTTCATGAAAATATGACTTTTTTTGTCATTAGTGCGTTACGTGATATCACAATAAGAGATACGAGCCACGTTTTGCTCGGCGCCCGATTGAGTATTTTTTTGTCTGGCGATTGGCAATAACGCATCGATTCGTTTTGGAAAAAATATTCAAAGTCGATCGAATTAACGACGTCTAATCTATATAGTTTTAAACGCCGAAATTGTTAAAAAAAAAAAAAACAAATCCGTAAACGATTTTTCATTTTTTTATTTCGAATTAAAATTACGAGTAAAATTTTGTTATTCGTGGTAGGAGGGGAAAAAAAGGATTTTTTAATATCGAGTGACTAGGACCGAGTCATAATAAAGCTACTTAAACACGCTACTTTAAAACGGGGCTTAACGGTAGTCCAGCCTGTATTCTGTACAATTGTCTTGGCGGTACCCGCGACTTTGATCACCTTCTTTTTCACTGTCCTGCTATGATTATAATGAAAGGGAGGCTTTACGGGCTATATTTGCGCATCCTTTCATGTCGATATGACTTTTTGAAATTTATTATTATCTAATAGTTCACTCATTATTAAAGCCCGTAATTAATTTTATTTTGTGCACCGGCCTTCTAATTTAACTTTGAATTTTGTTCATATATATATATATTTTTTTATTATTATTTCATTATACATTTACAATTCAAAGTTCAAATACAAATATATGAATATCTATCTGTTTTAAGCAAAGTGTTAGAGATAGAGAGTAATAACATTAAACAATATATACAAAGTTATAATAATGAATTACTATCTATTTCTATTGTAAATCTAATATCTAATTAATATCTATTTAATTAATAATTTAGTTCTTTATACATTAAGCAATAGTAATATTCAAAGTTAAAACAAAATACGTAACAAAACAAGTAATTATTTATCCATTAAAAGTGTAACAAAAAAAAACAAGAGTGAAACAAAATAATTATCAATCTAAATCCGAGAATAACCAACTATATACAATGTTTTTAACCTTACTTTGAGTACAGTAGATTTCTTTATATATGTTTCTTTATTTATATATATTTTGAATAATACATGTGTATGCGTAATGCGTATGCACGTGTTCTATATTTCTATAATATCATAATATTATTTTCTGTTTATTTTTTTTTTTTTCTGTCTCTCAAAAACGTAGTCGCGTCTTTCTATGATCGTTTTATTTTATATTTTGCACGTGTTTAATGTAACACATTTATATATTGTACGTAATTGTTTGAGATTTACGGTTAAAATTTCAATAAAATAAAAACAAAAAACCAATATTCAATCATTTATAAACTGCGTTTATCTAACTATCCGCGCTGCGTACCCTGTAAGTGTGTATAATGTAGTTTGCGTAATACATCCCTTTTATGGGACTCGCGCATAAAAAAAAAACATAATGTATGACGCACAGAGAAATAACACGGTATACCACGCGATTCCACATTACTGACACACTCGTGATGGCAGTTCACAATATGCACGTATTCGGTTAGTTCCATTTCGCCGATCAATCTACGAGCGTGATGGTAGTGTTTGTCAAAAGCGACGCGCGTTTATAATATGTATATACGTATTTATATTATGACCCGACACTGCTGTATAGAACATTATTCACCAGTGTACGTTTTATTTTTTATTATTATTATTATTTTTTTTTACTGTATAAATACGGAAATGCAGCGTTATGAATACACTGCAGAGTAATATATAATACACGTTATATCGTAATGGAAACTGATTTGGAAATTTCTTCTTTTTTTTTTTTTTTTGTTTCATTCCGTAAACAACGACGATCGGGCGCGGTTTTTTTTTCCAAACGAATATTTCGAACAAAACATAATACGACGGGAAACGGGCGAATGCGAGGAAAAATAAAACTTTTAATTCGATTGTTTTATTCGCAACGTAGGACGGTATATATTTCGACGTTTTCCGTTATTTGGCTATTGCAGCTCTTAAATAATGATCACGTAGGTACACGTCATCGCAGACATATTTTTGTGCGTTTTCTCGAGTATATGTGTATAAGTACCGACAATCGTGGATAATACAGAAAAAAAAAAATAACACCGCAGTCGTCATTATTATAAATCAAACGTGTCTGTGTTACAACGAGACGAATAAAATCGACAAAAACAATGCACCAACGAGTATTGTGTACATTACACAGGGGCGGAATGGAAGACGAGAGTTTTCCAGGTGGCCTGGATCGTATTATGGCTTGATGGTGTCTGGTGTTAAACATTTTTTTTCAAACCAGTTCGTTTTTTTTTTTTTTGTAATTTATACCGATAGAGGCATAGTTGAAGAATTTAACAATTATTTTGCGTTTTAAAACAAATGAAAAAATTTTGTTTTTTAAAGTAGAATTGGTGTTAGAAGAAAAAAACCAAATTTTTTTTTTTTTTTGGTAAGTGTGTCCTGGATAAACAACAATCTTTCGGCCTGGATTTAGTTCCCACTCCGTCCGTGGGTATATGTATATGCATAATTATAAGTTTGATAGAATCTATCCAACTAATCTGACCTGTATAAGCTTGATAGAATCACGAAAATTCGAATAAATTTTACGACTAAGAATGAAAAAAAAAACAAATGCCGACCATAATTATAACTACTTAATAATTTTATGCATTAAAATTCTGATATTAATTTAATTGTAATCTTTTAATAAAATTTTTTCTATTAAACATATTATATATTATTTTCTAACGCTGGACATTGACGATTTTGCAGTTAAAAACGAGTGGTTACTTAACGCGGTATTTAATTTTTTTTTTTAAGAATCAACTTCAGACTTAATAAGTGCCTTTTTTTAAAACTTAAAATGATAAATTCGAGTAAACTTTATATAAAAGTATAAAAGCTATACAGTATTTTTTATATTATGTAAATAGTGTTTTGTTACATTAAAGTAATATAGTATATTAAAGAATAACACTGATAACTTTTCTCTCATTTTTCATGCTGATTTTTTTTTTTTGTTAAACAGAAAATATTAACTACGAAATAAGTAAAGTAATTTTTTTTAAATTAACTTTTTAAATAACCAGGAAATATAATTTATTTTTAATTTAACTCCAGTAATTAAAAAAAAAAAATTAGTCGACTTGAGCAGTTTTGTTCAGTTTCTATAATTGACACTCTTTTTACGCCATAAAATAATTTTAAAATGTAAATTATAATTCCATTATTTATTTGGGTAGAAATTTATAGGGAGATTTTCTTGCAACATTAAAGAATGGAAATAAGATAAGTGACACGGGACAACAAGAGATTAGAATGTGAACGTGTACAATAGTTTCACAAGTGTAATGCCGTTGTAAAATGCATTTTAGATTTCTGAGGTATAGCGGGGAAGCTGTTTGTTTGACAAAAATAGTGTTTTTTTCTTCTTCTATTAACGCCTTTTATATGTAAGAATAGTAAATGCGCTTTTGCACTGAAAAATATTATAGGTATGTTGTGATTTAAAAATTCTTCAAAAGTTTTCCGAAAAAATATCATAAAACATTTTTTAGTTATTTTCATAGGTCCATTAATGCACCACTGCAATAAGTAAAATTAAACGATGTTTTTTTTTTTTATAAAAAAATCGTTGAAGATATTATGGAGGTTCATGTAATTTTATTATTTTATAAAAAAACCGATTCGTTTTTGTATTGCTTAAAATGTACGCGTATAATATAATTTTTGGAAATATTAAAAAGAATGACACGTGAAAAGGTATTGGATAGACAGCAATGGTAAGCGCGCTTTTTTTTTTCAAAACGGTTTGACTCAAATAGTACCGGTTTTTAAATATTTGTATTTAAAATTATTTATTATTATTATATTTATTTATATTTAACCAACAGACAAGGACGAGACATTATGCGCGTTAAGTTTACTTTCACTATAATCACATCACAATGTAGGAACAGGTGAACACCGAAAAGAACATAAAGCTAATGAATTATTAAAGAATATGTTTCAAAAGGAAAATCAGTTTCTTTTGCGTGATAATGAATAATTTTATTATGATAATGTTATTGGATTATAGTATTATACTGATACAGAATTGTATTTTTTTCTTAAAAGTACGTATTTTATTTGACGCGAGAGTTAATGAGCAGAATAAACACGTTTTCTCGTGGACACTTGGAATTAAAATAATCGAGACAAAATAAACGATGGATATTTTCTCTGCTATAAAATAAATATAAACAAATTATAATTCGCGGGCCAGTATAGTCTTCAAAAATTAATAAACTGAATAGAAATGGATGTAAGCCAGGAATTATAAAACATATATTTTGACAAAAATATTTTAATGTTAGAGTACATTTATTGTCATTATTCATTTAAAGACGTTTTAAAAAAAAAAGACTATATCGAATTAGTTGGGCAACACTGATATAATATTATGTTTTTTTTTTACACGTAATATAAGGTGATAAAAGAGAACATATTTGGTACTTAATGTGATGATGTGATAATTGTAAATAATATTGTATACCAGGAAATCGAAATTAATGTAAATTGTAATTTTATAATAATTAGAAAAATCAAATTATTCAATGTATAAATAATAATTAATATCAAACACTAGAATAATGGGGTTTTACATTTTTTTATATATATAATATAAAATTATTTATATTATTAATATTACTTGAATGCTTTTTGGCGAGGAAATTGTTATAATTTATTTCAATTAATCATTCTCACACAGCCACCTGTATAAATAGTGATGTAATAATAACTGGAACTTCTACATTTCATACCGAGTATGTACAAAGTATTTGAATACTTACAAAAAAAAAAAATTTAAAACAGTTTTAACGAGATCATTTAATAATTTTCTACATATATAATACTTATCAGTAAAAAACGAAAAGCAAATACACAGATAACAATGATATCGGTACGTTTTCAGAATTTAAATTACACTATTTTGTAAATGAAATAAAGTTGTCAAGTTTTGGTATGAAACATAAAATTTAGTTTTATATTTTTTTCCCCCATTGTAACGTTAACATATTACACGAGTTTGGACGCAGAAACTATTTCGAATTCGAACGCGTCAAAATGATCAGTTAAACACGCATGGATTCAATATATGGATATAAAATATGGATTCAAAGGTTGATTTGTAAGATGAATTGAACCGCGAGTCATTTCACTAGTAATAATAATAATAAAAAAAATCATTAATTTATGTATTAAATTCGAAAATAACGATGAAATAAAAAGGATATTGTTTAATTTATTAGAAGAAATATTCACTTTTTATTATATATAGATAGTAGGTTATCTATATAAATACAAACGTAATCATTCGAAAAATTTAAACCATTGAATATTTTATTCTAAATTAAATACATAAACTACTCACCTTATTTATTGTATTTACACTAGCTCCATAGTTTATTAACATCTGTACAGCATCCGTATGGCCGTGCCAAGCAGCCATTAAAATCGGACGCATCCCGTACTGAAATATTTTAAACGTCTATATTAAACAAAATCGTTAAAATGTATGATTTGGCAATATAAGGGGAGGAAAATGTATGTAAAAAATAATTTTTGGAAAAATAAAAGGACTTTAAGTCATCGGAAATGGAATTTTCTAAGGAGTACGGATATGTGATTTGCGGAGTTTTTGTGAGAGAAATAAATGTGTGTGTGTATGATCGTGGACCTAATCAATACCCGTACGCTCGTGCACACGTTAAAATAATTCGAGAGAATTTAATAATATTGTATACATATAACACGGTGACTTAAAAGCTATAGACAAATATTCACTCACGTGAACGTTATAATATATAATAATTCTAATTTGATTTCAACTGCTTTTTGTAGGTTATTGTGGGAGTAGATTTTGTATTGAAGATTTTTTTTTTTAGAATCCATCCACAGGGACGTCATATTTGTAACAAACGGCGCTAAACAATTTTCAGCAGTCTATTTTTTGTTATCAATGAGAAGCGGCGATACTATGTGGCGGGGCGAAAAAGATGGATATTCGAACTCAAAATTGTTTGACGTTTTTTTTATTTTGCAACCATTAATTTATATGAACGATTGTTGTGTAGGTACCTAACTGGAATAATTAAACGACGCGATTGACAAGGTATAATGGTTTAATGGTTTTAAACGTTGCGTATTATAACACATATACTTAGTGTCCTACCTAGTCATCCTTTGAAATTATCCGAATAATAATAATAACAAATAACGTTTTTAACCCGTCTACTAAAAGTGAATGTAATATAAATAAATAATACCTATTATAAATAAAAAAAAAAAAAAATGTGGTGTAAATGTGGAGGGATCAGAGGATGCGATCGAACCCGGGTCCTTTGTTATTAATTTATTTTTATTTTGATGTATTAAATAAACGCAGATATATATATATATATATATATATATATGTCAACATATTTTTTTTCATCTATTAGTACACATCTCTAGAAATTCGAGAGGAAAGATTTAATTTTTGTTTCATGATTATTCTATAAAATTTATCAGTAACATTTAAAATTTTATATGATTATAATTAATACAGGAATTTATAATGATATTAAAAAAAAAATCTCAACATTTAACAAAATACTTATGTTAACTAATTTATTATTTTTTAACTTAATAGTTGTATGGTATTATATGTACGTATTCTGAAATATTTCGTCTAATATGCGTTTATGACGGAACCCATTGAAAACTTTGCTTTCGTGTCAAAATTCTGAAGTTGCCGTCACTGTATGTAACCACAACAGACTTACATTATTAATCTATTTTAGTAGCTTTGAGTCTCTGCTACTCTGTCACTACACTGGATTTTAGAATGATGATGCAGTGATTCTAATCCAAGTTCTAACATATACATATTTTTATACTAAAGGCGACTTTTCGTTCAAAACAATTTTTTTAGAAAGGAAGAAGAAGACTGAAATGTATCGAAATATCTGGAATGTATAATTAATTAATACTTCAGTGGAATATAATTATTTTCCTGTTGGAACATAATTAACCGTCCGTTTTAAAAATTACCATCAAAATCTTTTGATACCACCATATAGTCACGTAAATGAAAGTATTTTAATAATATAATAATTGTATTTGAAGTCTTGAACACTTTTGATCAATTACATCAGAAAATATATTTCTGTATAGAAATTTGTTTGTATCGATTAATTATTATAATTAAATCTAGACAGTAAATATAACATCCGAATGTTTTTGAAAAGTAGAAAGAAATACCATCTTAAAAAAAATATAATATTTTAACAAATTGAAACTTGAGATGAAAGCAAAATAGAGAGAAAAAAAATTATACCTATATTATGTCTAACAAGTCAATAATAATCAGAATACGCAGAATAACTTTTCGTAAAATAGAACACGTTGAAATGTTGGTAAAATTTATTTTACGAGTAGGTATTGTGTTTCAAATATTGTTTTTTAAACTATAGAAACGTTAAAGAAGTTATAATAAATATACCTAATAATAATAATAATAATAATAATAATAAAATATATAATGTAATATGTACGAGTAGATATACTCGTATACATTATTTTTATATACGAAGAAATATAGATATACGTTTAATCTCGTAATTGACACGTTTATGTTAGTATACTGATAAAAATTATGTACACCACTCTACGTATCGTTATTATTCTCTTTTGTGGAAGACTATTATTATTATTATTATTATTATTATTATTATTATTATTATTATTATTATTATTATTATTATTAATGTCAGTCAATGTGAAATTTCGAAATGTGTGCCGAGGAAATATTCAAGAGTAGTGTGCATATCAATTATTATCTGAGATAATACCTATATATTTTGACATGGTTGCATGTTATATTCTAAATGACGTATATACTGTATAATTACTTTGTCTTTGGCTTCAATGTCGCACTTTGCGTTTATTAGCATCTCCATAATTTCGATATTTCCTCGTGAAGATGCCCAGTGGATAGGAGCTCTGCCATACTGGAAAACAACAATATTAGGTAATCATAAATTATACAATGTATGCAGTACAAATATATTCTATAAAAATAAAACTAGATATTTGGTAAGCTAACCCATTATAGGTACGTTGATGTATTAATTGTACTCGTATAATTAAATTAAACGTTTTGATTTTAGTTAATATTATTTCGGTCGTATTTAATTGTTCGTCGTATTATATTAGAAAATGTGGAAAGTTACAAGGAAGGATTATGTCGACTACGTTTAAAAAAAAAAAAAAAAGAAAAATTTCCAATAAAACAAAAGGAGTAAAAGCATGTTTGGGACGAATAAAGCTGCAGTTCAGTCGAATGCGCTTCATACGCCACGGATATTTAGGAATATTGCAAAAGAAACAAAACACTATTTAAAATGTGACCAACAGTATAAAATTGCAACCGTATTGGTGGAAACAAAAGATGTATTTTCTCGCTTACACAATTTTTCTGTAGTTCTAACAGTAATAATAATTTTTATTTTGAACACTAAATGTATTATTAAAGTGACTCGACGCGAAGTCACAGTTCAGTTTATGCGCAGAAAAGTTTATTTGATTTTTCAAATGTACTTGTCAAACAGAAGTGTACCACTGAACGGTCATGATTAAAATTGTTTTGTAAATTACCAGATGTCAATGTTATATTGGTAACAAATAATGTAAACGATAATATACGAGTACCTATCCTAACGTATATATGAAAGGTATTAATTGACATTTACAATGAAATTGGATGCATGCATCAAATGTCATTTTAAACAAAATAAGTTTTACATTTAAAAAAAAAAAATTATATATTTCTAATGTCAATTGACATATATTATAATATATATATACACACAATATATTTACTATACTACAATCGTTAGTTTAAAACTAGTTATTGTATATAAACTATAAACTTATGTTTGTAGTACATAGTCGATTTTTAAAAAAACTTTTTGTGTTGTCAATTGTAATGTGTATTGGAAAAAATCAAATAAACGACTCAATAGAATTTCACGTGAAAAAAAATTGAACTGTCACCTCACGTATAGTTGATTTACCGCAATCAGGTAATATTCAATATAAACATGTAAAATGTAAACGATATAATTTATTGTTAATAAATAAAATAAAACAACATAAACGATAAAAATGTATTTTTGTTTTTAAATACAGTTGCGTTTATAGATTTTGAATTAAATATTGACGAATACATCTGGGATATTGATTATTATGCATAACATATCTTAAAAATTTACAAATGCATCTGATTATAGTTTCATCCGTTTAGCTTAACGCGATCTAATCACTCGTCGGCTTCTTTTATTTTATTAGAAAATTTATTTAGTTAAATTTTTTATTCATATTTGATGTAATAAAATAACGTTTTTTTTTTATCACGGTGGGAAAATGAAATACGATCAATGTAATATAATTAATTAATTGTATACATATTTATTTATATCGAATTTATTTGATAGAATAAATTTCTACATCACCACACATTTGTGTTTATAAATGTCAAAGTATTGAATAATTGTGAATTGTAAATTTATTAATTTAAATAAGTGGACATAAAATGTCCGTAAACAAGTAATTATATTATAATACTGTATAGAAAAAAAGTTTTCTTTTAAAATAACACGGGTGCAAGGGATTATTTAATTGCATTGGTAATTTAATAAACAATTTTTAATTAGTTACTTGATAGAAATTATAAGACGTGCTAGATAAAAAATATCAACATAATGTTTATTACCCAAAATCGTTTAATGATATGCAGGAAAATTTTCAGCGTAAATTTTTGCTCGAAGAAATAGTAGGTAAAATAATTCATTGTTTTTGGTATTTAGAGAATTTCATTTTAAAAATAATATTTAAAGGAGTTTTGGAAAATCTGTAGAACCTAAATTAATGCAAAAAGTTTGCGAGTGAATACAACAGCCTTTCGTAAACAGATTGAGATAATTCCATACACATCTATTATAAGATTATATTATTTTACGATAAAGCACGTAGATTTAAAATTTAAACAAAACGAAGCACGGACAACTCGTTTTCGAACAAATTTATTAATATCATTTTGTTTAAACGACGTGTTAATTTGTCTAAATCAGCCAATACTATTTTAGATTGTAAAGAACCCATATTAAAAACACACTATTTTCGAGGCGCATTATGGACATTAGGGTCTCGAAGAGAACTGCATTATATGAAAGTTCTTTTTAAACCCAAATTTCGTACAGCCATATATTCAACCGTCATTTCTGTGCGGTTTTAAGTATTTATATTTGAACCAAATATAGTACACCGAGATTTTTAACATATACAAAAACGAGCTTAAGATTTTAATCAGCAGTTGAATATTCAAAAGCGAAGGACACGAGATTACCCTTACAAATATTTAATGGTAAACATACCAACATTTTCCATATCGTTTTGTAAATCGAGAGCGTATCTCATTGAATTTCCTTGAAATATGACATTTATAGTAGTCTAGTATAAAGTTTGCAAATGAAAATATTTTTGATGAAGTTCAGTGGAAGATCGTTACGGAAATGTTGAAAAAGTAAAATAGTCGAAGATGGACGATCTCCTCGAGGAATTGTACCGGAAACGACAATAAACCGGAATGTCGTAGACATTATAGTACACCTAGTCGTATATTGCAGGAATGTATCGAAAGTTTGAATTTTACTGTCCATACATAAAACTCTGACTGTTAAAGATATCGACCTTGACGCGCGTGAATGACGCGGACACGAACAAATTTTTTGTAATTAGTAGAAAAAAAGAATTGCTACGAGTAATTTATTTGACGGATATCCTTACGTTTTATTAGTTAATAACAATGGGAAAAAAATCAAGGGAGAAAAATATAAGAGATAAAACCTTTGCTCATAAACGGGAAAGTCGCCAGCAGCGTATCCATGAGATACAATTTTAAGACCCCGACGCGTTTTTCAAAACCACAGAGCTTTAGAAAAATGGCAAATGCTGTACAGTTTATTTTTATCCCGGCTTATACGGAGGTAAGCGAGACACTAAAACCTATATAAGGTAGAATCTCTTCGCATCTCTTTTTTTTTTACTATATTAAAAATAAACAGTGTCTGTGATTGAATCCACGACACATAATTACTTTATATTTATATCAGAAAAAAAAAACATATTTAATTCACTCCATAAAATTAATATATTTATACGCGATTTTAAACTATATCATTCTTTAAACTTTTTAAAATTTTAATCGCGTCGACAATTTTATAAAATATTTATAATAGAAAAGTCCGGGTGGAAAAAATTTTATACGTAATGACGTGTATACATATTGGTAAAAGTTTTTTTTTAAACTTCGTATGAAACTCATATAAGTCAACATTTTTTGTACCTAAAAGTAACTGTACATTCGTGATAAACATTACTAAATAGATAATGCGTTATATTAAATAGTTTTTTAAATATTTTGAACTTCAAAGATTATATTATCATTATTTTCTGTAGAATCAAATATGTTACGTATATTATTCAATTAATTTATTGAATAAACGTACGTATAATGTAATTGTAATTATAACGTACGCATATTAGGCATTGTCATAACATTCTGTTATTTCTGTTATTGTACATAAATATAATACTTAAAATACTTAAAGATATCAATCAATCGAAATGATTATAAACAATTGAAAAGTATTTTGGTAAACTACTTTTCTTTGTCCGTCTGAAACGAATATTTAATTTTTTTTTATGTTTAATTTTTTTAACATTTTTCAAGGTCAAGAATTAATGTAATTTACTTTAGTTTTTCATGATTTAAAATTTGTCTAAGAGTCAATACATTTTCTATAATTACAAACAATAATTCACTTACACATAATTTTACTGCTGTTAATCGTAGAATACATATATATATTTATTTTTTTATTTTTTTACTGGTTTTTTTTTTTTAGTTCAAATGTAAATGAAGAAAATATAAAAAAAACCCCCCGACTTACGTGTAACATTGT
This sequence comes from Slavum lentiscoides, assembly GCA_032441835.1. NCBI lineage: Eukaryota > Metazoa > Arthropoda > Insecta > Hemiptera > Aphididae > Slavum > Slavum lentiscoides. Next base: position 3,163,587 of record CM063713.1, read on the forward strand.
TTTTTTATACAAAACAGTACTTAGGCTTATCCCTTCTAGCGAAGTAATACATTTGTTCTGTTCACATGGTTTTTTTTTTTGTACACAATGTTTTATATTATAGTTATGAGTTGGAAAAACTCAACCTGTCGGCTGTCTAAGTAAGATAAATTCTGTCGTTTGTTTTCGCCGATAGAAAACTTTGAACACAAAACGAAACAACGCTATACCCGTTGTATTTTAGACATTGGGTTTATAGCGTGCAAAAAAACGTAGTCCTTTTAAGATTATCATTTATATATATATACATGGTCTTAATGCGGACATAATCTTACACTATTGCATTACTATTTTCATTATCTTATACTATTAGGATTGTTTATTTAATTTATTTGGAAATTCTTCACTCTGATAAAAGTAGTGTTTAATTAAAGTAATAAACAAATTCAGTGTATCTTAGTACTTACATAAGTAATATACATATTAAAAGAAAATACCGTATGCGGTTATTTTCTGAATACGATAAAAACTAACGAAAATCTTTGTTGAAACGAGTCGTGTGTTGTAATTTTTCCATTTTCCGAAGATTCTTTTTTTTTTAACTGCTTACTGAGAAAATGGAAAATTTGGCTGTCCAAAGTAACACCTGTGCACTATCTCAGATTTATAGACAAGGATGCACGACATTTTTACAGCACTCCTAATTACCCGAAAAAATAACGAAATACATAGAAAAAGTAAAAAGAACGAAACATTTAACTAACATTTTTTCTTTACGGATTATTTAAAATAAAATATTCAATTATTGAGAGCCATCGTCAAATTGATACATATTCAAACTTCATTAACACAATATGGATAACAGATGTATTTATTTTTAACTGTATTGGATTTTGCAAACAAATTTTCAATAAAATCTAATTTTTATAGTTGTAAAAAAAAAAAAATCTAAAGTAAGTACAATTAATCGTAGCCTAAAGTTCTATTAATTTCTATAAAGAAAAGTTAGAAATATTGAATAGAAAATAAGATATTGAATTGATGAAGAAAACCTTATCTCTTTGTACAGCTTAAAAGTAGTTTTAGTAAAGTTGATTCAAAACCGTGGCTGCAGTAAGATATTTATTTAAGATATTTAAATACATATATTTAATATTCATTTCAAGTGTAAAAAGTATTTTGTCAACGCGATAATTGTATTATATTAAAATTATGAATTTTGATTCGTTAATTTTTTTTGTTGTTTTACTTAAAAATTTCCTTTGAACAAACATTACATAAATACTATATTATATATTTGTGTATAACATTACTGAAATAAAAAGACATTCGTTTCACAATAACGAATACGTTACGTCGCGTATTGAATAAATGAGGTACGAAGTGATTAAAATTTATATTTAAATGAGAGTTATATTAATATTTGAGAATTTGTTACGATAAACGCAAAGTGTTAGGTGCCCTAAATTTATTCGAATAATGAAATCGTCTGGTGTTTCCAATATCGTAATATTAAAGAGTTGAATTCTAGTAGGATATAAATGTTTGAATAAAGTAATATTATAATATCAAGCGTGTCGATTATTTATAATTAAAATTTATATTGAAAGTCTAAAAAAAAAAACAATTAAATTTTTCTCTTGACATTCATATTTTAACAGAAATTCCTCTCGACTATAGAAAATGTCGATATTATTTTAGTCTCTTACAAGTATGTTATATTCAAGTAAAAACAATATTATCGTGCATCCTTTTCATTAAAAAAAAATACACATTTCGAAAAGAAGTGCTAAAAATAACATAATACGACACAAAAAACGCGCATTATGTAAAAATTATTATTTGTTTTATGGTCTATATAACAAATAAAAGATAAACACGAACGTAGAAATAATCGATTCGGTAAACGAAATACATTTTGTGAATTTATATTATGTATAAGTATTGAATTTATACATATTTTTTTATAAACGTTAGGTTGTTTCTGTTATTTTAACATTAAACTTCACTATTGATACAATTGTGTGTCATCGAGTTTAGGTTCAGAAAAAGATTGCGAGTTAAAAGAACCTATTGTTTCGGTATTAATTTTATATGAAAGCAAAAACAAAAATTATGTATATATATATATGGACAGTCGTTAAAAATCAATATTCTCTTTGTTTTATTTTGTATATATATAAAATTGTATAAAATGAGAGTGTAATGAGAAATCTTTGATTTAAAAAAATATATAAAGAAATAAAAGAAATGTTACGTTATTAAAAGTTTTTTTTATCAGTTATCAGTTTGAATATATATATATATATATATATAAAATACCTTCCCGGATAAATGTAACTTAAATTATTTTAAACTATCTTATACGGGTACTTTACCTAATGATTGAATCGAATTCAACAAACTTGATTTATATAAAAACTATTTGTATTTATACGAAACCTTTGTGTAACTTAAACGTAACACAATTTTCAATTAAATAATAAACGACATTAGAGTTTGTTAAATACTGAAAAAACACAACAGGTATAAAATATATTGGTTCTAATAGTTGATCGACCGAAAAACAATATATCAAAAAAAAAAAAATAGTAAAAAAAATATATCTTTAATCAAACACAATATATTTTGGATTAAAGTGTAATTTCGCATATAAATCGTTATTGCTCGTTTGTGTCTCATCATATACCAGCTATTTACACAGTTGAAAATTACTGAAAGCAATGTTACTGTAGGCTAAGAAATGCCAATTTGTATGGTGCGGGTCAATATAGAATACTATTTTAAATGTTGGTCTCTTTACCCTCTTAGTCGAGATACATAATGAGCAAATAGTAATGTGGAATCGAATGTTGAAGCTGTTATTACGCGAGTAGAGAAGAATATATCCGCTGGCCACGTCAAAATAATAACGAAACAACAGTTTGAACAAAGATTAAAACAATTAAAACAAAAATCGTATGGGTAAAACTGGTTTTTGAATACCTATGCGTGGTATTAGCTAGTAGTCTCTCCGTATAATTTTTGTCGATCTTTTGATTCCCAGAAAATTACAGGATGTTAAAACGATCAATAAAACTTAGAAGTGAATGCATAAATAATTTGTAAATAAAACGACGAAAAAAAAAAAGAATAAACTGTTCGTGTCGATTCGATATACACAATTTATATATACAGTATATTTAAATGCAAAGTATGTTGTGATTAATTTATCATCATTTTATACAAACAAGGGATTCCAAAATTAAAGTTTAAATGTTTAAGCATTTCCAACACGTTCTCGTTTACGTTTTCACAGTCTAGGTGATACCATAAATAAATAATGTAATTTTTAAAATGTCGATCTGTGTTCATTAATATAGATTTAGAAGAATGTTTTGTTTTCGTGCATTTTACGGCTTTTTAAAAATATTTACGAACCGTAATTTACAAATTATAAAACGCAAGTGCAATATTGTGTATTCATATTTTTCACATCGTCATCTCGCGGAGAAAAAAAAGCACACGGTGAGTTTCCAAACAAATTGGTATTTTGAAAAACAGAAGGTTTAAAGTATCGAGAAAAGCGTTAATCATCATTATTTTTTTCCTTCAAAATCGAGCACGACTTCAAATAATTCTGATTAATCGCATAATTTTCGTATACCTATTTTACGCATTAATGTTAGACTAAGTACGCCCGAAATATTGTAAAATTCGTGCGATCAACCGAAATAAGCGAAATACGTTTATTATTGTGTTCATAAATACGTTATTACGCTGTTTTCATAACCTTCTAAATGCATTTAGTATATTTACGTATATTTTATAATGTGTACGCGTTAATCGAATACGGATTTACTCACATTATTCCGAGAGTTCACGTCTAACGGTTCTTTGATTACTCTTTTTACAGCATCCGGGTCATTTTTTATAACGGCTTCGTGCAATAACAGTTCGTTTTTGAGCACTGAAATTGAAAAAAAAAGTAATATATAATTACAAATAAAATAAATAACGAAAAAAAATACAAAACACACACATTCCGGTTTATTTGAAACACAATAAATAATTTAAAGAATACTATATATATATATATACTTACGAAATGCGTCAAAACGTATTATTCATTACTGAAATAATATTGGATTCTACTGGGATCGGGTCTGATGTATATTATATTTAAAAGTTCATTTCGACGGCGAGGATACGATAAATATGATTTTTTTGACGCGTTAATTTTGAATTATAAAAACGATAATTGTCGAATATATTTAGAACTCCCCTAAAATTTTTATGTAATATTTTATGCATTTATTTACACGCATTCAATCGAATACCCTTTAAGTGCTCATAAGACATATATAGTCACTCGTAAATATCGTCGTAACGAAAAATTCAAACGTCAAACTGACTTGTTATCAGTATCGATTTAGTACGGCTGATGGTATGATTGTATAGTGTGTTTAGAAGTTAAGAAAAACTGTCAGTGCGGTAAACAAATTAAAATTGCATTTTCCCGTTAAAACGTCAGGCGCGCGTATTATGTTAAACGAAGATTTTTTCCATTCGGACCGTTCTACGAACTACATTATTATTATTATTATTGAAATAAGTTTGGTTCTTGTTAGCACAAATAGACTGCAGAGTCGAAGTAATCTAACACGATCGCGTCAAATATAATATGTAAATAGAAACGGACAAAACGAATATTTTGCTGGTACAACGTTCCTTACATTCGTTTTGAAAACATATACGAGTATACGATATAGGGATAATATTTTCCGAGTTTTATTTCAATATAAGTTCGACCCGGCCGGACGCTACACTATATTGTATTACCGACTTCACTGTTTTATTCGACGCGAAATATTGTTCGAAAACACACACGAACTATCTGGCATCGGTTTTTGTTTAAACAATAAATTATACCGCTTGCGTATATACGTACCATTGCTCGTTCGACGACTTCCCGTTTCGGTCGGTGGTTCTGGATTTTCTTCACCACCTCCCATGGATACTCGTCTCAAGACCACACAATCATCCACCCTGAGCATACTACCGGCATTACCCGGAGTCCTTCTGAAATCAATATACATATCCGTAAACACTATTAATACATCAGGTATTTTATTTAAAACGTGTTTTCGGCAAATAATACCGAACAATACGTTGGAGCGCGTATATTTTTATACGTCAGGATAAAACCGATCGTTCACACGTGTGTCCTGTAGTTTTTACGATTTTGTCCTCGGCAAATGTTGTTTCGTTCCCGCGCACGTATTTGTCGAGTTCGAGGTCAAATTTATATATATAAATTCGCTATTTGTGTTTTAATGATATGCGCACGACACCTACCTAGAATGTTATCTAAAATTTAGACTCTTAAAAAAAAAAAAAAAAAAAATGTTCACGTTACGAATTCTAATAGAAAAATAATATTTGTAATTCGATTTGAACTCTAAAAACGTAAGAAAAAAAAAAAATCGCGGCTTTTGTAATGTTACGAACACTGTTGGAATATCGTTTGTGGTAATAATCCTTGTATTAATGTTTTGGCCCTTACACGCCCTAAAACCTTGGTTTTAATTGAAAACGACTAGTTAGTAGTAACTACAAAAAAAATATAGTTATTCATTTTATTATAATTTGTAGTATACACTAAAGTAATTTTTTTTTTTTTTTAACACTTCAAACTCTAGTAGTCTGGTATATACTTATATCATATTTTCATGGTAATTTTTTTGTCGCTCATCAGTTTTATAAGCATTTATTGCGAATTCGCACGACCACTTACAAAAGTACTCAAAGACAAAATATAATTTTTCGAAACACTTGAAGACGACAAAGGAAAAATTAAAAATATGCAAGTTTAAATCTCATACGCACACACTACACATACGTTTACCTACCGTGATTTTATACGTGTAAAAAAAAAAAAATGTGAAATCTGCTTAAATTAATATATTTCGTATCGTGTACGCTTATACTCCGTTTTTTTTTTTTTGCAAGAAAAAGCAAATTTTACTTTGACCTTATTTCGCACAAACTTATTTTATCATACTTCAAAACGTTTTTGACGATAAGAACTTTATAAACTTTTCCGTTTAAAGGAAACAAACGTTATGTTTACAGTAACGTGCATATATTATATGACGCATACATTAATTTTTAATTACGAATCAGTCATAATTCTGATATATATAGTTTTATTTAATATGTAAAATATAAAGATAAAATTTCGCATTATCGCAGTTTTTATTTTCAATGTGTACACAAATAAATTGTGAATCATGTACACATACGTCCATTAAATGTGATATTAATTTATGCCATTTGAATTATTATTAATTATTCGGTACATCATATATCGTATTTAGCGCACATACGTACAATACGATTTTTTTTCTTACCATAAGCCAAGCTGTATCTCGGGAAATAACAATTTTTGTTATTTATTTATTTTTTGGACTTTTTTTTGCACATTTCGTGTTCCGTATTTGTTCATAATTTTAACGTTTTTTTACTTCCATCCGTTATTTCTTGTAAATTACAACTATAATGTCGACGTTTGATTTTAAAATATTTATAAATCATTTATTAATTATAAATTGTAAAGGCAATTGGAGCACAGATGCGTTTTAAGCACAAAAACTTCGCTGGCAGAAAAAACTCACACACCTCGTTGAATCGTCAGATTTTTATTTTATTTTTGCGGGAGGAAGACTTCTTACGGGTGGTAAAAATTCGAATTCAGCAGAAACTAAAACGGTCGTCTAAATAATTCAAAATTTCGGTATATTTTTAAAGATATTTTTCTGGTAATATTTTACAATGTATCGAAAACCGGAGCATGATGTGACTTGAAATAAGTCTTCTTTTAAACGATCAAAATTATCTGATTATTGCGCACACGGTGATAAGAGTTTATTCAGTCGTTTTCGCTAATCAATACGGTGTGATTTGTGATAAAATTTGACAACATGTGTAATATACAAATATAATAGACACTATTACGGAGATTTGTACGACATACTGGTTTTTTAAGATCCGAAGAATATTTTCCGAAAAATCATTTGATAAGCACTTGAGTTTAAAAGACACGGCGAACTGGAGCGGTATAACTGTTTTATAGATAATATTGAAAATCTACTCTTTCGGTGGCGCTTTATCAGAAATTTTTAAGTCTGCTAGTTAAATGTAACTTCTTATCCATTTATGTAATATCGGTCAAATATAAATTTATTATAAATACGAGATCTATTAGTATATTAGTTTTGTGATAATTGTGGATAGTTTAGGGAAACAATATTGGTTGCTATTTGAAAATCGAATGTTTAATTTTGTTTAAGATGAATAAGGAATGAGGAAGGAATGTAATTTTGAAAATACGACCTGCAAACAATATTCTTCAATTAATGAAAATATACACGGAAGTAAAATTTGGCTCATGACAAAAAAAAATCATTCTGTATGTAGTCAAATTCGATAAATTAGGCGCGTATAAATAAAAAAAAAACGAATAAAGCGGATAGATGATAATTTTGTTTCCTCGAGAAACGTTTTTCACTGCGATGTGTTTATCAAGTCGATTTATTCTATTTTGTTCGCCGTCAATTGTGTTTTCGTACGTTATATTACATTCGGCAATTGATTATGTAAGATCTCCACGATATAATAATTAAATTAGTACTTGTATAAACGACTTTGTGGACGTATTCTCTATATTTGATTTTAGTTGCGCCGATAATAGTTCCTCTATCCCGCAGACGCGCGGACATTCAAATAAATCATATCTACTATTACAATAATGTTCGTGGACATTTTGATAGTATTGGTAAAGCAAATCGCCTGGCTGCAGGCCAGTAACGAGTTAATAAGTTAAAATTAACTGAACTTTTCAACTTAACGGATAGCTATTGTTTCGATATTAACTTAAATTATTTCCCCCCTCGCATTAAAGTCAATTTAATGTTTTTTTCAAATTTTACTTGGACCATTCAATTAAATTTCGGATTTTCACTGTCAAAGGTTTGCTTTAAAAGTATATTTTATCTAAACACCTACGTTCGAGACCGACTTAAGTAGTATCTAGAATGAGTAAAGACAAACAATTTTAGATATCGTATAAATTGCTGGAAAACATATTTGTATAGATTATAGTGAATCATTTTTACATATTATAAAAAAAAAACTTTTTAGTACTGTATCTATAAATCTGACCGATACATTCGAATTCACAATTGACTTTAACTCGGTTAGAAAAAAAACTTAATTATAGCGAATTAAAAAAAAAAAATCATTATCTTCCACAGCTTTTCGAGCAGACGGTAATCGCATATAATCGATTGGAATAACAACGGCTATGGCGTAAATTACGATGCGTATAATATAATGTGCAAACACTCGATGTGTATCTTATAAATAATTTCCTCATCAAATGTGTTTTACGCCAAAGACAATCGAAATGTGCTGTACTAATAATTTCGCATAAATAATTAACTAAACGCTTATTTACATAATATTATACAATTGTTTACAAAAAAAAAACCCTCCTACTTCACGTTAAATTGTAACACCAATATAATTTGTATTTCATTCGAAAATCTGTTATTATTATTTTATGACACGTAAAAATTAACTGGAAAAAGTTATTATATTTTAAGTAGGGGACACAATGTGTGTCGTTTAAAATAATGATTATGCAGCGGAGAAAACAGAACTATAACGAATATATAAGTTTATCGACCGTCACAAAAATTTAAAAAAACTATACAATGTCGTCTTTCTATACGCAATAATGCGTTAAGTGCTTTTCTGAAAAAAAAATGTATTATATTGTATTTGTATTATACAAAGTTATTAAAAAGCATACGGAAATCATTTTCGCGCGCGAATGTATACACACAAGTCATTAAACAACTTCTGATAAATTATTATGAAAAAAAAAATATATAGATCGTCAAAAATGCGACGGGTACCAGACCTTTTGCGCAGTATAAATATTATTGTTAAACACTGTTAAGTTCGATTATCTCTATACTAAATACATTTAGTGTTGAATAAATAAACCACGTTATAATCTACAAAAATATAAAGTGAAAAAGAAAAAGAAAAAAAGTAGTTTATATCAATTTTGCGAGAAAAGGACTTCAGCCATATACAATATTCATACGTAAATTGCTCGGAACCTCGCAAAATCGACAGTAACTATTTGAGTGGGTATTGTAAGGACCAGAGGCGTAATTTAAAAATTTGGATCCGGGAACAAAATTTTCCAAGAAACAAAAAAAAAATTTTTTCGGAGTTGTCACGTGATATTTAAGTGCAGATTGCGCTTATAATAGAATTTTCCGATGTAGATTCAATTGGTTTTGTGAAATCACTGTCTAATTTTGGAAATTTGCCATCTCTTAATTTTTATTTCATTATAATTTCAATTTTTATTTACGATAATTTCATTATCGTTTTTATTTTTGTTTCAATATAATTTTTTGCGCTTTTGTGCTTAACTCATAGGGTTTACTCATTTTAGTAGGTTTTTGAATTTTCAAAAAAAAATTGAATAGGTAGTATAATTTTTTTTTAAAATTGTTTATAATAGTACATTAACACGTTGTTTTACTTCGGGCCCCCTAAGCGCATGGGCCCGAGTGCGACCGTAATACCCTCTGATCCCTCTTAGTTACGCCATTGGTAAGGACTACGCCATCCTTTGACGAGTATCACAAAGGTTTGGGGAATAAACCGGTGCCAACTTTCGAAGCCAACTCATAATACACGTACATTTACATATACTTAATAATAATTATTCGTCACAGGTCGTACGACTTATATCCACCACCAAAACGTTATTTCATTTTGAGGAACTCACGTTATTAACGTTGGTTATTTCACCGTTTCCTAAGGCGTCTGAAAGTTTTTGCGATTCCCAAAAAAACTTTTTGACTTTATATTTTTATACTATACCTAATGTGTTTTAACTGAAATTTATTCGTTTAAATATATTATTTTAAAATAATTTTATTATAACGTCAACGCAGAATCGTTCAAATCGTATAACGGACGAATATATTATTACAATATACATATACACTCGCGTATTATAATCTTCTTCGAGAATATTATTTGTTGTGTATTGTATATATAATTTGTTTTTTTTTTTTTTTTTTATAAATATTTATATTTTACGTATGTCTCTGGTCCCGGATTAAATTTTAAAAAAAAAAAAAAAATTCTTAAGATAATATGAATATATAATAATAATAATATATATATATTATATTTAAGTAATATATATATATTCGCGTATATTATTATGTTAATCGCGTTTTATTTAAAAACCAAAGGGATTTAATACAATATCTTGTACGTCTTTGAATACATGAATAATAAAACAAGTTTTTTTTTTTTAATGCACGTACATTACGCCTTACGTAATTGCTTTATTTGAAGTAAAAGTCTAATAGTAAAACGTCATTAAATTTCAAACATAACGTACATAAAATACATTCGTGTAACTGAAAACTATTGATCATCGTACACGTACTCGTATACCTATTATGATGTTTATTTTGTGTACAATATTATTGTTTTACATTCACAGGCGCACGTGCCATTCGCCAAACACATTATGTGCTTCTATTGTGGCCGCAATTATACGACTGGCAACAACGGTGTAGTGTGTACGCATTATATTTGCTTTGGTGGCGGATGGGAGAGAACGCTTCAGTGATAAAAATAATTAACTCGAGAAGATTATTATTTGAGGGTTTGAAGCGTTCGTCTTTTATACACGCATTTCAATATAATATTATATTGAACGAGAAAAAAATTTTTTTTTTCTTAAAATTAAAAACGTTGGACGGTGAAAATACTAATAAAATTATTAATTCCGACATTTCGAAATGTACGAAATATGCAAATGAGTTTAGAAAAAAAAAAACTGAAATACGCAACAAAATGTTTAAAAAAATTTAAAAAACACGTCGTAAATGCGATAAAACGATGATATACATTTATACGCGAAATACAATTACGTGTCGCGTCGCTTTAGTCCATAAGTTATTTTTCCCACTTAACCCTTTCAGTCCCCTTGTCCACTGCGACGGACACACTTTTTAACTATAATTTATTAATCTACCGTTATCGATAGAAATATGAAACTCGAACTATCGTACTAGGAATGTCCTTATTATATAAATAATCAATTTTCATTCTTTTAATACGTATTTAAATACCATTTTTGAAGGGATTTGTAAAAGCCATATCAGATTTTGTATAGGACCATTTTTCTTTCTTTTTTTTTCACTCGTCTATTTCCGCGATCGTGTAGAACGAATAAGCCAGCGCAACAAGTTCTCTGTGCCCAATAATAATACACGTTGAGAGTATATCGCTTTAAATAAAGCTATCGTTTCTGTAATAGAATATTATAGCCTCGCATAAGCCCTGCGAGTACAATATTATAACTACGTTATATTCGATTTTTCGAGATGTTCAAAACTATCCGTTATAATGTGACGTGGTGACAGAGTTTTTTTTTTTTTTGGTGTACAATTAACGGACCTCTGGCTCTCCTTGTTTCCTTTCCGGCGTGCACACGTTTACCCGCTTACCTCGGCACTATAACTTTGAATATGTGCGTTCAGTCAACTCGTAATATTATTACGCACAAACGTAAATAAACAGTTACATAACATAAAATATTTTGCTTTGTAACGATAACACAACGTGCGCATTATGAAATAACAACGAATAACGCAATAATAACTCGACACGAGCTGCATGACCTCAAACAATACCAAGAGGTAAACGCGCCTCGAATTATTTTTGTTACAGCGCTCGTAAATACAGTAGAGTATTACGATAATATTATTCGATTTACTCTATGTGTAGTAACAATATATTGCCCTCCACATCGGTGATGTATTGGTAAGTATTTGATTTCATATTTTGGTTGTATGTTTTAATACGTACGACTCGATCAATTTTCTAGAAAATCGAAAAATTATTTTAAAAATCGGATTTCAGCGAGTCGAGATTTACAAAAAAATAAAAAGTGGTTTATTTTTTAGCGAACCGGACCTATAGATCGACCTAAAACGGAAAATAATGATTTAGGTAAATAGGTAAGTCGTGACATATTAATCGGCCCATAAAATTGTACGAGTATCTTATTAATAGATTAGCAAATTTCACTTATGACCGACGCACACACGTACCAGAGTTCTCAAGCAGACAAACATACATTTATTTTTAAACAGATTTTTTTTTTTTAAACCGTATTACTATCATAATTTTAACGGGTTTCCGTTCTGATTTAATTTATTCTGCGTTATAGACACGACGATTCAACGAAGAATCGTAAACTACGGGGAAATTTTATCGAACGCCTTATAAAAAAAAATTTGGTAATAATTAACAAAGACGTTGCCGCGACGCCGCCCGTGTTTTCAGAGTCAAAATTTTTTTTTCTCATAATAGTCAAGGCCGAATTAAAAGAGTCCATTGTGCCTTGTGGCGAAACTCGAAAACGAAAACAATTTATTCTCTAACAAAACCTGACCTTAACAAAAACTATATAATTATATATTATTATTGTACACAAATTGTTTTTTTCGAACAAAAGACAACCACAATTTGTGAGATAATCGATAATTCTTAAATATGAACCACAGTTTATATTTAATATGTGTTTTACTTGTGAAGTTTTAGTGCGCCCTTGAAAAACTTTTTGTTTAAAAATACGCATAATTCAATATAAACATTGCAATAAATATGATTTATATATATCATATAATTTCATTTTTTTCTACCAATTTAGACTAATAATATTTTTAAAAATATCACTTGCATACAATATATTTGTTTGATGAAATAATTCCTTGGATAATCTTAGAAAAATATCAATATTTTCTTTACGTTTTCACATTTCATGTTAAAAAAATATTGCTATTGAATTTAAACGTTTTATACGAATACTTAATATTTTTGTATTTGCAACCACGACTCATACGACCTCCGGGCCTGCTAATATAGTGTATTAAATGCTTAAAATTGATCTGATTCGTTTGACTTCTGCTGCGTAAACGAGCGGCGTGTGTTTCTGAGAATATCGCGTTAATCAATCCGTGGACGTTGTCTTTATGTATTGTGTTTAACGATTTTCAACTGTCATTTAAACGTCACTTGGGTACCATTTGTTAGACGCGAGTGTTGTGAATCCCACTGGTTTCTTCACAGACGAATAGCCGCGCGAAAAAATTATAATAAAGAAATAGAAATGACACTGATGGATTTTAGAAAATGTCTAACAATATTTTTGTGTAAGGTCGGACAGTTTTCGTTGAAAAGAGGAAGGCTATCGAATGGAATTGAAATGGCGCTAATAAAAGAATCCAGTAAAATACCAAATGCATCAAAGCCTCTAAACAAAGGTGTTCGTTTGGATCTTCCGGATTATTGATCAGTTGATTCAGAAACAAGAAGTTGTTGCAAAATGCCTGGTTGCAAAGGGTACACTTGATAAGAATGTATACTAATTTTATGCATATAGGTAAAGGGTAAACATGTTTTAAAAACTACCGCACAATCTTTACACGTATATATATATTTTTATAAATATACACATACTTCATTTTAATAACGTATTTCTTATCAGTCGTTATAACTTTATAATAACGTATTTTATACAATTTTTTTTTTTTTGTAAAATGAACAATAGAATGAATATCATACCGAATTCTGTTGTTATCCCGAGCAACAATCGATATATTGGGCTTAATAAAATCGAAAAAACAGAATTGTATTTTCCCAGTATTTTTTTTTTACGTAATCCTAAATCTTATAAGTTATAAGAAAATATTTTTTTTTTTTATGAAAAAAAAAATAAAGCAGTCGTTGTGAGGTTAATCGATTTTTATTATTATACCGTAATCTTATTTTACGGGATTTGAATAATATTTTCTTCTCCGCTGTAGTCTTCGATCATTATTTGGACCGTTTACGTTTTTTTTTTTTTTTGAATCAAAATAAACGACTGCGACTCGACCGGCTGTCGTTAACGTGCAGGCGCTCCAGATAGGCAATTTCCAGCACAGTCGCGCGCCGCGGGCACCATTATTGTTTATCACTTTATAATATCCTATTATCACAATGCGGCGAATCCCGTTTGCGCACATTTCAATAGCGTTGTCTAATAACGACTCTCGTTTTGGGTGGAAAAAAAAGATACGTTATGCACACAATAATACAATCTACTCGGCAGATTAAATCGAAACAAATATATATATATATTTGAACATGAAAGACACGGAGAAATTTGAAAAAATACAAAATAAAAACGTCACCCACTGTACGGTACATACGTAACTATATGACGTTGACGAAAATTTGCGAATGTGTTTCCCCTTCGTCTCGTTCAGAAATCCATTTCTGTTATATCTCATATGTGTAACTCACACGACTAATCAGTCGAACACCCAGGCAGTGGCGTCATTTGGTGGGGGCGGGTGGGCATTTATCCCCCCCCCCTCTTGTTGACAATGGGCCGACACGATCCGTGCCGATATGATGGAAATATAACAGTTATTCTAACCAAATCTGTAGTAATGGACTAACGATAGTTATGGGTAATAATAAATCACGTGGCAAACAGTGGATTAAAATTGAATTAGGTAGTACTTAATAAAATTTAAATATATGCAGGTTATAACCACAATTTATAGGTGATTATTTTTTGGTTACAACTCACCGCGGTTCTGGATTTTTTTCGGTAAACACGGTTATCGTTACCTAAAGGCAGTGCGTAGTAAATTATTAACGTTAATTCGAAGAATATACGATGTACATACTTTTAACGGTTGACGTACCTGTATCGCGTACGGCATAAACGAATTTTTTTAACGTTTTGAACGTATGTTTTATGTATATATATAATTTGTGAGCGGCAAGTGTAAAAAACTAAAAATGAAAAAAGCTAAAGATTGTGTGACCAAGACGGCGAGAAAGACAGAGAAAAAAAAACCAAACAGAACCGGTCACAAAACGTCATTTCTAACATGTCTAACGTCGCGACAAGGGAAACTTCAAAACTTTAATCTATTATAACTTTAATGTACTATATATAGTCATTTATCATAAATGTATTATAGCTGACAAAGTAATGAATTTCTTCCCCCCCCAAAAAAATATCGGGCGATTCGTGCTCATGATAACGAAAATATCAAAATTATGTAAAACAGAAATCGTATTGAGCTAAATGTAAGTGGAAATTAATTAAACGGGCCAGTTAAATCTTTTGCCTCCCCCTTTTGAAAACTGAAATGATGCCACTGCACCCAAGCCCGTATTTATGAGAGGCCCAGGTTGGGCGATTGTCCCTCCTGGTGGAACTTTGGGGGGCGGTACGTTTGTATGAACTCTATTTTTTTGCGTTTATATGTAGTTCAATAAATTACATGATTGATAATTAAGTAAAATGTTTTTTTTTGTCATATATTCAATATTGTCGATTTCTGGGTGAAATTTAGTGGAAGAACGATGTTTACTGTGAGAAATCTATTTTTATACGAACACGGAATTTCTTGATCACTCGGCTTCATAATACGTTTGATACGTGTTCATATATTAGGATATTTAATATAATAAATATTATTTAATAGTTTTGTAGTGCGTATTATATTAGTTCGTACTGGTGTATGCAATCTATCAAAAATACAAGTAAGGTTTTTATAATTTTATTTGTAACCCCCTCCTCTCTCCACCGCATAAAAGGGACGGAATTAAAAAATTGCCCCGGGGCGCCAAAATTCTAAATACGACCCTGCGAACGCCTAACGCAGATCTCCAACGTTATAATATGACCGGACCGTTTTACGAAGAAGATGTGAACGGTTTTCGTTTTTAACGAAGATATCCGTTTTTCGTTTTCGGAGCTCACATATAATAGCGTATTGCACGTCGTACTCGATTCACACGTACCATATACATTTAATGGCATTGCGAAAATCTCCGTGTATTGACGGCCGTCCTTGTAGTATATTTTAATATACGATTTTATGCAGATCGCATAGGTATTCGTATAAACGTAAATGTTTTTGTAATAAATACAACCATAATAATATTTGTTCCGGGAAACGTGTATACGACATAATATTATGTAAACGACGACGGTCGCAAGAGCGGTATCACGCTGGTCGAGGACGTGTGGCGAATGGCTGCGTCGGTGGCGCTTTTATCGAACGGTTCCTCGTGAAACGAGGAGTTCCGTGCGAGCTTTGGAAAAAAAAAATATATTATTAAATACGCATGAAATTGCGGTGTATTTAGAATTTCGTTGCCCCAGGTATACGTTTATTTGTTGCCCTCTCTCACAACACTTTACAGCACGCAAAAAAAAAAAATTTACGTATGAAGTATGTAATTCATACGCTACGCAAATTTGCAGCACAATATCGTTTTACGTTTAGTAATAAATGATTAGTGTAGGTTAAGGACGACAATTGGAATGGTTTAGGTCGACTATCCAGAAAATCCAGTTAACAAGAACTTCTCTGCCAACGAATTGTATTTCGAAATATTTTCTTCGTTATTTGTAGACTATTTTCGGCAAAATCATATTATGTCCTCTCTGCACTGTTTACACAAATGTAAACTTTCGGTTTTCCGATGGCAATCAATGTTTTTTTTTTTACGGTCCGTCATATATATATATATATATATATATCTTATGCGTCTTAATTTATGTTATGAAAATTTTTTTTTTTCATTTTTTTATTTTCAATATTCCGTTTATAAATTATTTAAAATATTTGATTATAAAAGGCGCTTTTTGGCGTAGTCCGGTAGTTTAGGAAACAGTATTATTATTATAGTGACGATGTTAATGATCAAAAACACTGAATACCAGTCCGAAAAATATAATATTAATCGGCGTACATCACACACTCGGATCGTATACATTTCTGACTAAGGTTCTCTTAAGAAGATAAATTTTCAATAAATTACACTCCCGGCTTTTTAAAGCTGGGCTGCGCGATGACACTTCTCGTTATGGTTACTGTCGTGAGCAAAACGCGAAATTGTATTCATCTTCGACGAAAATGGCGTACGCAGAGTAAGACCTGTGCGCATTTTTTTAAAGACTTTCGACTGGGTTATAGTGGACGTGGTCCAACCGCAATATGTAGAGTTGTTATTTAATAATAAATAAATAATAACAATCGTATGTTAACGTCTTTTTAGGTCCATTTTGGGAAAATGATTTTACTATTTGAATTAGTGAATTAGAAAAAAAAGAAATTGCCTGAGGGATGGAATAAATAATTGTAATAGAAGAGTGTTATTATAGTGGAAAAATCGAATGTTTGAATGTATCGTTATATCATGTCACCTTAAAAAAAAAAGAGGCTGTCAACTAAATTCTTTGTTCATATGAAAAAAATAATATTTATATGTTCGTTCAAAAGAATTTTTTTTTTTGAAAAACGGCGATAAATAAAAATGATTTTTTTCAGAGACTTTACCCGAAAATAATAATTCTGTACCTAGTGTATGCACTTACAAAAATCTCATGTACCTTTACGTACGTTTCCGGTCATTTAAGTTCAAAGTGGTCCCGGCTGGCACGAGTAAAAAAAAACCGTTCGGGCTATATAATTTCGTTGGGAACGACTGAAGTCAAACATATCCTTTGTGTACACACAGTACACTTTACCGCTTTCGAGATATTGCGTAGAATATCCTGCAATTGCACACGAGACAGCAAGTCAACAAAAAAGTTATAAGTAGACTTCATGCTCTAAATCTTAAAACTAGAATTAATTAGTTTCTACGAACGTATTTGCCACAGAATTGACATGTAAAGACGCCTCTTTATTCATTCTCCACGGATGTTTTATTTTTATGAATTAACTAAGAACGCGTATTAATACTTTGACTTTATTTTATATTTGAGTGTTTATCACCGTTGCGGCCAAAATATAAAAATCGATTTTCATTTAGACAAAAATAAATGTTTCCGCTGTAATGTCGTACTATGAATGATTTTTATAAAGTAACGATCTAATTGTATTTAAAATATTTTAACGAAAAAAAAACGGTAAATAATTGAAAAGACAAAATCAGTCTCGCGTTATTTCTGCGTATAGACGATTTAATAATTTAAACGCGCGATACGTTTTCTTCATACATCTTAATGTGATCCTTTCAACTCGAAAGTGTAACGTGTATTCTATTGAAATCGTATTCTAGATATACTACTTATCTCAAAGAATATGATGGCTGTTTATTATACATGATGTATATAACATCACAGTCAGACGCGAATTACGTCGTTCACGACTGACCGCCGTGAATACACTGAGCGGTTTGATGGTTTCGGACCACTATTTATAGACGTTTTCTTGCGTGTGCCACGCCCTCTATGTTATGTCGTAGCGCTATCTGGTGACTACTTTCTTTTCCCTTTTATTACGATCGGCTGACGCACTATGTCGGTACATGCGGGTGTTTAGTTTGACGCTGACTCATCGCACGCGCGTGTGCAACGTTTATTATTATTATTATTATTATTAATAATATTATTTCGCGTATTTCAATGAAATAAAATGAACGTAAAAATTCATCTTTCCTCGTTGTACACTCGTTTACTATTTACTTAACGTTTACTCGTTCACTCATTTACACTGTACACGACTGACCGAGTTTGTCGTCAGCTAAGCATTAAACGCCCGATCACGACCGATGATGTACGATCGATGTACCGTACGCGATGATCGTCGGTCGAGCACTAATTCCAGCCTTATACATGATGTTCAAAGGGAGAGGGAGCGAAAATAAGGCATAATCGTAACGTAATTGGACCAACTCACATGACAAAAGTCGGTGCTGTTAGATCAGGGATATACTAAATTTAAAAATATCAAATCCCATGGGGGGCGGTCCACCTATCTCCCCCCTTATAATCGCCACTGTGCTGTACTAAGTGTAGCGTGGCGCGTTTTATGTAGTGTAAAAATCATTCATCGAGTCAACCCGTCGACAGAAAAATAAAATAAAATGTTTTCACGCGTTAAAAAAGTATAAATATTTATACGCGGCTTTGTCGTTATGTGTGTGTGGTGACATATTAGAAGGATGAAAACAAATTGATATTCTCGATACAAATAGACACCATTCGACTAGAATGAGTATATGTACCTGCAATTTAGTACGTTATTTTCACGAGTGGCGTATACACTTTCGCTCGTCTGTATATATATATATATATTTTAGAAATGAATTCCAAAATTCGTTACACGTGGGCACGTAGAAAAAAAAACATACGGAAACTCGAGCAATTTATAACTGTGCACGCGTAGTAATTGAAAAAAAAACTTAAAGGAAACTTTGCTGCGCGGAAAAAAGTTGAAGGGTTTACTTAAATAATACATGGATAATGGATATATCATATACATATATATATATATATATATATTTGTATATTACGGATTGTCTGACGGACTCAAAAAGTCAATCCGTCAACCGTACAGACAAAAATTGGTGGATAACGATAAATTTGGATTTTAGCGAACGATTTTTTTTTTTTATATATATAGCGAACTTAAAATGATCGACCCAAGTTTTTACCGTCTCGACGGCGTACGACACTTTCTGAGTATGTTTTCCAACGCCACGATAACGTTTTAAATAGATGGGAAAATACAAATTTTCAAAATGAGCAACGAATAGAGAATTTACGGAATTTGTGTACGGACGCGTGAGAAGCAAAAGATTATCATGGATATACACGAGCATGCACAATCAATAATTCGAAATAGTTTAATAATATGTCGTGTGCACACGACAAGAAGGTTTGCACTTAAAAGCTCTTCGACAATTTTGAAAAGTTAGAAATTTGGAACGAATAAAATTTGATTCCGACACAGAATATTTGAACTGGTTATTGCGGAAATAAATTTTTGATTAACAAACGTAGTAGTGGGAAGAAAGGTGTTTTGAAAAAAAAATTCATTTTTTTTAACGCGGTTTTAATTAAATTATCGAAAATAGACGATCTAGAAAAAAGACCGTCGAGTTGAAATCTTTTTTTCAGAATGAAATTCGGGTCACTTCAATAAGCGGTCGAATTTTCGTTTGGCTTTCCAATAACGAACGCAATATAGGCACCGGCCAACTGATTTCGCAAATTTGTAGTGACACACTATAACGATTTGCTAAATTTCCAACATAATTAATATAGAAGGAATTTGAAATTTCGAATGACGTGCTCGGGCGTAGGACTCCTAAGTGGTTAGAGTGATATTACGATTGGGCAACAGACCTCCGACAGAGTTGAAAAGTCATTTCGTTTGACAATATTACGCGTTCTCTAAAAGTACCGGGGAACCGTTATAAGTTTGGCCAAAACACTCGAAACATAACATACGTATTAGTATCGTTGTATATGTCACAAGTTATTTTTCGAAGTTTCCTAAACTCGTTTTATCGAATATCGTATAAATTCAACAAAATGATTAACGCTATCTTTATTATTATAAGACACATTTGATAAAATAATGTTGAAATCGCGTGATTTCGGGATAAAACATAATTTATCGTTTCTAAAAAAAAAATTAAGTTAAAATTGTAATAAAAATGTTTTTATCGCCCATTCAATATTATATATTCGTTAGAAAAGCGTGTTTACCGATTCCTTTCACATCTTTTTAATGGACATTTTTTAACAAGACATTTTAGATACCGAACGGAGCGAGGAACGCATTGGTTTTACAATGACGTGTTTTTTTATTTTGTCTGTATCTATCCAAAAACTGTCTATCAGAAGGAGTGTTTCGATATTTACAGTCATAGCGTTGTTTCCGGTAGCAAATTGTGTCTAGTTTGTATTTCAGAAAGGTCATTTTTCGGTCTTCTCAAAAAGCGTCCAAAAAAAGAAAAGAAAAATTCAACAAATTTCACGAAATTTCGTCGAAATCGATTATTTCTTCGTGATTTTGAAACTGATTACTATAGAAACTTGAAATATTCACCAAATACGTAACCTTCTACTAGGGAAAACGTTTTTTTTCAAAATTTTCTTTCAATTTTGCGCTATTTATAGCAATTATAGGTTTTGAAGTACCTATTTATTTCGTGAAAAAGGTAACTTTTGGTTTTGACTCGTTCAATACAATGTCAGACGCGTACGTTACATAAACTATACTCAAAAAAAAAAAATCTTGAAAATCATTTGCCACAATTTCCAAGTTTTTCGACACAAAGTGTATTTTATTCCTTGTGGAAAATTACGTTTGTTCAAAACACTAATACGGTCCTAGAGTCTTTACCGAATACGTAACTTTGCAGCGTATGCCGTAAAACAATTTTTATACAAATTTCAACTGCCTATGCGTATTGTAAGAAATCATATTAAAATAATGTACCGGTCAATCGTATCGTAATGTATTCTATACACACTATATATATTAATAATAATTTATAATAATAATAATAATAGTATTATTACACGGAAGCTCCGCTCAGAGTAGTTTTATAGAATGCAGTGATATTATTTATCTCGTCGCTTTCGAATTCATAGGCAAAACTCTGAAATCAATAATATCCAAATAATTCGCACTCAAGCGAAATCCACAACACCCGTTATTTTTAAACGCAATAATAATAATAATTATTGTCACGATAATTTTTCGGAACAAATATAATATTATTTCCAGACAACGACAGCTGCAAGGTATTCCGGTGATGTAACAATAATTTTCGGCCAAATGGGGTTTTCACTTTTTCTCTCTCTCTCTCTCCGCGATCGCTCAAATTCTCTTACGGAGGCTTCTGCGCGTTATTATTTTTCTGTCATTTATAAGCACCGGGATTTTTCAACGTTTCCCCGGCGGACCTTTTTCGGTCGGCGAATCATCCGCCGAACACAAACACTAGCTCGGACCGGTGACTGCGCAACGGTGGTATATACAGGTACGTCCATATTATATTATATTGTATACATTATATATTACGTTATAAACACGCGTGCGCCTTGACCGGGACTTACATAACTCACGTCAGCTACGGTTCGCAATAATATTATGTCATTTTATATAAAAAAAAGAAAAAAACCATATAAATAATATTATTATTGTATCCGCTATAGGGATTGACGGCGTCGGACGAACCGAGTGCACACGTGAGGCTATCGGTTATACGCAAAATCCTTCGTATTCGATTCGGACGTTCGCATTATATTGGTACGTAATTATTAATATACATTAATATTACACACGTGCAGTATTGGTATGTGTACAGGGCGTTCCACAGGAAAAACGAGAATTTTTTTTTTGTTTGTTCTATAACATATTTTCACGTTTTGCGCCGCGATTATTGTATTTTCGATTTCCAAGTTCGACATCAATTCGGAATGGAATTGAATCGTGTGCGATAATTCGTTAAGAAAAAAAAAAATTGATATTGTTTTTTTTACTTCATTCTCGTTCAGAAAAATTTACAGCAACACACCGGTCGATGCCAACGCAATATTATTATTTTGTGAGCGTATACGATTGTCAGTGTACCGATGAAACGAGAAACGTTTTTCCTGCTGTGCCTGCACCCGGTGCATTCGAGAAAAATAAATTCCATCACTCTGATATCGTTTACGCTGTTCGCGTAATCGTTTCGTAACGCGAGTAATTTTTTTTGAATATTTTATCGTAATACAAACGAATTCGATTCGTCCGTGTCCAAGCTTTGTTCGCTTTGTATAATTATTGTAGTCATCTATCAAACGACCGATTGGGCGATGTCGTTTCTAGTTCTGATAACGCTTTATCACATAGTTCATTACATGACTAAATATCTATAGGTATGACAACAGATTGTCCAAATTGCGACTCGGTCTGCGCATCCATGGAAAAAACAATAATATCAAATTTTTTTTCCATAGAACTGGCAACCGGAATATTATTTTGTCATTTATGTAGATATTTACCCATGCGCAACATTAACAAGTAATATGATAAAGATTTTTTCTCCCATGGAAGTGATGGCACTTTCATAGAAGAAAAAATCATACCTGCGTATCACAAATCTGTTGGCATACCTAGATATTTAGCCATGGTTCATCAATTTACATTATTAACGATTTCCGAATAAACTCTTATCAATCGGTTCAGTATTGATTTCCGGCGTGAATTACACGCCGCGGTTTAAACATTTCATACGTAATCGATGCAGAATGTTTTATAAATCGCAATGTCTTTGTATTCAATTCCTTCGGGTTACATGCGGTTAACACGTCGGTGATAATATGTTTTAAAAAAAAAAAAAGGATAGAAATGTTTCTATTTTATTCCGACTTCCTTGTGATTAAAATTTAATTTTAAAACACGCTTGTAATGTCGTCGTTTTTCGAAAAAAATAAAATTTTAAAATTGCAATGTACAAATGTAATATAAATAATTGTTTGAACACTTCATTTTAATTATTGCATTTTTATAATTTCAAGTAAGTGAAAAATATAGATACATTTAAAAAAAATCGAGATAGCCCTTTCTGTAAATTTAATTTTCAGAATATTTTCAGCGTGTGAAACTTTTGATTAGTCATTCATTTTTAAACAGTTTTCCTAATTTTGTTTAAATTCAAAACTTTTTTTCCAAAAATAAATGTATGCAGTTATTCAGTCGTTGTCACGTACCACTGGTGAAAAAAAAAAAACGTTTTCATAAATTTCAAATAATTTAAACAACTAATCTTCAACAAAAATGTCTATAACGTATAAAATAACATTATAGGATTGCCGTTTTGAATATTGTAAAATGATTTGAAATAAAACGTAATTTTTAAATTTTTATAACGACGCGAATAATGTATTATTTTTTTTTAAACAACAAAGTGAGTTTTTGCGCGAACACTTTTAATGTAAAAGGAATTTTCCGTTGATAATTATACGCGTTATTATCCAGTAGCAAATCGTATCTAACTGGTATTTTTTTTGACACGTTTTTTTTCATTTTTGTGAGCGTAAAAAATATTACGAAATCGTTCATAAAATTGTAAAAATCGAAAACAATTATTAAATTATCCGTTTTGGATATGTGATTTTTTTTTTTTATCGAGGCCCACAAATGTTCTATAATTTTACATATATATAATGTGCGTATATAATATTTTTATTAGTATTTAAAAAAATCGTTTGACGATACTTTTTTTTTTTGTACGTCTGTGGAGTTAAATTTTCGAAAAACTTTACGAAGAATAATAAATAGTTTACAGTATTTTTTTCAAACGCGTCGATTTGTCGTTTGTTGTTCTCAGATCGAAAACAATAATACAACGCATCACTGAAACAACACCTGCAGTTCGAGTTTATTTATTAATTTAATTTTTAGTTGTAAAAACGTCAAATGTACAATTGACTTGGCACGTCGTTTTCAGTAATTATTACAAAATTCAAAATTCTGAAAATATTGAATAGAACAAAAGTCTTTGCGTTTATCATGTATCTCCGCGCATAGGAACGCACCCTGTACATACAAACACCGAAGTTAACGGATTTGTTTACACGCAAAATTACACAACGTTACACCGGAAAAGTGTAATGCGCGTGTGAAAAAAAACGAGCGGAGCCGGTTATGTATTACAACGTTATTATTCATTTTTATGTCTGCGCGACGCGTTGGAAATATTGTCATAAATATATTTGAAACAAATTTTCCACGCGAAAAAGTATTATTATCAAAAAAAAAGAAATCAATATTTTCACCGTTTAATATATACGCGCGGTAAATTATCGAAAGTCGCATCTGAAAAGCCCGTAAGGTGTTTTTTTTCCACTGTTCCGTTATGACTCGCACAATGAGTCTACCGCGCGCGGTTATAAAACGGTTTTCGTCGTTTGTTTTTCACAAAGTGAGTTTTCTTTTATTCGATTTTGTTCGTACAAAACGAAACGTCAAACGAAATGCGTTTCGTATATACAAAAATCAAATTAATTGTAAAAAATTTTAAAAGTTTTCTGTGTATATAATACGATATTCGGAAGAAAAAAAAAACGTTTACGAAGTGAAATTGAATTAAATTTTATCTGGATACATTGTGCGGAAATACAAAAAAAAAAAATAAAAAACCAGTGACTTACAGATTTTTCGCTAACATTTAATTAAAAATATATCAAACCGATCCGAATTATTTTTTTCTAATAATAAACATCTTTGTAATAACACACCCCGTAAGCTGCAATAACACCCGGGGTTTTTTTTTTTTATTTGGTACAATTCATAAGTAAATCAATCAGTTCCAATCGGAGATCAACGTCGAACGTGTTGACATTTTAAACATTTATCATTATAATTCTGTACGTAATAATATAGAAAAATAATAATTAAGACCGTACTCGCGCTCTCGTAACTAATATTCTCCAAATACGAGTATAAGAAAATTATATTATTTTTAAACGTTTTACAAAATGTCTTTATAACCGCATTTGTTCGAATAATAATTAAATCTATAATATGGATCTACGGACATTCTGCTCGTTCCGCATTGACGTGTATAGATATTTTGTAAACACACCGCGTTAGATTCGTGTCGTTTTCGATTTATCCGAATCATTGTACTTAAATTTAACACACGCAAATCAGAACGAAATTCTTCTTCTATATATAAAATATATTATTTTAAATAATTCTAGAGTGAAACGTCATTTTCTATTTTATCGGCGAAACGAAGTTATCATTGTGTAAGTCGGATAAGGTAAGAAATGCACTTTGACTCGATCGTCTCCGCAATAATCCTACTGGAAGACTAAAACGTAATTGAAACCACAATGTCTACAGTAAGAAATAACAAATAAAAAAAAAAAAAAGATAGCTTCGCGAATATACCGCGGCTCAAGTGAATTACTCAGACAGACGTTTTAGAATTGTATGTTATTATTCTGAATTTGAAAGCAATGGTAAATCATCGCATTGGAAAAACGACTCTGAGCGGCGCTATTAATAATTCATTATAATTCACGGATATTGTTAAAATATTTTTTATATACGTCCGATTTTGCATTACATTTTAAGTTTTTCAAAAAAAAAAAAATTACAAAAACTTTATACGAATGTGTGAAATTATTATTTATACTTACAGTTTGTTTTACTATTCGATTTTGTCCATTTGAACATTGAGAAGAACATGTAGCGGTATTTTGTTGTTTTTTTATTTTTGCATTACATATTTCTCCACGTCTTATATATACTTCACTTATTTTTTTTTATATGTATCTTATTAATACAAATATACGAAAATACAGCTAAAGTAGGAGTCGTGTAAAAATTTTAACATATAAAAACGATTTGCTATCTGAAGTTATATTACTGTGGTATTTTTGGTACAAATTGAAAATAAACGTTTTTAGTTTTTTTTTTTTTTTATACAATCATGCCAACGTCGATATTGTGTGCGTATTAACCTTTTTCGCTTTTCACTCTTTACATGAAAAACGGCTCGCGGTCTAATAATAATAAAAATTGAATACACGCAATTTTATTAAGATGTGACGTTTGTTTTTATAAATAGTACATATTCGACGATGTTCGTCAAATCCGCACAAAATGAAAAATGTTCTGCGTTGAATTTCTAAAAAAAAAAGAGTAATTTAAAAATTACTTTTACGTAAATTTCTATTTATTTGATTGAAATTCAATTTTTAATTAAGTACTGACTGTAAAAAAAAAAATTTAATTAATCCCTTGTCCCAACACATATACAGCAATATTATACATAGGATGAGGAAATGAAAAAAGACAATTTATATATGTATTGTCTCATAATGATTACTTCCCCCTTCCCACACACACACACACACAGGTGATTCTTAACTTGATATTTATTTTAAGTAAAATAAATGTTTATTGTCAACGATAAATTCGTGAGGTGAGTTTTTTCCTCGTTAACTACACAAAGTTTTTCTTCGGGGAACTCGAGTAAATATCATTCTACGTCCGTTTGGAGCTTATAATAACTTTACGGTACGTGCTCGAGTTTCTTATGGAGTATACGTCAGGTTTTATTTCGATTTTTGCCGCAAAACAAACGTATCACGAAATTGCTTTATATTTTAAGTGAATAATAAAACTGGTACATTGCCATATACGTTTCAAATATAATTATGTTGTAATTTTATAATACGAAACCCATTAAGATAAACATATGAGACCGGTAATGATATTACAATGCGCGTTTGAATCAAAAGCAATAACAATAAATACGTTTTTATAAACACTGTACTACGGCGGCTATTTATACATTGTTTAAATAATAATTGAAATACGATTTAAATAAATTTGCGCGTAAAATACTACTAAAAAAAAAAAAAGAATGCTTAAAAAAATTGTCAACTCGCTCCCGTAAAAAACCCGCCTCATTAAATTAACTGTTAGTATATATTTTTTCGACAAACGGAAATTACGTCCATCCGTTTTATGAAATACCCCCGTCTTCTAATTCCCCACAGACATATAAAATATATAGACATTTTTTTTTTCTCCGTTTCTTCATTCACTATACGTTATTATCGTGGTTGGTCGTGTTTTTCTATCCTTAAGCATAAAATATAAACATTTTTTTTTTTTTTTATAGAAATTGTTCGTGGTTCGACCGACGTTCACACGAGGCTCCGTAGTATAGGCAATTCTGGTACGGCCGAGAGCTGCAGGCCTAATAAAAGTGTACCGAGTGAAGTAAACAATATATCGGTTTTATATAGTGATGTGTCTAAATAAAAAAAATTAATTTGTCCGTGAACACTTTGTCGTACAGTAAAAATGCTTCGATGATTTCGACTTGCGTTACGTTCCGATGGTAAATTCTATTTTGTCGGTACATTATTTGACGTGTTTTTTTTATATTCCTATTGGTTTCCTAATACGTATAAATATATCTATTAAGTACGTATATGTAATGATTTAAAAATATTCGTCATATTGATCTATTACAATATTTATATAATACTACAACGTCATCGAGAATCAAGTTTTTTTAACAATTTTTTTTTTTTTCGATTTCAAAACAATAAAACTCAGAAATCTCTGTCTATGCGATTCACTATAGAGCTCATATTCACAGCACCAGCATAGCATTATACGTTTTTTTGTATTGTATTATTATACATATATACGAGCATGTATATCTCGGAAATTACGTTTGGAAATTTGCATTATTGGCTTATAAAGTGTCAGTAGAAGAAAAAAATGTCGTGAATTTTCGAACAAAAACTACATATATAAAAAGTGTAACGGTTAAAATGCATTTATATTGATTTTTCACCGTACGTTTTAACAAAATCGATTACAATATTTATAATTACGTTTTTATGTGTGCCCGGCAGTCTTTTAATCAGAAAATGTATTTGAATAAATACAGACATTTTAATTTTTTTAAATACGTACGTATATTTGAATATATTTCCAAAAGTGTATTTAGAATACTTATTCGAATAATGGTAAAAAAAAAGAATCGTTTTATATTCGAATAGTTCAAATTCTATATCCTTAAACAATTGCTTTCGTCTTCCGAATATGGAAATGGTAAAGGTTAAATTATAACTACTCAATAAAAATAATTAAACATGTCGTAAAACTACAATTGTCTGGTGACAACGAGGACAACTATTAACTATCTCTACGTACATACAGTTGTTCTTACTTTATCGACCAGTTTATGATTTATATAAATTAAAATATAGGAAATTTTATCGCGACCAACGCCGTTTCAATGATCGAAAAAGACATAAGACAAACAGCCATGCCTCGTATAATAGTCAGATATCGATCGTTTTTTTTTTTCTTAATTAAAAAATATAAAACATATTATGGGTCGTATTTTGCTCCGGTTTTTTGATTAAATTCCAAACTTATGTCAGAAAAATAAATTAAAAAAATAAAAAAAAATAAAAAATAATAATACCGGTAATTATTCAGACGTTCATTACGGCTTATGGAATTTGAGTTTTAGAAGTCCATATCCAATGCAACTGGTAAATCTTTCATAGAACAGAAAAAAACTAATGTTTAACGAAATCTGACAATATATTTCGAAGCACGAGAGATTTATTTGTGAGACAAGTTTTCGCTCCGACAGCCTTAACGACGAAACACATTTACATAAAAATGATTTATTTAAATTTTTTAGTTCAAGCACAATTCCTTGCGGATTCTACGCTCGTATAAATTGGATGTATACGCGAAAAAAAATTAGTAAGACACGTTTTTAGGAAATAAAATTAATTTGATTAGTTTTGTACGTTGCCGTTGTGTCCGAGAGAATAGAAATCGAGATACACCATTTTGTTAACTCTTTACTTGTTCGTTTTAAATTAGTAATTATGATTTATGATTTAGATAAACTTTTTGCGCAAACTACAATAATGTAATATTTTAATAATAATTATTATTATAGGAACACCGCCAATATTTGGCCAAGGATACCATGTTAATTATTCCACGTTTAAGGCGCGAAAAACTTTGTTTGGCTATAATTAAAGATCTAATTATTATTCGTTAAAATGATTATGTAAGTACTTCAAATATTAAATGCGCGGAATATAAATGAAAACGATTAAATTAATTCTCAACAAACATCGTCAGCTAGTTATATTGTAGTGTTATATTCTATTGAATAACTATATTTTTCATACGGTAATAGATGTAATACGTATTATGTTCATGAAATACAGGATAATTGGATTAAAAAATGATTTAGATTTTAAGTATATTTTTAAGTAAGCCTTCAGGAAAGCAATGAATTATTTCACGTTTATTTCGGACGTAATCAATTTAATATTAAAAAGAACGTGCATAATTTGTGTAAAACACTATATATATATGTGTGTGTGTGTGTATTTTCTGCTTTGTTTGATACACGAAAAAAATGTTCAATTAGATTTATAATACAATATTAAAATGAATATGATTTTTCAATTATATAGGTACTTTAAAAAATAATTTAGATAATAATTTTGTTTTTTTTTTTTAAATATAAAATAATTATTAAAAATGTAAAATGTTATTATGTAGTAGGTATTATTACGCTACTAGTCGAGATATTTCGGTATAAACACACGATATAATATATATTATATACAGTAACAATAAATAATATTTTGTTGAGAACACAAACACTACATTAAATTCGGTATTTGAATAACGCAAAACGTTTTCGTATTTTCATATCCCATGATAAAAATAAAAGAATCTGAAACTGAGGATGCCCGCATTAACAATTGGAAATATTGGCATTATAATAGCGCAGTATTCTCGAAAAAATTAATGTTTAGTGTTAATGAAAATCGCTATCGTCCCACAGTAAATATTTATATAACGGTATTTATACTATATATTTACTAAATGTTTTTTTAAATCATATTGACAAGAATTCAGTAATATCGATTTATACGACGTATTTTCATTGTTCTATAATATGTTTTTTTTTGTTCAATTCTTACTGAATTCAAAATCTAGTGAATATTTTATTAGGAAAACAGTGCATTTTGAGTTATTGTTATTGTAACTTATTTTTTTTTTCTTTGCGTTTTGAACACAATACGAGAAATTTGTTGATTTTAAAACGATGTATTTTTTTTTTTTTAGACCGTTGTTGTTGTGCAGTAAACACGTTTAAAGTGCCTCGCGAATCACCTAGTTGTAAATTGAAGATCGAACACAGATTTAAATTGTTTAGACAATATTTTCTGCAGTTTTTTTTTTTTTAAATATTTTACTTGTATTTCTTTAAGCGAGCCGAAAACAAGAGTTTAAATCTCCCTTTTTTTTAAAATTATCTTTTTTTCTTTGTCGTAAGTTTCTCGTTTGAAATAAATTTACACTGACACATACTTACACCTATACACGTGTTATTGTATCATTATTGAATTTTATTCTCTCTGATTTAAAAAAAAATATATATATTATTTATTAGTAAATATGTACCTATATATAATATATATTATAAATAGTGAACGAAAATGATAAAAAAAAAAAAAAAAAACATTTGAACGTTCTAAATAAAACGGATGTCTATTAAGTTACATATGTACATCATCGGTTTGCAAGACGCGCATGGGCCGGATTTAGGGAACGGCTGAGTGGGCTGCAGCCCAGGGGCACCCACAAATTTGGGGCCACCACACTTTAGTAATTATTTTACAGTTACATATAGATGTAATAAAATAATGAAAATTTATTTTTCCGTTTAAAATTAAATTTTCATCAAACAAATATTAGGTACAGTGTAACAGAAGATTTCGTAAAAATAAAATCAAAAAAAAAAGTTGTTGCTGACATTTAATTTTAATCATTACTTATACCTACATTTTATTATTTTTTACGTTTAAGTCATTGATTTTTTTTTATTCAATTCGCGTTTTTATAACGCAATTCCATATATATATATATAATACGATATTATACCCTTTTCGATTGTTTTTATTTAAGTAAATCGTGTAGGTATACTACAGACTGCAATATTAAACGTTGTTTAATATTATTTAATAAGCAAAACATGTATTGTCCCGTTTATTTATTTTGGGGCCCCCGCATTATGTTCCGCCCATGGGCCACCACATCATATACCTGAATCCCGCCCCGAAGACGTGTAAATGTCGTGTTCAATATTTGTTTCAGGAAAAAAAAAGGACACGCCGACAATATCGTTTCGCGTTAAAATTTCAACTCATAACGGCCATCGTTTAACGTAAAAAATAAAAAAAAACGGCACGCATAAAGAAAATCAATAATATATTACTACGTTACTGATGGTCAAAGTCAATAGAAATTTTAATTTTACGACATGCCGTTAAAAACACTCGCTTCAATAATCGTATTATTGTTATTATGTTTTCGAATGTATTTATGCAACAGACAAACGATTTTTCGCAATAAAACCCTATTTATACATATATTTTAAAACCCGTCGAATTACCGTTTAGCCGAATTTTTTTATTATTTTTTTTTTATATACTTTTTGTTTTAAAATACGTGAATATTATGGAACGTAATTTTTTTACGCTTTTCAATTATTTCGTAAATTTCATTTAAAACATTTTAATTGCACTGTTTGATAAAACATTTATCGTCGTCGGTGTAATTAGCGTCTTGTCTGTTTTGTGATATCTCATTTACAGTTATTTGTAAGTCTCTTTATGTCTGTCTGTCTCTCTCTCTCTCTCTCTCTCTCTCTGTGTCTCTTTCAAGTCGGTCTCTCTCGGGGATATAACTACAGTAAACCGAGATCCGGATACGAGTAGAAAAATTTTTATTCGTTTATTATATATATATATATATACAATATATTATGAGTCGGTTTAAATTATACATGTCATTTCATTTATATTTATACTTTATTATAGAACGTCAATATAATATTGACCCGCGCGGTTTAACAACTCGGAAATATAATATTTATTATTAACCGATGAAAAAGTAATACTACGAAAATATTATTGTTTTAACAAATTATAATATTATATGCAAAGGCGCACGCAGTTCACTCCTCGTATATAATAATATGTCCAAATGGAACGAGTTCATTTGACACAAAATTCAACGACTCCCGCCGCTTCCCCGTTCGGTAAAACTTTCGCCGAATTAAAAATTAAATTAACCCGCGGTGTTGCAGTAAAGAATAATTCTGAAAAATAATGCGAAATACTTGTTCGAAAATAAGCGAAGAAAAAAGTGTACTTTGAATGAATATTTTTGAAAACTATATTAAAAATTAATTTTGATTAACGAATTTTATATATATACGAATAACGTAAAAAGTATTCGAATACTTTATTAATTTTTTGACGTGTCGAAAAATGCGTGTTTTATATACGTATATTGGCGCCATTTACCTTTCGACATTCGAATATGAGGCAGTAGTGAAAATTCGAATTAAAAACAAAAATGTGAAATACATATGATTGGACCAAAATCGTCCATTTCACACGGACTATAACCATATACAAATACAAAGCTAACGAGAACGAATAATTATTGTCTGCCAATATAATACTTATTCGTTTTTCAGCTATAGTTTCTAAAACAAAAAATATATGTATAAACTATAATCGAAAAATGTAATAAAAATTATTAAATAATAATGTTCTCGGAATTTTTGTTAAAAAAGTATTCTGTAACGATAATTAAAAAAAAAAAAAAATCACTTAGAATTTACTCTTTTTAATATAAAAAATGATTTTCGACATACTTTTATTCGCGTATTCGAAGTATTTAAAAGTATATATAACATTAAGTTTTCGGGGTATACCGCATTACATGACTGAAAGACTGAAATCGATCATAATTAGGCGTGAAATTGTTGTGAACGATTTTGTTGGTCTTGGAAAACTTTCATTAGTATACGTATAATAGGATACCGTTACGTTATACAATTCATGATTCATTCTTCTTTTTATTTTATCTAACCGCTCGTACAATCTGCAGTTGAGTATAAGCTTTTAATTTATAAATTACTTTTCGTTTTATCTAATGTTCTCCACTGCAGATCCTGCGCATAATCCCAGTTTCAATTTTTTTTTTATATATTTATAAACTAATTTCAATTCAAATGTTCAGCCAATTACATGTGTATATATTACTTAAGACTTTTTTTCTCTCGAAGATTGAATGTTTAATATTGCAAAAAAAACTTTATTCTTATTATAACGATATCGTTCGCATAAATTTTTTTTTCTTTACTTAAAGTATTAATATTATAAAACACAATAAAGTATAATATCACTTTTAATTGATTTTAACGTTTTATTTTCATATTTTTTTTCGTCTCGATTCATTATTAAAATATACTCTATTAAAAAATTATTTTTTCAATTTTTATCCCCACTTTTTACTTTCAATCGCACTAGAATAAATAATAATACTTATTTTGTTCCTTAAGTTAAAAAAAAAAAATTCGTAAAATATAAGTTATTAAAAAAATCTGTATATATCTATTACTGTTTAAATTTTCTTTCAAGGTTTACGAGAGATCCAAGTTAGTTTCTCTATTACAATATCGACGAACATATAATTCGACGTTGCTTTTCAATTCGTCGTGATACAATGTACACAGGTATATTATATAATATTTTATACAGAAATAAGTAGTTCGAAAAACTTTCGTTTCGTTGGCAAAATTTTAATACCGAAAATATTTCGTATTAAAATTTACACTGAATTCCGTACAGAGAACTGCGGGAATCGACGAGCGTAAATTATTATTTTCACGCTACAAAATTAAAACAAACGCGCGCATATTTTACATTGAAATAATCTCGACGGCAAGTAGAAACAAATTGTCGTTTTTCTATGGACGTCATTAAGACAAAAAAAAAAATAAAATGTTTGCTGTTTTATATTTTGTGTTCTATTGCCCAGCGTTATGCAATATCTATAGCCAAAGGGATCTAACTAAAAGTCAGTAAATACGTATTTTATCCATGACAGATCACCTAGACGAATAACGCGTATTGTTGGTGCAATTCGTAGAAAAAATTAATTTTACACATTATTAATATAATAATCAGTCATTTTAGTACGATCATAAAACAGGCGGAGAATTAAATTCACAACAGATTCAAATAATCTCCGTGATATTATTATTTGCACCGATTATTATTTTTCGAACGATTTTAGATTCTGAACGGAGCGAGGAATGCGTATTGGTTTTACAATATGATGTGTTTTTTTTTTTTATGTCTTTACCCGAAAATTCTACCAGAAACAGTGCTCCGATCTTTTCGTGTAGCACCTTTTCTGATCGCAAATCGCATCTAGTTTGTACTTTAAAGGTGTCATTTTTCGATTTTCTCAACACTTTTTTCAAAAGTCAGGAAACACTATCGAAAATTACATGAAAACGCTAAAAATACGATTTAGTCGTTTATTTATTACACCGAAGCTCCGCTCAGAATCGTTTTATCGAATGCAATGATTTATCATTGCTGCTTTCAAATTTATAACAAAAACCTAAACTCTAAAATCTTTATCCAAGTAATTCACTTAAGCGATATCCACAACACTCAGTGGCTCGTTAACTTTTTTTTTTTTTTTTATAAATATGTACGTATAGTGTGTGTTCAACCGACTCGAGTTCATATAGACTTCACGACCGAGTACCGAACGTCAAAATCAGCATATTAGTACTGTTTACAACATCATTAGCGTAATGTAGTATATTTACCATTCCGATTGATATATTTTTAAAATTTAACCGATTTGTCATCAGATACCGTTGGCTTATCACACACCACGAGACAATGTGTCTTTCGCTTTACCTTGGCCTATTTGAATGAAGTATATTACAGTACTTGTCAATATGACAACCCGGATCCGCAGGCAGTTCCAAGTCATAGTATAATTAACTTTAAAAAAGTAACCGCTGCTTTCAACACGGCGCTGTTTTTCTTTTTCGTCCAATATTATATTATAAAATACGGTCGAAACTCTATTGGTTTATACGTTAATAAAAATTGATCGATAAATTTTCATAGAAATTTCATTTTTTTACGCGCATATTAATCTAAACGTATTTTTTTATCGAACCGTCCTGTTTATATAATTGTCTAGAAATAATTTTCTGTCTATAAATTAGTGTACAATTAGGTTAGAAAAAAAAACCAAAATTTCATTTTCCTTTCTAATATTCGTACGCATACGTTTCAAGCGCATACATTATTATCGTTTCGTGTAACATATATAGGCGGTAAGCAGTAGAGCCTTGATAATCCGGCATCGCGCCAGTCCGGCACGTTCAGTAATCCGCGCTTTTTTTT
This sequence comes from Slavum lentiscoides, assembly GCA_032441835.1. Taxonomy (NCBI): domain Eukaryota; kingdom Metazoa; phylum Arthropoda; class Insecta; order Hemiptera; family Aphididae; genus Slavum; species Slavum lentiscoides. Next base: position 3,199,345 of record CM063713.1, read on the forward strand.
TTTGCCACATCCAGCTTTAATATATCTATTTTCGCGTTGTCGTTTCAATAATAATTCAACGTGATTGCGAATCTTCCGATGATAATATTTTTGGAATTCCGACAGAAAAAAAAAAAAAAAATGATAAACTAGCCGGTAACGCGAGTATAGCGATTACATCTACGCCAATAGCGCAACCGGGGATATTGCAATTTTTAATTAAAACGTCCTATTATAACAATCCGATAGTGAATCGCGGGCACGGATCAACGTATATCAGCACAAACGATTGTAGTTAAAAATATTTTGCGGACCGACGATCGATACGAATGATATTAAAAAAAAAAAAACCGTCATAAACGTAAAAACGTTCCCTGATTTATATATAAGGTTTTGATGTTTGTGTTCTCTAGTTGCGCCTATACGATCTACGCGAGCGCGCAGATCGGATCATATTTCTATGATCGATACACGTAATCGAATCGTATACGAAAGCGTTCAAGTCAATCGAGAGAAAATCGCCGTTAGACACGGGCAAACGGAGTGATAAATATGAATAAAAAAAGATGAGCTGCCGTTCGTGTCTGCGGGGAGGAATATTATAATTGAAAAAAATAAAAAAAATTTTTTTTTTTGACGGAAAGAAACGAACGACCAAAAATCATTTCAAACCGATATATTTACTAAATTTGTACGCACATTCGGAAATAAATTCGATTCGCGAAGAAAATACAAAAAAAAAAAAGAAAAAATATCCGATTTCCCCCCCCCCTCGATAATCCGCGGCAGTACTACTCGTATGACGTGGTGTTAGAGGTACTGCAGTTTGCGCTCTGTCTCGTATCCGATAGAACGATTGTCGTTTTATTTTCACCGTCCGTTCGCGTATCAGTAGTAATCAGTCTCGTTACAACCGATACGCAATAAACAATATGCGTAAAACGTTTTACAGCGGATTTTTGTAAATACACAATTAATGCATTACGAGGACGGAGTACTCACTTCGCGGTGTAAAAACGAAACAAAAAAAAAAAAAAGAAAATCCGACGAGAACGGGACAACGACGAAAATGTGTTTATAAACGTTTTTCCGTTTTGTTTTCTCAGCTGAAACGACTACGCAGTGGAAAACGCGTTATTTTTCAACGACTAGTGAAACGACCGGACGAACGCACGTGCGTTTGTCTGACGATGAAAAAACGGTTGACAGTCCCGCCCGGGCAGCCAGGACGATGCGCCGGGAAAAGCAGCGACTCGAGCGCAATTTCGGTGGCCCCGTAGGTATTTTTTCCTTAATACACCGCGTACTCGTATGCAATATACTAATGGGAAGAAAAAAAAATGTTGATAAAAAAAAAAAAGAAAATAGAGCGTAAACGTAAAACAAAACACGTAGGTACAATGGCACCGACGAAAAATAATTATTTTCATATCGAAAGTCGAATGTACCCTAAATGCATTGTATACGCTTTAATATATTCGGATAAATTAATTCGATATTTATTAAAAGATTTTCGATCGGTATAATATATTTAAAAAAAAAAAACTAAACGATTGAACGCGCCTACAGAAAACACTTAATTTGGCGTTATCGCATTTTTTTTTACTCTCTTGCCGTATCTCTCGTGACGTAATCAAAGATTAAGGGCCCAGTGTAATCTTGCCTCGTCCCGAGCTCCGAAAATTCGCGATTGGCTCCAAACCGCGCGGACCACTCACTTTTGTTGTTCCGGCGATCCAACGTGTTGCGACGGGCGTATTGTCGATCGGTTTAGACGTTTCGTGTGATCGGTTTTTCCCAGATAAATTCGCGTAATTCGCACTGCGCGCACGCTGTACGTTACACTACGGAAACGCGACCGGAAGTGGCGGCCACGACCGCGACGGGCATTCGTTACGGGAACACTGTGGCCCGTTCGCGCGTTGTTCTCGCGAACGCCGCCGTTCCAACCCCCACTGGGGTGGTGGTGGTGGTGGCGGCGATGGTCGCGTGTACCGGTGCGGTGTGCGGTGCCGACGACGACGACGACGACGGCAACGGCGGCGGCAAACTACTCTATTACGGCGGCGGCGGCGGCGGCGCGGAAACTCACCTATACTACTACGCCCGTCGCTCGGCGTAGGTGCGGGTGTTGATGTCGGCGCATCGCCTGACGGCGAAGCGTGCAGGCGAAAAGTTGGGGGCACGAAACCGACGGGTTAGACTTTCTCCACCGCGTTGTCTGTTGTGCACATACGCACGTCCTGTACGGTTCGTCCGTTGACGCGACGTTTATAATCGCGCCGGTACGCGCATCTCCAGATCGCGATCGCTGGACGAAAAAAAAAAAAAGAAGAAATTCGCTCTTTTTTTTTCTACGTTTCGCGTTGAATTCTGCGAGGGGAGGAAAACGATTTTTATACGACGCGCTTATAAAACGATTTAGCGATTTTGCACGGATTAAACGCGTCATCGATTGGCGAACGCGATGGCTTACTTTGCGGCTGCCCGTAAACGGCGAGGAGTTTTTTCTTCTTCTTCTTCTAATATCCGATTTTTTTGCTCTCCGGTTACGACTGATACGTAATGATACCGAAAATGGTCGATGGAAAATTTGAAAAAAATAGTTATACGGCTGCATCAGGGTCGTATAGCCGCCAGCAATAGGGCCCCCTGTCCCTGTCTGATGAGAAATCCGCATGGGTTTTTGCGAATTCCGGACTTTTTCCCCATACGTTTCTATATACACATATTCTACGCGACGACAACAGTCGCCGTCGTCTGTTTAACACGAACGTTACGCGCGCTTATTTCACAGACACATATCATTCGACATAATTATTGTATGACATTACAGCAGTAGCTGGACACATCGATTAACCGTCGGTCGCGGTACTGGAGCCTCGCAATAGCGGATATCTAGGGTGGGGGGGGGTGATAGGTGGATCGCCCCCCGCTCCCCTTGGAGTATATTTTAGTGTATTTTGATTCCCCAAATACGTATTTTTAATTATGGAATATCTAACATAAACTTTTGAAAAAGGGGGAGGATTTCAAAAAGTGTTAACGGAAGAGGACGTGAATGTTTTTTTTTTCAATCATAATATCTAAACTATCCGTATATGATATTGGTTTGACTCACAATACCGATAACGGGAAGGCGGCGGAAGTTGAACTCCATAATCGGGGAGAGGGGCGAATTGTTAGCTCACCACTGAGTTTCAGTTTGACCCCCTCTCCCTGAAGACTTTGATATAACCGTCAATGGAGCCTTGACGGATAATAATGAGAAAAACGGTTAAGCGAAAAATTGTTTTTTTTTTAAACACACATAATGTACACACGTTTTTATTTTTTAAATTATGACATATTTATATGATTAGTATTACTTATTGGAAAATAACCCATTAAAGTTCCGAGACTCGCGTCGAAGCAAACGACTCGTTCTAATTATTATCAAACAGGCTCTGGTTGAAGCGTACTTCTCCTTTGCTGTTTCAATTCCTCGCGTATATCGATACGTCGATTCGAAATCTATCAGACAGATTTCTCAATGGAAATGCGGGAATCCTTTCAATCGTACACAGATACTTCTCCACGGATTCGCCGCAACTGAAAAAGTAGATTACTTGGATCATCTTGCTTCATACTTCAATGATCGAGTGTCAGAATCCGCTGTTAAATCCGAGCATAAATCGTGACGTGGACAAATTATCAGGATTCGAAAAAGGTGCCGAGGTTTTGAAAGTTTTGGATTTTCGTGACACGAGTGCACATTTCCAACGATTCAAATACCTTTCAAGAGTTTTGGCGGCTCTTCCGGTCACAACATAGCACGTGTGGAGAGATCGTTTTCGACGCTGAAGTGAATCAAAACTTATATACGAAACACAACGGGCAACGAAAGACTCTGTGCATTTGCCGTACCGTCAATCCGTGGGGGACCTGGGGTGTTGAGTTTTTCCACATTGTGGCAGCTAAGAACTATCCGAAATCGAAATTCTAAATTTTTCCACTTTGATCAGCCTAATATCTTATTGACAATAAACACGAATTTTAATTTTTATGACAATATAAAAGCTGTTTTTCGCTTCAATTTTTCCTAATTTGATAACAAAAACATTCACGTGACATCCCTTACCCCCTCTGAAACCAAATTTCTGACTTCGGCCTTGGGTTATATACAATCGTCTCGATTTGATTTCACAACGACAGCTAGAGTCCGTCGGAAAGTCATTCATATTCTCTTCAAGTGGATAAAGCGCTAGACGGATATATTGTCAAAAGGAAACCGATTTTATAAACTATTTAATTTTTTAAAAAATTTTCCCACAATTTATAAAATATCTATTATTTATATAGTCGATGAAATTATAACAACATTCTATTACATAACGTCGATTAATCGAGAGTCGGGATTTTAAAAATACTATCGTGTATGCCACGGTGACCTAAATGTTTTTACTACGTAATGAATAATGACGTAATAGGTACACCTTATCATATCGATCTTAGCAAACCTCCCTAACGGTTACGTCACGTTCCCTCCCATCCCCCGCGATAAATTTATTTGTACCTTGTACGTCTCTGGTTAAGTATAGACTGTCTGTAATATATTATAAATAATATGCTTTGTGATTTCAAAAAAAATGGTATATAATTCATTATAATTTCTCCTCGTTTCATAATACATAATCTATATTATTATTATTATCATATTATTTAATTGAACAATTATATCCGGTTAAAGGTGTTTTGGTTTAGACATCCGGAATTCTAGTTCATTTTTTTTTTATTAAAATTACTGCACAATATACTTTGTTCGATAACGTTTTCGTCAGGGATTTCGAGTAAATGCCCACTTGTCCGATTTAAAACAATAATATAATGAAATTCCTTTTTATTCTGTAATTCGAAATTTTTTTTTCATACATAATATAATATCCAAAATCGAAAAAAATTAATGATCGGTAATACGCGTTTCTTATGCGGTTGATGGCCTCCTCCTTCGAACTTTATTGATATTTTGTCTTATACTCTAGACATAGCGTATACGGAAGACTCGGTATTAGGAATTTCGCCATTTTCGGGGTGATTTTTAAAAGTTTCATTATTATTGACTACGATTTATAATAAGGTCTTTTGAGATTCCGTCAAATTTCCAGTAAGGCGAAAGTGCATAATTTTACACTCACCAGAAATATCACACATTGTTTCTATAGCGGAAAATTGGGGCACGCATTTTAAACTTTGAAAATATCTACGAGTATATCATATAATAATAAGATATTTAAAAAAAAAACTTTTTTTTTTTATTTTACTCTGTACAATACTTTCCATTCAATACGTCTAAAACTTCGCGCGGAAGCAATAAACCTATTTGTTTTACAATAATGCGATTTTTATCGTATTTTTTTTTTTTTTATTCTGTAAACACTTTTTCAAGCCGTTAATCATGTTGAAAAAGTTATACGCATTATACCTTTATTGATTGAGAGTTTTGGTAAACAAATTATGTTTCTTGTCATAAATAAGTACGTCATTACAAAATCAATTACAACTTGGCCAAATATAAAATAAAATATACCAATACTGGATATTTGCATTAAAATCCAGGCCTTAGTTATTAGTTTTAAGTCAATTTGTAGTTATTTATAGGAAAAGTAATTGATTATAAATATGAGTTATAAACAATGATCAAATACATATTATAAAATATGTGAACATTTTAAATTCTCTTCTAGAAAATAACTGTATACAAAAAAAATTACTTTAGATTGGCAATATTATTACTCAATAAACAAATAATAAAAGTATGGTCAATAATATATGACCAAATATTTTCAAATAAATTTATTTCTAATTTTAAAAACATTTCTTTATATAATAATATTATTAAATAGGTAGGTACAAATTGAATAACACAAATAATAAAGAGTGAAGAAATAATTATATTTTCGTTTACACATATTTATTTTTTATTAATCCGAAATGATGCACCAGCAATATAAATAGTCAAAGGAGATTGAATTTCAGCATTTGTTGCGTTTTCAAACAGTTTAATTTTTCTTACAGCTTCTAAAAAAGGGAACAAATATAAATTGATTAATAATAAGAATAAAAATAAATTGTATGATTAATTTCAATATCTGTATGTATATAGTATTATATAAAATATACAGTACTGGATTTAACTTGGTTGTAACACAATATAAATTTTCAAAAATCTGAATTTGTCATAAATGCCATTTTTCTGATATTATATTATATATTTTAAATTTATATTACAATGTAATCAATATGTTGTTTTTAGAAAAATTGAATGTTACTATTAGTTTGAATTAAATATTCCCATTTATGGATTAAGATAGATTTGATACTTTTAATTAAATAAAATAAATTGAAGTATTAATAATTAAGTATAAAGTCAAATGTTTTTGTCTTTATGTAATTACTGTTTGCATTGTTAGTTGATTATAGGCGTGTCTGCGGTGGCAGCCTAGGGTACCTGGGCTGTCTCTGCAATTTTTTAAAGGAGCCGCTCAACCAAGTTTTAAGACAAAGAAATTACAACTTTTATTTTAAAAAAAATGTTTTGATATTGTATCTAAAAGATACAAGTATTTAATTATTATAAATCTACTACTGTTTATAATGTTCTTTAAGCATTGTTATAAAGATATGTTTAACAAAATTAAATAAATACTGTAAAACTGTAAATACTGAAACTATTGTAAATTATTAATTGTAAATAGATAGATAATACAAACTTTTTGAAAAAAATTTTATTGGAGTACTTATCAACCCCTTAAAAAATATGGCCTTGGGTTTAAGGGGCTTTTTTCAGTTTACCAAGGTAGCGCCGGACATTAGCTAGGCTGCCGCTGCGGACAAAGTCTAGTCATGCCTATGAATGTGGTAATACATAAATTAAAAAGTAGTGGCCATACTTTAAAGAATATAAATACGTAAAAAGCATGAAGACGTTACATTTATAAAAATTGTATTAGTATATAAATACATGACTAAAAATTATGCTTTCAAACTTAAAAAAAAAACTCTTAATGAAAACATGATATAATAAATATACAAATCATAATATGACTTTCATGATATAACTCATAATGAATACAACCAATGACATTGTCATCTATTTTCCAACTAAATCCTATACTGTATTCCATAGATGTTAATATACATGTACATTAAGTAAATATAATTTGTTAATAGCATTGAATTAGGTATATATGAAGTTTTACCAAAAATAACTGAACAAGAGGCCAGAGTAGAAAAAATCTTTTTTGCTTTTTGTCCTTTAAAACTATAATCTTTCAACAACGAATCATCAAACATCACTCTCAATATTTGACGTACAGTAGCTGCCAAATTTTTTTTTGCATTTCGTTTCAGTTCTGAAATCTAAAAATAAATATTGTTTTAAAATCATGTATATATTTTGTTATAGAAAAATATAGGTACTATTTTTGATCTAAATGTTTTATCTGAAGTTAATTTATTTTCAAATTCATTAAGCCCATCTTCATTGACAATTGGTAGCATATCAACAAAAGAAGTGCTGTCTTGTTCAGTGTTACATAATAGTTGAGAATCTAATTTTTGTTGAAGAATTGAATCTGTGATTACTCTTTCTAGTTGGTCTTGTTTTTGATAAATCGACTCAATGTCATATTTCATTTTTAATACTACTTTCAAAGTTTTGTTCACAATTTCTAGAACACAAATTTTAATTGAACAATTACTTTTGTAATAAATACACACACACACACATATAATACATTTATATATGAAGAAAGAAAATTTAAAACCATATATTACTGTTATGTTGTTACTATGTACATTGTATATATGTATATAACATAAATATATAATACTACATTAAAATGTGCTTTATATATAGCCTAGATAATTAAATAATTTATAAAAATATAAAATAAACTATGTACATTTATTGTTCATCATGAATGGGAAAATGTGTATACAATGCTACCCCTCAATATATTAATTATACTGGTACTTATTAATTAACAGGTACAATCTATTTTACAATTATTAAACATTATGATGCTTTATAATAATTATTTATATTATACCTAAATAAAATGCTGAAGAATCTAAATGAATAAACTAATCAATTTTTTTTCAAAGTTTTAAATTTAAATGACTTATTAAAACATTACACTACTGTAACTGGAGTGTTTAACTAATTTAAAATGATTTTATACTAAAAAAAAAAAAAAAAAACAAATGTTGAAATATTAACTATGTAGTGATGCATCTTTACTTTTTTGTAAAATATTGCAATAAAAGGAGCATGGAGTATTATTATAGTTTTAAATACAATTATGATTTTGAAATAAACTTACCAAAATGTTTTTCTGTTGCAAATTAAAAACATGATTTACATCATTAGACATTTCATTTATTTTTTAGTTTTGTCATCATCTACAATAAATAATTAACATTTTAAAAAAATTTTATAAGTAGTTTAATAAAATAAAATTTACTTGGAATTTTCTGGAGAAATAATGGATAATGTTTTTGTCACTTTAAATGGTGAAGCTGAAGTATGAATTAAATCTATATCATCTAAAATAAATGTATGTAAATAAATACACTATTGATATACACACGTTATATTTTAAATATTTCATAATTACTTATAAGAGGTATTAATAAAATATTATATTACCTTCACTAGAAGAATTATTATTTATGTCATCAAAGAGTTTTCTTTTCATAGATTGTTTCACAGCAGTGATTTTTGTTGTCAAAACTTCTATCTATTAAATACAAATTATATTGTCACAAATATATATATATATATATATATATATATATATATATATATTAAATATGATTGATAGTACTAACAAAGACATTTTATTTCATAATTAATTTGTTTGCAATACCTTGGCTAAAAATTGTTGTTTGTACAAAGGACTAGCATATGATTGTTGTTCATTTAACAGATATCCATGATTTTGTTCCTTACCTGTCATATGATTAGAATCTCTTTTGGAAATGAGTAAGACAGATTTATATCAATGCCATCATTGCCTTCATTGTTACTATTTTATTACCTGCATGATATTAACAAAAATTAAATTCTACATATTATTATATAGTCATTTTAAAAGTTAAATTAGAAGGACCCAAGTATGAACTTTGTTTTATGCATAAAATTAAAAAAATAAATTATTGGTCAATAATTTAAATTTGTTTTCTCTCTTACCATTTTAATGTAGTAAATAGCTTATATATATATATATATATATATATTTATACTCGTATATATATTATACAATATTAATGTTGCTATAATATATAATTAATATTTTACATATTTTTTGGAAGTCGAGGTAATACCTTTAGTATACATATTTGGACTAAATGCTGGAGGATCTGGTACAGATGGTTTTATTTTTTCGACCATATTCTTCAGTTGAAGATAAATCTGATTTTCCTCAGCTATTTTAGTTTGGATCTCGCTTCTTGTAAATTTTCTAAAAAAATTAATTAAATTGTAAACTAAAACACATTTTAAAAATCAATTAATTTTTATTTTCACATAGTACCTAGCTGGTAATACATGTATAACTGTTTTAATTAAATAAATATATTCATAATTACCTATGTTTTTTCAATATTCTGACAGAATAATAATCAAAATCAAATGTGTTAGGCTGAACTCTGCGTTTTACTTTTATTCGTTCATCTTTTTTGGCCAAGCACATAAACCATTCTTAACCCAATGTGTTGGAACTACTTCAACTGAGTTGTCTTTTAAAAACTACAATACACCACATTCTGAAAGCTAAAATGACATACACTTGTGGTTTCACCAACTGTAGGCTTGAAATTTAACTTTTATATATATTAGAAACTCGATTAACCATCACCGTGGCGACTGGGACTGTGCCGATTAATAGAAATTTTGCAATAAACATACATAATTATTAATTAATAATTATACAGATTTATAATTAAGAATTTTTGTTTTATTATTAGCTACAATAAAGATTAGTATTTAATACATTTTTTTTTATGATGATGATGAGAACAGAGAGTGATGGTTAAAAAGTGGGTTAATCAACTTTCTATTGTACCTAATTTTAAAATATTACATACCTATACATTATTTACATTACTATTTTTATTTTATTAAATTTAATTACAATAAATATATATATATATATATATATATATATATATATATATATAACATTTAATTATTAATGCAGAAAAGGAACCGCTATTAATTTATTTTTAAAAGAAAACAAAATTATTTTATTTTTGACATCTGATATTAACCAAATCCGTATATCAGCAGATAAATGTTTTACTACAAGTATATCAAAATGTGAAGATTTAATTGGATTCTCATAGACATCTTCTGAATATTTAAATTTTTTCCCTATCAAAACAATATCACCAACTTCTTTAGAATAAGCTATGTTCACTAACTTAACTACTTCATTTTTCTTTGAATAAAAATAAGAATCAGCATTATTTTTAGTTTTAAGAATAAACTTAGGAAATGATATAACTTTATATTGTGGATTACTTGTCATTTCATCAATCAATGGACCTTTATTATGAGGTACTAATAATTTATAATTTTCATCATTAATAAGTGGAGAAGGGGTATCAATTATTAATCCTTCACTTTCATGATATCTGTTAATTATTTGTTCGAGTGGTTTATCTGGTTTTCTAAGCATAGATTTTAATTTTTTCATATGATTCTCAAATGGGAATGCACTACACCCATCCAAAGGCCCATACATCTCATAATCATCTGCTATATGTAGTAACCCATGGATATTATGTGAAATGAAATGACTACCATAAATTTGTTCAAACATTGTAACAAAATATTTCAATAAATCGCGAGCATATTGTAAAAAGGAAGAAAAATTTTTACTTAAAAGTATCATCATTGCAATATTTAGAGACATGAAATGTTTAAGACATTCATTTGATATATTGTCTTTTAAAACTATTGGGCCAATATATAAAAGAAATGTCCTTAATTCAGTAGCTTTCCAACGAGCAATTTCTTCCAGCCTTCTAGGTTTTCTAGCAAACTCACAAGGAAAAGAGTGTTTTAAGATAATAATATCATCTGATAGAATACTGATTTTACGTGTAGGTAATCTAACATTTAAGGGTCCTTTCATCCATAGTTTAATAAGTTTTTTCATAGTACCAAGGCAAACCATATGCATATAGTCTAAAGGAAAATTAGATACTACATTAAATCCGGGCAATTCGACAATATGAGAAATACTTGTTGAACATGAATGATACTCTTCTTGGACTCTCTGAATATAGCCTTCATGAGTTCTTATAAGTGGTTGAATTGTTGAATCACTAGATGGAAAACAAAGTCTATTCTGTTTATATTCTCCCTCGATTTGACAACGGGTGCAAGAGAAAAATCCACAATGCCCTTTAATTTTTAAGACAAATGATTTTGCTGGAGTGTCGCAACAAATAAAATGAATAGTTACGCTATATAACTTATTACTAATTGTAATTCCGTTTAAAATTAATTTTTTGCTTCAGAAACAAAGTCAAAAGAAAATCATTGCTATCTGATGGTTTGTCTGTCCCGAAATATATCCCAATAGGGAAAACTACATTAGAATTTGGTACAATATACCCCAATACTGGCCAAAATTGATTAGTTGAACTCTTAGAAATTGGTAAACCATCAATACCAACTGCAATTTGAATTGTATTAACTAAGGAATTATGTGATTTAAAATTAAAATTTATTCCATTTTCTAAACCGAAATGATAATATTTTCCTGGGGTTACTAATTTAATGTTATTTGTAGAAACTGATTTGTTCGTATTCAAAATTGTTCTGGCATCTTTAGGTAAATCAGAAAAACAAGCATGTTCTTTTAATCCAGATAAGAGAGAATTAAGAGCATTATGTGGAATATTAAAATTAACGGCCCATTTAGCAATCATAAAACGGATAGAAGAAATATCATTAGTACTTGAATAATCATCAGATTGTTTATCAGTTGGACTTGTGGGTAATTGAACGTCGTGAATATTTTCAAATGAGAAATTTAAATTTTGATCATTATTTAGACTTATTTCTGAAAGAAATTCAACAGGAGATAAATAACTATTGTTTGTAGAATTTGATTCGGATTGTTTGTTTTGAACACTATGAAAAACTTCAATTTCTTCTTGAGAATCTAGTATATGTAATAAATCTCTATCAACACTCTCAAATTCGGGATTAGAAATAATTTCAAATTCTTCTTGGACTCTTCTCCTCTTTGACCGTTGACTTTGACTTTTACTCATGTTTATTATTTTATTATTACTATTACTATTATTATTTATTATTATTAATATAACTATTATTATTATTATTATTATTTATATCAATTTTATATTTATTATTTATTAATTTATATTTGAAGAAATGAATGAAGGCTTTGATATTAGGTACCTATAGAATTTAATGAAAAAAAACCGATTTATTTTTAATTTTTATTAGTAATATAAGCATATAATAGGTACTTACTTATTTGGAAAATGTGAAGAGCAATTTGAAAAAAACTTGTAACTTTAAGTATATTTTTAAATAACGCATGAAATATAACTTAAATACGATCGCGGAACACAATAATATGACGTAGGAACGTAGCGTCGCGTCTTTTTGAATGAGCCATTAGCTCGTTGTACACTTGTATTGTGTCGTGTGGCGCGTGTGGTGATAAATATTTTGTTTCCTAGCTATTTTCGTATAAAATGTTAGGAAAACATTCGTATCGGATGGAAAATCCCGGATGGCAAAGATATTAATCTTGTTTTCAAATAATAAAATGATGATAAAACTAATTTACAGTATTGTTACGCTGCTTATGATAGAAATATTTTTCAGTTTTATATTATAAAATACGTTATTTTATATTATTTGTATTATGTAATACATACATATAAAAAACAATCTTATTGAGTATTTGCAGGGTATAGCTAGTCGCATAGACAAAAATACACAGTATGCGATAAATGGCGTATGCCTGCTTGTAGTAATCTTTATATCGCCCCATTACAATATTAAATCCGAACAAAATAACTGTTAGTATATCAAGACGGACAACGAGAAATAAATCACATTCTATACACGCGTATATAGATTCAATAAAAAGTTCATTATAATCGAGTTATTCTAACTGCAGAGTTTAAAAAAAAAAAAAATTGAAATCTTTATTCACAACTTTTTTTACCTCTAGCGTTTAAAATTCAAATTCCGCGCGAAACGGACAATTATCGCGTAAAATGAAGATTTATTTGAAATTTTTGACAGAGAAAATTGTCATATACTTTAAGAACTGAAATTTCGATATACGCAAGATTAATGGATATATTTTCCTAAACAAATTTTAAAATGTATACAAATCCTATTTATTCGTAAATACTTTATAAGCGTTTAAGCGTTCGTGACAAAACGCATTGATCACATGCGTGTTTATTATACATCATTTATTGTAACGGAATCAACCGGATCTCTTTTAATCAAACAATTTCCATGTCGCATAATATTCGTTATACACATATATAATAAACTATACCGCATAACGTCGTTCGGAATCATTTTTTCGAATACAGTGATTTATCGACGCGTACAAATTCAAAATAATATACAACTCGAAAAATCTCCGCCTATAACTAACGTTCACGGCGCACACGTTACGTTTTTAATTTTCAATTTCGCACGAATTATACGTAAATGCATAACGTGTAAGTAGAAAAAAAACACGATAAGAACGATAGTCTTTAAAAACAAACTAATTTGAACTAATTTGTTTGATTCTGATAATTTAAATATTTTCCTTGGCTCATTTTGTTCGATTCACGATTATAGGAGAAAATTGCATTGTTCATTCGATCGTTTTTTTTTTCTTTAATATTTTCGTATTAATAAACATTGTATATTCGCAAATTAAAAAAAAAAAAAAAAACACCGTAAAATCGTATCGTTAAGCGGCCTGCTCGTTGTATAAAGCGTATTTTACACAATCCATTGTTGTTGGATTAACTAATGTGTTGTAATAAATTATCAGTATTCGCGGTACTTTTACACTCTTAATCCAGTTAGTGATTTATTTTTATTATGTCTAAAAGTGAAAGCGATATACCCAACATTAAAGGAAATAACGATTTTAGAGATTATTGCGTCTATATATAGGTATTTGCGACCGAAGTAACGTTATATTATATTGTATACTTTGATCTTTATATCGTATCGAATCGAGCGAGGAAATTTAATGCAAAAATATTTACGAAACCCTGACGACTACTCAAGTCGCAGTTTATTAATTTAACGAATTTCGTAGAATTTTCGTTAAAAAGTCAATTATATATATATATATACTTAATCATATTAACGTCGCTGAAATTACATTTGTTTTTATATACATTTATATTAGCACTGCGTATTTTCTTTTTTTTTTAATAATCTTTACGAGCTCACTAGCCGCTTGTTAAATCGTTTACTGATTAAAAAAGCAAAAAAAAAAAATACTCGCTTATCGTTTTTGATTATAAATCGATTATTTACTTTTATTATACACTAAATAAATTTAATATACGGTCGCGACGAAATACGCCGACAACACACAATATTATGAAATTTAAAGGAAAATTTTCAACGACGATAAAAGTAATACTTATAATTAAACACTTTGCATATAGTACGCGTCGATAAGATATTAATGATTATTATGCTTTAAAAAAAAAGAAATCGTCGTCATTTTTTATAAAATAGTAAATTATAGGTTTATATATAATAATAACAGATCGTATACTTAACGGTAAGTTTATTTATGCATTTAAAATTGATTTTATACGATTGTCCAGAATTTAAAAAAAAAATTAATTTAATATCCTGCTTAATTACAAAATTCCACCATCGATATAATTTCTTAATATTTTCTTGTTTTAAAAAAAAAAAGGTTGGCCAGTCACTCATTTATCTCAGACAGATCTACACGGGACGAATTTTAATTTTGAAAAAAAAAAAAAAACATTCCCGTAATTCTCTAGAAGGATAATCTCGGATATTTTCGAAACTAATACGGGACCAGCAAATGCGTCTTACAAATTTCGTTAGAATGAAAGATTTAAATTTATAATAACTTTTGGCGTCCCCAAAATGAGACAGTGCGTAGATTAGTAGAAAAGGTCACACGTGCTGCTAATAACAGTTTTAAAAATTTACAAAATTGTGAAATTAGGTATGAAAAAGCGTTTACAACTCTTTTGAATAATGTATTCGAGATTAAATATTCAATTTACGTAAGGGATAAACAACTTTTCGTTTTAATAAATTATGCACTAGATATTAGATATATATTTTTAAATTAAATAACCAAACGAATTCAATAGCTTCACGGTTTCCTTTTTACGCGATCAATAGATAATATTTTAACAATACATTATAAAAAGCAAAAAAAAAAATGTCAGCGTAGGTAAACGATTTTCTGCACGCTATTCAGACCGATACCTATATGGTTATATAGGCGCGTATTATCGAAATTATCAAAGTAAAATGGAAAATGTGCGCTTATTTTATCATATTATTGAAATATATTATTGCGGTCCATCACTCGTGTATAAAATAATTTCTCTAGTATACGGCGAATCACGTTTAATATATATATATATATATATAATATTTCTAAAAAAAAAATATTGCGATACGTAGAAAAATTATTATTATAAAGTTTTTCAGTCTATTGAAAGGAAAAAATACATATTTTATATATGTAATCCAGGTATAATCTTGGTTTTCAACGTTGTCGAAGGATTACGTTTTTTTTTTTTTTTGCATTTTAATGAAATTTTCACACTGAATTTATCTTTAAATAATATTCGTCACATACGAATCCGTTGGAATTTCATTTATATCGTCGATTAAATAAATAGCCCTTGAATAATTAATATTTTTTTAAAAAAAATTACTATCTGTAACTAAAACGAAATTTATATAACTAAAATTATTTTCAATAATAAATTAGATCTCGTCTTCACAATAAAATATAAATAAATTTGATTATAAAGTACACGAATTATTAACAATTTTTTTTTAAATTTGTTCGGTTAATTTTTTAGGGTTTTTTATTATTATTATTATTATTATCATTTAATCGCCGACACATATAATGTATATGATTCGTGTTGATTTTGAAATTTCCAAGAAAAAAATTGCAAGAACAGAAATGAATATACCATAGTATTTTTCTCATTATTTGATAGGTCTTTGAAATGGAAATTCAACGGATTATTTTCAATAATAAGATACCGCCTGAAGGCTGGAATCGAAGTGAAAATAAGTATTGAAAGTAAAACGGCTATTACCGAAAATAAATTTGAAAATACAGTTTAAGGATTAGTTTTCATACGCATTTACACGGGTTTCCCATAGAGATTTGATAAAATATGTGATAACTTTTATTCTAATGTTTAAAAATGTTTCTTTATATTATACAATAACAACTAGAATTCTGCGCTACAATTATTGTATTTTAGTTTTTTTTTCTTTTACGATTTATAAGAATAAAAGAATTTAAATTTAATTATCAATTTTCTTTTTTTTTTTTGTACAAAATCCAAAATAACCACTATATGAATTTACGCTTTAGTAAAGAATAATAGTAGATTTTCTAAAAAAAAAAAAATTATTTTATGAAAATGTGTATTTCTTCTATTAAAGTAAAGTACTTCGGTAGACTCGAATCATTACAAAAATAAATTAACATTGTCATAAACTTTAAAAAAATTGTAGTAAATCAAAGATTTATCTTTAATAAAAACATCGAAGAAAAAAATTGTTTTTTCTAATACAATCGTCAGATTTCTAGTTTGGATTTTGTCATAGAAAATTATATCTTTTTTTTAATCGTAAAAGGAATCTAATACCCAATTATTGTGGCGTACAATGCTAGTAATTATTATACAAAACAAAAAAACAAAAAAAACTTAAAAATATTGAAAAGAACACATGTTATTGAAATATCAAATTTGTTGTTATAGTAGACAAAAGTCGCCGCGATGTGTATTATCTATGTTATAAATAAACAGCCATGATATAAACTAGTGTAATATCGTAAACGAAAACCATCCGCACATATTATTATAATGACTATTCATCATCAATCAATAATAATTGAACCGAAATGTTTAGATCTCGCGGCGTTCACTATGCAGAGATATTTCCGCATCGAAGATCTCGAGGATTTTTTTTGTTTTTATTTTCGTGAATTTACAATTATTTTTTTAAATCGTCTGTACGGTACTCGACATTTTGTCGTCGGGTGTTTAGATCTGTTTATGTATTTATACATTTCTCGACGTTGTGACGTTCCAAAAGCAATGGCGATTTTCGAATTTTTTTTTTTTTTTGGAGGAAGTGCGTGTTGAATTATAATTAACGTCCCTCCACATTTTTAGTATTAATTAAAGTGGAGCCGAAGGAGTTCTATATTCCTCGGGATTCATTCGAGAGACAAAATTTTTTCATTTTTCTCAACAATCGTTATTGCACCGCAGATTCTCGTGAAACGTCTCTCGTGACAATGATCGCCGTAGTACTTCTATAGTCGTGACGAAGGCCGAATTTCGAAATGTCGAAAAGGTGCTCATACCGGAAACTTTGGAATGAAATGTGTAGATGACACAATATGGTTGACTATGCGGTCGCTATGCGACCAATAAAGTATTTGATTTTACCAATTATTTACTTTTACTTTAGAAACTTATAAAACTTACAATGCGTTGACGCTACGCGAGTCGGCAATTCCAATTACACGTTTACGCCAGTAGGTATAACAGTTCGTTTTTAAGAAATCGTCGATTGTTGGCGCAAGAAGACGCGTTTCCGTTGTCTTTCTATTGGCTCTTTCGAGTGCGACGATGTTGGTCCCTACATAGTCTTCCCGTGTACCGGCTACTCGGAATAAATTTTATAAAAAAATATTTGGACAAAAACGTGAAGGACGCTTCGATATAATGCGAACTGAGTATATAAAAAAAAAATATAGATTTCACTATACGATATGAAAATATTTATTCTGTTCTTTACCTACTTAGCAAGTCTCGTATATAATCCCAACGCTGCAATCGATATACCTTACCGACGGTCCCTATCGTATATGCATCATCTAATTTTTTACATTTCCCCGTAACTTTTTCCAATCTCTATTATTTCCGCGTCTTTTCGTCGTACACGGGTGCATTTCCGAAAATCTTTTTCTTTAAATTTCACACACTGTCGCCGCCCATCGCTTACAGTTATTTTTCAAGTCGACTCTATATACACACGCATAGCCGAATCGTTCCACACGTTTGGCGCTCCGGACGACGATTTGTTCAATGAAATAGCTGTTTTTATTATAATATTGCGAAAAAAATTTTTTTTTTTTTAATTTGCCTGCGTTTTGGGGGTTGATACGGAATGCTAACGCGTACAAATTTTTTACAGTTTTTCCCGCACAATATTGTTGGAATAGCAATCCGTCCTACCGCGTACACACCCCGCACAATCCGTCCTGCTGGCTCCGCCTATGATCGCGCAGTTTTTTTGTGTGCGAGACCACCGCGGCAGCAGACGACGACGACGACGACGACGAATCGATCGAGTATACCTACGCGAATAATCAATAACGAGTCCTGCAGTATTAAAGGATATAAATAAATTGCGGTCGTATCCGTATTGTAAAAGTATCTGTTCGTGACCGTCCACGATTGTTATCTGGATTGCCGAGGAATACTCTGGTAATAATTAATAACTGTCTGCGACGGCCAAACCGAGAAATTCAATACGCCTATATATTAATACTGCAGTATACGTATTACATAAAAAACTGTATAGTATAGTACACTGGATATTATTATCATAATACGCGTTATCGAATATATATATTTTATAATACCGAAGCCATCCTCCGATCGAAATGAAACGCGCACCGTCGCCGGTATGATTAATTATATATATATTGCGGTACGAAAACGAAATATATTTATATTAGGAAAAAAAAATTGTTTTTCCGGTAAAGTGAACGAAAAAATTAGCGATATTCTCACACCGATACTTTGGAATATTATTATATTCCGATAATGTACAAAAAAAAAAATAGAACTTTGTCCAATCGCGTAGCGCATATTTTTATTTCTTTATAACGTAAAGAAATTTTTTTTTTTTATTTTTTTAATGTTTATACGCTATATATTCGACTTTCGGATTGGAAAACGATAAAGACTCGAATTAAAAACAAAAAATATGTGCAGGTATAAACATAATATATTATGTCGTCGACAAATTTTATCGATATTTTTTCGTTGTAATTTTCCTGTTGTTTTTAATCGCGCCAAAGGAAACTACCGGGAAAAATCGAAAAACCATAACCAATTTGTTATCGAAACGTTACGGCGTGTCCTACACGAAAAAGTGTTGATAGACCAAAAACATTCTTTTCATTCTAAAACCAATATTATTCGCGTTTCAATCTAAAATGAATAATATTAAAAAAACCGAAATCGTTAAAATTACCAGGACATTAAACCGAGATCGAAACCGTAATCAATATATAGAAATTAAAACCATAAAAAAAAAATTTAAAAAAATCGCCTTTTCAACGTTTAACCCCTAAATACCTAATAAATATAAATTTCGATATTAAAAATAGGAATTTCTGTCGAATTGAATAAATATTATATAGAAAAAGGAAGTAGGCAAGCTCGAAATTATTTCGCATATTAAAAATAATTTTTAAACGTCTTATTGTTATAGTAAATACGTATAGGCAAAATAATAAATATAATAAAACATTAAATAGTCGTACACCATAAAATAAATATAATTTACATTTGTGTATTTTTTTTTTAATTTTATTATTTGATGTGCAGACGTAAAGAATTAATGGATAATGACGTTATACAATACCTAAAAAGATATATTCGTGTTCTTATTATATAATTAACCGTTTTAACTTTATCGTACAAACGTTTTTACAATTTTCGTCTGGTTACATAAAGCGTAGATATTGAAATAATATTGCGCGTGCAAAAGAAAATCAATATTACAATATTCATTTGAATCCAATCCACGTTATATTCTAAATTCGTTTTATTATACAATTTTTAATCTGTGTAGGTACCTATCATAAATTTTAATATATTCTACCTACATTTGTAGCTATATTTTAGGGGGAAAAGTTCCTCCCGTTGTTTTCTCGCCAATTTAACATCTGAATAAATTTAAACCCCTCGTCTTACACTTTTATGGGCGTCTGTGCCGCATCTTAATTCGTGGCGTGTTTTATATAAGTTATAAACATTTGTATTTTTCGTTTTCAATATAGAAAATCATTATGATTTACCACGTGCCGCCGGACGGCTCTAAGTTCTGTTCATTTTCCGTCGACAAAATATAAATAATAATATATTTTAAAAAAACCCGTAGTGCGTACTCGCGTTTTGTGATTTCTGTTTAAAAAAAAAATTACCCTTTTCCCTCTATTGCATATTCGCCAATATTGGATTTATGGTGCAACTGATAAATCCTTACAATCAAAACACTCACTGTGTCTTATTGTTTTAGTGCGGTCAGTATACTCTCATTTCAACGCGTCGCCAATACCCAAATGAGCTCTTCGTCGACGTTTTATATATAATAACATCGAGGTCAGCTTAATATTGATTTTGTGCCGTCTACTTATCAGTGAAAACGTATATATACGTGGTCGTTAAACGACGTCCTATCTTTGTAATTCTCATCAGCGTGGCTAATTACAACATTCTACCGTTAAGTATTATTTTAAAGAACGTATAACGAAACAAATTTGGACACGACACATAATACAGACTGTACACACGTAGTCTCTTTTTACTCGCGGAAGTACAATACTACAACTATTTATTATTATTATTATTCGAATTCGAATAGTGAATAAAATATATTATTAGTAATAAATATAATAATATTATATATATATGTATATAATATTATTATATTTATCACTAGCTGTTTTGTAATTATTTCAGTCTATATATATATATATATATATATATATATATATATATATATATATATATATATATATATAGAGAGAGAGAGAGGGACTGAAATAATTACAAAATAGCTTTCTTTTTGTAACTATTACGGCATTTTAAAAAATTTTTAATATTTTATTTATTTTATTAATTGAATAATATATATATATAAATAAACAAAAATTTCGAGCGAAGATTTTTCGAACAGTATGTAAATATAGTAACGAAAATGGTAATACGATTATAGGTAACCGCCTCTCGCGTTCGTATTCGGGGTTAGAATGTCTAAAACAATTAAGACGATACGCATTAAAAGAACAAAAGGTTATAAAATCAATACATTCCTCGCGATTCGACCGTTTATCATACGTCATATCTAATCGAAAACTAACAGTTTTTGAAACTAACTAGGTAACCATTTCGTATGAACCTTTGTAATGCGCGTGTTGTAAAAAGAACTTAAAACTGTATACACTCACCTATTTTTGAAAATTATTTGGAATCCGAAAAATACTGCAATTTTTGTAAACCGCGATTGACGTCGGAGTTATAAACGAACACTCATACGGTGTAAATAATGAGCTCCGTTTAAATCAAAACAAATCGTATTACATTTTTATCAAGTACGTGAAAATATGTTAATTTAATTAAATTTTTTGAACATAATTTATAATAAAAAATTTCCATCTCATTAATTTATTACGCGTATAAAATGATATATCATGGCCACGAACAAAATGCCTAGGTTCGCCTTATTCCAACGTAGGACTAAATTATACGGGAGGGTATTCGCATGTATAGGAATAAATAGTAAAATGTTCGTGATCTATCCTATTAAAAAACAAAAAAAAATTATAATTTATTACTTTGTTCGGTATAAATAGAAAATGTTTTTGTGTGTTTTAAATAATAAATTGCATTTTCTATGAAATTCTTCCTTTTTAGATTGTAGATAATTATGGACAAATCGAATTTTTTAAGTACATTTTGTGTTATACGTATATATTATAACTGTTTCATTATATCAGTGTCCGATGTTCATTTTGAAACCGAATGAATTATAGTGAAATTCTTATCAAACTATCATAAACCCGAATAACAATGGTATAATAATGTTCATGACAGTATAAATTTTATTATTATTTTTTTTTTTTACAAATAAAATAACGAAATATACGGAGCACGTTTTATATACTAAATTTAATATTAATAAAGAAGAATATATTTGATACTTTATATCCGTGTGATAATTGTATGAAAAATATTCTTTTTTAAAATTAATGTTCATGTTATACGGTTATTGTTGAATTAAGTATTTGTGTTGCGTATGTAGCTGAGAATCGATATTTCTTTTCGCGTGGTTTTAAAGTTTTAAAAAAACCCTTTTAAAATGTTTAAATTATAAACGAATCGAGTGAAAACATTGTTTTAAAAAAGAAAATTGTATTTCTTTTTAATTTCGTTTTCTGCACTCTGTTTTGAACGATATTCCATCCCTCTAATCCTTTTGTATTTAGTATGATTAAAATGTACGAAATTTCCATTGCTTCTGATTATGATTAAACATTTCAAAATGTTTCGTACAAACCCATATAATCTCCACAAATTTCTGTGTTCCGCGATAGCTTACCGAGAAAATTGCGTAACATTTTTTTGTTAATTTATTCTAGAAAAAAAACGTAAAGACATTTGCTGGAGTACAATTAACTAATGAATAAAATTGTCGACATAAACCACAATAGAAAAACCTGTATTTATTAGAATCGAATGCCTAATACATTTTATTGTAATTAAAATGGAAACAGTTAAAAAAATTAATTTAATTAAATTAATTGAAAAGGTTAGGTTTTGCGTTATATATATATAATATAGGCGATCAAGATGAAAATATGTAATTTTGTTCGAATATTCATATGTACGCATACACCGACAAAAATGTTTCGAAAAGGAATTTTACGATGTACAGAATAATACTATTATTATCACGAGTCAAATAAAAAAAAAAATTTTTTTCTTAAAGTTTAATAATAAAAATAAATGTTTTACACATTAAGTAAAACGCATTTAGGTTTAAGACACGATGAAGTGGAGAAGTACTGAGATAGATATTGAAAATTTTCTTTCTTGACGATGCATTATCAGATATTTTTTTGGATTCAATAATTTAAGATCACTTCTGACTGACGTGGTTACCAATATATATGAATGTATTATTGTAATAAATTATATGTACTCGAGGAGAATCAATAAATATTAATATTTGATTATACAATATACAGACCTCTATAGTGAACTTTAATTTTTAACGTGTAATGTTTTCTTTCTGTAAAGACTTTTTTTTTATTTAAACAAGAACGTGACACAAAAAAAAAGATTATGAGAAATTTTTATAACAACACAGATTCTTTTAATCCTCGCATTTTTATAATATACCTACGGGTTACACATTTTTCTAATACCAACACATCTACACTGGTCAGAGTAGATTAACATAACAATACGTGCATTTAAGGTAATATAATATACAAAGCATGGAAAATATTGTGAATCAGCACACATTTTTGAACGCCATAATTCAGTTTTGGAAGAATACTGTTGTCAAATTCTAGAAATATATAAGAAAGTACTTTTGGTTCTGAATTGCCGTGGTGTCTGGATGTGGTGTTCGTCGTAGACGTGAATTTGCACCTTTATTCACATCGGAATTATTTCTTTTATGAATCTTAATGTCTATATTTCTTTTTAAACTCAAGTGTCGGCTCGCAGTACACTGTTATTATGTTGAAGCGGACGGAATATAGACGGACGCAAGAAGCCTAAAACCATTTTATTATTCAAAGCGTTCGAACGTTCACTTCATGAAAATATCGAATAAATTGAGTGGATAGATGAGATAAATTTTGTTTAATTCTAAACTGGAATTGTTAAAAGACCAACCGCCACGCGGGTCTTCTGCCGATACGCGCGTAATATTTATACTGATCCTTACAGCACTTGACACTTACGGGATGTTAGACTCGAAAAGGAGTATATATATATATACGTTTTACCGCTGTGTTTGTATACGCAATAAAAATAACCACGCGATGGTCATTAAAATATCATACAATAAATTATATGATAATAAGTAAAAAAAAAAAAAAACGTATGTTTGATGTGTACTTACCGCGTGGGTTTCGATGAAAATCAATGAAAAGGATATGAATGTTTTTGTCGTAAAAAAAAAAAAGAATTTTCACGCGGAAGTAGTAGCGATATAGAGTAAAATGTTCTTATTACACGCTTGTAACATATTCTTATACCGTTCACTACATTTTGTTTTAAAAATAAAAAAATTACTTAAATATCTAAACGCTTGTTTCTATGTAGAATAACGGAGACGGATTTTCGAAATTGGAATTCGTCCTAAAAATAAAGTAAAAAAAAAAATTTTTAAATAAGGACATTTTACTAGATTATATACCGATCTCTTATTTAATACAAGTACACGTAACCGTAATGCTTAAATTGTTTCAATTCGAAATATCGCGTCCGTTGTAATATCGTGCTACTATATATGGTACTTAATATTTTATAATAAAAAAAAATCCAAAAAAACGTATAGAGAAATTAAATGTAGTACGTTAAAGAATCACTGTGCTGTATATTAAGAATTGAGACATCTTACAAACGTACTCGTTTTATTTGTTTTAATATTTTTTTTTTTATTTAACCCGTACAATAGACGTTTACACGGTATACGCGTATATAATATTTCACATTAAAAAGAAATAAAATCGATTTCCTCGCTTTAATTATAAATAATAAGGATGTTCGTCTGTTCCGTGTAGTATTAATCTGAGTTCCTCTACCGATCCAATTAGCCCGGAAAATAAATCAGAAGTCTGAAAAAAAAATTAAAAATTAACCGAGTGTGAGTTAAATAAATCGTCTATTTTAAACGGTTACGGAATAAATTACCCACTTAAGCTTATTATTCTTTATACGTCATAAATAATGTTTAATAATTAGTCACAAAATTAATTTCATTTTTTCGCGTACATAACCTCTTCAAATGCTATTGTCTTTTTTCTTGGTGTTTTTTTTTCTTATTATTATTATTATTATTATTATAATTTTTTTCATATTTTTAAAACTACCAATTTTTATTCTGCAAAGAGCCAATTATATCAAATTAAAATACGACACGAATTTTTTTTTACGTGGAAAATAGGAATTTGATTAAATTTGTTAAACTATTATATTTCCTTATAAATACCGAGTATAATTCAAAAGCGAGTCCCGTTTAAAACAAGAAAAATAAATAAACACGAAAAATCACGCAGTTACATGATGACCATTTAAAACACTGTCAGATGTCATCAAAAAGATTACTTAAAGATGTCGCAAAATTAAAAAAATAACATTACGACTCCGAGACGTTTATAAAAGGTTTATTTTTTTTATTTTTGCATTGTTAAATTTTAACTTTTGAAAATAACACAAAAATATAATATGTAACTCGAATTTCTTTACGTTTAATTAGTCAAACGAGTTATAAAAATGCATTGACTTGCCAAGCTGATAGATATTAATTTTCAAAATTAAATTTCCCCTTCGGAACGCTTCCAAGTGAATTCGTGTCATTCATTATTGACTATAAAATATAGTTTCAAACGAGTTGGTAATCTAACATGTTAGATGATTAAAAAAAAAATCCACTTTTTTTAAAAATATAAACAAAAAGTTTCAACGTTAATAATCTTTCTAAAAGAGATTATATTTTCATTGTTTGTAAATAATTATGCAATTATAATGTACGCGTTTATCATTGCCGTGGAATTTTTAATAAATTCTCCTGTTTTTACGACCAATTAAAATCTCAAAAAAAAAAATAATAATAATAATAAGCTGCAGCATGATTTTACCTCGTCTTTAACGAAAACCGTCCACTCTCCAGACGGATCTTCGCCCCAAAATTGCAACGATTTGATTTTCCACCCGACAAATCCTTTGTCCGACACATCCAACGGCCTCGGTTCCATCATTTTGCACGTGGTGTCTGAAAACAGATGGGTTTCCAGTCTTGTAAAAAATACTTTTAAAAAAGTATTTAAATACTATAGTATTTGTATGTATTTCTTATGCGAATACTTTTTTAAAAAGTATTTAAATACAGTATTTTTTACAAGACTGCGGGTTTCGAAACGGTACAAAAAACGGTATCACTAACGGTTGGATGCAGTGTACGTACTTTTGGGGGACCGTAGGTCTACTTCGATCACGCCGCGCTTTGGATGCATAACGGTCATGCACAGTTGCACGTGCTCCAAATGTCTAATGCGGCCGTTACAGCTGTTCGTAACCTTCGCACATTGAAACTTCCGGACTCGGCAGAAATACTTGCATTTATCGCTAAAGTCAACATTATTTCAAAACGATTATATTCCACTTGTATTACGCTAGTATCGCAAGTCTACGGTTGTAATTCAATTTTTAGATTCTGAGCGAAACGAGCAATGTACTGGTTTTACAATGATGTGTGTATGTTTTATGTCTGTACCCAAAAACTGTCTACCGCAGTAGAAGATGCTCGGATCTTTACACGTCGCAGCGTTGTTTCCTTTAGCAAATCGCGTCAGTTGGTACTTATTAGAGAGATCATTTTTCGATTTTCTCAAAAGCACCTAAAAAATTCAAAAACTACCGAAAAATTACATAAAAAAAAATGCGATTTCGTCAAAATCGATTATCGGTTATTTCTTCGTGAAACTAACGGTTATAGAAACTCGAAATGTTCACCAAATTTTCAACTATGTTAGGGGTAAAAAATATTTCAATTTCGGGCTATCTATAACGATTACAGACTTTGAACTATTTGATTCATAAACGATGTAATATTTGGTTATAAAGCTCAAAACTATAATACAATGCCAACCGTCCGTTACTTCAAATATAATAATAAAAAAAAAACTTGGAAAATCGTTAGTCGTGATTTCAAGCTTTTCGACAGAGTGTATTTTATTTTTCGTGAAAAATTGTGTTCGTTCAAAACTAATGGTCCTAGTGTCTTGAAATTTGTTGAATTTACAAATGATTTATCATTGTTTTCAAACGTATAGCAATAACAAAACTCTAAAATGTTTACAAAAGTAGTAATTCACTTAGGCGACATCTACAGCACCCGGCGGATCGCAACATGTTTTTTTTTTATGCCATTTCAAATTTTTTCGACAAATTTATTTCGACGAAAAATGACAATTGAAATTAAACGTTTTTAGCTACCTACGTTTATTGTAAGAAATTATATTTACCACTGCATGAGGTTAATCGTTAGTTATATACTCTATACACACTGTATTATTTATATTATTAATAATAAATAATATTACATCGAAGTTCCGCTCAGAATCGAATGCAATGATTTATCGCATTGCTTTCAAATTTATAGTAATAAAAAAAAAAAACCTCTAAAATCTTTATCCGAGTAATTCACTTAAGCGACATCCACTACACCCCGCGGCTCGTTACGTTTTTTTTATTTCTCGCGGCGACAAATCTATAAATATTGTATCGATAATTCGATTGGTTCAATCGCATTTGACAGTGACGGATTCATCATTTTCGATAATGTTACAGGCGGCAAACGTTCAAATATTTCATATTAACTAGTTCATATATACCGCCACCGTGCACATAACGAAAAAAAAACTAATAGTTCTACTTGAAATTTAAAACGTTAAAAAAAAAGTGGGCGGATAAACGAACACGATAGGCACGTCTTATTATATACGTATTGTCAATTGGAAAATCATAATTTTGAACAATTGAAAATACGAAAAATTGTGTATATTTATATTTCTTATAAAACATAAATTTTATAAGAACATAAAAACTCATATTCCATCTTATCCCATATTATGTATCTATTATATATCGGTATAAATTAGATATTACAGTATAAATGATCTAGTTCGTGTTTAAGTAAATTTTAATTTCCATAATGATAAGACGTTAATATTATATAATATTATGATACGTGTATGTGTATGTGTGTAAAAATAATTATTTTTTAATATATTTTTATTTTATATAATCATTAGGCAGCTATACAGGTGTTTTAGTTGTGTGATATATTTCTACCCGTTGAAAATCAACGGAATCGCTAGAAATTTCGTTAAAGAAACTTTTTTTTTCTTTTTTTACAACGTTTTCACGCTGAGTGCTATAAATTATTGTATTGAATTCGATAAACCGTATATATAATAACCGATTGGGCAATTTCTCAACCGACAATAAAGACGACGGATAGTTAAAAAATTAAAATTAAAAAATTTAATTTAATTTAAAAAAATTCCACGTCGTTTCGTCGAAGTCCCGATATAAACGTTGTTGTAGTGAGTTGAATGTTTCGTCATTTAACGCCCCCGGAATCAAATGGAACGCAGCTTCTGCGAGTTACGTACCTCAAATCGAAATTCACTACACATATACTTTTCTCCGGCACGGTACGCCAACCGATAGCTTCTTTCACCAGCTTATACGCGTTCAGTAGCCCGAATCCAAACTGAGGATTGAACTGGAATCCGGCACCGTTTGTAGACCAACCCGAATTGTTCGACAGAGGCTCCACTTCGCAATTCCTCGCCAACAAATGCTGTACGTCTCTCCACGTCAGATCGCTACTGTACTGGCCAAATACGTGCGAAAACAATAAACGGCGTTAGTCAAAACGCGTGTATACATTATGATATAGACGTGGCGACAGTGGATTAAAACGATTTGGTTTAAGTTTTTAAAAAGTTTTACGTACAGGCGACGCAATAAATGCCCTCGAACGTCTATAAGTATGTATTTTTTTAGATTTTAAATTTTCCAGAAACGCATTAGGCTATTATAAGAAAATATGATTTGTGTATATATAGAATATACCGTCGTCGTCCATCAGTGTAAACAATAATTTTTTTATCGTACCTTCAAAAATGTGTTTGCTATTCCAAAACCCCAAACCGATTTCTTACTCTATTCGGAATTTTAAATCGCGGCTGTGTACATAATATAATACATTATTTATTTGGGACGTCTATAAAAATATATATATATATTACCTCAATCTCGTAATAAAACTTATTTTTTTAAAAGGCGTATCCGAAATATCGTTTTATCCTTCCGCGTACGTCATTATATGAAAAATAATAAAACTTACTTGGCTTCCAGAGCTAAAGCTATAACTCCGGCGGCTAATGGCGCAGCAGCCGACGTGCCGGTATGTGAAGATATACACGTGTTGTTGATACTCGACGTAACCTGAAGATAATTCGGACACGAAGGAATCAAATTTATATTTATTATATACGATTTTGGGAGTGATAGAATACATAAAAAAAACAAACTTAAACGGGAGAATAAAATTATCTATAAAATTTTTTCGACGACGTCAAAATCAGAAAAAAATCAATTCGTACCAGTATATTGAAAAAAAAAAATGTATTCATACGTTCGTCCATAGAATATATGATCACATCATAATAATATTATAGATTATACCCTCGAATTTAGTGCTTGAACCGGAGAAGCGTAAGCCACGGAGTACCTCTTATTTTTAATAAATAATTCCTAGCATTCGTCTTCGAATTTTTCTAATAAACGAACGCTGACGACTTCAGGGACGATCAGGGATTTTTTTATAATTGTATCGCTGATGCGGTATTGATTTGCTTCGTCGGACACGTGTTAATTCCCATTAAAATGTCACGCCACTTATAATTCATGCGAAAAAATCATTTTGCGGAAGACAAGGTTTTTCTGGATAATATTTATAGTAGGATTTCCGAAAGATTTACAATATATAGAGGAAAACATTCTCTATGTCGTAGCGTTTTGAATTTTCATCTAACACAAATACAATACAAGTCATTTTTTTTTTTTTTGTTAATTTTCGAGTTTCATTTTAATTTTTCATTCATTTACTATTGAGTAGTGTTATAAAAAAAACACTACAACCCAAATTAAATTCTCCTCTTTATATTGTAAAAATTTGAAAACTTTATTATAAATAGGATACGAGAAACGTTATCCTCCGCAAATATCAAAAGCGTTTATATAAATATCGTGATTACAAAAAAAAAAAAAATGATACAGGACTATTTTTTTAATGTCTTTTAAAGTACAAATAAATATTTTTAAATTGTTACATTTTTATTTTTCTTAAAACATCATAAAAATCGCTTTTTTAGACATTTTTATAAAGCGGATATATGTACGGTGGCGTCGTCTTAAGAATTCATAATTTAAATCATAGTTTAAAAATCAGAATTAGTTATAACAAATAAGAGAAGAAGATAAAAAAAAACTTACAATAAAAAATGGAATGTGCGATATATTTTCTAAAATATACCTATATAATAAATAAAAAAAATAATAATTTACGTTTCTCCAGGATACCTAAGCCTGGCTTTAAAAAAAAAACACCTCGCATAGACATTATATACTTTTATGGAGTTTTTATGCTTTTCGTATGGGAAGAGACTAGGGCTTATAATAGAAAGTCGATTTCGTATACGAATCGTTTAAACATCTCATTGGAAAACGATAATTACATTTTTCTCTAGTCACGGTCACGGACCAGTTTGAGGCAGTAGTGGTTATAAAGGGAGGCGATAGGTGGATCCCCCATGGGATTTGATATTTTTAAATTTAGTATATCTCTGACCTAACCAGCATCGACTTGTGTCATGTAAGTTAATCCAATTATGTTACGGTTATGCTCCATTTTCGCCCCTTCCCCTTTGAACATCATGTATAAGGCTGGAATCGACCGACGATCAACGCGTGACAGTGCGCGCTGATCACCGATCGTGATCGAGCGTTTAGTGCTTAGCTGACGACAAACTCGGTCGGTCGTGTACAGAGTAAACGTTAAATAAACAGTAAACGCGTAAACGAGTGTACAACGAGGAAAGACGAATCCTTGCGTTCATTTCATTTCACTGAAATACGCGAAACAATATAATTATCAATAATAACAATAATAAAAAATAAAAATAGATAAATATCGCATACGCGCGTGCGATCGGTCGTTCTGTCAGCGTCAAACCAAACACCCGCATATGCCGACATAGCGCGTCAGCCGACCGTAATAAAACGGGAAAAGAAAGTAGTCGCCAGATAGCGCTACGACACGACACAGAGGGCGTGGCAGAAAGGCGCATATAAATAACGGTCCCAAACCGTCGGACCGTTCAGTGTAGTCGTCATACGCGTCATGTATAACCGCCACTGGAACAGCCATCATATTCTTTGAGGTAAGTAGTCGATTTCAATAACACTTTCGAATCGAAATATGGATCATACTAAGATATATGAATAAAACGCGTTTAAATTATTAAATCGTCTACGTTAGCGTGTTAACAATGTATACGATCGGAATTTTCCCCGGCCGTCCGAAATTACGCTTATAAAATGTACTACTCGGAAAACTATCCAAGTCGGCGCGCAGCAAGTCAGGTAAGCGTCACTAAAAAAAAAAAAACCTTATTAAGGAGATTGAAAGCGGGCGTTTTCTCTTTTCGTCTTACACACACGAAACATAGTAAAATAGACGTTTCCTACACGTCCGACGTACCGATCGATCTAGTGGTGCGATAAGAAATTTGACAACGGATTTCAATTCGCCGTGAAATCTACTTATGAAATCGACTTTCCCGCATTTCTAATTTTTATTTTATTTTTTTCACAAACCGTTAAAAATCATATCGGACATATTTGAAACAAAAGAAATATTGCCGATATGATCGATTTTCGATGATCTTAAAATGAAAAAATTGGGAAAGTCGTTCTGTAGCGAAATTCACGACGGATTTTCAAATTTCTCATCGCACCACCGAAACGCTCGCTTTCAATCCCTTTAAAATATATATATATATATATATATTCAAAATCATAAAAATATGACAATCATCACTTACGATTTTAACGTTGTTGTCTATTCCGCCGGAATACGCAGTCGCCGTGACGCCGGCACACCGTTCCGCGTATTCGGGCGCATTGCCCGCCCTGGTCGCGCACCCGATCACCACCGAGTAAATGTTCCCTATGAAACCGTCGGCCGCGCAATTGTCGAACCGAATACGGCCGTTGCCCGAGGCGAACACGTAAATGGAACCTTTGCCGTTTCGGCCCTAAAAAAAAAAAAAAAAAAAACGCAATCATTATTATCTCGTTTGGTGCGGTGGACGAGTGTGAAACGAACGGCAACGGCCGATCCGACAAAGTCGTTGTAACAGGTACGAACAGTTTTTTTTTTCTCCGTCAAATAATTGTCGAATCGACTGACTACACTTGACCGAAAAAGTACGCAGTTACGAGCACGAAAAAAAAATAATAATAATAATAATAAGCTTTTC
Organism: Slavum lentiscoides; assembly: GCA_032441835.1. NCBI lineage: Eukaryota > Metazoa > Arthropoda > Insecta > Hemiptera > Aphididae > Slavum > Slavum lentiscoides. The sequence goes on from CM063713.1 coordinate 3,231,792, forward strand.
GTTTCAAATCCCGTGAGAATCGCGTTAATTCGGGTTCTACAGAGACGATTTGTCAATAAATCGTAAAAAAAAAAAAATTGTTATTTTCTGTTGCAAGCAGTGGCGTTTTATTAAAACGCTGTTTTACTAAAAAGACATGTATCGTAAATATAAATCGAGAATTCGATGTTATTAATTTAATTTTCGCTCGTATCGAGTATTCGTTGCGTGCATTCAATAAACGAAAAAATAGTTTCACACAGGCACTGGGCGCACGAATAATCGCTCGGGAGATTAAAAAAAAATGTGTTTACCTCGGGACGCGAAATTCGCGCTAAAATTGCGCGTCTCGTCCGAAACTATAAATTGATTTTCTACAATTTTGTGTACGCGATCGCGCGTTTGTTCAGTAACATATTTTTTATTTTATTGTGTTTTTAAAAGAACCTAATAATAATCGAATAATTTTTTTTTTTTTAACCGATTCGTTGTTATTACAACGTCTGTCAGTGCGATTACCTTGGTCGCGCCGATTTCAAACGCCATTTGTGCAAGCACTCCGGGTCCGTCCACCATTTGCCCGTCGTCTTTGGGTCCCCACGATCCGCTGTATATGTCCACCAACGTAACAGCGTTGATCAAAGCTTTAGCTTCCATCTCGTCGTCCGTTTTACCGTCCAGCAATACAATACCTATATACACAATTAATTGAGCTTAGACGAACCTCGTAATCAATAGAAAGCGGCATAAACGTATATCGTCCTGTAAATACGAACGTTTAGTATATTCATTATTTCCTATTCAAAAAGACGCTCGCACGAGACGCGTGAATCCACTAAATTTGATTTTACCTCAATACTTATACGTTTCGCACAATTATATAATGCGGTATTTTAATAATAATAAATCAAGTACAATAAATCAATAAAGTTGTAACGCCATTATAATTTCACGCTTTTGCGTCTGTTTATTATACATAGCTCTATGCATTTCAGTATGTTATTTACTTTATCAATAGCATAACATAATTAATAGCGTGAAATTCACTTCGAATAAAATGATATAAATCGCACCGACGACGACCGTCGTCTAAATATAATAATTAATGGATTTTATTACAAATTTGAAACGTATGAACTATAATTCAGTGGTGACCAAACTGCGGCTCGCATCTTATATCGCGTAAGATACAAAACATTTTTACAAAAAAAAATTTTTTTTAATATGAATTTATTACGTATTTGAAAAAGTATAATATTTTATTAAATTACAATTTATAGAAAAAATTTACAAAAAAAAAATATAGTGTTCTTGATATACGTAATATTTAAATATTATGTATTTTTTGATGATACGCACACGACGTCGAACAGCACTATGAAGACATATCCATATGACGTATGTTGTAGACAAAATTAAGATGAAATTTAATCTGACATTATTGTAAGTTATTATATATCGTTTATCAGTGATAACTAAAATGTGATTATCGGTTTTTTTTTTCATTTCGGCTCTTCCATATTTATTATAATATATTGGGCGGCTCGCGAGTCTCTTGCCGCTGGCTACCCCTGAACTATATACTTGTTTAATATTTCTATATATATACATATTAAATAAATTCACTTTTGGTTTTTTCATTTTATTTCCGATGAATATCAAATAAAATAATATTAATTTTAAGAAATTTCCAAAAATAAGAGATTATTCATAAACCAGAAATACGCTTGAAAAACAAATTTAATAAAAAATAAAAAATATTATTCATAGTTCTCTATGCGTTGGACGACACGTAAAGTAGTATTGTTGAAAAATTAATATGAAATATATACGTTTTTTAAGTACAAAATTTGAGGGGAAAAAATACATTTAAAATTTAAATTCAAAGAAATATTTTTATTTCATACTCCTAGAAATGTGTCAAAAATGACCTATAAAATGAAAAAATGGCGAAATAACTTTTAAGAATTACATACAATTTTAAATCGCAAGAAAAATGTTACGGAAAATTCGTTTTTAGAACAATACGTGTACTTAATGAACATTTATAAAGCATTTGGAAAACATCGTGTTGTGTATAAAAATAAAAAAAATAAAAAAAAATAAAATGTAATTGCGTTGAATTACGAGTACTTATATTACAGCTTTGCGTTGTTTTTCGTTACGCATTAAGTTCTATTTAAATATAAACGTATTACGTAATACGTAATTTACTCAACTATTAAATCTTCATTGAAAACCTATAAATATCTTTCTGTAAATGTAATTTTCTATTCCATATGTCGCAAATAATTTAATGATGTCTGTTTCGAGTTTAAAAGAAAAATATCGATTTTCTAAAAATCTAACTGGCGTAACATAAATCTGTAACAAACGCGTTACGATATAATAATATAATATAAGACTGATTTATTATAGCCGAATACGCATTATTATTGTAAAACGTATACTTTTTTTTATGTATAGTCGCGTGGACACAATACTACTACATAGCGGTTTCATTTGTATTGCGGTTATTCGGCGCATAAAAAAACGAATCCCGTATTTGAAGTAGAAAAAATTGAATATTATAATAACTAAAACCCTAGTACCTATATATATATATATATAATGTACCAATTAAGTGCGTCCTTAGAAATAATAAAATGCACGAATTGAGTCCGGGATACTATACACATATACATTTGTACAGAAAAAAAACCTTTTTTAACCATACCATTAAAAATATTATGTTACTGACAGTTCTGAGTCTGCAAAAATGAAAACCTTATTATTGTTAGTATAAACAAGTAACTGTTACATAAATCAAAAACCACATTAAATAAAGTACTAACTATACCGGTTCTTTTGTATGCGTGCGAGACGTGGCCGACAACCATAGGAGATGAATAAAATATAGCATTGCTCGAAAGGAGAGTACTCGGAGGAATATATGGACAAAAAAAATAAGATGCCATCCAATAATACGAAATAAGTGGTGATTTGAAATTGCGAAAGTTATAAAAAGAATATATAGGGACATATATTATATGCGTAACACTGAGATACAGAAAAAACACATGGGCTGGTCGTGTATGGAGGTTAAATGGGATAATGAATATTGTTTTAGAATGGAAACCCAACGGTAGACGATCACTGGGTAGACCAAAACAAAGGTGAACGTCTGAACGAGGCAAAGTCAAGAAGAAAGATCTAATGGAAATTGAAATAGAAAAGACGGAAAAACAATAGCTCATAGGACGAAAGCAGATGTGTTTTGCAATAATGAGCTTCAGCCCGCTTTAAAACCGAAGAAAGAACAGAAATATTATTATTTATGTGTTATAAAAAAGCGTCGAAATTTTATTAAAACAAATAGCTGGAAAATAGCAAAAATAATTCATTTTTATGCGCCGTATTCAGCCACGGTTTTACGGGACTCGGTTATAGTTTTATATTGTGGTATAAACGCTTATTCGTTCAAAAAGTTTTTTTTTTAGAACACGATTCGTACGTTAAAATTATTATTATTATTATTATTTTGTTTTTGTTTTTTGTAAGCGAAATGTTTGAATTTATTAACAATAATGACACATTACCACGTAACTCTTTTGTTCGCCTCTAATTTTATCCGACTATATAAACAGATAAATCTATTAAACTTAATCTATTAATTTCAATACATATTGATTAACAAAAACACGCTGCAACAACAACGCTATTCATTTTACAAACCTCCGACTTTTGCATTGTAAGCAATGCCCACGCCACACTTTGTATTGTTTGCAGCCATCGCGATTTCCCCGGCACATCTGGTACCGTGTGTGTTCGACGGATCTTCGTACCTAGGCAGAGGATCCTTTTTATTCCAGTTCAAATTGATACTAATCTCCTCGTCCTGATACAAACGATTAAATCACTAGTATTGATTTTTTGTTTTTCGTTCAATTAAATTATTAAGTAAATAAATAATAATTGATTAATATTCAGTTTCAGTTTCCACCGAACTCAATATATATATATATGTAAATATGTTCATAACGTATATGCGTATTCGTATACTAATATTAACATAATATTAACAGTGCTTGAATTTGGATTAAATTATAGTAGAGGAACAATAAAAAGTTTTTGAAACATTTTCGTTCCAAAAAGACTGAAATGGCTTAAAATTCGTAAAGGCTTTCGTCCGCCCCTCTACCGAAACCAAAATCGATTTTCACATAATACACAAATAAAATCATTATTTGTTCTTTAAAAAAATATATACGTTAAACATGTCAAATGAACACATAAATGATTACGCGTGAACGATCACAGTCTTGCTTATCTTGTTCTAGACGGTTTCCTTCAACTTCCCTATCCTTTATCCCTTTTGTATCCAACTCTAAACACATTGGCCTGTCGTAAATAATTAAACAGAAGATAACTAATATTTTATGGCTCAAAGTTATAGCACTTTGTTCAGATGTGAATATGTGATTATAATTTATAAATAAATTACAGATTATAAACGTATTATATATCGCATAAATCGTCCAAACATTTATTAATAATATATAATATTATATAAATATATAATATTCGATAGTTTCGCTAGTTTTGACGATTCTTTTTTTTTTTTTAATTTGTTTGCGCGAGAATATTATAAACATAAAAATGTAAAAACGAGTCCTTAACCAGCGTTCCATTTAGAAAATTAGAAGAGGGACACTGAGATATTCTTTCAAAAAAAAGCGGTAGGTACTTTGTTTCCTCGCCCTCACGTTCCTCCACAATTCAAGTACCTACTAAACATTATACATAAAATACATTATATGTGCATATAATGTAGGTATATACGAGTACTTAACCGTTCTCCGCCAAAATTAATACGTTCAACGTAAACTACACTTTTGAACTATTTTATTAGTGTTTATATACTATATAAAGTGGTTACTCGCGCAGCACAGATTTCACATAAAAAAAAAAAAAAAACATTTGAAAAAGTAAAAGTACTCGAACGTAAGATGTTTAACAGATATTCATCCTTTCTTTTTAACAAGAATTTTCGCTTTAATACCTATATTATAATATTAAGTCGAGTCTATAATCTATCGGATTTTATTGGTATTTTTTTTAAATGTATATAATTGTTTTTATATTTTTATCAGTAATTTACTAGAGATAACGTTCGATTTAAAACGACCCGCGGCGCGGTTGTACTTTTAATCTCCATAAAAAAAAACAACAGTCCCGAATCTATACAAGTTCATAAGATTTAGTCCGATACATACGCAGTATTTCCATAAGATCCAAAATTACTCAGTTTTATATTTAAGTTTTTTTATGTTACTACATATTATGTTTTATAGTTTCTGGGGATAATATTAGAAATTCCACAGTTACCGATATGTTTTTTTTTATATACGTATTTATATTTATTTTTAAAATATATTATTTTTTATTATATATAATATTCGATACACTAGACTTTATAATAACGTATGAAATTCAAAAATTTCAACAAAAATATAAGCCTACAAATTATATTTTATAAAAATAATCTTTATCATTGGCGCTCGAAAAATAGAAATGAGACTTCAATACACTTATACGTACTGCCGAGATACTCGAATGGAATGACATGTAATCGCGGTCGGTGCAACGTGATACGTACATTAAAAATCGAAACGGATAACCGCTTAAAACCAAAAGAGTCTCTCATCTATTGTCCTTGTAATATTATAATGATAACAAGGACGAATATACACTGCGATATTACGTATATAATCAGAGAAATCGCATATTTCTTTAATTTTTTTTTTTTACATTTTTTACAAAAGTATTCTGCGACAAGAATCTAAAATACAAAACGAGTGTTTGTAACGTGCGAATTCGTTCGAACGTATTTAAATACTATTATTTCAACAAAACTATTCTAATACTTGACAAGACTACCGTGTAAATATACCAAACCTATATTATATATGGTAGTATCTGCCATAAAATTACATATTATCGATTTATAAGAGTCATTATGATTTACAAAGTAAATTTTATAAACTTTGCGTTTAAATATTTGTCCGGACAGACACTCGGTTTGTATATAATACGTTTTGTAAAACGTTCCGATTAAAATCGAACGAATAATATTAACGAAATACTAACATAGTTATTCTTCAGATCGTCGTGAGTGTATTCTAATCCGTCGTCAATAATCGCTATCCGAATACCTTTGCCCGTGTATTTTAATTCATCGTACACTGGTACCAGATTCATGTGCATTAACGGTCCATTATCGTTATTTTTGTCCCGGTAATCTTGCTGAAAACGATTTATCAATGATCAAACCAAAACCGTTTTAATGGAAATAGATTTTTTTTCTTTCCAGAGACAAATTTAAAAAAAAAGAAATTATGTTACGATCGTTACGGCCTGACCGTGCGCATTTATTGGACACGTACTAAAAACGTGTTTCCACTTTTTATATTATTTTATAATATAAACGTAATTTTCGTAGAAAAAGATCATTTCCATTAACTGTACACTGCTACGATATACGCACTTTGTTGTATCGTTTCTGATGACGTGAAAACGTATTAAAAATCTTCTTCGGTAATACTGCACACGTATTAAGCACATTATATATTACACAAGGAAATCGCTATAACTTCCTGACGCGTGTAGCTTTTAGTCGGTTAATCTAAATTTATTAAGTTTATCGGGTTTTATATCAAATAACGGATGTGAAAAGAAAGCTCGCACTATTATTATACGCGTGTCCTGATGGTCGCGTCGAATAAAAATAAATATAAGACCCGCAGAGAATAACGAACGATATGCGAATTTACGATTATTATTATATAATATCTACCTCGTACCATTGTAGATTCCAAAATTCGTCGTTGAAATACCTCTCGTATCTGCTTCGGACGTCCGTTGGCACTCTTTTATGCAAGTTTCTCGCAAATCCCTGTGTGGCCCAATTCACCTAAAAGTTTTAAACGTTTAACTAATCGACATTTATTGTGTATAATAGGTAGGTATATAGATACCCAGAACTATAATAATACAATATCCGACACCGAATTTTAGCAATTCATTATCGTTACATGACGTGCAGAAGTTAATGTATGAGATTAGTATACATAAATATTTTAGTTTGTCAAAGTGGAGTTCATAAAGTTTATATTTAGACGTCATCATATTAGAAAACGAATATCAAATCCCTTGTAATATAAGCGGTCGTAGTGGATGGACGAGGTGGACTGGGTATCACTGGATATTATCACCTCCATTTTTCTTTTTTAGTTAACGTTTTTTTTTTTACCCTTCACTCCGCATATTTGATCGAAAACAAACTACGTCTCTCTCGGCAATTGCGAAATCTGTTCCCAATGATTCAGACTGATGTGCCATTTGAGTTTAAACGACTACAGTTTCAGTGCGTCTTGCTTTTTGCTATGACTATAAACAAGTCCCAGGGCAATCATTAAGTGTTTGTGGTATTAATCTAGAAAACCCATGTTTCTCACATGGTCAATTGTATGTTGCCTGTTCCGTGTTGGAAAACCATCAGATTTGTTTATCTATGCGCCAGGTAATCAAACAAAAAACATCGTATACCACAAAGCACTACAATGATAATAATAATTATGATTCACATGATTAACAATAAGCGATTACTTACTTTTAAATCATTATATATGTTTTATTTAATTATTTTTTTATTCACAACGCCCTATCACCAGGGTGACGGTTCTGTTCAGGAGAATATTTTTTAAAATACGTAGGCACAAAACTGCCACATTACAAATCTTTTTGACAGGACGAAGTCTGTCGGGTCAGCTAGTATTAACATAATATTAACAGTGCTTGAATTTGGATTAAATTATAGTAGAGGAACAATAAAAAGTTTTTGAAACATTTTCGTTCCAAAAAGACTGAAATGGCTTAAAATTCGTAAAGGCTTTCGTCCGCCCCTCTACCGAAACCAAAATCGATTTTCACATAATACACAAATAAAATCATTATTTGTTCTTTAAAAAAATATATACGTTAAACATGTCAAATGAACACATAAATGATTACGCGTGAACGATCACAGTCTTGCTTATCTTGTTCTAGACGGTTTCCTTCAACTTCCCTATCCTTTATCCCTTTTGTATCCAACTCTAAACACATTGGCCTGTCGTAAATAATTAAACAGAAGATAACTAATATTTTATGGCTCAAAGTTATAGCACTTTGTTCAGATGTGAATATGTGATTATAATTTATAAATAAATTACAGATTATAAACGTATTATATATCGCATAAATCGTCCAAACATTTATTAATAATATATAATATTCGATAGTTTCGCTAGTTTTGACGATTCTTTTTTTTTTTTTAATTTGTTTGCGCGAGAATATTATAAACATAAAAATGTAAAAACGAGTCCTTAACGAGCGTTCCATTTAGAAAATTAGAAGAGGGACACTGAGATATTCTTTCAAAAAAAAGCGGTAGGTACTTTGTTTCCTCGCCCTCACGTTCCTCCACAATTCAAGTACCTACTAAACATTATACATAAAATACATTATATGTGCATATAATGTAGGTATATACGAGTACTTAACTGTTCTCCGCTAAAATTAATACGTTCAACGTAAACTACACTTTTGAACTATTTTATTAGTGTTTATATACTATATAAAGTGGTTACTCGCGCAGCACAGATTTCACATAAAAAAAAAAACATTTGAAAAAGTAAAAGTACTCGAACGTAAGATGTTTAACAGATATTCATCCTTTCTTTTTAACAAGAATTTTCGCTTTAATACCTATATTATAATATTAAGTCGAGTCTATAATCTATCGGATTTTATTGGTATTTTTTTTTAAATGTATATAATTGTTTTTATATTTTTATCAGTAATTTACTAGAGATAACGTTCGATTTAAAACGACCCGCGGCGCGGTTGTACTTTTAATCTCCATAAAAAAAACAACAGTCCCGAATCTATACAAGTTCATAAGATTTAGTCCGATACATAGCATTACGCAGTATTTCCATAAGATCCAAAATTACTCAGTTTTATATTTAAGTTTTTTTATGTTACTACATATTATGTTTTATAGTTTCTGGGGATAATATTAGAAATTTCCCAGTTACCGATATGTTTTTTTTTATATACGTATTTATATTTATTTTTAAAATATATTATTTTTTATTATATATAATATACGATACACTAGACTTTATAATAACGTATGAAATTCAAAATTTCAACAAAATATAAGCCTACAAATTATATTTTATAAAAATAATCTTTATCATTGGCGCTCGAAAAATAGAAATGAGACTTCAATACACTTATACGTACTGCCGAGATACTCGAATGGAATGACATGTAATCGCGGTCGGTGCAACGTGATACGTACATTAAAAATCGAAACGGATAACCGCTTAAAACCAAAAGAGTCTCTCATCTATTGTCCTTGTAATATTATAATGATAACAAGGACGAATATACACTGCGATATTACGTATATAATCAGAGAAATCGCATATTTCTTTAATTTTTTTTTTTTTACATTTTTTTACAAAAAGTATTCTGCGACAAGAATCTAAAATACAAAACGAGTGTTTGTAACGTGCGAATTCGTTCGAACGTATTTAAATACTATTATTTCAACAAAACTATTCTAATACTTGACAAGACTACCGTGTAAATATACCAAACCTATATTATATATGGTAGTATCTGCCATAAAAATTACATATTATCGATTTATAAGAGTCATTATGATTTACAAAGTAAATTTTATAAACTTTGCGTTTAAATATTTGTCCGGACAGACACTCGGTTTGTATATAATACGTTTTGTAAAACGTTCCGATTAAAATCGAACGAATAATATTAACGAAATACTAACATAGTTATTCTTCAGATCGTCGTGAGTGTATTCTAATCCGTCGTCAATAATCGCTATCCGAATACCTTTGCCCGTGTATTTTAATTCATCGTACACTGGTACCAGATTCATGTGCATTAACGGTCCATTATCGTTATTTTTGTCCCGGTAATCTTGCTGAAAACGATTTATCAATGATCAAACCAAAACCGTTTTAATGGAAATAGATTTTTTTTCTTTCCAGAGACAAATTTAAAAAAAAAGAAATTATGTTACGATCGTTACGGCCTGACCGTGCGCATTTATTGGACACGTACTAAAAACGTGTTTCCACTTTTTTTATATTATTTTTATAATATAAACGTAATTTTCGTAGAAAAAGATCATTTCCATTAACTGTACACTGCTACGATATACGCACTTTGTTGTATCGTTTCTGATGACGTGAAAACGTATTAAAAATCTTCTTCGGTAATACTGCACACGTATTAAGCACATTATATATTACACAAGGAAATCGCTATAACTTCCTGACGCGTGTAGCTTTTAGTCGGTTAATCTAAATTTATTAAGTTTATCGGGTTTTATATCAAATAACGGATGTGAAAAGAAAGCTCGCACTATTATTATACGCGTGTCCTGATGGTCGCGTCGAATAAAAATAAATATAAGACCCGCAGAGAATAACGAACGATATGCGAATTTACGATTATTATTATATAATATCTACCTCGTACCATTGTAGATTCCAAAATTCGTCGTTGAAATACCTCTCGTATCTGCTTCGGACGTCCGTTGGCACTCTTTATGCAAGTTTCTCGCAAATCCCTGTGTGGCCCAATTCACCTAAAAGTTTTAAACGTTTAACTAATCGACATTTATTGTGTATAATAGGTAGGTATATAGATACCCAGAACTATAATAATACAATATCCGACACCGAATTTTAGCAATTCATTATCGTTACATGACGTGCAGAAGTTAATGTATGAGATTAGTATACATAAATATTTTAGTTTGTCAAAGTGGAGTTCATAAAGTTTATATTTAGACGTCATCATATTAGAAAACGAATATCAAATCCCTTGTAATATAAGCGGTCGTAGTGGATGGACGAGGTGGACTGGGTATCACTGGATATTATCACCTCCATTTTTCTTTTTTAGTTAACGTTTTTTTTTTTACCCTTCACTCTGCTTATTTGATCGAAAACAAATTACGTCTCTCTCGGCAATTGCGAAATCTGTTCCTATTGAAATTTGATTTTTTTTTTTTTATTCTTTTTTATAAATTAATTTTTTTCAAGGGAATCGGAAGCAGCAATTTTTATTAATGGATTTTACGCGTTATACTGTGTGTTTGTGTGAACCGTAAATGACATCGCCGTTACTGTGAGTGCAACCGTAACGATTTAAGAATAAATTCACACGCGCTGCACGCATACGTCAGCAGCTGTGCCGGACTACGTTTCGGATACAACATGGAATATCACTTCCGAATTCACGTACCGATTAATTTGGTAACGCGGTAATAAGGATTCTGAAAAACAGATATATGCGAATTCTACTTTAAAACGACTTTCCCGTTTTTTTTTTTAATACTTTTCTTTTTCTTTTTTTTTTTTGTTTGCCTCGACCTCTTTAACAGTTGAGTATTGAAATTTTTTTTAAATTTTCGATTCGTTCGTGTACATTTTACGACGAATCCGTTCTAAGATGCCTTATCGTGTGGTAGATCGGTACGTTGGAAGTAGAAAACGTCTAAATTACTACGCGTTTCGTAAGCATTAGATACACACAGAAAATCCCTTATGATTGCAGAAAAATTATATTCATATTTTTGTTTATTTTAAAGATAATAAGTACGTTATAATTAAAATACTATCCTCTCATATTTATTATAATACTCTTACTGTACAACGTAAATAACGAGCTACGTTTATTGTTGTTAAGCTTGCCTACACTTCTTGTACATAAGAGATTAAATAATATTTTGTTTATTAAGTCACAGCTAAAACAATTATAGAGAAATAAGTACAAATTTCAACACTTATCAATGAACGGCAATCGGGTGAAAGGTGCAAAAAAACTATTTAAAGTAGTAATAACCCTGAAATATTAAATTGGATAATTATAATATTATCTATAACCGTCCGCCCATTCATTTCGATTGAATGGATTTACTAAAGAACAATGAGGAAATTAACACCGTACTACATAATATTACCTAACGTATATACCTACACGTACGAGTATATTATTTAATTAAGGCAGATATTTATATGCCTTAACACCTACGCTGTTTAATCAACGTTCGAGAAATTAATGAGGATGCGAGCAATGGCCGAAGAATGGGAGTAAAGTGGAAACCGCGTTATGCGCATGTGCGGTAATGGGAGAAATGAGAGACGAAGTCATCTATATACAACGTCGTCGAAACTTTTAAAAGCTATAATTACAAATCGATAGGGTTGTGTGTAAATGAGAACAAAAATAAACTGATTGCGTTGGTTTCTAGGAGCAATAAAATCGGTGACTATAATAATTACAGTAATATCAATTAAATATTCGAAAAAGTGAACACTTCATTTTTTTTTATTATACGTCAAGGCGCCAACGTAAAAACGTAAATAGCAGTAACGGTATGCACGAGGAAATTTATGAACGAAAATAGCATGTGGTATCATATATCATACTTCAGTGTCGTGAAACATCTAAGGTCCAAGTAACTGTCGTGCAATTGGATGATACGCTCCTGTACAACAACAATTACTTATACGACCATAGTTGTAACGTACGCGAAACACGGTCACTAAGGTATATTGTGGACGAATTATTACCTCGAGGAAAAAAACCCCTATTTTCAGTTTTAGCTCTTAATAATTAAATTTAATACAGAGATATTTTTTTCTAACAATATTCAAGAATTTCAATAATCTTTACAATTTTGTGACCACCAGTTTTCCAATACAGTTCATAACATTTCGGCATTTAAATAATAACGTGGACAAATTACTATTAGCTCGTTTAAAATAACCGCGTTTCGTTGTAAATATTTCAGTGTGCAAGCGATTTTCGATTGAAACCGTAAAACTGTATACGTAAGTCACTGTGTTTTAAATATATTATTATTTTAACAATTTTCTGACTAATACACGTTCACATTAATCGAATCGTGTACGCATGGAAAAGCAAAACGTTTAAATCTTTAAACAGAACGTTTTTTTATATAAATTTCATCGTCCAAATTTTAGTTGGACGTTTCGTGATATCATTATATATATATATATATATATATATATATTGCGCACGCTGTTTCACAACGACGTAACTGTTTGAAACGATAAAAACAAAACGATTGAGAAAGAGAACGTGATATCGATACGAATGTCAAGAATAAAATTATTATTCGAATAGGGTTATAGAAATTTCTTTCACAAAGAATTTTCATAATCGGGTTTACAGTGTATATACAGCTTGGACTGGGGGAGTCCTTCGCGATATCAACACTACCACCGCTTCACCTCGATTCCAACGAACTCGTCGAAACTTTACCGAGCGAATAATAATTTATCTCTATCGGAGTTAAGAAATACATAACAATATTAAATATTCGTTTTATCATTCGACGCCAGTGCGGGCGAAAAATAAACTTATACGCTTTATATTCGATATTAAAAAAATAACATATTTTTTTTTCCTAAATAATTTACGAAAAGTTCTCTTGACGCGTAACGTCATTTCAGATATTATCAACACAAACACAAGCTTGCGAAGTAATGATTTTAATACAGTGTAATAACGAGTATAACACGAATGACAATTTAAGAGTGTTATTAATCGGCGGTGCACAAAGTTATTTTTTTTTTGTCTATATCGACTTACTAACAGTGGCGCACACTGAACTGCTCATTGATGGGTCTAACGATATTTTACACACCTGATCACCACCCAATAGACAACTAGTAGACACCCGATGCCAACCTTGCGTGCATTATATTATTAATTATGATTAAAAATAAATTATTTACATTTTTAGCTCCATAACACCAGCATTACCCCACCCACCCTTTTGAATAGGTGGGTCGATCGACCCCATTGACCCTTAACGTGTGCGCCACTGCTTACTAAAGTCACCTCGGTAAAGTCAACTTTATAGAAAAATTTAATGGCGCAGGTATAACAAAAATAGAACACAGTTCGTGAAAAAACGTCACAATTGATAATAACAAAAATGACGATACGTAAACGTTTACTAGTAGTGATCGAAGTGAATATCAGTATAAAGGTAAACGTACTGCAGAAAGCCTGCAGATCGCAGAGACCAGTAGTTGGTTTTGCTTCCCGCACATATCTCTAATAAACTTGTAATTTGATTACCTCTAACAATTTTATACCTGTCGGCTGTTTGTTCGTATTTCGTGTAACTGTAATTTACTTTAATTTTATAACTGTGTAATCGTCTGACTTGTGACTCAATTAATACCAAAATCAAACAGAATAAAAAAATTCAATCTCTTATAGTACACGATTACTGCAGTAATTTACTTATTATCTAGAAGAAAAATACACCTATGAATATCATTTTCTTTTTTAATACACGTAAAAAATTGATCTATCATTAATATTAATTTCGATTAAAATTTTTCTAAGAAAAAAAATTGATCGTTACAATGTATGCAAAAGAATTTTGCGTGCGCCGAGATTTATCACATTGCGTGAGAGACTTGAAAGAATCCAGAATTATTAAGTTAAAGATATTGTTTTTTTTATATATACTCGTATTTTATCATTAAAATGTTTGAAAAGTTTTCACTAAAACTTAAGCTCTAGACGGCGTATAGAGGTCAGTGCAAACCACGTAGTGTCCACGTCGCTGCAGTGATATCTATAATACGAATCGTATTATTTTCGATGATTTGACAGAAAACGACGGACGGACAATATTATCAGATTTTCGCAAGGTATTAATTTATAAAAAATTCGTAACGATCCTCGCGACGTAATCTTAACTGTAAAATTTAAACACAAAATCGGTAATGTTTTTTTAGATGCGATCGGATAATTTATAGAGGGAGTTCGATTTTCGTATGATCTATATACCACCTGTGGTGTATACGTACTCTACAGTGTTGTTTATGATGTCAGTCAAATAATGAGACGGTTCGTGGTGGATTTTCGGATGGTCTTCCACTCTGACTTTGTAAACGTTCGGCATGCCATCCACCTATAATGAATGAATTTACGAGTATATACGATTGCAATATTGACGGCGCACAGTGGGAGGAATTAAACTTCTACCGCGACAAAAATAGAAATAAAATATCAAAATTTCGGTAATATTGCACTAAATACTAGTTGATTATTATTTTCTTATCCTTAAATAATTACTGATGATACGTCTTATATTCTGTGATATAATCGATATTATCGAAGTCTGAGTAACGCACTAGTACAGTAATAATAATTATTACGCAGCGATTTTCTTAGCAATATACGCACGTTCGCAATAAATTAATATTTTTGTTGTTACACAATACAAAATTGTTAATTTTTTTTGTATTTATTTATTCTTTACAATGGAAACTACTAAACGAGGTACGTGTAATTAAATATAGTTTATGTAAACGTTCGATTAAAACAATAGTTGGTACCTAAATTGTACTAACAAAATAATGATAAAAAATATTATTTTTCAATAATAATTTAAATGATCTAAAAAAAAAAAAATTAGCGACTTGGTATTTTTTTAAATATTTTAATCAACAAATTGTTTAATAAATTGTGAAATATGATCTGCCCAAAGTGGTAGACTTTTCGACGAGAAACGAGAATACGCAAGACCCGCCGTCTACCAATTATTACATCATACCGCGTAACGAACACAAGAATATATATATATTCCCCCAACATAAATATAAAGCACCTTAATTATGCAATTTCTAAGTATATATTATTCGTATTTCTACCGGTATGTACACGCATCAGTGGCGCAACGCAACTATACTCACTCGCCTTCTTTCCATCCGCGAAAATTGGGTTTTGGGCAAACACACGCGCGGCTCATGCATATTATTTACTTAAAACAGGTTCGCGTTTGCAATGTTTGAAATTTTATATTAATTTCGTCGGAAAAAAAAGTGTTTAATATTAAAAAATTTAATTAAATTTCCTATTACACCTTTGTACAGTGTTTTACACATTCGACTTGATCGAAAAACGAAATACGAAACGTATATAATATTAAGTATATTATTGACCAGTACTACGATCGGACAGATTTAATTTTGCAAATCACCAGTCCTTTCGTTTTTCTTTTTTTTTCGTACGGTCTTATTCAAATTTAAAGATAAAACCCTTTTACGGAGGCCAAAAATTTACAACGCAGAATCTGTGGGTTCTCATTCAATCACATCACCACGTCGTCGCCGCCCGATAACCACTTAAAAACTCACGGGCAATTTACCTACGAAAAGCGTACGCATAGCTCACCAAATTATATTATTCATCAGATTTTTGTATCCAATACCCATAAGCATAGGTTACACGGTGCGAGCTAAACGACCGAGTTGCCCCAGTCAGTTACTGCAGCGCAGCCACTCGCATCGTGTGACCGCGTTATACGAGTTACCGTCGTCTGAAAGCTGGTCAGTGACTCGCACACCAGTTACTACAACATTTGTTTGTTTTTACTCGCCTGCTCGCATTCCCCCACCACACCACAAGCAGCAGCTCGCATGTGACTCGTACTGTGTGCCCGGTATTGACCGTAGCTCGTATAAGCCAGCGACCATTTTATTTTAAAATAAATTTGTAATATTAATATTTATCAATATTTGTGTTTGCTCTAAACATGACTATTAAAATTATTTTAACTGCTTTACTTCATAGTTTGAGAACTCTAGGGGATCTTCATTATATAGCTCTTTAAATATTGTATGCGTTGCCCCTTTCATTCGCGTCCGATTCCTGACCCAAATCGTTCGTTTTTTTCTACAGTTCGAAGTACTTTAGCGCAAAGTATTTTGTAACCGCTTTTATTACGGTATTGACTGTAATCGAAATAATTTACGAAAAGTTCTCTTGACGCGTAACGTCATTTCAGATATTATCAACACAAACACAAGCTTGCGAAGTAATGATTTTAATACAGTGTAATAACGAGTATAACACGAATGACAATTTAAGAGTGTTATTAATCGGCGGTGCACAAAGTTATTTTTTTTTTGTCTATATCGACTTACTAACAGTGGCGCACACTGAACTGCTCATTGATGGGTCTAACGATATTTTACACACCTGATCACCACCCAATAGACAACTAGTAGACACCCGATGCCAACCTTGCGTGCATTATATTATTAATTATGATTAAAAATAAATTATTTACATTTTTAGCTCCATAACACCAGCATTACCCCACCCACCCTTTTGAATAGGTGGGTCGATCGACCCCATTGACCCTTAACGTGTGCGCCACTGCTTACTAAAGTCACCTCGGTAAAGTCAACTTTATAGAAAAATTTAATGGCGCAGGTATAACAAAAATAGAACACAGTTCGTGAAAAAACGTCACAATTGATAATAACAAAAATGACGATACGTAAACGTTTACTAGTAGTGATCGAAGTGAATATCAGTATAAAGGTAAACGTACTGCAGAAAGCCTGCAGATCGCAGAGACCAGTAGTTGGTTTTGCTTCCCGCACATATCTCTAATAAACTTGTAATTTGATTACCTCTAACAATTTTATACCTGTCGGCTGTTTGTTCGTATTTCGTGTAACTGTAATTTACTTTTAATTTTATAACTGTGTAATCGTCTGACTTGTGACTCAATTAATACCAAAAATCAAACAGAATAAAAAAAAAAATTCAATCTCTTATAGTACACGATTACTGCAGTAATTTACTTATTATCTAGAAGAAAAAAATACACCTATGAATATCATTTTCTTTTTTAATACACGTAAAAAATTGATCTATCATTAATATTAATTTCGATTAAAATTTTTCTAAGAAAAAAAATTGATCGTTACAATGTATGCAAAAGAATTTCGCGAGTGCCGAGATTTATCACATTGCGTGAGACACTTGAAAGAATCCAGAATTATTAAGTTAAAGATATTGTTTTTTTTATATATACTCGTATTTTATCATTAAAATGTTTGAAAAGTTTTCACTAAAACTTAAGCTCTAGACGGCGTATAGAGGTCAGTGCAAACCACGTAGTGTCCACGTCGCTGCAGTGATATCTATAATACGAATCGTATTATTTTCGATGATTTGACAGAAAACGACGGACGGACAATATTATCAGATTTTCGCAAGGTATTAATTTATAAAAAATTCGTAACGATCCTCGCGACGTAATCTTAACTGTAAAATTTAAACACAAAATCGGTAATGTTTTTTTAGATGCGATCGGATAATTTATAGAGGGGAGTTCGATTTTTCGTATGATCTATATACCACCTGTGGTGTATACGTACTCTACAGTGTTGTTTTATGATGTCAGTCAAATAATGAGACGGTTCGTGGTGGATTTTCGGATGGTCTTCCACTCTGACTTTGTAAACGTTCGGCATGCCATCCACCTATAATGAATGAATTTACGAGTATATACGATTGCAATATTGACGGCGCACAGTGGGAGGAATTAAACTTCTACCGCGACAAAAATAGAAATAAAAATATCAAAATTTCGGTAATATTGCACTAAATACTAGTTGATTATTATTTTCTTATCCTTAAATAATTACTGATGATACGTCTTATATTCTGTGATATAATCGATATTATCGAAGTCTGAGTAACGCACTAGTACAGTAATAATAATTATTACGCAGCGATTTTCTTAGCAATATACGCACGTTCGCAATAAATTAATATTTTTGTTGTTACACAATACAAAATTGTTAATTTTTTTTGTATTTATTTATTCTTTACAATGGAAACTACTAAACGAGGTACGTGTAATTAAATATAGTTTATGTAAACGTTCGATTAAAACAATAGTTGGTACCTAAATTGTACTAACAAAATAATGATAAAAAATATTATTTTTCAATAATTAAAATGATCTAAAAAAAAAAAAAATTAGCGACTTGGTATTTTTTTAAATATTTTAATCAACAAATTGTTTAATAAATTGTGAAATATGATCTGCCCAAAGTGGTAGACTTTTCGACGAGAAACGAGAATACGCAAGACCCGCCGTCTACCAATTATTACATCATACCGCGTAACGAACACAAGAATATATATATATTCCCCCAACATAAATATAAAGCACCTTAATTATGCAATTTCTAAGTATATATTATTCGTATTTCTACCGGTATGTACACGCATCAGTGGCGCAACGCAACTATACTCACTCGCCTTCTTTCCATCCGCGAAAATTGGGTTTTGGGCAAACACACGCGCGGCTCATGCATATTATTTACATAAAACAGGTTCGCGTTTGCAATGTTTGAAATTTTATATTAATTTCGTCGGAAAAAAAAGTGTTTAATATTAAAAAATTTAATTAAATTTCCTATTACACCTTTGTACAGTGTTTTACACATTCGACTTGATCGAAAAACGAAATACGAAACGTATATAATATTAGGTATATTATTGACCAGTACTACGATCGGACAGATTTAATTTTGCAAATCACCAGTCCTTTCGTTTTTCTTTTTTTTTCGTACGGTCTTATTCAAATTTAAAGATAAAACCCTTTTACGGAGGCCAAAAATTTACAACGCAGAATCTGTGGGTTCTCATTCAATCACATCACCACGTCGTCGCCGCCCGATAACCACTTAAAAACTCACGGGCAATTTACCTACGAAAAGCGTACGCATAGCTCACCAAATTATATTATTCATCAGATTTTTGTATCCAATACCCATAAGCATAGGTTACACGGTGCGAGCTAAACGACCGAGTTGCCCCAGTCAGTTACTGCAGCGCAGCCACTCGCATCGTGTGACCGCGTTATACGAGTTACCGTCGTCTGAAAGCTGGTCAGTGACTCGCACACCAGTTACTACAACATTTGTTTGTTTTTACTCGCCTGCTCGCATTCCCCCACCACACCACAAGCAGCAGCTCGCATGTGACTCGTACTGTGTGCCCGGTATTGACCGTAGCTCGTATAAGCCAGCGACCAAGCCGTGTGCTCTCATAACTGCTTTACACTCTAGGGGATCTTCATTATATAGCTCTTTAAATATTGTATGCGATCTTCATTATATAGCTCTTTAAATTGCTCTTTAAATATTGTATGCGTTGCCCCTTTCATTCGCGTCCGATTCCTGACCCAAATCGTTCGTTTTTTTCTACAGTTCGAAGTACTTTAGCGCAAAGTATTTTTGTAACCGCTTTTATTACGGTATTGACTGTAATCGGTTTTGTGACAACATTGCACGAGACCCGGATAATATTATGCTGCGACACTGTTGCAACGTGCACTGCAATGAAATTACAAAAATAAAAACACGTGCAGTAGCTGTCGCATTCGGTCTCGCCATCAGCTCGCACTTGTGTGACCGGGTGAGGCGAGTTGAGCTACTGTCACGCAAGTACACTAGTACAATAGCTGTCCACTGTCAGGTCAGCGACTCGTATTGTGTAACCAAGCCTATAATTAATTTCGTTAAAAAATAATAATAATAATAATAATAATTATAAAATACCGAGAGGAAAGGAGAAGAAGTTCAGAGTGATGATTTTTTTTCATTTTTTTTTTTTATGCTTTACATTACAGACACGTAATAAATAAATCGTTCGTGTATAATGAAACATTTTTTTTTGCCGCATATAACGCGGATTAGACTAAAGCTTTATTTATAATTAGTGTTCGATTGTATAGTAAAAAGTATGAAAACCGATCGTAATGTTGCGTTAAAAAAATAACAAAAATTTTATTTAAAAAAAAAACGTACATTTTTAAAAATCACTTACCAAACGCTATTATTATCGCTATTTTTTATACGGTATTATATATTGTATAGCTCGTCCAAGATCTTTATTTCATCCCTATCGGCCAAATGTATATCAATATTTGTCGACGATTATTCGGTATTATTACTTTACGTTACATCGATATAGAAGAAGAAGACAAAAAAAAAACCGAAAAAATTACGTTAAGGTCGAAAAAACGATTTTGAAAATTTTATAATATTTTTACATTAAAAAAAAAAAATCATACTCGCCGCGTAAGACAGCTTCATAAAACACACGAATTCAAAGAGTAGATAAAAAAAAAAATTTCAAATACAAACGACACTGTCATCGCGCAAAAGCTAATTTTTGGTAAAAAAAAACCCCAACAAACTAATATTTCTCGTATTGGTACGTATTCATCGCGTATACTAAAAAAATATATATTATATATTTTTCAATTCATACTTTAAACTTAATACTTTACAATATTATGTGGTTTATTAAATTACACTTCGCCTAATTATATCGCGTTTAATTACTTAGTGCGCGTATAAAACAATTACAATTCACGCGTTGCCCCAATAGTATATTATACTAATATCAGTATATGTATATGCGTGCTAGTATATACGTGTATATTATACGTGCACGGCGTTAACGATATCTAATCGTATAGAGTATCATAAATTTCATCCTCACTGGTTCCGCGAACGAAAATCCTCGTTGTATTATAGCTTCGTGTATTTCGTTCAAACCGTCATTGGCATGAAAATACCATACGTTCTTGTAGTGTTCCGCGTTTTCCTCGTTAAAATTCTAAATACCAGTAAATTCAACGTAAATTAATTGATTTTTTTTTTTAAATCGCGTTAATATTATGATATATTGTGTTTATGAACGTGAAACGTATTGTAAATGGTTTTGGGTGTGTAGCGGTGTTTAGCCGTACGAAAAACGTTATATGAAATACACATAAAAATCAGGAGTACCTACCTATATATATATATATAGAACAAAATATTGTTATTTTACGTTTTATCGAAATTATAATAACGTCGCCGTATTATAAGTGTTGTATTTTTTTTTTTTTTTGTAACTCGTACATAATTCACAACGTAAACCCCTCGGGCAGCATACGCGTTTTCGTTTACATATAATCGAAACGTTTTAAACGATATGATCGGCGCATGTAAGTACGAGTAAACATCAAAGAACTTCATTTTTAAAAAAAAACGTATATATTCATAAAAACACAATCTATCGGGACGAAAAACAAATAACATATCGTTTTATACACACACACACACACATATGTATGCGTATGATTGAAATATATATAATATATACTAAATGTGAACTGCAGTGTACCTACCGCTGTGAAATATCAATTATTAAAGTTATATGATTTGTATATGTTATCGACAAAATACGTTCGTATACATGCTATTTTCTTTTTTTTCTTTTTATCCGCTAGGTAGTGATTTTCCGTTTATTTGTATCGAAATCATATTGTACTCGTTCACTTAATAAACACGCGCTGATAGACAATAAAATAAAAAAATTACGTTTAGAGAATCGAGCGTAAAATATATACCATTTGACTGGACATTATATAAATCGGTCGCGATATAAATGTAATTTTATATCGCGACCGAACACGATGTCCGTATACATATATCAGTGTCCTAGTCGCATACAAGTGACGGTACCTATATATCGTCAGTCGAATTCCCTACGCCGCGCTTTTAAAAAAAATAAAAATAAATTGGTTTTTTTTCTTTTTAGTGCATCGATATAATATTTGAATCGATAATAATTTAATATATAAATAAATTTTTTTTTCTTTTTTAGTGCATCGATATAATATTTGAATCGATAATAATTTAATACTACATATACTATTTCTGAAAATATTTATTGGTTTTTTTTTTTTTTTTTTTTTATTATTGAATATTATTTTTCTTGTTCGTTACGTCAGAGATACGTGACGGAATTTTGCTTTTCGCGTTTAACGTTTAAAAGTATCATTTAACATTATCCCGTGATACGTATATAGATTTCTGTCGGTTTCAAAACACATATTTTATTCAGACGCGACGCTTTAAAAATTTCGAATTTTATTACAGTTCAGTGTATCGTCAGCATCGAGGGAGTTCTCATATACCTACACACAAGGTTAAAAATATCGTAAATCGTAATGTATCGTAACTAATATAGTCGCATTTTTTTTTAGATTCTGAGCGAAGCGAAGAAAGTATTGGTTTGGCAATGATGTTTTTTTTTCTGTGCGCAAATTTTCGTCCAGAAAGAATGCTCAAAAATTAGAAGAAAAACTATTTTCTCGATAGTTTTAATCGCGACACAAAAAAAACTGAAAAAAAAATCGCGTTTAAAACGGCAAAAACGCGATTTTGTCGACATTCATTAGTGTATGCGTATATTAATAATGAATAATATTACCCCGAAGCTCCATTTAGAATCGTTTT
Source organism: Slavum lentiscoides (assembly GCA_032441835.1). Taxonomy (NCBI): domain Eukaryota; kingdom Metazoa; phylum Arthropoda; class Insecta; order Hemiptera; family Aphididae; genus Slavum; species Slavum lentiscoides. Next base: position 3,255,056 of record CM063713.1, read on the forward strand.
ATTAAACGCTACGATTTATCGTTGCCGTTCAAATTCATAGTAATAATAAAACTCTAAAACATTATCTAAGTATATATTTCTTATTGCTACATCTGTATTGTTTTAAAACTTTAAATTGTCATAGAAAAATAAAACAACATATTATTTAACCAATTTATTTAAATTTCATTTAAACGCATTCTGTAATCAAAATATAAAAAAAACTCCTTCCATACAACGATATATAATATGCACCCTATATATGAATGTGTGTGTGTGTGTGTGTGTGTGTGTGTGTGGTGACTCAGTGACTGGAAATTAATTATATACATTTTGGATATTATTTAAATAGAAAATTAAAAAATGAAACGTTATAATAATTACTTAGTCGACTAAAAATAATTAGATATTATTATTTGCCGAATAGTATACGAGTATGTTATACACTTACATTGTGTGTTATTAGCTCTTGAGGATCGATCAAATAACTGCCAACGACAAAATAAAAATATTCGAATACGTACAGTAGTAAGTGGAAAATTGTCTTCGTCATCATTTCTGAAAACAGATTTTTATGGTAATATAATTTACGTAGATTATCATATTGTTCGTATCTTCTGTAATTATCGCTAAATTTTTTAAATAATTTATAAATATTGTCTTTAATAAAAAAAAAACGCGGTATATGCAGATTTTGAACAAATTATATGTATCTAATTAGCTATAATAATATAAAAATTATTATTATTTTTAATAATTCATAATTTTGTTCATATTATAAAAGAACGCAGTTACAAAAAAATACCTAGTAATATTTTTCTTTATTGAAAATCAACGTGTTCATAAAACATTTTATGTCGATTTATATTATAGTGTACCACCGCGATCGTATATTTTTATTGACTTAACAATTTAAAGTCTAGAAATTGGGCATTTTTTTTTTTTTTAATGGACATTAAACTTTATGGGAAATGCTACCATATTATTTGTACACGTTTTAAATGACTATTCGCTGACAAGTTACAAAGTAAAAACAAAATAATAGAACTCATCAAATTCGCGTACACATGACTATATATGTATATATATACACGGATAATTGTATTTTTAACGATCAATTAGTAAAATTAAACAACTTTAAAAACATTATAATATATTCCATTACAAATATTATATTACAATTTCACGTCAGTGTTTACTTACGTGTTACCCGTTTGATTATAATAATTATCGCCTGACATTTCTAAAAATTAACATGATATAATATTGTGCATGTAAATACGTATCCATTATACACGTAGATCAATAATAGTCACATTATTCACACAGAGGGTCATTATAATGTTATCATGATCCGGGCCATAACCTCGAGAAATATAAATTATAATGTTTGTTGTATTTGTTTTAGAACATTTTTTTTTTTTTTACACATCCCTTATCCTACGTATAATTTTTTTTTTTTAATTTTAATATTTTTAGTTTTAACCCACATACTTCATTTATTGTAATACACCAATCAGTTATTGATTTTTAAACAGCCGTCTACGATTTTAATTGTAAAATTAATATATTTTTATACGCGTCGATTATTCAAAACCAAAGAATATTTTGTAACACGAGAGAGAGAGAGGTGTAACCGTAGTAGATTTTCAAAAAAATATTGGAGACGCTTTAATCCAGAAACGTATATACGATTTGAGCTATTATACCGGATACAAATGTGTTATTAAAATTATAATGTTTTTCGAATTTACAATTTGACGATTATTATTATTATTTAAAATTATTTTATTACTCCTGAAATAAAAAAAAAAACTTTCACCAACGCCGTGGTAAAAAATCGACGAGTTATAGAACACACTTGAGTGTCTAATTGTACGTATATGCGCTGTCTTTATTAAAAATGTATTAAAATTATATTCAACCTGAATAACGCGTACGTGAAACGTGCAATAAAAAATATTGTATCCATCGATATTCTATAGGAACTCTAGAAATGTAAATACCGTTATAACAGTGTGAACGAACAACGTTAAATAATATAAGTGTACAGGATGATTATTTTTATCGTGATCAGGTAATTATCCGCTAAAATTTTAAACAGATTTTTTTCTATTATTATTAAAAATCGTTAGAGGATTATATTTGTTAGGTTTTATTGAGCGTGTGTCAGTTGAATTTAAGCTAGTTTCTCCCTTATAAAGGCCATGTATTAGGCCAATATTAGAATACGGGTCTGTCGTTTGGGACCCAAGTACTGCGCATAATTCCATAATGCTGGAGCGTGTGCAGAATACATTTTTAACACATGTTAGTCATGTGCTAATGTTTGACTGCCCTCCTCATAACTATATACGCCGGTACCTACTTCAACGTCTTAAACTCGACTCATTAGCGGATCGTAGGCTTAAAAAAAAAATCTCAATTTTTTGTTGAAAATATTGAATGGGCAAATTGATTCACCTTCATTACTTTCCAAAATTTCTTTTAAAGTTTCTACACGTTTTACCCGTAACTTTGCCCCCTTTAATCTTTTAACATCCTCCACCAATTATGGTCTGAACGAACCATTAAGGCGTTGCGTGTTTTTAGCTAATTCGGACCCCTCCTTTTCTTTTTGATTACCTGTTTTTTTATTATATTCTTATCTAATTACTTACTTAATTAATATTTATGTAAACTTACAGTTAATTTAAACGTACATATTGTAAAGTGGGCACACGCCCGTATTGTGTTATTAAAATAAAATAAAAATATTTATAGACCGTTTTTAAAATTATATCCCGTGAAATCCCCTTATACACTTTAAGCAAACGCAAAATGTCGATTTTCAAATGAAAACTTACGTTTTCCTACAATACCGTATAGAACAAGACGTGTAAATGCGTATACTTTTTCAACTTTCAATTTCAATATTCCATTTAAAAATTTTGGCCGTGACAATCGTTTTTTGTGTAATTCAGCGGATACAATTACATCTTACACCCTCTCGTTCCTATATTACAATGATGAATTCGTGCTTAATATATAACACAATTTTGATTAAAATGCCAATGCTCATTTAATTATCCGATTTAAAAACGTGTGATAAGCGTTTCCAAAAAGATATATTTTCAATATCTACAATACGATAATACTTGTACTCTTCACTTCACCGTGTCTTAAACTTAAATGCTTATTACTCGGGAAATATTCGCCGGATTTTAAAAATCGACACGTGTATGTGAATTAAAACCATAGACTTCCGTTTGTAAATCAAAAGCTTATATATTGTTATTACTTATAACCAGGGGCATGCCTAGACAGTTTTCAAAGGGGGGGGGGACGAACTTACTTTTTAAATCAATAATTACTCTATGCGTATTTTTCAAAAATTTGGGCGAACTTAAGTCGATTTTACTGAATTAATTTTTTTTTATAATGCAACTGAATCAATGATTGCAAAAACGTCACGAGTCAATTATTTAAAACTTTTGGATAAGAACTTTTGGAACGACACAAATCATTGACTAAAGACGTTTTCGTTCTCAATCAGATTTTTCGGTTGTAAATTTATAGATAAAAAAAGTATAACTAAAGACGTTTTTACACTCAACGCGTAGAAACACATGACTAGTATACGTTTTTACTAATATCTCAATTTCATAAAATATTTGACTCGTGACGTTTCTGCAATCATCGATTCAACTACATTACAAATAACCTTACGTAAAAAAGTAATTTATTAATATAAATTTTAAGTAATTTTATACATTAAAAATTGTTATGGGAGAAGGGCGAACGTACGCGCCTGCTTATAACAAATAATGGACTGGCGTAAAAATGTTGAAATTATGAAAAAAATATTATAACTTATATATTTTCCGAGATGTAAGTTGCAGGCTAGTGATAAATAATATAAAAAAATCGCCCTGCACATAAATTCAGACACTGTCGAATTTATTTTTATACTTCAAACGGCTAAAATATAATTCGTCGACATATAATAGAAGCCATTTATTCGCTGTAATTATGGAATACGACATACTTTCACCGAAAATATATGTATGTCACTGCGTTGCATCGCGTTTACAACAGGCCACACAAATTTCAAACATTTACCCCGTGTCAATCATTTGCGTAGATAATTTATTTATACGTGTATACGAAATCAGCTGCAACGTTGCAGTATTTAACTTGTTTAAAAATTATGTGCTTTTTAAAAATCATTTCAACAAAAACGAAACAAAACAGTTACAGTATAACAATACTGCAGTGCGTTCAATTCGTTCACTATGCCCGGTAAAATAATCCGTGATATTTTACCGCATAAATTGTAAATAATTTCAATTTTCAAGTAAAAAATACCGATTTTTATGCAGAATCGAAAGATAGATACTTCTTTAAAAAGAAAAAATAATAATAATTCGATATTCGTAATATGTTATTTTTCCGTTCCGCGTACGTAATCCACAAACACTTTTTGATTTATCCGTGTCGCGTTTTTTCTTTTATTTTATTCTCGATATGAAAACCTAATCAAATTTACAACTTTGACGTGCCGAAAGTGCCGTAATCGATGAATACGTTTATATTATACGTACATCCCAGACCTATTGTTGCGAAAATAATCCAAAAAATATTTCCCCGCTGTACCTGCACACGTGAATGATGTGTATTTTTATATTTGAATAATATCGCTTATATACTATCGTGGAACTTTTCGAGGTTGAATGATTTCTCAACGATCGCATTATTTCCTGTATATATATATATATAATATACGCTCTCGCAATATTTCGAACGACAACTCGCCTGGTGAAAAAGCCGTCGTTTTTTTCACCCGTATTATTCTTTTTAGAAACCGACAAATTAAAATGATTGTTAAAAAACACTGCTATTTTTCGATTGCAAAGACCGAAACCGTCTATTATATTATAATACGGTCTTTCGGGGAAAAAAAACCCGTACGCGTGGCTCTTTTTTTTTTTTATCATTTTCATATACAATCGTCGAAATAAACGCAATGACACTATCTGTTTACAAATATTCACGTACAATATTTAGTTCTTTTCTAAATGACCGTTAGAAAAACGTCTGTATACTGCAGTGTATAGTTCCGGTTCGCATATAATAATGACGGTACACGTTAAAGCGTGAATTTTCGCTTTAGAAAAATAAATTATTGTACAACACATTTATAGTAAGTTAATAACAGATTAGAAAAATAAACGACGGCAGTCAAGCCGCGGTGGATTTTATTCGAACGCGCGCGTGAAATGCTTAGATATTTTGGCCGTTTTCCTCGTACGGCGGAACGAATTTCCTCGAGACTCCGTGCCTCATCAAAACACATTTAAACGGTCAACAAGAGAGCGAACCGCTCGGTTTAGGTTCTTTTCTGTCGATTGCACAAAGACGGTACCGGTGAATCCGGATGTAGTAATCTCAAGTGTTGCGTCGTTATCAATGATTTCATAATTTATTTTCGTTCTAAAAATATGATTGTAAAACTTTAAAATGAACAACAACGGTGCCTATATACCGTTGTTGTTTTGATTTATTTAATTTTTAACGATTTCGTAGATTAGGACACGTCGCGGTACTCACGACCGCGACTGGAATTATTAAATTCTAGGCACGCCCCTGGGAAATACGAATAATTCTTGTCGCGTTTTTATTTTACAAAGATTTTTTTACAAAAATTCTATTCAATATTTTTTCTCATAATTTTAATGTTTACCACAGTACCTCGGTTATTGTGACGCGTTATTGTCGCTACGTAAACATTTGATTTTAAAATTCGCCACATTTTATAATATATTATTATCGTGTTGTCTCATTATTATTTACTCGTTCGTTTTTTTTTTTTTTTTTTTTAATGTTTAAATTGTACGATTTCATAAATTCAAAAAAGAAAAACGGCTAAACTCGGGACAGCGCTTTATTTCACTGTGTGGCAAAATTCGTAAATGTTTTCGCCTCATCGCTATAAGCGGAATACCGGCATAATGGAGTCGTTCGTCCTCGCATGTCCTATCTAAGAAGCTACAATAAAGGTATATCGTTCCCACTTAAACCGCGCAAAAATCGATTTCTATAACAAAATATTTACGGCGTAATAATCGTTCACAAACGGAAAAAAAAAATGGTAAAAAACAACCGTTTTCTATTTTAGTTCTACGCGAGATAATGTCCAAAAAAAAACACACGGGAGATTTAAAAATTCGAAAGTTTACGTTCGTGAATATATTAATAACCATAGGCGTGCGCACAGGGTGTGCCGGGTGTGTCGTGGCACACCCCGTGGCCCGTGGCTTTTTGTACAACTTTCATTCATTCGGGGACTTTGTTTGAATTTTAAACTATAAATAATAATAATTAGAGAAAATAAATTAGGCGCTGTAGCAAAATTTTTTAATATTCTAATGTAGGTTACTAACCACTAGGTATATAGGTATATACTACGTATATTGTAAAAATATATCTAAATGTTATGAAGCACAATATTTAATCAATAAGTTTTTATGAATTGATATTTTGCATTAAATTTATCCTTTTTTTAGGTTGAGAGTTAGGTTAGATTTGCTTAGGCTCATATAAGGGAAAGCGGCCCAATTTTCTTCATGGCACACCCCATACAAAATTCCTGCGCACGCCTATGTAATAATAACGAGTGTGAATAAGAGAAATGTAATTTGAAAAATCGGGCGATAAAATATCGCTCAAACCATATTTTAACGATGGATTAAAAACACCGAAACCAAATGAAATCTTGGCAGACAATAACGTAGTCGATAGGTCGTGACAAAAAAAAAAAATCACTTTATACAAAGCGCATCGATATAACTATAAGCTATTCTCTATAATTAATATATATATATGTACGAATAGTTCAACGATTGAAATAAACGCGTGCCTATTTTAATACATTCGCAAAATTAACGACAATATTATTGATTTCAAACGAAACGGGGGGCAAATCGAAAATATTTACACAGTCTCGTGAATTTTCCCCGTTCCAATTAAGTTTGCTCGTTCCTGGTTATATAACAGGGTTTTTTTTCCGTCGTATATTTTTTAATTTTTTTTTTTTTTTTTGCTGATGCGTATCGGGGTTGGGTGGTTCTAATGTACGATATTCTGCTGCGGGGTTAAAATATACCGTTTTTAAAAATAACGCTTACATCAACCGTATATTTTATTTTGCGCGGGCGTTTGTGTAATTATTATCTGTTTTTTTTTTTAACGGTGTGTACAATTCGTTAATCGCACACTTTTATATAAAATCGTAATATATTTATATATATACTCGATAAGTGTTTGGAAAAAAAAAACCACCCGTAAACTCGAAATATTAGGTAAATAACGTTCGTGCGCGGTATTTCTGAATAAAACTTCAAAGGTTTTTTTTTTTTATTGCGTCATACGTAAAGGTAACGCAACAAAGTGGGATTTTAACACTGCAGGGATTCAAAAGCTTCCTGCAGTCCGATTTCAAAACTCCGTATTGATATAAAAAAAAAAAATGAAAATACAGCTGGGCGGTATAAAGTAAAAAAATATTCTCGAATTATTCGAGTTTTAATACAGTTAGCTGATTACAAATACGACCTTGCTGATCACGCCTTGTGCCGCGGCGTTCACGGAGTCCGCATACTGATAGCTCGTCCCCGGTCTTTAGCTAATGCGGCAACCAGGGACTGGAACCGAACCGAAAAGAACCGGTTTAGAACCGAAACCCTTTGAAAATGCTGGAACCGAAACCTAACCGTAACCCTAATTTGTTTTTTTTTCAAAACCGGAACCGATATTTGGAAATACAGGTTTTTATATTTTATCACAAGAGATTATGTAAAAGTCCAATACGTTTCTAATAAACTTCCCAAAAAAAAAAAAATACAAAAATGTATAAACTTTAAATGATTAGTCGGGGGTACTTATGCTGGGTATACTTGTACGCCGAAGGTAAACAATAATGTTGTTTATTTGGAAAATGTAAACAATCATTTTTCATTAATTCACACATACAATTCATCAACATTGATTTAAAATTAATCTAATAAAACAAATATAATCTAATAAAATAATTCAAAAACGTTCAAAACATAAATCATAATATATAATATTAATAATTGTCAATTAACATTAATATTTATTTATTAATAAAAATTATTCATTATGTAATTTTCTCTAAGGTAAAGGCTCAGGTGGGGCTAAAGCCCAACTACCCGTGCGCACGCCTATGAACTGATGTACGTAAAAAATGCAAAACGAATCACGTCCACTGACTGAAAACGTAAAACAATATTATTTAATTGCTCTTTTGTAGCGCGTTATTTTAAGTAGTCGAAATTGATGAGTCCCTACTACAATGTGTTTTTATTTCGTTCCTCGTAAACGAGAATAGTCATTTAAAATGGGTCTAGGACACTTCGCCGCGACCGATTCGCCGCGGACGTCTCGCCGCCACCGTTTCACCGACGGACCATTCGCCGCGGACCTTTTCGCCGCCAGACCGATTCGCCCTTGACCGTTTCGCCGCCGGGCCGTTCATCGCCAGACCGATTCGCCGCCACTGTTTCGCCGCTACAACTCCGGCACTGTTGGTGAATGGGATACCAAACCGACGTGAAACATTTTGGTTTAGTGTCCTTTATGAAGTACACCCAGCAAGTTGCCCCAAAAATCCCAAAAAGGGACTTTTTTTAAAATTCCTATGTACCAAACCGAATGGGTTCAAACTCGGTAGGCTTCCTCGGGCGGATATTTAACAAATAAACCGCTGACTATTCTAAACATAATGAACATTATGGGGGTACTTGGAAGGGATAACTTTTTGGAATCGTCGTAGCACATTTAGTTTTAGTCGTAGAACAACCGGGATACTACTGCTGAGTAAAGCGTACATCTGCGTGTATCATACTAAAAATACCCCCCCCCCTTCGTTTTTTTGGTTTCGTTATAACTCCGGCACTGTTGGTGACTGGGACACCAAACCGACGCGAAAAATTTTGGTTTAGTGTCCTTTATGAGGTACGCCCAGCAAGTTGCCCCAAAAATCCAAAAAATGGATTTTTTTTAAATTGCTATGTTACCAAACCGAATGGGTTCAAACTCGGTAGGCTACCTCATAAAGGACACTAAACTAAAATGTTTCGCGTCGGCTTGGTGTTCCAATCACCAGCAGTACCAGAGTTATAGCGAAACCAAAAAAACGAAGGGGGGGGGGGTTATTTTTAATATGATACACACAGATGTACGCTCTACTCAGCAGTGGTATCCCGGTTGCTCTACGGCTGAAACTAAATGTGCTATGAAGATTCCAAAAAGTTATCCCTTCCAAGTCCCCCCCAACCTATATGTTTAGAATAATCAGCGATTTCAATAATATTGAAAAAATTTTGGGGCGAGTCCGGACCCCACGGACCCCCTCCCCCACCAGATGCGGCCTTGGCCTGGTGTAACACTTAGAAATACTGAACCAAAACTAATTTCGTTAGAACTGTGTACTTATCAGTTATCACCAACAGCGCCAAAATTATAGCAAAACTAAGCGAATAATTTAGCGACGAAAAGATTCGGCGCGGCGAAAAGTCCGTCGGCGAAACAGTGGCGGCGAAACGGTCAGGGGCGAATCGGTCTGGCGGCGAAAAGGTCCGCGGCGAATGGTCCGTCGGCGAGACGGTCGCGGCGATACGTCCGGGTTCGATTTAAAATATATTATATGCGTGTTGTAATAAAACGTTTCTTAAACGCGTTGATTTTCAAAATTAAAACAAAACCCCTTGTATTATTTATTTTAAAAGCTCAATGATTTTTGTATACGTTATTAATATATATTTAAAAAATAACGGCGATTAATAATATATTTGACGAAAAATGTTTTTTTTAAATTTTCGGGCCTGTACAAGTGTTGATGTTTTATACGAAATATATTTAAAAAAAAAAAAAATGAATAAATAAATCTTTAAAACGTTTACGAAATAGACTTTAAACGCCATCGGACAGAATAGCCTCTGTAAACCGTAGTCCATATTTTTTCCGGACTATAAAAAAAATAATAATCTTTCGTACGCGTTCTTATGATTTCGCACAAAAATAAAACCGTATTTTTTTTTTTAATCAACTCAGTGCCACATTTCTCGGGATTAAACGCGTGTCGTAATAACTTGATTTTTTTTTTTTTTTTTGTTACTGTTGTTGGTTCTTATGGCCGCGTCACATTTTTCAAAATTATTACCACTTTTTGACATTTTAATTGTTATGAGCGTGTATATCACGCGCCCAAACATTCGTCCTGATCTCGCGTGTTTGGCCGTGATTTTCCGCCGAGTATTATATTACTAACAGTCTGATAATATAATGTTGGTTGTTTTACATTTTTTTTAAATCCTTTAATACACGCGTATAATCGAATTTCGACACTCTGTGATATTATTTTAGTACACTATTTTTTTTCTCGCGGTCATTATTACAATTTCTTTACGTATAATTATAATTGTAGTTTCGGCGTTATATTACATCGGAACGACCGTCGCCGTACACAAAGAATCGAGAACATTTTTTAAAACGGTTCTTTTTTTTTTCTCATTCGATTTTTAATTGAATCGTTCGCGCTTCCTTTATCAACTAAAGTCGACTGCCATGAGTTAAAGACGTGGGAACACCGTGTGTTGGCGCCTCAACGAATTTTATTTATACTACATTCCACACAGTGCAGGTCTAGAAATAGTTTGTTCGGTATTAACTTTTTATACGTTCATATTATAACGTAGTAATACGGAGCGAAATACGCTTAAAACCATAACGGTAAACAATTCCGAAAAAATTCCCGGACGATATTTCGAAATATTTTGCGTACCTAATATTCGATTTTTTTTTTTTTAATACAAATAAATATACGAAATCAATTGATCGATATTTAAGTGCGATGTACCTAACGCGTTCGTCGTCGTTCTCTTCCACTTAATGAAAATAAAAAAAAAAATCGATTTTTGTACGATACTCAAACGTGATTATTCCGATATTAGACTAAACTAATATTTTTAAAATTAACTGTAATACTACTTAGTACGCAGCGCTCGACTTGGGAAAAAAGTAGTAGAGGTACTCCAGCTACTTTTTAAATAGTAGCGTCCCTAGCATTTTAATATCCCTCACATACGGCCTCACATTAAGAAGCATCAATATAAAACAATGGTTCCCGCAACCTCTTCTATCCTACGCCCCTTTGTAGATTTTGAAAAATCTCGCACACCCCCTATAAATTGAAAAAAAATGATCACCTAATTTTACATTTTTTCCCTACATTGTAAGATTAAAATAATTTAATAAATAAAATTTTACTTCGTAATGACTGCTTGCGCGCCTCCCCAGCAACGTTTACACGCCCCCCCCCCAGGTCGGGAAACACTGATATAAAACCATTAAACACGGTGTCATAACAAAACAGAATATTATAATAATTATTAAAGTACCTGAATTTATATAGATAACGAATGGTTATCATTGACGGCTACTTATATTATCAGTTATCACGTATGAGATATGAGATATCAATATATTTTGTAAATATTAGAACAATTTGTAAGATTTATATATTTAATACAATAATGTAAATCGAGCAATTTTATAAAAATATAAAATTAAATAAAAACCCGTCGCATGCGCGTTCCCTTTTAAAAAGTAAGTGTACCTACGCTAGAATATCCAAAAAATTAGTTGATGTACTCAGTCCCCTCCCCCCAAATCAAGCACTGACCGTCCCCCGCGTTCCTCTTTAAAAAAAATAGTAGAGGTACGCTCAAATATCTGGAAAAATAGAAGGGGTACTCAGTTCCTCCGCGTCCCCCCAAATCAACCACTGGTAGTACCAGAGTCGTGTTAAAAAGTGAGTGGAGATGTCATATTCTACTCGTGAATATTTTTCTTTATATCTTTTGATTAACATTTCGTACCTTTACCCCGGCCATATTTCAATCGACATATCGTAAAATCTTTTTGCTTACTCGTAATTTTTCTTCAAAAAAAAAAAGTGGAGATAGTATTGTAGAATTGAAAAAAAATGATCATGTCCAAACTCAAATTTTTCCAGAAATTAAAACGTAACTTTGAATCAGAATAGTACCGATATATACTTATTACCGTTGGGACTGAAATTTTAAAAGTTTTTTTTTTTTTAAAATATACATTAAAAGTTTACCAGAGTTATGGAAAAGTTATTACATGTACATTATAATTTACATTTTTTTTCCGCATAAATATTCAGTACATAAATAGTATAAATGTATATGACCGTATTTGAAATTTATATGCGATGTTTAAATGAAAAAATATTTTCGCGGGATATCGGTAAAAACTAAATACCAAAATTTCGTAAATTTTATTTTATAGATAATTTAGTACGTCAGTTCACTCGTATTATAGTGATAAATTTCGAATTTCCGAGTGGCTTAAATGTATTGGTTTATTTTGCGTCTTTAGAAATTATACGTATGAAAAGTGATAAAACATCCCCCTTATTTGTAAAAAAGACGAGCGCACCACTGCGTTGTATGAATAACGGATAAGATGAACTATTTCAGTGGCGGACTGGTTAGAAGAGTATATTTTTATCAGGAGAAGATATATTTTATATATATATATAATTATAACGTGAAAATATAAAACCAACCTCACAGGCCTGTCAATCGAAAAAAAATGTAATAATTAAAGATTTTATCAATAAACAAACATAACAACAGACAACAAAACCTACACGAGTAAGTAATTATATTTTTTTTTAATTTTCAAAAGCGTATTGCGTAGTGTACTCCGAAAAAAATTGTTTATGACGCCAAGACTTGTTTCGACGCTCAAATATTATGATTTGTGTGTGGGATGATTATACAAAAGGCGATGAGTATTTAGGTATATAAAAAAAAAAATACATATTCTATAAAAAACGACAGCAATAGGCCACGTTCTGTTAAATCCGTGTAATAATTTAAAGTGCATTTTGAGCTTTCACAAGTCTACGTTTTACATACGAATTAATTTTAGCACTGCCATTTGTGTGTCGTATTAAGTGCGAAAAGACGTTTATAAAATATGGACTTCGTTCATCGATCGAACAAGAAAAATTAGAATCGACCGTGCTGATGAGTGACGGAAAATGATAATTATTGAATGAAGTATAAAATTGAGAGTGTATAAAACAAACATTTCCGCATATACGAAACAATAAAGTTAACTTTAAAAATCCACGTTACATTATATTATAAAATAAATAAAATTTTCATAAATAACGGAAACGATAGTGTTAAAAAATAATTGTGACTTGTAGTTAATATGACTATGTATTTATTATTTACATTGACATTAAACCAGCTGTTTATTGGTTACATAAGTGAGAACTTGAATTGATCTAGGTCACGCGAGTCGAAGCTATAAAAATTGTTTGCGTAGAATATTTATTTAATTTTTATTATTATCAATAGTTTTGTGTCGGTTTTTTTTTTAACACGATTTGTCCTGGACTGGACCCAGTCTAATCCGACCCGGAGCCGCATTAACCGATTTGTTCCCAATCTGCCTCTGAACACTTTATTGTCATAACGAAACCAGTCTATATATTAATATATTACGATATACCTTTAAAAATGTCGTATTAGAACTTCGGAAACACAAATAACAACAACAAATATTGGTAAGTGGAAAATAATGTTTGTTTTGCTTCTTTAACGTATTCGATTATTCTTAAAGCTCGCATATATATATATTCCAATATTCCAACACACCTTTAGTATTCAGATAAATAGCGTTATTATTCCACACACTCGCATTGAAAACTTACTGTTTTGATTCTGAACAAACATTCGATATTAGATATTGTATGTGACTGTATAATAGTTATGTGCGATGAATGTTTTCATAATAATGAATTTCGTACAAACCGTACAATACGAGTCACAAATAGCTAGTTCGATGAAACACTTCTAAAGACATCTTGTGATATTTTTATTATTATTATTATTATTATTATTATTATTATTATTATTATTATTATTATTATTATTATTATTATAATAATAATATTATTATTATATAAAACTACTTGTTTTAACGAAGCAGTCGCCATAAATACGACTTTTTTATAATAAACATTTAAATACGAACATTTTAATCGAATAAATTATTCAACGAAAAAAGTACGATATTGTAAATTTGCTTTTACTCAGGCCCGGATTAAGGGGGGCCATGGCCCCGGGCCTACCAAAAGCCAATTAATTGTGGGCCAGAAGACTTAATTTTGGGATAAACGAAATTCAACACTATGGCCTTGTTCAGACGACGATATAAAAATATACTTTTTCATTCATTTGGTGAATTCTCTTGCCTAAAAAATTAACTTTTTTAAAAATAACCCTTTCCTTTATGAGTAACAAAACCCGTTTCAGGCATGGGCCCCCAAATTATGTTTGGCCCCGGGCCCAACATTTTCTTAATCCGGGCTTGCTTTTACTGTTTCAGCGCAATTAAAACTTCAATTTTCCACAATTAATCGACAAATGACAGCGAATGCAATAGAAATTTCATATAATAATAATTATTATTCTATCGATGTCACTATACGCTGTTGGCAAAAAAATAAAAAATTCTCGTCGTTATTCACAAGTGACAACTTGTGGAATGTATTCGACTATATCGGTTTCACTAACGCAAAAAAAAAAAATGACGCAATTCTTTTTTATTTTTTTTTTTATTTTTACTCTAGTCGCGTTATATATCGTTCCAGGCGGAGAAAAATGTCTGTCATTACTATTAATACCACACCCGCCCAACTCCCTTGTATGTCATCCAAAACTGTGAATAAATATTTTTAAACGAGCGTGACCCATTTCTTCGTCCCCCTCGTCCAAAACACATAATAATCATAATAATAATATTAATATTATTATTATAATAGCCGGCAAATCTTCCTTATAAAATCTAATTGATATACACATATATTGCAATATATCGTAGTGCGATCGTATACACGTTTAGGTACTTGGTTTTATTTATTTTTTTTTTTTTTAGGACAGTTATACACAGTTTGTATATATGTTTTTGTGCTACTTCATAATATTATCCTAAGCGATTACGGTTGGTACCGCGGTTATTTTTAAACGCTATAAAATTGAAGGAAAAAAAATTATATACGATATATATATTTATTTTATTTACGAATATTCATATCAAAAATATATTATAATAATTAAAAACCTTTTTTTAAATTATATCGTGAATTATGTTTAAAATTATAATTTAAAATACATATAATCCTATTAAATGAAAAAAAAAAACGTAACGAGCCGCGAAGTGTTGTGGATATCGCTTAAGCGAATTACTTGGATAAAGATCTTATAGAGTTTTGTTTTTATTCTAATTCTGAAAGCAATGATAATGTAGTCATTGCATTCGATAAAACGATTCTGAGCGGAGCTTACTTTCCTCGTGAATATAGTCTAAGTAGTTACATATTTGGTGAAAATTTCAGGTTTCCATGACTATATTAGTTTCAAAACTACGAAGAAATATACAACAGTCGATTAAGACGCAATTGCATTTTTAGCGTTTTTCAGTTATATTTTTAGGTGCTTTTCAGCACTCCTTCTGCAGGTCGAAAATCTGTACACAGGATAGAAAAAAATAAAATAAACATCATTGTTAAAACAATAGTTTCATCGCTCCGTTCAGTATCTAATCAGATCAATCAGAAACCTTTTTTTAATTATAATTTTCGTTTACTAGGATTATATGTATTTTTAATTATAATTTTCATTTACTAGGATTATATGTATTTTTAATTATAATTTTAAACATAATTCACGATATACACGGGCATTAGTTATTTCAATCGTACGCGTACGTACCTATTATACTCACGTGTTTTGCGTTTAAAAACTAAAAACGGTTCGTTTTCGTTTTATTAAAGTGAACAGGAATTTACGAATTTATTTTATAAATTATCGCGTTATTATTTTTATAACTACAGAATATTATTTCAAAATTAAGGCAATACGAAAATTACACTTAAACAAAAGTATTTCAATACGAAATTTATATTTTACGCGCATTCTGTTAAACGTTATTCGGCAAAAAAAAAAAAAAAAACTATATTAATAATAACAAAAAAGGCGTCATTTGAAAAAGCAAGGGCTAATAATTGATTGTAACACGAATACACTGCAGACATTCGCCGTTAACGACGCAGAACGTCGTTTTTTCAAACACTGTTCGGTCTGCGCGTAATTAACAATTATTTACCAACGTCAAAGCGTTTCACTATACCAGATCAATAGCGTTCGTTTGGTTTTTTTTTTATTATATAAAAAATTCTTCACACTCGACGTTCGATTTCAATAGTCGACATTCGTTCCGGATCGTTTTAATATTTCACTTTGTTCGTTTGGATAATGATAATATAAATTCCTCATTATTATAGATTATTGTTGTCGGACCGTTGTTTTAAACTCCGTCGAAAAATTTATAAAGTGTGCGCGTTCCCCGCGCGATATCAAAAAAAAAAAAAAAACGACGAAAAGCAAAATAACAATTTTCCAAAAACGAAATTTGTATAAAACAAAAAAAAAATCGAAAAATTTCAAAACCGACGGCATGTGTTTACGATCGCGACGTGTTATTTTATGAAATTATTTTGTTACCAGAAAAAAAAACATATAGGTTTTATTCATTGTTGCCCTATTTTACACGCTATACGACGCTTATACGCAAACTAATTACACGACATTTTATGAAATTCATTAGGTTTTTAAAAAAAAAAAAGAAACACTCGAAACCGCAATGACCCCGTAAAATGTAATATATTAACGTATCGAAATTTTTATTAAAATCTACACTGTTTAGTATTCGATTTAGAAATTGTCATACTTCATATGCTTCGTATTATTCTTGCGGTCTGTAACGTTTTTAGTAGCAAAACAAAACAAAAAAAAAACGGTAATATCCTAAAGTAATACAAATAATACGCGATATTCGGGTTACAATAGTATAAAAAACTAATTTACTACGTAAAAACTGGTAGGTACCACAATTTACGCGTGAGGTACTTGTTGTTTTTTTTTCTATCCCTGCAGATCGAAATAAATAATATGGATTTTTATATTTCTTAACGTTTTTTTTTTTTTTCAATAATATTACTTCTGCTGATGCGGATTATAAAAATAAATTTTATTTATCGTTAATATTTGTTTACAAAAAAAATACACCCAGCGATTAGCAGGGCTTATTCTAAGGATTTTTCCTACTGAGCGAAATCTAAATAAATTTTGTTGAGATTTATTCGGATCACAATATCTCCCTACCAAAAAAAAAAAAAAAATGTCTTATAAAAACCACACGTTTTACTTTTTTTTTTTAATCTTTTAATTTTACTCCTCTTTCTACTCATTATTTTATTGATTTTTAAAACTTACCTACTGCCTACGGTACGTGACGTGAGATAACGTGTTTTTTTTTGTTCAAAAATCAAGATTAAAATAAAGAAATTGTATTATATATATATACGAAATTATAAAAATATTACGTGTACTGTTGTAGGGTGTCCGAATTCATAGTGCCAACTGCAGCCCATTCGACATTACCCATATTACCCCAATTGGGTCCTACCGGCAGCCCGTCAGAATAACGCCTGGGGCTACTGGTGCACAACGATTTTTGCATTCGAGAAAAGCTACGTATTTACATGTATAATAATTACAACGTCTTGCAATGAATATAAAAAAAATTCGTTTCTCTCTCTCGCTCTCTCTGCTCAATAACCTTCGTTGAAACGCGTATAGTTTTGTCAAAACACCCGCCCGATATAAATGGTATTGAATATTGAAGGAGAAAAAAACTACTGAAAACAAATAGTCACACACCTACGCGCGCGCGTTACAAAACAACGACGGTGCGTGCAGTAATATACGCGGAGGAAATTGAATTACGAGTAATTTTAACGCATCAATAAT
Source organism: Slavum lentiscoides (assembly GCA_032441835.1). NCBI lineage: Eukaryota > Metazoa > Arthropoda > Insecta > Hemiptera > Aphididae > Slavum > Slavum lentiscoides. The sequence goes on from CM063713.1 coordinate 3,273,013, forward strand.
ATTTTATACGAACGTTTAAAAAAAAAAAACTATATCTAACTATTATCTATAACTATTTTTTTTGTTTTTTGTATAAAACACAAACACACATATATATATTTACCGGCATGGAATGGACGACGAAATTAAAACCGTATATACGGCGGAATGAAAATTCGCGAACCAACGACGGCGGTCCCGTTTTACGCATTATAACCGTTATTGTAATGTACGAAGCACACACACACACATTGCAGACATCCGCGATAATCACAATATTTCACATTATATTCGTCACGACTCCTGTCTATTTTCGTGTTTGCATAGGTGTTACATTAATTATTTAAAATTCTACGGCATTAAATGATGGCAATATATTACGCGTTTGCCCGCGCGCGCGCGTTGGTGTTTTTTTTTTTTGTAGGTATAGTCACGGATTTAACGATGAAAAACGTGTCGGCCGAATGACGTGTTTAACGTCACGTTATATTATGCAAGTGCTGCAGTATATACGTATATGATGTGGGTATATAACAAATTTGTTTTTTTAAAATTATAATTTAAAAATTGCGCCTAAATTTTATAGCTTTAAAAAACCGTAAAAAGTTGAGAAAAACTGCAAAAAAAAAAAAAATATGTCGTATAAATATAATACGCTCATATACCTAATACAATCGTTAGTGGTTTAATATGCAAGTGTATTAATTGCAATGGCGGTTATAAGGTTATAAATCCCGTGGGATTTGATATTTTTAAATTTAGTATATCTCTGACCTAACAGCACCGACTTGTGTCGTGAAAGTTCGTCTAATTACGTTATGGTTATGCTCCATTTTCCCCCTCCCCACCTTTAAACATCGTGTATAAGGTTGGGATTAGTGCGCTCGACCGACGATCAGCGCGTACGGTATACGCGCTGACAGTGCGCGCTAATCGTCGGTCGTGATCGAGCGTTTAGCAGTGGCGTAATTAGGGGAGGGAATATGGGAATAGATCCCCTCCCATGGGCTTTCTTTTTTACATAACGTATTATCTAATTTACGAAAAATATAATAAAAATAATTATTTTGTAATTAAAAAAAATAAACTTTTTTTTGTGTAAACAAAATTTGTTAGTATTTATCATAATCCATAATATTCCTAAGTTTATCAACCGGTAACTACCAACGGGTATGGTACGAATAGGTTACCGAAGAAAGGTTTACTCGTATTCAGATGTAGAAATAAAAACGTACGTATGTGAAGTAGGTATATACTAAATAAATTAGCTAAAAAAACCATACGAAGAATGGTATAGAAATTTCGTTATAAAATATGTCGTTTTTATTAAAGAAAATAACAAAAGTATAAAATACGAGTATCAGTCACTTTGATATCAATGCTGGAAGGGTTCTTACAATATTGTGGATTATCCGATGATCAATTTTATATCCCCTCCCATATAACATTCGTAATTACGCAACTGGCGTTTAGTGCTTAACTGAGACGACAAACCCGGTCGTGTACAATGTAAACGAATAAACGTGTTAATACTAAATACGAGTAAACGAATAAACATTAAACGAGTGTACAACGAGGAAAGATGAATCCTTACGTTCATGGTACATTTCATTGAAATACGCAAAATAATATAATTATTAATATTAGTAATAATAAAAAAAATAATAAATAAAGATTGCACACGCGCGTAGGATCGGTCGCTCGGTCAGCGTCAAACTAAACACCCGCGCATACCGACATAGCGCGTCAGCCGACCGTAATAAAACGGGAAAAGAAAGTAGTCACCAGATAGCGCTACGACGCAACATAGAGGGCGTGGCAGAAAGGCGCTTATAAATAGCGGTCCGAAACCGTCGAACCGCTCAGTGTAGTCACGGCGATCAGGCGTGAACAACGTAGTTCGCGTCTGATTGCGATGTGTGTGTGTGTGTGTGTGTGTGTGTGTGTGTGTATGTGTTTGAAACTTACCGCTATTTTGTATGCGCCTTTCTGCCACGCCCTCTATGTTGTGTCGCAGCGTTATCTGGTGAGTACTTTCGTTTTTCGTTTTATTGTTATTTCGTTTACGTTCCACGCACGTTGGTTCCATTTTCGCTATCGATATAGTATATCGTAATAGTTTAATAAGTCTATTACGAAATACAAATATAAAATAAAAGAAACGAAAAAATGTGTAATGCAAAGATTGTGAAACGCAGTACGTAAGACAAACTAAAAGAAACATTGGGAAAGAACAAATTAAAGGAATATAAAAAAAAAAATCAAAAGACAAACGAATCACCATTAGAAGAACACGCGGTATCAGAAGAAAACCATAACAACAAAATCATTAAGACGAGAATACGAATTAAATATTAAGAAAACAATAAAAACACGAATATTTTAATTTTATCGTCATCTGAATCCTGCAAAGAATAATTGAATGCGATAGATGATACGTCTCATCCACCGTTTTGTCACTCATAAACCGGTGATATCCGGATAACCGGATATCTTGGCCCTACACCCGCGCAGCTCGAGCTCCCTTTATCAAAAAAAAAAAAAACTCGAAATATTCGTGCCGAAGCCAAAGCGGTTTTTCACCGATTCGGTCAACACCAGATCGACTTTCAAGAACTCGAGGGAACGAACGCAACCCCAACTGAGCCACGGGCTCGTTCGACGTAAATCCAATGTACACAAAATTCAAAAAATCTTATCACCAACCACCCAGTAAAGGCCGTCCCAAAGTAAAAGCCGAACGATAAATCAACACTAAAAATGGAAAAATTCTTTTCGAATAACATATTATTATTATTATTCTTATTTTTTTTTTTTTTAATAAAACGAATTACTTTGTAGACTTTGGGTTTTTTAATTTATACCTATTTGTATCCGTGACCAGTAGAAAACTCGTAAATGAATTCGAAATGTTTTTTTTTTCATAAATTTTGTTCCTTATCATAGGTAGTATATAATATAATTTATACGTGGAATATTCCCGTATGTGTACACGTTTCACAATACATAAAAAAACTTATATATTTTGATGTGTCCGTGACTTCAATACTAAGTGTATTGTTTCTTTATATTAATTTACTTTTTGTCGAATCTTTCCCGAGACGTATATTTATATCGTTCTCATTTTCACCGTATATATATATATATATATAAAACAAATTATAATTAAAACTGTTTCGGACTTGACGTAACGGTTTTGAATAAAAAATAAATCGACTGAACATTTTACAAATGATAAATATTCGTGTTATATTAAATAACTATTGACGTTTTCGTGAAAAATTTTAACAGTTTTTTGTCTTTTCCCGAAAACATTCAATTTTCCGACCAATTTGCCCCGATCGATTTTCAGACTATAGAGATAATCGTCCTCGCTTGCTGTCATGACTGACTGAAAAAGACACTACTAAACAGACAACAGACAGTAAACACGAGCGTTCTGACAACGGATCCGCAACGTAAGCGTATTATATATTATGAAACTGATATTCTCGAAAATGACAAAACTAATGTATGCTCGTAGAATATTTAATAATTGAACGACCACGCGATTAACAATAAAACTCATAATATTAGTGTACGATTTTTTTTAGAAATCATTACGCGCGTATAACCCTGTTATGTTTGTCATAAAGTGGTATTAAATTTTCTTGTAGAGAATAATTTCATTGCAATAATATGTAAACGCACACAGCGTTGACACGATTTTTCAAACAAAAAAACAAAAATCAGTCACAATAATAATAATAATAATATTACATTACGTTGCTTACACGTATTATAACGAATTATGTCTATCCGTATATAAATAAAAAACTCATTTTATTAAAATTGTATATATTATTATATATATTCAATGAATATTTATTATAAATGCGATTTGAATAAAACGTGTGCACCGCACGAGTAACAGTTAAATAAAAAATACGTAAATAGTCGTATATGTATATATGTATATTATATTGTAATTCTATTTTATTATTGATACTATTGTGTATCAACGTCGCGATAAGTCGTTGGATATATATATATATATATATTGTCCTATAAGTTATATAAGTAAATACTTTTCACCGAAATTGATTTCCAAAAAATTCAAAACCATTACGTAAGTGTTTCTTAAAAATCATATTCATAATATCATTCATTGCTTTGTCCGCGTTCAGAAAATTCGTGTTGTCTTTTTCACTTGATTCGCGGTCGTTTCGCGTCATTTCTGGTCGTCTCGTTTTAGAGTAGTTTTGGACTTGCGCGTTCTGTATTTTTTCCGCCCCGTTTTCTATCACTCCGTTTGAGACGAAATCGGTGAATCTGGGTTCATCTCCCTGTAACGACAACGATTGGCGTTCAAATCAACTGTCTTTTATCAAAATGTTATCGTTTTGTTCCACCCTGAACGGATACCAACCGGTTTCGCTAATTTAAACGCGTCGTATGTTCGAAAACCTTTTTTATATACATCCGGTGGGTCTCTGGTCCCGTGTAAAGACAAAGTCATTTCTGCAATGATGCCACTATTGGACTGCGGTCCGGTCTAATAACGACACACGCGTTGATTCAAAATGTATTTGTGTTCCATTTGTTTAATATACGAATATACTATTTGAACGTGTTTACCTTATCGAAAATATCGATGACGAAATTCCCACGCGGTGATTCTCCCCAGAAAGCGAGTAGGGTAAAAGTCCATTTTTTCAGTCCATCACCATTAAAATCCTTTGGTCGACTTTCCAGAACACGACACACTGTACCTACAAAATACACAAAACCGAGCGAGTTGACCAATTTCGTTTAATTAAGTCAATGTAAAAAAATATGTGTAAGTCAAGATCAAATTTATTTACAAAAACTTTACTAACTTTGGAAAAAAAATAAAGTGAACTAACCGAAAAAAAAAATGATTCTAGTATTTAGCTCTACCTACCTACGTGAGCAGACTTTTTCAAAAATAAAATACATCGAATCCCCACGTACGGAACAAACGTAAGTGACGGACACTTACAAGTGATGCTGCTGATTGAAACAACCAAGTTTAACGCAGAGTACCAAGAAATTTTGTCACAAAAACACTACCAAACTTCTCGTTAAGTAATATTTGTACGTATATAATAAAATGATTTATTCTCTTTGTAAAGTCACCGTAAAAGGTACAGTACATATTTGACAATTTTTTTTCTCAGTAAACGGTAATAAAAGATGATTTGTCTCTCTTCAATCTCTTCCAAAACTCTCCTCCAAACAATTTTGTCCCGCGATATCAAAACGTACCTCAGATTTGGCCGGAAGTAAAAAAAAAAAAAAAAAAAATTTACAGACCCCTGTTCTATATTACAATCGGAACAATTGATTTTATCTTTTTCAATCGTCATTCACCTTGTTATAATTAACAATAATAATAACATTTTTTTGGAATATAGGTATAACGAGCCTATTCCCACATTAATTAATTAGAAAATATTCGTTTTTATGTTTTTCAGATTATTTTAGTCTAATAAAGTACAATACGATAAATACCTAAAGGTGATCTCATTGCTATTTCAATGGCCCCTCTTTTCGAATAAGACATTACTATTACTAACTGCACATATTCTAAGAAGTTTATTTCACCAGACATTCCTTCACATCCGTCTGAAAGCACAGTAATACGGGCGGCCTTCGTGCTCGATACGTGAAAACCCCTAAAACAAATTATTAATAAAATAAAAAAATATGTTTTATTTGTATATTTGTAAAACTGTTCGGTGTATGCATAATCCATCACGCAATAGCCTGAGAATTAACTGATTACTGAAAAATCACAATATTTGAAAATTAACTCGTCAAGCACAACACGTCAGCGGTAACGCGTAACTCGTTACTAATTGCAGTTTAAAACGTTTCTATCTTGTACAGAAATTTTAATAATAAAAAAAAAAAAATCCAACTGTTTATAACAATAATAATAATAGTTCAAAACGAAAAACAAAATGGTACTAAATCACTTTTCACCTCAATTTATCGTTAATTAATAAAATAATAAAATTAATACAAATAATATCTAATGACAATATATAACGTTACCAACTCAACGAAGGTAACCGTGATTTTGGGTTAGTTACTAAAATATCGCCCAACTCGTCCAGCTCAAAATGAATATTTAATTGGCAGTCAACTTGACTGTATATATATATATATATATATATATATATATCGCTCTATACTGTTCTGGTTTTGTTGCAAATGTTTACATAAAACTCTTTACAACATACGAGTATTTTACTCGTTGGATGACACTCACATAACTTTTGGCATACGTATACCACACGAAAACATCTCGGGCACGTTTTTCCACTTCATGGCTTCCTGGACGAAATAATATGCGTTCACCAGTCCGAATCCAAAGTCGACGGAATAATAGAAGCCCCTGGCGTTCTTGTTCCATCCGTAGTTGTCGCTCAACGGAGCAACTTGAGAAGTCCACGCTATCAAATGTTGTACGTCACGCCATGACAATTCCGGACTTAAACAGCGCGAATAAATAACATATTTAATGTACAAATACAATTATCCGGTTGCGTATAATTTCGTGTAGAAAACATTTACTTGGCCGATAAACCCAACGCAATGATACCAGACACCAACGGAGTCGCTGCAGACGTTCCGGTATGACGTTTTGTACATTTTCCATCCACGTCGGTGGTCAACTATATAAATATAAAAAATATGCGAATATTTAGCGTTTTTTTTTTTTTTTTCTACAGTATGAGCCCAGATTTTAAACAAATTTTATTTCGGTCTTAAACGTTTCAAGGAATACAATAATATAACGTACCACGTTCCTGCCAAGCCCGGAACCACTGTACGACGTGACTAAAACTGCAGCACATCTTTCCGAGTAGTGGGTTACATGACCGTGATCGTCGCAACTAGCTACCACTATTGTATGAACAGAGTTTGCGTAGCCGTCACAAGCACAATTATCACCGTCTGCTTTTCCGTTACCGGCGGCAAACACGTAAATCGCTCCTTTTCCGTCCCTACCCTACGCCCCACCGCACACACACACACACACACAGAGTTGATTTCGTTTAATTTTCAAAGGAAATGTTTTATCGAATATCCAATTTTAACATATATATATATATATAAATATCTTTTTTTTTACGTTTTTTATCCAGTTTTAATCGATGAAACTTTGAATAGGTACTATAAACACTGCGGTCAGCGTTTGCTTTACCTGACTAATGCCTTTTGCGATAGAGTTTTTGACCACTTCGGACAGGTGTTCCATATACATTCCGTCGTCCGTAGGACCCCACGAATTACTATAAATGGACACGTAGTCAAGAGCGTGTTTCAATACATTAGCTTCTCTGGCGTCTGTTGATGAGTCGTCTAAAAACTTTATGCCTAACGATAGTAATATATGAATTACAAAAAATGTACGGAACACATACCTGTATTTTTAATGCGTTATAACATGCAATGACGGATTTAACGTGAGAGGGAGGTGACATGTGTCGTTTTCCGCGTAAGTCTATGAGTTTTATTAAATCGTGCGTAGATCAAAAACAAAAATAAATAAATTAAACCCATCTATATCGTATGACTATGAGAGCCGGATAAAATAAAAATCTATTAAAAAAAATATAATAATAACTCACTAAACGCGTCTAGTTTGTGTTAATATTTGAAATTTCAAGTGCGAGAAAAGCTAATGTGTAGTGACTTTTTCGTTAATGATACGTCGCCGCACGGTGTCCAAAGGATTTTCGTCATAAGTAAAACGTAAATGTACGATTACACTTGTAATGTTATCATTAATTCGGTCATATTCAACAAAATGATATACCGAAATCGAAAATATTTCAAACGTTTGCCGCCCGGGTCTTCTCCGTTAAATCCGCCGCTACAATTATGCATATAATTTATAAACGTTTAACGACGTGATTTTTATCTATTTTCTTAAAACAACTCGTAAACTTATTGTATTCACCTCCAACCCTAGCTCCGTATGCTACTCCTACTCCACACAACGTATTATTCGGTTGCATAACGATTTCTCCGGCACATTTAGTACCATGAGATCTAAAATTTCCACTTCCATCACGATCCGGTGTAATATCGTTATTATCCGAAATAAAATTCCAACTTATATCGCGATTCTGAAAACAATTAGTTTTTTAATCGATACGAGCTAAACGAATAATTACGCGCGTATAACACTTAAATGTATATAATATTATTCGTTAAATACGAAACATATCGCATTCGTGATAGATTATAATATAATATAATAGTATTCGGATAATTGGGGTTAAGAAATGTATACGCGAAAAATGAAACGTCAAAGCCGATATACCAGTGATATTCGCTATTCACAATTTGCGTTTAATAAAGAAAATATACTATCGAAATATTTCTAAAACACTTATTCATATTTTTCTAAAACGGTCACTTTTATCGTATACAGCTAACGATTTGTACACGGTAGAAGAAAAAAAACGTATTTTTATTATTCCTATTCAAACTCCAAATTATACAACTAATTGCGATAATAAAACAAAGAGATAATTTTGTTATTTTTTTAGTATAATAATGCTATCACAGATAAAATATTACTATACGATTTAATAATAAAAATAATAATAATAATAGAATTTAGACAATTAAATTTATACCTTAATATAGGTATATATAAGTACTTATTAGAATGCGCGCGATAACGAACGCCGCAATAAAAAATAAATAAAATCAGTTATAATAATCAACGTAAACCCCGTCGTTGGACAACGTGATTTCATTATACATCGAAAACACATCACGTTGATTTAATATAAAGATATTAAAAATCGTAATAAACGTACAAAATTCGGTTTTATATCTGGATGTTTCCATTCTAATCCATCGTCCGGTACTGTGACATTTACATTTTTTCCAGTGATTTTGAGTTTAAGGAACACCGGTACTACATTCAAGCCCTTGAAGGATTGCGAGCCATCAGTGCTGAAATCTTGCTGCAACGTACAAAAATATGATTCTGATTGATTGGTCGGCTAGAAATATGCTAACGCAGGTCGTGTTCTCGGCGTTTTAATAAAAACAAAAACAAGCTCCAGTGGCGGATCAAAAAAAAAAAGAAGATATTTGCCATAATAGGGCACAGACTTTAGAGTAATAATAATTTAGACGAGTGATTGACATGATGGCACAGTCTTCCAGGAAACTAAATTTTGTCGTATAATAATAATTTAATCTATTCAAATAATAATAATAATAATAATCTATTAATAAAGAATATTAAAATATTACACATACATACATACATATTTTTATATCCCCGCCATAAAAAAAAATCTTAGATCCGCCACTGACAAGCTCATACGGATAAAACGAATGAAACGTAAATAATTCGCTTCGATATTTCGTTACACTACGGTTATGTGAAATATTACCGTTGAAAGTACTCGTTTAATAATTTTCGTGATACCAGCTACTGTAATATACTACTACGAGTACTTTGTTGAAAAAAAGATAAATTGAAAAAAATTTATCCGTACGTATGATCACTGCATTGCGCACGTTTTTACGGTATTCCAGCAATAAATAATAATCGTGCGGGTTTACAGCTGAAACGTCATTTTTAACGCTTCGTTAGTTCGTTGAGTGAAAGTAAGTACTTAAGATCGAATATATCCGGTGAAAGATCAAATCCATTAGGTAGACAATCATTAACGTAGAATTTCAATTAACATCGTCAATTAAATATAACGAGATTATTGACAATTTTGTGCCAATATTCCAGGAAGAAATAAAAATTAAATATTTGTTCTTCGAATTAACGCACTTTTTACGTATTTATATTGAATACGTCCCATCTACGTTAATGCCGAACTCGTTGATATATTCTAAAATTCACGTCCGAGTGATATTTATTCATTTACCGAATTCGGACACAAATAAACTGTCTACGGGCCGAATTAAAATAATAATACTACGTACTTTCACAATACACTTCCGATTAGCTGGGCGCGTTAAAAGTAGGCACTTTTTTTTCCACTGTGGCATATATACATCAGTAGATTATTATTTAACTGTATGCGACGGGCAAACAAAATTTTAAGTGAAACAAACAGATTCACGTTCAGAGTTTATTAGGTAAAAAAATATTATACGGTATAACATCATCCGTTATTCGTTCGAATGTATTGCATTGAAATTTTTTTTTTTTGTTTATCGTTTTCTAACTGTTTGATTCGATAATATAATATTCGTAAAATTATCAATGCCGGTGATTAACTGTAGAGGTGAAATTAAACTGACGCGTATGAAGCCTATAATAGACGTACCTATTCTTTTACACGCTGTGTATATTATATAAACATCGAGCTTTAAAAGTGACAATTCATCGGAGAGCAGCGTGAACACGTCACCGGCAAGTTTAAACTAACATCCGTCGTGTTATGAGTACGAGAAAATTTAGTTTCGGGAAAATTGATCATGTCGATAGACTACTATACGTAGTTTGGTGATTCATGAGCGTTTATAGTACGCAAATCCCCGTTAGAATATGGTCGGAAAATCATCGTGTCGATATAAAGAAAACAATAATCGGATATCCGCGGTGGTCAAAAGGCGAATCGTCAATGGACAATTTTTTTTTTTTAAATACATATATTAGGTATGGAAAAAAAAAATTATCCAGCAACGAAGTCTTCCGAGCATCCCATACAAACCACAAGTTTTAGCGATATTTTAAAACGTGTTTTTCACGACACTACGCGCGAGTTAATAATAGTAATACGTATTGCGCAACCGGTGGTAATTGACGTTTTACAGATACGATTTTCAAACGTTAATAACAATTTAAGATTTTAATATTTCTTTAACGTTTACTTACGAGGTACCACATGTCATCCCAGTACTCATCTTTGAACATTCCCTTATATTTACTTTCAATATTTCGCCGCGCCGCGGCGGCGAATCTCGGTTGCGCCGAAGAGGTACGTTCCGATAACGCGTTCCGTGGCACTACGTGTCTACTGTCAATTAAACCGCGATAACATCTTGCCTTTACAGCTTCTTGATAGGCATGGGTTACCTTTAAATGATTAGCGTAGGAAAAAAAAAATCAATGCTCTATAAACAATATAAACTTGACGCGTTCGTCTGAAACGTATAGGTATGTACCTTATTATTATTAATTATTATTTATTATTAATTGTAATAATATTTTCTGATTTCGTTTCTTATTATTTCAATCGATAACGGGTCAACGGATTCTAACAAGTAATTAATATAGTTTATCGTTAGTAAATCTATATCAGAAAACGGATTATTTACTAACCAATGACAACACTAACAATATGAACGAAAGTTTACGTATTTCTTTATCGGTTATATTATAATATATTCTGTCAATATTATTCACATTGATTTGCATAACATTATTATATAATATAATGTTGTTTGTCGTAACCGGGGCTCGGAAATTATGTCATCAAAAAAACGTACTCGTTAGCATTTTGACACGCAATTAAAAACGCTAAAATATGCTCGGCGATGAGCATTAAAAACGACCGAAATATGCAAAGTAAATTTTTTTAATTGTAATACATAAAAGAACGGTATATATTGATTTTACAAACAATTTTTTTTTAATTTTTTGTCTACGAACACATTTCCTCGTGGTACAATAGTGCTTCAATATGTATCTGTTTTCGACCCCGCTTTCTCGCAGTGAATTAGCAAATCGTGTATACAGATGGCATACTTTATTTAACACGTTTTTTTTTTTTTTTAGAAAAAATTGCAAAAAAACTGATTGCGTACATACGTATAAGTACACATACGATTGGCACGAAATCGAATTCCGTTTTGTTTTGTAATTCCAAAAATAATTAAACACGAAACACGTGAAATGTTTACCGTATTTACTTACGACACTTGTGCCGTGTGTGTGTGTGTGTGTTTAAAGTTATGGACATTATTTATTAATTACTTTACGATAACAAAAAAAAAAAAATTGTTTTTTCTATAAAAATTATGCGAATATGTACAAAATAACAGGTCTTTTCGTTTTCGGCTTCATAGACAAACTAAACCGATCTTACCGTTTTAAAATTATCCAAAAAAAAAAAATTACACCGATTTTCGAGCCCTGATCATAATATTAATTTTGTCTAAATTTCATCCGACGCAAAATAATTCACAATTATCGCCTAAATCAAATACCTTGAAAAATAAGTACCTAATAAATAGTTATTTTAAATTTAATAACCTCGATTTATTATTTTATCTAAATAATCTGATAAATTCTGATACACATTTATATAAATTTAACTTCGTTATACATAAAGACGGGTTTGTGTTTTTTTTTTTACCAATCGGACAATATTTTCGCTGATTATATTTTGTCTATACCCCCCCCCCCCACTCTTTTTCTGTACAACGTTTACAAATACATCCATCATCTTTTGTAACATTATTCCAATAATTTTTTTTTTTTAAATTTTTTTCACATAGGTAATAGAAGTCTTGGAAAACTTATTAATGTTACGTATAATAATAAAAACTATGGACGTTTCAAAAGGCGTGATGGATGACATGTGCACATACATAAGTTGTCTAGAAAAACTGCTCACTGCAAATGGATAAATTTCGCTCTCTTGCAGGTCTTCATAAACACAACTAAATGAAATACTAGCTTTTGCTGAATACCAGGTATAAAATGTGTTCTCTATTACGATTTAACCAAAACTCACATAATACTCAATACGACACAGTCGATCTCCTGTAGTGAATCGTGTAACGAAACTAACCGTTAGACCAGTGGTTCTCAACCTTTTGTGTGCGTGACGACACCCTAATTTAGATCCGTAAAAATGGCGACACACTTTAATGGATATTTGAAAAATTAACAAATATATATTATATATACCTACGTAAAGTATTACATTTATATGTTACCATTTTATTAAAAAATAAATAAATAAAATAATTATAAATTTACATAATTAAAATTCAAAGAGTTTAATAATGTAGGTATTGAAATTTAAAAAATTATTAGTTTATAAAAGTAAATCAATGTGTAAAGTATAAACAACTATAAATAAAAAAATTTTTTGGCGACACACTAGTGTGTCGTGACACACCGGTTGAGAACCAATGCGTTAGACATATACATATACTGCTTACTTCAAACACGTGTGTTTCGTTAATACGCGCGCGTATTACAAAATAAATATTTCTTACCAAAGGATGGTTTTTCAATTTATTTGTAATGTGTTCATGGTGAATTAACGATTTTGTTGGAACTTCATTTTTAACGAAAATATAATAGCCTTCGTTGTAGTTATCCTGCAAAAAAATGCCATTAATTCTATCGTTTTTAACTATACATAACTTATTACGAGTATATATAGAGTAATACGAATGCCAACAACTACTGTTTGAATAAAATTATTTAATTAATATTTTAATAAAAAAAACTATAACAGTTTAATAGTATTCAATGATTGAATGAAACATTGAAACGTCTAAATTATAACATTTAAAGTCATTGTTTGATTTCAACATAACAGTTTAGAAAAGAGACACGCATTTTCTTTTTTTTAAACAATTTCAAAAAAAACGTATAAAACATGTATTTTTTAAAACAAACGCCTTCGGCTGTATTCAAAGTTCCGTTAAACTTTTGCTACAATCTTAAAAGTTTTTAGCGGCCAAGTGTGTCGAAACAATTTTTGATCACTTCACTTAAACCTGCAGCGAGAGTGTACCCTTTGCAATATTAATTGTTTTGAAATTTAACTGCCAAGTACCAATGATGTATTCATTCTTATTAATATTGCAAAGACGATAAAAACGTCAAAGACCTATTTTATATATATATACAGGCTCACACAAAATTAACTTAATAAACGATTTATTAAAATATCTTGAAAACACGTTGGAGTAGTACAAAATAGTAATTTGAAACGTAGAATATAATATTAAATGCTAATAAAGACTTGGGCCCGCTATATTTGCATAGCTCGCGAGTCGCGATCAATGGTAGATTTAAGAAATAAATATCAGTCGTCAAATTTATGCGAAGGGGACAGACATTTTTCTATTAAATAAAATATTATGGTAAACACATAATTCGAACGCAGACGAGTAAAAAATATAATTGGAAGGTTATTAAATTATCGCGTGTTTATTAAAATATTTTATAATTTCGTTCGCCCGTAAATTTCTCGTTATATATTTAAAAAAAAAAAAAAATATTGATAATAAATATATTTCAAATAAAATATCCTTCCGAATTTACGCGTGAATAACAGATTCCGAACTCCTTTTTTTCTCCCACATTTCAAGTTGATAACATGGTCGATGCCATTATTATTTTTAAACACTCCAAACATTTTTCCCAACGATTTTTCCCTTTTTTTTCGATTTTTTTTCATTACACCATATTCAATCCAATTATATGTTTTGAAAAAAATAATTGGTTTGTAAATACACGCGTTAGTGCGTGCATTTAAATAATATGACACAGCCCCCCCCCCCCGAATTTCGTAGTTATACCACTGAATTCATCCGTTATTTATTATTTATTATATAATATTTATTTACGTGTTCGTCTTGACATAAACGTCTTAATAATAATAATAATAATAATTAGGGCCCGGATGTTAATGTTTTTTTTTTTTTTTGGAACGTCTTAGACGATGTTTCAATTTTTTGATTTAATAACATACGAATCTAAATAATTAATTTTTATTTTGCATTTTTTTTTTTTTTTTGACATTTTAAGGAAATTTTTTTGTAATTTTAGGTCATTTTTTAACTATTTTTCAATAATCGACAGAAAAATCGCGAGTTCACTATTATTATTTTACGCAATATTTGTTTTTCATTTATAATTCAACATTTGTGCATAAAAATTTAGTTTTAATAATGTACATTACACCGTAAAATGTTTGTGAAAAACTGCAAATAAGAAATAAGAAAACACGCCGTATAAAATATATTAATACAATATAACTTATTCAATTCCGTATATTCACTGTCTTTCGAAAGAACACAAATTGTACGCGTGTACATATTAGCATTAATTAAATATACAATATATTTAATCAATGATATTAGTTGTAGTTAATAAAATAATAACTAAAAATAAAAAAATAATTTAAGTATAATTTAAACAATTTTAAAGGTTTTTTTTTGTGTGTTTTTATATCATAAATTAAATCGTTTTGAGAGCGTTTTTGTAGGTTTTCAGGGCGTTTTTGTGTTTTTCAGGTCATAAATGCATTTTTATTACTGGATTTTTATAGGTTTTTTTTTTTTAGGGCATCAACATCCGGGCCCTAATAAATAGCAAATCCTGCAGGTCCTGATAATATCCGACTTGTTGAGATGGCGTCCGTCCGTCCGTCCGTCCGTGTCGCCGCACGCGACAGCGAGACGATGACGAGACGACGACAAGGACAAGGACGACCCAGGAGGGGGAAACGCGTGTGGCGGCCGCTATAACGGGCACGGAGCCAAATTTGGGGCTCGCAGGGTTTTCCTTTCGGAATCCCGGCACCAGGGCCGGATCCGCCGGGAAACGGGGGAAAGCTCGGCGGCGAGGCTCGCGCGTCCGGAAAATCCCGTCGGGAAAAACCTCGGCGAGCCGCATGCACTCCCGGTGTCAAAAGCTGCGGCGTCCCTTCGGAAATGGCAATAAAGGGACGCGGCGTATTCGTAAAGGGACGCGAACGTCGTCGAACGCCGGCGCGTCGGCTCGCCGAGGGTGATGGTGCGCGCCAGGCATGGGACCCTAGTACGCGCGTCCTCAGTCGGGGTCGAGGTCACAAGGCCACCCGACGAACGCTTGCGCTGGACCGCTCGGCGCCTCCGGTTATTATATATACCTACCCGTCGCGCGCGCAGCTCATCGACCGCTTGCCAAGGACCCCTCGTCGTTTTTACCCCTCCACCGCGCTAATGCGTGCGGCCTTCGACCTGCATAACGTGCAGTACACGCGATCTTACATTACATCCTTTATTTATTTGTTTATCTGTTTGTTTATTTGTTTGTTTTTGTTCGGTCCAGAGTTCCTGACGGAGTAACGACAATTGGTTATCGTATACGCGAAAATATGTGCTTTTGACTAAACCAATAATAATTATTAGGTACCATATTATGCACGAATACGATGATAAAAATTACGATAATATTAATATTAAACACGGAAAAGTATTATAAATGTTCTGCTTTTTATGCCGTGCGTGTATATATATATATATATATATATATATATATTGAAGCAATCTATCGGTACATTGCGTAGAATCAGCGGTCGCCAACCGATGATCCGTGGACCATCGGTGGTCCGAGAGAGAGAGAGAGAGAGAGAGAGAGAGATTTTGGTGGTCCGCAGAAAAAATTTGAACATTATTTGCTGCTAATTTTGATATTTTGTTAAACTTCAAATTAAATATGAATGAAAAAGAAAGCCTCAGAGCTAAAATCCAATCGTATTTATCATAAAGTCATTTTTGGTTCTACTTTACAAGTGGTGCGAACAAACATTGCTGAGTGAAAAACCAATGAAAACTTTCAATTCCATTTTCGACAACGTATTTATGCGAAAAAACACTTTCATCGGTCACATAGCTATATTAAAACTCAGTACTGGTCTCGACTTGAAATAAGTATTCAGGACTCTTCGTCTCGCAGTGAGCCAAAAATTCAAAAAAAAAAATGTTTTCTAAACAAGCAGGAACAAGTGTCACGTTAAGGTCAAAAACGTTTAATACTCAACTGATCAATACTGTATAAGCTTAAATTGTTTTGTAATAATTAAATTTAAATAATTTTGTCAAAAATAAAAATAAATCCTTTATTATTATTATTATTATTATTATTATTATTATTATTATTATTATTATTATTATTATTATTATTATTATTATTATTATTATTATTATTATTATTATTATTATTTTCGCTGGCGGGAGATTTCGCCGACACTTTATTATTATTTTTGCACACGACATCGCATCGTCTCCGTCACGCAGCCGCCTAACAACCGCCTATTCTGCTCTATATCTCAAATCGGTCTTTTGTCGTTACACACAAATATTTTCGGATTTTGTAACGAAGACCATCATCGTGTAATATTAACAACGGAAGTGCATTACACTGATCGTTTACGGAAAATCTATTGAAATTCGTTTAAGACCTGTCTGAATAGGTTATCTCTCTCAATACGTTAGTGTTTTCATCGTCTTGTACGATAATTTAACTGTACTATAAGCGTTCGCGTGTGTAGATTCTACTACTGACTGAAGCAGAAAAAACAAACCAAAAAATAAAAATCAATCTCCTAATAAACAAGCCAAACGAATTGAATAAGCGCGCTAACGACATAAAATTATGATAAAAATACATATGATATTACCTTTATTACAATATTGTTATGTGAACGTCGAAATACGCATCACAAATATACAAAACGAATTCATAATTTCGTTTCCAAAATTCAATTTTCCGTGTTAAAACGTGTTCAAATTTTTTACCAATACTACGTCGAATATTGAAAAAAACGTGTGTTCGCGAAAATAATAAATTATAAATGTAATTTTCACGTTAATATTTACGTCTATTCCTGAAAATTCGTTCGAGTGAAACAAAAACAAAAACAAAAAAAAAAAAATCAACAAGTGTAGCCGTCTTTATTACATATTTTTGTTGAAAATCATTTTCCGAAGTAACGAGATCTCCTATAATATATTACGGTAAAGAAACAGCGTAACGTACGTACATTATGTCAAAAATAATTTTCTAGTTTCTACAAATAGTTTTTCATATATAACATGAAACTTTATATTGGATACAAGCCATATTTTCATGCGATGTCCGTTTAAAACGGTTTTGTGAAAATTTTACCTCAACCAAACACACACACATATATATATATATTTATTATAATTTTACACGAATTCATCGGATACAAAAGCAATATATGTGTGTTAATTATAAAACTTTTTCCACTTATATAATTTAATATATCAAATTCAAAACGTATACAATACACTGTATATTAGAGTTTTCAACAAGTTACTATTTTTAATATTGCGATATCTATATATTACGAAATGCCCATACTGTATGCGTATGTACGTACATGAATGGAAAAGTTTGAAGGGCTTAGTCGGTCTCTTATTATATTTGTGAAACGCTTCCGGCCTTCTCGAACGTATTTCGTGGTTGCCACCTCCCCTCCCCTGGACCCTACCGGTAACTGTCTACGTACATCGGGAAACTTCAATATGCAACTTATTATAGTTCCATTTGTTCTATAACGAATTACGAGCACTCGTTATGTAATTCTGTAAATCTGAATTACATTAAACTGACTACACTTCTTAGTCGTTACTTGAAAGGAACGAATGGAGCGAAACGAGTATTGGCATTGAGTGTACTTATGTACGTACCACCGGGCTTTTTCTTCACCGAATTATGATTTGTTTTATACCGTATTTTTAGGTACAAGTAAGAATATTATTGAATCGGGATTATTAAAACTGTAACAAAAAAAAGTAATAAAAGAAACACCAAATATATATAATATATATATATATGTATATGTCTAGTGATTTTTAAAAAATTATTTTTTTAACTTAAATTTTTATTTCAATATAACGAACAATAACAAGGGAATATATACAAAAGTAGTATGTTTCACAGAAACGTTGACAACGTTAACGTTATATTAATATGAAAAAATATCTAGCGAGCCGCGAGTACTGCAGCGGATAATAATCGGCTCAGTTAAATAACTTGGAGATTTTTGAGGTTTTATTATTGTTTTTGATTTGAAAAAAATGAGAATTATTATAGCGTTTGAAAAATGATTCTGAGCAGTGCAAGTAGTTTTATCGTAACTAATAAATATTATTGATTAATTGCAGTACGCGTTAAGTTCGTTAAAAAATATATAAACATTCCCGTGTCCAAACAGAATATAATATGTCGGCAATTTTACCGGTTTTTCGCCTATTTTTTTTTTTTTGTAATTTATAATGAAACTACTGATAAAATCGAAAAACTCATTACATAAAGTACCGACTAGATAAAATTTTCTCCCGAAAAGTAACGCGTTTCAATAGATTCGAACACTCCTTCTACACGAAAAATCGTTCACAGACAAAATAAAAACACACAAAAACCTGCGTTATCGTAAAACCAATACATTAAAAATAATTCTCTTCGTCTTCGTAAATAAATTCAATTTAAACATTTTTTTTTTTTACTAGAAACATATACATTGTACACGTATGTGTATAAATGAGACTTTAAAGAAAATGATACAACAAAGAATTTAAAGGGGGAAATCGAATTAATTTTTTTTTTAAATAATAAAAAAAGAAGAAGAAGAGCGTAATTTTTTATTTGATTTGGTTCTTTCAAAAAAAAACAAAAAATCTGCCCGAAGAATTACACTTTCCGACACCACTCTAATAGGATTAGAAGCGTTTTTATTTTTTGCACTGAAAATATCTACTTTTCTTTCGCGTACTTATTCGTCCTAAAAAGATTCGGAAAAAAAAATTGATTACAATGTGTCGCGAAAAACTTTCTCACTTTACCTGACATTTTTTCTGGATACACCCAGAAAAAAAGAAAAAAAATCGACGCATTTGTTGTTACGTGTGCACGTCGTACAGTAGAAGAAGTAGTGGAAATCGTGAGTCGTAGAAATCGACCACAATCGCATTTTATTTACAAATTACTTGCCGACGTACGAAATATGAACTGAACAATGACGTTGATTTCTATAAAGTATACAGTAAATTATATTATGTTTTAATTTGATTAGTGTATGAAGAAGGCAACTAATGAAAACCTTTAACGCCAACATTATATATATATATATATATATATATATATATATGACAATTCGAAAAATAAAACTATTAAATTTCATTAAGACAAAAATTGTACCGGACATCGTCTATCACTAAGAATGATATCATTTGTTTTGATAGACGAGAGTCTCGTTTATTACATAAATATCTGACACGCATTCGAACCGATTGGTACGCGGAATTTTTCATTAAACAATAAACGATATAGCTTTAAGTGTTCGATATTTTTTTAATAAACAGAGTGATGCGTTGGTCGGCTCGAAACCAAAGTCACCCGAAAAGAGAAATAAAAACGTCACGTCCCCTGCAGTCAAGCTTGGAATCAAATTATTAACGTATTGTTACGAAATCGAAGACACGCGTTGAATTTTTAAACGTTTATTATTTAATGTCTTGTTATTCGTCACCTTCTATGTCAAACAACACGATAATTCAAGCGATTGAATTATTGAATTCGATCGTTTTTTTTTATTATTATTATTATTATTATTATTATTATTATTATTATTATTATTATTATTATTATTATTATTATTATTATTTTTTATTATTATTATTATTATTGAACGTTTTATCGCACTTACACTGAATAATATTTTGGAAAAAAATTGATTCGCGTTGATATACTCGTCGAGAGGAAGTGGCGAAAATCACTCTCCGCGGTTCGTTATTTCTACAGAATGAAAAAAGTACCTTATGGCACCACCATCGCGTGAAACGCTATAATTTCTTTTAAAAAAAAAAAATACGCCTTTTTCGTGCTCGGTGTTTACCGGTGTGTCATAAACACTGAACGCTTTTATAAGCAATCCACAGAGATTTATACACACTCGAGTGTGTATATGATATATATTACGTACATCCTGAGACTGTAAGTTATAACACGTGATTTATAACATAACTAATTCGCGACAAGCGAGTGTGCCATCAAATTTAAAAATAAATCCCAACTCTTCTTCCTCCACACCAATGCTCTGAACCGTCCGATCTGAATCAATCCGGACCATGGTCCGATTTAGTCCAGTCCGGAGGAATAAAAACGAATCAAACGCTTAGCGTAGTCCGAGTGATAGATTTCGGGAAAAAGTTCAATCCTATCTCAGTTCGAATTCATACTAATTCAGTAAGGTCCGGTTTTCACAAAAAAATTATTTCAGTTTTGTCCGGTTTCGGCCGTATTATTGCAGTCGGTCCGGTCCTTTTTTTTCAATAATAATAATCGTTTAAACAATTATATTATTAGAAATGGAAATTTTACAAGATTATTACGTAAGAGGACCGCTATAATGTGAATATAATTCACACACGATTTATACTAGTATCAAATACAATTTTGATTAATTTTTTGGATGGGGGTGGGTCATATAATATAATGAATAATTACAATAATAGATTTTATAATGACAATAAATTCGTAATTCAAAGAGCAAACGGCGACGTCCAAACGATCTTTTCAGAAAAATTAAGAATCTCCCAGCACACGATGAACGCAAAAATGAAAACCAAATAAAATCAATGCAATCACGAATTATTGTCAATCGAGCAAAAATAAACGGCGCAATCGTTTAGAAATTTTGTCCGGTCTTCAATACAGTTGATATTGGTCGGGTCTAAAAGAAAAATATCGAGGAGTGCGGTCTGATGTGGTCTTTACTATGCACAAAATATATCAGTCCGGTTCAATCTATAATAGAAAATTTGGTCCCGTCCAGTCTGCTAAACAATATTTTTTTAAAGTTGATCCGGTCCGGGTCCAATGCAACTATAAACGCAACCGATCTGATTCCCGCGGGAATAGGTCATGTTTTACTGGTCCGGTCCAGTCCGTGAAATTACGGGCCGTGCACTATCCCTGCACAACTATCGGATAAATTAAGACAGTGGCGTAGCCAAGTCTTTATTATTTGGGGATGAGGCTGATAATTTTTTTATATATAGAGACTTAAACAGGATCCATACCGGAAAAATACCTGTAGTTATGTATGTAAGCGTTATTAAATTTCTGGGAGAGGTGCTGCAGCCCCATCAGCCTCCCCCCCACCCCCACCTTGGCTACGACACTGAATTGAGATGTATGCGAACACACCGTACGCCCACAGAAGTGTACCGGTTCTCGCGTACGACGTCTCGTAATATTGTGAACGAATACCAATAATAATCATTCAACCAAAGCGCAGTCAAAATAATAAGTTTAACTGATATAACAATCATTATAATCCGTTACATTACGTATCGTTTTACTCGACTCGTGTAATCTATTTAAATCTATATATACATTACCGGTTCAATGTATTCCATATCGGTACTGTGTGCCACTGTTTTGGCCGCGACTTTGCCTAAAGGCACGTGAACCATCCATGTGTTTTTGTAGTGTTTAACGTCCGAGTGATCGGCGCCCACTAATAATAATAAACCCGCGCACAAAATCAACAGGAGACGCGCCCGTTGCCCGTTCATGACGATTACAACTATATCTGACTGTAAAACCAAATGATAATAATAAGTGAACTATAAAGTATTCGCAATCCGCGATGATGCCGATAAATACGTGCAATAAATAATAATATACGTTGGTTTTTAGGATTTTTATTTTTTGTAAATCGATTCGATTATTATTATTATTATTATTATTATTATTATTATTATTATTATTATTATTGAACGCCGCCGTTTTATATACGTCGTCGGTTATAAAATCGATAAAATTTAAAGAAATAAAACTATAAAAAAGGACACACGAAAACGAGCGGTCAATTCAACAATTAAAACTTAAATTTTTTAAAACAAAATATTATGATAACAAAGTTTAATTCGAAGTAGGTAGTGATTTTTTTTTTTTTTTATTGCCGTTAGATCAAAAGTAAATGATTCATATAAATCGATTATTATAGAACTTCGATTAAAAATTTATTCGCTAATAATCCGACGATATAGTATGTGGAAAAAATGTTTTGATATTTATAAAAAAAAAAAATTACAATAATAAACACCACTGTGCTCATTTCCTTCCGTACGTGTAGTGCGTACATTTAACGAGAACTGTAAATAACAGTATAATCCAAATAAAACGTACAAAAAAAAAAAATGTACGATCACTCGACGTTAGTGTTAAACGCCTTATATAGAATCTTAAAGACTATTAAATCGTCAATAGTAAATGTCATCAAATATATATATATATAATCATCGAGTGAATAGATGATATGAATGAGTGAAAAAAGATAGTAAAAATAAAAGAGTGAATAGTGAATACGATGATTTACAGGTACAATTTATTAGATTATACGGTCGAATCGCTAATTGCAGATAGGAGACGAATCCGTTTTTCTCGCATTTCGGGAGAGACAAAAAAGTTTAACTAACGCATAAAATTTCATAGATACAATTTTAAGAATACTTCATTGAATTTTTATCAATAAATTTAACAAATAGATAAAAACAAAATTAATTCAACAACTTTTCTTTAACTATAGGTATAACAATATTAGAAGTCAATTCGGCAATTAATATTGTAAATATGTCCTCTATACCTACTATATATGTAAATATATCAAATTCTTTAACGAAATTCTGTAATATATTTTATTGCAAAAATAATAATTCTGTGTCTCGTAAAATCGATAATAGCGATAAAAAAAATATCATAGAAAAACAGCTGAACATAATATTGTATAAAATATAATAATACAAACTGTTGACTACATTAAATATACTAAAATAACAGATTACTGCAGAAAAAGGACACGTTACCTTTTTGCAGTAAACGCAGTATTTTCCGTGTATATTTTTTAATTGTTCGGATCACCGGATTCGCCTAATTTCTGCAAAAACAAACTATATGTGTTTACACGTGTTTAGTATATACACAGAGACAATATTATAAAATCGAAATTGACAAAAACGGACTTCTACCCTTTCTGTAATTATAGCTATTCAAGCAGATCTAATCCTAAAATCGTGTGCGTACAATGATAATAATCTGAGGAAAATTCAAATGAAATTAAAAAGAAAATTTTAATATACGTATATACGTATTATATAATAAATGTATTATAATTTTATACGTCTTAATTTTTTTTTTTTTAATATTATTTACGTAAATAAATTCTCTTAAAACTCCGCAACGTTATTATCTGTATGGAAATTTCAAAAACATTAAACTTACAAGTACAAACTTTACAAATTAAATCATAAACGTTATAATATTTAAATTGACGATATATATATATATATATAACTCAATAAAATATGCTGAAATAAATGTATAACCACGGGAATTAATTAAATTTATTCTATTCTATATGATAATGTATTATACCGACCTTCCGAGAAATGTCGTAGTACTGTCCGTATGCTATAATATAATATACTCCAATGCAAATTTCTGCGAATTGTAAACATTGCACGAAACAATCCGCGGCTTATATAGGCTACAACTGTGTCGAACAATTTCAACGGCCTTATTTATACGCTTTTGATTAGTATTTTTTTTTTAATTTTTTTTTTTAATATTGTTACTATCATTATTTTTATATGCCAACACACTTGTTTTTTCGTATTGTTATTTTAATATTTTAACCGTGATAGTTATTATAAGGAGACCATATACGACCAGTTCGTGTTCAGTACACATTTAAATTACGTGAAACACATTCGCTTATTCGTTATTACGCTTAATTAATAATTAACATCACCTCTCTAATTGGTCTGCTTTATTATAGTCTTTGTCGTTTCCAGTCGAAATGACTAACTTAATCGTTTTAAATACTTCACAGTTCGTAGGGCTCGAAAAAAAAAATTTAACACGCTTAGATGTAAATATAATGTATAATATGATGTAGATGTAACATTGCACGCGTTATATTGCCATACAATATACTCCATTTAATAATAATAATAATAATAATAATAATTTTTTTCGTTTTGGTAGTAATATTATTTTTTTAACTTCAATAATATTATCTTTATCACTTTTCCACTTGGAGATCACTTTTAGTCGAAATCAGTTATAGTTATTTTTGTTTTTTTTTTTTTTTAATACTTATTAGTTTTAATTTATATATATATATATATAAAAAAAAATTATATTCTTTTAATAATTACGAGAATTTATGGTTTTTCTTATTTTTGTTTTCATTGTTTTTACTACCTATAAACAATTGTTATAATTCTATAAGTAAAAAAAAAAAAATACCATCCAATACCGAAACATAGGCGGATCTACGGGGTGTGCCGGGTGTGCTAAGGCACACCCTAAAAAAAAAAAAAAAAATATTATACAATTAGTATAATATAGTTTGTTTAGTAAACAAGTGTTGGATACTTAAAATATTTTGACTTTAGTGTATGGAAGAAAATTATGAGCTAAAAAAAACGCATAAAATGGGTGAATTTGTTTATAACCTCCCCTCTATATTATAAAAACATAACTACAAAAAAGGCCGGGCACACTCAAACGTAAAACTCTGGGTTCGCCTATGTACCGAAATATCATGTGTTGCGCATACACAAATATAATATTAAAAAACATAAAAATATTTGAAAAATTATATATTGTAATCCAAAGCTGGGTGAGTTAAGAGTTCAAATTCACTTTTTAGTTCAACGTATTTCTTTTGGTTTAAATTGACTGTAATTCAATTTATTTCTTTGCGCGTTAACGTCAATTTAACGTTTTTTTTTTCCAATTTGTACCAATTTTTTTATATGTTTTTATTGTGTGTGGACTAGACGTTTCTCGCCAATATTTTATATCGTGCTGTTATCACTGCCATTTAAAAATCAAATTTTAATATAATTATAACGAATAACAACAAAAAATTACAGAATAGAATGTGCAAAAAAATTTTCTAAAAAAAATATAACAACAATTATTTATATTTTCCAAGATATATAGCCTGATCCGTGTTTAAAAAAAAAAATCACCATTTAGAGGTGTTGAAATACATCATAAAAATATATTTAAAAATGTATTTTATCGATAAACAATCTTGTCGTCACAATTTTCATCGTAGCTATAATAAACAATTGCCAAGTCCCCTCGTTCGGTTGACATTTAATTACGGCCATGGCCCATGTTTACAGACTCGTTTGCAGTGTTGTAACGTATTGTTATTCAAAACGTTACTAAAAATGATAACTTACACGAACATCAATGGTGACTAAAATTCAACATGAAATAACCGATGGCGAAAATAAACATCCGATATAATGGTCGTGGAAATTTTGATATAAAAATAAAATAAAAGAATAGAATCGTATTAATTGACTTTTAATCAAAATTAGTTTAATATTTTCTAAACCACTGGTAGATTACATTACGTATGATATAACACTATATATTCGATTATAATAAATGTATGTATCTATTCCACGTCTAAAATTGTTTTACTATTTTAGATAAATACATGTACTCGTATATATAATAGCGTATTTGGTTAATATGAAAAATATAACTTATCTTTTGCTTTCTATTCGATTACATTTTTCTGCGAAAGAATTTAGTAATACTAAAAATATAATATAAAGCTAAACACGTTACACTCGAACGAGAAAAATCATAAGATTTCATCGTATACTATATCTAATAAACTACTTAAAAAAAAAATTGATATATATATATATATATATATCTGATTTAACGTCTATAATACAAATAAAAAATTTTAAAAACATAAAATATAATAATAAACTATTACTATTTAACACAACTTTAATTATTCTAGATTTTAAAACGTATTCGCTATTAAATCAAACCCGTAATTTGTAATCTACGACGATATTCAATAATACTGGTATAGAATTATTACGCTGTTATTATATATAGGTTCAATAATTTTATAATTTTTAAATTTACAGTTTTGTTAAATATTTTGATAGTTGACTGCACGTGTATTAGACATAAACACGTATATACTATGAATAATGTGTGTGTGTGTGTGTGTGCGATAAAGTATTTTCAAAATGATAATCAACGAAAAACAAATAATATATATATATATATATATATATATATGTAAAATAAATATATAAATAATTCACTAATACTCGTATATATATAAATTATTTGTGTGTTTTAACGTTTTTACTTTTTTCCAAATAATTTAAATTATATACCAATATCCTAAACACTAAACGTTATGTATATTAACTCATGCACAAGCTGCATCGATATCGACATCAATAGCACGAAGTTTTAGACATGCGATTTAACATGAAATCGGAAGATATTAAAATAATAATAATAATAATAATAATAATAATCGGTTAAAAAAAACACACGGGCTTAACACAATATTTATACCTTTGCCAACTCTGACAATACGTCTTATCGTATTAGCCGGTTTAACTGTTATTAAACCTTGTTAAACTTTAACAACACACCCTGTTTGCAATTGTTCAATGTAATGTCGCTGTATAGGTACACATTTCGCGGTTATATAATATATATATATATATAATTAATTTAATTTTAAAATATATATCAACTGTTGGAGTACAATACATTTTTCGTGTCGTCATTCCCGTTTACACGGGGATGCGTAATAATATTTAATATAACATCTAGAGTGAACATATACGTATATATATATATATATAAATAATATATTAATATATATATAAATATATATGTAACGGACTTAATAATATATTGGTAATATGATATTAATACTTTAGGACAACACTGCGCAGTGTATACACAATATTTTATAATATATAATGTAGTAATTTTAGAAAACGACTATAGATAGAATTTTCTTTTTTTCCCCCAATTCATCTGTAATAGAGGTAAATTTCGGTACAAAATGGAAACCAAACCAATAATTCTAGGAAGAATGTAGATAGCATAATATGTTATTATAACATTATATTATTATATGTTGTAATATCCTTTCGCTCGGTTCATCGCCTCGCCGCCGCCGGTTCAAACGACTAATTTGTGCCAGTCGGCGATTTGTCTCCGGGGCGCGCTCATCACTTCTTTCCAATGGCGTTCCGCGGTCACGGACGGATTGTCCGGGTGTCCCATCAATACTCGCCCGATAATCTAAAAATTACACGAAAATGCAAATCATCCAGTTTATTTTTACTTTTTTCATTTAGATTTTATAAATTCAAAACACGATTCCGGTGAAATCGAATCAAATATTAATAATCGTCGTGACCGTGATATCTCGACTCCGAAATAAATATGAACCATTAACCGTTTTTTTTTATTATTTTATTATTTATTTATCGGCCTTACTTCGTTTTTAGTGACTCTGTCATGGTCGAAAACGCAAAACTCGATGCAGACGTTGTGTAAGTCAATAATCGTCGACGGCAAATCGAACACAAATGATTCGTTGTAAACGGGGTTCAATGTGCGTTTCTTCATGTGAGTCCTTTTTTTTGAAATACGAGTTCCGTCGACTAAGAAATTTATCTTCACAAACGGATCTAAAACATTATACAACGTCGGTTGAATGTTGTACAGAAAATTAATAACAACACAATGCGTATATTTGTGAGAAACGTGGCGCGAAAATCCGACCACCGAAAAGTAAGTCAAATTTAATTCTGATGAAAGGTTTGAACTCATTGGTCTCTTTTTCAGATGTTATTGCGAATGTTTATTTTTTATATTTTAATTGAAACCACGTTGAAAACGGTATTAATTCTTATATTTTCGAACGTTTGTTCCAGTACAGTAACAAATAAAAGTACACATGAAACATTTAATTACTCCCGCAATAACCTAGAAAAAATGCTGAAGAAATCAAATCTTTTGTTCCGAATCAAATTGTATTCATTCTTGTAATACTATGTTATAGTTTCGTTTCAACGCACAAAATGTGTATAAAAATTTAAAAATTACGAAAATAATATATTTAAAAATCTGATAAAGTTTTTCGCGTGAGCGAGTGAAATGAATGTAAGTACCTACGTCTTAGAGCCAAAAATGTCGTTTTATTGAATTTCAAATACTTACCAGCCAGTCCGGTCAGGTCCATTTTAGGTAAATTTCTGGCTTTCAACACGACTACAGTAACCCTTCTTGTCGCCGGTTGCCAACATAACGATACCAACAGTTCTCCGCGATTGGCGATTTGTGATTGCTGTAAAATCGAAATATTATACTAATAAAACAGAATCGCATCGACTCTCCAGTAAACAAACCGCTGACTATTACGTAATACGCATTGAAGACTGGACGTTAACTGAATTTATTAAAAAAAAATTAAGCAAATTTTAAATAAGCCACTTAACGCGCATTATTTTAAAGTAACTTATTAATGATTTACTTCTTTCTAAAACTTGACGTGTTAGGTGTTGTTATCTGATTTTTTTTTACAAAAACGCATTGACATAATAATATTTAAGACTGCATTTGTTATCACGAATTAGAAAATTTTTAATTTTAACTAAATCGCGTTACTTTTTTTTTTATTGCCTTAAGAGTAAAAAAATAAATTACAACTCGCTCAACCTTGGAAATATTAGAAACGCCCGCCAATTCATTTTAATTTTATTTAATCGCGTTGTTTTTTTAATACTCTATAATCAATTTAGTCAATTGAGAAAATACTACGCGATTATTTAATACTACGATAATAATAAATATATTAAAAATGCATTCAAAATTCAATTTATTTAAGGGCAATTGTCATCAATCGTTTATCTGTAGAATTTGAGAGACTTACGACACGAAAATAATTCTAAAATAATCAGTAAATTTGTCACTATCAAAATAAATAATTAATTAATATTAAATGGCTTTTAATCGATTCCTTCGTCGTAATATATAGGTTTGCGCCAAGACCGTTCGGCTTGTATAATAATATTTTGAAGACACTGCACGATCGACGATTGAAAATAATGAATGGACGAATAATTATTATGTAATACGTTTGGAAAATTTTTCGGGCGTGGGAAGCACAAAATCATTACACGGCTATTCAGCAATTTATTTATTTTTTTTTTTTGCTTTTTTACCTTATAATAAAATCGGATAAAAACCCGTCCGCGGCACGGCGCTCTAATTAAGCAATTCCGCTACAGCCGCGCACTGCGGATCCACCACAAGTATACACGGTAGCGGTAGCAGTGAATTATTTATTATTAAATAATAATATATACGCAATTAAATAATATGGAAATGTATGTATATATTAATAAATATATATATATATATTACTGGATTTTTCTTTTTTCTAAAGCCTCATAACGATTGGATAAGTAATTCCGAAAAATTAGATGTTACAGAAATACTATAATCAACGCCAATCGGCGGCACTCGTTAAAAAATATATTCTCAATTGAATTGCATTGGAATTGAATTTCAATCGCTACGGAACAATTTCAAATAAAAATTATTTTACGTAAAATTTATTTCCTACGACATTTCTGTGTGCCTTGTAAATAAAAACGCGTATTCCGTTATACGCATACGCACGCGCGATAATTGTGGTGAAAGTAATATTTATTTTTAATATTTAACACATTCGCGTGAGTGTTATTGTTATTAAACGTTTATAGCGGTATAACTTATTAAAATTCGACTTGAACGTATTCGTTTAACGATGTAACAACAAACCGACGACGTCGAAGTACACGCAAATTCGGAATGAAAATAATAAAATTTTAAAATTAAATAAAAAAAGAAAGTACATACGGAAAATATTCGTTCATATTACATTGTTTAATGTGTTCGCGTTTTTAACCGTTTTTTTTTTTTTTAAGCACGTTATATCGCAATTGTATGACGCGTATTATATTGTATTATACGTACTTTGATACTACGGAGTACGATATCCTTTTGAACAGAGATTTGTTCTTTTTCAATTGATTCCAATATATCCTTTTCGTTCAGAGTGTAGAAAACTTCACCAATCAAGCTATCTCTGGAATAACGGTCGAAACTCAAAATGGCAAAGTGCAAAGTCATGGACTGAAAAAAAAAAAAAAATTAGCTATTATACTATATATTCACTGTGCACCGTATTCACAACGAATTTCACACGCCAGAAAACCATTATTAACATAATATGTATAGGTATATTATTTTATTACTTGAAGTTTATTAGTCTGTATTCCGAAGAATGTAAAATCTTCGTCGTATACCGGATTCCTCGTTTTTCTCAACACTCGTGTCTTCACTTTATGCTCCTTGTCGGGCAACAATTGCAATTTCACGTACGGATCGCTAGTGCACGAATTTTTGTCTTTCGGCGTCAAGTCCATGCATTTATTTATGTTGACCAGTAGGACTTTTTTGTCTTTCTTATACCTAAATAATTTTCCGTGCACACATTGTCCGTAAAACAATATTAATTGTACGATACCATACACACACACACACACACACACAATTACAATGATATTAATAGACTTTAAATGTCATTATTTCATAATATATCGGTCGGCTTTTATTTATATAGTACGCCGTATCAAAGCACTGAAACGCGTATTATTTTATTTAGTTATAATCGATTTAAAATTGTAAATGTTGCTTGCGTATACACTGTCATGAACTATATTTACTATTTACTATTCGTGAATTTTACGAATCAAATAAAATGGTTTTTATACGCTATTCGTTTTACCGTGATTTTAACGTGTCTAAATTGAAAGCAAATAAAAATCGATTATGAATTTTCATTTTAATCGGGAAGAAAAAACTCAACAACCAAAATTTAAATATATAATATACACGTTTTATCCGGATTATGAGACACTTTGAAATTTAAAATTAATATTCTCTGTGCCACGATCTAACAATGTAATCAGTTTTGTAAAGTACACAGATATAAAAAAAAAAAAACTTTTCTTTTACTCGACTAACTGCAGATTTTAATTTAACTAACACGTTAATACGCATAGTGCAAAGAAATTCGATTAAAATTCAATTAAATGGTTTTTACGAATTATGACGTGCTGTGCTAATAACTAGTATATAATTAATAATAAAATTAATTGATGTTTAAACCGGATGAGTTGAAGACGATGATAGGTTATACGGCGAAAAAAAAATGTAATATTTTTTAATGTTTTGTTGTATAGACACTTACCGGAGTTTGAAAAAAAGCACTCCCATTTTACCGGTCGCGTCATTTGGTCCGGTTTCGGTTTGCGGTTGGTTATTTTTTGACGACAATTTATTATCCGTTTCATTTTCATGAACAACACTAAAAATACGTAATAACGTAATCATTTTTATTATAATAATAAATTCTAGTGTAAAAACCACTGACAAGTGTCTTAAACGCGTCACGATTTTATACAAAATAAATAAATATTACTCGGCCTTTTGATCGATCGTATCAATGTATACGCGTGCATTAATATACATATATAATATACAAATAAATATAAAAATAATAATAATAATAAATTTATATTATATAAAATAAAGTTGATCTGTGCCTATAATAAAATAGAATATATATATCCGCTTTTCAAAAATAACCACACGCATACAATATGCGGCGTAGCGCATGAAAGGGTATATGAACCATGTTTTAAAATGGTGTATCCAAGTTACATTTTTTTTTTTTTAAATATTATAAAGCTTTATATATAAAAAAAAAATAACAATAATTCTAAACTTTTATTCATCGTAAGTAGTGTTTCGCAATAGTTATTAAATTCGATTTACTGTTATCTTTTGTTTTCCCGACGATATACATATATTATTTACCCGCCTACGCCTAAGAAATTAACTATAATCTCGGTCGGTCGTTGAAAGAAACTATATGATGATAATACGTACCCTCTCGTATCTCGTCACATCGAATCGTTTCGTCAAAATAATGACTTCTCTTACAGGCGGCCAACGCCGCAATAACGACGACTTACTACTTCAATAATAATTAATAGAAACTATTATCGACTTCAGACGGAAAATATTTCTAGCGCATCATTTAAACCGAATACACATTTCACAGAATAACATTTTGTTTCCTAAGTCACGAGACCTCATAATTTCACTTCGCTCATATAATATTATATTATCCAATATTCTTCACTCGTACCTCGCGTGTAACCACGGACTCGCGTTATTTTTCCCGTCAAAATAATACGTTTATAAACTATAATAAAGTTTGACCGAAACGTACACTTCTCGCAGTGAAATATTATGCGAGACGCGAGCGTTTCTCATCGCAGTGTAACGCTATTATATTCACGCGCGTTCTACGATTTTATTAAATTTATATGGCTATTTTTCTCGAAATCGCTTTGTATACGAACAAATAAAATTAATATAGAAAATTATATTTTACGATAATTTTTTTTATAACGAAATAGTAAAAATCGAACAAATAAACGAGCAAAAAGTAATTCGCGCGTGAAATAAGTAGAAATAAAAAAAATTATAAATATTAATACCGGTAAATAATAGTAATTATTATTACTATCGCGGTTTCGCGTAAAAGTCATCATGGGGTATCAGAACAGAAAAAACAGAAAAATACAACAACAACAACAATAATAATCTTATAATAAATATAATTATCGATTTATATATAATACGCGTTAAAACAAATCCCGAAACTACTTTCGAACATTTAAATAAATAATTGGTACGCGTTCGACTTACGACAACGTGTGCGGTGGTGGTTGCACGGTTTTTTGTTCACAGGTCGGACTTATGGTCGGCGAATTTTTAGCGATTTTCTCCGATCCTGTGGGACTTATACTTCCGTCGCCCTTCCGAAACAAAAATTAAATAACGTGTAAAACGCATTTCACGGCAGAAAAAAACAAAATAATACGTTAAACAATTTGTATATATATATATACGTACAACAGGTGTTTTGCTGCCTGTAGGACTGGGACTTTTTTTCAAATAATGCGATCCGGAGTTTTTGACGGGCTTTATAGCTGTGGTCGGTTTTCGGTGATAAAACGCCAAATGCGGTTCCGACGCAGCGGTCGGGAGTTTGCTCTTGTTTTTGAACCACAGCAGATTTTTTCTAGCGCATATGTAACACGCCAAGATCAAAATCAACAATACCGAAAACGCACATGCTCCTACGTACAACACGTCGATCGTTTGAAAATCTGAAATCAGACATTTTTTTTATCAATTCCTTTTTTCAACTGAAAATTAACCGTAAAATGAGTAAAATAAACACAATAATCGCACCTAAGCCGGCGAAATTATAGAACAATAATGTCCGAATCTTAAAATCGTGGCCCAATACGATCGATAGAGATACTATATCATAGGTATACTAATAATATTATTCTCATAACTACAATATACCAGGACCAGTCATTTTCCAAGCCAATTTTAGTGTTTACGAATTTTTGTTGATACATAATTTTAAGTACTTCCTATTAGCGTAAAATAAAAATTGTTACTTTTTTTTTTTTTCAAAAACCGTCTTACTCCGATTGAATATAATTTCGCGTTCGCTATTTAATTTCACTCAAAACTCGCATGACGGTCTGCGCGTATTTTTAAATCTTATAATTTATTACACAAATATTTTCGAAAATAACACTATCGATTTGTCGACTTTGTTTTGTTTTTCGTTTAACATTTTTCTGATTTACAATTCTACGCGTTTATCGCGTTCACATAATATACCCTCGTATACACGTTTTATTTTTTATACAAATAAACGAATTATACATATAGAATATATATGTGAATAATATTCACTTTCTTTTCCACTTTTCCGAAGTGACTATAATCTGTAAATCACCCTGCCATATGTAACTCGGACAAACCTATTTTTAAAAAAATACAATGCAGTTTGAACAATTGTATTTTTTTTTAAAACGTGTAATAATTAGTCTTCCAAATTCAAAACGAATACATATTGTATAGATATAGCATTACACGATTTCCTTATCACATGTATACGAAAACGAAACTACGATGATACATATATTATGTACAAATAAAATAACCATAATAATAATAATAATATAATACGCGTAATAATAATAAATTCGAATTAAATAAACTAAATTTCTGTTTTGATCTTTAAATAATAATTTTTTGTTTTAATACTATCAATACGCCAACGCGCGTTTAAACACCGTATAATCATCGCGTTATCTTAGAATTATATTGTATTTTATACAATGACTAATAGTATAATATATTATAAAATATATAATACGAATAAAAAAAATATATTGTGAAACACGATAATCGTATAAAAACTAAAACAACTACGTCACAATGCGCACAGCTCGACTGATTGAAATGTACATCACTTAAAATAAGTGTGTATTCGTCTCATTTCCTAAGTGAATTATAATGCGCACGCCCAAACACGGTATACAAAAATTTCAAAATACTATAATGTGGATTAATTCGTACACCGAGAATTTCCGGGAAAAATCTATTGTAACCAAAAAATAATAATAATAATAATAATAAAATGAGTCTACCTATAGGCTATAATTGAAACAAGGATTCAATTAATCTCAAAACATTTTTTTTCGCGTTCCGCGCGTTGGTATTTACGAATCAATCGTGTAATAAACGCTAAACCGTAACAAAAAGTTGCATTAGTAAATAGTTACGCGCAGCTATTTCCGGAAGTATCTGTTATTAAAAAAATTAAATTAAATTAGTTAGGCTGCTTCGTAACATTACATTGTCATTTAGACAGATTAAACAGAATAGATTTTTCTCTTTGAAAGTCGAAAAATATACCGGAATTTTTTTTTTTTTTGTAGAAAGCGAATAACGCGAACGGTCAAACGCGGCCGACGATATCCCTTGACATCCACAGAAATACGTTAATTTTCAGTGGCGGTTCTAGCATACTGCTACAGGTGCCGGACGGGCACCAGTTTATATTTTTTTCATTTGTGTATACCTGTTTAAAAAGTTCAATTTCGTGTCGTTCTGCGCGATAAGTAAATATTATACTGAGCAATAGTTAACATAATATATTATTTCTTTAGTCATTTTTTTCTTCGTCGTTTTAAACGCGCCAACGTATTTCGCGCGGGGAAAATTTTTCATGAAATTTGTCATCGATCAGTCAGTCCCGTGCAGTCCAGTCAGCCTAGTAGTGCTTGTTTCTCTACC
Source organism: Slavum lentiscoides (assembly GCA_032441835.1). NCBI lineage: Eukaryota > Metazoa > Arthropoda > Insecta > Hemiptera > Aphididae > Slavum > Slavum lentiscoides. The sequence goes on from CM063713.1 coordinate 3,308,918, forward strand.
TACTATATGACGCGCATCAAAAGTTAATGCGCTGCAGAGACAGGTGCGATGAAAACGTCCAACTCTTGCTCTAAATACGTGTTCTGGAAACATGAAAAACAAAAAGGCTGCGATTTCAGATTTATTATAAAACACTACTTGCTGTACGTATATGTATTTTTTTTTTTTCGTAATAAATTTCATAAAAGTACAGTTTAAAATAACGGCGATTGTCATATTTTCGAAATACAATCTGTTTATATTCCGTATACCTAAAGAATAAAGGAAAATCTATAAACAATTTTTCTTTTTTACTATTTTATATCGCGTGTTGAGGCGGCAAAAAAAAAAAAGAAAAAGAAGTTTATGAAAGATTTGCGTGTGGATTAAAAATATATTTGTGCCCGTACGAAATCCGAGACCTAAAACCGCCCCTGACCTCTCCCCCCGGCCCGCGCGCTAATAGACCGGACAACAAACTCCTATACAAGCGCGCGCGCGCGCGCGATTATTCCGTCCCTTCCCACTTATTCCGATCCACCGCCACGACCGCTGAATTTCGGTGTACGCATCAAAGCCACAGGGTATTATTATTATTATTATTATTATTATACACGCGCATATAATATTGCCGTATAGATATAGTCGTCACACGCGAGTATAAAATATATGTAGTAATAATTTGAACGTTATCGCGGTATATTAGTATATATGACATTGACTCACTGGCGAATACGTTGTACTCGGGTATTTTGGCCACAGGTTGTTCGACGAGGTCTACGAATCCCGTGGCAGGCATGACGGCGGACGCGGCGCCGCGTATCCACCGTACACTCGTATAAAAACTTATACAATACAGGCGCGCCTCTTCTCAATTGTTTATTTATTTAATTACTATTCCGTTTTCCGCATAAGTATATAATAATATTATAATATATATATATAGTGTATAGGCCGAAAACCGCCGCTGTCCGTATGTCGGCGACCGCGTATACTGCTACTGCAAAGGTGGTCGGTCGGTCGGTCGGTCGGTCGGTCGACGGGTGGGCGCGCGCGCTCGATAAAATGAATGATATGCCCGCTGTGTTACCGCCGCGGCGCGCCCGGCCCGCCTCCAGCGACGACGGACAAGCGCACAACGCGGCTCCGCCGCCGGCCGTTCGATGTGGGGGAAAACAACGCGCGCGCGTTTTTTTCCTTTTTCTGTAGACACGACGAGGGCAGCGGATCGAGAAAAAAACCAAATTGATTATTACAAAATATATATTATTATCGATCGTTAAAATATTCGCGAAGGGCCTAAAATTGTGTGCAGTAGCAAATGGACAAGCTAGTGTGCAGTACACTTTTAGCCAATTATTTTAATTATTATATTGTTAAAAATAAAAGAAATTTAAATTTATTTTTATTATATCTACAAATCTATGTAAACTATGTCATAATGTTCCTGTTGAGCATTTATTGTTTTTAATTTTTATATATACTTTTAAATAATTTGAAAAAATTTAGTATAAATTGATTGTATACTCTATGCAGGCACGTACACAAAATAAAATTTCGGGGGTTTCAAAATATAGCAATACAAATTGTACAGCAACATAATAAAACAATTTCTTCCTCCTTATACTCATTATTTTTTAATGTGACAAGAAATTATTTCGGGGGTTTGAACCCCAAAAACCCCCCCTGTATACGTGCCTGACTCTATGCGTACGACATCAGAGTATCAGACGTATATTATATGCAGGTAAGTAGGTATTTAATTCAATTAATATTTATAGTAGTTTTTTGAGCGGGTATAATAAAGAAAATATGCACCTACATATATGTGCAGTAGCAAAACACAAGAATTTTACGCACTGTATTCGCGTACGGAACAACGAATAGCGTAGTCGTTGACGAAAACCGAGGGAAATGATTCTTTTCCGACTATAACTGCGCCGCGATACCTATCCTGTACAAGTAATACCACGCGCGCGCGCGGTTTTCAAAACCGATTACAATAACATTTCATACAGTGCAGCGCAGTCTTGTAAAGTATTTGAGTAAATATATTCAAATACTTTTATAGTATTTAGAATACTTTTTAAATATATTTTAAATAAAGTATTTAAATATTATTCCATAGGTATTTGTACTAGAATTACAAATACTTTTATTTAAATACTTCTAAATAAAATTTCTTGCAATAAGTTTTAATCTTAATACATTTTATTCAATCTAAATTTTCAAATGTATTTGAATGCATTTCGAATTTACTATCGTGTTGTCTGATAAACTGACAGTTGGAGATTGATGTACATAAGCTGGTATAAATTATGTATATATTATTTATATTTGCGCGGGTGTTATTAATTAATAATTATTATAACTATACATATACTTATATTATTTTTATTAAATATGATATACATAATACATTTAATACAGGTGTATATATATATAATTGTTTTTTTCTTAGGGTTAGGGTTGTTCCTCTTCACCTGTACCCGTTCATCAGTGGCGGATTCAAGGGGGGCCCGGGGTCCCCTTGGCTGTTATATAATCGTAATAATATATAAGTATATTTGAGTAATACTTTACTTGAAGGTCTTACATCAAATCCTAAATATTGTACTTATAGAATTATACATTTTGGGCCCCCCAAAAAAAAATCTTAGATCCGCCACTGCTGTTCGTCATAATATAACGTCACGTCATGTCTAATAAATCAAGATTTAAGGAATGTGCGATACACATTGCGTAACACTGTAACATAAATATTTCCATGTACATATATACCATGAAAAATGTTGGTAAAAATAATATTATTACTGATTTTAAAAATATTGTAAAGACTAAAATGTTTATAATAATTTTAATATTTATTATTTAATGATTTATTGAATCAAATAATTTAAAACTTTAAAGTTGAGTAGTAGAGAGGTTTTAAGACCTATAAAAAAATGTAATTTATAATAATACGAACGTTATAAAAATACATATAATATAAAGCCCCGTTCGAACAAGTATTTGTATTTAAATACATATCAAGTATCCGTATTTGTTATTAAATAATTTTTTGAAAAAGTATTTGCAATACGTCTCAAATACTTTTATATCAATGTATTTGTATTTCTATATTTAAATACAATTTTAAAGTATTTTTTACAAGACTGGTGCAGCGTACCTAATCAGCTGACTGCGGTTCGGCGGACGTATATATAAACTATAGATACACCGGAATTTGAAATTTATACCGAAAAAATTGTTATTATTTTCGTCGTCGTTATTGCGAATTATAATATATGATCGACTAATACAGTCCTTGAAAAACGTTTGAAATTGCGTGTAAAAAAATTTCACCGGATTTAGGCTCGTTACAAAACGGCGCGCGCGGCGATTATAATTCTGCACTCGAACAATAATCGTTAAGTTTTTCTCCGACGCACTATTTCCCATCGATTTCCGTTTTTGTTCCGAACGAGTACACTATATGTATTACACTATAATATATTATATGATATTATTCCCTATTCTCTTATGCGGACGCACTTGAAAAGTGTAACAAACGAACGAGATAATATCGATTATTGACTTTGCGAAACGTTAACGAGATAGCGCGGTTGTCGCAGTATTGCAAAACGTATACCGTAAACGTTATGATATTTTATGTGTAGGTAGTAAAAACGGTGCGAGTATGCGTCACCAGATAGCGACAATAGCGTATTGTTATTTTCATATAATAATATTGCGTCGGCCTAAAAAAAATTTGCCTAAATAATATTGTCCTACGTAAATAGGCTCCTGAAAACTTTTCCGGATCCGGTTAAAATTTATATCAAATTTAATTAAATAAACAACTGTACCGTAATGTATATTATTTCGTTTTTTTTTTTTTTACATATTTATCGTAGAAAATCGCCTATGCGGCAAATTCTTTTTTTTCTATCTTTAAATATTTTGGAGTCAATGCCCCCCTAACTATTTAATTCTAGTTGACGCGAATGCGGAAAAAGTAAAAAATTCAGGAAATATTATGTATACGATTGCCAGCGATTGGCAATTAATAATTATGGTCCATGGGAGTATTTAAGGAGTGACGGCACAGCTGCTGCAGGCGGCCGCGTGTCCGGGGACGACAGAAAAATTGGTAAAAAAATATTTAATTTTTTTTTTTATATATATAAATTTAATGAGAAAATATGAACCACTTGTTGTAGTACTATATTTTTATCGTCGATAAACGCGAAAATATAATAATGAAAACAATTTATTTTTAAAATTCACGGGCCTTAAAATCATTATAGTGCAGGTATTTTTCTTTTTCAATTTCTATATTTAAACTACAAATTTTCGGTGAATCGAATAAAACTAAGATTTTAGTCTGATCCGAAGTCGATTACAATTTTTTTTAAATTATTATTAAATTATTACTAAACGATTAAAATTATTAAAACATTATAATATAAAATATCTAAACCGTATAATTTTGTGCATTGGCGCGTGTAATTCCAAAATTTAAAACGGAATTTTCGAGTTGCACTTAAACTGTTCGGGGTTTTTTTAATTTCCGTGAAATCTTTTATAATCGAATTTTAAAAGAGTCTAAAAAGTAAATAAACTATAGTAAATCCGATACCGAAAGAACTTCGTAACCTGCATTTTTCAAATGCGTTTAACGTTATCGGATTATATTATACTACGATTACGATTGTCAAAAGACAGTATTGTTTTGGTAAGAAAAAAAAATCGGCGTCTTTATCCAAATGCCTATAAAGCCAATTGTTTTTGAGTATACCGATAAAAACAACCGAAAACCCCGTGAAATGTAATATACGTTCCCGTATAAAATCGTCGAATCGTCATACGCGATATTTTTAATGAATTAAAATCGATACAGTAATATCAAAAATACATTTAATACGCTTGAAGGCCAAAGAATAACTATATAGTCCGTGTTTGCCTTAACGCTTAACGGCGAACGTCCCTTAAGGACTCGTTTACTACAATAATATACGAGTAAGTATATATATATATATATATAGTGATACACTTGGCCAACTCCCCGCAGTGAAGTTTTCGCGAATAAAATATTAGGTATATATAATATAGTGTGCGCGCATAAAACGCTTTGGAAAACGATTTATGAATAATATAGTGTTTTTTTCGTTCTGCAGTTACAATATTTTATCGATTGGTTATTGTTGTTTGAAATATTAAAATATTCGTAAACGGTGAATTTTTTTTTTTTTAACAATTTCAGTCAAAAGCTTAAGTCTATAGTTCAAACGCGAGAGCTAGACTTGTATTTAACCGATATCATAAAATTTCGAGAAAAAAAATGTTTCCGATATTTTTAACGTTAAAACCATATTGAATTCTACATTTCTGGACATTTTCGTACTAAAAACCAAAGAAATGAAACATTTGTTCCCATAATAGTTTAGAAAAAAAATCCGACGAATTCGATTATTTTTTTCGAAATTAATATAGACGGTCATTCCGACCGGTTGAATTTATTCGTCTAAGCTTATTCTGAGCAAGTCTTGCCATCGTGTGCGTACAATTTTATTAAACTCATTTACACGTGCATCATACGCGATGCAAATACGAATTAGATCCCGCACAGACATACACTCTGCGCATTAATTACAGTCATTTATACATTCTCACACCTCGCGAAAATTTCCTATTCAATACTCCTCAGAAAAAGTGCGTATTTAAATCCACATAGGTAACCACGAGGTGGCAAAACCGCGGTAATATATAGCTATATAGGTCGTAAACATTGTTCGCTTGAACAATGTTTATTCCATAATTTTTTTTCTTCGAACTGATAATTTATATACTCGTCGAATTTTTCAAAAATATGATGTGCGTATAAGTATTTGAACGTAAGTACGATACAATATAAATACAATACGACTCTTCGAAATGGGCCAATGTGTAACGTAAATACTTATTCGATATCCGGCCTATACCAGCTATTTGATCGTCAATAGATATATGGTCTATAAAACACATGGTCTCTTAAGATTATACGTAGCCAACAGAATAAATATAGGAAATCACGAGAATAACGGTTTCAAAAGATGAAGGATTAAGAATATTGTAACAAATGAGAGGAGTGATATAAATATTGGACAATTATTTTTAAAAGGTCGGAAAAAAATCTAAAGCAGATGCTTACTTTTATCATCATCATCATCATCATCATTATCATCATTATTATTATTATTATTATTATTATTATTATTATTATTATTATTATTATTATTATTATTATTATTATTATTATTATTATTATTATTATTATTATTATTATTATTATTATTATTATTATTATTATTATTATTATTATTATTATTATTATTATTATTATTATTATTATTATTATTATTATTATTATTATTATTATTATTATTATTATTATTATTATTATTATTATTATTATTATTATTATTATTATTATTATTATTATTATTATTATTATTATTATTATTATTATTATTATTTGACGTCTACAAGTGTGTCGCAAGCATCACTCAATAATAACGCAGTCGTCAGCTCGCAACGTGTGTGGTCGACGACGACGTGGGGTTGCGCGTTTCGTGCCCATCATATCCATATCAAAAGATTCACAAACCAACAACATAATTTCTTTGCTCAATACGAAAATCCCTTTATTAATCAGATACGAAAAATAAAAAAACAACTTTTTCTCGCAAGGGGATATGGTGATCTGATATATATATATATATATATATATATATACCTATATGAATAACGACACATGGTGTACACTGTGCACGATGTTGTGCAATGTATATTATACAATATATCATAGACAATGGCGCGGCGAATATTGTCTAAAATGGTCAAATTCCCGTGGTTTTGACTCGAATCTTTTCTGGTAAGCTCTAAAACTTTGTGAATCCTAAAGACTGGTCCTTGCCTACGCCTTAATCTTAAACTAAGGGGGCAGGTCTGTCTAAACGTGTGCATTTGTCCGCTTAGCAAAATCAATCCCCACTAAATTAAAAATATAATTTTTCACTTACATGAGTTTGCGTTACTTTGAAGTAATACCAGCAGTAGTTCCTGCAGCTTTTAGAATAATAAAATTCCTCCCATTTGTATATTTTGCCCGTAACTAGATCTTTAATCTGTATTAACTGAAGAAAATAAACGAAAAACCTAAAACATTGTGAGAATATTTCACAAAGCACAAGAACTATTAATGGTAGCAGGTAAATATTGTTTTAAACAGTCAAAATAAATTTGTATTATTATAAAGTTAATATTAAATTTTGTATTTTTTTATATAACAGAAAAAAAAAATGCTGAATATAACAGGTCTAGACTAGATCTGCAAAAAATTCTTATACACGCTTATACAATATACGTTACACACACACACACACACACACACTTATGGCACTCAGCACTTGGACTGTAAAACAATAGGTATAGTTTATTAATAATATTTCCTATCATATTATAATTAATAATTATTTTAATATACCAATATTTGTGTTTCATTTGTATGTTAATCACGTTATTAGTTTTTGAATTCGAATACACTTTAATGTAATACGTTCCTAGATAAAACTGCTGGATATAATAAAGTCTATATGTAGAGTGAATTTGATGATCTATACATATAATATAATATAAATTCTAACGTATACAAATTTATTTCAAATGAAAAAAAACGGTTTTATTATCAATAGTAAAACGTATCGATAAAGTATAGAATAAAAAAGTGATATCATTAAAATAAATAAATTGGCTAAAAAACATTTTAAACTAATACAAATAAATAAAATAATATCGAATCGAATTATAAGAAAAACGAGTAAAATTTTTCTCTTTCTGTAGTCGTATACAATATGTCTTGTAAAAGTATTGAACATTATTACCTATAAAATATTCGTTTTCACATTATATCGTATATTATATCTAATGACATTTTTTTTAGTTTTCAGATCGATTTTGAAAAAATGCGTACAAAATGTCCGACCATTTAATAATTCGCCAATACGCACGTTGCAAGGTGGTATTTATCAGTGTACGCGTAATATTCGACATTCGGCGGTAACTACGTCGAAAAAAGAAAATGATACGAGTGTGTCATCGTGTTCCAATGACAACCTAATTTCCGACATACAGCTATCGAAATTCAAAAACGAATTTATCAAACATTATTCGAAAACGCGATACAAACCGCCTAAAACGTACACCAAAGTCTGTCCGGATAAAAAACCTATCAACCACCGTCAAAAGTGTCAAATTCCCTGGTCGCCAGCCGTTTGCCTGCCCGATAATAATTGTTCCTGTAGCAACAAATAAAACTTTAATAAAATAATACAAGAAGATATAATATATACGTCATGTTACCGCTATAACATGATTTTTTTTTTCTTTTTAAATAACAACATACTCGATGACGCGCGATCTCGGAGTCTTTTTTTTTTATCATAAATTATAATATATAAAATACGACGTGTATATACTGCTTACAACAACTATAACATATAAATCGTCTAAAAATGTATCGAAATTTTTTTTCCCCCGATTAGAAAAGTCGATTAAACCATACACACGCACCTGAACGCAACACGCGTTATTTATCAAAACTACGATATACCGCACACACATTGCACGTTGCATACGAATTGAGTCCAAAAAATTAAAATCACGAATAACATTAAAAATAACATGACTGTATAACAGTTGATTTCTCAAGAAAAATATACTATACAATATATTTATACTTTTTAAATCAATATTTTCCTTCCGAGCACTTTACTACCGTATATAAATTTAACTTATATGCGGTATATCACTATATCACAAATATCATTTAATTTTCTTTTTAATTCGCTACTGGACTTTTGTCCATTTATAATAACTTAACATCGTCTTTATCGTCATGGTCATTATAATCATTACGAATTAAATGTTCAAAAACAATATTTTTTTCGATTATCTGAAAAATAAAGAAAAATCCAGTGAGCGTAATTTAATATAGTTTAGAGCCCGAGTGAAGCGAATAATGCATTTGTTTTTACAATATTATTATGCGTTTGCATTTTTTTTTGTCCGTAAACACTTTTTCGTTTAGAAAGAGTGCTCGGATTATTTCGACGTGCATATCATCGTTCCGGTAGCATCAAATTATGTCTAGTTGGTATACTTTAATTTTTTTAATTTTCGATTTTATCAGTAGTTTTCTTAAAGTGCAATGAAAAGCAACCAAAAATAATACAACCCCCCCCCTTGTTAAAATTATCGACATATTTTTTAAGAATATAAAACGTAATATTAATTTATTATAATAATAATAATCAACGTCGTCCAGAAACGTATTTCGAATAAAATGTAAATCAATTGCTTTCAAATTCAAAATAATAATAACACTCTAAAACCTCCGTCTAAATAGGTATCTATCACTATTGAACCGGAGATTATGGTTTTCGAGTAATCAATAATAAATAATATGCAGCGTCGCAGAGGAGTCATTGCAGTTTTTTTTTTAAACATTTAAAAAAAAAAAAAACTAAACACTATGCACTATACACTCGGTTACGTAATACGTATATGGCGTTCGCACTTATTTCATAAAGCGTGGAGACATCGTCTGCAATACGCAGTGTAGGATATCTATAGTGGAAGAGTCTTTACTTTGAAAAAGTCTTATTAGAGCGCTCCTCGATGACAGGAAATGTGCAGTATAATAAAAGTAAAAAATAACTGCAAAATGAATAATAAATTGTAATTTTACGCACAACCTCCTCCACTGAGATTTGTTCAAAGTCTGTTTACGAACGCATCTACCGTTACGATAATATTTTTTTTGGCAGGCAGTTTAAAAGACCGTTTTTTTATACGAGGTGCTCTGTCACGCCCTGAAACACCGTGTTTGGGGGGGAGGGAAGAGGCTCGAATGAACTTACACTGCGCGTAACGTCGTCTTGTTGATAAATAATATAATTTAGATCCGCTTTTGAAATTAAAAATATTACAGAAAACCGCGTTTACCGATCGATAGAACGGGCGACCGTGCGTGTCGCACGTGTTGTTAAACATATTCAATGTAAATATCATCTAAAAACCGATTTATTTCATCTATTTTATATTGACAAACCGCTGTGAAGTCGTGAAGTCATCGTTATATACGCAATTACGATTGCGCCAAAACGCCAACGTCGAATGCTATATGTAATTTGTATCGTTCTGCATTTTTCGAGTATACTCGAATTGTATTATAATGGTTTTTTTTTTTTAGTTTTCCAAACTTTCGTGGAAAAGTTTTATGACACAAACTCGAGGAGCTCGTATCTTCTCGCCATTTAAATACATTTTTAATTTACTCGAACGAAAAACGCGACGTCGTATACTTTTTAAAAAGTATATTTTCTCCAAATGCAGTATCCGTGAATATTCCAAAGTTAAAATATTTCTAGTAAATATAGCTACTATATACGTTTATAAATAAGATTTGTACTTTGCACAATATACATACATTATGAATTCGTATTTTTCGCATAATTTTCTACTATTGTTTTTTTTACGTGAAGGTTACGGAATCGTTAATAGTAAACTCGACAATTATTTAGACATCGGACGAAAAAAAAAATTTTTTTTAATTTTCAACCACGATTGTATACAACACATAATGTCTACATAAAAACATAAGCATATTTCTATAATAATTAATAATTTTAAAAAGATATCGGCAGTTGAAAACCCGGGGCAATTATTATTACTATTATTATTATTATAATTATTGGTATACATATAGCGATAACATGGTTAGCAGCTGCAACAGACAACTACGATAATATATCGTACAACAAAAATCACTCGTGTCCGACGACCAAAAAAAAAAAAATAAATATTTTTATTCACTCAATATTGTATTAATATTAAATAAACTATAGACGTATATTAAAGAAACAACAATACATTTTAAACAAATTAACGAGCGACTGCTGGATTCGAACACGTCGTATAATAAAATATACGCATTTATATTTTACTATGTATAGGAGGTATCTACCAAACAACCGTATCGAATTCAACAATCGCTCCTGAATATTGTGACTAGCTCGACTCGTATCCATTCATTATTTACATGAATAATAATAATAATAATCATAAAACAAATAATAATACCTATTATATAAAGTACACGACAAAGTCATAGACGCTATAACCGAGTATTTGTTGAAAAAACTCCAGAGTAAGTTAATGAAAACTGTATACCACGTTTTCAGTTAATAATATTAATCATCGAAATCGCACCTACCTTGTGAAATAATATATTTTGTATTCCATAACAATTAACGTTTAAATATATAACCGTTTTAAATAAGCCTATAATGAAAAACAAATAAATTATAATAATAATAAAACCCTTAATAATAGCTAAATCGCAATAATATTAATCTTATTTTAATACGTTTTATATACGCGTATACAATCATACAGAGATGTCCAATAAATATTATATATAATTTACGTAAGAAATTTAATATAGGTATTTAAATTGTCGGTATAGTAATATTTCCTTTCTACACGTCATCCCTCCTTTCTCTCTCTCTCGCCCTCTCTCTCTTTCTTTCTTTCTACGACTCTACACAATATATATATATATATATATATATATATATATATATATATATTGAACATCCGAGTAATATACATATAAATGATATACATATATATATATATATATATATCATTTATATAAGTTAATCTGATAAAACATATAAGAAGTAATGTGTACATTCGCAATAAATAAACACTATACGTAATATATTTAGTCATAAAGGCTAGCTGACTTAGAAAGTAAGACTAGTCAATTATTATCGTACATATTAATACTATGTATAACAAAAAGCTACAATACAGATAAAATTTTAATGTGTAAATTGTTAATAATTCGGTTAATGTATTCACACGTAAAACATATATGTATAAATGTATTATATATATGCACTGATTCAAAACGATAAATCATCTAACAGTAATAATAATTTATTGTAATATATTCGTTCATTTTTATTATAATATATAGAATTGGTGATGGTAATATTGTTTGATAAAATCGTTGGGTAATTATTTACTTCGTGTAAATTCCTTCGAAAAATGTAGCTAAGTGGCTAAACGGGTTAATATCCAGCCAATTCAGCGAACGTGGAATCCATTTCGTCAGCCAAAGACTTGTATCTGTCTTTGTTAAGGCCGAGTTCGTCTGAAAAAAAAAAAAAACAATAACAATTTGCTTTACACAAAATTAAGAAATTGTGTATTTTTAAACAATATTAATATTCTTAGTGTTCGAATCGAAAAATCGAGTTTTACCACAAAAATGTGTTAAAAATGTTGAATTCATTTTATTATAAACATTTTATTTAATTACTAACACACAACCGTGGTCAAAACGCGATTTCTCTAATTTTTACTCTATACACGATTATTGTGTATAAATTAATTTGTTAAAAAAACGTGTAATTTTTGTATATTACACTGTTATGCTGTAATTTGTAATTTTTTTACGTTACAAGTAAAAAAATTTAATTAATTTACAAAGTACAAATAATAAATATATACTTTGTAAAATTCAGGCTACACTTATACGAATTCAAATATCAGTTATATAATATGTTGAAGTAAACGGTAAAAACTGTGTTTATAAAATATAAAAATTCAATGTTCTTTTAAATACATTAAATTATTGTTGTACCTGGCAGTTATAGAAGCGAATTTGTACAGCAACAACAACTGGTGACAAAACACATTAAAAACGACAAAAAAAGCAAATTAAATTTAAAAAAAAAAAATGTTTAAAAGCATTATTTTTACAAAAAACTACGTTGGTTTATGACAAAACTCGAACATAAAACAATAATAAAACAAGTGAAGGCTATGCGGAATTTGTATTTGGTTAGTAGCCAGTGAGTTCAGCAAATGTCGAATCCAAGTCATCCGTGATTTCTTTGGATTTTTCTTTCTCTTTGAAGAGATCATCTGAAAAACAACACGTCATTGTACAAAACAAACGTAAAACCCGTCGGCAAACAAATCCCAGCGATTTTCAAAATATTAAATTATAAAATTCGAAAAAAAAACAAAGCGTAAGTATATATTATATATATATACACATATGTGTGTGCATGTAAGTAGCTGCACGTATTTCATTGAACTAAACTAATATAGTAAAACGAAAATTATTTTGCATAACAGTGATTCTGTTTAAAATTGAACCGTGGCACTTACCTTCAAGTCTGTCAACTTCCTTCTGCAACTTCTTAACAGTCTTCTCAGCAAATTCAGCACGTGCTTCAGCCTGCGATAAAAAGAAACCAAAGTTAAGAAAAAGTACTCGAGTTGTTTTTGTTACAAAATCCAATATAATATAATATTTAAAAATTTTACTAACGCAAATTTGTTTCGATAATATATATATATAAATATATTAAAACGTTATTGTTTACCTCCTTTAATTTAACAGTGAGTTGTTTGATTTGACGCTTGTACTCTTCTACTCGTTGATTGGCCTACAAACAAAACGATTTAATACAAATGTGTTTTTTTCCTTTTTTTTACTAATTACCTTTTCTTCAGAAACTTCCAATGATTTCAAGCTGTTTCCTACGACTTTCAACTCTTCTTCCAGCTCCATAATTTTTCTAAAACATTTTAATTTATAATACAACACTCTTGTACTGCAGTATTTGTTACAGTTTCACTTACGAGTCACCAGATTTTACACGATCCTCTGCTACTTCAAGTTCATCTTCAACGAAAGCCAATTTCCTCGAAACCTTGAATTGTACAATGTTTTAAAAATATAGTACCGTTCGATTAATGTGATAATTTATTTACTTCATCGGATTTTCCATCAGCATCTTCAGCTAAGAGACGAGCTTCCTTCAACTGGTTAGTTAACTGATCCATACGTTCCTCATCTTGCTGGCTACGATTTTCGAGTACTTTGCACATACTGAAAACGTGATTTATACAAATAAGTACCTATATGCACGCGAGTATATAATAAACATGTATATATATATATATATATTAATTTTACCGTTGAGATTCGTCAGCTGCCTGAGAAGCCTCAGCCAGTTTCGACGCAGCGGCTTGAGACCTTTCTTCGGATCTTTCAAGATCTTCTTCAATCATCTGGACTTTTCTGTTCAAAGCAGCTACTTCGCTTTCAGCCTTCAAAGAAATTCACATTTCAACACCATTGTTTATCAATATAATTATTGTATTGACTCACCGCAGTGAGTGCCTTCTCTCTGTCTTCCAAATGTTTGATGGCTTCTTCCAACTTATTTTTATTAGTGTCCAGATCGCTTTCTACCTGAGTCAATTTCTTTTGACATTCCCTTACGTCTTCATTCACCTAATATTGTAAACAATTTTTATTTTATTATTATTGTAAAACACTCTTGTAGTCTATATTGATTACTTTATCTGCGCGAAGGTTTGCGTCCTTGGCCTGGCCTTCACAAGTGTCGGCCTTGTCCATGGCGCTATCCTTCTCCATCTTCATCGCCTGCATCTTCTTCTTAATCGCGTCCATTTTGAAGTTTTTTTCTCTGCTCTGCCAATAATAAAGTATTATAATTTGTATTTCAAAATACTGTAATCCTAATACGATTTTTATTAAATGTAGATAAATTAACTTGAACTTGAGAAATATTTTTAAAAACGCTTCAAATTTATAATAATTATTAAATGTAATTATATATATTTGTTCTATTAGTTTTATTACTTGTTTAAACTTATTTTATCCTAATTCAAATGTTTTTTAACGATTAATTATCACTAATTTATTTAAACATGACGTAATGTTCATATTGATATCTGATCATTACATGATATAAAACAAAGTCCCTGGCGGTTATCTGTCTGTGCACGATTTTCTCAATAACTACTGAACGGATTTTATTCAGATTTTCACTAATGGATAGAGTGTTTTACAAAGGTAATTTTAAGTAAATTTCGTGAAATTTGGAAAAAAAAATCGTCGGATCTTTAAATCTTTAAATCGTAAATAGTTTATTTATTTAAATAAAATCGTAACAATGTGTCCCAGACGACCTAAGACGAGCGGTGGATTATGGATCTCTTCCATGTCGATTAATACCAATATATGTTGATTTTATGATGTTATTGTTAAAAACATATTTTTTAGCAAATGTGTAAATAACTTTTAACTAAGGCCAATTATAGGACGCAGCTAGTACTTCAAATGCCAAAAGAATACGCTTAATACGGAACAATGAAAAAGATAAAGAAATAAAAGTGCGTTTAATGAATGACCGAGAGGATTTGTAATATTTTTAAACGAACTAATACAGGAAAAGTAATACGGGATTGTATCTTGATTATTTGGAATGAGGCTTCTATATCCAATAAAACATCTGTTGAGACATTAGACCGGACGGTGCTAAAATTTGGTAATGCGCTGACACAAATTTACTATTCAGTTGATTCGATGGAGAGAAGATACATTACCCATTTTTGAAATTCTTTAACTACTCCATACAAACTGATTTTAAAACTGGGGTTTCCTATAACACGGCGCAAGATTACAAATAAACGACTTTAAAAATTATTTAATTGAAGGCATTTACAGTTCTGACAAGGTGGAACTGAAGAAAGTATTTTAATTCCGAGAATTCTAATGATGCCAACTCTTTTCAGTCTAAAAGACTCCATTTCCTACAAAACTATTTCTCGATGACGATCAGTATTAAAATGTCAACTAAAACTATAAAGGCAGATTGTACAATTCGTTTGTTTTTTTTTTTTTGATATTTTTAAAAATTTATGAAATTTCTTATTGATGATGGTTTCTACTTATTTGATACATCCCCCCTTACTTCTAATTATTTTTAAATAATTAGTATTTGTATCACTTTAAGTATTAAATATTATATATATATATATATATATATATATATCACTAAAACTGTCTGTCGACGTTGAAATAATGTTTGAAAAAAAATTTGTTAATATAGTTAATTTAATTAAATAAATAGTTCTGAAACATTAATTTTGGCCCTAGATGTTTATAATTAGCTTATCCTATTCTTTAGTTTATATAGTAAAAATAGGAAATAATTTTAAAAAGCGCGTTTTGAAAATACATCTTTTTTATTTGTTTAATATTTGTTTCAATATTTGTTTAAATCTCGAGTACTTCCAAATACGCATAATTATATGTAAGAAGATTGAAGTAAACAATTAAATTTTAAATACGTATATCCATCGAAAATACCTACTTTAAATTTTTTTTAATACCTAAATTTCAAACATTCAAAAATATATATTAAATCAAAATTGTCTATCTCTATTAGTTGATGTAACCACAGTGGACAATGGACATTTTACGCTATTTGAACGACTATTTATGTTTCGTAATAAAATATAATAATCGCACAAATATTTTTTCACACACGGATAGTATTGTGTCTAATCGCCACGACGAAAATTTATTGTTAATTGGATTGTATCAAAAACAATTTACTCTGATGTGCACTACAACAAATTTAATAAAAATTAGTTACAAGCTACCGTATTAGATAACTACATCAATTATTATACCAATATATATTGCTTTACTATAATAACTAAAAACGATCGTTAATTGTATATATATATATAATATACAATATAGTTATTGCCGTCATAACTATTACAGTCCGTACACTATTGTTGTAAAAACTATATCTACAGCAATATAATAATATAATATCTATTACAAAATGTTGGTAAAAAAAAAAAAAAATCATCTTTTTTCAAATTAAAATTTAGAATTCAATATTTTATAAAGTACAGAAGTCGAAATATTTAATTGACTATATGTTTCGTGATTAATATTATATAAAATATCGTTTATGACGGTATTATTATTTTTTTCTAATTATTATTTACGCGAAAAACTGCAATATACTTTCGTCTAATTTTTTTTTTCTACAAACTTTTTATAATATCTGAAGACTTTTCGATAAATTTTTATTTCAAAAAAAAAAAAAAACTCAAAATTAAACAAAGTCCGCTTTCCAAAGGTAACTATATTATAAAGGTATATAGTCGCGCGTATTATGTATAACCCTTCGCGTCTCCTGTCCTATTATCTATTTTGAAAGAAAAATAGGCTTCCGTGGAATCGGACGAAAATAGCAAAGTTGCTAATGCCGAAGTATAAAAAAATAAAATAAAATAAAATAGTCTGGTCGTGGTACGCCCGCCATTTACAGTGAGTAGTAAACCGATACCACCGCGCGGCACCACGCAGCGGACGTTTAAAAATAGTCGTACGCCGCCGTTTCGGTATGCGCTCAACCGACCCAAATTCCGACCGAACATCTCGCCGCCCCCACTGTATATAATATGTAGTTGTTGAATTTTTACTCGCTAAATTTATTTCACATTTAATAAAGCAATAATTAAAAACACCAATCTATCCACACGATTAGTGTATACACCTCTATAGTAGCTATATCGATTAATAATAATAATGTATACATCTATATATATCGTTGTATAGCAATAACGAATTTACAACACTCCGCTCTATACCCGTGTACGTAATATTATGTGCGCGCGTATTTAAAGTTGTTATGAAAATAAATTGAAAATTTCGAGAAAGAGAAAAAATCCGAATATGAAAAAAAAAAACGAAAAAATCCTCCTTTCGACGTTTTCAAAAAATATATATATAGAGTTATAACACTCGTATAGTGAAACAATAATCGGTGTGATGTATTTACTACTATAGGTATACTCGCAATACCAATAGAGTTATTAGTCTCGTATCGTGTTACGGTATTTTAGGGTATTTATTAACGAAAAATAGTGTCAAAGCCAAATATTAAATATAGAATTATTCAAGAACATATATAATATAGAATATGTAGTTTTGCACAAAAGCCCACGCGTTGTGACGAAATTAAACTATATATTCACATTTGGGCGACCTGCTGAGGAAAGTAGCGATTGCTTAATTTAATACTTAACAAATTGCACGAATAAAACAAAAATGCAATTACCAATAATTATTAATGGAAAAAAAAAATTTTTATAACGTATTAAACTGTACGCGTTTAGTTTGGACCGATAGTTTTACTCTGGGTTGAATATATATATATTGCACGGAATTTCAACGTTTATAAATTTGATTTTAATTTTAACAGTAAATCGTAGACTCAAAATGTTTAAAACAATATCAAAATAGTATTTAAATTTCCGTGTCCAAAAACAAAACTATAAATCTAAGTAATAAATAGAATGTTTGAAAAAAACCCACATCGATACATATTATATACACAAGACACTGTAAAAAACTAAATTAAATATATTATATAATAATTACTCTCTATTTCAAATCGTTAACGTTCTGTTAAGCATATACGATTATTATAATATTAATTCGTTCATTTTAACAAAGTAAAGATTTTTTTTTTAAATATAAAATAAGATATTTATTTATGTTTATATTACTTATTTAGATATCGTATATACACACAAATAAATTATTTTTTAATCAGTTCATTAAAGGAAAATAATACAAAAAAAAAAAATAATAATAATATAATTACCTCCGAATAAAATAAACCAAATCTGAAAAGCACCACTGACAGCGATAGCAGCTGATCCTGGACTGGTGTTGATCTATATGTGTAATATTCCAAATCTGTACCGTGTTCCCTTCTCCCTTCCCAACTACGCCCCACCACGGGATGTTAAAACTGGTGGGGACTCTTAAAGAAACAAGAACGTAGTGACGAACTATATAGGAGAGCCCTTCTAGTAAAGTGATCTATATGAAACCAGTAAGCTTTATATATAGCCACATTAGATAGGGTAAAAAATATATATAATATACATAAACCCGCGGGGTTAACATAAAAAAATCAAAATTACGCAAGACGTTACGAAAATTGTGTTTTTCGTTACTCGTAGATTTTAAAAATATAATTTATAAATAAATAAAATACATATATTTATATAATAAAAACGAATGTTGACAATACTGGCTTTATATACTCCTTCAAAAACAATATTCTACAATATATATATTAAATATTTTGTATAGTTATATTTATTTAGTGTTTGATGTATAAATGTACTAAATATTTTGTCTGACACGATAATATTATATAATTAAAACAAAAGACGAAATGACCACCATCCTTAAATAATTAATATAGATCGCTATATAAATTCAACATTTAAAGAAAATCGTTGTAAAAATATTTTTAAATAAAAATCACATAAATACTTATTTCCAAATTACGTGTACCTATATTTTTTATAATTTTGCGTTATTTGTTTAAAAACAAAATTATAAGTTATTGGTACGAAATTGTGAATAACTGTACAAAAAAAAAAAAAAAGGGTTGAAATATTTAAAACTTATATCATCCAAGTATACCAATACATATTTTTTCTCGTATTATATTTATAATAATTGTATAAACATAAGTTTAAATACATTTATAGATATATATATATATTATGTATTTACAAATGAGTAGAAAATTCTTCGTAAAATAAAATATAAAAAAATAATTCTCTTGTTTATATTTTTTTTTTACCGCCACTTTTGCAAGAAATAAAAACGAATAATATTTTTGTATGCATTCCTATATTGGCTGTACACTACAATAATATTACATAAAATGACTAACATAACATAAATTATATTTAAAATATATTTATATATATATACATATAAAACAGAAAATGTAAAATAAACTAAAAAGATTTTCGAGTTTTTCTTAATGACAAATTATCTTTAATGAATTATGTCTACATCATAAGTAATAGATAAATATATAAATATTTATATTATACACCTAATAACCGTTAAATAAATATAATAAAAAAAAACGTTTAAAACATTTACCTATATATTCACCAAATCAATGAAAATGATATATAATACGTAAGTATATATTATTATGGATTATTTTTACCAAAAAAAAGTATATATAGTAATAATAAATTACCATTTTGTGTAAACTTCAAAGTTATAAAAAAAATTTAGACGCCAAGAATATTATAATCCTCACTAGACGAATCGTTGGCACGCATTGCCAAAAAAAAAAAAAATTTAATGAACTAATAAAATAAATACAAATAATAATAACAATTATAAAATTGAAATGTTTTTTATGTTACTCTCTAGTACACGATTTATCAAGACCAAATTATAAAATAAAACAGATTTAAATATCAAATGTACAGAAATGTAGAATATCAGCTAAATATAAATAAATAAAATATAGCCGTTTCGATTTTTATTCTGTAAACAAGTGTAGAAATACCATGACTCAACAGCTTGTAACAACATACATTTCTAAACAATAAGCGCTACCTTTTTTCTCTTCGTCCTCTCTATATATTATGAAAAAATAAATAAATATAGGTAAGTATATACTTCCACATTACTAATAATATATACAGGAACATACGCAGTCATTATATGCAGATAATAATAATACATAGATTTCTGGAATTGTTTAAAAACCGTCGTCTTCTGTAAATTACCTTTATTAATAATACCTAACTATATAGTAAGGGTTACCAGACGTTCTGATTTTGGCAGGACAGTCCTTGTTTTTCTGTATCTTGTCCTAAGTTAAGAAAATGTCCTGACTTTTGAAAATTTACATTTCCAGTATATATATATATATATATATATATATATATATAAATAAATAAATAAATAACTTCATTTGGCTCCTTGACTTTGCTAGAAAAACATAATCTTACCTTATAACCGCTGCAATGTTCACAATTTACATACATACTTTAGGTGATAGCTAATATGATACCTAATACCTATACACGACATAAACGTTTTTCCTTTAAATTATGCGATCGAATTATTTGCGGTCGAGGTTCAGTGAAAAGCAGAATAATTATAATATTATATTAATTTATTAATATATTATTATACTGAAAATAATTTTCTGTAAGTATATATATATATATATATACATCCACGATTCAATGTATAAGTCCCTCATGCAATAATTAAAAAAAAAAAACAGTAATGAGAGAGACGCACAAATTTAACAACTGGAACTTGATTGCTTTTTTAACATTTTTTTAGCATTGAAATTTATTGTAACGTAATAATTATATATTATATAATTATTACGTTGCAATAAATTTCAATGCTAAAATATTATATTATAATATATATTCGTCTCATGAAATACATTTAGAATTTTAAAAGTTTCCAGCGCAAATTTCTGCAATTTTTGGATTTTTCATCTAATACATACATATATATATACACGCAATTTTCAAGATTTTTTTTTTTTAAATTTGTCTCGTCAATAATACAGTCTATGTAGGTACATAGTTACATATTTGGTGAAAATGCCGAGTTTCTATATATGACCGTTAGTTTTAAAATTACGAAGAAAAAACGATAATCTGCAATTTTGACGAAATTGCGTTTTTATGTCAATTTTCCGGTAGTTTTTTCTAACTTTAAAAAACTTTGAAAAAAGTATTGAGAAAATTGAAAAATGACCTGTTTAAATTACTTATACCAACTATCAGTGGCGTATTTACGGGGGGGGGTCCAGGGGTACTGGACCCCCCCAGAAAAAAAAAAAAAAAATTATCCAAAGGTATTTTTTATTAAATACCTTATATCAATATATCCTGTTGGAATTTTCAAAAAAAAAAAATTTGGACCCCCCCCCCCAAGAAAAAAGTTGAAAATACGCCACTGCCAACTATATAGATGCAATTTACTAAAATAGTGCTACGCACGTACATATAAAGAAGAACTCCTTCTGGTAGAATTTTTGGGTACAGACACAAAAAAAAAACATTTCATTGTTACAACTACCTATATACAATTTTTAACCTTTTTTTTTTCTTTGGTCCTGAGGGGGCTTTATACCTCCTTCGGTAAGTACGCCACTGATTATAAATATATATTATAGATTTATAATATCAAAAACACGTTGTTTTGCGTGTGCTCGAGACGTTTTTCGAGAGTGGAAAAAAAAACGGTATAAGTAACGAACTGTTTTCTCAATATTATCGGTGTTGCGCGAGACTCGCGGAGCACCGTCCGACGCGCGACGTTTTTGTACCCGCTTCGTTTCATCGAGTCCGCCGGCGGTAACGTCGGCGCCATCTCCCGGTGCGCAAAAGGAAAACCGAATCGCGTTCGCGGCAAACGCCGGCCGCCGCCATTATACGCACCGCGTCCTCACTGGTGTCGTCGAACCGCGCGATCGTAGCGCTCAACGATGACGGTGACGGTTACCGTAACCAAAAACCGTTAAAAAAAATAAAATAAAACGTAATAACCGTCCGAGGCGTACGAACGCGTCGCGTGCGATTTTTTTGAATTCTCGAGGTTTTTACTTATTTTTTTTTTTTTCTTGCTCGTTGTCGCCCGTTCAAAACCGGTTGGTTTACCGTGCGAGCGGACGTAAAACTGCAGTTTTGCCGAAAGAAAAACGACACTCGATCGGGGAGAGAACGCGGTGCCGTCTCATTATGTCGTCCAACATGTTCGGGACACCGCCTTTGAAGACGAACGAGTGAGTACGACTATATAAAATATTGCACGTTACGCGCAATTAATTCGGGAAAAATCGACATTTGTCGCCGGTGTCGATCTCGATTTTGTTCGGTTAGAACGCGATTAAATGAACGCGTTCGGCGAATATTGATTTTCCCGTTCGCGTCCACGTAATTCGTCACAGGATTTGCTCGGTCGTCTTAAGACCCGATCGTCTCGCGTTATAGTAACGAACGAACACACGGAATAGTTTCGTATTGTTCGTATTTCGGTGTACCTGTGTTGTAATTTCGCTGTCGAACGACATGTCTAGGTAAAAGAAAAATGATATTTATCGCGTATAAATAATATAGGTATTACCTACTATATTTATAACGGTAATAACGGAATGAAACGCCTGTAGTACACACGAGTGTTTGCAGTGGAATAACAGTGTAAACGCTGTGTATTGAGTAATTTATAATAACCGGACCGATGATAAGAAGACGCGAGAATACATGCCAGTTATATAGGTAGCAATTGAGCTCTGTAAAAACACCCTATTATTATTGTTTGTTTTTTTTTTTTTGTAAAGAAATTGAGTGAACGTTATAGTAGAAATTCGTCGTTTCCGTCTGTCTTCGGACAACACTAGCAAAATCGTACTTTCCATATACGTTTTGACGGAAACATACACCGTTCTGTATGTATTCAAGATTTTTTTAGTCAGTAGAAGAGAATGTCATCCATGATGTAGTAAAGGTTTTTATTCTTTTCGATAGTGTAAGTGTACACTTTTTGAAAAAAAAATTAATCTTCAAAATACGTTAAATTTTTAATTCTTTGTTCGATTATATATACACATTTAATAAGAACACTACATCACAGATACAATTCTTTTCTATTAATTAAAAAAAATTTGGATAATTGTATGGTGTCTGTCCTTGTAAAACCATTTTTTTTTTTTTTTTTATGAAAAGTGTGATTTTGCCCACAAAACAAAATGTGTAAGTTCTATGGGAAAAAAATTAAGTTAATATTTAATAATAATTCTTTAGTATTTTTAATAATTTTTTTTTTTTTTTTTTAAGTAGGTTTTACAACACTACTTATATTATTATGAAAATAAAATGTTTACTTAAAATATTTCGATAATTTTTCCATATAGGTATGCTATTTTAAACATTGCTTTGCACCACCAAAAATTGAGATCATTTTATGCCACTGCATATATTTACCTAATCTAAATAGTTCGTTTGGCACGCAAGATTAGGCTGATCAGAGCTGCTGAACACATATGTTTACATTGTAAACACTACTTAAAACTTAACATTATTTTTTTATTTAATACATTATTATCTATTGTTTCAGATCTACTACTGTTAATGAAAGTAATAGAAATGATTCCGTTCTTGAGTGAGTTTTATACGTTTAAATTAACTAATAATATTCCTGTCAGTCATTTTAAAATGTGTTGTTTTATTGTATACATTTACTTGTTATTTATTTTCCAAGTGATTTAAAAAAATTGTACCTAATGCATTTAAAAGAAAATGTATAATAACTCGATTTAATTATTGTGTTGAAATTTATGTAATAGATGTAGAACTACATGCTTTGTTTTTCTGAACATGACCTAACCAAAACATTTTTATATTAAATAGCTTCAATTTGTACACAGTAACAAGTTCATATAATCCAATCTACTTACCGTAAGGTCCGTTTCACATTGACTTGTTAAAATACGTGTTAGTAGTAAGATTGAAAGGTGTCAATATAAAACAGACATTAAATTTCCCTAATTAGATATAATCTAATAAATCCAGTTTAAATATTATTTTAATGTTTTAAATTTTATTTGATTAACAGGCAAGATTCTGATAAGATAACATTAGTTTTGGATGAAATTCACGCATTTTCAAAAAAGGAAATTCTTAAAGTTAAACAGAATCTAGATATTATTTATGGAGCTTATTCGGAAGAAAAGAAAAATGGTTTGAATCAACTTCATGATCACTTGAAGGGTCATGTAACCGTAAGTTTATCAGTAATTATCTGTATTAAGAGAGGCCGCACATAATTTCTATTCAGAACACAATGAAATACATTAAAATTATTAATTTAATAAATATTATATTTTGTTTTTCCTATACTATTGAATAATGTGTGTTCTGTTCGTGTTCTGGCGAAACTTGCATAGATTTCACCTATGGTGCTAATAGTAATACATATGCACAATGTCTGTTACTAAATATATTTTTTTTTTCCCCCCATTTTACTCATTTAATTGTATTTATTTTTTAGACATTTTTTGAAGATGTAGTTTCGGAATCTGACAGAGATAAAAATAACCTTATCAAAGATATTGAAGAATTATTAACTGAAAAACAAGTTTTAGAAAAAGTTAGACTATTAATTTTATCTTATTTACATAATATTTATAAATTGTTTATATATTTAGGAACTGCATTTGGATATTGGAATTGATGACAATAATGCTGCTAACCCATTGATTGATGTTCAAATCAGTATTGATAAAGCCCTGCAAAAATATAGACAAATAAAAATAGAGCGAATGGCTGAACTTAATAAGCTTCAAGAAGAAGTAATTTCAGCCTAATATTGAATTACACTTTGTCACATATTACCAAATGTGTATATTTTTTTTAGGAAAAACAAATTTGTCAGTTGCTCAGTGAACACCCCAAATACTCTGGACTTAAAAATATGCCTTCTGCAACACAACTGGAAACTATCAAACACCACCTTACTGATTTAAAAAATATCCAAGTACTATTTATTCATTTATTGGTTATTAATTTCTTTTAATGCCAACTGTTATTTGATGATTGTATATGGTATATTTAGATTAAACGTCGAGCTATATTTTTGGAGCAAAGAGCTAAGGTTGAATCATTAATTGCTGCTTTGGGAGAAATACCGATTTTACAGTTTGATAAAATGGTCTTGGGTGATCCAAACAAGTTTCAACTGTCAAGATCAAATTTAAATGAACTTCTGGTAAAACTTACAAGCGCACATTTTAATTGAACGAAAATCAATTTAATTTATTTTTCTAGAAACTGATAAAAAACTTGGAAGATCAAACAGAAAATCAAAAATGCATGGCTATGGAATTAAGAACGAAACTCAATTCATTATGGGATCGTTTGCAAATTGATGTTTCTTACAGAGAACATTTTGTTAGTACCAAAAAAGGCTATGGCAAAAAAGTTATTCATGACGTATGTATAAAGTTTTAAGCAATTTCTAATAATTAATTATTACATTTTTTTTCTTTTCTTTTGCTTTAGTTAAGAATGGAGGTCGAAAGATGTGAAACCTTGAAAAAAGAAAATATTAAACAGTTTATTGAAAAATTACGTTGTGAATTGAACGACTTATGGGACAGATGTAACTTTGGCGAAAGACAAAGAAAACAGTGTCGTGTTTATTATAGCACTGAGTGTAATGAAGATATAATGGATTTATTGGATATGGAAGTTGATAATGCCAAAAAGTTCTATAATGATAATATGTAAGAATAGTTTATATTTTTAAAATTATTATTGTACTATATAAACATGTTGTTATTTTTAGTTCAATATATCGATTGATTGAAGAGAGAGAGCAGTTGTGGAATAAGATGATTATGATGCAAGAACAAGCTAACGATCCTGCTAGATTATGGCAAAATAGAGGTGGGCAATTACTAAAAGAAGAAAAGGAAAGAAAAGTTATACAGAAGGTAATTTTATAGTTTATATCTTAATGTGATACAAATTATTATATTTATTTGTTTAATTACAGCTCTATAATTATCATTTTCTAATTTGTGTGTGTGTGTGTCTGTATAATATATAATCTCTTGTATTTTATAGGAATTACCTAGAGTTGAAAAAGAACTTAAGAATCTTCTGCAGTCCTATGAACAAAAAGAAGGTAAATTATTCCTGTTCAAAGATGAGAGATTATTAGACGTTATCGATAGACAGTGGAATGAAAACAAGAGCAGCAAAAAAAATGTACAACCGCCTAAGGTATGTAGTAGTATATTATTATAAAATAACAAAAGGCAAAAAAAATATACTAATATATTTATGTGTAAATTATGAAATGTGGATAGTCCAAAATACAGACTGGTGTTCAGAGCCGAGTTCAGACGCCTCAGACAGCGACTCGCACCAAGAGGAAGTTGGCTCCTACTTCTAGCAACCAAGCTTCTAAGGTCCGTAAAATTGGCATGGACCATAAAGCTTTGGTAAAAAAATGACTCGAGAAATTGTATAAAAAAAAACGTTCATATTCATTAATTTTATATTGTAACATAACTTTCACAATTTTGTATTAAGCCTTCATCAAATATCTGTAACCATTAAAGACAATTATACTTAAGTAGTTAGACCTCGTTTATCCGACGTCCTTAATCATCTGACTGTAATATTAAAACGGGCGTCTATTAATGTTAATCGATGATTTTAAAAATGTGCAGTGAAACAAAAATTGTATTTATTTCTATTAAACGTCTAAATAATTGTATCCAAATATTGATTAAATGAATCTCATAATTGTCTTAACTATGTCAAATAAACGAGGTTCTGCCTAGTGTAAGTATAATTGATAGATACTTAATCGGTAACCAATTCAGTACAGACTGTGCTAAGTTTTTGTTTTTATTTATTCAGGTTATTTCGCGAAGACAATTATTTAATGGAAATAATAATGTTGCGACATTAGTACCTTTAAACTCAACCAAACTGACCGAGGTTAATGTAACAACGACCAAACGTCATGCTACATTACATGGATCCAACGATGAAAATGTATCAGTTGAATCCTATGCTACATTCCAGGTTTGAACTACGTAAGCTAGTGCATTCCACACATTATTACTTCTTTTGTGTGTGAAGATTTTCTGTCGCTTTATTTCATGATTGCTGAAATCTATGTTTATTTAAGATTACAATTATTTTAAAATTCTAAACAATGTGTTTTAATAAAAAACAAATATGTATATATAACATTTTTTACACGGCTTTATAAATGTGTATTAAATACATCTAATGTGCTTGTTAGATCAGAGGTTCTAAGACTTTTTCTCGTGTATTACGGAATAGTCGCACACTGATAGCTAAAACCAATTCAAATTGTCAATACATTGATACCAAAATATTAAGGCAATAAAATTTTTTTTTTTTTAATATTGTGTATTCTTATTTATTAATAATAGTATCGCTACGCCTTCTCTGTATCAATTGCTGCCACTTGCTTATTTACCTAATGTTTCAACAGAACATGGACTAAATAATTTTTTTAATTGTTTTAGGAACATCTGGAAAAAAAGCATATGTTGTTTACAAGTCCTTCTACCAAAAATGTATTGCGAGAGCAAAACATTACTCGCACTACCCCTAAGAAACCTTACATGAGGACTCCCATCAAAGGATCTCAGATTCCAATACCGACCACGCCTAAAACACCATTGCGTACAACGCCAAGAATGACGCCTAATTCACGCACAGTTACCAAACTCACACGAACTATTAACAATAAACTTCCGATAATTTTTTAATTGTATTTTTATAAGCTTTTTAGGGTTTAACATTTATTTAATGTCTTTTTTTTTCATTTTATAGTTTTGTTACTTTGATTATTTATGTATTTTGTCAGTATTGTGTTTGAATAATTTCAAACACTCGATTTTTAAACATTCATATAATTTATATTACAATATTTTAAGTATAACATGGTATATTTTACACGGGTTTATATTTCGATTTCTTGTACAATATTGTTAATTTTGTTCTATTTGAAAATGAAATATTTAATCAAAATGTAAATGAAATAATATGTTTAATAACATTTTGAATTTAGTTTTAATCGTATCGTGTAGATATAAAATATCGGCACCTACATATGTAATAGTTGTTTTTTTTTTTTTTTTTTTATCGCGTTTATATAGACTATGTAATATAAAAACCAGTATGGAAACCCGAGTTTGTGTCATATTCACGTTTCTGTCATTAGTCGTTTGCACAATACGTACGAGATGGAAAATTAACGTAGCCGTAGTTTTTTTTCTTGTGATGAGACGTCCGTAGTATCAATTGATACACTTGTATATCGAAGAATATTCCTCTAGAGTAAATAGGTTAGTGCGTAAAACAAATTACATTATTTGTTTTGAATTATTCTAAAGTAAAAATAACAGGTGTATAATACTCCGGTAAACAAATATTTTATTTGTGTCCAAAATTTGTATAGAAGTGACAACGGCCATTGAATACGAATAATAATAACATTCCAAAATGTCGTTAAAAGTTGAATAATGTAAAAAAAAAAACACGTTTACAAGACAAGTAATTTAAGTATATTATAGCGAAATATTTGTAAAAAAAAAAATATATGATGGTGATTCACACGTTTACAAGAAATGAATTCATACAGGCGATGTGTTAAGCTTTAACTCAAAAGCGGTGTTATTTTTAGAGTAAATTAGATTTTTTTTTTTGTATCAATAATCACAATCGTTTAAAACATTGAAAATGAAATGTACAAAAAACGCTGTACGGTTTTTTTTTTTTATTCTTTTTTTAAAGCTATGTGTGTTGGACTGAGAATTTTTTTTTTCTGTTCTCCGTAGATCGTATAGAAAAATACAAACTCGATCGATACACTGGAAAATCGATAGTGAATTGTAAAGCGTAGCGGTTAGCTGCAGGTGAATGTTAATACGCCGCCAAATCGTAAGACTGGCCAATTTGGTCGGCGATGACTCGATACTCTTGTTTGGCGGTGTCGAGTTTCTCTGGAAACAACAAAAGAACAAAAAAAAAAAAAACATAACTCGGTGTTATTACAAACTGGAAAAACATACAACACGCGGCGTTAGTTAATAAGAAGAATTCTCGCAATATTTTATTTAAAATGAAAAAAAGCTGAAAATCCAACGCGTGCCATTTGTTAGTCGTATTACGAGGGGGCGTAATAATTATACCAATAATACACATATGTTCGTATACCACACCGCGGCGGGTTCGATACCAAAAATCATCATTTGCTGCGGGCAGTGGCGTATTTAGGCCGGGGCCTCCAATATAGGTCCAAGTCGAGAGGCCACAAGAGGATCTTAATTATTACATTAAAAAAAACTCTGAACTTTTTTTTTTTCTATAATATTTATTTTGAAACTAATTTAATTTAAAATACCAAAAAAATAAAAATAAAATAATGTACAGCGATGGCGTTTATCATATTTTACAGACGTCGCTAGTTTTTCAAACGGGCAGTTAGTTTTAAACATTTTTATTTTTATTTTTTGCTTTTAGAATCACTATTTAACAATTAATATTCTTATTATAATTTAATTTTTGTGATAAAGAGGGCCTTCGTCTCTTATTGGCCCTAGGGCCACCGAGTTTCATGCTACGCCACTGGCTGCGGATTTCAAGAAAGGGAAATAAAAATTACTACGAGTATAGAGTTTAAAAAAATCGCGAAGACCTCGTGTACTATGTAATAATAGTTCATTTTTTTTTTTTTTTTAACAACTACGACACGTTTATTATAATATTTAATATAAAATACTATTTTTATAATCTATATATTCGAAATTCCCATAATTATTTATTAATTAAAATTATTTTACTATGAAATGCGTCCAGCGAAATTTGTATAATAATAAATTAAATATAATAGCGTATGAATGGAACGAACGCGCGTGCAGTAGTTGGTAGGTAGGTAGGTGGTAACCCGTAATAGTAACGGACAGCGTACAGTGACGATAAACGTCTAAAAAGATTTTTTTAGATCGTTAATCAAATAAAATAGCGTTTTTTTTATAATATAATAAATATCAACTACACATATTAGATATTTACATACAAATTTGGATTACTTAAGGCGTTCGCTATACGTGAATTTGTAAACGTCCAAATCGTACGCCACATCACGCAGGTCCGTATTTATTATATGTAGTTTTGTCCATCTGGCGGATAAATTTAAATTTTTTTATACAAAAGCGGCCGGTGACTTTTTTTTACATCTTTATATATAATAATAATAATATACAAATTATAAAAATTCGTTGTTTTTTTTACTTATTATATAGGTAAATCATTATATAATTGAAATTTGAAAGTACGCACTAAGTATATCCTTATGTATATAAAAGAACAGGCCTTTTTTATGTACCTAGTTTCTGACGACACTAATGAACTTTTATTCGATTTTTTTTTTTCACAGAGTTGTTCCAAATACTTTCCCGAGTATAAGCAGGTCTATGGATCTAAATCAATTATTCGATTTTTAATACATTTTTTTACGGTAACTAGGTAGGCATATATAATTTTATTAAAATTCATATGATTTTATTGAACAGTTTACGTGACAAAAATGCTGTACGCTCTAGTATGCCGCTTGAAGACATTACCACGTTGACCACTGCGACAAATCTATCGCGTACGATTCATTTCAGTAGGTATAAAAGAAGGTCGTCGGTTAATACGGATGCATTACAATACGTTAACGATGAAAAACCACAGGACATCATGTCTTATTGTTATTGTTATACGGGGATCGCTATCGGATACGATTGAGTTCTGTTTTTCGGTTTAAAAGGAGATATAGTTAAGTCGTCGCCGTTCATAGAAACTAATGACGTTTTAATAACACGGATTAACAGATTCATCTAATCTGCGGTTAAGAGGAACAGCGAGAGATGGGGTTATTTGGAGAACACGGAAAAGAACAACATACACTTCCTATCAACCGTAAGACGCGAGACGGACAAAGACGGCGATAATAGATTATCTCGTTCCAGGATTTGATCGAAGCATTTTTTGAAATATGAATTTCCGATTTTGGTGCGTTATCAAACAAAAATTCCCGTATTTAAAAATATTTTATTTGCGTAGGTATATCGAATGTATCTAAAGCGGAAATTTGTATTACGAAAAACGCCTCGATCAAATCCTAGAACTCGTACGAGTTCGTGTCGAGCAAAATTGAAATCGGACCAGCCAAAGTCTCACAATTTAATCACAGTGACAACGAAAGCATTTTTCTGTTTAAAGAAACGATTTGGTACACGCGTATGTTGCAATATTTTCATTATCTTTTCATTTGAGTACCTACTTGAATGTGCAAGAACGCTGCGTTTATAGCTTCACACGCGCCGTAGTCCGCAGAACACTTACGTCCAACCAACCCAGTAACCACTTATAGAAAAATTCTTGAAATATCGATATTTTAATATTGTATTCCATATAATGATGATTTTTGCCATCCCTACCGACGCGCGATCCTTATTCACCGGTAATATTCTGTCGAAATCGTTGCTTTTACGAGGGAGGCGAATGATAACGCACAATCGTCGTAATAATAGACAACACTGCTTCAACTCGGTGTCAAAATATAGCTATTTTTATCGTTTACAACTGGGATTTTTTTTTTTAGTTTTAAGGTAGGTGGAAACCCCTCGTACCCTACCAGTATCTACGCCAGCTGGCGGGTAGGCAGCACTTAATTATAACGAGGGATTTTCACATGTAAATCCATATATTTTTATTCGAATAAGGTATTTTTAAAGTACCCATAAGAAACGTCCGACAAAAGCATCGTCATTAAAATGAATTTATTTTACACATTTTCCGTGCGATTTTGTTTATAATCAGTAATTATTATATATTTTACTAATCGGTATACGCGTATAAATAGAAAAAAAAAATGAAATTTCAAAAAACAAATATTACCCGTTTAACGTATATATTGCATTACGTTTTGGTAAAACAACGTTATATAACGAAAAAATTTGAATAAGTTTTAAGGTAGAAACACGGGTCGAACTTTTTTCGAGTGAAGGGAGAATTTTTTTTTTTTTCTTAGAACGGCGGATTTTACTACGCCCCAGCAATCGTAGTGACCGAATCGGGAAAAATTAGCGGAGGAACGCAAAAGCGTATGAAAAAATTCGCGTTCCGAAAAACTAAAACGTCTTGTATTCAAACGGTCGCCCCTACTGCAGTATTTTATTTTAACCTCGTTTTACTTCATTTTCCTATTTATATCCTCCAGCTCGTAATAACACAACGGCTCGGCTAATAAATATTATTATATAATATTTATAATATTCGGTTCAGTTATTATTATACTGTTGAACCGAAGGTTTTCAACAACGCATTTTCGGTATACAACACCTTGTTCTCTCGCAGGCGAACAAAATACCAGCTGTAGTATATAATATATAAAACGTCGTTTCCGTCTCGACAACCATAGGCGTGACTACGGTGGCAGCCTAGGGTGCCTGGGCTGCCCCTGCAATTTTAGAAAGGCGCCGGTCAACCGAGTTAAAAGTCGGTGATTTGCAACTTTTATTTAAAAAAAAAATAAAATGTCTTCTGAATTGATGCACTCGTTTATTTATGATTCTTATCGCAAATCGCAATATAATATCGTGTAATTATTATGCTGGTACCGGGTAACTGTCAAATGCCAACTGGTACAATTTATGAGAAATATGAATTACTTTTAAAACTATTGACGGCAGATAATTTTCGTAGACATGGCAGGAAATGGTGGTGACGACCACACCCGACTTCTGAAAAACCCAGTATATAAAGACTGCCATACACTATCGCATCTATTATTAGATATTGACGATATCATTTCTCAAACACAGACATACTGTTAAACCGTAATCCGTAATATTATTCCCTGTTTTTTCGTATTTATGTGAAGTCCGAGTCTTGACTCTTGCGATGATGAATATTTTATTTCGGTGTATTAAGGTGGCGCCGGTCATTAGCTAGGCTGCCGCTGCGGATGAAGTCTAGTCACGCCTATGTCGACAACAACACGATTTCGTTTAAATCTTCAGCGTTTCAGCTATAAAACTGTATTGTATACATAAGAGGAGTGAAAAAAACCGTGTCTCCCTGAACTCGGCGCGTTGTCGAAAGAAAAATTAGAAAGTTTTCATTAATAATATCGCGAGAGACGACGACGGTGCGATTGTGTGACGATTGCCGTTAAACGAACAACGAACATTACACTTACACACAAGGTGTTTGGAAAGGATAGCTCTATATAAGGAATATAATATACGCATGCAAACGTGTGAAATAAAAAAAAAAAAAAATACTACAATATTTATATAGGTATAAGAGTGCGGTGATAAAAACAAAAAAAAAAAATGCATTCAAATGTACGTACGGGTGTTTGTAATTATTATAAACATATAAGTAATTCTCGCGGCATCAAACCATAATGATTTTTCGCGACAACAATATTTTGCTAAACGTATAATGATATACAAACGTTTAAACTATTATTAGGTGTATAGTAGTAGTATTTACATGGACAGACTGGATGCAAATTTGTTTGTTTTTTTGTAAAATTAATATTTCTGGTAAAAATAATAAAACACATAAATATGGGCTGAATACAAATCAATATAACATGCTGATAAAATATTGCAAAACACAACGAATAATAAATAATCAATGGTATCGATTCCGTATTATTATTATTATTATAATATTATGATCGTGGATATCGTCGTAACTAAAAGTCTTAGTCGACGAGTTCAGAGAACGTTTGGTCAAGATCGTCACAAATGTATTTGTACTTTTCTTTCTCATGTACCAATTCGTCTGCAAAAAAAAAAAAACCAAAACAAAATGGAAACGTTCAAAGCAACAGATAAATTTTTTTTTTTTTCTTCCAAAATCGATTTAATATATTTCATTTATTTATTTATTTTTTTTTTTTTACATTGTTTTATTGGTAAAATATATAGCACTTGGGATGACAAAAAAAAAATATATATATATAAAAAAAAAAATTAATAATAATAATAAATAATAATTCGTAAATAAAAGTTATCAGTGATTACGATCTAGTGTTAATGAAAAGTAAATCGTCTGTACAATAAAAACGAGACGTATCGATAGGTGTATATATATATATATATATATATATAATAGGGCCTTCTCATATACATATATATATATATCAGAATTTCTTTCTTTCTTTATTATCGTTGGGTTAAAATAACGAAAACAATACAAAGCTTTTAATAAATCATGACGACGAGAACATTATACATATCGTAGACGTTTACAGTTAGACAAAAAAAGTCGGGTTATGATTTTTTTTTTTTTGTAAATGTTATATAATAAAAACTAAAGCGTATATTATAAATAATAATAACGTTTGGATGAAAATCGATTATATTCAACAAACGCGTATATTCAAAAAAAAAAAAGTAAAACATTAATATATTTAGAACGTCGAGTACAACATTTTGGCCAATTGTATACAATCTCGCTACAAGGCGGGGAGGGGTAAAAAGAAAAAAAAAAATTAACACGCCAAAAATCATGTATTTTTCGATATTTTGTTATTCGTAATACGATATATTTTATCTGGACGTTACAGGTCACCACCGCGTAGCTTTTCGTTTGTATATAATTGTCTACTACAAGAAGCGTAAAAACAAAGCCAAAATAAAAATAAATATATATATTAGAAAATCGGAAAGCCGTAAAAATACAATATATATTGCAAAAAATTCAAAATAAAAACAAAATATATTTTTACTATTTATATATATATATATATATATCATAAACTACTAAAAGTTAAAAAGAGTTGAACGTAGTTTGTCAGAATCATTGATACAATATATATATATATATATAACGGACGGTGTTAGTATAGCTGTGTGTTTGTTTGTTGAATATTGTAGGGAATGTAGTGTATAATAATACGTTTGGGAGGATGATATATATATATATATCGGAGACAGAGACGACGGATACTGCAGGGAGTACAATTTATAACGTGAAAAACCATGTGTCAGGATACGGTGGTATATATGTGTATGTGTATGTATTATGTAAAAATGGTGTGTGTGTGTGTGTGTGTGTGTGTGTGTTTAGATGCCATACAAGTCGACAAACGCAAGGTCCAAGCTGTCGCCGATGTCTCTGAATCTCTCCTTTTCCGCGACCAACTCATCTGAAAAGCAAATCGGTTACCGGGTCAATGACGTGTCGTCCGTATCGTCGGTTCGTAGAATAAAAATTTATAAAAAAAAAAAAAGAACAGTAAAGAAAAAAGACAATTTTGTACAGAGTCTCGGAAAGGACAGTTCTCGACGACAAGAACGTACGAAACACGTAGAGGTGTACGTGTACAGAACCCAAACCGCAGTTAGGGTATTATAAAATAGAGTGCTACGTAGGACTCGGATATATGTTGTTGCGTTTGCAAATTTTCTTTTCTTTTTTTTCTACCTTTTCACAATATGTTGTCGAGTGAATTTTAAATTCGTTTCGTGCGAGGATAACGAGTGAACAGAAAAAAAAAAAAAATTTTTACCGCCAGTTTTTACACTAATATTTCGCGCGTTTTTAATATACGCGCGCAGTTTTCGACAATTTTTCAACGTTTTTTTTTTCGTTATTTTGAAATTCCGGCGCACTTCCTTCAGTCGAAACGAATTAAATATATTGAAAATAAATTACACAAAATCACACCCGGCCGCGATACCGGTATATTTCAGTCCATGAAAAGTCGATGAGTTTATACAATAATTTAAATATAACTACAATAAGTATTTCATTTTTTTTTTTTTTTTAAAAAGAGTAGAAAATTACTAATTTTTTTTTTTTTAAGCGCATTTAATACAACCAACATCCGAGTCCATATGATAGGTAAATAATAACGAGAAAAGAAGAAGAAGAAGAAAGTGAAAGATTCTATTAATTTTTTAATTAAATGTTAGTGTATGTATTGTATATTATTAAATGTAATAGAAGAAAAACAATTTTTATCCTAAAAAAAAAAAAACAGGGCGTTTGTAATTTTCATAACGAAGAAATATTAGTACCTCTACGCCATAAACAGCGTTAAAAAATAAATAAATAATAAGAGGCACGCGGCGTTTTTCGTTGGAAACCGAACTTACACGATACTCACACGCAAGACCGTAGGTAGCCAGCAAAATTTACTGGTGGGGCTGAGAATATAAATACGAAATAAAATAACAGAATATAAATCATTAAATTTTGTTTTAAGAAAAAATTTCGGGTGGGGTCTAAACCCCCTCCTCCTGGCTACGGCCTTGTTTACACGAGTTTCGTTGAGAAGAAAAAAAAACAAAACTCGGAAATCATATCGCGTATAGGAGTACTCGTAACGTGTACTGCGTACGTAATATTGTCATTATATATTCTGTGGTACTGCGCGCGAGTCCCGTCCCCTCCTCGTTATATATCTTAAATTTGCCTTATCACGAATCACGGTAATCGGCATTGACGTCGACCCAACGATAATAACAAAAAAAAAAAAAAATAGCTTACGTTATTAAAGAAGAATGTTTGGAATTTAAGGTTCTGTTGGTTTTTTTTTTAAGGTTTCACATAAACGAATTAACGTTGCGAAGGTAAATAATTCGAGACTCGCGGCGAGTTCGGAAATTCAACGAAAAACGAAATAAAAATTGTGTGTTCGGCAAGACGAGATTAAATCTCCGCGGATTGCGGTTTTAAGTAGACAAAAAAAAAAAAAAAAAAATGCGTTTTAAAAATCACCCGAAGCGAAATGATTTTTACCGAACGACGTACTCGTATTATTATTTTTATTTTTTTATTATTCGAGAATATGATGTTTTTTCGACGTATCGAACGTTACGAGTAAACCCCGATTATTAGTAATAAACAGTATATATAGTGACAGAAGAAAGGAGAATTTTACATCAATATAACACGTTAGTTTTAATAGTGCATAATATTACGTATATATATATATATATATATAAAAAAGTGTGCGGTCGAACCTGTGCAATAACGTAGTTAGTATAAATAAATACTGGGGGAGGAGGGCCCGAGAGAATGTGGAAACGTTAAAACGAACGGTAT
Source organism: Slavum lentiscoides (assembly GCA_032441835.1). NCBI lineage: Eukaryota > Metazoa > Arthropoda > Insecta > Hemiptera > Aphididae > Slavum > Slavum lentiscoides. Next base: position 3,346,373 of record CM063713.1, read on the forward strand.
ATATATATATTATAACGAGTGTAAAATTATCGTGAGAATAAAAAAAAATTAAATAATAATAATATTAGATAATTTTAGTAATAATATAGACGAGGAGGAATAGGAGAAATTTGCTAAGACTGGGGAAGGAAAAACGCGGGACGGTATGTTATTTTACATGTTTTGGATGTCGTGCAGGGTGGCTTCCATTTCTTCTTGTAGATGTTTGTTCTTTTCCTTTTCGCCGGCCAAGTCGTCTGTGTTCGCGAATGTGTCCACCACACGCCGGTCGTCGTATACGCATACACACGCGATCACACATGAAAACAAAACATTTAACTAACATGCACAAACAAATTCGGAGGGGGAAAAAAACAGCAAAAAAAAAAACACAACTACAATATCTAAATAGAAAAAAAAAAATACGTGCCGAAAACTACGTATACACACAAAATAATATATCAAACGAATATGTGCGAACAGAATAATATTAATAATATACAGGATAACGTGGTGTTTTGTTGTCTCGAATAAGACGAATTATTATTATTATTATTGTCGCAACAATATATTTTTTGCGCACACACAACATATACAGTTGTTATAAAAAAAAAAATTGGCGTTATTTGTTTGGCTTTTAGCACAACACACGACTTAGAAAGAAAAAAAATTTTTGAATTTTTTTTTAGTAAATTCTGTGTGTATTCACTACACCTGCTTATCGTACGAAATAGGAATGTACGGGACGGGACGGGGGGGTTATTAACGTGTAAATCATAATATGATTCGACAGAACAGCCAAGATATACAGTTAAGGTTTAGATATTGCTGATCAGCTGCTATAGTGTATAAATGATAATAATTATTATATTTTGAAAAATATTATCGATCGTCGGAAAATACATTCGTCGACCAACGACGACGAGGGAAACGTAAAACTCACCTTCGAGCCTGTCCACTTCCTTCTGCAATTTCTGCACCGACCTCTCGGCGAACTCGGCACGAGCTTCAGCCTACACACAAAATGCCAAATTAATTCGTATATAAAGGATTTTCTTCTTCGTATATATATAATATATACATATACAGGACGCGCACAAAACGCAACAATTTTATTATTTTTTTATTTACGTGAAAAATCATGCCAGACGAGCAGCAATACATTAACATCGGTTAGAGGTTAAACAAAACGAAAAACTCAAAAAAAAAAAAAAAACTTAAACTCGTTAACACACGCGTATATTATTTGTGCGGTTATATGTGGTGGTGATGATGATGCAGTTGTGTATGATTTAATCTAACGTTTAAGAGGACGTTATTTATACTATATGACTTTCATCGAAATAATCGATTCACGAGGAGTGAAGAATACACTGTACAGAAAGCTACGGTCATCAGACACTAAATTTTTGCATAAAATACATTACAATATTATAACTATAACACAGTCATTTTTTTTTTTAAATATCTTTAATTCTTCAACAAAAAAAAAAAAAATTAAAAGCGTTTTATTAAAAAAAATCTCAAGATGATTTCTTAAGTATTAAATTTTTTTTTTTTTCCAATCAGTTCCGTTATTATACGGATATAATATTGTAATTTATTAAGTGTCTCGAGTACAATAATTTGTGGGTTCTTTGTAAACGCTGGTAAACGCGGTTTCGTTTACCGGCCGTGTATACAGCGTCCTCTTAAACCATCGCGAGACGTACCTATATTAGGTTGTCGATTAAAAGTGTGTATAGACACGCGTTATAAGAACACGATTTTCGTAAATTAGCAAAACAAAATTATACGTGTATTATTATTAATATAAATGAAACGTTTTTCGTTACCGAAATGCAAACCGTATATATGTATATACTCGAACGATCGAGACGTATAATATTTATATATAAATTACGATAGACAGATTCTCGGAGCTTCGGTACGCGATCGACTCAAATGGATAGAAATCTTCGCGCGGCGAAAAGACAATTTTATATAAAAATAAAAAATTTTTTTTTTGAATAAAAATGTATATTTAAACGTCCAGTTTACCTCTTTGAGTTGTGAACCGAGACCTTTCACTTGTTCCTCAAATGTTTCTTCCCTCTGTGTGGCCTATTTTTGTTTTTAAATATACATATATGTGTGTGTATTCGTGCCGTTGTGTTTGGTGAGTTAAGCGTGTACAAACCAATTTGCAAAACAAAGAAAAAAAAAAGAAACAATCGAGTTAGACACAATATTATATATAACACAAAACAATTAGAACAATATTATAATAATTTATAAAAAAAAAAATTTATTATAATTTTTTTTTTTTTTTTTTAGTGATTTCGCATATATTATACAGTCGTGTATTATATTCCTATAGTTCTGTGGGAAAGGTGTCATAAAAAAAAAACCGGCACGTGTTATAGTATTAGTTATCAAAACAAGATAGCTTTCGAATATGTGCTTTTTTTATATTGTATATTCGAAAGCTGGCTAAAATTCAAACACACACAATCCGTGAATTGCAAAACGTTTATTTTTTTTGTTTCTTATTATTAAATACCTCCTTCAAACGGTTGGTCAGAGTCTTAATTTGGTTCTTATATTCTTCTTCGCGTTGATTTGCCTGTCCAAAATCATTAATTACAATGAATATCGGGGTGTTTTGTTTTTCCGCACAATATTTCAACATTTTCTTATTTTGACGCGATTTCCTGCGCAGTCGTGCGCGCAACGTTTAGGACTCGGATTTCTGAGCAGCCGCGCCTTTTTTTTCCAGAGATAAGAGTACAAATGCGTTTCGCGAGAACGTAATATTCTTATAACGACTTTTCTCTCTCATTTTTCGCAGTTTTAAAGAATATTTTTTAGAAAAAAAAAATGTTTCATTTTTATAATTTTGAGACTCTATACTAGGTCACACGCGCATTTTTAAGGACATTTCATACGTATTTTTTTTTTTTCCGAACATTAAAATCCGAGCCCTAGTAATAATAACGAGTTCACCCTACCTCTCCGTAATAAATACGCGCCTAATCAAATTTATTAGAAGTAACACTTTATATACGTTATTTATACATTTTTTTTCTCATCACTGTAAGACGTACAAAGACTTATTATATATGTAGTTTAGGTTCACTCTAAAATTGGTTTTTTTCATATATATATATATATGTAGGGATCTATTTTTTTTTGCGATCAATAACGCGATTTTTTTTTTTATCGAAATTATATCTAAAAAAAAAATATAAATACATATTTTATATGTATAAAAATGAATTGTAATAATACGTGTACCTTTTCTTCCGAAACTTCGAGGGATTTCAAGTTGTTGCCGACAACGCGTAATTCTTCTTCCAATTCCACGATTTTCCTGTACAATAAAATATTATTTTACGCAATTAGTATTACACACTAATACAATAATCGTGTTAAGATTTTTTTTTATTCAGAAATATCGACTCAAGCTTAAGGGTTTCCAAATCATGACTGCGATATGGATCAGAGAAAATCATTCATGTATACAGTATATAATTAAGTATACGAATAATGTGAATATTTTGCAAATTTATTAAAACATAATTGTATACCCTTAAACGTGACACGAGTAAATATCCCTTAAATAGAAAATATTGGTAATTTTTGATTGCGATAAAAAGCCACTCGGACGCAACACACTTTAAACACACACTACGTATACGTTTTTTTTTTTTTTTTTCAAAATACAAAGCAAAAATACAACAAAAATATATATATATATATATCACGCGTATAAGCACACGCTTTTTCGTTCTTCAGCACTTACCAACAAATAATCATATTATAGTCATCTCTACGTAACTATACATATCGCGTAAGGGAATCCAAATATATAGAAAACAAAATTAATTATTTTGATTTTTTTTTTTTTTTGTTTTTTTTCGACCGTATTTTTGTTTGTTAATGATTTATACTCACGAGTCGCTGTGTTCGGCTCTTTCTTCCGCTCTTTCCAAGTCTTGTTCCATCATAACCAATTTACGGCCGACCTAATGGCAATTGAAAAAATACCAAATAACAAAATACTAATTGCATGCGAAACCAAAAATAATAATAATAGAACATTTCGTGTCTTATTATTTGCAGGAATGAACGGGGATTCAAGGACGCGCGCACTGGATCGCGATATAACTGGATACGAGTGAAAAACACACAGAACACGGACAAAAAAAACCAAATAAAAATTCAAACAGCTAGTTTGCGCGAAACCGAAAAATTCAAGCTTCAACTTTCTACGAAAACATATTAAAATAAGCCCAGAAATATTGTATAATATAGTACTGCATATACGTATTATATGCGCGCGACAAATATAAAAGGTAATTTAAGCCAATAATATTGCAATGACGTCTGGTATACAAAAGCAACGGAAAATCGCAATCATAAAAATTATCCAACGATTTTCTTTAGATCAATTTCTCTGTATTTGTAAATCGTCCTTACGATTCGCCGGATTCGGCACGTTCTTCGGCTCTTTCCAAGTCGGCTTCAACCATGGCCAGCTTACGCGCTACCTAATCGCAAATAATTTCCCAAAAACAAAACGTAATCATATATTAAACAAAAACAGTAAACGTTAAGTCGTACGCAAAAATTCATTGAGTACAATATAAAATAATATATTTTCTAACACGCTATACGCAATAATATTATTATCGAGATTAGGAATGTGTTTATAAAATACCATAAAACGACATGTGGTTAGACTTCAACGTGTTAGAATAGGCACAATATTATAAAACGATACGACTATCAAACGAGGTGGTAACGACAATCTTATTACATAACGATTGAATCCAAGCAAACTGACTTTGCGTGACCGTATACCGTATATCGTGTACAAAATATTGACAACTTAAATAATAACGTACGGATTCGAGATACACTACATTTTTAAGCGTGTCTATGTACATGTAAACGATTTTATAAAATCCATCTCGACGACGGGGATGGAAAAAATACCAGTCAAGTTATACAATAATAATAATACGAATAAAACAATTCGGTATAAAAACAACGATTTTTTTTTTCTTCATCTCGCGTCTAATATTCATTCGTTTTAGGTCCGTCCGCGTGTCTGCAGCAGTGATATCGTATAAAGTTTGGTCTACGTCGTCCTCTTCCTTTTTTTTCCCGGCATAATTCCTTCCTGCAGGACTATATCATACGCCTCAGAGTGTGGCCTAGCCATTGCAATTTTCCCGATTTTATGGGTATCCGTCATGGTCCTTTGTCCGTTCATCATTCGATGTAGTATACTCGCATCGTTCGATACTCTCTGTCTGACCAGAGTTAATTTTATTTTTACATTCACGTCTATGAACACCACATTTCAAAACGCTTTTATCGATTCTTCTTCATTTTTGTCGTATATGTCTTCAGTATCAATATGACATTATAAATAATTTATAATAATAACATTGCGCGTCAAGGCCGTAGCCGGAGGGGGTTTAGGTTTCAGATCCCCCTCGAAATTTTTTCTTAAAATAAAATTTAATGATTTATGATCTAGTTTTATTTTATTTCATATTTATACTCTCAGCCCTCCCCCCTCCACCAGAACAATTTTTTTTTTGCTGGCTTACGGCCTTGCTGCGCGTGTATTTCAATTTTTTTTTAACGGATATTTTAACGCGTTTACATTCAAAAATAAATTACGAGTAATTTTATTCGCGAAACAATCATTCAAGGCACGAAAATTTAAATTTAAAAAAAAAAACCCCGAAACATTACATTTCGATCGGTTGTATCGCGGACTTTCTATTAGAACAGAACGCGAAAATATATGTTGAAAATTACAAAAATATCACACTGTACGACGTAGAGAAAAAAAATCGTTAGGAATTTTACAAATAACGTTTCGATGATCCGCCGAAGAACATGTATAAGTAATATATTTTAATAGCGATGATTTCGGTCTTAATATCGCACGAAAATGACGTTTCTTTCGTTTGAATTCTGAATCAGCTCCGTTCGCGGTCGGACGGGAGTGCAAATAAAAAATGTAGCGAGCCGCGTGGTGCTGTGGAAATCGCTTAAGTGAATTACTCGGATAAAGATTTTAGAGTTTTGTTTTCATTACGAATTTGAAAGCAATGATAAATCATATTGCATTCGATAAAACGATTCTGAGCGGAGCTTCGGCGTAATAAACAAACGACAATCGATTAAGACGAAATCGCATTTTTAGCGTTTTTATGTAATCTTTGATAGTTTTTCCCGACTTTTGAAAAAAAAGTGTTGAGAAAATCGATATATTACTTGTCTAAAGTACAAACTAGATGCTATTCGCGATCAGAAAAGGTGCTATACACGAAAAGATCGGAGCACTCCTTCCGGTAGAATTTTCGGGTAAAGACATAAAAAAAAACACATCATATTGTAAAACCAATACATTCCTCGCTCCGCTCAGAATCTAAAATATAATATTTAAACGAATAAAAATTTAGTGGGCAAAAAAAAAAACATCTCTTCTTCGTCGGCTCCTCCACACAAACGACGACGACCTCGTGTGTGTATCGTATTACCACCACCGCAGCCTAAAAAAAAAACATTGTGAACTGCGATGACGCTCACATCAGGAATTTCGTTTCTGGTTTAATAATGATCGATACACAGGTGACGAGGTGGGACGGGCGGGGAAGTAATAACAACGATTTTAAACGGTTTTTCGTTTTTCGGTCGTTGTTCCGTCTCGCGCGCGGTTCAAGTCTTAACGGCGTTCAATAATTTTAGAATTCGTTATAAAAAAAAAAAAAAACAATATTATTTCGATCGGATTTTTAGAAATAAATCGCGCGCGCGCCTATAAAGTGCAGTAGAGAACAAAACAAGTAAAACCGAGTTTTCGGATCGTATGAAGCGATTGTTTTTCTTCTTTTTATAGTGTACAAAAAAAACCTATCGAAAAAGCTCGACGAAATTCCCGTCGTTTCCGATTAAAATCGGTTTAGGGCCACAGTTTTCCTTCGCCAATTCAATATTGTTCGGGTGCTGACGAGCCAATATAAAATATTGCGCGTATCCGGATGGTAAGAACGACGACGAGACTGTATTCTTTTCCTATTCTTCTGCTCGGCGGGAAACAAAATTGTACGTCTTCAACTGGGGACGCGGCGCATTCATCGTACATTCGTCTGCAGCGGCGAATGAAATCATGCCTTTACACCCAGTGGTCGAATCGGATCAAAATAAGTGGGCAATGGAGATGGAAGCGATGTTGTCATTTCAAGTTTTTAATGGGGGAAGGCAAAGTTGTGAACGAAAAATAAGCAAAAAAAAAAAGTCTTTTTTTTAACAAAAGGCCTTATTAAACTCGATGGTGGACTACATTGTTTTTTTATGATTGTGATTGATTATGTTTAGAGCTACCGAATGTTAAAATTTTAGAAAACGAAATAGTTCTTACAACGAATTTAAAAAAAAAAAAAATGGTTCAAAAGATATTTTTCTGAAAAAAAAAAATTAGACGTTACAAATTATGAAAAAAATTAATTTTTTAAAATCCAGGAGGGATGAACGATTTTAAAAAGAGGAGGGACGGAATACGCTAACTAAAACAAGTGGAAGGACGGCATCCCTCCCCCACTTCGACCACTGTTTATACCGCGTAAAACGTAACACATAAAAATAAACCTCAAAGTCAAAAATAAACGATGAGAAAATACGCGTTACATATAATATGATACACGTACGAACGCCAATTAAAACGTGGAAATAAAACCGAAACGTTTACCGTTAAAAATTCTATTGACCAAAGAACCGTTTTTTTTTTTTTGTGATTTTTCATTATTCTGACGATTATTATACGAGAAAATATGAAAAATTAACGTGTCGGAGGGAAAAGAACGAAACGCGTCGGATTTATAAAAAAACAAACAACCGTTTCACGCACGTATATAATTCAGCGTTTCTCAAACTATATACGTGGAACACTCCAAAATTACGGTTGCCCGTATACGCGTCCCGGCGATTTTTAATTCGGTGAAAAAAAACGATCGTAACAAGACACAAATATTCGATAAAATAATTAAAATAGAAAAAAAAAAAGTATCGCGTCGAACGATGTACAGAAAACAAATGATTTACTTATTCGCAGACCAAAAAAAAAAAAAAAACACGCGTTTTCTACGCTATTTAAAAGTCGTCGAATTCGGTTTCAATTCTGCTCGCCGCCGCCAGTTCAAATGCACCCGCGGAACGTGGATTTTCTCTATAACGAATACGAATTGAAGAAATAATAAACTCGGTAAAAAATTTCTCTTATTATAGAGAAAAAAAAAATGAGTCTTCAAATATTGGAAAACAAAATGTGGGGTTGAAAATATAACATGTGGATCCATAGAAGCTGCGCAGATTCCGCGAAGAAGACAACAACAACTGATCGATATCATATCAATTTTAAATTCTACACGCACACACACAAAAATTATAATTTTAAATGTAATAAATAAACAATTTTTTTACGAATTTCGAATTACTCGTTTAATTGTGACAATTTAAAAAAAAAAAACTTTAAAACGAACATTTCAGTGAATACCTGAAGAACAAAACGGAGGGGTATTGGAAACTAAACCGAATTCGAACGATCGAAACGTTTAACAAAACAACTCGCCACGAAAATAAACGAATTTTTGATTTGTCTATACTTGACCACATAAAAACGAGTAATACAAACAACCTATATCTACGTACTTCTCCGGTCGTGGAATTATAATAGAGATGTCGCGTTAGGTATTTTAAATTAAATTTAAAATTCTCTGTTCCTGGGGCTCCGCAAATTCGTTTATAAATAGCACATAAAAAGGCTCCGAAGTTTGAACTACATATATTTTTGGAAAACTATGCATTTCGGTATTTATTGCGTTGAAAAATAAAGTGCAATTCTTTTTTCTCTCTCTCTCGTCCATAAAATCAAATATCGTCGAAAGCGTTTTGCGCGAGAAATGGTGTTCTTTTACGTCGGCCGAACACCTATATAAACGACAAAATGTGTTTCGACCAAATTTCTATTTCACCGAAATAAAACGAAAAAAAAAAAAATTCGTTCTATACAACAATTTACACTTCGGTTTACATTTGGTGGTCACCAACTACCTACGTGTGCATTATACGTATATAGGCGCGCACAAATGTTTCGTTGAAGTTCCATTACCGTCGAATGTTACTCATACGTATACAAATTCTCAAGAGATTTTTTTTTTTTTTATATAATTTTTTAATATTACACGTACACGTCTTAACATAACACGTGTGTAACGCTATTTTATAACGAGAATTTCCGAGTGTACACACAGCGTGTTTTTAAATTAATTTATTATTAACGAACATTTTCACTTCGACAAACCAATTTTCCGCTCACTGCACGGCACCCCCCCCCCTTTTCTAGTCATTGAAAATTCCATTTAACAACACCGTTAACCGTTTGTTAGCGGAGAAACAGTAAATCGGTTTTAAGATTATTTTTTTTTTCTTTTTACTATTTTTGTAAATACCAGAAACAAATCTGGACGATTGCGTAGTACAGTATTGTATCGTGCACATTTATTTTTTTTTTTTGTAATGAAAAACCGTTTATCGTAGTAGCTCAAGTTCGTTAACAATAAATAAAATAATAAAAATGTTCACACTTCAACGAAGAAGACAATTTACGGTTAATTTTCTAAGAAGCCGTGACTGATCGATGCGAACAAATTTTTTTTTATTTTTTTTTTGTTAAGAAAAATATTGGTTTTTTTTTCCTACGTACAACACTCGTCCAACAGTATAGATTTATTTTGTTTTAAAAACGATTTTTTTCTGTCGTTTTCTATTATCGTCTGCACATTTATTGTGTTTCTAAGCCACATTGTTCGTGGGCGATACACTCTTTCATTACCATTATATATGATCATATCGAACATACAAAATAATACAAACATAAATGAAAACATAAATACTGATTTTTATTCAGTTACACAAGAAAAATAAAATATCAAACAACTCAAATATTAGATAATTTAAATCTCCAATCGTTTTTTTTTTTTTTTTAAATTCGATAATTATTATATATTATTATTATAAAAAAAAATCGTACAATTCGGTTTGTTATAAATAAAATATTTCTAAATTTTAACATGTCAAATAATATGTATAATTATTATAAATTTATTAAATAATACAATTGCATACAAATTTTTAGACGCTTATTTAAAATTTTTCTTAAAAAAGTGAATATAAATTGAAATATTTTACTATGAAATTGCGAATACATAATAAATTGTATATTATTTGTCCATAACAAGTACTGTAATATTTAACAAAAAATAATAATTATAATAATAATGAATAAATAACATTTCAAATACAATATTAAAAAAAAAAACAAACGTAACAGAAAAAAAAAACACTATGATACATATAATTTATAAAATATGTATTTGTTAAATGTGTAAAAATATGTCAATATTACTTGGATTCAATAAAAATGTTAATTATTTAGACGGATCTAATCGGTGTCAAAAAACAAAACTTAATAGTGAAAAAAATTCGAAAAATTCACAAAACCATATATAGAGAAAAAAAAAATTGTTAGCACATGCTGCTAACACACTGAACATACAACAACAGCGGCAACGCCGACTGGTTTTTACTGATGGTTTTCTTTTTTTTATCTCTAAGCCGATAATAATAGAAATTTCCATTTTATGTACTCGTACGATTCTTTCATAGAATTTCTCTACGAGTTACACACATTATGTATTATATTTCAACTGCATAGTAAAAAAAAACACTCTGGGCAGTTCCAAAATTAGTGATTAGTAAAATTCAAGTGAGATAACGATGTAATAATAGTGTTAGTAGCACACTATCGTTCACCTCGTCATATTTCTTATCAGCTTCTTCAGCCAAGAACCGGGCTTCCTTTAGCTGGTTCTCCAAGGCGTCCATACGTTCCTCATCGGCCAAACTGCGGTTTTCCAACACCTTACGAGCACTGTATAAATCCCAACCAACATGTTACTTCCCTATAGTGTACGTCTAGTGGCGTTTACATTTTACCTAACAACAACTTCTCTACAGATGATATACGCGTGAAGGATTTACAAATCCTGACCAAAAAAAAAAAAAACAACAATATACCTATTTTAAACAGCCCCCCCGAGTAAAATCAAACGATACCTACAGCTGTATACCTCCTACAAGGCCACGTCGTGTTTTTGTGCTCATCAAGGAATATTATCAGGACAAGGGGTAATACAATTAAAATTTAAAAAAAACACAATTCGGTTATTTTACCTCCTCATATTTTTTGTCAGCCTCCTCGGCAATAAGTTTGGCCTGTGCCAATTGAGCTTCGAGAATGGCTACTCTGTCATCCTCCATATTTGTTCGATTCTCCAATGCTTTTCGGATCCTTTTAATTTTACAAACAACAACACATCAAACGGATGCACGCACACAGTGGTTATATAATGTTATTGTTTTATTAAACGTATTATATATTACATACACACACAATTTTAACTATCTACTAATATTTTCTACTCCAGAGGCAAATTATTTTCAATTACGATTTATTTCAAACTACAAATAACTATCTGTAAATATGACCAACTTCTACAGACATAATAGATAACATAATGCAATTATGTTAGGTTACACAAGTAGAAAGAAAAACAGATGACTTTTGTGAATCTATCGAATTTATGAAATTTACCTAACGAAACATTTTTGATTTCAATAAATAATAAAATTCAATTTAGAAATTAATCTAGGCAAACTTAATACATTTGTCGTCCAAAATTATAACTTTTAAAATACGTAAGAATAATTGAATACTAATTGGAGAAAATAAATATCGTGTTTAAATGTCTATGAATTAATAATAATGGAGACCTACCAATAGATTTATTGATAAATTCCTACACTGTATTAATTCAAATCGTAAAAGAGATGTTAAAACCATGCAGCACATTAGTCAAATAACTTGTATAAGTAATATCATAATATAGAATTAGTTTAGATTTATGGAATGATTAAAAATGTGTGATTTTTTTTAAATAGAACACATAAATTATAATGATAACAGTGCCGTAACTTAAAAATTCGAAATTATTTCAATAATTTCTAAACAAAAAAAAAATTGGAAAATGTAGTAATAATGTTTAAAGATTTCCTGTTCAACGAAATATGTCAAAAAAAACATAATTAACTGAATTTCTGCCTACGAGATCCTTGTTTGTTATTTTAAATAAACGATTGTTAAAAGAAGAACGGTAATTATCCATTTGCCTATGAAATTTATACATAAAATGTTAAAAATATTAGATAACAAGCTTCTTTTTGGATAACAGGTGGTACCACATTACTGAAGTACTACCGGCTTAACTTCCTCGGTAGTAGTTACGCTACTGGTATATAAATATATATTTTATAAAAGATACACTTTGTTGTAGAAATATAATATATAATTTAAAAAAACACAAACATTAATGAATTACTAGGAAAATATTCGGTTAAAAGTGTGCAATATATACATTAAGTGATATAAAACTATGAACCAGCGATTTCGTTTGAGATATAGGAATAACTTCATTAACAATCACTGGCTGAATTATTTGGGTACTTAAAATATGAAGACAAGTTAAAAAGAGAAATTTAATAACAATATTTTTAAAAAACTATTAAAACCAAATTGTTTGTAGCATTCTATCATTAGGATTAATTCCTCCAGTTATTTACTATCATTAGCGACTGAACGCATTAAATGTTAATGTATATATTACACGCTAAATATTAGTCAAATACTAGAAACTTACCTATCGGAAATTATAAACGACGTGACAATATATTCAAAAAGACACTGTGTGAATATAACATAAATAGCCTATCTAGCACTTTTAAATTCCAATGAGCAGTTTAACATATTTTTACAAAATAGTTTTTATATTTGCCTACTATAAAAAGGTTTTATTTTAGTTATACCGGATCGCTAATGAAAAACAAAGAATTGTACAGAGTGATTTTTTTTTTAATCATGAGCCAGTGATTATCTGCTAAGGTTTTAAAACAAATTTTGTTTTGGTGTTTTTATTCATCACCAAATTATTCAAGAAATATTTACAGGCCATTTTCAAAATTATACCACTACTCCTTATATCTTCAAAAGATGTAAACTTTCGATTTTCAAATAGCAACTTATACTTTTATCTATACTATCTTACAGAATTAAAATAAATAAATGAAAACGCTTTTTCATTTTCAACATTCCATTTATGTAGATAATTATTACTTAGAAATCCAATCATAAAGGAGACTTTTATGCGTAATTCAATGGAACCGGTTATTTATTACAATAATACATTTATCTTTGATAGATATTAAATAGTGTAGTTATTGTTGCCTTGTTCAGAAGAAACATTTAACTACCGGCTTTAAACATTTCTAATAAAGTGTCTCCAAGAAAGTAAATGTCCATCAATATCTACTACAGCAGTATCTCTCCACTTTACAGCGTTTTAAACTTAAATGCTTATTACTCTGGAATAAGCATTTTCTGGATTTTAAAAATCAACACGTGTAAATTCTCATAAAAATGTATAATTAAAAATCATTAAGTTGCCATTAAAAAAATCAAAAATTGATATAGGTACCTATATGAAATAAAGGATGAGGGTAAAAAAAAAAAATTAAAATTATTTAACCTAAGTCTGATGATAAAAAATATATAAAAAAATCACTCTGTATAAATCCGTTTTCTTAAATATGTGAACTACTGAGCTACTAATAATTACTATACTTAGGTACCATACATATATGAGATTATAATGATATCTGTAAGTCCTAAAAACCTGAAAATACTAAAACCTTTGGGCACAAATGTTTAACACACACTTACCGTTCAGACTCATCAGCAGCTTGAGATGCCTCGGCCAACTTAGCAGTGGCCGTGGCCAAGCGCTCTTCAGACCTTTCGAGGTCCTCTTCCAACAACTGGATACGTCTGTTGAGTGCTGCAACTTCACTCTCGGCCTGAAATACAAAAACGAACGATAAATATTCAATCTGTAACTATCTACTATGAACGAATACTACTACATTTATATCGTAAATATATTTGTTGATAATAAAAATAATAATAATAATCAATTATCATGATTTTTTTTTTTTCATTAAGCCTATATATTTTGGACGGAATCATTTTACACAAAAGTGTTGTGCAGACTATTGTCAACAAGTAATCATCATTATATGAACACTAATACATATATAATATTCAGGTGTAAAATATCGAATTAACAGGAAACCCAACCTAAGCCGTAACTTCCTGAAGCAGACGGTTTATGTTTTAACACACGTGAAGTCCATTGTTGGGAGATAAATTATTTCATCACGCCTCATCGCCCCATATATATAACCTTGAATGATCAGGTTAATTTGAAGTATACACAGCCACGCTATGAAACTCCAATTTTTTTACACAACAGGATGATAATACTTGCGTTATTGAATGACAAAAAATATCAATAATTTTTTTTGACACATTTTATTTTTTTAAATATCAAACGTCTTCATTAGGTATTATCTGTCTCGTTAAAATGACTCATACCTAATATACAAATTCAACTGTCTATAAAATTATATATGTCCGAACAAATAAAAATATAAAATCCGTCTACCGTTTCCAAATGTGAAGATTTGATAAACGTGTTAAATGTAAAAAAAAAATATATACAAGCAATTACAAAATATGACGTTCATTAATTACAAAATTAATTCGTCGAACGATTAGATATCATTTATTACGAGTACAAATTCTTAATCTAAACAATACAATAATAATCAATAAATTATTTAGACAACCTATATTTTTTTATACCAATTACGCAATTACGTTTTTCATAATAAATCGTGATCAGACGAGTTTCATAAATTATAACCGACAATTTATATTACCTTTTCTTTTTATCCGAGTCTTGAATAGTTCACTAAACTTATTCTGAATAATTAAAACTAATATCTTATATGAGATATGTAAAGATTAAAAAAATGTCGGAAAATTAATCGAAGCAAGAAATAAAAATACTATTATATTATAGGTACCTATTATCCAAGTTTATCAAACATATAAAATAATATTTTTTTACTCGAGTTTAATATGCGGATGTAGGAATAATATACTATAATAATAAGCATATTGTGGCCATACTCTTGTTAAAAATGAATTTGAATTTTTGAGTTCTATTATAACATAATATCACTACATTGTAAACTGCATTACCTAATGAGATGATTTTACGTGTGGGTGCGTCTCTGATTACACTGTTCAAATACGCAGTCGTCAAGAGTGAAGCTGTTTTTGCCGTCACTATGGCACACGTATTTGAACAATGCAATTGGAAATAACTGAATTTCAATAACTTGAAAATCCCTGGCTTAAACAAATCTTAACAGAACCGTTACCCCAAGATCTAAATCCTAGTATACCAAAACCATAGGAAACAAAATAAATACAATGTTCTTCTACAGTGTTCTTCTATTCACCCCCGTTAAAATATTATTAACTATTATTGCGTACAGCGTGAGAAACAAAATTACAGAAATACTGGAGTACCTAGAGGGCAGCTACTTGGATACTTCAAAATCGTATTATTTTTTTAAATTTGAAAACAACGACAAATAACTGAATTTAAAAAAATTTCTGAACCACACTAATAATTTATTAGAATTAATAACGAGTACGATAAATATTGTTAATATGTTATTACATTTCTTAAGCTTGTATTACATTTTGAGCTCTTAAAAATATAAAAAAATGTCCAAAACAAATAGGTATGCTGACAATTTTACAGGTTGTTTTTTTTTGCATTTTTTGGGTAATTTTTAATTTTATGCTTTAGAAAAGAACGGTGAAAAATTGAAAAAAAAAACCTGTCAAATAAACCATATTATACAATTTGCCAACAGAAAGTGACGCATGTCGCTTTTCTCAAAATCTAAAACAATAATCTCGACTAATGCATAATATTCTAATCCAAGTTTTCCGGACATTTTCAAGTCGATTCTTATTTACGGATGTAAAATGTCGTCGTCAAAATACACACCTAACTGAACGCAGAGAAATCAACAACCGCGTTATCGATAAAATTATTCTTTTCAATACGTCCACGGTCCGGTCCAATAGACTTTTGTCGTATACGTCTCTGGAGTTGGGCATTTTCTCGAGTGGCTACTGAGGATTTTTACTTGCAACAAAACGACTTCAAAATAGGTAGCTACTTAAATTTCATGATTTCGAGACAAAATAAACGTCCTATTCCAGACGCGTGGGCACGTCCAATCGAATCGATCATTTTTAAACAGAGTACCTATGGTAAATACGATGTAACGATGTTCACGCTGCGCACTGGAATAGTAACAAACTAAAGACGCGGTTACGAATCAAAATGCGTATCGCACAACGAAATTAAAAACGAGTACCTATACAAAAATATACCGTTTGAAAGTATGATCGGACTGAATAAAATAAATAACGAAGAAATAACAAAAATTGTCCGCGACGCCCACTCGCAGCCGAATTTCTCAAAGTAATTCGGGACCCACTCATCCAGTGAAACTGGGATAAACTCAATCGGTCGGACGCGGACTTAACAATTCGTCGAATAGGTACTACCTACGCGAGCAACTCCTATACCCACTACCGCATACAAAACCAGTACGGTACGTACCTAATCGGGTACCGACAACACGTTATCGCCCCCTGGACGGTACGTGGGCAACATTTACAGGGATCGTTATGGGCGAAGACCACGACAAGGGGGTCTCTCATCGGATTATACTCAACGTACTTCCTCGCGTCTCATGACCTCCATCTGGAGTTTCTTGTGGAAATCCTCGCATTCCTCCTTATACCTCTCCATCTCCTCTTTGGTCTGGCGCATTTTTTTCTTCAACACGTCCAACAACGAGCCTTGTTGTATGGTGGTCATGATGACTCTGCGTCTTTCGTAAAACGCGAGGGTGTGTCGTGTGCGTGTGGGGGAGGGGGACGGCAAAAAACGGGCGCGAACGACACGCACGGGGGCGAGAAAAAAAAAGAGGAACGATCGCGCGAGAATATATATATATATATATATTCGATGAGAGGTGAACGAACCCCGTGGGACGAGAGCGATAAAGAAATAAAAACTTCGTTCCGTCAACACTCGCGACGGACTAGCGAGAAAAGCCGGTCGGCGGACACGTTTGTCGCGAAGAAACGAGCGCGCGCACCACAACGACACGACAAACACAACACGCACACACACCGGTGACGACGGAACTGGGCGACTCCGAATCTATCGGAGTTACGTTGGTTACGTGCGCGGTTACGGGCATGCACTGCAGAAGCCACACCAGTGAACCACCACCACACACACACACACACACACACACACACACGTTCGGTATACGAATCGAGTGTATTATGTATGAATAATATGAAAATACGCCGGCGGTTCGTCGGACGGATACAACAATTCTCGTCGTAGCACAAACGGACGTACTACAACACGGGTCATAGCGCGCGCGCACACCACCCACCCCCTCCACCACATTAACCGTCCACGACCTAAACGGGCACGTAAACGATGCGGCGGGGCGTGACTCCTCCGGCCGGAGCGGGCGACGTTGCCGATTTTCGTCACTTCGAGGGCGGGGCGGCGGTGGCGGCGATAATTTCGTTCGTATTTGGCGTTGACCGGCGCAAAAATATTTCAAACTGGTTCCCTCGTCCGTCGCCGCGCTGTGCTGACGACGACGCCCGTGTGCGTGCGCGCGCGTATATAACAGAAATACCGACCCGACCGGCGACCACCACTACCGCCAAACGGTTTTTCCTCCAACTCGGCACGTTTTTCACACACGCCCTCTCTCACAAGGGGGATATTATCCTCCACAAAACTTCTCTGTATTGGTCCCTGTGAAAAAACGGTGTATGGCGAACCAGAGACGGTGTCCAAGAAGGGGGGAATTTCGGGTCCCCCCCTCGTTGAAATTTCAACGTTTAAAAATGGTTTCCCCAGGATTCGAAATTTAATTCAATAAAACTTTAATGAAAATTAAACAGTATAATATTATATTGAACGTTTAATAAACATTGATTTGTATTTTCGCGAAAAATGTACTGAATATTTATAATACCTACGTATTATGATGTATATACCTGCAGATGTTTTTTGTTTTGAAATGTCTATGTTTAAACCAGTATAGAACCCCCACCCCGCCCTTGAAAAAATTCTAATTGCACCACTGTGACGGACAATATTGATTCTCAAAAAAAAAAAAATTTATACAAATACCAACCAATGAATTGAAATTTAATTAATATTAATATTCTGTTATCTACCAGCCATAGGCGAACCCAGAATTTTACGTTTGAGTATGCCCGGCCTTTTTTGTAGTTATTTTTTTATAATGTACAGAGGAGGCTACAAACAAATTCACCCGTTTTATACGTTTTTTTTTTTTAGCTCATAATTGTCTTCCATACACTAAAGTCAAAATATTTTAAGTATCCAACACTTGTTTACTATAACCTATTGTATAATTTTTTTTTTTTTTACTTTAGGATGTGCCTTGGCACACCCGGCACACCCCGTAGATCCGCCTATGCTACCTGATTATAGAACGAAAGTCGTCATGCGAGCCCACACGTCCGCACTCTGCCGGAACTCAAATCAAAAAATATCTCCCTTTTTATTACTATATGCAGGCCTTATTTTAACGGGTATAGGAGGACTCATATTAAGACCCGTGTAAGAAATGTCAAATGGGCAGTTGACTCTATATGAATTTGGGCACCCTATACATAACAGTACAACGCGTGATGTGTGAAAAATGAAAATGGATATTTGTTCGTATACAATTTAACATTGTGGGATGCAAGACCGTCGACGTTGTTATATAATGGATAAACTATATATAATATTAAATCGTCGATTTTAAAGAAACTCCTAAAGCGCACGGGAACAAGATTGGCTCAAAGGAATTTTTAAGAATCCAATCATACCTCAAAGCCCGAAAAGAGACGCGTTCTGAAAGAAGATACTAATCATTCGAGAAAAAAGGAAGTTTTAAATGTTAACTATATATAATCCTAATAGTAATTAAATGAATACAGTATAAAAATCAATACGATTTCTCGTATATTGTGTTATCAATATTTTAATTATAATATACGACTAATAACTTTATTCTTAGAAAAATAAGTATAGAATAAGGAGTGAAATTAAAAGATTTTTTTAAAAACATGTGGTTTTTATTCCACATTTTTTTAGGGTATAGAGGGATTATTATGATCCGAATAAATCTCTGCAACGAAATGTATTTAGCTTTCGGGCAGTAGGAAAAGATCCTTAGAATAAGCCCTGCTGTTATTATTATGAAAAACCACCCGAAGTAATAATAATGCAGATTATAATTATTCCGGGAGACCAGTTGACAATTGTCCGTTCACCACCCCAAATACCAGTCTAGTGTTTGTAAATCAAATGTCCGCGAACTTTTTTTTGTCATTTTTTTTTCTATTTATCCGTTAACGAGGAACTCGCGTATACCGATGTTTATTTATTATTTATAATAATATTTACAGACGGAGATTTTAAAATTTACAAATCCAGTTTCCATAATCGTAAAAACGTTTTTTATTTACGCCGAAATGAAATAAAATATATTTAAGAAGCGTGTAATGCGAGTATAAAAAATAATAATAAACCACCCCGCGAGGATTCTGGTATATAAATTGCAGGTATACATAATACCGATCGATTGGCGCGTGAAATAAATCGTACCTATATCGATTTCGCAGATATTACACGCGTAAGTATAATATAACGAAATCATTATGTAACGAAATTTATTTTTACGACATATAATGGTACGTTTTATTTTTTATAATAGCAACTATTGTGACGACGAGAAAAGGATAAATGCCATAAACTTTTTGTATATACGAACGAAATTATCGTCATTATTTAAATCGTATATATAGTAATTTTTATTATATATAGTCGATGAAATTTTCCAATCGAATAATTGCTGTTAATTAAATTTTGATCCTGGGCTGCAACACGCGTTTTATTTTTTTTTTTTTTTAAATATTCGTCAATTCTGTCAAATTCACGATTTATTCGTTTATACACTATAGACGAAAAATAATACACGAACACGACCCCTGCACAGTGGCGGATCTAAGAGTTAATTTTTTTTTGGAAGGGGGAGGGGGAGAAATTATTTCCAAGAACTCGGAAAAGTACAGAAAAAATCGATGACCTTGTTTTTGTCTTATTAATTTTTTTTCTACTTTAATTTTTTTTTGGGGGGGGGGAATTTTCCCCATCCCTCCCCCCGTAGATCCGCCCCTGCCCCTGCAGCTGTACCGCGCGGGCATTTCGTTTTAGACTGACGACGTAATAATTGTACGCGTCCCAGTAAGCGTCTCCCGATACGGCACTTTGTGCAGGCCGGCTTTCGGTTCGGAAACGAACGGCGATGAGACGGAGGGGAGGGGCCTAAGATGTTTTTATTATTCGCGCACGATTGCGTGCGATACACGCGGCGACACGCAATAACGAACGCCACCGCCATATCCGCCGTAAGGGTCTCGCCGCGCGCGTGCTACTGCAGGCACAACGAGCCGAGCGCACGACGAGTGTTCGCCAAATACGGGACGGACACGACGATGACGATGGCGATACACGTACACACAACGATCTGTCGATCGGAGAGACCCGCACGATCGTGTCGTAGTTGTCCCGGCCCCGGGCGCCTTTGTATATACACGCGAATTCGGCCGCGGAAAGTGTCGTCTCGCGGGGTACCGCCGTCCGTTGACTCCAATCGTTTTCACCAATCGCCGCGCCACATGACGCGGTCACGGCCCAATTGCAGGTTCGTTCGGCTGCTGTTATTCGTTAGGTTGCGGCTTTTCAGTGACACGAAAACTTTTTTTCTTTCTTTCAACGCTCGGTTTTTCTTTTTGACAATTTTTTTTTTTTTTTTTTTATGAAAAGTATACCGACGATGAGTGGAAATTATCGATATCGCTATATTTTGTACGCACCACTAAAACGACAAGCAATAATCGCGCGGGTCCTACCGGAAGATCTTTGCTGGCTGCAAGCAACAGTCGACGTTATAAAAAAAAAAAAAAGATTAAAAATCGCGAGGACGCAATGAACCGCGGCTATATATATATATATATAGACAGACGCTATTCGTATTGTTAAATATTGAAGCAGATTCAAACCAAAAATCTATTTATATACTCGTTAAATATTACGCTCATAGGGGAAAAAAAATTCTAAATATCTTGTAATACACTGCAGATAAAATAAAACCAAATATATTTTTATAAAATATTCTATACGTACGCGCAATTAACTCGCTACAATTATTATATTATAATCGGTATAAAACAGTAAAAAATATTGTAAAATTAGAATTTTTTTTTTTGTATAAAACCTATCGTAACGATTAAATTGAAAACTCCAATTACCACACCCCATATTATATATATATATAAATGTTTTGTCTAGCGGGAAATCTTGAATCCACCCGTTGTTGTTGCTCGTGGTGCAGTACAAAATATAAAAACCGCGTACAATAATATATAACTGAACAATCCGCCACGTGTGCAGACCAGTATTTCGAATACGCAATGTTATTTGGTACGAAGCTATTTGTGAAATTATTTTTCAACACTAAACCGTGTTTGTTCAAACGGTCTGCGTATGTGGCACTATAATAATATGCGCGTTTCGTAATAATGTCGGGGGGAGGGAAAAAAAAAATTATCCGGAAACGACTGCGCAGCAGTAGAATTAAAGAATATTCGTGTAATATAAAAACGTAAATTCATCGGTCAACGCAGACGCGAAGCCGTTATCCACGGGTTGATAAAATTTTTACTCCAAACGACATATACGCATTTTTCTAAATACGAAAAAAACCGTATTATTTATCGCGTTTCTCTATTTTTAATTCGCACATATTATTATATAATATAGCTGCGAATCACAGCGCGCAAGCGCCGCATAAAAATAAAATTCCAAGGTACGAATTCCTTTGTATAAACGTTCTGCAATAACGTCATTTGCGTTCTACGCGCACACGTTTATTATATTGCAGGGCGAACGTAATATTTAAAAATATTTTCAATTTTAAGCTTATATACATTCTAAAAGTACACGTTATATAGGTATAACTACATTAAAATATTTTTTTTAATATGCTTACCTATAATCAGAGAATATTTTAACACATAAAGTATATAGGTGACACTAGTGTGCCACCTATAGTGAAGAATTAGTGCCACCCATCAGTGGTTGATGGATGTGCCATATATATTATTATAATATTTTATACTAATGCCTTTATATTGAAGTAAATCATAAAATTAAAAAGGTACCTGAGGATAGGCACTCGGCTTAGTCCTTAATCGTAGTGCCCACCCAGTATAAATTCCTTGAAATTACGCTCTGCGTATAATACATAAAGTAAAAACCTTTTTTTCAAACCGTACACACACACACACACACACGCGCGTTTTTCGATTATCCAACGATATTCTGTCTGGCGATTTTGTATTTTTAAAACGAGTATAAAACAACTCATTTCGATTTTGACTTCCCCGAAACCCGTATGAAAAAAAAACACACACAAATCAATACTGCACGCGCGGAGTGTATAAATTACGCCTAATGCGCTTCTTATAACGTTAAAAAGTTAAAATATTTATGCGCTACGACGAATATAGCGATCGGATATATTTTTTTCTTTTTTAAACTACAGGTTTTATGTATAGGATATATATATATTATAATTTTGCGATTTATATACGTGCGAAATTGTCCGTAATTCAGCGCGTGGTATGTCCGTAAAGGAAAAAAAAAACGTTTTTATAATAATATAATTACGCGTTATCGCGGGGGAATGTGTGTTTTGTGAATTCAGATAACGTATTTTTATTTTTTTGGCACAACAGCCTGTGGCCGGAGGGGGAGAGTATATTGATAACCGATATTAACGACTTGTTGAATACGTGTAAAAACCGCGTGCAGCCGTAGCTTCCAACAACAACAACAACAATTAGTAATACTCGAATATTATGTACGCGGTAAGAAAATTGAATATTTCCATTGGTGTATAACAATTACGCGTGACCGGGTGTGAGAGAAACACACACACGAGAATCTAATGACCTCGCAGAGTATAATAATAATACATTTGAAGATATATAGCGTCGTACACTGCACATATTATATATACACACACACGCGTGTAAAAAGAACGCGAAGGCTGCTGCCCGCCGAACGAGTCAATCCCCCCGGAATGTTGTGTGTGTGTGTGTGTGTGGGGGGGGGGGTATTCCGTTCCTGCGCCGCACCACACTCGCCGCGGCCGAAACACGGTTCGGACGCATTGGCTCCGCGCCTACATATTATATACCGCGGTTTAATTATACGGTTTAAACCGTATAATAAATAGTATTGTCGTGCGTGACGGTGGCACCGCGGAAAAACAGTGGTGGTTAACGTCCTGCGGCAGGCAGCGGGACAGGTGCGGGCCGGAACGAGAGAAAAGTCGAGGAACCGAAAAACCGAGTTCTACCGCGATAGAGAAGAGTTCGTGCGCGGCGTGCCGGGGAATTCGGTCGGACGGAACGTTGAGAACCCGCGGTTCGTCGAGTGACGGTCGCGCGGGAGATTGGCCAACAGCGATGGCGGTGGCGGTGGCGGTGGCGGCGGCGGCGGCGGCGGAGTACCACCGACTGCGCTGATGACAGACAGTCAGCTGTGCGACGCCACAAATATAGTCAGCCGTTCGACCACGCCACAGCCGCCGCCGCCGCCACCACATCGCCACCGACTTACCCGTCTCAGTTGCGGTTTGAGCACGTTGTGCAGTTCATTCCTGATGACGCTGAACTTCATGCCGGTTTCCGTGCTGAACACGGAGCTGGACAGCGCCAGCCCGGGATAGTCGGGACACCGTCGTCGTTGCCGTCGTTTTTCCCGTTCGGCGACCACTTCGGCGCTCTCGCTGGTACACCGGAGTTTGGACAGCAGTTCAGTCTCGTCGGTCACGCCGCTCCCTCTGGCCGTTCCTCCGCAGTCTTCCACTCCGTCGCCGGCTTCGCGCACGCATTCCGTCGTCGTCGTCGGCACCGGTGGTGGTGGTGGTGGTGGTGGTGGTGGTGGTCGTGGTAATCCTGCAGCAGGGGTGGTCCCGTCGTTCCGCGGCGGCAATCCGGGGGTGGTCCTGTCTTGCGGCGGTGGCAGTCCGGGGGTGGTCCTGTCTTGCGGCGGTGGCAATCCGGGGGTGGTCCTGTCCTGCGGCGGTGGCGGTGGCGGCGACGGCCTGCAAGAGCCGGCCGTAACCGCGGCGGTCGTCGACGTTTCAGCGCCGACGACCACTCGTTGTTGACGCAATTGTCCTTCGGGCAGCTGAGGCCGTCTCGGCGCCCTCGGGCCCCTGGGTAGACGTCTGTCGCCCGGCCGCCTGTCGCGTCCTCCGCGGATGTCCATGCGCACCCGTCGTCGTGTCGTCCACAACGCGGCGGCCGTAAGAAATATTCAAGTAACGCGGCAGCAGCAGCAGCAGCAGCAGCAGCAAGCGGCGGCGGCGGCAGCGGCAGCAGCAGTAGCAGCGCTCTCACACGGCCGACGGTGCGTCGTGTACAACAGCAGCGGCGACGACGGCGGCGGTGAACAGCGCCGCGTACGCGTACGACGCGGCGGTCCGCGCAGGAAATGCACGCGTGCGACGCGTATAGCTATATACCGCGTTGTTTTGTTGGCCGGTATTCAAAAAATAAACGCGTATACGTCAAGACGACTATAGCGGCGACCGGTACCGCCGTCTGGCCGGTGCTGCGTGCGTGTCGTTATAATATATTGTCCGTCTCCGTCTTTTCCCTCTCTCTACTGCAGAACACGAACGGCGCCGCCGCCGCCGCCGCCGCCGCCGACGCAGTAGTACACTGCAACGCTCACATGCACTGTGTGCCGCGGTTGTCCTCGCTCGAGTTTAAATATTATCGATAAGAAGAAGAAAACCTAAAAAATAAAAACGTCCGACGAAAAGTTCGACGACGAAGCACGGCCGTGGTAGTATTTCTTACTTCCCCCCCCGCAGGCGTCCGTATAAATGTCACTCGTGTTATTATATATTGTAATAATAACCACCGGAATGGAAACGCGTGTCGTCGTTCCCGTGTCTATTTATCCGAGAGAAGGCTGCTGCGAATAAATGTTCTCCGTTCGTAACTCGATAACCGCGCGGCAGCAGCAGCAGCAGCAGCAGCAGTGTGCAGGACCGTTTAATTTTATAAAATAGTTGGCACGGGCTTTGGCGTAGAAACGTTCGGCAGGCAGCGGATTATATTATATTTGACGTGTCGGACGACCGGCGCAATCGAATAGCTGTATGGTGTAAAAGGCAAATTACGCACACCACGGTCCACGATATATACATCGGTTTCGCGACGTGTTAGAATTATTGACAATTTTCGTATCGGAAATCGCGCGAATTGTATACAAATTGTTTACTATATATACATACATTAATTACAATACGCGTATATATATAATAATGTATATTTGTACTATAGAAAAAAATAACCGCTAGCTGTTGTTGTTGATCGAAAACGTTTTCTAATCTACGCGCAGGTCTGAAAATACGCGTAATATAGTCGAAGGTCGAATACGTAATAATACAACGACGTTAATGAATTCCTGCAATGGCGGACACTTCTTTTTTATTTTTTCTACGTTTTCATTACAAAAAAATTCATCTCTCCCGATATAATAATCGGGTCAAATCTCGACTTTATCGAATATAGTATATATATATAGCGTATATGATATTGGTAAAAAATAATAAAATAAATACACGCGCGTGTGTAAAAAACATACGCGCGTAATACGAAATAACAATATAATGCAAAACGATTATATTTATATTGTGTTTTGTAAATATAAATTCCTAATACGTGACTAAATTTCATTCTTATACGCGACTGTTTAAAAACAATAATGCGATATGAAAACCGCGTATATACTCGTATACCTATATACGCGGTCGGTATAAGTATAATACGCCACTTATTAGTAATATTATTGCCGGGAACCTATATGTATTATAATACAATCTAAACATTTTTATTGTATAAAACGCGTATACGCGCATTCGAAATTGACTTGCACGCGGCGTTTCGAAATACCGGAACGGGATATTAAATTGTACCCATACGGTAAAAAAAAAAAAGAAAATATATCGAAATATGCCTAAATAAATTTACATTTATATTGCACAATTTTCGCGTGAAAAACGTTCTTTTACAGGTGAGTGTGTGTGTGTGTGTGTGTGTGCAGCGGACGGAAACGTATAGAAAACAAATAATTTCCATACTCGAAATGTAATAGCCGACAAGTGTAGTAAAATTTTTTTGAGCGAAAAGTGTTTGGAATATAAAATTCCGTCTTAAAACACGCGCGCCGTTTTTAACATTTTAAAATATTATCGCTATCGCTATTACGTCAAATTATACTATAAATTGATGTGTGTTACATATTAATTATTATATGAGGTATACATAAGGCAAGCGCGTTATAATATATATATATATATACACACTCGACGTAATCTAATCTCGTTTCCCCCCACCTCTGTCGAGGAATTTATCGACAAATATTTTCGCGCGTATAACACGTGACGGACACGTTTCCGAAATGTAAAAAGCCAAAAAAAAAAAAATTTCGAAATTTCGACCACAAAATTATAAATATTCGACTCGGCGTAAGGCGCGTTTCGAAAAATTTCCCCGATCACTGCAAAATATTACCATTTCGGTGTAGATGTTAACAAGTCGAATATATTTTCGTTAGATACGCAAAAGAGACAAACTGTAACCTAATAATATAATCCTACAAAGGGTAAATAAATCGAATAAAAAAAATTGATTTAAAAAAATAACACTTTTTTTTTGGTTTCAATCGAGATCACAACCGGACCAACGTAATTAATTATTATAATAAAAATGTTTTTTTTTTTTTTTAATAAAGTATCATTTAAACGACTAAAACGATTCGTTTTTAAACTTATTAAAAATATTTTTATTTAATGTTCTCGTTTAATATTCGTGTGTGTGTGTGTGTGTGTGTGTGTGTGTGTGTGTGTAAATGCAGGTAACATAAATTGCGAATAATAATTATTTTATTATAGTTCTTTTACAATTTATAGAAAAGAAAAATATTGAAAGTTTCAAAAGGTCGTTTTTTTTTTAAACATTTTGACTTCGAGGTAGAATATATTTAGGTATGCTTTTTTTTATTGTAGTTATTATTAAATTGAAAATATGTATTAAAAAATACACGAGTAAAATCATACGTATATATAGTCATATAATTTTTTTTCTCTGTGTAACTATATACTCGTTTTTTTTTTTTTTGGTAAATATCGAATATATTTTAATAAATAAAAATCAATTGATCCATTTAAGTACAGTTTTACATAAAGTATTGTTACTTGTATATCGTGTAAACCGTATTTATAAACGCCTCGTAAAGTTGTGTAGGCTGCACACGAAAATAACAGATTTTACCAGAAGGTAATAATAGTATAGCTTGACAGCCCACAATATGATGTCGCGTGTGTAAAATGTATTGTATCATTACAAATGTTCAGGCGCTTATTAATAAATATAGACATTTTTCTTTTACTAATAAAAATTTATTAGATTGTATAATAAATATTAAAAAAAAAATTTTATTTATATTAAAAGAAATATTAATTATTAAAAATAAATAACGTTGTAAACCTTTCAAGTTTCAATGGTACATGTACTATATATATTACATATTATACGCATTGTATAATGTATATGTTGCATAAATATGAAAGAATCGAGCCTTTTTTGGTAAAACTAGTTACGTCAACACTCAACACTAAAGTCTAAAAAATATGAACGAAACATATGTGACATGTGCTACTTTTGAGGAAAAAAAGGGTAAACAACTTTTTCTTTTATTGTTTCTCGTTTATTAATTAAAAAATTTAAATTATAATAATTATCGCTTTTAACTGCAGTACCTATATACTATAATTTATTAGTTTTATAATTTAAACGTTATACTTATACACATAATTAATGCGTGTTAATTATAAAATTTATAAATTTAAAACACCTAATAACTAATAAAACGTTTTCAAAATAAGTTATTCGGTGTACTTATGTAAAATTAATAATTTTACTTTAAATTGTAGGTTTATATATAAATTATAAATATATAATATAAATATACATAAAAAATGTCTTTTAAATAACTTAACCTGTATATTTATATAAAATGGTAAAATTTAAGTGGAAAGTTAAATTTTATGTTTATTTAATACTGTTTACAGTAAATTTAATATGTATTTATATATACTTATATATAGGTGTTTATAACGCGTGGTATAATTGCAGTTTTATTAATAGCGAAAATACAATAATTTTGTATAAAATTTAACGTATATAAAACGCGTAAATTGTTATTTTATAGTTGTATAGATGCAGTATCGTCTTCTACTGGGCTATAGTTGACCATAATTATTAAAATCATTCTGTTATCGGAGTTTTAAGAAACGGAATTTATATAATATAGAATAGAAAAGATTTTATTATTTTTTTTTTGTAATAGATTTTGTCACCTGCACCGTGGTATACACATTATTGGTGATCATTGATCGCCATACAATATTTATATTGCTGATTGCTATACGGATAATAGTTTTAAAACGCGAAGTGATTTCCCAATTAGATACTGATGAAAATTATTGTACCAAATAGTAATAATTATTTTTTTTGTACCTATATAGTATTATTTTAATAAAAATTGGTATGTATGCGGACGTGATAAAAATATAATATATAACCGTCGAATTCTAAAGTTTCGAAGATAATAATTGTTTAAAAACGGAAAAATTTTACTCGACACGTGCAGAAAATTGTTTGTTTTGTAATTTAAAAAAATTTTAAATATAGTTTAGGAATTTAGGACACGGGCGAAAGTCACGTGAAATTTTCATTTAGACATTTTTTTTTCCCCAAGTATCTTATATATGTCTTTAAAATCAATACGTTTTTCGATAAAATAATTCATCGCTACGACCGCGTACGTCGGATTTTTCGACTGAAATGTCGTTTCATTGTAGCTCACATTTTATATTATATATTGTGTCCGACAATAACTGCAGTATCGGATTACGTTATATTATTATAAGCGGCGGCCAGTCCGCGGAGACGTCTGCTAGTGTTCTCTGCACACATAACAGACCGCGAAACGCGCGCTTCGGTCCGTATTTGGCACAGAGCTGCGCGAGTAATACAAATCCCTGTTCTATTCTTAAACTACGCGGAGGGCCTCTAATTTTAGACTGTACGCACTAAATCTTTGCACACCGCGCGCGGGTTTTATGACTTCTTAATAACACGGCCGTAACGTTTTTTTCTTTTTCCTATTAAAATTTTTGTGAGTATACGATTTTTCGAAATAAAAAAATTACGGTATCGAGAAACTATTATTAATATCCTATTCCGTTGCGGGCGTTAAACAACGAGAATTATATTGCCAACCTTTCCGCTCAAACGATAATATACATATACGGGATCCGTTAAGTTTATATCGGTACGAAACTTTAAGAATACTTTGGTACCCGTCCAATAATATTATATCACTATATAAATAAATAATACGAAGAGAATTTTTCTAAACGCAGCAGGCTAACCCACCCAGAAATAGGATATATTATTGTACTATATCGAAATATTTTATGCCCACACGCGAAGCTAAAACAATATTCAGTATCTGACCGGAAATATTTATGACGCATTTTTTGCAGTATGTACCGCGAACGTGACTAGCGAGACGATATAATAAATGTGTTATAACGTTTGATTTGCACATTTTAATATCGCGCGAACAGTTCTGCGAATTAATAACGGAGAAATGTGTTATAGATCGGAGGGGAATTGCACCGCGTGCGTATCAGTAGGCGACGGCAAACGTGACAAAATTTCGACATTTCGTTTTCAGTGACGGAACGGTTTTTTTTTTTTTGCATACGTCCCCGACTCTCCACAGATAAATATATATATTATAGAGGACTGCACGCGCTGAAAATAATCCGAGTATAAACATTGTTTCAAGACCTAAAACAGATATTATTGTACGACGATTAATCGAATTCCTCGGACGATATAATACGGTTTTAAAACGTTTACGAACATTTACAGAAATACATGTGGCGAGGGGGGGGGATTAATACTCCGACAATTTCCACAGTCGTATATAGACCAACGAGAAATTTTTATTTTAAATATCAGCTATATATTAATTTTACTCATATTGTATATATAATATATCATATAAATGTATACCGACATTTTTTTTTTGTTGTTTAATGGTCGTCCGCCGCGCCGTCGATGACGGTAGTCGCAGGCATTCGATAAAACGCATACCGCGACAGGTTATTTACAAAATTTAGTTGGTATGTGCTACAATGTAACAACATAGAGAGCCCAGAACCAGAATGTCGTTTAGACGTTCTTTATGAATTGTGTGATTATACACAGCGATGTGTACAACCGACGAAATGTGTTTCACGTATACACGATATTATATATATTATTTTACAGTATAGAAAATACGACGCGCGCGGAATACGAAATAAACGCGTTGTCGTTATTACAATGTCAAACCACGAATTTTTTCCGCGTACAAGTCATAATATTATTATTGACTGGCCGAATCAAATTATTCGTACGTTTTGGTCAGCACATTCAATAGAGTATACGCGCGGACATAACGCGAACAGAGAAATCTTACACCGTCTCTGCATTTCGTTGTTCAGTACATAAGTATATGTTTGTATAGTTTCTGAATATTATATATTCGTATTATAATGCGACTTGTCGTCGACATTTCAACGTGGTGGACTGACTCGTATAAGAAAGGACTATTAGGTATACTGTAATTATACTGTTATATCGTAGAACCGTTTGACATAAACAATTTAAAACGTGTATACCCGTAATGCAGCGATAAAACTAAATGTACAAATTTAACCGAGACCGTATTAATGACGGAATTAATAAAAATTTGATATTTTACACTATTATACGCGAATCTCGTATTATTTCGATCGGATGTAAATATTTCAAATTCTAGATAAATATACATATATATATATATTGATTCCTAAAAGTTCAGTACCGTATAAAAGTGCGAATAGTCTCGCGACCTTGAGAATAAAATACTTAACATATAAATACTGTTATTAAAAAACACTCACGTTTTGCAGTGCCTTGTCCTTCTCTTCGAGTTTCGCGCTGACTTGCATGAGCTGTTCCTGAGTTTGGTCAAGATCGTTTTCGATGGTTTGTATCTTTTTCTGTAAAGCTCTAGCCTCTTCTTCGGCTTTTTCGGCCCTTAAATTGGCATCCCTAGCTTGTTGTTCGCACAACAAAGCCCTGTCCATGGCATTGTCCTTCTCCAGCTTCATCGCCTGCATTTTCTTCTTGATCGCGTCCATTTTGGATGATTTTTTTTTTTCGGCGACTGAAATTTAAAATAAACGTAAATCAATAAAGACGCTATACCGCGATTACTTATTAACATATCTTAAGAAGTTTATATACGAATATTTAAATATTTATCGGAATTCCTAAATATACGTTTCGATTTCGTAATTTTATTTTTCGTTTAATATTGTTGTTAAAAAAAAAAAAAAAAAATGTAACAAATAAACAAATTCATTACGATTTCAATTCGGTAAAGAACGAACAATCATATTTAATTGTCCGAATAATAAAAATCCTTACCGAGTTACAAAATATAATATATAATAATTATACGCGACAACGATGTTTAACTTAACACCCGGCAAGCACACGCGTTAACACTGAACTTGCGTCGACTAGCGAACCACAGTCGCGTAGCAGCAGCAGCAGCAGCTGTGTATAGCACAGACCCCCCAGTACGGGTTCGTCTGCACGGAGTGGGGGATCGCGTACGATGAAGACGATCAGCTTTCTTTTGGCCTCAACAACAACGAGCGGTAGGGAGAGGGACTACTGCGGCTACTGTCTATTTTTGGGATGTCCTAAAACCACCTCACTCGGAGACACAAATTATTCATTACTCCAGACCTATACAGCGGATGACATAATATTATTATATACACGGCGTCGTATGACATACTTATAAATAAAAAAATTGTGCTTCGCGTGACACACGCACACACGATAAACTCGATTAACGTTCGAATCGATTTGAAATAAATTATACTCGATTATAGTTTACTAGGTAGGTATATAGTATTTCTCGGATTCCTTATTGTCGGTTAGTTCGGCTCGTGTGTTATATTAACACGTAAAATATAAAAATTTGGTAGTTTGTGAACGCGCAATATATATATATATATATATATATATATAATATTTAGTCACGTACTGGTGCGGTGGATTACAAATTAGGAATTTGTGGTCGAGTAGAAAACAAAGAATACGAATAGCAGCTGATTTGCGCGTATATATGTATACGTATAATACGGTATTAAGATTTTTCACGCACTATCGATGCTATTTATTATTATTATTATTACTATACTGTATGCTGTGTTTAGAGACGTGTTTCGAAACCGCATTTACGTGCAGGTCGTATTTAAGGTTTTTGCATTTCAGTATTACAGTTTTTTCCATCCAAAAATACTTTCAGGCCAATCGAGTTTATTTAAAAAAAAAACACTACTATAATATATATGTATCTATATAATTAAACGAAAACGGAATCGCGATTGAACCGATATTATATATAAATAAATAATAATAATTATTGTTAATAATTTTTTTGTGTTCAATACGCTGCTATATTGTATTGTATAATATACGCATATTATGTATAATTTTAAATGTGTGTGCTCAAGACACTAGGACGATTACTTGTTTTGTTATATCGTTTTAAACATTTCGTATATATGATTCAGTAAATATAATGCGTTTATTTCATATCCAAACTTTATATAGGTACGTATATATTATATTAAATTAATTTGAAAGATATTTCATTATCGAACAGTATAACGATAATTATAACGAACTATATGCGTTATATACATATTTAAGCTCGCATAATATAA
This sequence comes from Slavum lentiscoides, assembly GCA_032441835.1. NCBI lineage: Eukaryota > Metazoa > Arthropoda > Insecta > Hemiptera > Aphididae > Slavum > Slavum lentiscoides. The sequence continues at coordinate 3,379,571 of CM063713.1, forward strand.
TACAGTCGGTATATTCTGTAATTTATTATATAAAACTTATTTTTTAAATTACAACATAATATTTAATGTTTGTTTTACATAAATATTATATTTGAAATAGTAACAATTTAAGAAAGGAAAAATCAATTATTTTATATCATATATACATATATATATAGTTTTGTGTAAATGTGTAATGTGTATAAAAATGTTCAGTAACGGTTTTCTTTTAAACTGTACTTGCAAATCGGAAACGATGAATATATGCGGGTTTTAGTGATTTATTATACACGTGTAATATATTTGAATACGTGTGTAAATATTTATACTTTTTCGAACAAGTGTACTTATAAAAGTCAAAACGTTTCACGCGTTATATGATCTAAATATTTACTATATATATATGTACAGAACAAATTTTTTTTTAAACCAGTGCGATACCTTGCAGACTAATACTGCAGTGTATTCTTTCGTATTTGTATATTCTGACGTTATTTATTTATTTTAATTAACACAACACTAGGCTTGAAAGTTAAAAACAATCAATTATTTCTATTAAAATTTCGAAAAGAAAATTAAAAAATTTGATAAAAAATCCAACAAACTTAACGCGTACTTTTAACAAATTATATATCGAGACGTCAAAAATGATTGAAAAAAAAAAATTACGAAAATTATATTAAGTCAATGAAATTCTAAAATAAATATAATTAATCGATATTTTCAGATTTTTATACATATAGTATTATTAATTCCTAAAGCGTATAATAACGAAAAAACGTGTTTTCGAAAAAAGTATAATTGTTGTAAATCATTTAAAAACTATTGGCGATTGGGATATTCCAAAAATAACGTTTATTCTTATTTGTTTTTAATTTTAAAAGTGTAAATCACCGCGAACCATTTCGATAGATTGCAGTAAATATATAATATATTATGTTGCCGAAAAATGTATACCATATTTCGTATTATTATTAGTTTAGTTTATTGGCAGTACCTATCGAGTTTTCGTCCCGCATATAATTTTACCAAAACTCATCAATTCATTTTACAAAATTTAAGTTTTATATTTTAATATATAATTTTTTTCACACTTTAATCTCGCATAGCAGCACGCGACGTGGATTTCAAAACAAAATTCAAAAATTTTGTATAAACAATACAAATTGCATATTTACGAGGGCCCTTTCGGAGTCCTCCAAGTCCCGGGGCATCGGGACAATGTCTATCGTCACCCCGTAATTATGCTGAAAAGTGAAGAGATTGAAGAGAAGTGAAAAATCAATTTTTAGTATTTTAAACTAAAAATCAAATTAAATATGTGTTGTATACGCGTATTTTATACATTGTCCCAGTAATATGTACTATATACTGCAGTAGTCTCGTCAATTCGTCATTTAACTGATCAAAATAATAATATATTTTATCCATCTATAGCTATATCCCCTCGTATAAGGTACGTACGTACACGCGGACAAGTGACGAAAATTTTCCTTGAAATTTTCCCATACGCATTTAAACATATATACATATATATATATATATAATATATCTCTTCTGTAATATTAAAGCCTTTTTCGCGATATTCGTACGATGATAATGCGTCAAGTAACACCTCGAAGGTTATGTATACTACTACAAAACATGAGTCATCGTGTTGCCGGGTTTGATACCATAAATGGTTACGAATCTGCACAATAATATTATGTTGTAGTTGCCCGCCGTTGGTCGTATGTGTAGACAACTATCACCGGCCGGCGTATATTATGTGTGTTTACCACCAAGTTTTGGATTCTCACATCTGGAGCGACAGGCACATGATTTACTATACCATTTGACGTGCGACCTATATATTTATTTATTAAATTTTTTATTTTTACTTTAAGAATACCTTAAGAAGGTTATTTCTTCTTATTGGACAAACGCTAAACGGTATAATATGAATTATTGCAGACTGCGTACATTTATAGATATTATTGACCAATACCACCGGCGCGATGGCAATTTTTTTTTCGCGTTGAGATTCAAAACGCAAAACCGACTGTTCAAGTGCATTTTATAATGCGAATTTCACCGTTTATAAAGAACAAATCTACGAAAAACGAATTATGCTCGATTCCGTATAATTTATTTCGGTCCGGCGATTCGCGTCGTCCCGCGGCGAGTGTGTAAAACACGATTATATTCTTCTGATAGCCACGACTGTCGTCTCTCCATTATTCGTAGTACGTGTAGTTTCGATAACGTAAAATCAAAAAAAAAAATCACATTAATAATCGCTCATTTGTGTGCATTCTCTTAATTTTCATAACAGTCTAATAAATATATAGCGGTACACGATAAAAAAAAATATATATATATATTATACTTTATTTATATTCCGCGCCATAGTTCACCTTTATATATAATTGTTGAAAGTGTAATATTGATAATTCTTTTTAAAACTAAGAATTTTATAGTATTTACGCGCGTTTACTTATATATATATTTTATAATGAAGCCAAAATTATATTTTTTAAAAAACGGGTATATCTGTCACTTTAGGATTTTTAATAGTACTTATATCACTTCACTGCCGTCTATTGTCGTACACGTTTTTAAAATGCAAAAAAACCTCAACACGAAATTAAACGATATAATATTTCTTTTTAGTTTACAACGTTTAGTGGTTGATTGCGATTGAGTGTGATACTGTGATATGAGGACTGCTGGTGTGTGCGTGGAAGATGTGGGAGATCGGGTCAAGTGGAGGTTTAGGACAAAGCGGTGGTCGACCCCAAATAGTTGGGATAGAGCCGAGGGAGAAGAAGAAGAAGAAGAAGAATTTAGAACGTTTTGAAACAAAATATTACAAATATAGAGGTACAAAAAAAAAAGTGCGGGTTTTTATTGGCAAAAGTTTATAAAATAACTTTCACAAATTAGTGTATAGAAATGTCGAACGATTAAAAAAAAAAAAATACACATTATTACTATATCTAGTTTCGTTTTTATAGATATACTTTCTTTAATTACGAACGAATATATATATATACATATATATCGTTCAGGAATATACGTACGCATAAATGTTTGTCTGCAGTGTGTGTCCCTATTACGTGTTGTCTATAAAAGTATAGACGAGTGTCTTTAAGTTTACGTTAAATTGAATGCATATTATTTTTAATCACTTGCCAATTAGAAGAGTAATATTCAGTGATGAAATACGAACGCAAGAACTTCACATATTCTGTGATGCTTCGCAAATTGCATACGGAGCGTGTACGTATGTTAGAGCAATCAGTGAAGCAGGAAAAATTACCTCACAATTACTCATAGCTAAATCTCAAGTTTGTCCGTTGAAGTCCAAACTCTTACTTAGTTAAACTCTGTGCTCATTGTTAGGTAGCAAGTTAATGATAGGTAATTATAATTAATGCTTTACAAGTTACTATCAAACCTAACCGCATAATCTTATGGACAGACTCATTAATTGTACTGAGTTGGATTCGAAGCGAAAAGACAACAGATACTTGGAAAACATTTGTAGCAAATCGTACAGAAGAAATACGAGAATTAACAAGCAAATATTCATGTCGTGGAGAATCCAGCAGATTTACTTTCTCGTGGACTAAAAGTGAATAAATTAGTTAACTTGTAACCACTAACCAGTGGTGGACAGGACCAACATGGATTACGAAACCAGAAAGTGTATGGCCTACGGAAACTTGCAATAACTGAATTAATTAATCCTTATATTCATTTCATTTCATATTTGAAATATACAAAATAATATTATTATTACAAATAATGAAAAAATAAAAATAAAAATTGCATAGGCGCGTACGATCGTACACGATCGATCGCTCGGTCAGCGTTAAACTAAACACCCGCGTATACCGAGATAGCCCGTCAGCCGACCGTAATAAAACCGGAAAAGGAAGTAGTCACCAGATAGCGCTACGACACAACATAGAGGGGGTAGCAGAAAGGCACTTATAAATAGCGGTCCGAAACCATCGGACCGCTCAGTGTAGTTACGGCGGGCAGGCGCGAACAACGTAGTACCGTAATTTATATGCACCTTTCTGCCACGCCCTTCTATGATGTATCGCAGCGCTATCTGGTGAGTACTTACTTTTTCTATTTTATTGCTTTTTCGTTTAAGTTCCATGCACGTTGTTCTTCCTTATTCTACATTTTCATTTAGTCTCGGTACATTAATAGATCTTTCTTCTTGGTTATTACTCGTCGTGGAACATTTGCTATCAAAAAATACTTCTAAAAATTGGAGCACTATTTCTACGCGAAAAATAGTCTACAGGAAAAAAAAACTGAAATTTGTGGGGTGGGTCATTACTCATTAGTACATTGCTTTTTTAGTTTTTAAATTCTCGACGCCACTATACATCAGACAATATTCACGCAGCGATTTGTATTTGGTACATCTTGTCATCCTTGTAGGACTATACTTATACAGTTTTAATCATATGACCGTACGATCGTTTTTATACAATAATAATATTGTTGTCCTCCCCACTTTGAAAGAGACGCGATGAATTTGTAAGTAGGAGGTACACGATACAAATGATATATAATCCAGTTTAAATATACGTTCGAATTTTTCGTTAAATTCCAAAATGTCAAAAAGTTTTAAGGTGATTTTTGTCAATTATATATAATATATATATACATATATTGTTTCGCATATAAGAAATAAAACGATTAGGTACTTGTTATTACATATATTAATATATACAGCTCTCCTAGAACCTATCTGCATACGCCTAGTGCCTACATATAGGTACGCTATAACGATATATATATATATATATATATATATGTATATAAGAAGTTTTCGAAGTAATATCCTTCGTCAGTACATTAATAGCTTCCAGTTCGGTGAAAATGAAAGTAAAAAAAAAAAAAGAAATTTTTTTCGAAATTATTCAGTATACGTCGCGTATATATAACGCTGACGCGATTTATATAGGACGATATGGAGTGCGGATTGCGAGGTATAATAATATGATGGTTTAAACAACGCGGTGAAGTACATGCAAAAAAGCTTCTGTTTTTTTGGCGTTTCACTCGCCTTTTCGAAATATAATACTATATAATGTAGGTATAGAACACGCGTATATTAGTACTTTTTATTAAAAAAAAACGATTATATAATACAGTTTACCTACAGTAATATTTATGTGGTACATATATGAATTTTTGGTTTTTGTTTAAATTTGTTTAAATGGTTAAAAAGTGTGCACCGTCATCTGGGCATTTAACGCGGAATATCGTTTTGTTTAACACTATATTTTACTACCATCCATATAATCTGCACGCCGTAACAAAATGTTTTTTTATATATTTATAAATCAGCTGCAAAAAATGTTTTTAAAAAAATTGGCAGCGCTACAGATTTTTCTTTGATCTGTAACACTGCCAATATATTTTCTATGCGGCATATTAAAATCTGATATCCGTCATATATAATATACATCATAATTCATAATATACTTATATAACGTTATTATAGTTATTACAAACGGTTTTTTATTTAAATTCGATAGAATCTTTGTACGTTTTCAATCTTCGCGGTGATTTACAATTTTCTTAATATAGTATGTATTATATAAATTATAATACTATTGTTACCTAATATTCTTACATAGATATGGTACCTATAGGCTTATTCGAAATTATAAATTGTATATAAATCGTATACTGTGTCGTAGACTTTCTATTTGAAAATCTCATTAATTGTGATATTTCTTCTTTTTTTTTAAAACCGTCAACAATAATAGTTTTTAAACATCGCACGATTAAAATACGCGCCTTCCTAGTAAAAAAAATATTGTTTGTATAATTAATACATTATAAACCGCTTACGGTGTAATAGCTGGCTAGCCATCTGCGAAATTAATTTTTTTTTTCTTTCTTCAATTAATTCCACATAAAATCCGGAAACGAATATTTATTCCCAACACCTAAGATTATAAAATAGACAAAGTTGTATTAAATACCTACTTTAAATTTATCCTCGCCACAATATTATATAAATAAATACGATTAAAATTCGTTAAAAGTTAAATTTTTTTATTTTTCCAAGGAAATTAATAATAACAGTTCGACGTGCGATTTGTGTTAGTAAAAAGTTTTTCAAACGTTTCGATCTCCTGCAAACACCAAAAACACGCTCTTTTTTAAAATATACTGTTGCCTTTCGTGTATGTGCGTGCGTGCGTCTGGGCGCGAGCGGTCCCAACAGCCACTCGTGACTGACTGCCGCGACTACACTGAGCGGTCCGCTGTTTCTCACCACTTTTATAAGCGTCTTCCTGATACCCCCTCCATGTTGTATCGTAGCCACGCCCTCTGTGTTGTGTAGTAGCGGTATCTGGTGACTACTTTCTTTTATTGTTATTTCGTTTACGTCCCATGCACGTGGTTCTTTCTTTTCTACATCTGCATTTCGTCTCGGTACATTATTCGATCTTTCTTCTTGGTTATTATTCGTCGATGTGGATATTGCATTGGCAGATGAAGTTGGCTCTATTTTCGCCCCTCCCCCCCCCTTTACTTTTTTATTCGTATTTTATCGAGATTTTATTCGACTCGGTACCGGGTACGTAGGGTTGCCATAATTTCATCAAGAAAATCCGGGACAGACAGCAAAAATAGCAAATTAAATTAGACTAAAAATATTATTGAATCATATTAGGGGTAGGTACCTATGTATTCAAAAATAAAAAACGACATAATATTTTATACACTATAACAATACAAAAAATGTGTATCGAAAATTGTATTAACCGTATTTGTTTTGACTCGATTACTATTATTATTCGAAAAATTGTTTTAAACCATTTAAATTTTTCCCAAAATCGGGACACTTAGGCGTCCCGAAAATAAATTTCGGGATACCGGTACACCAAGTCAAAAACCGGCGACAGTCCCGGTTTTCCGGGACGTATGGCAACCCTACGGGTACGAGTACTGGAGTACGGTAGGTACGTTTCGTTCTTTGAAACTGAAATTTGCCGAGTTCGACTACTGGTGCGATTGACCAACCGGCATAATGTTCTATGGGAATTGATAAAATTATCTAAATGGCCAGACTGTTAAATTGTCCAACATAAACGTCGATAAGTTGGTGATAATGGAAATTATCTTATCATTGTAGAAAGATTGAAAATTGAAATTGAAGTTTTGAAAACGCTATCCTAAATAACGATTTACATTTTACGTTCGTTACGAAGTCAAAGAAATTTAATTACGTGCGTGTTTATTTTATTGTGGAAAATCGCGAGATGTAAAATAATTTTTCTTGTTAATGTAATAAATACAATTATAATTAATATAATATATTTTGTCATACGGATTTTCACATACCAGGAAATAATAAGGTAAATATATTAGATTTTATTCCGATTTCGAAAAATTATCTAATTATACGATTATTTATAGGATGTTATAAAGTATAATTATACTGCTAGAAGCTAGAATTATTGAAAACTTCATCAGATATTTGGCTTGAAATCCGAGTTTTATTATTATTTTTATATTTCAACGCATTGTTTATCGAGTAAATATATCCGAAGAAAAATTTTAGGAGAAATATTGAATCTACTTGAACATATTAAAATTGTTTTTTTCATTTATCAATATTAAAATTAATTCAGTTTATAAAATGATGAAATGGCAAAACAAAAAAATGCTTAGTTATATTTCTATTGTTATTATTATTTGACAATAGTTTTCCATTGGAAATTTGTAATATGTTAAGTAAAGTAATATTCTCGCATTTTTTTTTTTTTTTTTAAATAGTAATCATTGCATTTAATCAATTTTAACATTAAATTATATTATTTCTTGCCTTTAAAGCTTACGGAAATTAGTATGTTAATCGAATATTTCAGCTTAAAAATAATTTTGTTTTCCCTCTGATTTTTCAAACATTTTATTTAAAATCCGAGTACTAGTACGTTATTAAATGAGTTAAAAACAACATTGTAATTTCAAATTAGAATGTTGTATGATTAATTTTTATAAAAGCTGCTTTATATTTAAAATATTGCCAGTAGTAACTCTTGACATCCACTGCAGCCATAACCGATATAAGTCAGGTAGAGTGTTGTAAGTGATTTTTGTGTAGTAAATATCCCAATTTTTAATTTCATCATTTCTCTTAAATCAGAAAACCAAGGAGGAATTTGGAAACTAGATTTATTCTATTTTTTTTTAAACTTATTGTATTACCGTTTGTTTTGAAATTATGTGAATGAAAAATGTTCTTGTTTCATGTGTTTATAGTATGAATGACAAGTTAGAAAATGACCAGTCTACAGTATCAAAATTTGTGCAAGACTTCTTCATTAGTTATGACAAAAATCGCCATGTTCTCCATACGTTGTTCCCAGAGGACGGTACTTTTATTGTGCTCGGTAATCGTATGTCTGGCCATTCGGCTATTCAACAAGCCATGTTGACAATGGCTCCTACAACACATCAACTCCTGAGTATCGACATACAAAGGCTGGCGATACCAACACCAGATGACGTAACCATGTTTCAAGTACTGTGTGCCGGCGATGTAGAGTTTGGAGGTGAAACACTAGTACATGGATTTACCACCTCACTTTTAGTATATTTCAAGAGGCCAAACATCTTAAACGTCGTATCTTTTAATGAACGATGTATGTGGCCCAAATTATTGTAATATTAATGACAATAAACAAATCCATATATATGGCGGTGGTACTCATTGTAAATATCCGGTGTCCTTTATTATGTAATAAATTTAATTGTTTAAATAACATTAATGGTAATTATTATAATAAAAAGAAAAATCCGAGTTAGTACAAAAGAATGTTTTTATTTTATTATGTTTATACTCTAATGACTATTTTATTTGGTTAAAAAAGTAAAAGCAATAAATAAAAGAATAGTTTTGAGCATATATTATAATATATGTAGAAATGAATGAAATTTTCCACTACCTAATAATAATAATAATAATAAAAGTTTTAACTTAACTTAATCTTTATATATATATATATATATATATGTCCAACAACAAAACTATGTTCATTTTTCCTTATACAATCAGAAATATTTATTTACAAAATTCATGAGCTTTTTCATATTATTATTTATATATATAAATATAACATGTGCATGATGAATAGCGTTATACTATTATACAAATAATGGAAGATAGATCACAGATAAGATAATATTACATGGGTTAAACACAAAATAGTAAAAACATATAATTATACCGTATTTGTTATACATAAAAAAATTGATGCAAAAAAAAAAAATTATAACAAAACGTATATTTGTATGGTTTTTAAAATCAAAACGCCTAACTCAGTGTATTAGTAGATCTCGATCCATACACAGTGTACCTCTTATTACAGTATAATAATTATTATGGTGTGAACTCTTAGGCTATACTTTCAGTATTGTTAATTCAAATACTAACAATGTACAATGACGAAATAACAATTATGGTTAACACTTACAAAACTCGAGGATGTTCACAAAAAAAAAAATATATATATAATATATTATACCCTTAGTTTAATGATGATAATAATATCTAGTTTAAATAACGTATTATTATTGACAATGGAATAGATAAATGTCTAATTCAAGTTTACCTCTAGAAATACAAACAAATTTATTTCGAATTGTCTGTAGTACACATGTAATAATAATAAAAATAATAATAATATAGTGTATAAATTCAATAAATAAATATAAAATAAAAAACTAACCTACTGAAATAACAATTTTTGAAAACTATAATACAATGAAAACTTAAAAAAAGTTTACATTTAAATAAAAACACGGGTCTTCCGACATTATCCATGTACTTAATAACATTTAACTAACACCGTGATAATTAATACAAATCTAATTTATTATTCTGTTGTTTAACGGTCTTTTCGTGCAAAGGTTGCATTAACATTAACAATTAGAAATTTGGTGACTATCATTAAGGCTATACAGAACATAAAAAAAAAAATGATAATAATAATTGAGAATGCATTTAGCAAAATTCAAATTTGGTATAAAACACACCACTGTTTTTAATGAAGACAAAGTTATAGATATGATCTATACATAATACATCCAAATTTGATCGCAAGAATACGTTTTTCGTTATGGCCCAACATTCGCACGATTCGTTTGACTCGCATACAATGAACGAGAAAGAAACAAAATAGATTTATAATATTTAAATAAGATAATTAATTTTGTTTTTACATCACAGCACTTGCTCTCGTTGTTCACGAAAAAAAAAAAATTATATAAAAAAATAAAAATAAATAAAGTTTGACACAAATTTGAGAACTTATCCAATTAAAAATATTAATAGCGATTTTGTTTCCAGTGAAAGTTAAGGAATTTCGATATCAGTTTGATTCGAAGTCGGCTACACATGTGACATGAAAAAATACCAATTCGATATTCGATGTGATACACGTGAATACAAAATTAAAAAGATGCCTTAACGTAAATAATATATATGTACATGAAATAAATGTTTGTAAATTATGTAGTCATGGCAAAATAAATGATTAAATTAACAAATATTATGTACTCGCTAATTATGTACATACAAACAATTGTGAAAAAGAAAATACTAGTGAAATAAGAAAATAAAAATTAATGAAATGAACCTATAGGAAGTTGGCAATTGAAATTAAATTGATTCATTTACATAAAAAAAAAAAAATGAATTTGTATCATTCAACGTACATAAATGAAATTCTAAAGAAGTATCAACAAAGAATAGAAGTATAAAATAACCACAACTCCGATCTGAGTAACAGTCTTTACGTTAAAAACATTTCTCTTTTTTTTTAAGGCTAATAAAAAAAAAAAAAAAAATAGTAATTTAAAAAAAAAAAAAAAAATTAAATAAATAACAATAACATAGCACCAACTAACCAACATACAAAGGAAAAAATTATATTACAAAACAACAAGTTATACAAAACAGCCTTTGGGAAAACTTAAGTATTTCATCAAGTCTTAAACAATAAAATATATATATATATTTTACGCATAACTATATGTTTAAAAAAAATGCAATATAAAATTAAATCGTGTTCAAACCATAATTGGATCTTCATCACTATCCAATGTGCTATTGTTTGAACATTTGGCTTTTTTTGTAGTATTTTTTAGCTTTGCTTTACGACTACCCAGGGTACCTGAATAACAAATTCACACAGAAAATAAAGTTATCGTTTATAAAATGATTCCCAGTCAAATTAATGCCAAACTGGAGACTGATCTAAATATCACGTATTAATTTATAAATTAACGACTATCTCATAGTTTTTAGTTTTTTAAGAACAGTAAAATATATTGACACTAACTCGCATCGACATCATCTAAACTTCCATCATCAGTCGATAAGAGATCATCGTCTGAATTTGTACGCCGTAAACTTGGCAAATTAGATGTCAAAAAGTCTTTCTCTTTCTTAATTTCTTGTATTTGTCCGACTAACATTTTTTCTTCTTCGTCCATTATCTTACTCGGGCCTTCAGTCGGTCCGTATACCTAAAACCATATCAACATTTTTATTGCTACTCTTCAGATTTTCATTTAACACAAAATGTATATACTTTGGAAATACGCAAAGAAGACAACCGATGAGTGGCCGTATGATGAGCAGTGTCTAACGTATCAATGTCAGCCAATGTCGATTTGATCTTATCCATTTGATGGCTTATAATAGAGCTAATGCAGAGAGTCTGTTGTTCAATGTCCCTTAAAGACTCTTGTGCAGGAACTAACTTATTGGTTCTCAGTACACACGGTGCAAAAACAATTGCCAATGAACTGGCGTTCATGCGATTCACATTTTCGTGTAATGCAACCCTACATAAACAAAGTTGTGTTAAAATACATTAAATAATTATAATGAGAAGAAAAAAAAAACCTCGCAAGATGAAAAACAAGTCTCTCCATTAGATCGTAGTTAACTTTTGGTAATTTTTTTAAAATATTAAATAATGTCGATACGCGATCTTCCGAAAGACTAGCTGCACGAATAAAATCGTCGTAGCAATCAAATGTCAGTAATGGCTCTGGCATATCACGTAAAAACGACTTCAATACACTGGCGAGTACATGAACCTGTCACATGAAATATAGTTTATATTGTAGAAATTGTAATTTTACAATTGATGTACACAATTGTTTTATTAGAAATTTTTTTTAAAATAACATACCTGATATTTTTCAAACTCGATTTTGCTTACATCATTGTTATCAATGAGCTCTTTGAGTTCGTTCACACGTGTTGTAAGCTAAAATTTAATTTGAAAATTTATCATTATCGATTAATTGCTCGTAATTTGTTTGAAAACTTACACCAGGTTTACGGTAAATGCCTTCGGTATACATTCCGTACATTTCAATGATAGTTATAAGACATTCAACAACCGCTGGCACTTTACCCATACTCAAATCCAATTCTGCCAAAGGACGTCCAAAGACTTTTCCTTTAATCACACAAATACCTTTCGACTGTATATTGCCACTGGAGTTCATGTCTTTCAAACACTCTTTATTCGCACGAGTATAGCATTTTTTATGGCACGTCAATTTACAATCTATAAAAAAAATGCACAAAATAAAGCTATAAATACTGTTCTCATGGAAATTGATAATAACAATGTAATACTCACTTCGGCACACCAAACTCCTCTCGATTGGCCATAAAAAGAACGAAGTACAAACTTCACAAGCTGTAGGGATATTTATCATACTCATTTGTAATACGTGACCGCCATGAATAATATGGTCTTCAGACTTTTGTTTTTTCTCTTTTTTTCGTTTTGTTTTACTAGGTTTTTCTGTATCGACTCGGTTCTGATTCATAAACTCGTTCATAAAACCGCGAAACGCATTCACGCAAAGTGTCACTGGAAAATCATCTTGAATTTTCTCATTTCCACACACAGTCTCGATTACCTTAAACGATTGTTTAACATGAATTTGTGTACACAACACATTATAATAATTAACACGGTAAATATTTTACATGTAAGAAGTTAGCAATTAGATCTTTGTATTTGATATTGAGTACTTGGCCATTGCCTTGCTTGTTGGCAACACTATAAGTCGCTAAAAGGTTTTCCTTGAATTCACGCAGAGCTTGTTTAAATATTCTATCAACTTGGGATGGTTTTTTAACTTCTTCGCGTTCTATTTTGTACAGCTGAAATAAAGTAAATATCGAATTATCAACAATCCTTAGGATACTCAGTGGCAGTAATTATCCTAAGTGATAGACTTTAAATTTGTTATCCAGGAAAAACATAATTAACAATAATTTGTCGATATTAAGGTTGTGGTGAAGTTCAAAACAAAAATTGTGTCTGTACCTATTTCAGATTTTATATTTATGTAAAATAAATCCAGTGTATATAAAAATAGTATTTCAGTGGTATTATTGAACAAAAATAAAAGCTCATAACAACAACAACAACAACAACAATAATAATAATAATAATAATAATGAATCAACACTGATTAAATATTATTGTTTGGGTCCAGGTGGTTATGTAATTAAAATAAAATAATAATGATATATATGTATTATATATTATGTACATATTGTATTTTTCCTTTTTCCTTAATACCCGATGATGACTTTTTGTCAAAACCGGTAGTAAACAGACAAATTTAATACAACAACTCTTATATATTTCTTTATTTTACATAGTACTCTTTGGCTTAATGTTGTACATTCACATTTTTTTTTACATATATACTCGTATGTACAAACGTATTATTAATTTATTACAATATTTGTTGATGAATGACCATTGAAAATCGATATGCCGTCCTTTTCAAATAACGCGACGAGAGTATATAAAATACGATTTTTAATTAATGAAAAAAGTAAAAACATCGTGACTACAGTGCGGAAGTGTTTGCGTTTGGTTCGATGGCACGCGAGTCAGTCCCAACAAGCGCGTTATTATTATTTAACAATTACGCGACGATTATGGTAGAATTAAGTCGTATATCCAGACAAGTTTTACACTAACGGTTTTGTTTTTATTTTAAATCCGAGTATATTTCCCTTAGTCCCTTCTAGGGACCAGTCCAATATGTGACCTAAACAGTTAGATGACCTACCGCCGCGTGTTACGCTACAAGAATTAATGATATATGTACTGCAAATCGGAAGAAGACGATAGGTAAACGAAACAGTAGTAGTAAGAATATATTCACTGATTTATAAATACAATAATAGAATGCTTCGCGGATATGCAATGAGTAAAAACAAGACAACAACTTATTGACGAATTCTAAGTCTGAACGAATATTGAATAAGATATATTTTTGGTGTTATAATATTATTGCTCTTACATTTCTATTTCACTCGTAAATTCCGCGATTATTTAAATTTGATAAAATCGCAAAGAAAAAACTGCACATTGCACGTATATTTTCATATCGAAAACGGGAGGAGTTTTATTTTTTTTATATAAAATTATTGACTTTTTCTCCATATATTCAACGTCCTATATTTCAGCTTTAGACATAAACTAATTAATTATTTACGAAAATCGATAGAAATATTCAACGGTCGAAGGTAGAGCGATGTTACATTCGTTTTATTTTTTTACCGATATTATTACGATAACACCTACTAGGCAACCAATAAGAACGAACATTATACGTTTAAATATAATAAGCATTTCAAATAAATAGTATCAATGTTTTTTTTTCGTAGTTACAAATTATTATATTATATTTCCCTCTTTGCTGATTTTTTTAAAAAACTTATTATATAAGTACATAAAACAATGAACCCGCGCTACAACCTGCAATATATCGTGTAATAATTATATCCATCCTTCTACATGGGTATATATTTTAAATCATTTTGACCGCTCGGAATATTTAACGAAAAATCAATACGCAAAGGAAATACACGCGATGCCAACCAACTTTGGATATTTTAAAAATACTATAATTATATATTACACACAGGGATATTCAAATATACATAGAACACTCTGTTAAACTTTACTCTAGGGCACTAGGTCGATGTAATATAAATATAATAGTAACAAATAATATTATTTATTTTACTCGCAACACGTTGATTGATGATACGCTAAATCGCGAACTGTAGGTATACATACACATTCAAATTCAAATACATATCTACTCCCTAATATTTTGCTATTTAAAAACGTTATTATTATTATTTATTTTGAGATATACCATCTATACAATATCAATGCACAATAAGAATATGAGGGGAATTAACAATAGGCACGGAAAGGTTTGAATGAAGGAGCTTCGCCCTTTAGTGACGCTTCAGATTTTGAGTATATTTAGAAACTGAAAATTATTTATAATTTCTAATTTAAGACCTTTTCTGACATGTTGGATTGCGAAAAAACATAATTGTAATTATTACAAAAAAATTCGTGTGACACTATATCAATATCGATCGCAAATTGAGGCGTTTTTCAATATGTAACTTTTCGATTTTCCCGATTTCATAATATTACGTATGAAAAAAATACGACCTTTGTTTAAAAATTAAAAATACACGCAGACTGAACGAAGCGAGACAAGTGACCAACCGCACCACTTTGCAATCCAATCCAATACTATAATACATACGATTTTTTTGTTTTTTTTTTTTTTGTTTTGTTTTAAATACAGTATATATTATTTTTTAATCGTGATAAAATATCCGGATAATGTCAGATAATAAACACATAAAATCGGCGGCGATGAGTGCCCATACTTCAAAAATTGTTAAAATGTTGTAAAATTAATTTCCAGGCAAGTATATCGAAAATTCAGTAGGTATAATTATTAATAATGTGTATAAATTAAAAAGAAAAATTTTATTATAGCTGAAAAAAAAATGTCAAGCATAGATCGATATACAACGAAAGGGGACGCGTATATTATAATCATCGGCCAAATGATTGGGGGTAACGATTGGGGGTGACGATTGGGGTTGGTTAGGTGGCGTTTTATTACCCCGTCCGTTGTAAAACAAGTGGCAACAGTCGGGAACGTTCTCATTCTGTGGTCACGCGTGTGTCGTTGTCGTCGTCGTAGTCGTTCGAACTGCGTTTAGCACGGACAGTATTACAACGATTCGCAACAAGTAACAAGAACCGTATTATTTACTAAAATGTCCGATTCGCCAACGACGTCCTCAATGGGAATGCTAACGATGTCGAACCCGGTGTTCGAATGTTATGCGTTTTATGGTAGCATTCTTATTTTAAAAATGATATGCATGTCTTTTATTACGGTATTTCAGAGATTTAAAAAAAAAGTAAGACACATTTATTCGTTTTTTTTTCAATTACTTTGTACAATATATGTACGTATTATTAAACGGGAATAATAATAATAATAATAATAATAATAATAATAGGTACACAGTATGCATCTATTTATATAAATGTAAATAGAAAATGAAATAAAAGAAAAATTATTATTTGTATTATATTTTGGAAATCACGGGGAGGGAGAGGGAAATTAGATAAATTAGCGTCGAAGACAATGTGTACCCATATAGTTGAGAAGCTGAAAAGTGAATGGAAAAAATAATACACCGCACGCCAATATGTATAAAAAACTTTCGAATTTCAACGGCTAAGTTCTTCTTAGTCACAATCAGAAATTCGGATTATCCGATAATTTCGAAATATTCTTAGTGATTAAGTTTCCGAAGAGAAATTTCGGGCAAGCGTGAGAAAATTACAACATACATCAATGAACACGCTTTTTCTGTAGTGTCTGAATTTTTCAGAATTATTTTTTGAATGCCACGATTTCAAATTAATAATAATAATAATAATAATAATAATAATAATAATAATAATAATAATAATAATAATAATAATAATAATAATAATAATAATAATAATAATAATAATAATAATAATAATAATAATAATAATAATAATAATAATAATAATAAAACAAAACGTGCTAGGTACGATTTTACTATTTATTTATCTAATAACTACTATATTGTATATCTAATAGGTTTTCATAACCCCAGAAGATTTAGCAATGAATAGAAATGGCGAAGTAAAGAATGACGATCCAGATGTCGAAAGAGTACGAAGGTAAAACGATAAAATAAACAAGTTTTACTAATGAGCAGGGCTCGGAAGTCAATGACCTTAAAAACATTAAAAATTACCTAAAAAATGCAAATATTACGTAAAAATGTTCAAAAAACGCCATACAAATAACGATAATATTGACAATAACAAAAATGATTTTTAACATTATGAAAAATGCTGAAAAATAACTTTTAGTATGAAAAATGCAAAAAATGACTATAAAATAATATATAAAAACGGTTTTTAATGATCTTTTTCTAAATATGCTCATTAATCCTTTATTTATATATATATATATATATATATATATATATATATATGTATATAAATAAAATATTTATAATATAATTTTTTTTAATTTACGAAATGAAAATTATAAAAGCATAATTAATCGAAATTATTGCAGTTTCCCATTCTTTTATTAAGTTATTGATGTATAAAATGTCCAATAACTATAATGCATCAGTCGACAGGAAAAAATGAGCAGCTGAAAGGATTAGGTTTATTTTTAAATGTACCTACATATTATTTGATAGAAAAAAAATGGGTTTTCTAAAAATATTATACTGATATTTTAGAAAAATACAACAGCAACAACAACAACAATAACAATAAACCCATTATTTTTCTTTCAACTAGTAGGAAATGGAAAAAACAGTATAAAAATTAAATTATTTATAATACACATGCTAATATGAAACACATTTTTAGTTGGGAAAGCATCGACTAAGATGTTTAAAAAAAAAAATGCAAATGCATCAACTTCCGAGTCCTACTAATGAGTTAATAAAGCTTTTTAATATAATATAAATAATATTATATTTACAATATTAATTAATGTTATTTTTAGTGCGCATTTGAATGATATGGAAAATATACCTTTATTTTTAATCACTGGATTAATTTTAGTAGCCAGTACACCATCAGAAATATTAGCAAATAATTTGTTTAGAATCTATACCATTCTACGAATAATGCACACAATCGCTTATGTTTTTGTATTACCTCAACCTACAAGATCAGTCTGTTTTATTTTAGGGGCTGTTATAAACATAATTATGGTAATATATATTATTTTAAATATGCACCATTTTTAAATTATTCACTTTTAAAAAATCAAATTTTATTTTATGCACACAATTAAAAAAAAAAAAAAAAATTGTATTAGTTAATATTAAAAATTTAGATAGTTTGTTAATTTTATACGTAACAAATTATACTACTCTAACAAAATTTGCTCACTTATATAATTGTAATGAAATATGTTGTATACTACAATTTTAAATATAATATTGTTTAAATATACAATAAACACAGTGTAATTTATTACTAATTTTATTATCTTGGTTTTTCAAAATATACAGTGAGTATACCGAGGTTTTGGTATTATATAATTGGTAATCACTATTGAATAAAGTTATGTTAATCACCAAAAATATATAAGCATTTTAGATACTAATTATTATCTTTAAAATGAAATCTGAAGTAGACAACTACTTTGACTTTTGGTATTAGTACTATTATATTTTTAAGCTTAGTTCACGCTACATACTTTGTAAAAATCTATATATTTACCAACATTATAGGCATGTATATGGATATAAATGATTAAAATTGTTTAATTATTGCATTCAACTTCCATTTAATGTATTAAAAGGTTTCTATACCAATGTATACTTAATTGTATTATACATACTATTTAAATTTATATGCATGTGAAAATGAGTCTTTATATACATTTTTTAAAAGGTTGCCAGATTATATAGGCAACTGTTTTGGATGAGAGACAGTTAAGTATAGCCATACTGGATATTAAACGCATTTCCCTTAAATTTTTTCATGGCAAAAAACAAGTACCTATTATATTTTTATTGTATAAATTTGGACTTGATAATAAATTACTTTATTTGAAAAATGACTATGAACTAATCTAGTATTAATCATTTTCAAAATAATAAGTATTTATTAAAAAATTCTCAACATTTTTTTTTAAATACAAAAAGCAATTTGTGGTATGATAACTGTGTATTCAATTTTTCAGATTTAATATTGGAAACCAACAATTTTATAATGAGGTCTTTGATTTATATAGATCAATAATTTTACAGTAATTTAAACTATTTAGAATTCTGATGAATAAATCTTAAATATGTCATAAGTAGCATACTGAGCAACAAAATTAGAATTGTACGCTCGGTAATTTATCGGTAGAAAAATATTTAAATATTAATATATTATTTATAAATAATGATGATTTTATAAATAATAAAATATATAAACTAACCTTTTTGGTAATAAAATCTTGCATCATTTTCAATTCACGCACATCAGATATAATCTTGTCAGTACGGTCTGTGAATTCCGATGTACCAGTTAAACTGAACTTTCCTACAGTAGTATTGTTTTGATTATTTGCTATGTTTGGTGTTATGTGAGCTTTGTTGCCAGCAGATGTAGGTTTTCTAGGTTTTCGTCTATTGGTTGGTCGATTACTTCCATTTTGTTGTATACATGGCATTTGTAGTACCCCACCATTTTGGATACATTTAGTATGAAATAACTTTTTACAATCTATAATATAACAAATCATATTATTTTAAATTATATTTTAAAATCGATATTAAGTTTAAAACGTACAACTAGTTATATACTCTCAACCATGAGAGAACACAACTGGTAAAACACAACCAGACGCAGGCAACTAGATTAGTTTTGCTGACTGCCTGGTTATGTTTTCTTATAGAGCAGAGTATAAATCCATATTTATATATATATATTTTTTTATAATCAATAAACTAAATTGGAAAAAAATATTAATAAGGAACATTATTAAGACATATATTATTAAAAAAACACTATTAAATTATTAAGACATTTACCTGAACATTTGTGTCCTTGAGTTAAAAATGCATCCATCAATTTGTTACAGTAAGTGCATTTATCTTGTGGAGTAAATCGTCCTAATTTTCTAAAACGATGGCCAGCTATTGTAAACATGGTAGTGCCTTTCCATTCCAAAAGTTCAAAAGATGGTGAATATGTTAATTTAGGTTCTTCTATTTTTCCCGCGTGTGTAGTTGAACCATCACTGTTTCTTCTTTTTAGTTCTTTTTCATTTACACTGGAAGTCGTTAGTCTACGAAAAGATAATACACACATACACAATACACATATATATTTTACAAAATCAAAACTGATAATAAATAAAATTGTTATTAATAAATTAATAATTACAATAATTAAAATCTTATTAAGTTCTCATAGACATTAAGATATTGTAATTCAACTATATTTAAGTAGTTCTTACGCTGGTGCTGGTTCAGTATTGGATACACGCAATCGATTCAGTAGACGAACAGGAGCACTTGGCTCAGTAATATGTGGAGTTCTGGATAAAAATGTTCGTTTATTAGATGAATCACTAGTTCGTTCTCTTCGTCTCCAAACTACTGGTGGTTTTATATGAGTATCATCCAGTTCACTATCACTAAATGCTGTTCCTTCATGAGATGGACCATCAGTTTTATTATAAAAACGATCTAGCAGTATAAAAACAAATTATTTTACTCAAAATAAACAAAAAATTTTCATGAATATTAAAACTAATAATTAATAAATTTTATTATAAAAATATTTTGAAAGACTTCTTTTTTACATTATAACTTATAGGCTATTATTACATAATAGATATTTACATTTTACTGTTATTATATTACACACACACACACACACACACACACACACACACACACACACACACACACACACACACACACACACACACACACACACACACACACACACACACACACACACACACACACACACACACACACACACACACACACACACACACACACACACACACACACACACACACACACACACACACACACACACACACACACACACACACACACACACACACACACACACACACACACACACACACACACACACACACACACACACACACACACACACACACACACACACACACACACACACACACACACACACACACACACACACACACACACACACACACACACACACACACACACACACACACACACACACACACACACACACACACACACACACACACACACACACACACACACACACACACACACACACACACACATAAAGTTAGATAATAGTTATGGCAATATGTATAAGGCAATAGTTTTACAATATTTTTTTTAAATACAAAATTTGATAACTAGAAAATGAGCCCTCTCTATACTTTTATTTATTTATTGTTATATATTTTTTTTACGTTTAATGCTACAAATAAATACTCAAAATAGATATCTAACCAATATATGAAAAATATACATTCTATTAATTTTAGTAACAATATTAATCGATAATTAAAAATAAGTACCTTTATGTATGTCAGTCGGATGGGATTCTATTCTCAAACGACGAGATGAAAGTTTTCTTTTTGTGGCTTTAAAATGATCATCTCTGTGTTTAAAAAAGAAATAATTAATTTAAACTTAAAAAAATTAAAATTAATGATATAAATAAACAATTATCATACTTAATATTATTAGTAGTTTTGGGTTGTTCAAAAGGGTCAGCTTCTGATTCACTGTCACCTTTGGCTCCTCCACTACTTCTATAAATAAAACAAATATATATTTTTATTAAATAATCGGTAAGTACATATTTAACAAATTTAATAATTTACTCTGAATCACGCAGTTCCTCTTGACTAGACTCTTTGGAAGTGTTGATCTGTGGAGCTGAAATACTTTTTTTCTGAAAATTTGATGTATGACAATTATAATATATACTTTTAATAATTTTTTTAATTTATTGAATAACTACCGTATTCTTTATTTTTGAAAACTTTTGTCGTGCTAAATATCCTCGAGAATGGGCTTGTAATGTTATAACACTTCGTCGTAAATTTTTGTACCAACTCGATACACGATGTTTTCGCCATACAGATTGTATGTAAACAGCAGCCGACTCGTCCATTCTCATTTTATTTACTAGCCTTTGAGCCAATATCATTCTCCACCAAGACTATAATAGTATTTAAATTAATTAATAATTAGTGTTTAATTAATTAAATATTATAAATAATTACTTGTAATGTTTCTGTAGCCCAAGTAATTCTAAGAAACTGTCTTCGTTGTAATAGTGTACGAAACCAACGTTGTATAGTTACAATGCTTGCCATTATTTGTTGATGAAGTCTATAATCTAGTTTTAATTTTTCACACTCTCGTAAAAATACCTTCGATTCTCCAATTTGATAATTATCTCTATCTAAATTTAATGTTTGTAAGAAATTTCTAACATCTTGAGAATTACTGCAACATACAATGGTTTAAATGAAAAAATATGATTAAAACATTAATTTATAAATATTTACCTATTAAGTCCTTTAGGTAATAGTATTCGATAAAGCTGGACAAATTCTTCATAACTGAGTCGAACATTATATCCTGCTTGACGGATTCTAACAGTTTCTAACATACCCGTATAACGCAATTGTCTTTGAACAGTATCATGATCAAACATATTTGCAACCTAGACATAATATTTATTAAACATTAATAAATATTTATTTGATTTTCAAAATTATTATTTTACAAATAATAAATGGAACTCACTTTATTACTATTGCTTTTAATACATCGAATAAAAAAAGGGTTTGCTTGATTAAGAGTATCCATAAGGCTATTTAAAGACATTTGAAACTGAGCAGTTACAGTAAGTGGTTGTTTACGTGCTTTACTACTAATTGAACCCTGTATTTGTATTCGTCCAGCAAGTGTTTTAACACTCTGAAGATTTTTTAAACCTTTATTACCGCGGTCTTTTGGTCTGAAAGATTTATTTTTCCTGTAACATATAATAGCCAATTAGATAAAACAATACATTTTTGGTAATATTTCATAAGAAGTCAATATGTACAAGTGTATTATAAGGAAAATATTTATATTCAAACTATTTTCTTTGTTAGTAAATTCTTTTAAAAAAATAAAAAGCACAAGATATGCGCAAAGAACATAAGAACTTTAATTAAAAGTTTAAACCAATATGAATAAAGTACAATTAAACTGAAATAAATTATAATCTTATATTATACTCAGTTATTAATTTTAATTTCCTAAGTAAAACAACAAACATAGTAGTGACCAATAAAAACGAGTAGTGGTGGTGTTGCACCTTAGCAAAGAATTTAAGTGATTTCTAAATTTTGGAATAGCATGCAGGTGTTATGGGATATTAATAAGTATATACAGTGGAATTCACTTATAATGATATTTAATGGACCTTGAGAATGAGATCGTTGAATCCAAACTTCGTTATATATGAATTAAAAAAAAAAAAGCAAATAGAAAGTACGATTGTATAAAATATATTTTATAGATGTACTACTATATATTATAAAGCTTGACATACAAAAAAATTTTATGTGAACCTTTCAATATAATTTTATAATTAATTCACTGAATTTTTTGAAAAATAATCAGTTATAGTGGTTTGTTTGCAAATGGACAATTGAGTAAGCTCGTGAGATTGTTATAGTCGAATGAAAAGACCACTTTTTGTTTCAAAACGACATCACTAGTTCCGGACTACCGTTTTACTCTGACATAGTTGTATACGAATAAAATTACTACACATATGTTAGAAACCAAATTAAATAAACTTTTTGTCAATAAACATGGAACATCACTAAAATCTAGACAGAAAAAATTACCAAATCGGCCCATTTATTTTGTTTGCGATCATGTTTTATTAAAAATAATATGAAGGTTGATTTTTACAAGTACTGGTTAATAAAATCTAATATTCTATACTCGTTAGCATTGTTAATTATATATAGTTAGTTTTTATTATTAGATAAAAATTTCTATAAAACTTTGTTGGCAAATATTAATATTGCAATCATGCACATGCTAAATTAATACTAATTAATAATCATACACCATTCTTATATAAACTATATATTTTAAGAAAAAAAAATTATTATAAAAATATATATACAATGTTAATAGATAATCAGCATTATATTATACATTTATTAATTCATAAAATAGTGTAATATTATGTTGTAGTGCTGTAATGTGTTTAAAGTATAATTCATTTATTGCACAGTAAGAATAAAAAGGAGTTTCCCATTTTTCTAGTATTTGTAAAAACTTCCAAAAACCACCCAAAAACCACCCGATCACCAATTGTTTTTTTTTGTTTTTAACTTTTGGAAACATACATAACAATTTGAGTAGCTCGTTCAATGACTTTATCTTCATCTGCAGATTTACAATTTGCACGGGTTTTTATATCTTCTTTATTAATATTTTTATTAGAATTAACCGTTTCTAACTTGGTAAATTTATTGAAAGCTGAATGATTTTTATATATATTTTGTTCAGTTTTTGGGTCGGAGGCCAATTTTTTACCCACATTAAGAACATATCCACCTCCGTAAGATGTGGAATTTATGGGAAATTTTGGATTGTACCTGGAAATATTATGTTAAATAACAAAATGCTAAATTGTCATAATGAAAAATATAAAAGAATCAAAACTACAATCCATCTAAAACTAATAAATATAAAAAATATTATGTATTAATATAGGTAAATATTTTTAAATGAAATAAATATATTAAGCAACACAATACATTATAGTATAAAATATCTTTAAAATTTAAAATATAATATGTAGATAATTATTTAAATAATAGTATTTTACTAAACTTACACTATACGGTTTATGGTGAGGTTTACTGATGACATGGTAACTAATTGGCTGGACGCAGCATAACAAAATTAATATATATGCAATAATTAAATGCATGGTACATTTTTTAATATGTTAATTTTATGAACATAAATAATTTTATTATAATTAATATTATGGTTCTAAATAATATATTGGTAATTTTCTAAAAATTATAGAAAAATAAAAATATACTTACTAAATAAGTAAATATACTTTAACTAATGAAATTTTTAGTTATCAATAGAATTATATAGTTATTAGTTTATTTTAAATTCATGATAAAATTTATGCTGAATTTATAATTGGGTAAAAATAATATGTTATTAAAACAGAAGAAATTAACAATTATTATAGATTTTTTCTAAAATGAAAAATAGACATCATATAAATGAATATTATTTTTCATTATTAATTTAAATCATTCCTTAAGACAGATAAAGATCAAATTTGTATTATAAATGTACAGTGTACACATATAATAAGTTAATAAAATTTTATTAGAAATTAGTCTAACTGTATATGGAAAAACCAAACTAATGTATTTAACTTTGGTTTAGTTTATCATTTTTTTATAAACCAAAATTTTGATTTGTTACAATTAATTTATTACTAATCATAATTTATGGTTTGTGGTTTTATACTATATATAGACAATATGGCATTACAGTGGCGTATTTATGATTTTAAAAATTAAATCCTCTTTAAAAGAGATTAGTATTATAATAAATATTTTATTTATTTTGAATTTAATCAAATATAATCACAATAAAATTTGCCTTCTAGATAATAAAAGTTACTATGCAAGTATTTATTTTTGCAAAATTAAACAAATGTATAATTTCACATTAGAAGTTAAAATCAATAACAAATCTTGAGGGATGGTATCAACCTCGACACTCCAATAAATATAGCATTGTAGTATTATTATAAACTTAAAAATAATTTTATTATTTTTCATACTGTAATGCATATAATTTTTTTATAGCTACAGTGTGTAGCATATACAATATACACAATACAAATAACTATAATCTATTGTTTCTATAATAAATGTAGTAAGGATTGAGTTATAAAATATATTTATGGTTCGAGTTCATAAATAATAGAAATAGTTTAGTTCGGACCTATAGTTCTAAATGTCATATAAATAGAAAATAGTAATTTACCTGATTAGACTATCATTTTGCATACTGTTTCGAAAACGTAAAGATATACTTGATGCTTTTGCACCATCAACTAAAATCAAAATACATTATTAATATTTTCTAAATTTAATATTATTATTTTGAGCATACACATATTTAATTATAATAAATAATTTACCTCTGCTTTGTCTATGTCTACGACCTGCTTCTTGAAATGAAAAATAACCTCTAAAAAATGCCCTTACAATAGCCCATCGAAATACAGCAACTGGATCTGCACCAACCAGTTCACGAACAAATGCCATACTACTGTTTTTTAATACACCAACAATGTCTGGACGCATGAGATCCAGATTTTTCTCTCTCATTTCAAAAACCTAAATATATGTATATAATCACTATACTAATATATGAACTCTATTAAATTGAAATTTGAAAACTGAACAGTTAATTCTTTTATTATAACAAAATTACAGATATTTTTCAAGAAAATCACAGAATAAAATATAAACAAGTATAGCTTTTTTTCTGTAAAATATGAACATTCATCTAGTTATTCCATATAACACTTGTGGTAGGTAACTGAATACTTGTACATAGGTTCATAGGTAATTTTTTTTTTTCTGGAAAAGTGTGTGACCTATGTTTATATGTATTGTCAATATGGTATAATTTAATTATTATTTTATTAATTTTTTAATATTACATTATTACTAGTAGCAGTTAAAGATTAAATAATAAATAAAGAAGCAACCAATAAAAAATCCAATTCCTTTTAAATTAATTAATAGTATCTAATAAAATAATATTACAAACATAAGTTTTTATATAGAACGGCAGAAACTTCCTCATTTATTATATTAACTCTTATACTATAATTAAAGGTAAAAAGAATACACAGTTTTGTAGGCAATACATTTTACTATAGACATCTCTATAGTAATCATTTAATTTGTTGATATTAAAAATATGATAAATATTTTATTACTTGATATTTAACTCTTCCTGCATAATGTCGTACAATAAAGGCATTTTCTTTTCGTTGTGGAATCTCATAAAATTTATTTTCTTTATGAACAGAATTAAATTTTTGTAATAATGTTTCACAGGATGAACCAGGAAAACTAAAAAAACAAGAACAAAACAAAATAAACTTGAACAACATATATATATTATTGTAACTACTTACTTGCACTGATCATCCAAAACACACAATAATCCATTAGGTTTTCCTTCAATCATTTGCAAACATCCAGTATTATCCAAAAAATCTATATCACTCCATTTAATTCCTTCTTTACGATATTCTTCTTGTTCATATTTAAACACATGTTGATTAAAATAATATTGAAGATGTTCATTTGCATAGTTAATGCAAAATTGTTCAAAACTAAACATATCATAAATTAATTATAGATCAATCAACACACACACTAAGATTTAAAATTACCTATTAGAAGTACCAAAATCTTCAAATCCAAATATATCTAACACTCCAATTGAATTTCCCTGGTGGTCTCTTAAAGTATCTTTCTTAGAAAGCAAAGCATGATTAACTTGTAACACAATCCAATCAAATAAAGCTCCATAAAGACATTTTGCCATTGCATCTCTAGCTGCTATAGCCTACAAAATTGGTTTCACAGGTATTTCATTTTGAAGCATAAATTTAAAAAAAAAAAAATGAAATTACCTCGGGTAATTTGTAATTAATTACTAATGTTTCTCCAGAAGCTTTAGCACGCTTAGCTGTTAAAGCTGCTAATAACGTTTCTTGTTTTACTCTAAGAAGTTGTGATATTAAAAACACTATTTCAGGGTTACGTACAGCAACCGCTTCGTCATGATGGTAAGCAGACTTACGAGGTTGAAAATCAACATTGCCTAAAAAAACAAATATGAAATGAAACATTTTCAAATTGAAATTATATTTAATATATAATATTACCTAATAATAAAACTGCTGAAAGAACTGCAAATAATCTGCGTTGTTTTTCTGGTGTGAAACCTACCATTTCCATAGACTGTTTTAATCTAGAGAATTCATACTTCTCATCTAAATTTCCTAATGTATAACATCCGCTCTAAAATGTACATATAAAAAATTTTATTTAAATAAATACGAAACAATAATTATTATTTTTAATTATACAACTAAAATATTTATACCCCATTTAGATAATTGTAATAATCTATTCGATGTAAATGTAGTGATTCTTTCTCTGAATCACTAGCTCCATTTAATAGGTAATAAAATACATGGTAATTACGTTCGTTCTGTCCTTGGGAACAAATTCTAGACTTTTCTAAAAGATATTTTTGAACAACGGCACTAAAAGAAAAAATAATAATAATAATAATAAAAATAAAATATTTAATTGTTTAATAATTAATAATTTTTCAAAATTTAATTAAGTTTTAATATTTTAAAAATTGAAATACAATTTCAAGTAAATCAACTGTAAAATATGTACTGGATATATATAATTTCATTAAAAAAAAAAACTTACCCATGTACCATACCATTTTCTTTATAATTAACTTGTATGAATTTACCGAATCTACTTGAGTTATTATTATGGGCAGTTTTAGCATTACCAAAAGCCTAGAAAATAACATCGTTTTTAAGTTTTATAGTGATATATTATCATAATAATAATAAAGTAATTTATAATTAATAAGAATAAATATTCGAAACATACTTCTAAAACTGGTCCAGCACTAAGTATAGTTTGTTCTACACCACTGCCATGACTACCTTTTTGGCTAAGAGCAGTAAGGTGGTGTAAAAGAAAATTGGTAGATTCTGTTTTTCCGCTACCACTTTCTCCACTTATCACAATACACTGATTACGTCTTTCTCTTAGCATACAATGATAAGCAGCATCAGCAATGGCAAATATATGAGGAGGCAGCTCTGGGCCAAGTCTTCGATTTTGGTAGAGTTTTACATATTTTGGATTATAAATGGGATGAAACTAATTTAAAAAAAAAAAAAACCCAAGTAAAAATATTGTTTTATTTGTTATTTTATACATTACATATATCTAATATCTGACTCGTTTAGAATTTAATAAATTAATGTACATTACCTTAAAAGGATTGACTGCAATTAAAATGGAACCAACATATGTATAGATGTGACCAGCCAAAAATCTGGCTCTTAAATTGTCCAAAAGAGTTTGTTCGTTGAGATCAGGAAGTTGGCAAAGATCTGGATATTCTCGATCTTGCGGCTGATAAAGAAATCTATAGAAATAATCCCGTATAAGTTGTGGGTCCATGGTAAAACCATCAGCCCACAAATTGTCTGAGAGCTTTTCTCTCAAATAAAATCTGAAAAACATATAATTAAATACCAAATTGTTTAGAATAATATTTATTTTATAAATACCTATAATATTCTTCTTGTTGGGTGTGTCTACGAGGTTGAGGCCATAACAGCATGACGGCCACAGGACATTCTGTAGAACCAAGCCTACGTTCTTTACATTCTCGTCCGATCGCATCACCAACTACTTCAGCAAGTTCAAACGCACCACTGTAAGTTGTTCCGCAACCGCCTGATATAGCAAGACGTTCCACTATACAGCTGACAATTTCATCAGATGTAGTTTGTTTGCTAGCCTCCACACTGAGTGCTTCGTAGCATTGTGACAGAGCACCCACAAATACTTGCACTATGTACCTCTGATTGCCTTCACCCATGGCATTTAAAGTTCATGCTCTATTTATAATAATGTGGCATATCTTCCCTGAGATTAAAAAAAATTATAACTATTAAAATCTAAATAAAAACCATACGTTTAACTAATTCATTAGATAACTTTATAATAATTGTAATATATCTAATCCAAATTTTAATAGTCTCGTTCAAGGTTGTATTCATTAATGCAATCGATTAAGGGCCACTATGGCAAATAAAAAAAGAAAATCACATGTGTTTTTTTAAAAAAAAGTACTATTATACAGTTCATTTTGTGTATAAATATTAAATATGTACTGATTATTTACATGAAAAATATTATAAAAATCAAAACACATTTATTCATGTTTAGTTAAAATAAAATGTTTCCCAACAGCAGTTTTTTTATACGAAATATTTAAAAATAATATTAAACACTTTCAATATTATTTATTACTTCAACATCGATAAATTATATATAAATCGATAAATACTTTCTAAATTAAAGTTGTCGCTAAAACATTGATAAGCAAGGTACATATCCTTTGTTTGATTTCTAAATGAAATTTAACGCACGTAAAAAGGTGACAATATTTATTGTTTAAAATAAACAAATTGATTAATTCTATTAAGAAATCCACATTTCATTTATGTAAACAGATGGCGTTACAATTCAATGTGAAGCACTACACAAATGAAAAAAATGCAATAAATTACATAATTAATTATCTATTTAAACATACGAGAACTTTGTAATAGCGTAAATGATTCTGGCAAAGGATTATTCACATTTTAGAATTATCTGTAATATTAATTGTCATTTAGTAACAGCAATGTGACAAAGAATAACAACGAATTCCATAAATCTTAACGCGATAGTGTCTTTTAAGCATTTTTTTTTTTTTTTTTGTTATTGATAATTTAACTCGTTCCATAATAACTTTCCCGACGCAATCTGTTTACACCGTTTATTGGTACGATACGATTTTGAAGACGAAAATTCGATTAATAACAATAACGGTGATAGGATAGTGTTATACCGTTAACGGAAAGCGATGTGAAAAAGTCGCGAACCATATTAGTAAATGACCGGGAACCACGTCTGTCACAAAGCGGACGGCTGAATACGACGGTTTGCCATAGCAGACGTAAGACGAAGTCAAAACACACGATCAGTAGTACATCATCAGTCGGAACGTGGGTCTTCAAATTATATCCATCGAATAACAACAACACGTCATATCGAACCGTTATTAAAGAGGAAGACAAAACGCTGACGGTGGATATTTAAAACCTCTAGCGAGACACTACGCGAGGCGGCGGACTCTTTAAACACGAAACGGAAACAAAACAAAACCAAAAATAAATAAATAAAAATCAATTTTTCCGTACGTAACAGCACACCGTAACAGAAACAACAAAATAATGATAATAATACGATTTTTACTCACTTGTTGGCGTTATACGTGCGTGTGCGTGCGTGCGTGCTACATCGTTTCAAAAATGATAATAATATAACAAGAAAAAAGAGTGCACCAGAAAATTATTATACGTATCACTTAGCAACATAGCCCCCGCCGACTCACGCGAACGCACACTTCCCACGATTGGCGCACTGGGACAGTGTACGACGGACGGACGGACGCACGGGAAACGCGGCTGCGGCGACGACGATCGTCGTCTGTCTTTACCGTGCTAACACACACGGCCACTGCAGTACGCCCGGCGGCGGCGGCGGACATTTACCGGACGTGATTCGGTGCGTCTCGGCGACGCCGTCGTTTGCGGCACAAGACAGGAAAAACGAGGACAAACGGAAAACCGAATATTATCGAAACGACAATAATAATAATAATAATAACTACCGTGCAATAACAGTAATCGGCCGAAAATTAAATATTATAAACATTGGAAATACGTTTGTGCGCGTGCGCCGCCGACGGACCGATCAGCCGCGGAGGATTTCGTCGTGATACGCTGCGCGTCGATTGACCGGAGTGCGCGTGCGCCAATTTTCCCACGACCCGGTCGGATAGGGCAGAGGGGAATTTTTCATTCTGAAAACGTGTACACGCGGCGCGGTGCACACCCGTTTCCCGTTGCGTCGTTATCGTGCTCGCGTCACACGGCACTTTTTTTACTAAATACGGTCGTGGTGCACGCGGAATTTTTTTTCAGGGGGGAGAAATAAAAATATTATTACCTACGCACCAGTTTTGTAGCGAAAAAATTCTTATTGTCTGCGTAGTAGGGTATGTATAAAAAAAGACTTTTAAATATTTCGGGTATGAGAGGGGAGGGGGGTTATAATCCCGTGTGCGCCACTGACTAAATGCAATTCTTTTTTTTTTTTTTGTTCGGCTTAATCCAGACCTCGCAAGTCCTCTCCCCGTCCATAAGTCAGCGATTGTTCTTCGTATCTTCTTCCCGGGAACTTGAGGTCTTCCCCGAGAATCGGATCAATCCCGCACCCGTTGGTCTTGGTCGTGCTCTATTACACACGCGTTATTATAATACCTACTGTTCTGCTGCGTTTCGCGACAATAATAATTATTGTCATTTAACATTTTCGTGTACCTATATAAATGCCGGTATTGTATTATGAACGCGCAGCACACTGCATTACTATGTATTATTAGGTATATTTAAACGTACCTACTTGGAGGGTGGTAGTAGAAGGTATAATATACAAAATGAAAATTTTAAGCAAAAAAAATTTTTTTTTTTTTTAACGTAAGAGGCTAATCGTTGCAGTTATTTTAAGGTGTGCTCTCTCCTCCCCCCCGGAAAATGTTGAAACGTTATCTTACATTTAAGAAAAACGGCTAATTAATACATTGGACTCGTGTGAATTCCGTATGCGTAGCGTATTTCGATAATGTGAAGTGGCGCGAATTATAAAAATGTCAGCAAACCCGACTGTGAAGTGCTCCCGTCTCCAGTATGTCAATTTGAATGAATAATTTTCCAGCGTTTATAGACTTTTATATTTCTTAATGATATATAGGCAAGCAAGAATAGTAATATTTTCGAAATCCGAAATTACACAATACGTAAATAACAGAAATGAGAAATCTAATTTTTTGTCATGTTTTTAGTTTATAAAATTATGATTTTCAAACGCCGCAAACATTTTTCTTTTACGTATACGATTTTTCAATAAAAATGTTTCTTTCTGTTGTTTTTTGAGGGGAGAAAAAAACGCGTTTGTAAATTACGCGCACAGAGGTATTATTATTATTATTACGTTTTAATATGGGTTTTGAGACATTATCTCAGGCTTTAAAAAAAGCCCATTTCGAAAAGAAAAAAAGATGACTACTAAAAACTGCCCGTTATGTTCATTTAGATACTATAAATAACGAATATCATTGTACTATATAAATAATACAGGTATTTACTTTTTTCTTCAAAAATGTATCTTTATAATCATTATTGCAGTCGGGTGAGCTACAGAAATTCACCACATTAAGAAAAACTAAAATTTTAATATCAATATTTCACATTTATCTTAATATAAGTACATAAATAAATAATTTCAGCATTACACATTTGAGAATTTTGTTTAGAATCGTTTTTCAAGTGTGACGATTTACAATTTTATCAAGTTTTACGATTTTCAGATTAAAAATCTAGAACTAAATTATTATAACTTAAAATACTTTTAAAAATAAATTGGACGATCGACTGTGAATGCGTAATATACAAAGATATTACACGCAAATAAATATTTTTAATATACTTTTAAGTATTATTTAATTTTAAAGTAAAAAATAAAATGGCAATACATCATTTAGGTAGGTGCCTATTATATATATATATATATATTAAACCCATAATTCAAGACCTCCGTATGCTTTACCCATAATGTGTTCGTCTGTTGCAATATCCAAGAGGCAATCAACCTAAACATAAAAACAAATTATTAGTGATTATAAATAGAGTAATTAATAAGTACCAAAATATAAAATGATAATCTTTTAATTAACTCGGTTCTTCTTCATTATAATTATATATACCTGTTGATTGGGCGTGATATTACATTTTGGCAATATTGATCTTTTATATGTGCCGCCTTGAGAATCATTTTTAAGTATATCAAGTAATATACATTTGTAATTGTCTGGTATACTCGAATTATTCTTTAATTCGCAGCTTAATATTTCTATGGGATTAATTCCATTCAATTTATCTTTACCAGAGTGTATTTTTTTTTTAGGAAACCATAGTATTCCTCTGGAGTCAAAGTCACCATCCATTTTTAATGCTTCAGTTTTCGCCATTTTTATCCAGTCTGCTGATGGATCATTAATAAAAACTTGCATTACTGATAGTAACATTTCTCGGTTGTCAATTAAAGTTTTTAATGTGTGCACCATTGTCTCACGAATGAAACCTTAAAAATTGTAATTTAAAATTATTGTCATATTTATTATTAATAGTAATATAGTTTTATAAAAAAAAATATTTAATATGCATTATAAACCTGTAAGGTTCAATGGTGTCATTAAAGAAACAATATGAGGAGACATTCTAAATGGGATCAGTTCAGGCACGACTTGAATACTAGTTGCTGTGTGAAAAGCAAAATTGAAATCAATTCCTAAAGAAAAAAAAACATTATTGGAACAACAGTTATTTGAGATCATTTAGTTAATGAACTAATCTAACCATAAAAAAAAAATATTACAATTATACTGGGTTTGTGAACAAATTATAATTACTTTACCTATGCACTGTCCAGTTTCCTTTGATACAATTGTATTGTTTAAATGTCTATCACCGATTCCCAACAACCAATGGCAGATCGAAAGTACAGAGTAACTAGTTATAAATTTTGATCGCAAACAAACAAACATTTCAGCACAATGACACATGTTTAACAATGATTCCCTAAAATATATATTAAAATAATTAGATATTGTATAATAAATTAAAATCAGGCTCCATATAAAATTTTAGTTTAGTGAGATTATCTGTATTTCATGACCAAAGTCTTACTTTCTGTGACTAATTTACCCTAAAATTCCTACCGTTTTAAGGTAAAAGTGTACTATTTAGTAGAATGTCCATATATTGCCCTTTACCGCTTTGTCTCGTACAGATAGATATTGTATGCAACTTATCAGAAAATGACCTATAAGGATAGGAGGATTTATCCCACAATGAGAGAATGAGTTGTTTTAAGTTTTCGGTAAAACTTCTTACTAGGTGCAACCCAAGATTGATAGACTGATGAGACTATGAATATGAAAACCCTTAGATTTTATTATTTATTCCTTATTTTTCCTAAAAAAAATTTATTTATCATCTCCAAGGAGTCAACTTTTTTTATAGCAGTTTGTTGACACCATAATTTTATTTCTGAATAATATTATTACAATAAAGCTATTAATACAATAATAATCCAATTAAAGATTTGGATAGTTTTTAAGTCCCTAATAACAAGTTACTAATTTCTAATGTTATTGGTGTAACCCAGTTCTGAAATATGACAGAGTGATTCACAAGGATAGTGGAGTAATACATGTGGAATGGACTATATATTTTTTCAATTAATTGAAATAGTTCAAATATTTATTATAATACCTTAGAATGTCTGCAGGAATTGACTGAACCAGTTGTTTAAATTTTGCTATGGTAGCTATACTATTATATTCAATAGTTGCCTGTAAATAAGTCCTTGCCATATTTGAAGAAACAGATTTTTCTGACAACCAATAATTATGTTCAACAACTTTGGAATGTCTATAATAAATAAAATTATTAAAATTACAATAAATGTTTTTTAGAAATTGTTTTATTATATAAAGTACTAACAATTGTTTCATTCCGGATTCTTTACCACCCGAAAATGACTCGCAAATAAAATCTTTTAATGTGACTGTATTATCAATCCATTCAATCATGCCTAATCTTTTTGAAACTGGGAATACCTAAAAATAATATTTTTTTAAAATAATAATTTAATGATATAGAAGCTTAACAGATAACTTACTACATAAGTTAAAATTGATAGTTGTCTCTCACAGCAATAGACATTTTCAGACAACGTGTTGTTCATAACTTGAAGTAATTGTCCTATTCTTTGATCTTGCCTTAAGTCTTCGCCAAATTTGATTAAGAAACTATATTTTTCTCCATTGTTTCCTACAATTGTGATCTTAATTGGATTTCTCATTGAACATATTATTTGAACCTAAGTTAAAAATTTGATAATTGGAGTAATTTTTGGAAAAAATTGATTTAAGACATTTACATTTGACTTAAATGTTGTGATAGTAATATGGTTGCTTGGATTAGGTTTTCTCAATCCAGAATATTGTCCTGGGACTTCTAATGTATCTATAGCATGAACAGAGTACTGAGCTAACCACGGACAATAATGGAATAAATGAGTAGAACGTTTTTTATTGTAGTCTTCTTTATGAGAATAAACTTGTTTTCTAATTGTTTCTAAAGAAGTAGAAGTATCATTTATATTACTATCAGACGACTGAAATGCATCTGTAAATATAATAAAATTAACATTTATAATATTCTTTTATAATTACTCAGTACAATTCAGTACTCAACAGTAACTAACTTAAAATAACTTGAAGTTTATCTTTATAGGTATGTAATATTTTAAATTCATTTCCTTTAAATTTTTTGTTTTCTTCAGTTATAAAACAGTTTTTAAATAAATTTTCAAATGCCATTATAATTGTATTCAAACAATTAGTTTTCAAACATTCTTGAACATCATTTATATATTCCACGAGCTGAGTAAATGGACAACAAATATTACTTATGGCTTTTATAAACATGTCCAAATAAACATCAGATATTAAAGGAATTAGTCTGTTGAATAGTGTATAAGAATTAGAATATTGTTTGAAATTTTAACATTTTATAAGGAAGATTTGAACTTAAAAAATAGCATACTCGTTTTTTAAAAAATTTTCAGACTGATCATTACTGTATACATCTTTCTCCATATAAATTTTTAAAGGTAATTGAATAGCCTTAGGATAAACCTGAGCTATACGAATTAAAAGCGGACCAATTATAGTAATTAAAGGAGAATCTAAACAACCTAAAATTTGATTTATCCATGGCAGAAACATATATTCAGGAACATTTTGACTCTAAACATAAAACAAGGGATATACAAAATTAGAGTAATAAATATTTTACATGCTTCTGGTGTTTATAGAATGTAAAATACTTGTATGATGAATGTGTTTCGTAATGTAATGTTAGATAAATTTTCAAATTGTAGTATAATAGGAAATAGTTCTGATGCTCTTTTTGCACCATATTTCATTGCTTTTAAAACAGATTCAATAAACAACACTTGTTTCTGATCGTCTTCAGTGTTTTCTGTAAATAGATATACACTATGTTATTAAACAGCCTGTTAAATTTAATTTAGCATTTCTTTCTTCTTACTATTTAGAGTAATGTACATATTAGTTAAATAATTATTAATTATACCTTTATTAGTTAACTCCACTAAACAATATTGTGCTAACATCAAATAATTATTAACAATTGTTTCAGAACATAAATCGGCGTCCAAAGCAATATTTATGCTAATTCTAAAGTTATTAATAATATTACAGTCAATTTGTTGTAAAACTTCCTTAAGACTTCTGTAAATACAAAAACTGATTATAAAATAATTATAAACAAAATATTATACCAACAGAAAAGTTTTAAGTTTTAACATACTCAAACTGTGTGTTAATTTGCATTTTATTAATCATTTCTAATCTTAAATTATTTGATAATAAACTAATATCTGACATATCATGTAAAATTGTAGATATATTTTTGGAAATGTTTGCGATGTGCACATGCATTTTCATCAAACTAACTGGAGAACATTGTTCGTTGATAATATTATCTAAAAATATAAATAATGTAAAATACCTGTATATATCTGGTACTACTCATTAAAATTTAACTATTTGATTCTGATAAATATTACCTAATTCTGACCAAGCCTTCAAATAATAGTTAAGTTTCTTTTCAGTGTCCTTTATATAATAGCTAGACATTGCCAATATTTTACTACGGCATAATATAAAATCTGATTTCCAATCTTCAGTATTCTGAAATATATTTATATTAAATTAAAAATGTGGTTTGATGAATTTATTGAAAATGTATACTTCAAATCTAAATTCTTCATTTATATATTTTTAGCAATATAGAAATTATTTTTATTTATAGCACTTTCAATTAAAGCTAATAATGATTCCACTTCATATTTGTTTAAAATTTGTTTTAAATTGGATTTTTCTTCAAAAGGTAAATTATCTATATTTGCCTTGATCTTATTAAAAAAAAATGATCTGTAAAAAAATTATTTATTAAAGAAAACATTTAATATGTAGTTGATTTAATTAGTTATATGATATATTATTTAATTAAAACCTGTTCAGCATTTTAATATCCCAAAATAGTAATGGGTCGGAATCAATGGGTGATTTTGATTGCCAAAATTGAATTTGTTTTCTAATTGTTTTGAAATTGTCATTTGATTGAATTGAAGACAATGTAAAATTCTAGAAAACAATACAATTTTAATAAAAACAATGGTTTAACATTAAATTATTGATGAATCTTACATAGATTTCTGAGAGGGTTTGTAAATTTAATAACCGATTAGCACGTAGTTTGTAATATTGAGGCGATATATTTTCCCACTCTTTTAGAAAATCACGCATTCTAAGTTTACACCAAAGCTGTACTTTATTTAAATCATCACAACATAAAAATATCATACAAGCTTGGGCTGTTACATGTGTCTATAATGTTTAAACAAACATAGTCTTCTATTTATAAAACTTAGTTATGCACATTGAAAATATATAATAATAATAATAATATAATAATGTAAAACTAATTACCAATATATATTCTTCTTTGTGTTTATCATTTAACCAATTGCTAAATACCTCAATAAATTGTCCATTAGATGTGCCATTTAATATTTCATTTAATTCTGAATGCAAAATTCTTGGTAAAAGATGTTCTTTATACCTGTAATTTTATGAGAAAAAAAATGTATAATCAATGATAAAAAACTGAAATAATTTTATGATTAAATACTTGCCAATCGTTGTTCCAAATTTTTTCATAACTTTCTCCAGTTTGTAATTTTAGCATCTTGTTAATTTCTTTCCAATCAGATAAATGTTCTGAACACTAAAATAGAATGAAATAATTTTATGTATTCCAATTTTACATAATTATTGTTTAATATAAATCATTTTAATACTTTATAATATTCTTCAAATAAAAAATCTTTATCATTTTCCAACACATTCAACTCATTTTCATTGTATTCCAATACTGACTTAAACTTTATTTGAGCAGTTCGCCAATCACCACACTGTTCAGCCTTCAATGCTTCTTTTAATGAATCACATGATAAATTATTTATTTTATCCTGAAATATACCTTCAACAACATCCAATTCTCCCATATTTTTGTATATCCTTTGTAATAATAAAATATTAATATTTTGATAAAACCATATTAAAAAATAATCAATAACATACTCAGCTAATTTTATCCAAGTATCATCCATACTTTCATGTGTAATTTTTGACTTTTTTGAAATGTGTTCATCAACTTTTTTTAATTTTGAATAATTGATTGATGTTTCTATAACCAATGCTCCCAATGACATTAAACCACAAGATGTTGCAACTAAAAAATGTACAGTAAATAAATAATACATTCAAATAAGATCATTTTGAAAAACAAACTTGCCTTCAGTTACTCTATTTGGATTTAAGTTAATATGCATAGGGTAACAATATGCTGTATCTAAGATGAATCCCACGAGAGATGGATTATAATGACAATGATTTATCATATTAGTTAAAGATTTATTTAAGTTTTCAAAATATTGTTCATTGATTTTAGGATTATTTTTAAATCCATATATTATTGATGATAAAATTGTTCTAGCTACATTATTATCTCGCTGAAAAAATAATATTTAATTTAAATTATGTTCATGAATAATATATTAAGATATACATATTACGCTAATTTATATATTATGAAGTAATACACAATTTAAGGCATATAAATATAATATACATAAAGTTATATGTTATTATCAAATATCAAGCCTATATTAGTTAGTAATAACTAATAAATAATAATGAATAAGTGAAGATAAATAAATAAATATATATATATATATATATATATATATGTATAGGTATGTTATAATTCATATCATTTATTAAGTAATTACAATTGATTAAGTTGATAATTTAATTTGGACAAATAGCATTTGTATATTCAATTAGGTACCACATTTCAAAATTTGTTTAACCAATTGTTAACAGTAATTTAATATTAATAATTAGTTAAACAAAATTACCAGGAGACAATTTTACACTCCTACAAGAAGGCATATTTATTTCTCATCCAAATCCTTTTGTTAAATATCACTTACTTTAGCCAATTCAATTAATGGCTTAATTACAGATGCATTGGTAATTTCAATATCAGGAAAATCACCAATCCTATATTCTCTGTAGAAATTAACATTGGATTCACGCTTTTGGGCTCTTTCTTTTTTAAACATTTCACGTTTTACATTAATTTGTACATTTTTCTTTGAAAATTGTTTACTAAGCATTAATTTATTACGCAATAAACGCTCTTTTTTCGTTTGTATAAAATCTGACTTAGACTTAAATACATCATCTGTAAATAATATTTGTGTATTAGGTATGTGTTATAATAAAACTATATAGCTATTATAAGTATTTATTACAAAATAAGTAACATGCGTTTGATAATATTGAATAAATTATAACTTGTCAATTTGTATTAAGGCATTAAGTTATAATAAAAAATTTTTCATTAAAAAATACCATTATCTTTAAACATAATATGAATGTATTAGACTATGTAGTATTTTACCTCTGAAATTTAGTAAATAGTATTCATTTTAAATGTATTTAGTAAACGTAAAATAAATACCTGAATTCTGATACCAGTTTTGTTTATTAATACTATTCAAAGTAGACATATTTGCTCCATTTACAGAAATTAGAGAATAAGATTCGAATGTTGAAACTTTATGATCACTTAATTGATTCTGAACTATAGTTGGTTGAAACTGGAAAGTCAATGTTCTTTTTATTTGAAATCCTTGCTTAATATCAGATACAGAATATCTGGATGAATTTGAATGGTTAAGTTGGCTAGCTATAGTGTCAGCATATTTAGGAACCGTAGCTAAATGTTTTGCACGCCATGAAACAGTTAACTCGTAATCTTCAAATTCACAAGCATGGAGAGGGTATGGAAATATTTTCTGATGGTAATCTAAAGCTGTAGAACATGATTCTAATAGTGTGCTAACTAAGTTTCCTAAAAAATGTGAGTTGATGTCTGGTGAGTAGAGATGATCCAAAAGAACGAGTAAACGATCCACACATTTTAATGGTAGTTTTTTATCATCAGCCCAAAATCTAATGGTAAAATTTAAATAATTACTTAAATATTAAATTTTATTAATTATTTTGGTAACCTAAATATGCTTTGCCGAAGTTCATCATCATTATCCATTAGACCATTTAATAAAATCTTTTTACATTCTTCTAAAATCTGTTTTGAAGTATCAGTGATATTTCTTCTATAGAATTAAAATGCCATTAAGCAGTGTTATATATTACAATGTGCATCAGTAGATATTATAGTTTTTAACTTACAAATATACTTCATAGGTGTTACACGTAATATCATAAATTAATTTTCTGTGTTCGTTATTATGTTGGTAAGAAATTTCACCCATTTTTTGTATAATTATTATTACATCTTCAGTATGAAGTGATGGTATAAGTTGTAGAATAATTTTTAAACATATAAGCTGATCATCAGTTCCACTAAAAATCAACAACATCTTTGTTATTTTTTTATTTATATACTTGAAATAAAATTTAAATATTTTGTTAAAATTAAATAATGGTAGAATGTAATCAAAATGTATAAAATAAAATAAAGTTTAAATATTATTTTACATATAATTAAAATTGAATTTAAAATTAAAATTATTTTGTTTAATAATATATATCTCATATAATTTTAAATCAAAAAATACATACTTGTCTTTTAGAATATTGAAAAAACCATGAAGGTTTGACATTTTTTCATATGGATTATCAATTATTGACAATCTATTTAGAAACATTTCCAAACATTGTGTTCGATGAATACCTTGAAGTTTCTCAAAAATATTAAATAAATCATCTATGTAACTGCGATCAAAAAAGAGAAAAACGCGAGTACATATTAATTAAAAACCTTATAGTAAAAATACATTAATAAATAGGGAAGTATTAACATAAAAATTACATTAATAATTTTAAAATTCTTAAGAAATATGTAAATTTTGTTTATTTTAATTTAAGACTGAATTTGTAAATTGATAACTACTTAATGATTTGTATTATAAAATGTCTTACCCATCAATAATTTTAGAATAATGTTTATGAATATAATACATACAGCTTAAAACTTTAGTTACATCCATATTTTCAGAAAATTTTAAAACTGATGATAATGATTGCAATAAATTGATTGTATACACTGCATTTTCATCAAAAGTCCTATGATACAATAAAATATATTATAAAATGGATCCATAATATATGTATGTATATCCAATTTTAATAATTACTTTAATAACATTCCAAATATTTCTGAACTAAGTACATAAATCACTTGCTTGTTATTTTTAAGTTTTCCATAAGTAAATTTATAAAACTAAAAATTAAAATTATTAAGAAACAAACTAAAAATACATATTATATAAATTTAATAATTACATTTTCTTATTAGGTTCATAAAATGGTAATATACCATTTGCAGATATAATTCAATTAAATGTAACCCACATTCTAATGACTTATTAACTTCATTCTGTTTTAATAAAGATAAAAGTACATCATATTCCATTTCCAATGAATATTTCCAATTTTCAACAATAAATCTACAAATAATATTATATGTATAAATCATATTAAATTATATAAGTTGGTAAATAGATTTAACATAAAAATATATTTATTTTTTTGTTTATTTTACTCATATACTTACCTACTTACTTATATAACATAATTATATACTAGAGGGTTTATTTAGCCCTTTTGAAAAAATTCATTTGTCTCAAGCATTTGAAGCTAAGATTTAATGCCATTATGCTTTTTATACACTAACATTTATATCGAGAAAAAAAAATATATATATACAGTTATTTATTTAATTAGTTACAATTTTAAACTTGAATGTATATAATAGTTTATTAGATTATTAGTATTTTTCACTGAGAAATATTTTTATAAAAAAAAAAAATGAAAGTATATATATATATATATATATATATTACTATAAAAGACCTTACAGTTTTAACTTTTAACACCTATATGCTAGTCAGTTTATGAGTACCAGAACGCGCACGTTGAATGAAAGCCGGAGCGATGCTAGACCCCCTGGCGGCTAATAGCTACTCTGTCATTGGCTGTTGCCCCCTTCCCCCCA
Organism: Slavum lentiscoides; assembly: GCA_032441835.1. Lineage (NCBI taxonomy): Eukaryota > Metazoa > Arthropoda > Insecta > Hemiptera > Aphididae > Slavum > Slavum lentiscoides. The sequence continues at coordinate 3,422,836 of CM063713.1, forward strand.
AGTGGCTAATAACTGCTCTGTCAGTGGCTGTTGATGTCAACAGCAGTTGGCTCACGACGGTTTCCACCAATCAGAATACCGATAGAACCTCGTCTGTGTGAAATGAACCAATTTTTGTCCGCCGCCCAGTATACTCTTAAACTGAATAGCATATACGCATCATTTTTATTGTTCAATTATTTATTATGTTGAATATAAATAAATTATAATCACTTGATGAGTTCCATGTTATGTTTAAATACATTTTTCGTTTCACTATAAGAAACTGATAAAAGAAAAGAAAACAACTTTTTGGCTAGATATTTTTCATTTTCTGTTGATGGAACAGCAACATTATGCCATGAAACAAGCATTGATACCTATAGTATATACACATTTTAGATTAATTATTAAATAATATATTTTCATAAATCTAATTTTACCAAATCAGTTATAAAATAGTTTAAATTATCTCCAAGATGTTTATCTAATATAAATTGCATTATGGGACCAAGCCAATGTTTTGCATATGGTTTAAAGTTAGTTTCACAGTTAGTTATCAATTTCACTATTAATATTTTTGAATTAATGGCATTTGGTGATTCATCACAAAATGACAATTTCAAACTTTTCATCCAGTCTGGTATATCCATATTAGGCTGAAATAAAAATGCCAAATAAACTATAACCTAGATATTTTATCTAAAAATAAAATATAAAGTAAAAATAGAGATATTTATATGATTTATCATAATATATGTACCTATGTTGTTAAAAAAATAATGTTAATAATTGAAAAATTATTAGAGTTAAATAAATAAAAAAAAAAACATTTATTACTTTTACTGTACTGCCAATTATGTTTTCTGAAGTTAAGTATTTTATAACAGCACATAAATGTGCCATACATTCATGATTGTTGAAATTATCCATTTCCAATTCAACAGTTAACATTTGATGAAGGGATTGAGACTAATGAGAAAAGTATATAAATATTAGTAAAAATGTAATAGTTTAAAAAAATAAAAATAAAATACATTAGATGATTCTTCTGCTAAGTTCGATCTTAAGTACGAGTTATTGTAGTCATAGCTTTCTAAATCTTCAACAAGAGTATTTTTTAGATGACTGCTTAAATTAATATATACTTCAGGTATATTTTTACTACATTTTGTTCTTATGTTAATAATTTTTTTTTTCCGTTGTGGTATCTAAATAAAATAAATATTATATATATTAATTTCTAGATGTGTTTAAAAGCATTATTTTTAAAGTCTAATTGAAAATAATAATAAAACCAAATTTGAGTGCAAGATATCTGATACAACAATTAAAAATATAACAAATGAATCAGAAATCAGAATATCATATTTTCACTGGATTTGAATGTAAAAATTTGTAATTAGTCTTTGTGTAACATTTATATTTAACTAAATGAATATTCTCTTAAGGAGAACAGCAGAAATATTTAAATTTCATATGAAAAAACAAACCTTTCTGAAATCTACTGAAAGGATTTCAATTTTTTTTTTTGAAAGAGGAAAGTCTACTACAAGTGACTATTAACCCGTTTTTTTTTTTTTTTTACTTAGTTTTAAGAAATCTTCAAGTAAATTTTATGAAATTTATAAATTCTTGCCCTTAGTTGTTCAATAAAAAAACAGAATTCGGGCTAATAGCCACTCTGTACAATGTTCTCTACTTTCTAGTCAAAAAATAATTGTTTGAATTCATCAAGTAAATAACTCAGAAGTGAATTCTATGAAATCACTATGCAAAAGTGATTTTAATGATTTTTATGAATTAAATGATATCCGTCAACCTCTTGGTAAATATTAGTCATCATATCATAGATATATATTAATATGTATTTTTTGAAAATATAAATTCTTTCGGCGGTCACAGAAATCATTATATAGATAACTTTATCCATAAAAGCGCTGCACCAAAACGCAGTTTTCAATTTTAAATTGTGTTAATTTACTGCAATACTTTGCTCCTAAATAAATACAAATTGCCATTCCCATTAAACACAAATACTTCAAATTAAAATTGAAAAATTAAACTATTTAGATTTAGTAAAAAAAAAAAATGTACAAGCAAATAAAATCTAAACATGTCAATAAAATAAATATATATATATATATATATATATATATATATAGAGAGAGAGAGAGAGTATGAGTACTCATATACCTTTATTAATAACATTATTTTATTTATTAACATACTGTTTCGAAATCTATAGGAAATTCATGATGTACACTACAATCCACTAAATTCCTCCAGATAAACTGTTTTGGCGGGCGTTCATTAAATAAGAATAATGTGTATTTATTAGGATCCTCTTCTGTGTTACTAATAATAGTTATAAGTGCATTATAGGAACAACAGTGTAATTGCCTAAACAATTCTTTTATTTCTTTTGACCCTTTTGTATAATCCACATTACTATAACGAACTTTTACTGCACTACAACAAAATAAAATAATCAAACAGAATTAAAATATATGTATATTAAATAATATATATATATAAATCTTACGAAGTTCTAAATTGAGTTATTAAATTATTAGATTGGCTTCCAAATAATGTATTAATATTATCACTGTTAAGTTCCATGTTAGTAAAAAATTTGAACATCTCTTCTATAAGTTTAAAACAACCTATTTTTGATATCAATAAATGACGTGCCTAAAAAAGGATGTATTAAATTATGATAATATTATAATACTATATAGATAATACTTGTCCACTGTCTTTTGCTAAAAGATTTTCATTTACTGTCTTTAGAATAAATTCAATCACATCTATATACAGTTTTGTAACAGCACTTTTTCTACAATAAAATAATGAAGGGATTAAGAATACATTCACAATCATTTGTCTTCTATCTTCAGATATAATTTCATTTCGAAAATGATCATACACAAATCGACAACATAGATATTGGGTTTCATCAGATAACCTGAAAATAAAGCTATCTTTTAATAAAAAAATATTTAAAAGCAATTAATCATAATATAATTTGTAAAATGTTTATAAATTACAAAAATTAATAATGTTAAATTAGAAACTGTATTAGGGAGGAGGCAAAATGATTTTTTTTTCACACTATAGAATATTTCTGAAGGATATATCAACCTCATTTAGCCATTGCATATACGTTTATATAAATATGGGCTATGAAATCAAAATTATAAACACAAAATATATAGTATGTATGCTTTTTTTAGCAAAACCATATTATATATTCTCATAATTTTAACAACATATTATATGATAAAGTTCATTAATTTAAAAAACTCTAGTTTACTCATAAATTTTATTAATATTTTAAATTTTAAACATAACAAAAAATTATTTTTGAAATAAATAATTTTAAAATTTTTATAAAATACAAGATTCAGTTCAAAATCAAATGTTTTATTAAAATACAATCAATTTACCTTTTAAAAAAATATTGCAAAGAATTTTCAACACGTGCAATACACACATGGTTAAGTTCTTTAATGCACCATTCAACAATTACTTCAAATAATAAATATGAAGAACTCAACTCCATAGCAGTCAAGATTTTTTGAAATGCAGTTACTAAATTTGTAAGTTCAATACTATGTGGTTTAAATTTTAATGAACTTCCAGAGAAGTATTTATCTTTAAAATTAATCAAACATTTTCTGAAAAAAAAAACATATTAATTATTATTTTGCTTATATAAAATAATATAAACTGAAAATTAAATATTATTACTTAATATGAATATCAAAAGGATCTTTATTAGCTAAGCTAGATCGACTTATGACTAATTTTGGTAAAAATCCAAGAAGTCTACATTTATCATAAATATTTAAATTATCATTAGTCAAATTTTTACAAATCCAGTTTTGAAGAATAACTAATTTTTCTTTTCTAAATGTATCAAGTAAATCTGATGATATTTCCACAAATTCATAAATTTTATTCCAAGAAAACTGTGATTGAAATTTCTCCCAATATTGTGTATTGTTCACAATATTTTCAATTATTAACTGTCCTTGGCCACATCTAAATAAGTAAAACATATCTTATTAATTGTTTAATAAAATAAATGAATAAATAAAATATATTCCTTACATTTTGTTGTTACTTGATGTTTTAATAACTTCTAAAATCACTTTAAGTGTCTGATCATTTAATGGATATTCATTAAACAATTTAAAAACAAACATGTCAGGAATTTGTAGGAAATACTTAGTGATTGGTTTACTAAATAAATTAAAGAAATATTGACCGAATATGATTTTTGTGTTTGTATTGGTATCAGTAATATAACTTGTATCCATGATTAGCATTATTATTATATCATTCTAAAGTCATGTAAACAACCAAAATATAAATTATAATTATTATAAAACATAATAAAATAGAAAAATAAATTTTTTTTAACGTATACCTCATAATCAAGGTTTATCACAAAATTTATCAAATTCTCAAAATATGAAAGTTGCAATGATTCGAAATTAATAGTTACTCCATTATTGTAAATATATTTAAATATCATGTCCAAAATATATTTTCTTTTCACAATATTTTCAAGGTCCTAAAAATAAACAATTGTCAGTAAATTAAAAAAAAATACTATATGATTAAAATATTTAAATAGATACTGATATAAAATTAGAAGAAAAATTAGTTCATTTTACCAAAGATGAAAATAAATTGAATTGCAGAAGCTGTTGATTTCCACAAATAAAATAACTGTTTGAGTATTCAGATAATATATTAACATTGGACGCAATATCTGACCATTTTTCTATGAGATATGGTTTTAATTTGTTACTGAATGTATTTAAATTATATGCATTTTTAATAAAATTAACTATAACAATTCCATGTAGGTTTGGTTTTTCAGAACTGTAAACTGTATTATGCTCAAAAAGATATCTGAAAAATAATGTTACATTTGATAGTATTATGAGCAGCTTTTAACATAAGCACTTAACATAACAGACAATTTATCTTGGCCCTGTTTCTAATTTTTCTTTTCATATATTTTTTTAATATCATATTGGGTATATATCAATTAAAAAAATTATATTAATAATACTGAAATAGATTCGATCGCTATAATTAAAATTAATTTTATTTACCTTATAGCAATTTCATAAATTTGATCCTGATCTATGTTATCTAATAATACATAAATATGATTATTATCAAATACATTTATGAATTTAAAGAGACCAATAATAATGCAGGTTTTTAAAGTATTGAAATTTCTTGATTGAATAATTACATCTTTGTCATTTTCTTTAACTACCACATTTATGTTAGTTAAACACTGCATTAAACTGAATTTTTCTATTTGAAACAGGAAATAATGAATAGACTGGAACAAACTAATTTTTAAATGTCATCAGTAATTTTAATAAATTTAAATAAAGTATTTTAAATAATTATATATAAAAGTTTATTTTAACAAATAAATAAATTTCCAATCATACAATATGCGTGAATGTTTTACATTAAAATTTAACAATAATTATTACCTGGAATGAGGACTTTTAGTAATTTAATATCTAGCACATTTTCTTTAAATAGTGAAGTATAACAATCCAAAGTGGCAGTTAGTTGATTTAACCAATTTATGAACATATTTATAATAGATTCTAAATTGAAATATTTATTGTTAGATGTACTGCTAGTGTTTTTAAATATACAAATGAATTTAAATTCCGTTCAATATAGTTGATTAATTCATTATCTCCACATGATATAATAAATGAACTCAATATATTTTTAAAGAACCATAATCTGCAATTAAGATTTAAATAAATAAACAGGTATTAATAATAATAATAATAATAATAATAATAATAATAATAATAATAATAATAACAATAATTTATTTATTTTTATTATTTATACATTTATTATAATATGTAAACACCTTTTATTTTTAACACTATTATTCTTTTTATAAATTATCAAAATAAAATTATTTTACCTTTAACATTTTTAGATAGGGAATATGCCATATTAAAGCATTTTGATCTACACTTTTCTATTGGAGAACCAATATATTTTAAAAGCCATTCAACTACATTAAGCAACTGAGTTCCATGAAATGATTTTGGTACTATTCGTGAATCATTAATCTATATTAAAATATTATTTGTTAATGGTTTATTGCCATTTTAATCATTTTAAAAAGCTTGATCATAATATATTTTGTTTTAATATTACTTCATTAAATATGTTTGACTTTTCCAAGAATACTCTTTGTAAATGATCCATAGATTTTAAAATATGTTCTTCTGAATATGTTGATGTTGTTGAATCAAGTATAAGTACAAAATAATATAACAATTGAATCCAAAATTCATTAACAACAGTGTCATCTTCTCGTAGTAGGAAATAACATGAATTGAAAGCAATAGCTGCTCCTAAAATAAAATTTTACATAAATATGTCATTTCTATCACAAAAGCCTTAAAAAGGATTTTTATGAAAAGGATTAAAAAAATCTGAAGTTTTTATGGATAGAAAAGTGATTTAACTAGATTTTAGAATTAGCAAAAATTATTTATGGGGTGCTTAAATTTGATTAAATGTCCTTTAAGACAACTATAGAATGATTGAAGTTTCAATTTAGTTTTATTTTTAAATCACATTTTTAATAATTAAAAGTATTTAAACTTTCTACATAGTATACACTATACAATATATTATATTGATTCTAGATTAAATAAAATACGTTGAAAATTAATTACCTAAAACTAACGAGATCACATACAATTATAGAAAATATCAAATTAGAAAAAGAAATCAATCATAGTTTTTGATTTTAATGAACATTGTTATGTTTACACAAATCCTATAAAAGATGTTTGTATTTATAATATTTTTAATAGAAAGAATATTGTAAAATGATAATTACAAATAAAACTAATATCATAAAAACAAAATATGAATATTCATAATTGTATACATTTAAATTTTTAACTTACCAAGCTGCTTATTTGGATCGGAATGAATACAAAATTGTTCAATTTTGTTTATAATAATACGTAGAGGGACAGAAGACTTTTGGTATGAATCATCAGCCTTTAATGCCCAATGTATATATTCCATAATACATTTTGAAGATAAATCTCGGATTGCTTCATTGCTATTATTTGATATACTTTCCTGTATGCAATATAAATATCCAAATATATTTTTGAAAAACTAATGAAGTGTGTGTGTGTGTGTGTGTGTGTGTGTGTGTGTGTGTGTGTGTGTGTAAATATTTATTTATTTCCAATATCTACACCAAAATATACACTAAAAATAGAAAAAATTTTTTCACAATAATAGAAAAGAAACTTTCTTTTTGTAGTTTCTCAAGACTGCAAATAATTTAAGCTTATAATAATTTAAACAGAATTCTATATTAATGAGTTATTTTCAACAATAAAATAAACTACAAGCCAACAAGAAAAACATTTCTATACAATATATTTTGAGAGCTCTCAGTAATTAAGTTTTATATCTTTAGGTTCCACTAAATGCGATTTGCATTTCTACGATAGTGATAGCATTCTTGATGTTTTAACGATTTTATCAAAATAATAAAAAATTGAAAAAGGTAGCCATAAAGAGCGCATGTTATATTTTGCGCGGAATGTTACAGCAACAAATTAATTTGATATTCGGCAATTAATCATTGTAAAAATGCCATCCGTATTGGTTTTATCTGAAAAAAATGTAGCTGCTATGTTCCTACAAAACCAATTTTGTTGGCTGTCAATCTACGAATGAGTGAATTGAGTAAAAAACACACACTGGTAAAAACGCAAATTCGTCTATGAATATCACGAAAATGCTTTTAATAGGGCCCAGGGCCCCACAAAGGGAGGGGGTCAGTGAGTACTATGGTCCCGGGGCCCAGGAAAAATACATATTATTAATTTAAATTAGAAAAATAAAATGAATCACGCCACCCCAGTCACCATATCTTTATACAATATTTGTATATAAATAATTTGATTTCTTTTTGATATTATACATGACTATACCAAAAGAAAAAAGTGAGAAGAGAAAAATGTAATTAATATAACATTTAAATTTAAAATTAAATGATGATATGTATTAAAAGAAAAGCGTATACTAATTATGTATCTAGTTATTTACAATGTACAAAGATATTTTTAAGTTTGAATATTTTACATTGTATTTCATTATTCGTAAATACTTTTTAAAAAATGTTGATTTTATATCAAAATCAGTTAATTAGTATACATGTGTCTGAAACTCTGAAATTTATTTTAGGGTAATTAAAATAAATGATATTTCATAGAGGTGTATAATAGCAAAAGGAGTTGTATAATCAATATTTTAGGTAACTTTTGTTAAAATAAAAATTAGAATTTATATTAGAATTATTATAAATACTAATATACAATGAAGGTCTGGATATATTTACAGTACTGTAATTGAAAAATTCATGTGGGGTCATGATAGGGCCTTAAACTTTATTATTTTTAAATAATATTTTTATTTACCATTAATATATCAATAATTATAGGAGTATAAATACTATTGTACTGGATCCCACTTGCAAAATAATGTACAATTCCAAATACCAAAGGTACAAAAAGTTGTTGAATTAAATTATCCATATCACAAGCTAATTGTATGACTATTGGAATAATTTTTTTTGTGATCATTTCCATTTCTGTTGGCCTAGAACGTTCTAAAATTAGATCTGTAAAAATGATTAGTATTTATTGATTATTACTTATTAGTTAAGATGTAATTATAATATGGATATTTAAAAATTAAAATAAGTAAACTACAATACTATATGTTTAAAAGATACGCAATAAAGGTAATGTCGTATTGACTTTTATGATAATTATTTTAATGCTATATATTTCAAATATTCATTTTCTTAGTCCTAATATATTAAAAAATATACTAGTATTTTTATTATTCATTTTTTATTTTTTTAGGCTTTACGAGTCGTTTAGACTCTTTGTCGCTACAACTATTTCCTTCCATTGATTCATGTCATATGCTGACTCTCATTCCACTTTATTTCTTTTAACAATTTCTTAATGCTATCTATCTATTTTCTCCGTGATCTTTCTCTTAGTTTTTGCCCTCTGATTACGTTTATCATTGTTATTTTCATCAGTCCGCCACACGTGTGTGTATTATTTCTCTGATGAATTGGTCCACATTTAATCCAACTCTTAATAAAATATGTCAAACCTAACTAGTTAGAACCCCTCCTCAAAGGTTTTGTCATTAAATTTAATAAAAGAAAATATTTTTATATCAAATATTATCACATATGATAATTTTCTTTTAGATAAAACATAATAATGTGAAATCTAGGTATAAATTATTTTAAAAACTTACTATTTCCAAGGTACAATATAACGTATGAATGAAAAGTTTCACAAGCAATAAATCGAATTTGGCGATTGCTACAGTATTTACACAGTTCCAAAATTCTAGGCAGAAGGTGGTCTAAATTTACATACAAATCAAATGGACATAAAATATTTTATTTCATTAATTAATATCTTGCAATTTTGTTTTGTACTTATTACTTACCAAAAGAAATATTTATTTTGCAATCATTAAATGGTAATTTATAGTTAATTATATCGATTGGATAGCTTATAGTTCTATTTGAATCTCCTAAAAGTCCTAAACAGGTAGTTATGTCCAACTGAGCTAAATACTCAAGAATTTGAGTTTGGACAATCTCGAGTTCAGTCTCTGGTTTCATAATTAATTTATTCCGTTTAACTAAGGTTCTTTTTTTCTTTTGAACTTTCATTTGATCTAGTATTGAATTATCTAACTCGACTTCGTTGTCATATCCTAAATATATAAATAAATATTAAATTAACCAGAAATATATAAATTATTGCCATTATAATACAAAATAAAAAAATTTAATTTATAAATTATCTATGTTCTGTAAATACTAAATACACAAGATAACAAAAAAAATTCTAGAGGGGAAAAAAATTGCTGGTATAGCCCAAGATAAAGTTTCGAAATATCTACGTAACTAAGTATATTAAATAATGGAGAAATAGCAGAATCGCAGGTGGAAAATAGTGACAACACGAATAGTCTTAATTTTATTAGTCCATATGCTCATATAAGAAAAAAACTATTATATTTTTGCATATATTGAAATATTGTATGGCTATGCACTAGGTGCTTAATTATTTGAATGAAATAGATAATTATGTTATGGGATGTAAAAATGTATCAACATCAGACCTTTAGTTCGTAGCAATAAATCAAAATATGGCATGATATATTTTAATAATTGATCCATTTCACTTTTAGATAAATCTTGGTGCCACCTTTGAAGAGCATTTATAACACTTTTCGCCAAAGGTAAAATTGTTGAGCCCACAATTAATGCCATCTTTAAAAATAATAATGGTTAAAATACAGTAATGTTTACACCTAATAGTATTATTATAATTACTTTTACAATGTCATGAATTTGAGGATTAATTATCTCTTTAACAATAATTGAAGGTAAACTCATTAACATTTCAAGACAGTGGAATTGTATTTCCCCTTTAAATGAATGTACATACCCCATAACACATTTCACATATTCTAAAATCTTTTCTTTAGTATTATTATTCTTGATATTTTTAAGTAATGTACACCAATCTAGTTCTTGGAAAATAATAGTTAATATTTTATACAATGAACTAACAGTTGGAAGTTCAATAGATTTATCGATTATAACATTAATGGTGTATGGTAACCATAATGATGAAGTTTCAATATCAAGCTCAAGATTATTCAATATTTCACTAAAAATATTGACTAGATTAACCAACACTGTAAAATCTGAAGGTTTTCTGGCCACATATTCAATTTCAGACTGAAAAAATACCATATTATATTAAACTATAAATATATTTTATCAAAAATAGTTAAAATTATAGGTGTATATTATACTTCATTGTCAGATTTGTCTGTGAATAAATCTAATTTTGTTATTATTTTCAAAACACTGAACATAAAACTACACAGTAATGACTTTTCTAATGTAGATTTCACTCTTATTGGTATATCTATGAAAATAATAGATAATTATTAATAACTCGTGATTGTTTTAAAGTAGAATACGTTTTATGACAGGGTCAAAAGTAAAAAAAAATAATGTAAAAATTAGTACTACCTATTATAATAATTGTAATTGTAAAAATATATATTTATGTAATATTTAATAGTCTAATAATATATATTTAATGTTAGTAAAACGAAACCATAAAATGTATTCTAATATTCTACGTTATATTGTTTTAAAAAAAAAAAAATTATATTCTTACTTAAATATAAATCAAACGAATGACACTGGTATGCTTTTAACATAGAAATCCACAGTGGGACATAATTAGTGCTTTTGATTAATACATGTCCTGTATATTCTTCTACTATTTCAGCATCAATAGCTGCACGATGTGAACAAGATTTTATTAATCCTAGATAAACTACATAAACATAAAATATTACAAATATTTGTTATATACATATATAAATAAAACTTCATCTTACATAATTTTTTTAAGTAAACATCTAAAATATGTTCATGAAATGATGCTAAACAGTATATTGAAATAATTATGGCATTACTAATATTATCTTGCCACTCAGATTTTGGTTGAGCATATATAAAATCATTGAAACAATAAATGCTTAATCTTTGAATAAATAAAACTTGATCAGAATTCAGACTTTTAATATTTCTTATAGTTAGCGACAACGAATTCAAATAATTGACTGCATTTGGATCATATGATTTTTTTTCATAGGTATAACTAAATAAAAATAATTAATTAAAAGTGTATAAATAATTTGAATTGAGAATATACTTCAAATATTTTTCTTCAGCCTTTAGTGACAGAATAGTAAATATTTCAATTAAATTTTCCATTCCCAAAATATTATTACATGGCTCTGATAACCAGCCAATACTTCGAACTACTATGGCATGTTCTTGAAAATTTAATTTATCATCAAATATTTTAGATTTAAGAAATATAATCATATTCTGGAAAAACAAATTCGATATATACATATATATAACAACATTTAATTAATAATACTAATTTACTACTTTATTAATTTAATATTAAATTATTATTAAAATTTAAGTTTTTCAAATGTATACTTTAATTATTTCTTGCTGAGAAGTTTTGATAATTGGTTCAGTTGCATTAATATTTTTTGCAAATTCTATAGAAGCCCCTTTATACAGAACTTCAAATGAAGTTAACCCAATTTTTTTATCTTCTAAATTTGGTAATAAACACCAATTCCAAAGTTTTTTTTGAAACCATATAACTTCAGCTGGATCTTGAAATAATAACTTTAAAAATAATTGTATATGCTTTTGAAACAAATTTAAACCAGCTAAAAAATATATTTTGTTTCTGTATTTATGTTATTTTAAATGTATTATTTTATATTACTTCGATTGATAACATGTCTTTTGTTTTCTTCAACTATGCCAATCAATGCTTTTAATATCTTATATAAACGAGAACAATAATCACGAGTTTCAATACGGTCAGCAAATTGACTTAAAAATCCAGTCAATCCATTTAAACATCCTATAGTTACAGGCGGTAAAAATTTCCGTAAATTTTTCTCCCATGCATCTATCTGCAAAATTTTACATTGCAAGTTATGTTATAAACATTCTTGTAAAAAATACTGTATTTAAATACTTTTTTAAAAGTATTTTTTATAAGACTGGTTATAAACATTATTTATAATTAACCTGAATTTGTAGTTCATAACAATATAGATTTATAAGTTTATCTTCATAGCCTCTTAAATACATGGGATGATGCTGAGCAATTACACCAAATAGACTATATATATACTGACGAGCTAGAAATCAAAATACAATAAAAACCATTATATTTCTATTTGAAATACACATTTTAGTAAGCAGATTACTAATATAAGTAGATATAGTTAGTATTTTAGAAATACACGTTTTAAATTACCTGTTGAAGATATTTTATCACCTAAGGAAACTTCATTATTTAAATGTTCTACTACTTTATCAATTTCAATTTGATCACTGAAAATTTTTAACTCCAATAACTTTTCATATATTTGATATGATTTTATACTTAGATCCGCACTTCTTTTTGTACTTATGGTACATATATAACATAAATCCTATAACATATATTACTATAATATCTTTATTTAATAATTCTATTTGCATCTATGAGTACATTTCCTCAAATAGTTTAACAACCATGAACATTATATGGGGCTCTGAACTATGTTAATAAAAATTGGATCACATTTGTTATAACATTAATATTGTACCGTGAACATTACTAATACTAAAAGTAAACAATTAAACTTTTATTATTTAATCAATTTAAAATACATTTATAAAAATAGTAATAATACTTATAAAGAATATGGACTTACTAAGATAGCTCAGGTAAACTAACTTTAGAAAAAAATTATAGAACCAGTCTACCTTTTTTTTTAAAGCTAGTAATTTATGTTCATGGATAGTTAACATTTGTTTATCATATTTGGAAATAACAAATTGCATTATTGTGTTACCTTATTATATTATACATTTTATTTACCATTATTGATTTGATGTAATGAACAATACATGTAGGGAATGATTCTATTAATTGAAGAAACAAAAATAGAATGTCAGACATAATTATTTTAGTACTGACTGAATTTAGGTTGATCACTGCTTTTGCATAAGTCACAATTCCATTGTTAACCGCAAATAATGTTTTGAGGGTTAACTCTACATATGGGATAAAATATTTTAATTTTACTAGTACAACAATAGAGAAACACTAACAATTACATATTGTGCAAACGTAATAAAATTATATTTAAAATCATTTATTATAAAATAATTAATTCAATAATCCTCATTAATTTCACAACTATGCTCCTGTGTCTGAAACTTAAGCTAGATTCATTGACGGAATGTAGACGTGTTCTAAGCCTTTGATTTTTAAATAATTTTGTTGTCTGGTAAAAGAAAATCACTTACTTTACTTTCAATTAATGATGTCAAGGTTCCCCAGTGTAATACCCATTCCCAAGTCCCATTCTACTTTTTTATATGTATTTTTATGAGGTACCTCAAATTATCTGAAAAACGCCCCAATTGGACGTTTGATGACTATTGCTAACACAGACCTTCCATTTACCATTTATATTCTATATGATATTATACAATGTATATATTCTTTATTATTTGTTAACCTTAAGAAAAACAAATAAGTATATGTTCAAAAGGCCATGCTCGTTTATATTGTTATTATTATTTTTAAATAAATATTGAATTTCAATAATACTTAAGAAAAAGTATTGAGGATTAAGTTCATTATAGTCTATGGATATTTTTAAATACCTTATGTTCGTTACTCCAAACCCGAAAAACATTTTCCATTATAGGAACACCAATGAAGTGAACTCCATTAAATAAAAATTATTTTATATTAGACTTCAAACCAAATAAAATTGTTTATTCTTAGTATTTTGTATTTCCGTGTATTCTTTTATACTTTCAACGATCCGCAAGTTTGTTATATTAAATATTTGGGAAGAGAAAAATGATAGCTTTGCTCTTCAGTAAAATACAACAAGGGCAAGTGCCTCCACAACAATACCACTTCGCGAAATGAATACAATTTTTTTATGATTCCTATACTACAAAGGATGCAGACAGTGGCCTCCTTACCAAAATTTGAATGTTATATCGATGTATATAATTTTTATACAGACGACATACCACACTAGCCATAATCATTATTAATTGCAATTGATTTATTAATTGCTACAAAATGTTTACGACCCATCAAATTTTCTGGGTAACTCGCTTGGTTAATCTATCACTTATCATGATTTAGAGTACAAAAATTTTAATAAATCACCAGATTCCATAGATGTAATGTCACTTTTAAAATATCGGTTTATCTCGACAATGTGTTGTTGGGCAGCTTGAACATCAAAATTACTGCCGTTTTTTGCAATATCTGTGTGCAATGCACACAAACTAAATTGTACGGCTGACATTTTGTACAAAAATGTTAAATCACACAAAAAATATAAACTCCAAATGTTTCACATATTAATTATGTTTTGGTTTTATTTTTAATTACAAAGCTGAATAAAATCTGAAAAGTAAATAAGAAAAATTTAATTAACAAAATTGTTATTGTTACCACTCAAATACAGGTATTTAGAAAATAACTAATATACCTACCTATTTATAGAAATTTAATTTTTATGATACAAAAAAAAAGAATTTAAAAATACCTTACTTTTTATTAAGTTAACAATAGAGGCCAGTATACTACATACTCTATGGACCAGCGCAGACAAGAATACTATAGAGATCAATAAGGCATGGTAATGTTCTCTGGTAAAATCGCTAATTATATAAATGCAGAGAATGCAAATGAACTATTCAAAAATTGGTCAGTAATGTGAACACCATTTACAGTAGTAGAAAAATATTATATTTCTATGTTTCCAATTGTTAAATTCAGTATTACCATAGTTATAACTGCGATATTATGGCGTTTGATTTAATGCAGTTTCTACACTTGCGTGTGAATTGTGCGAACTAGAAATAGAGTTTTGATTTATTTTCTTGTACGGATTATTTTAACTAAAACAAATATTAATAATTTTCAGACATTTAGCAAATAAAATAGATATTAATTTGCATAATAACAAGTGTTGAAGAAAACAACACAAAAAAAATCAACACCGAAAATTAAAGGGATAACAGTAGATAGCACACAGCTTACAGCAGCACAGAATAGACGAAACGGAGAAAATAGCGATTGCCGATTGGTGAACACCACGAGTAAAGATTTCTTCTATCGTGGTGAATACTAATTAGTAATGTTTCCCGCGTGAAAAAACCGATAACGTAGAAATCATGGATAACAAATTGTTTAATTTAATCTGTGATATCAGCTATATCACAATAACACGCTTCATTAACAGCGTGGCCAAATTTAATAGGATAATGGGAATCTTCTACAGTTGGATACCTGCTGTGATTATAAAATTTTAAAATATTTCCCTTGTGCGAATCCGTCGGGGGGGATGGGATCCGTTCTCCGACACATTGATAAGAACTTGGCGTAGATAAGAATTTAGTACTACCAACAATGAAGACGAAAAGTATTCTCAATAAATAATTAAAAATCTAACAAAAACTATAACAATCATTAACCCAACTACTATTTATCATATGAAAGTTTTGTCTGTATCATGATATAATTATATCATGGTTTGTATGATGAATGACGTAATCATAGGATAAATTTAATTTAATTTATTGAACAAGTGAACAACAATAAATCTTAACTATATCAGGGGTTTGTAATATAAACTACAAAATTTCTTTCTGTATATTTTTAAAAGATTGATGTTGGTATTGAGAGCAATGTGAGGTTAGATCTGAAACCTAACAGCTCATTCTTATCAATGTATCGGAGAACGGCCCCCAACGGTAAAAGTCGTGACGTGATCGTGAATCGACTGAACAAATGACGCTTTGACGTAATCGGCGCGTATGGTGTATTGCGGAATGTAATTTGTTTTTGTCATAAAATAAAAGGTAATCGAAGGCGTTTGAAGTCGGAATAGAACCGATGAATTTACACGATTGATTTTGAATACACTCATTTAAAATAGTTTCTGAATCGACGGCGGTCTGCTGCGCCCTGGAACAATTCTATTTCTATTGTTTACGTTTCTAGCGACCACACTTAATGGCAGGTAAGAGTCGTGCACGCGTGCCGTTTGTTTGTTTTTTTGGGGACTGCACGTTTTGTTCGTGAAATCGGTACTGAGTGAATTAGGTGCACTAGTGAGGCTACCGAACTTCTCCCTTACAATTAATACTTTTGTCGTTTTTTTTTTACTTTTCATTTGAACGCTATATTAACTGTTACGACAATCCGCGGAGCCCCGTAATTGGTACTGTTTTCGATTATAATAATGTATGAGACGCAAAAAATTATAAATGCGCAATACTTACTGTTTTCCTGTTATTTTGTTTGATGACTGGACTCTTGATTAAAATACGTAATAGATAAATAGTAGTGAACAAAACTTATTCAATGATCCTGCAAAATAACAACATTACTGAAGCAAATACCTTTATTATTACTATTATTGAATTATAAAATAGGTATTTTAAAATGTAAAAGTTGTAGTTACTGTTACATGTGTGTTGTTGTACTACAACAGTAATTAGGTACTTGCATATTAACTAATGTTTTGAAACTATTGAAAATTATAAGCGTAAAAAAAGCATCTTGTAACCGTATATATGTCATATTTTATTTCAGAAACTAATTTTAAGTAATTCATTAAATAATATGTACCTATTAAGGTTTATTTTAAAAATGGTATTTTTGTTCTTTAAATCTAATTTTAAAACTACATCATATATAAATATAACAGTATTTCACTGTTTTCACTGACTACCCAACTTTTAGTTACAAAAGCACTCTTCAATCACATAATTCTTTAATTTTAATATAATATATAATTAAAAAGTGTAATATAAGTGTAAGTAATTAAGTCTTGTAAAATTATTATATTATTGACGCGATATGTGTCACTAGACTGGTATATTACATAAAATAAGAGATAAATTGTTTTTTAATCATTAAAAAAAAAAAAATTATTTAATAAACTTTCTGTGCACAGTTGTTCATATGTATGTGTATGTAATGATTAATTACTATAATAATATTAATTTCTTAGGAACATTTTTGAATTCTGGGCAAATATCCATTAACAACAAATTTTGAAAACTCTGAATTAATTATAAATTATATAAAATAATGTGTTAACTATTGATTTTGATATAAAAATAATTATGACATTATATATTTCTTTAATTTTAAACTTTGCAAATGTACAATAAAAAAACAAATTAGATAGGTATGTTATGTATACCTAATGATGTAAATAGAGGTAAATGAGGTAGTCTAGGAAAACGGAAAAGTACTGTAATAATGTTGATTTATAGACATTAAGTAATATTTTTATTTCATTGTCTAGACCACAATTATTGTGATAATGAGAATGTAATAAAATCCACTGAACCATCTAGTAGTGAAAATTATGAATCGAAATTTGTAATATCCATGTCATATGATTCTGATAATGAAGAAGAAATCAAATCTGAACCACAGACAAGGTTTAAATCAAAAAAAAAAATGGAGCAAGCCCAATCTACTTGGGCACCAGTACGCACTGCTCCGGGTTTACGACCAAATTGCATAATTTTTTATGATGGGAATGGATTTGCCTATCATAATCATAAAGTTGCAAATAATAAAAAGTATTTATTTATATAAATTAAATTTTATTGTACTTTAATAGAATATTTTTAAGGTATTTAAAATGTACACAAAAAAGTATCAAAAAGAAGCCGTGTCCAGCTAGAGCAGTTATTAGAAATTCTGATGATATGATTCGTCATTCAGGAGAACCACATACACACAAACCAAGAAATTATGAAGAAGATTTATTAAAAAGAAATTTTTTGACAAGGATTAGAGAAAGAGCAATCAATGAGAACATATCAAATAGAAGGATTTTCGATGAAGAAATTAAAAAGTTAGTGTGTTCTATTTGTGATAAATTTAATGATAACTTTTTAATGAAAACTTTTTAATAGGACACCAAAATTAAGGGGTAAAGTGACCTTTCCGAGTACTGCTAGAAGGATGCAAAGATTTCGACAGCCACAAAAAATACAAGGTCCACTATTTCCTATAGAGGACAGTGAACTCATTGATGCAATCAATGACTACAAAAATATTCCAAATGAAGATACTGGTAATAATCAAGATCATAAAATACCTACAAAGTTTGATGAATTTGATCCAGAAAATCATATAGAAATTATAGAAGTTGATGATATTTATTTGGAAAATAATAATTACGACAAAAATGAGACATTTATTGAAAAAAATGACAAGGAAAATGTTTCTGCAAATATTCAGAAGGAAACACAAAAAACCGTTAATATGTATTGTAAGTCATAACATTTTATTAATTTTAATTTGTATGTGAGAATACTTTAATTATATTTGATTTTTTAAATTTGTTAAATTTAGGTTGTATTTATTGTAATAAATGGCAGGAAGCTCAAGTTTTTGAATTTATTCCTAGCCAAAGGTCTAAAGCTATTGAATTGAAAGAAGAAGTAGAAAAAACAAATATAGATGTAACATCACCTACTGATACATCAAGTCTAGTTACCATTTCTAATTCTGAAAACATAATATTAAATAATAATCAAAATACTGCTATTGATGATTATTCTGGTATTGACAGACATATATCTCAAAATAATATTAAAAAAGAATCGTTTAAACAAGAACATAATATGAGTGCTGATATTAGTGATACAGAAAGTAATAATTCAAAAGCATTTGGTGTAAAGGAATCATTTAAACACACCACAAAAAAAAATAAACGCAAATTGGGCTTTTTACAAATGCGAATAGATTCGACAATATATTTTGATAACATGGGTTATAGTTACCAAATACAAAATGAAAAAAATGATAAGAAGTAAGATAATAAATAAAAAAATATCTTATTAATAGATGGTTGATGATTTTTAAACACATATCTGTTTATGTGTAGGTACTTGAGATGTGTTGTTTGGGGAAAAAAGAAATGTCCAGGAAGAGCTCATTTGAATAAGAAAACTTCAGTTATTGTTAGATCTAGAGGTCATAATCATTTACCATCAACTAACTGCAATGCAGAAAAACAAGCTCGTGCATTTTTGCATGCTATTAAAGAAAGAACTCAGAATGAAACTACTCCCTTGAAAGATATTTATGATGAAGAAATATCGAAGTGAGTTTTATTAAAAGCTTATTAAATTTTAAATAAATCTAATAAACAAACTTTCAGATTTCCTCTTGCAGCCTCAGTCGTAAATTATACTAATGCTACTAGACGAATGCAGCGAACAAGAAGATTGAAAAATCAGCCGGATACATCAAATAAAAAAGAACTACCTTTACTTTTATCTGTTCAAGTGATACCTGGTACTCGACGCAATACATCTTTATACA
The DNA here is from genome assembly GCA_032441835.1 of Slavum lentiscoides. Taxonomy (NCBI): domain Eukaryota; kingdom Metazoa; phylum Arthropoda; class Insecta; order Hemiptera; family Aphididae; genus Slavum; species Slavum lentiscoides. The sequence goes on from CM063713.1 coordinate 3,442,974, forward strand.
TGGATGAATTAGGTTATTATTACCATAATGATTCTTTAACGAATAACGGAAAGTAAGTATATAACTATTTTCGATGTATCGATAAGATTAGTAATGTGTGTTATAATAATAAAAATATTTTTAGGATTGTGAGGTGTACTAAAAACAGAAAAACTGCAACAGAAGAAGCATGTTATTCGAGAGGATATATGCGTGCTTCTGGAGATGGATTTGTCATATATCGTACTAAAGATCATAATCATCCACCGGGAGATCTAAAAAGAAATCCAATGGAAAGATCGTTCATTAATACTTTATGTGAACGAGCACGTAATGATCTTCATTTGGGTCTTAAAGATATATACAACCAAGAAGTTGAAAGGTTCAATATATTTTATTATCAATTAATAATGAAGAACCTAAACTATTATATAAATTTAAATATGCAAATCTATATTATATAGTTATAGATACAATCTATAATTTAATTTGTATAATATTTTATGTCTTAATACATTATTACATTAGTGGTTGATTATTATTATTCAAATTGATTACATAGGTTCTTAAATTTAATATTTTTAATTTTGTAAGTTAGAATTTTATACATTACAGGTTTCTCGATGTGGCTGAAAAAATACCTTATCGAATGGCATGGCGAAGCATGGCTAAAACAAGACAACCTCCCAAAGAGTCTGGGGAAATTAAAGTAGTTGGTGTGCAAATAGTTTCAGGGCTTTGGGAAGGGTATACACTCTATAGAGATGAAATGGGTTTTTTATATTCCATGAGGAAAGGAAGAAAGTAAAATTTAAAGATTATATTTTATGGCGATCTATTATAATTTAATTGATAAAATATTACTTTTTATAGATTTGTATGGTGTCATTTGAATACAAAATATAAATGTTTAGTTAAAGGATCAATATCTGTAGATAATGACGTTTCAATGTTAGAGTATACTGGGGAACACAATCATCCACCACTCGATGACAATGAGTTTCAAGAAGCTATTTTTATTGAAAAAATAATGCTTAGGTGTTTAGAAGACGATAGTAAACCCAAAAAATTGTATGAAGAAGAAATAGTTAAGTAAGTACATTTAGATAAAAAAAATTATATTAATAGTACTTATAATCACATACTTTTTTAGTTTTCCTGGCATTGAAAAACGTGTGTCATTAGCTTATGCACGTGAGAAAATAAAAGCTAGAAGAAAAAGCTTATTGAAAAAATCTTCGACACAAGAAACAGTAGAAACTGAATGTGAACCTTTACAATATGTTGGGTTTTGGGGTGATCATGAAAACAAATCTATTGTTGAAGATGATTTTACTGAAGATATAATTTATTCTGATAATGAGGATAATGGAATGTACCAAAATTCTGATGTTTATTCAGATGAACATGGACATAAATATTCTGTAACCAATGTACAAAATAAAACTAGGTAAACCGTTTTTAAAAATTAATGTCTCATTGTTTTAAATCTAAATTATTCAGTAGTTACATTATAATTTATATACAGATTTTTAGAGTGTGTGAAAAAAAATAATGGATGTATGGCTCAAGGAGAAATGTTCAACAATGAAAGTCAAGAATGGATTTTCGTTTTGCACGGAGATCCTCATAATCATCCACCATGTAAAGATCATTAAAATTGATTAAATCATGTCCTATTAATATAAATTATAATTTTATATTAGTTCCACTAATTATTATTAATTACAATAGTTTGAAAATATATTAAAATTTGTTGAAAGTTTCTATTTATTAACTAATTTTATACATTTTTCTATAGTATTTTAGAAAATTAATTTGTAAATAATCAATAAATGTCAGTTTTAAACTTCTAATGGTTCTTAAATATGTCCCATTACAGTTTTTGATCGTTTTGGGAAGTGAAACAGTGGTTTTGAAGTTGTACTAATGTCAATTCGTTTGGCGTAAGGTAACATGCCTTTAAATTCAATAGTAATATAGTAATTTGAATTCTCTGTCAATAACGTTGATAACTCGAGGTTTCGAAAATTGTACGTTTTTCAACATGGAACCTAAACACCTATAAAGTGTTGGGTTAGTGGTGATACCCACACTGAATTAGCCTAATTTATTGAAAGAAATACAGTAAATGACAAACATAAAATGGATGTTCAGAACTTGTCTCATTTGTTAGCTTCAATGAAAGCTGATTGGTATTTTAGTTTATGAATTTTGTTTTAATTAATAATTAACAAATTCACCCAACATTCGCATGTATTTATTTGTACATTTAAAATTGTTCATAAATATTAAATTGTATATTGTTTTTGAGAAAATTGAAAAACGAATGAAAAATTGTCATCTTAATATATGAAAATATTGGGTTTAATCTGACAAAGATGGAAAATTGACTTTCTAACCTAATCATAATATTATGTAATTTTTACCATAATTTAAAATTTGATTGGTACAATTTATGTGTAATTAACAATTTTGATTATTTATTTTGTAAGTGTATGGAGTTTAAATTGACATTTTTCTCGATTTTTGAAAAATAATACATTTTCCAATTTACAAGAATGGGTAAAACTTTATAAATATCATTACTGTACAAGTATTTAAAAAAATAAATCTTTTATTAGAATACAGCAATTACAATCGCTCTACTCAGAATATACAATATGATTGAGTACAAATAAAATAAAGACAATCGCAATTAATTTATTAATTAAATTTTTAACTTATAAACTAAATGGAAAAATAATCACAGACATTTATAAAAATTCTCATTACATGATATATATTCAAATAATAAAAACATATTTTTGGATTACAAAATAAATATTTACATATGGTATATATATACAAGAGTTTTCAATATTCAATAAGAACAAAAATATGAATCAATAATCATTTAAAAGTTATATTCTATAAATTACACAAAAGCTTACAAACTTATTCTCAAAGCTTTAGGCGGCAACCAAAATAATAAGAATATGTGTATAACAGTAATTAATAATAATAAAATGATAAGACATTTTGTAGACATCTAATTGTAATAAATTACGTTGATATAAAATATACACTGAAATATACATCACATAACGATCATTTTCTATAAACTACATTTTCAGTTACATGCTATTCGATTAAAAGACAAATACAATTAATAAAACTTAATTTTCAAAATGACAAATGTAATTATAAAGTAAAATATTAGAATACATTTATATATGTACATAATACATAATAATAACGTGTAAGATATATGCGCAACAACAAAACATTTTAAGTGGTACAAGTTGACAGTCGTCCAGTTGAAAATGTTTTTTTATTTTTTTATTTTTTATTTTTTGTTTCCAAAATAATAAAATGCCGCTGCTGCTGTTTTGTCGTAGAAAATGGATTTGAATACCTACATCTGTGACAACATATAAAAATTCATATTTTGGTTAAAAATGGACAACATTCTGTCTGCTTACATCGCTACGTTACAATTTTTAATCGACATATGACACAAAACGGAGTGAACATAATATAAACAACTAAAATACATTTTTTTTTTTTCACATAAAATGTCCGTTTTACAAAATAAACAACACAATTCATATTTGCATACCCTTTTAGTAACAATATAATTTTTAATGTAATTGTAATAAATCAAATCAAAAATAAATGGCAAATCTCAATTTATACACCAAATTTCTTCAGAAATGTAGAATAAAAATATAGAGGTCAATATGTAAAAAATATTCTCTGATATAAAATAAATATCATAGGGTTACACAAATATGAAATAATAAAAACAATAATATATTTTAAGTAATCACAAATAAATTATTAGTAATTACTAATTACTAATATTAAATAAAATATAACAACACATATAAAATGTTTATAAGTAATAAACTATAAATATAAATCAAATCAATTTTTTCATAAATAAACATAAGTAATATTTTTTTTTTTTTTTTTAGAACAGTAAATGTAACAATTAATTGTGGTACATTAAATATTACATTCTTAGAATAAATAATTATTTATATATATGTACATATATCATTAAAAAATAACTAGTCATGGATACAAAAAATTAGCGCTGTCCGTCACGCACCAAGCGACAGTTTTTCAATAGTGGTTGTCAAATCATTAAACAAAAAAAAGTCCCACGTAATAATTATAAAACAATCCCACTATTTTATACCCGTAACCGGCATGCGGCAGTGGTAGCGTGATGGTACAATGTTAAGAATCAATTGTCAAAACGCTCATTCAAAGGCCAGCGCTCATTTTTTTGTGTCTACGACTATAGACTTAAAGAACGACTTATATATTTAAAAATACAACAATTTTGTTTTGTAAAATGGACATGAATTATTTACAAAAATTAATATAATGATGAAATACAATCAGTTTTGTTTTTATTATCATATTGTTTCATAGATATAATATTATAACGTAATTTAATATTTTATGTACATTAGATATAAAATCAATAATAAAAAAACTACAATATACCATTAGTAATTATAGTAGTATTAGTATTATTTGTTTTTATATTGTAAACAATTTACTTTTAGTATTACAGTGTTGATTAAAATTATTTAACTGTTTTGTATTTTCATGTTCAAGATCAAAAATGAAATAATCAAAAATCATCAAAAATGAATTGATAATATTATGGTTTTCAACCGAGGTATTAAGAACCACGAAGTATGAAGTATGTTGCAATAAAAAAAATGTCATGACTAGGGCTAGAAACTTATAGAAGATGGCACGTTTTTCATTAATCGTTCAAAACATAGCTATGTGATATAGTAATTTGTTTCATAGTGCATATTTTGTAATATTCACATTTTAATTATATATCTAACATCATACAATTTTAAAATTAGTATTTAATTTGTACAATTTATACTTGTATAGAAATTATTAACTATCAATATTATTTTATTTACAAACAGATTATATGTAATCATACATCAGTTAGTCTGTGTTAATTCGTTTATTCGTATACACCTTCGGTCAGTATGACTTAAAACATCAGTATACACTTTTGTTCATTACAATAACAATAATGTATACAATTAATAATTATGCATCATATACACAGATATGCATATAAATTGTGTATTAGTGTATCTATGATACTGTATAAATCACAAGTGGAACGATGTTTTTAATTAGTTTAAATAACAATTTAAATAGGGTTTAGGAAAAAATCAAAATAATTTTTTTACGATTACTCGATATTATACCGTATTTTCAATCCATATTTTTAATTTTAACTATTATTCAATTTTTATACCTAAAAGATTAAGAATTAATTTTATTTTCCAAAAACACAAAAATATTAATTTAATACATGAAAATTTTAATAAATTCATGTTAAGAATTTTTAGCATTATTTGTTATTAACCCATTAGCGCCTGATAACTATTTTTTTTTTTTTTAAATAAATAAATAACATGTTAATTTAAATATTTTAGCCAAATCATGCATATTTTTATAACATATTTAAGTTGTTGAACATATTTGGTGATTTTCAAGGCATAAATGCATGCATATTTTAAGATTTTTTAGAGCATGAGTTCCTAGTCTCTAGCCATGACTATAAATACATTTTAAAGAAAATTATTATATATAATAGATGCGACTGGTTACACCACAAGGAACTGCATTAATATATTTACATAAAGAAGAAAAGATTATATTACACGAATAAGTAAATAAAAATATAGAAGTGTGATTCATTTTCTAAGCAATGGGATCTACGAAAGTTAAAATCCTTTTTGCCATCCCAAATTATATTTTATGTATTAAAAATGTCTAAATTAAAATTTATTCATTAACAAACAAAATTGGAACATTGAAAATATTACGTGTTTTAATTACAGTACACTGTAGATCATTGATTATCCAAACTAAAAATGTATGCTATAAATATGTGTTATATTTATATTTTTAAATACCCATAACTTTTTCTGTAATATGTGTGCCTTTTAATTAGACATTTAAATACATAAATGTATGAAAAACAAAAACATACATTTTTAATCATTGATTATCCTCATCACCATGATTCCAAGAAGTACAAATAATCAGTCGGTTTTCTACTGCACATTCATTTTTTTTTTTTAATTAGCATAATATAAATGAAGAAAAATGTCATTTTTAAAAAATTATTAATAAGTAAATTTTAGACTTGTTTAGAAATTTGTAATTGACAGAAAAAGTTGTTTACTGAATGAAATTACATTCTACAATTTTTTAAGTATCTATAAAAAATTTCTTTAAAAGTATTCATACTAATAGGAAATGATCTAACAACACTATCCTCAAAAAAAAAAAAAAAAAAAAACAGTACTGAAAGTGATATTACTAATATTAATTATATTTTTACTCAACACTGAAAACCAATTTATTTATTATTAAATAAAACTATTCACTCCGTTCCATTACATTTTATTTTTAAATTATCATAATATTTATTTAACAAAATTTTGTTATAAAATATCATAAATAATAAATTAATGTAGTCAAGAATCACTTATCAATATATAAATTTAATTTTAGGATATTTTGTAGGAATAATTATCAAATAAAAAAACTATGTACATAATTATTGTAAAATAAATGTTTAAAATTAAAGTTAATTCTATCACAAATAAACCATTTAACATAATAAGTTATATTCATACTACATATAAAAATAATAAATATAAAATCTTTACCATATGAAAAAATTATGAGCCTAGAAAAAAAATTTATTTTAAATATGCAAAATTAATAAATAAATAAAATTGAGTTAAATGATACTGAACTGAAAATAGAAACTAAAAATACAGTTGAACTGAGTTTTAAAATATGTGTCTATATATAAACATATATGTTTTAAATGCGATTGATTTTATTTTTAAATATCAAATTTTTAACAAAAAAGTTATCAATTAACTTCCAGTACTGCAACATATTAATATTATGAATCAAATTTATATATAGTCAGACTAATATACTAAGTCAGTCTTATAACTTATAATATATATAAAAAAATTGATCATATTAAGCTTCAAAAATTCATTTAATTTTATATGAAATTTGGAAAATAACCTATATAAACAAAATTTTAATTAATTTATAAAATATCAAAAAAAAAGTTAAATTCTTTAAAAAATAATTAAATAAAAATATTTAGTGTATAGGAATTATGTTTATCCAGAGAATATTTTTAAATGCTCATTAATCATAGTATCATATTTAAATTGTTTTAATGTCAAAATAAATTATTATATTATAAACAAATAGTATTCCAAAAGTCAAATTGCCATCCAAATAAATATTTAAAAATAAAAGTAAAATATTAATCACACTTAATAAGTGTTATAATATGTAACTTCTTGATGAAAGTTTTTAACAATTGTATGAATAAATGTATTATAGTAAGTGGTTATAAAATTGTTAAGAAATTTTATTCGAATCAAATAAACAAAACAAAGTATAATTTGAATTTTTGAGGATATAGAGTTCATACAAGTATGTATCAGGAATAAAATGATGAGCATATTATAATAATTTGACCAAAAGGAAAATATGCATGTGATTAGGATAACAAATACCTGATCAAAATCTGTAACATTAATGTTGCGTGTTATGATTTTCCTTAATCCTTTTTGAACTGTATTACCATTGTTGACACCTGTAGTCCTCATACGTATTGGAACTTTCTTTAATTTACCTTTTAGACGCTTTACACTTGCATAAGACTGAACTTCATCATCATAATCTTCTTGATCTAAATGGATGTTAAGATAAAAACATTTAAGAACATGAAGACTAAGACGTAAGCCAATTTTTGTACAAAAAGTAAGACAAAAACTCACTTTCTAGAAATTCCATATTGGTGTCAATTCTAGTTTTATCTCGATTCATCACAATTACCCTTCGACCATCTGAGTTGCCTAAAGGTGAAATTTATATTTTATTTTGGCACAAAATATGTATAAATCATATTAATTTTGTTATATTATTAATTTGTAATCATAAAGTTTAGATTAAAAATAATTATATAATATTTCCATACCTTCAGTTTTTATGCTTATTTCTGGCATTTTAGAATGTTTCTTTCTTTTTACTTCATTTGTGCCACTGAAAATATTAATTTATATTTAATAATACGTTAACACTGTACAGTATATAATCTTATAGCATGAGATTTAATTCTTTTCACATATTACCTATATTCAAAATGGCAAAATATGTTACAATAATATTTGGTCGTGTTTGTAGAGAGATGATTTGACATTTTACAGATATAATATTTTGTTTTTCATTTTATTTACAAACAAACCAGTATTTAATTTATATTTTATGAGAAAGTTTTCTAATTTTCCTCTAAAATTAATGACAAATTTAATACTTTATATAGCAGAGGTATTCGAACTATGTATCACGGCCCCCAGGGGCATTGTGTAAATTGGTCAAAGGAGTTGTGTGGCACATAACAGAAAAATAAAATAATATAATGGAAACAAAAATGAAATTTTTTTTGTACACGGTAAATAAATACATTTCATACATTTATAGATATTATATTTTTTTGAACATTAATAATATGGGAGACTTCAAAATTGTGGAGACAGAAAGGAGCTATGAATACCACTGTTATGTAGTTTTTTTTAATATTTAAAACCCGGTAAAAATAATTAGTTGACAGCAAATGCTGATCAAAAAGATTAACCTTGTATTCTTCCGACTAAAATATGATAAAAGTATAACTATTAATTACATACCTGTTATAAGAAAACTTAATTCACTAACATTATTTCGTAACAAAGTTATTTTTTATTTATCAATTATGATTTTGTATCTTAAAGTATATAAATGTATAGTACAATACCTTGAACCAACAACACCTCTTATAGCGGACTGTAGTAACCGAGCAGGATAAAATGATTCTGGTTTTTTCTTTACTTCCACTTGAATCTAAAAATCCAAAACACAATGTTAAGAACTAAGACAAAATAAAATTAATTCTCCTATTTAAATTACCATATTTAATCGAAGTGCTCTTCTTCGTTTTAATTCTGTTCTTAAATCAACATTATCATTATGTTTTATTGATTCTTTTTTATCATCTACTACTTCTTGTTGCATTTCTTGAATTTCTTCTTCATCGTCTTCTTCTTCCTCAATATATTCCTCATCGCTATTACTGGATTCTTGTCCATCTTCTTTTTCATTTTCTTCATTTTCTTCAGATACTTCTTCTTCTGATAATTCTTCTTCAGATGTACTTGACACTTCTAATGTATCGGTTTGTAATGCCTTTGTAATATTAGGTTTTATTACTTTATTTTTTTCATTATGTAATTCACATTTATGTTCTAAAAATAAAAAATAAATTATATTACATATAATAAATGTAAATATTTTAGATAATAAAAGTAATTAAAATTGTATATCAAACCTTCATCAATATGCTGCTCATTTGTTTCATCATATCCAAAAACGATTCTTGGTCGATTTTTACTCAGTTTTGCTGGAGAAGTATTTACTTTTACAACTCTGCGTATGTTTGCAGTTTCCAAATCATTATTCATTATTACACTTCTGCTTTTTGGAATCTGTAAAGCTTGAGATTTTTTTTTTACTTTCTTTGTCAAATTAATTGTCTTTGGTCTTATTTCAGTTTCAACTTTTTCATTTATTGTTTCTTTATTTTCAGTCTGAATTGCAACTTGTACCGAATTACTTTTTTTCAAAATAATTTTTTTGCTAGTTGGTTCAATTGGTTTGTTAGATTCAAATTTTCTTTTTCTTGCTTCTAAAACTGGATCAATAGGCTTTGATTCAACTTGTTTGTCAAGAGGTTTGACTTTTTCCTTTTTCTTTAAGCGATCATCATCCATGATTTTACTATCCTTACGTCGAATATTAGGAGGTGATACTAGTCTTGATCTAATTACTTTTTTTGGTGGACTAGGTGATCTTCTTCTTATAGCAGGTCTAATTTTTGGTGATCTAGATTTTGATTTAATTTTAGGTGGAGATCTACTTCTTCTCCTTAATGGAGATAATCGTCTTCTATTAGGTGATATGTCCCTTGATAACGACCTACGTCTTCTTCTTGGAGATGGTGTACGATAAGGATACCGAGACTTCGGTGGAGAATACCGTCTTGGAGAAAGATTTTTTTCCCTTAACGGGGATAATCTTCTTGGCGATCTTCTAGGTGACAATGACCTACGATACGGCCTTGATCGTATTGGTGAATACCTATATCTCTCTGGAGTAGGAGATCTTCTTCGTGGAGATCTTGGTGAAAGCGATCTTTTTCGAAGTTTACTATAAGGTGAGATTGACCTCTTTCTATTAACTGGAGATGGAGATTTAAAGGGAATATGAGATTTCAGTACACTGCATTGTGATGGAGAGTTTCTAATTTCTTCTAAAGTTTTTATAGATTCCAATTCTTCTTCTGGAGGATTTAATTGTAATTTAGAATCTTCAATAACTTTAGGTTTATTTACAGCAATTGGTTCTTCTATATTAGAACTTAATTTATTTTTGCCTTTCAAATTAGTACATTTTTCCTTTTCTTTTTTATTTTTGTTTTGTCTTGAACTTTTCTTTTCTTTTTTAGATGGTTTAACATCTCCACCCGCAATTTCAGCCTCCATAATATCCATTAATTTATCAAGATCATCCAAATCTTCATCTTCTTCACCTAATAATAATACATCACCATCATCTGATTCTTCTTTTCCATCCCTTTCTGTTTCACTATCCTCACTTTCTTCAGAACCAGATTCATTTTCTAATCTGCTAAACTTGGTAGACACTGAAAAATATACAATTGGAAATACAGATATAACGTAATTATATATTAATTTTTCATAAATATATTACTCATTGTAAGATATATATATTATATATATATCATTTGGTTAACTATTTTATAGTTAATATTATTTTTTATGAAATAGTTTCAATAAATACATATTTTATTTTATTAAGAAACATTTATGCATTCATGACTATAACTTTTGTACTAAAATTATCGAATGCGGTAGTAATTCTTATTATAGAACAAGTCGCAAATTGTTTAAAAATTGTAATAAATTATTTTTAATTTTAATTACCATTTTATTTTTACTTCAAGTATTTTATTAAATTTTTAGGTGTATAAAATCTTTTAAAAGATATTATTGTTATATCACATAAATAGTTAAAACAAAGTTTTGTTTAAAAACTTAATTTGATTAAATTTTTAGCTAAAAGAAAAAAAAGTTATTACATAAAGGAAACGTCTTATAAAAATATACATATTTCACTTAAATGAATTACCTTCAGTATTCAAATTTTGAATATCAGTTGACTTTGTGCCATCAGAGATATGAGTAAATTTAGAATTAACATTTTTAGTTAAATTCTTGGATGTTGGATCATAGATTTGGGTATCACTTTCACTATCGGTTGGTATTATAGCAATCAAATTATTGTTTGCATGAGTTGGTCTTCGAAAATTAGTCTGTTAAAGAAAATAATTATAAAAAAACATAATACAATTTAAAGAAAACATTAACAGTAACTTACATTTGTGTATGTACGTTTATTATATAATCTATTCGATGTAGGAAATTGTCCTCTGTTACTTCTTGTAAGATTATTGAAGGAATTACCTTTCACAAATTTACTGTTATGAAATTCTCCAGATGTACTACTTATTGTATTTATTGGCACATTACATTTTTTTTTAAATGTCATAAGAGCAGCTAATCGCAATTTTTCAACATCATCTTCATCAATACTCTAGACAATAAATTAAACATATTTATAATAAACACGATTAAGCTAATATTAGTTATTTAAAACCTAAAACAAAATTATAATAATTTTAAAATTGTATTAGTACAAAGTACTGATTACTTATATTACAATGAAAGGCATACTTATATAAATATTAAAACAAAATAGTAGTCAATTTTAACAAAAATATTTTTAAAATATTTTACTTTATAAAATTGTAAGTTTTATTTATTTTATTACATTTACATATTTCATAGGTAATTAAAATTCATGTGTGATTTTTGCATATAAAAACATTTCTTTTTTAATCGACAGCAATGGGGGCATCATGTAATACATTACTATCCCAACATAAAAAGTTAATTAATTATAAGACAAATGGAATATTTAGTAATCTAAAACCTGAATATGATCATAATAGAATAAGATCATTGGAACAATCAATATAAATAAATATAAAATTAATCACATTTATAAATTTATTACAACAGTTAGAATTTTACAAACTTAATTTGATGTTATTATGAATTACGTTACGTAAATGAGATGAGAGCCAAGAAAGTAAAGGGATAGACAGACTTAAGCACTCAAGTTTATGCACAACGTAGCAGATGTTTATACTATCAAAGGTCTTGAAAATCTGTAATAATTTTATAGTTTATTTTTAACTATAATTTTATATCGATTACTAATCATTTGTTTATTCTCATCGCTAAATAGGTTCATTTTTGTAGATCTTCTATGGCGACACACGTGTTGCTCATCCACTAGAAATGTGTTTAGGGTAAGCTGAAGTTTGGGATTTACCAGAAATTCGAAATCTAAAAACTTTGATATAATATGACAATAATTTACAACGAGAAAATATCAGATTTAAGAATAGGCTGAAAAAAATTAAATTTCCAAATGTTAGGGAAAACAACAGACAGGGAAAAATTGAAGAGTATGGTTCTGAATAGATAATGAGTATCTACAATGGTGAAGGTTACAAAGTCAGAATGCTTTATAAAACAGAAGAATATTTTGGAGTAAATTTAGGAAGACCATCAAATATCTTTTCTACAGTGAGGTCGATAGAAGTTGGGCAACGGAAAAAAGGCATGAAATAATCAATGGATAATGGTCTATCAACACTTGAATGCTTATAGACAGGTAAAAAAAATTCCAGATAAGTTATCCACATCAAAACCATTTTCGGCAACCTTAGTACCATATGACATCAATTTAGGCTGACCAGATTCAAGTTTTCTACATTTAATGAAGTTTCAAAAATATTTTGGGTTAGATTTAAATGAATTTTGAACATAAGAATTGTAAAAAGACATAGGCTCAATTTTACATAATAGCCAGGGCTTAGGAATTCAGAGTAAAGACATTTAGATTTAATGTAAAATACACCCAAATTTAATACAAATCATCACCATGATAGTTTTGTAGCTATAAATTCATAAATATGTTTGACTGTCTGATTGTCACAATTTTTAACGTTAAATAAAATCTCCACTAATTGAAAAATTTTTAATTTAGAAATCACTATTTTTTACTTTCCAAATGAAAAAGTGCAACAATTTTTGCATACACTTTCAAATTTAACATTTTATAAAATGCACACTTTCAAAACCTCTTAACTGCCATGGGTTATTTTAATACATTTACTGCAACGCTATAAGTAATAAAAATTTTACTTACTTACAATTGCCTATTTCGCTCTATGTACAAAAATGCTTACACAAACAAATTATATACAATATGAATATTGATATAGTGGCCCCATGGAACAGATTTTTTTCAATTAGCAAAAAATTATTGAAACTTTTTAGTAATTTTAATGTCAATCGAATACAATAATGTGGTATACTAATGGAACATTCTAGGTAAAACCCTTATAAAGTTTTATGGCCTCATGTGTTACTATACTGTGTACATAAAAATGTACTCATGGCAGTCAACAGGTTAAAAAAAGAAAAGAGAAAATTTCGCGTTGGTTCTGAATTGTATTTTTTTCAATTATTCTAAGTAATGTTGACTAATTTAACAATAATTGTTAAATTACCCATCATTATTATTATAAATGGATAATTGAAAATTATTTGGTTATTTTATATTAGTACATTAATTACAATGTACATTTTCAAAAAAATTAAAATACTTTATTATAAGTACACTAAACTATATTAATTTACACAAATATGTCACTACATTTAACACAATAAATAAGTATTATATTTGAACATACATAATATATTGTTGATCATTTAGGATTGGCGAGTTTTTATTATAAATGTAATAAAATAATTTGTTTTCACTTACATTAAAATCCATTCTTCTTTTATTGATCCACTTCAATACACATAAGTAAATAGTTAAACATACGACAAACAATAAACTAAAACAATTGAAACATGTTAAGTCAAACAGGCGGCAGGCACAAATTTACAACCGAATTAATTACGAATAATCAGAATAACCATAATAAGAACCTACAGACTTAAAGACGACTAACACATAGAACAGAATTTTGAGGACCGCAATAAATTTTGTATAGCATATTAGCATAATAGCATAACAAAATATTACATATGCAATGGAGGAGTACTTATGGATAGAAAAACAAAACAAACGAAACAGATGATCTAAAGGAGAAATTACTAGTGTGACCAATAGACACTCATTATATTAACCCATATGATTTTTTTGTAATTGGTTCCTACACTGTAATTTAAAGATAACATAATTCATATTTTATATTTATTTATTAAAAAAAAATTATTATTATAAATATTGAATAATATAAATATTATTTTATAATTACAGCCACGGACTACTAGCACAGATAAGATAAAATTTATCTTATCTGTGCTACTAGTAGGTATATCCACAGATATATATAACAACTAGATAGCCAACTCCCTATAATACATTGAGAAAAAATTGAATTCGGCAGCCATTTTTGCAGGTTGGGCTCAAACGATAGTAAAATATCGATAATAGGTAATATCGATTTATTTAGTGATGTTTTGATATTAGAAATGATAAGACATAAGAATATGTATACCATCATTTCATGTATTTCATTTATTCTGTGATACCATATAATATATGTTCCGATTAAATAATTTCCAACTATATATAGCCCCCCATGGTATATGGTCAATGATATTTATTTTTATGTATTAAATTTTTTTAAATATATTTCTGTTTTTAGTGTTTTTCATCTAAGTAAATACTAAATAGTAAATTGCGCACATGACAGACATAATATCACACTATAATACAATAATTGTATTATTATATAATATAAAATCGATATATTAATCGATATTACTGTTATCGATAAATTACTATCGATATTTCACTATCGTTTGAGCCCAACCTGTAAATGGCGGCCGACTTCAATAATAATTACAAGTTAGCTATCTAGTTGTTGTATATGTCTGTGGGTATATCTTAGTCCGTGATTATAGCCTAAGAGGTAAGGTCCGACGTTAGGAGTGTCTAAATACGGGCGTGCAACGATGATGATGCGCTTATTATTTAAAATTTAAGTTAATTTTGAAACGAAAGGCATTATACAATAATATTTTTACGGATTCTTAAAAATATATGTATAAAATTAAAATTGAAATGAAAGTTACCGTGAGCTCGTGTCGGAACTTAAATAAAAAAAATATACCCCCCTTTTCACTATGAAAAACCGTATAAAACAGATCACAGGTCATAATCATGTCGACGTACAAAGTAACAACAAACGCCTTTGCGAGCTAAAAATGTGCAAAAAATTTTAAAATGATATTGAAGCCGTGCGCCCAATCTCTGTTCTATGTCGAATTTCACTCGAGTATAATAAAATAGCTATACCTACTTAAAATTATATCACATATGCATAGTGCTCAAATAATAACTGATGATTCCAATCCCAAAGAATATTATTGTATTGTTTTATACTTGCAATTTTGGATTATTAAACATCGGGAATTAAGAATAGACCTTATGGACATAATGTTATAACCACGAATAAGCGATGTATCTCCGATATTTGATAGGTGCCTACCACAAATTATACTCATTGAAAGAGATATCGAAAAATTACTGAATCGCCACAATTGTAATATTGTTCTATGAAGGAGTTCGGGTGAGATTAAATCGTCCTCACACTCGAATTTCACTCGAGTATAATAAAATAGCTATACCTACTTAAAATTATATCACATATGCATAGTGCTGAAATAATACGTTTTCCTCTCTTCGACGCACAAATATGTGTTCAAAATCAGCAATATTGGAGAAAGCCGAGTAAATTGACTCATTATTTTACTGAATGTTTATAAAGATATTCAAATTGCACCGGTTGATGAAGTAATTAAAGTATTTGGTAGAAAAATACATTTACACGCAAGAAAATTATGATTATATAGGTATATAAAATGTACATGTATATGTAAAAGAAAAATTAGTTCATATAAATAACAATTAAGATCAATTAATAATATTAATATTAAATTTTATATTTGTGATACATTATAATATTGTAAGGTAAAGAATCATTACATAATAATAATAATTATTAATATATAATAATGTAATATCATCATAATATAATTAGCATTTAATTGATTTCATTAGGCACCCCATATTAAAAAATTCTTTGCATATTTATGAAAACGCTGATGGTTACACTTATTTGAGATAAACTGGTTACGATACAAAAAAAAAAAAATACAAAGGTTATACTTTTGAATATAATATATTTTTTAACCATAATCTTACGATTTTGGAGGGTTTATTTTTAAATAATAAATATAAGGGGTATTTGGCATCATAGACCTAATAACCTAATTAGGTCTATATTTGGCATAAACCTATAATGTTCTCTGCTATAAACTTAAGCCTGGTCCTTAACTCGTCGAGTCTATAGGTTTATGGTATTTCGTTAAAAACACGGACACGATTTAAGATAGTACTATCTTAAACTGTGGTTGTTACTCTGCTAGGCACATGAGTAACATACAACTCATGAGTTAATATGGCTATGGCTAGGCATAGAGAGCCTTAATATATAATATATTAATATATATTATATATCAAGGCTCTCTAGCTAGGCATATAGATCATTTTCCATCGGAATATTTATTGTTATCATTATTTCGTTATCAGAAAAGTGTATATTGATAACAGCATACAAACCGTAGTGACGTCATGGATTACAAAAAATTTTTCCTGCGAAGAGACGTTCGTAGTTTTTTCGGACCTTATCTTCTATAAACAACGAGTTAGATAAAATTCTCACTTTGATTACAAACTGCAATACAATTTTTTTACAATTATTCATAATTATATCGAATACTATTCGAGTGATTCATATTCGTTTCGTTATCAGTTTGTCACATAGTTGAACGAATAGCGATCGTTTTGTTTTCGAGATATTTTTGTAGTGTTTTTAAGAATTACTTTTCCAAGTTGTTATAAGCGCATTGAATCAATCGTTTTTTACGGGCAGTTAATTTTATAATTAAATATATATATTTTTTTAAACTCAAACAAGCATTAATGTCCACCATGAATAAAGCGGTATGTATAAAATATATTATATTGTATATATATTTGTGTAATTAATAATATTTATGAGGTGTAACTTATACTTTATTATGTTGTAATAAACATTGTACTTTAAATTTCAGTGTATTAGGTATTAATATATTTTTATTTTCAGGTGACTTATTCAGAAGATCAGTTAGCAGGTAAATTATTTTATAAATTCCATATAAATTTGTATTCTAACTAGTATTTTGTTAATTTGTTTAATGTATCTTTGGTAGTATATTTATAATAGTTAAATACAATTTAATTTTTAATGTTGCAATAAAAAATTTTTTTTAAAGTTTTTGACTAGAAACTTTATAATATACCTATATTTTACAAAAACATTATTTTCAAATCATATATTATATCAAGTGATAGCTTCCCATGTTGTATTATGATTTTTGTGTAAATTTGTAAGTTTTTTTTAAGCTTCACGAAAGCTGTCTTTGCTTTTAAAACCAGTTTATAGTTTATACAATTCTTCTCTGTTTATATTTATTCTTATGGTATGATACATCCAAACAGCAATAAAAATATAAAACAGCAGCAGCAATTCTTCTCTTAAATAATGTTATAATATTCTCTTGTAAGTTATTAAATTACTCAGATATAAATATGTAGGTGTGTGCAGTGGCAAAGCATCAGGAGAGACTCAAAATATTTTTATTTTAATAAAATTATATATAATATATTATTTACTTTTTTGATATCTTTTGCAACTTCAGTGCAAGTTATATTTTTAAATACTTGGTAATGAATATACATGGATAGACAATGATTACCATCTCATACATTATAAAAGTTTACCCAATATTTTGTTTCCTCAGTAATTATTCGCTTACAGTGGCGCACACTGAACTGCATATTGATGGGTCTAACAATATTTTGCATACCTGGCCACTATCCAATAGACACCTAATGACAACCTTGAATGCACTGTAGTATTAATTATGATTAAAAATATATTATTATTTAAATTTGTAGCTCCATAACACCAGCATCACCTCACCCACCCTTTTGAATAGGTGGTTGATCGACCCTTAACGTGTGCACCACTGTTCGCATGTAAACATTTAACTAAACAATATTTGTAAATGATAAATTTAAATTGACAATATATTTTACTTAATTTAGAAATGGAAGAGGCATTTCAGTTGTTTGACAGCCGAGGTGACAATAAAATCCACATCTCACACATTGGTAATGCGCTCCGTGCATTAGGTCAAAATCCTACAGAATCTGATGTAAAGAAGTTCACACAACAACACAAAGCTGGTATGTAATAAATTCATACATAAATAACTCTGTTACATTATTTAGATAACAATAATTCAGTGACATATTTTTTGAGTGATATGTCAATTCACAAAATACTCAACCTATTGTCAGAACTTTTCGATTGCTTATATTTTTCACACTCTTCCAACATTTTCTAGTTAAAAAAAAGAGCCGTAAAAACTGTTACATACATATATGTGATTTTGGCCATAGTCTTTTAATATGTTTATTAAGGTTTTGTGGTTTTAGGTAATCATCGATTAAGGTTGCTTCATACTTATAAATCATAGACAAAAAGTTGGTCGAAAAGTCAGAGTTTAATTTTATTATTCAAGCAATTACAATAAATATTATACATTTTTAATTAATTATATTTATATAAATTTAAATGTATTCTTGAAATAGTTGGTAATGAACATGTGTAAGTAGTGCACTGCTTATATATCCAATACCTGTTATTTCAATGGAAACAATTATTGTTATTTCCATTTTGTCGATATTTGGATTTTATTGAATTTATACTTCGATTGTGAGCTAGTAAACATCTTAGTGAAATATTTTTTAACATAATATATTTAAAATATAGAAGTAATAGTTATAAAAGATAATGATGAAAATTTAGTATTCAACTCAAACGAAATACTGTTCATCACAAACTTTTAACCAGTACTTTCAGGAAATGTTCAAATAAATGCCCCATTATTTTAGTAACACTTGGTAAATATTTTATAGTATTTAAAATATATTAATATTCACGTTTATTTTTCTAATAAAAAATATATATTTCGTACAGATATTACTTCTTATTTTTATCTTTTTTAAACATGTTCAAACGATGTACATATTAATTTTACAATCAAATAACAAATGCTTATTTACAAGTACCACCTGGACATTTGATGGCAAAACTCATTTGATAGTTTGAAAATTTATTTTCAAGTATGCAAATAGTTCTTTGAAATACGCAAACATATGCTTTAAAATAATTTCTCTGTAAGTATATAGTTGTCATTTAATTTTTTTTTTCGTATGACAAATATTCTTCTAATCACTCAATATCAGCAGTTCATTAGTTTTTTCGATATTATAATTTTAAAGTGAGGTATTTGTATTTTTAAATAATATAATTTAAATAGATGTAAAAATAATTAATCAAAATATTATAGTTAAAAAATATAATAAGTGAATACCATAAATGGTACTTTGGGAACATGATTTTCAATGAAAACATGGTTTTCAGTATAAAGAACACAGTAT
Organism: Slavum lentiscoides; assembly: GCA_032441835.1. Taxonomy (NCBI): domain Eukaryota; kingdom Metazoa; phylum Arthropoda; class Insecta; order Hemiptera; family Aphididae; genus Slavum; species Slavum lentiscoides. The sequence continues at coordinate 3,462,858 of CM063713.1, forward strand.
AAACATTACAAAAAAAACCTTTGAAAATAGGTTTTTAAGAACACTGAATTCATTTCGCACAGAATATATATATATATATATATATTATAAATTAGTTATGATCAGGGTTTCGGGACTTGTAGCACTTAAAAATATGAAAATAAGCGCTAAAATATGCACTAAAACCCCATAAAATATGCCTAAAAATCGAAAAATATGCATTTAAAATATTTTTTATTGAATTATTATTAATACAAAATACATTATAATTTAAAACAAAAATGTTACTTTAAATTTAAACAAATTCTTTGGCATATTGTACAAATAAATAAGTTTTAAACTATTATCAGCTACCAGCCGTTACCCTTTTGGACTATGTTTACTGGAAATAACAATATAATAAAATAGATTTATAATTTTGTCGATATATTATATACACCGAGTTAGTAAACATAAGCAATGAGTTGTAGATAGAAAGCAAGAATCATACGATTATGTTAATATTATTTTTTGTTTGAGTGGTTCTCGCTTAATTTCATTAATCGGTGGAAATTTGTATAATTGTTATTCACTGAAAAATCTATAAAATATGCAAAAATATGTACATTAAAATTTCAAATTTGATATCATGTTATCGAGAAATGAATTTATTTTGCACACTGATATTTTTTACAATAAATAACAAAAGTATGCAAATGCTATAACTCCCTAATCCTGGTAATGATTTATCATTGATTTTAATTTTTAAAACTAATATTGTTCAAAAATAAAAAATATTATCTTTTTAGACGAACGCATTCCATTTGAAGTATTTTTACCTATTTATCAAGCTATATCTAAAAATCGTTCTTCAAATACAGCTGATGATTTTAATGAAGGGTTACGCCATTTTGACAAAGAAGGCAATGGATTTATATCATCTGCAGAGTTACGCCATTTACTTACTACTCTTGGTTAGACTGAAAATATTAAATGACTTATTCTTACATAATTTTAACAAAATGAATTTACTATGAAAATAGGAGAAAAACTTACCGACGAAGAAGTCGAACAATTATTGGCTGGACAAGAAGATTCATTGGGCAACATTAACTATGAAGAATTTGTGCGTTCTGTAACATCGGGTTGAAAAATTTAATAATTTATTAGTGTTATTATTTTATTTAATTAATTTATACAATTATATACATTTTAGATATAGGTACTTACTTTTTATATTATATAATTATATGAGAATTTAAAATAGATATTATTTCATCATTGTAATTTGTTGTAATAATCTAGTAAAATTAATTGGTGAAAGTTTAATAAAATAATTTCAAATAAATTAAGTTAAGGTGCTAATAAAATATATTATTTTGTTTTCAAACTTTTATATTTAAACCACAAAGCGATTTTTAAATCAAATGTGGTAAATCACTATTAATTCTTCTTTTCCATAATGAAATCTAAATAATACAAATCGTTTTCAAACTTGGATTATTTAAATTGGAGAACGGATTTAAAATATGGCAAACAATGCTAACCTAGAGCGCAATTATTATATTATACTTGAAATACAATAAATATACTCAGTTATAATATAAGGTATTTATGTAAATTTCATATAGAAATATGAACTTTTTGTTTTTTTATTACGAGATAACATGTATTGAAGGATACTTAAAATTATAATTTTTTTGGAAGTCGCTGCATCATAAAAATTATCGTATGTAGCAATGTATAATCGTCTTCATTTTCTAAAATATTACTTAGAATTTATTATAATTGTCTTCAAATAAAATTATATACAAGTATGCATTTATATAATATTCAGTTAATTACCATCTTAAAAAAGTTTAAAAATTATATATATATATAATATATAAAGGAACACTGAACTGTAATTAAACAATTCATATTTTTGATGAAAATAAAATTACAATCTAAAATATTTTAATAATATTGGGCAGCCATGTCTTCAGCATCAATACCAAGCATTGCAAGTTCATCTCCTTCAGATTCATTGCCATTTGACTTCCTAATAGTTTCTTCTTTTTTAGGCCCCTGAATAATCGAGGCTTTCGTTTTCTCATCGTTATCACCATCATCATCATCATCATCATCATCATCATATTCATCTTTATTAGATTCTTCTTGTCCCATAATTTTCTTCATATGTCTACGCTTTCGCTGTGATGGAGCATTTTTCTTTTTCTTCCTTTCAGGAGAAGCATTTGAATTATTTGTAACATCATAAGACATGTTATAATGTTGATGCATTAATGGATTGTGAATCTGAGGATTTGTTGATGAGTTTATAGGAGGTGCAGGGGAAGAAGCTTCATTACAAGGAAATATCATATTCAATGCAGTGCTTAAATCTTGAGGCAATAAATTTGTAGTATGTGGTTGTTGATTATAAATTTGATGTATTTGGTTTCTTGGTTGTATTGGGTTCAATTGTGTTTCATCTGAATCTGGTTTTGCACTCAAAATAGTATCATTATTCTCATTATCATCATCAATATCCATATCAATAGGTATTACTTGTTTTTCCATCTGAAATGATTATATTTTATAAGTTATTAATATTAATAAAAAAAAAACACATTTTATATAATAATTGTTATTTAGAATTTGCATTGGTTAAATGTAAAATTTCTTTTTTGATAATAATAATACGGTCAGACATTTAAATTTATAAAATAATTTTAAAAAAATCATATGATCCTATACCTACAAATAATTACTTTAGTTCTAAAATAGGTTATTGTAGCACAAAATTATTATATAAAACATAAATTTAAATGAAATATGACAGAATAACATAAACCTTATATATGTGTGTATATATAAATGTGAAGTGGAAATCTTTGTCATGCATGTTCTCTGAAACTATTCATTCGATTATTTTGATTTTTTTTTTTTGAATGAAAGAGTACATCGCAGAGAAGGGTTTAGGCTTAATTTAAATTCTATAAGTTAATTGTTTTAATTTATTTATAATTGTTTATTTTTCAATACCCCGCGGCGCAGTGCAACAAAAAAAACACAGACGTGTGCTCTCCCACTGTCAGGCGTCCCCTCTCCCCACTGCTGCCACCATATCGATACTTAATATAAGCAATAATTATAATCTAGTCTACATTAATATAATAAAGTTGAAGAGTTTTTGTTGTTTTTGTTTGAATCTCTGGAAAGTGAAACTACCAGTCCGATTTGAAAAATTATTTTTGTATTCGATAGTCCAATTCTTGAGGAAGGTTATTTACGCTACGACCCTTAGGAACAGAGCAACAGAAGAAAAAAAAGAATAGGAAAGAATGCTACGCAAAAACGAATAGTAATAGTACGGGCGGGCGATGTGACGCGGTGGGTCGGGGCTCGACAACATCCACAATATCAGTTATTTAATGATAAAATAAATTTTAAAAAGTTAGTGAAGTTTTATCCGTCAGTCATAGATCGACACGTTACCTCAGCTGAGCTAAAAAGGTGAGAATTAAAAATAGGAAATGTATTGAATAAAATTTGAACGATGTAAGAGGTGGTATTTTTTACGGGCAACGAAGTGCACGGGGCAGCTAGTATACAGATATATTTAAGTTAGGCCTAGGGTACTATAGAAATAACTAAATTAAAATCTTAAAATAAACTCCATAACAAAAAAATTATAAACTGCATTTTATTTGTATAATCCAGAAAGACAGCTCATAAAATTAATACTTAAAAATTAACTATTGTGCCAATGTTTTTCAAATACAACATTTCTTAGAATAATAAATGTATATAGATGTCATAATTTTCAAGCATAAATATTGCTTTGTTTAGAATAAAGGAAATAATAATTATGGTATATTTATTATATAAATATTTAGTTCAACTGTGATTATGTTGATATTAATTTTAAAATGTAGTAAAAGGATAAATACAGAACTTAATCCTTTAGTTATTGCGCTGCCTTGATTTATAAAAGTATGCGTATATTAGCTTTAAATTTAGACATTAAATATATAATCATTGGTAATGTGAATTTAATTAAAATGAATTTTTATTTTATCACTTACATTTAACATAATATAATCAAAGAATTTTGTTACTTAACCTTTTTTTCATTTGCTGCAGTAATCATTTTTTCTATTAACATTTTCTGAATTGCCACAGAGTCCATTAAATTATCTCGAGGTTCACCAGTTGTAGTTTCTACAGTAAAATTTGGAATATCTTTAGTAGACGAATTAGGTTTTTTAATAGTAGGTTTTGCAAACGGCATTTTCCCAATAAAAGGTAATTTTATTTTGCTACGAGATGAATTAAAGTATTCATCCTTTTTTTCATAAATAATTGGTGGTTTTGGTTCTTCAATTCTTTGTTTCTTAATTACATGAACATCAGACTGGTTGGATTTATATTCATTAACTTCTTCAATTTTACTTTTATGTAATCTGTCTTTAGACTTCTGTACAGATTCTTTTAAAGTAATCATGCTTTTTTCTACTGGTAGATCGACTGGTTTCATCCAATCTGATATAGATACATTATTTGTGTCATTACTTTCTTTGTCAGGACTTAACTGACGTTTTAAATCTGCGGTCTTTCGACTAAATTCTTTTTTATATCTATCACGATCTCTTTCACGATCTCGCAATCTTTCTTTCTCTCTTTCTTTTCTAGGCTCTTTCTCAAAAAAAGACTTTTCAACCTTAGGTTCCACAACGTTTTCTTTAGATTTATCTTCTTTTATTGTACTTGTTTGTGATAGAGATTTTTCAAAAGCACGAGTTCTTTTTGTAAGCCAATCAATTTCCCAATTGGGCTCTTTTGCTATAAGTTCCTGAAAACATAATACAAATTAATATTTTATTTTATTTCTTCATGTTTTAAAGAAAATTATAGTTTTAAATAAATATTTAACTAATAAATAATATCACCTATATTTGTCTAATAATGTGTTATAAAAATTATAAAACAGAAAAACTTAATGCTGCCAATTTAAAACATGTTATATTTAACAAATATTAGTGAAATATTTTTTTTTTATAATATTGTAATTCTTTAAATATAATACCAATAAATAAAAAAAATAATAATTACTGCATATAAATCATTATGGCGTTTAGATTTAAAATGTGCTGAAGCACAATGAAGATCCCCAATCCAAGTATCACAAAGCTTACAATACCAAGCACTTGTTCCAATAAAAAACTCCAAACCTAAAAGACAAAAATATATATACAAAAATGAATAATTATATATTATACTAGTGATGGGTCGAAATGTTTGAATCTCAAATCGAACCGAACTCTTGATTACAAAATTATATGAATAAAATTCAAACCGAACTATTTAGCAACTGGTACTGATCAAAAATCGAACTTAAAAATATTTGTTCAACCGGATTTCCTAGCCACAATAGTTCGAAGTAAAAATAAAATAATAAATTACTTATAAAATTAATAATAATAATAAAAAAAAAAAATTGTAATTATGGTTGATTTATATTTAATATGAAAAAATTTTGAGTTTGAAATAAAGTTAGACTGAAAATTTTTCTGCGTGGTTTAGGTTTAAAAAAAAAAAATATATATCCGATTCGATGTTAAAAATCAGAGTTTGACTCATTACTAATATATACATATACATTTACAAAAATTAAAATTATAATAGTCCATAATTATTGTGTGCAATATTTGCAACTTTTATGTTCAGCTACATTTGTTTTGTTATTCTAATCTTACAATTAACTTTTAGTAATAATAAAAATATAAATACTATAAAAATTGTTCATATAATCATAATTGTAGCCTTATCAAATATTTAATTTTTTTAAGTACCCTAGATATCAAATTAGACTAAAAATTAGTAAAATCATTTTATAATGAAACCACGTCCCTACAAATTTATATAAAGTTAAAAATAAAAATATTAATAAATAAATTTGGAAATAAAACATTGATTCCTTTAAATTTTAAAATATAACTTATGTCATTCTTGGAAGTTTTAAATAAACTTGGTAAAACCTTTCCTGTTAAGAAGTGTAGTTTAATTCTTTAGTGTAAAATAAATACTGAAAGATACTTACCTTTAATTGGTACTCGTTTGGTTGGTAGTTCAGGATTTTTTTCTGGTTGAGTTTCTGTTTGAGTATCATGCCAAGGTAATTCAACAGTATTTAATTCCTATAAATAATATGTTTTAAAATAAATCCTCCAAAAATATAACTGTCCAATTAAAATAAAATAAAAATACATGTCCACCAACCTCAAGAGTTGTTTTATGGGATTCACTGTGCAAATGTGCTAAATATTCCTTTGCAGTTTTTGGGAAAATATTACATGGTTGACACCAATGAATACAGGAATCACAATAAACATAATTAAATTGAGGTAACTTCTCTACATGGTTTTTCTTTTTATTAGTATCAATCAATTCCTTAGATTTGTTAGATTTATATGATTTTTTAGAATCTGTTTCTTCATCTGAAGTTGGTAATTTAGAAGATTTTTTTGTTTTAACAGATTTATTACGTTTTCTTTTCAATTCTGTTGAAGATGAAGACGACGTACTATGACGTCTATGCTTATGTATAGTAGTAACTTCTTGTTTTTGAAACGTTTCTATTGGAGTTTTTACATACTCGGGTTCTGTTGTCTAAAATAAAAGGAAATTAATTTAAATTTAATATAAATAATATATTAATTTTAAATAAATACTATTTTTTGAGGTTCAACTTTTTTAGTTTCTTTTAATGAGTCTTTTGGAATCATTTCTTTTAAGACTTCCAAAATATTATTTACACCCTTGATTTTTCCATTTACATCATCCTATAAAACATTAATTACATGTCATTAAATTACATTTTTATTTAATTTAGTATTAAATATTATATTACAAACATGTCAATTAAGATAATACCTGTGCCTTCCTGTTTTTTTTCAATTCATTATTATGACGTCCATCAGAATTATCCAACTTAAATGTATCATATTGTATTTGCAATGTCTCTAGTTCTTTTTTTAAACTAAAAAGTTTAGTAGTATATGTTTCACGTTGCATTTCAAAAATTCTATCCTGCGAATTCTTAGGTTGTGTATCTGATACTAAAATGAAAATAAAAATTATACAATGTTATTAATGGAAATTAAAATTGTTTTAAATGTCTTTTTTTTAATAATTTCTATTATTACTTAGTACTTAAATTTGTAATTCAGTTGTAGGAATTGCTGGAATTAGAGTTATAGTGACAGCTGTAGTTATTACAGATAAAAAAGTGATCACTAAGAAAATTAAATCACATAAATTATGTTGAAGTTAAAGAAATAAAATTAACACTTATTACAAATACAATAAAAAACAACAATTGATATATTTTTCTGTATTATTGATTAATAAATTTGTATTATATAAAAATAAAAACAAATGTTTGTAAATAAATTTTATTAAAAATATAAATATACCTGGGGCAATTGGTGTAATATTTGGAGGGGGTTTTGTTATATCTACAACTTGTTTCAAATCTATATTATACAACCCTTGGTTGGTAGATTGATAGCCCTGCAAATATAATTACATTGTATATAAGTTATATAATTGTTTTTTAGAGAAATATTTACTTCAATCTGTTCAAGATTAGAATGTACTGGATTATTATAAGCAACAGTTTTTTGATCATACTGTTGAAATTGTTGGAATGGTGGTGGGGTTCCATACTGTTGGTAACCTGGTGGATACCACTGATTATTTTGAACCTATAATTTAAGTAATAAAAATATGTATTTTGAGTATAAATAAAACACTTTTTTAATGTATAAATTTTATATTATTATAATGTATTTATACTACATGATTAATTTTTATATTTTAAAATCATATATGTTTTCTGAATTATTTTACTTGAATACATTAATATTTATTTTAAAAAAAAATTTACTTATTTATTATTAATGGAACCTACTGGAACTTGTTGTCGTTGTTGATATGCTGTAAATTGTGAAGGTTGTGGTTGAACATAATTTGTTGTTGAAGAATATGAAGTGGATGCATTTTGTACTCCTGGCCATTGTGAATTATATATTGGTAAACTGGTGGATGTAGATGTAGCAGGCATTGAAGGAGGCGGAGGTTCTTTTACAATATTTGACACTCTAGAGGTAGAAGCATGAGAATAATGTATCCCTGACTTATTAGACTGTTCTTTATTTAAGGGTGGAGTATCACTTTTGTCAGAATTAGTCAAAGACATAGACCTGACTCTCTTTGTTGTTTTTTCTGGTTCAGAATCAGATGAACTTAGTTCTTGTACATACATGGTTGTGGAATCCTTATTTGTTTTGTTTGAGTATAAATCATTAGATGAACGAACTTTCTTAGAATCATTAGATGAAGAGTTTATCCAGTAGTCATCACTATCTTTAGTTGAATAATCTTTCCTACCCGGGGTTTTTGGTACAATAGGAACAGATTTTTCTCGTACTGGAGAATCGTCCCAATTATTAGAATACAAATTTTTTGTTGGTGGCTTAGAAGTTTGAGTCTTCACCCAGTATTCATCTTTATCATTACTAGAAACTTCTTGTCGGCCAGGAGTTTTAGAACCTTTAGAAGCATAATCAGATCGATTAGATTTCTTAGTATCTTTTGTATCATTTTTATCAGTTTCAATCCAATAATCATCGTCACTTTTTTCATTATATTCAACTCTACCAGGTGTTTTAGATCCCTTTGAAGCTTTTAATTTTTCAACAAAATCATCAGAATTATTTTCATCATCAGAATTATTTTTAATAGTCTGAGTTTTGTCTACAGACCCTTCACGTTCATTGGGTGATCTAGGTCGTCGCGACTGAGATCTTCTCTTGGGTGATCTTTGTTTTGGAGAATAGCGTCTGGGCCTGCTAGGTGAACGTGAACGATATCTACTAGGTGATCGACGTCTATCGGGAGAACGTGAATAACGTCGATGTCTAGGAGGAGAACTATAGGGTCTTACACGATACTGACTCTGTGGTGAGTAGTGTCTTCCACGATCACTTCTATCCCAATAGTTATTTTGGTATGGTCTTCTTTGACCTCTATATGGATGTCCAGTTGGACGTCTATAATACTTTGAATCTTTATAATAATCCTTTTTATCAAAGTATCGCTCATCATTTTTTTCATTCGTATCATCATCTTTATCCCATTTACTTCTACTAGTTGGTGAACTGTCATCTCCATCATGTTTATCTTTTGAACCATCTTTATCAGTGCCTGGTGCAGAATCCCACGATCGTTCACGTGAATTACTTCGATCATTTTCATTATATGAAGAATCATATTTGTCCCTAGAACCAGATGTTCTAGATCTGCTTCCCATTGGACGTCTAATTGATTTTCTGCCACGATAAAAACCTCTAATAAATGGTCGACCACCTCTGGTTCTTCTCATACCTCTTCCACCTCTATCCATTTTCAAAAATTGTTTTTATTACCTTAAAATACAATTGCATAATAAATTAATCGTTGTATACCCACATTACAAATAAATAAACTATTACAATGTCTAGTCTAAATATAATTTTAAAAATCTAATTATATAACTACGCCTAAGTAATATATAGGTAGTTACAAATACCTAACTCTTATAATTACATCCTATATCATATTAAAATGTTAAAACACTTATATTTCTTTTGGAGACAAAATATCAGAAAACACAACAAAAATATAATGTTACCTTTAAATTTGATAATTGGTCAACTTGCGCTTAAAGTTCAAAATTAAAATCTGTATTATGCTGAAGGTATTTTTTCTATGTAACATGTACAATGTATGTCAAACAAACAACAAATGAGTATATAACACCTCATGTAGAATAATATAATAATGCACAATTAAATATAGTCATAGTTAAAAGTCGTTAACTGTTTTCTGATCATGACAGTGGCAAATTGTCATCAAGTTGAATTTGTCTTTACTAACTAGACTTTTATCATTCGTTAAAAAAATTATCATTTATACTGGTTTACTTTTGAAAAATATAACAGTGCATATTGGGCCACTATTTTAATAAGAAGTATTTTTTCACCAAATTTTAAACAAAGGGAGAATATGACTTCCTTAGAATATTAATAAAAATACCCTCTCCTAATTTAAACAAAAATTATAACTATGAAAAAAAAAAAGGACAACCCCATATATCATAAACGGTGGAAACACTAATATATGCTATGTCATATACACAATGTATGCATCAAGATTATATCTATAGATACATTTAATTTCAATAAATATCCTGAAAACATTAATTTAAAAAAATATTTAAGTACTTATTCTGATTGAAATTTCACTCATTCATTCCAAGAAATATTCTGAATACAAAATGAAATTATTTCTACAAGTTTTGAAGCGTGATAACATTATATTGTTATTATTACGGTACAGAATATCCAGATGATCAGTTAACACTCAAATAGTTTAGCAATATTAATATTTTACCTTTGACTTCTGTCCAATAAACGCAATATTAAAACGAAAGAATATTATATTAAGAAAAATATGGAAATAATGTGTAAGTACTGTTAACAATATTGTCAGTATTTAATGTGTAAATTCGAGACTATTGGTAGAGTTAAAAGGTGTACAATAATAAAATAATCATATTACGGTCGAAATATTAAAAAAAAAAAGTTACAATTGTCAATGTACTTTCAATAGACATAAACGGTCTACAACATCACAATACCTATAAATTATCTGTACTATAGTACAAAAAGAAAAAAAAACAAAATATTGTTTAGGTACCAGTTACAGACGTAAAGAATAAGCCGCAATCCGCAAGGAGTATAGTGACTGTGAGGTTACTTACTTCAGTAATTTGTGTGATATTAAATAGCCAATACAGTACTGACAAAATAATAAAACAAAAAATTATTTTGTACCGATTACGGGAAGTGCGGGGCCGTAGTTTATGTTAACCGTGGTTTGAACCAAAATAATACGTATATCGATAATGTTTTTCGATATTTCTATTTTTTTTAATAATAAAATTAATTATTTAAGTAATTTTGAATCTCATGAAATTTAATTAATATTAACCATACATTTCTATGGAAAACGTTCACTTGCCAATGATAATAATTATATTTTGGATGTATACGATAAATTCGTCATATTTAGGAAAAAATAATTAAGCAATGATCGATATGTCCGTGATTGTTTCGGCTGATAAGGATATGAGACAACCCAGAATATGGTAAAATGATGTCATAATAACCACTACGTTTTTTTTTTGTGTGTGTGTATTAAATAGTAGATGTGAAAGGGTTTTTTAAAAAAAAGATTAAAGAACCCTTGAATTTTAATTTCATAATTTGTATATGTCGTAAGTTTTCTGTTTTTAAAAGCTTCGAATTTTGTATACATGTTGTTTGACAATAACATTAATGCCGAATATTTTAGTAAGTTATATCTAAGTATACTAATATGTCACATTATAGGTTTAAAGTCCTGGATTAATGTTGTTGACTGTTGACTAGTATTATAGATTAGCTATTTGCTATTTTAATAATAAAAAAATATTTTTACGGTTTTAACAATTATTTCCCCCCTTCCCATATTTCCATAATATAATATTTATAGTTAAGAATTTACATTATTGTTTAACCAATATATATATATATATATATATATATATATATATATATATATATAAATGTGTCAACTACTTGTCTATTATAATTTTGTAACAAATATTATCGTCTCAGAGAAATAATTTTAACTACTTAAATTTGTTTATAATACAATTACTAATTATAATTACTAGTTGTTTTTATTTTATGTGTTACAAATGTATTTGAAATCGAAAAAAACCGTTTAGACGTATATCAAAAGAATACTAAATGTATTGTTTAATAAAATTAATAATGTAGTTAATAATAACTATTATTAATAATGTCAAATACATATATTTAATTTCTCATTTAACTAAATGTCTTATTTTTTTAGAATGAATACATAAAAATGCGTAGTACATAAAAAACATTTGTACAGAACATAATCGACGAAGTTTATTTCTAACTGATCTTGTTTATAAAAAATAAGGTAAATTTTTGTTATATACTTAATATTGTATAAGAAAAACTATCTAAATTATCAATATTTATTTATAAATTGTGAATAATTAAAACAATTACAGGTTTATATCTTTCTTGTTATCAATCCTCAGAATTTATAATTTTATCTATCTCTTTAGTAATAGTTTAGACTTAAATTAATTTTCAAATCGTAACTAAAATTTAAAATATATTTATTAATGTAAGTAATAGATTTCTAGCTAGAATAATTTTATTATATTATTAGTAATATTTTACTTTTGCTATTTTAATTATTATAGCCCACTCAAATTAAATTGTAAAAAAATTATTCTGTAAATTAAAGCGTAGGTAGGTTTAATGGGTATAATTAACATTGTATATTGCCTAAGAAGAATTGTTGTTATTGGGTACTTTCCATTGTCAAAGTAAGGTTAGTTTGTACTATTAAATCAAGTGTATGTATTGTATAGATTTCCAAATATAGGTATACCTACCAAATTAAAAATTAAAAAAATATGTTTTTAATTTCAGTTAAAAAAAATGCATATAAACAGATAAATACATTTATCATTGTATTACTAGTTGTTTTTATCTATCTATTTTTAGATCAAAATATTAAGACCTAAAATAGTAACATTTTATCCTAGCAGTCATTAAATTAGCTGATTTGTATTTAAAACAGTATATTAATTACTTATTATATTATTTGTAAAATTTCTCTTCAAATGAAGCATATATTTATCATTACTGTTGACTATCAATAACCATGTAATCATATTACATTTGCTTATGAGTTATGATAAATATGTTACTAGATTGAATAAATCATTTAAAATGTGTTACATTTTTTTAGTTATAATGACTGTGATGTCTCAAGAAGAAATGATGGTTGGCATTAAAACAGTAGCCCAAGGATTGGAAGCCTTGAAAAATGAGTTAATGGCATCTAACTCTTCTGGGCAAAATCCACTGCAACCAGAAGAAAAACAATCAATGCTTCAAAAAACTTTAGATATGACAGAATTGGGTTTAGGAGAAGCACAGGTAAAAAAATGCTTAGTGTATATTTAAAATTTTTCATTCTGTTATATTTACCGAATTATGTGTAATTAAGTGAATCCTACACTGTTCGTGTCTATTTTAATATAATGTTTGTTAATATAGTCAACATTATTATTATTTTTATTATTAATTTGAAATAGTTTTCATGACATTGTAATTGCATTTATTTTTACTATTTTTAAATTATATGTTATTTGAATTATTCAATTTATTTTATAATAGACTAGGATATTATTTGTGGTATTATTTAGTAATCGGTGGTCTTAGAGTATAGTGAAACGTAGAACCAGTGCCGTCCTAACCACCAATAATGCCCTAGGGCAATAATATTTGATGCCCCCCAAAAAAAAAATTTTACAACTAACGTAATATCTAATTACATAATTTTATATATTTTAATAGTAAATACACTCATCCTCAAAAATCATCATATAGATACAAAAGAAATTAATATCTAAAATAAAACAACAAATTTTTTCTTTTTGTTATTCATTTTTTTGATGCCATTGATTCATAATACTTTGGACGCCCTAGGGCACTTGCCTCATTTGCCCCCCCCCCTTGGGACGGCTATGCGTAGAACCCATTAAGTTTAAAAAAATTAAATGGTAAAATTCATTATTTTTTTAGAAATACAGAAAAAATAGGTTTTTATAATACCATGTATAAAATATTTTATATTTTGAAGTATCCACCCATTCTAATGTTCCTTATTACTATTATTACGAATACTATTAGCTTTTCTATATAATGTATTGTATGTTATAATTGATAATAAATTAAACTAAATTATAACAATAATTCATAGTAAATTTCATTCATTAAACACTAAGTCCAATCGAGAATACTTGTATTGTATATACATATATCATTTTATAGTTAAAATACTGAGATTGTAAATTTCAATATTTCTTAAAATAATGAATAGTGCAATATTGAATTTGTAATTATTCATATTATATTATTTATTTTCACCTTTATGTGTTACACTTTGATCAATCTAATCATTTAATTAATTTTAAAAATATTTTGTTTAAAAAATATTGAAACACACTATATTAACCAGAAATTTTTCTAAAAATTATTTTAATAATGTTTCAATATACAGTCAATAATTATAAAACAAAAACACATTTTTAATTATTTAAAACCAGGTGATGTTAGCTTTGGCTTCTCATCTTCAAAATGTTGAAGCAGAAAAACAAAAATTAAGAACTCAGGTTCGTAGACTTTGTCAAGAAAACGCATGGCTAAGAGATGAGTTAGCAAACACTCAACAGAAACTACAAGCATCTGAACAGGCTGTTGCATTATTGGATGAGCAAAATAAACATCTAGAGTTTATGGCTTCTATTAGTAAATTTGATGCTGATAAGGTATTTATTATTTTTATAATAATTAACACTGTTTTTATATTACCTACACATTTATAATTTGTAAAATATATAATTTATTTATAGACTGAAGATCAAATTGAAAATAAGCAAGAAAAATCTAAAAATGATGATCCAGTTGTTGATTTATTCCCAGACGATGACAATGAAGAAAGAAATAGTAAGTTGTTGTATTAAAATTATTAATTCCTATTAAATTGTATATGTTCCAAGTGAAATTTTACCTATACTCTATCTTCTAGAAATTTGAATATTAATAGCTTTCTGCTAGTGAGTAAATCGTACCTAATACATATTACAAAATACAGTAGATTAACAAAATTTTACATTTTCATCATAGACCTATTGATTTGGTAAAAGACTCCTGTATGCTACGTATAGATTAGATACAATTTTATATTTTAAAAAAAGTCACAATTTTATTTATTTATGAAGTGACAAAATTACTATTTTGTAGAAGTGAGTTGAACCTTGGTTTTTCAAATTTAAATATCTTATCAAATATTTTCTACTATGTATTTACAAAACCACACTATAAATCGTACCCTTTTATTTAACTTTTTTCTTAGTACAAATTAAAATAAGAAACTTTTTTTTTGTAGAATATTATCTAAGTAATTCAACCTGTAAATAATTATTTGAATCTTCTAAACTTTTTATTTTTCTTTGTTTTAGCATTATCACCTACACCACCATCACAGTTTGCTCAACAAGTAAATGCTGGAGCTGGTTATGAGATTCCAGCACGTTTACGAACGTTGCATAATTTAGTGATTCAGTATGCATCTCAAGGAAGGTATGAAGTAGCTGTTCCATTATGTAAACAAGCATTGGAAGATTTAGAAAAAACATCTGGGCATGACCATCCTGATGTAGCTACTATGTTGAATATTTTAGCACTTGTTTATAGGTAAACTTGTATAAATAAAAAGTACTTTTTAAAATTTATTTAGTCTAATCACAAACATTTTCAAAGAATTCTGTATTGTGTTTTTATGAGTGTATTTTAATTTTTAGAGATCAAAATAAGTATAAAGATGCTGCCAATTTATTGAATGATGCTTTGGCGATACGTGAAAAAACTTTAGGAGAAAATCATCCAGCTGTAATATTATATTTATATATAACAACCTTATATATTATAATACATAATTATTTTTTAGGTTGCAGCAACATTAAATAATTTAGCTGTACTTTATGGGAAACGAGGTAAATATAAAGATGCTGAACCATTATGTAAACGAGCTTTGGAAATCAGGGAAGCAGTATTAGGTAAAGGACATCCAGATGTAGCTAAACAATTGAATAACTTGGCTCTGCTTTGTCAAAATCAAGTAATTTAAAGATATAAATTCATTATTCAATTTTAAGTCTTAAACCATCTAAAATTGCACATTTGAATGATTATTGAACAAATTATGAATGATTACAGATGATTATTGTTCTAATTAAAATTATCAATTTTACTGCAATTCATTCAACATTTATAATACAAATTGTCATATTCCAAATTTAATTATAATTAAATTATGTCTTATATTCAATTTTAAGGATTTAATGTTAATTTTACAACCATTTATCAAACATAAAATTAAAAAACATAATTTAGTTTTTAAAATGATCAAATAGTTTTAAACAGTAAATGTATCACATCTATAAATTATTACATTATTTCATTCTTTACTTATATGTTATATATGCGTGCATTTATAGTAAAAATTCACTATGTTTCATACACAATTTATAGGGTAAATATGAAGAAGTAGAACGATATTATCAACGAGCACTAGAAATATATGAAAAGAAGCTAGGACCTGATGATCCAAATGTAGCTAAAACAAAAAATAACTTGGCTTCATGTTATTTGAAACAAGGCAAATATAAGGAAGCAGAAATACTGTATAAGCAAGTGTTAACTAGAGCACATGAAAGAGAATTCGGCACAATTGATGGTAAGTTACTTATTTTGAAATATATTTGGAGATGTTTATAAATTTACATATTTAATTTCTATAAATAACATCATTTAATATACATAACAGATATTTATTGTTAAAAACATATGTATCTATGCTGATACAATTATAAAAACATCACTAAAATAAGAAGTGCATGTAAATTATCATCCATTAAGTTTTAAACATTTCAGAAAAAAGGGTAAACATATTGTTTACATTTTTTTTTTATTAGGTGACGAAAAGGAATGGGCATCAATGGCTAATAATAATAATTCCAAAGCATAAAAATATACTATTAACTGTTAAGTTATAAAGATGGTGACAGGGTAGATTACGCACATTACTATTAATATGTATAGTAATACAATATTCAATTTAAAAATAGTTATTGTAAGACTATATTAAGTAAACAAAACATTATGCATAATATATTATGCTGATATTTTTATAAATTTATAATTATATTGATCTGTTTTATTATTATTATTATTATTATTTATTTATTTATTTTTTTTTTTGCTATAGTATATTTTAAATTTTAAAATTTTGATTTGCAATGCATGGTGCTTAAGTTACACTTTTAATTGTTAAAAGTACATTTTATTATTTTATATGAATGAATTTTAATGGTGTGTTATATAGCATTGAATCTCTATACCAAAACCAAAGATATTCAATTTCTTAGGGTATAAGTAATTTATATTTTTAACATTGTATTGTTTATTTAAATTTTATTGAAGTATAATCAGTAGTAGTTATTATATTTATATATTAATTATTTTGCTTTGAAAAATATTCTTTATAGTTATGAACATGTTATTCCATTTTTAAGTTATAGTATTTTCCTCAGTATATTTTTATGGGATTTAAAAAAACTATTATTAATTTTATAAAATGATTACTGTTAAGGGTTACTGATTTCAATTAATTTAATATTTAATGAATTGTATAGGTTTACTTCTTTATGGCGTGATAGAAGTGATAATAATATTCTTCATTAAAATCTCATTAATTATTTGTGTATTTAAAAGAAAATGTTTTAACCATTGATTATTGCACATAAAATGTTTCACATTTATCTACCAGTAAACTATACGTACTTAAAATACTATTGATTTGTATTTAATTATATTTAAAGTAAAGTGTAGAAGTACACCAGATAAATATTATATAAATTTGTATAATATTACATACACCATGTTGATAATATTTATTCCTTAAATGATTTCTTATTATTTTTATTATTAGATAACTTGAGTATTGTGAAATGTATTAAAGTTGCCTATTAATTTAGTTGATTTTTTTATATTTGTTTTTATTTTAAGTAGTAAATTAAAATTAACTATGCATGTTCCTGCAGTTTATTCTTTTGTATAATTTGACATCTGGCTTTTTATTATTTATTTTAAATTTCATAATTTGGAATCTCAACTAAAATAACTGATTATAAAATGTTCCGGAAAACGATTTTTATGTTTTTTATTTTATATTATTAAATGTTATAGTTATTATAATTTAAAATTGGGTTAAATAAAAATATGTTACAATTACTTATAGTTTTATCATTTCAAATATATTCTTCAAATATAATCATGTCATAACAGTCACAACTTACACAGTATGAATTTATTTTACTCCTAAAATAACAGCAGTGAATAGATAATTTATGTCTGTCACCACAAAATATGTAGTAAATAACTATGTGATTAATAAACAGTTTTTAAACTATAAATGTTGTTCATAAATTTACATTGTAACATATAATTATAATTGATATTTTCAGTTCGTTCATTTAAAATTATAGTAAGATATATTAAAGCAGTGGCGTGCAGAACATTTTTCAAACCTGAGGCAAACTAGATAATTTGACTACCTACCCACATATATAATATAAATAATGTATATAAATTGTGTATAATATACATAATCTATATGTTTTTAACCACTGAACCTACCTACCCACCCACCCACCCACCCAAAAAATTATCGTGAGGCAACTGCCTCAAAAATGTCTCTTCGGCACGCCACTGTATTAAAGTATTCTAAATACCTAAATAATTATATTTCAATTGGGGAGTCAGGGTCATCTGCAGAAAAAGTTTTTGAATTTATTTAATACAATTTATTATAGTAAAATAGTTAACAATAATGAAAATATTTTTGTAATTAAAAAAATATTTAACTTTTTATATAATAAGTAAATTCTGCAAATGTCTCTGAAGACATTTTCGTTAAATGGAAAAGGAATCTAATGTTACAGGCGATAATAAACCAATATGGCAGGTGGCTGAAGAACGTGAAGAAAATAAAAACAAAAGTACTGGCACTGCACCATATACAGAATATGGTGGTTGGCATAAGGCTGCCAAAGTAGATTCACCAACAGTAACTACTACACTTAAGAATCTAGGGGCATTGTATAGAAGACAAGGCAAATATGAAGCTGCAGAAACTCTTGAAGATTGTGCATTACGTTCCAGAAAAGAGGTATATACATAATAGTCATAAGTAACACAATTCGCGTTAATTTGTAAAGTGTATAATATGTTATAGCATATTATACCAAAAATCTTTTAAAAACAATTATTATTATTTTTTTTTTTTGGAAATAAAATCAACCACTTTACATTGGAAAATAATTAACGATGTGTCAGTATGCATTTCAATGTTATATATATATACACACATATATATATATATATATATATATATACGTGTGTATATGTATATTGTTTATTATTACTTTTATGTATCATCATAGGCATTTGATATAGTAAAACAAGCCAAAGTTGCACAAATTCTTAGTGGGTCAACTAGCAGCGTAAATAGTAATGACAGACGGAACCGATCAAGTCGTTTAATTGATTCTAGGGAATCACTGGAGTATGATACTAGTTCTACTGGAACAAAATTAGATGAGGTTTGAAATTTTAATTCCATATTTTTTTGACTGAAATTTAATTTGCTTTTATTCTTAAAATATTTTTTAATGCATGTAACATATGTAATTAGTCATTTTTCTTGTATTTAAGTTCTTTTGTGTACTTACATTATTACTTAGTTCGTGGACATAAATAATATTTGCATTTTATTTTACTAACACTTGCACAACATTATAATGTTTTACAGTAGTTTCTAACCCTCGATATTAAAAATATTACCCTGTATAGACTAGGATTTTAAAGATTAGATACTGAGCGAAAAGAGAATATGAATGTCAGTTATATATTTGTTATGACAGAGCGGGGCTGAGTTTGGCAAACAAAGCGGCCTGAAAACAAAACTATTCAGTGCTCTAGGGCTCAACAACTCCTCTTCTACCTGATTTAATGTATCTGGAGAGAAATTATCAAGGCTGTGGCTGTGGGACATTTCACATTAAAATATATACATACATACATACATATATATATATATATATATATATATATATATTTGTTCATTATTTTATTTATTTGCTATTTTTAACATCATATATATATATACATATTATTATTAGTATTTTTTTTTTTATTATATTTTTTTTTTTTTTTGTAATTTGTGTTTGATTTGATACAATATTGAATATTTATTGTAAATTTTAAATAATTACTGCAAGTTGGATTAATGTTGATGATCAATTAAAATTAGATTCGGTTTCTTTTAAATAAAAATTTAATATTAAAGTGTACTATTGTAGTATTGAATAATTAAACATTTTATTTAAGAGTTTTATTATTTTACCACAATTATTTTTTGTCCTACTTGAACCGATGAACACTTTTTAAATAGAACCTATAACACATTATACATTCTAGTTATAACTTAATACAAAGTTTGTTTTAAAAAAAACATACTTAATAAAAAATTTGCACTTTATTCTGCACTTAACAACTCTTTCTGGGAATAAGTGTTTTTTAAAATCTTCTTTTGCCTTATGATAATTATAACATATATATTTTATTTAATAAATATATATGAGTGTGTGTGCGCGTGTCTCATTATTTTTATTATTATTTATTTATTTATTTTTGCAAGTTTACTTTAGTCTAAATTATATATAATTAATATATTAAAATATATACAATTTTAATAAATATGTTGTGTAGGATAAAAAAAGTATATATGATAAAAAAAAAAAAAAAATTGTGTTTATTTTTACAGAAATCTGGAACAGATGGTCAGCAGAAGTAGATTTTAAACAAAAATAAATATTATCTACTTGGTAATCCATTACATATTTTTACACTGCTTTGGCAAACAAGTATTCACCTCCTAAAAGACAAAAACACGGAAAGGTCCAATTTTTTAATTTTATTATTTATTATATGTGCAATAAAACTAATTACACAGCAAAAGTAGGTAGTTATAGGTAAATATTTTATATGGTTAATTAGTAATAGCTATTATACCTATTATAATATTTAGTTGTAATCTCAAGAAACCAACTTGGACATTTGAATAATCACATTTATCTACACTTAATGTTTATAATGAAGTATAAATACTTGCATAGTTCATTGAAAATAAGACACGTTATTATTATTATTATTATTATTATTATTATTATTATTATTATTATTATTATTATTATTATTATTACTATTATTATTGTTGTTGTTGTTCAAATGTAAAGTATACCTAATACACTGTATGCTTGGTGTCACACACACATACACACACAATAATAATAAATGAACAAATCCAAAACTATTATTAATTAATTGATAATTAATATTCTTAGTCATAAGCGCAAATTGCAAGGAGAATTTTGTTGGCTACTGTCTTGTAAAGGGGCTTAGCCTCCTGAAGTTAATATTAGCTTCCCCCCAATTTCAATTTGAATGTATCGATTAATAATATCTAGTAATGTTACAATTATGGAAGTCAATGAGAAAAAAATGTTTGGTATATTGAAAAATAAAAATGATAATGATTAAATATTACAATTAATATATAAAAAACATATTTTGTTATAAATGAAACTTTTAAAGGTTGCATGTATGTTGAAATAATCTTATTAGGACTAAACATACAATTAGGTACTTGCATAGTTACATGACTCAATAATACAATACATTACCCTTACTCAATAATTAATATTTATGTTCATCATTGGTACATTAATATATTAGTATTATAAATGTAATTACAATTATTGTGCTGAAATTCTAAGTTGCCTACTCATTTTAATATTAAGTACAGTCATGTGGAAAAAAAATTTGTAAATAATTAATATTATAAACACATGCTTTAGCCCCCCATCATTCTAGAACAATTTGCGCTTATGCTCTTAGTTTGCGTGTATTTATTTATATTTAAACATGTAATATTGTATTTTTAATGAATATTAAACTTTAAATCTACTCTTAGTGTTGTGATAAATATGATTGCTATAATTTTTTTTAAGTTGAAAAATGTATCAAAAAATGCTTTATTCCCTTAGGTATATGTCACATTTTTAGCTGAATCACAATATTCTATTACTCTTTACATTTAAAATGATTATTTTAAAATGTAAATTAATATAAGACAATAAATTATAGAATTTTATATATTATTTAATATTAAAAATTTAAAGTAGTAAAATGTTTGAATATCTGATAAATAATCAGAAATTTATGATTTATTTTGTGGAGAGTTTGTTGTTTATATACCTTTTTTGTTTCTACATAAATAATTTCATTGAGAACGATCACATTTTCTATTATATCTGTAAGCTATTTAATGTATAGTATTGAAATATAACATTTTAGACCCGAATATCTCGCTGCCACCGGTTTTTAAACTTTTGAACTGCTATAGATTTTCGTTTTTCTTTAATTATCTCTTAAAATTGCAGAACCTATTAAGTGGGTGTGTGACTTTCTGATAATAATATTGTTGAAATCTTCATTTTTCTATCATCCAAAATAACATTAAATTATTATAATTAAGTAAAATTGTTGAAAAATAAATATGATGGTATTGTTTTTACAAACAGAAATTATTTGTTTTATCCTCCATTACATCAAGCCACGAAAAAAATTTTTTTTTCGTTGTATTGTAAGTACCTACTTAAAGAATAAAAATAATTAATATTTTTAAAGGAGTGTTTATTATTACGTATTGTGTATTATTGTTTGATTATGACGGCGAGACAGCTAGGCAACGAAAGTCCTTTAGACATTTATTTTTTCATATCCGTTTGTAGTAACATTGGTTTTATAATGTTTCGAGTGCAAAGCGTTTTATAAAATCAATGTAGTAGGTACCTAATAATTAACTAGTAAATATTAGGTATATTTTACAATGAAAATGTTCTATAATATCAGGGAATATTAGATTAGAAGATATTCATGTTTGTTTTTGTAAACCTAAGCCTTAATTAGAGTTTTTGTGCCATCTTCAGATATTCTTATCTCTGGTGTCTTTTGGAACAAGGTTATCTTTTTTTTTCGGAAGACATCAGAGAGACGAAAATGGACATCGAAACGTGTTTTTTACAAAAACAAATGTGAATATCACCAAAAAAATGTCATTACATTAAAGAAATCCACAAAAGCTTTAAATATTTTATTCCCTAAACCTACCAATAAATAACTAATTATTCTGTAATTATTTCAATTTTTTGCTAGATATTTATTTGAGTGTGGCCAAATTGATAATTGTATACTCACATCAAATATGACAACACATTTTTTTCCCCCATTTATACATTAATTAAATGTAATTTTAATTGAATTTGCATGTTTTACTATACTTAACTATATATAAGACTTGAGAAGTGTTGAACAACCTAAAATTTAATTTGATGCTTATATATATATAATATAAACAATTGGAAACATATTCATTATTGTTATATTTATTTTTACTGTGATTTTTAAAATATTACGCTTTAGTATATTATTATACATAACATATATATATATATATATATATATATATATATGTATTGGTACACATAATTATAACGACTACTTATTACATTTTATTAAAATTATTTAAATGTTAATTTTATTAATCGTATATATTACTAAAATCAAGGATTTTTAAAATATTATATTTTTTTATACTAAAATATAATGAAAGCTTATAGCCTACACAACATTATAATTAATAATTATAATTACTAATACCTATATAGGTATCTGGTATAGCCTAGAGTATTGCGTCATTACTAATTTTGAAACGTATAATAATCAAAAACTTCAGTATTGCGATAAGTATACCTACGCTATTGTCTACTATATAGCAGCTACATATATATTGTTATATTTTTTTAAATGTTCATTTATCCGAAAAAATAAAAAAATCGTAATAGTGTATAACACATTATTGTATTTTATACTTATATTGTATACTCGATAAACCTTTTTTTTATGTCGTATATTGTGTTATTAGTTATTACCAGGGCTCGGAAGTTATAGCACTAAAAAAATTAATTTTTAGCGCTTAAATATGCACATAAAAACATTAATATAAGCGCTTTAAATAGCACTAAAAATTGGAAAATATGCAAAATAAAAGAAAACTAAAATAAAATCATAGGTCTTTACGTACGGCGATAACGCCGTATCTTACGTAAATACGACGAATTCGATAACTGCAGTTCATATTTTGATACAATTTTAAAAATAACTAAATTATTGGAAATGAACGGAATTGTCCGATTTAATCGACGATATCAACGGTCTACGGCCGTTTATTCCGGATGCGTACAATCTTATAACAATTTGTTTTCGTTCACATATTCGTAGGCGGCTGTTTGGTAGGTAATTTAATTTTTCAACAATATGTGTTTATTTCCTTAAATATGCCCATTAACAGCATTTATAACTCCAAATTAGCAAAATACTTCCTATAATATGTATTTATGTGAAAATATACCCAAAAATAGCACTAAAAACCTAAAATTAGCAAAATAGCAGTAAAAACCGTAAATATGCAAAAAATAGCAAAATAAAATTTCGTGTATGACATCAGAGAAGTGTGAAACATATTTGTATCTTACTTTGGATGTTCTAGGACGAACCAATAAAAATATGCATTTGCTAGAACTTCCGAGCCCTGGTTATTACCTATTTCATATTTGTTCAAAAAAATTTATCAATAGATTCCCCTAGAAATGTGATCAAAGTCATGCGAGAAATGGAATTAGTATATTTTAAGTATAATTAATTTATCTGTTCGGTTTATATATTGTTTAATGTATATAATTATTGTTTTATGTAGTCTTTCTACTGGCAAACTCAAATGCGTATCCCATAGGCGGAAATCTATTAAATTTTCTTGGGGGGCTAACATTTTTAACATCAGTCATAATCAGTCAAATATCCAAAATACATACAAATTATAAGATGTTTGGGGGGGCTTAGCCCCCTAAGCCCCCCTTATTTCCGCCTATGGCGTATCCACATGATGTAATAATACCCTTCTGTGCGTCGTACGCACGCTCGTTCGCAAGAACGTGTCCTTTTAACAGACTGCGCATACCTACAGGCTACAGAGAATCTAATTCGCAAAATCGTTATTCCTTTGAGCACGCAAAATGTATCGATAGTGAGGATCGCTTCCGCCGTTCATTGCGGACGTAAATTTGTGTGCGGCTCACTGTACACGCATACGTATTTTTGGGGGCGTATCGTATAATGTTCTATACTAGCAAGATCACGCGTATGGGTCGAATATGAACGAAATTTGATATATGACCGAAAATTATTGTTTATATTTTCAATGTAATACATTGATGCAAAATAAAGCTGAATGCGAACAACCAATGCTGGATCTATGATGATACCGGAGGCGCAACATAATTTTACCGCCCCTATAAGTTACCAAACATTTTTTAACTTCAAATAGGTAGGTCAAAATAATTATTATAGGTACATAGACTATATATTTTCATAATATATGTTCGTTATTCAGAAGTTTCATCATGCCTAAGAAGTAAGAAGTAATAATACTTTTATCAATTTATCACGTACCAATAGTGAATTGATGAGGAATAAAATTGTGTTTTGAGGAGTATAATAAGTAACAACTAATAACCACATGGTCGAAATACGATGAAAAGTAACGTGAAAATAATTTTTTGTAATTTTATTTCGTACAATTTGAAATTTAAAAAGACAAAAATTTCAATTTTAAAATTTTAAATAACATTGTAACATATATAGGTACCCGATCTGATTTATTAGCCCCTGTGCGAATTAATAAG
Source organism: Slavum lentiscoides (assembly GCA_032441835.1). Taxonomy (NCBI): domain Eukaryota; kingdom Metazoa; phylum Arthropoda; class Insecta; order Hemiptera; family Aphididae; genus Slavum; species Slavum lentiscoides. Next base: position 3,488,488 of record CM063713.1, read on the forward strand.
ATATCTATATATGTAGCTTATATAATATCTACTTTTATAATTTAACCATGTTATTCTCAAATTTGTAATGAACTTTGCTGCTACTTTTTTAAATTTCCTAAAACGGTTCCCATTCTTATAATAGCTGCGCTTTTATAAATACCTCTTTTAACGGTACCTATTCAAAAGTATTTTATTGTGTATTAAAATATTTTTGGCATTTTAAAAGTTTAGACCTATTATAAACATTACATTTTTAAAATATTTTTGTATATATTATTTTAATCAACTATAAAAATTCCAAACTTCCATGATAGGTGTGCCGTCCCCTAAAAATTGCCTCCTGGGGCAAATGCGCCCTTTGCTTTCTTAATGCGCCCCATGATAGGTTCATAGGCCTATAGCCAGCTATAATAATTTGTAGATAAAAATTAATATCGTGTGGAGTGACGTTTGTTTGCTGAAGATTATAACGTGCAAGCTAGTGTTTACGCAACATCATTGACCGAACCACAGATTAGATAGATAAATATTCATTTAATCTGTGACCGAACGAACAAACGTGCTGTCACGGGAAGGAAAAGTGGGGAACACAATGTAAAAGGGCTGCTCTGCTGCTGAGAAAACCGTCGTTTCCGTAAACTTTTAAACGTGGCACGCACAGCCGCACAAGCATACAGCAGCCTCGTACTGTGGCCCGATCTCACCGGGGGATCTTTGAGCAGTTCTGTCCGATAAAGGCTAAATCGCCGTCTTTGCTGTTTGCTGCTGGTACGCGACACGTATTATTTGTACCTATGTTATATCACGTTGAGTATCTGAAATTTAGTATGTTCTTCTTTAGAGAATAGAGAGGAGGCGATTTTTCGCTTTTTCTGATATTTTTTTTTATTGAGCCAAATACTCCTCAAAAGTCAATATTGTGAAAACCATGACGAATAAGATCTTAATTAAGATTAAATAAATCTTATTCGTCATGGTGAAAACTCAAATTTTGAGTGCCTACTACCTTCTAATACCTTCTTCTGTTTTCTATGCTACCTACCACGTTTAAGATATTTAAACCGTGCTACCTACCCGCAATTTTATGGATTTTCCGAGACAGTATTTTTTATTCTTCCATGAACGTTAAATACTGATAACAGTTTTTATCAATCATAACACAAGGTGTATATTTTCTACGCTCGTCCAACCGTTATTTTTATTTGTGAATATTCAACGTTGTGTTTTGGGATGGTTCGTGTTTTTAAGCGAGTGATTTTAGTGTTTAGCGTTTGCGACTTTTGACTTCACGTTGTTTTTTAAATATTTTAAAGTAATAGTAAATCCTATTTTCGAGGTTTTTTAAAATTTTTATTCGATTAAATATTAATGAATATAAATATTCATAAAAACGTTTAATATGTTCATAGAGGTTATTAGACTATTGGTTTAGCTAATACGCACTTAATTTAAAAATGGCTAGTGCTAATGAAGAAAATACATTTACTTTTGAAAAAACTTTATTGAATACTATTGTAAAACACGCCAAAGAAACAAAGGTAATGAAATATTATAAGTATACTACTACTACTACTACTACTACTACTAATTTACTTTAATATTTGAAGTAGGTATTACTTTTTGTAATCTGGTATGTATACAGGTTTCTGTGTACATGAAATATTGGATGTAAATATATCTATACTTAATTGTTATGTTATTTGTATATATATGTTAAGAACTTAGGTATGCTAAAGTTATTATATCGATTTCATATTTTAGCACCCGGAAATTAGTGATTTCAATGTTATTAAACCAATCAGTCGAGGAGCTTATGGGTAAGTTTATTTTTGTTGTTTGTAACTGCTAGTAAAAAAATATCAGTCTTATATAGGTCTTTTATGGTATTTGAACATTCTTTTGCACAAAACATCTTTTCTCTTAACACAAATATTTACATTTTATGAATTTTTATGAAATTTAGTTCAGTTATTAGGAATTCTTTAATTTAGTTGAAACACATTTAAAACTTCATAAAAACCCTTCCTTAAGCATACAAAATTATAAATATGCGGTAACATAGAAAAATCAAGTAATGTGTAATATTTCATTATTAAAATACGCTTGAGCACTTGTGACTGTTGATACTAGAAATTATTATAATTTCAAATAACGAAAAGTAATACACTTTAATTGCGTATACATATTTCAACTACTTTGTTGTCATCTTCAACGCTAAACATCTACTGACTCTCAGACACTATATACACATACACCTATATATATATATATATATATATATATATATAAGCTTCATAAATACAGGTTATATAGTGTCTTAGGGTCAGTAGATGTTTATCGTTGAAATAAGTATACGCAGTTAGTGTATTATTTTTTGTGATTGTATAATATGCAGTTTTTAATATTTCGTTTTTTAGAAAAGTTTATTTGGGACACAAGAAGAATAATTTGGAACAAATGTATGCTATAAAAGTTATGAAAAAAACTGACATGATTAATAAAAATATGATAACACAAGGTAATCTTTTTACATTTATTGTATATCAATAGTTAAATATTGTTTCTAGTATAATTTATTATTGTTATTTATTTTAGTTGTTAATGAAAGAAATGCATTGGCGTTAGCTAACAGTCCATTTTGTGTTAAATTATTCTACTCACTACAGACTTCAAGCTGTATTTATTTGGTAATTTTAAATAATAACTGACATTGAGTTAAAAATTGTTTGACTTTTCTTTTAATAATTTTAGATACTACTTTAAAATTAATTTTATTATTATTATTATTATTATTTTAATAAAAAAAATACATTTATAATTGTTTAGAAATTGATGTAATAATATATTTATAATATTTGAGGTAATGGAATATATGGTTGGCGGTGATGTTAAGTCATTGCTTAGTGTCATGGGATATTTTCCAGAAGATGTTGCTTCATTTTATGTTGCTGAAGTTGCACTAGCCTTACAGTATCTTCACAGGTGAATCATTACATTTATACAATTATATTTTGTAATCCGGTGGTGATGTATTATAATCTATTGTAATTTTAGTAAAAATATATAAAACGTGATACTTATTATGTTTCATGATTTATTTATGAAAATACTAATTTTTGAAAATGGAATTTTTTTTATCATTATTAATAATTTGTATTTATATTTCAGTCATGGTATTGTACATAGGGATTTAAAACCTGACAATATGTTAATATCTGGTCAAGGGCATATAAAGTTAACAGATTTTGGTCTTAGTCGAATTACAATTCATCGAGGTAAAATTGTGTTTATATTTTGAATTATCACCAACTAATTAATATCTTATGATATTTTTATAGATTTAGAAATTACAGATTTAATAAATAGTTCTCAAAATGTTCCTACTAGAACCCCTGGCCAACTACTATCATTAACTTCACATTTTTCATTTGTAAGTTGCAATGATTTTATGAAATAGTTATAATAGTTTTAAAAGAATTGTTTTCTCCATACTGTTGAAAAATCATTGTTACCTTTTTTCCTTTGTCATACAGGGATCAAACGAGAAGACTCATAGTGGTATTAATATGGATTTAGACGAAGATGATTATAATAGTAGTCATGTATCAGGTATAATACCATTTCAATCAGCTAATACCACATTAGAAGGAACTACATTTTATACATGTCAAAATTGTAGTGTTTCTGTGGATTGTGGATGCGGTAGTTTAATTGATAAAAATAAACCACATGATACACCATGTTCTACCAAGAATTTGAGGTACGTATACAGTTAGAATAAAGATAAAAATTATACTTTAAGTCTCTTACAACTGTGAAATATCTAATTTAACAAATTTAATTAAATACAAAGTGCATTATTCATAATTATTGTTGTTTTATGTTTAGTAAAAGATTCAAATCATCAACTGATGATTCCTTAAAACGATATCGACGAAGGATATTACCTTTAAGAGATATAGAAGGTAACACATTAAATAATTGTGGTCTTACTCAACACATTAAACAAGTTGATTTATCAAACGCTGGATCAAATACCCCAAACTCTGCTGTAAAATGTGTTTTAAAACTCAAGTAATTTAATTAAATTTATATTTTTAACCAAAACGAATTGTAAAATTTTATAATAAATTTTATTTAGAACCGAAGAAAGATTGAGCGGTGGTCGTGTTGCTATATCAACTCCAGTACAATGTTCTCGTAAACGTTCATATGGGGACACTCCAAAAACAACACTGAAAACTACTAGATTTTGTTTACCTACATCTACACAATCTCCATCTTTTTTAAAAGGCTCTCATTTGGTGAATAATAATAAATTACAATATAAAATTATGTTATTAATATGTATGTATTGTTTGTTAAATACAGGATGAATTAATAATGAGCCCAATAGCGACTCCGTACTTACCAAAATTAACTCCACATCGAACTCCTAAATCTCTGAGGAAAGGAAAAAGGGCTAGTGATGGTAGAATATTGGGTACACCTTACTATTTAGCTCCTGAATTAATTCAGGGGATGGAACACGGTAATTATTATTTAAATCATATTATATACTGATGGATATCTGTTGTTTACTAAATAAATTTACAATTTAGGATCTGGTGTAGATTGGTGGGCTTTGGGCGTTTGTCTTTATGAATTTATGACTGGAGTTGTACCCTTTGAAGGTGATACTGTTCAAGAAATATTTGAAGATATTCTTAGACGTGGTAAATTTTTTGTTTTACATAAAAATATATGAATCGTGTTCATATGTAAGCTTTATATTACATTTTACAGATTTAGAATGGCCATCTGGAGATCAAACACTATCTAGAGAAGCAGTGGAAGCAATCGATGGATTGATGGCAATGGATCAAAACGAAAGACTCTCTGGTTCAGATTTAAGATCTTCTACAAAATTGTTTTCAAATATAGACTGGGATAACCTTCTAAATGAAGTGCCTCCATTCGTTCCAACACCAGTCAGTATAGATGATACATCATATTTTATGGCTCGAAATGAACAGCAAAATATACAATTGTCAAATATCGATTTAGGATAAGTCAATACGATTTTTTTCCACAATAATTCGTTTTTTTATTATTATTTTTATTGTTGAAATCAATACTGTGTAATGATAACAATTTTACTTTTTACTATATTCATTTGCACAATTGTTTTAATTGTGGAAGTTAAGATATCATATTTTGTATATCCGCAATTTTATTATTTCATAAAATTAAAAAGCAATTCTCAGATTCTCGGTGGGCACAGTAAAAAATGTTAGATACACATTAACTACATAGCTTTTAATATATGTTTAATATTGTCTAAATATTTACTTATTCCTAAATACAAATTTGTAATCATTTATAAAAATTCAACTTATAAATCATAATGCTTAATAATACTTGTTAACATCTTGTCTAAATTATGCCTGAAATAGCTTTCAGTTTTTATAATTAATTTTTTTTTTTTATATATTTACAATATAAATTTTCTCGAAATACATAATATATGAAAAATTGTGTAAGTCAAACATCTTATATGTGGTCTTTTTACAATGGTTAATTTTTAAGTAAATTATCAAAAACTTCATCAGGAGTCAATATTTTAGTTGTTGCAAATTGAGATCCGAGTAATTTCATTATTTCACCATGTTTTAATAAAGGATTTGATTGTTTTACTAGGCGGTAATTTTCTTTAACAAATAATGCAAATTTCGATTGTTTTTTGGGAATTTTAGGCTTTTCTTGTACATTATTTAAATTATATAATTCTTTCAATGGATCTGTGTAAACAGTTGGTAAATTATTACCAGCTGTCGGTTTGTTATTCATTTTGTTGACAATTAATTCGAATTCTCCATAGCAATAGCCACATCTTTTTTTCTCTAAGTTTAAAGATTTTGAATGACGCCCAAAACTGAAATAAATAAATTCATATGTAGTTTTATAAATGATCAAGTTACAAGTGAATTAAAGAATATTTTTCACAGGAAATGTAGAAATAAGCTGTGTTTACATTAATTACCTGTAACCACATTTTATACATTTGTATGTAAATTTGGTTTGTATATCATAACTGTGACATCTTTTTATGACTGGAAGTTCTGGAAATGTTTGCATAGCTTTATTTGCCCAGTTTTTCCACGATGGTCCATGCCCTTCAGAAATACCATTAAATATCCAGCAAGCAGCATGGCAAAGCTCGTGAATTAATGTATCTCTTAATCTTTCAGCTGTATCAATAATCTATAAAACAAAATACTATATCAATTATATGATATTGATATTATATATCAATTGTTCCAATATCTATAACAATGAATTGTATGCCACAAATATATATTTTATAATGATTAGTAGAAAATATGGTGACAAACTATTTAATATATTATATTGAAAAATATACTTTAGTGGAAAGCTCAATGCGAGAAATTCTTTCACAATCTAAATTTTCATTTATCTTGACTGAACGTCTATTGAAACATGCACCTGCTGTTGATCTTAATCTTGTATTCCATTTGAAATTCATATTGGCTGGAAGCTATAATAAAAAAATAATATTAATTTTTTATAATAAACAATTAAGTTTCTTAATTTTCTAATACAAATGCATTTAGATGACTGAAATTTCTTACTATTACTAAGATAATTGAATAATAATTTAGAAATTTGTAAAAATTGATTAAAAATGAAAAGAAAATATGTGAAGGGAAGTGTCATTTGTTAAAATGCACCAAATACTGCTAGTACTCAGATAAGTTATTTAATAACAAACTCAACTGACACAAGTAATAAAAGAAACACTTAGATTTACCTTATTATCAAATACTTTTTCATTAAATAATTTGAATAATATTGCCACTAAATCATCTTTATTTTTTTTAAACTTTGTTTTGTACTTTTCAGCTTCGGGATCACATTTCATAGATCCAGTAAAACCTGAAAAATTATTAATGTAATTTTTTTTTTTTATAGGTTGGTAACTCATTACTAGTTACACAATTTTATAAGAAAATATGAAATTTAATTTCAGCAAAATATAAAACACCAACAATTTGTCACTTATCATTATTATAAAATGGAAGGCCAGAATTTTTTCATTAGGTACATCAAAGTTCATACCTCTAAAACTGGATTGAACATATATTTTGATATTTTTAGGGCTCACTATTTCTGTATAAATCTGTCATTGAATTTTTTACCACATTGATCATTTGCACAGGTTAGCTTACATTTTTTTTGCTCTTATACTGTATTGTAATTATTTATAAGCTATAACTAAATGTCTACATAACAGATAAATACTTACATGATAGGGAACTTAAAAACGAAAGCTTTGCTTCTAAACTAGATGTCACTGGTATTTTTGAATGTTGATTTAAGCAAATATCCTCATTTTTCAAAAGCCTATCTTTCTTGGATATTGTTTTTTTTTTAATATTCAATTTTATATTATTGCTTTCTTTTGAAGAATGTGGTAAAGACCTAAAAAATAATATGATTATTGATATTTAATGTTTAAAAAATAAAATAAAATAGAACTGATAAATGATATTATTAATTAAATTTATTTTAAGTTATTTTGATATACTAATTATTATTTTTTTAACTTTATTTACCAACAATGTTTACTCACTTAAAATTTACTTGGTTATCTAGTATTGCAACAGAATCATCAATATTTAATTGTTTATTAGTTAAATTATCAACATCACTGGATAAACTAAATTTCCTAAAATATATAATGTATTATACAAAAATAGTTTATATTTAATGTATAGTTTAAAACGTACTCTAAAATGAGCGAAGTATCATTAACTTCAATTTGAATATCTGGTTTTTGGATACATTTATTTCTTATTGACGAAATTTCACAAGATAAGGCTGAAAAACAAATTTAATATTATTATAAATGTAATTAGTGATTACCTATACTTGAAAAATAATGTAAGTACAATTGTGTGGACACATGTATATGTTAAAAATATTAATTAACAATTTTTTTTAAGTCGTACGAACTTATTACTTACAATTTTCAATTTCATTACGATGACTATTTGAGACATTTTCATTGTGGAATCTAAAATAAAAATAATAACAATAATTAAGAAAATGTTTTGTACATATACCTATAGAAAAATTGGAAATGAAAATGTTAAAATGGATATGTAGGGTTAGTAGGCTAGACAGAATTTGGAATAAATGTGTAAGAAATAGATCGGAAATTACACCTATAGTTGGAAAAATTTGAGAAAAGGTTAAGATAGTTTTAGTTTGGGTAAGTTGAAAGGATAATAATTTTATTTGTAGAAAGAAGTTGAAGTAGAGGTAGGCTAAATAAAGAGTTGTTAGAGGTCATTAATGTGGATATAGAAGGAAAAAATAAGAATAGCTCGTCTTATTTATGTAGGATAAAGGCAAAGAGAAAATGTTAGTAAGTACTTAAATAAGAACGGAATACTGTGGGTTATCAATACTAATTATTTTGGTCAAATTTTGATGGTTTCAATTTATAATATTAATTTAATACGTAATACTCACTCAAAATTTTCAAAGAGTTCATCGTTTAAATTTTTTTTTGTACCCTTTATCACTCCATTTATACGTCGCCATTCTTTACCATAAATACGATCCAATAGTTTAGCTGATTCTGAAAGATCGCTGATTTGGACATGTTGTTTCGGTGTAGTATAGTTATTATGAAATTCAAAAGGTATATTTTCACGAATTGATGCAGAATTTAAATTAGTGTTTTCAAGTTTAGAAATACTTTTTATAGAACTAGACAAATTACCAAGACGTTTATTGCCATTATTTACATAGTTAGAGTTAGAAAGTACACTTTTAGTTGATTTAAAACTTTCATCTAAACTTGAATTGATATGAATAACTGATGAATCATTTGAAGAATTAATTGTTTCATTTTGTTTGGATTTCAAATTTTTAAATTTAGTGTCCTGTAATTCATTTGTTAAATCAACTGTATCAAATATAAAATTCGGTGATTTTTGTTTTGATTTTTGTCTCGGTTCAAATGTATAGTATAGTTCTAGACTAGAATCAGAAAAGTTATCGTATTCTTGATCTGACATGGTTTTTATTGATGTGGCGAATGTTTTCTCTACGGCTTCATTTACTTTTGTGTGTTGAAGTGTAATCGTGCTGAAACAAAATTATGTTTATGGTTAACAAATAGGTTTAAAATTTCTTTTAAACATATTGGATAAAAATGATTATCAACTAACAAAACGCACTATTCAAATACTGATATGACTATTATGTCTTGTTTATTTTAAGTGCACATTACATGAAGGATATCTAAATTCTAAAGCATTACACGAGTAAAAATTAATGCCATCGAGTGTCGATATAATATTGAAATTAATTTCCTAAATTTAAGATTGTAACGGTCATTTTATTTAAACATAATCACACGTTAATTTCAAAGTATTTCCCTTATAAAATATGAATTATCTTATGGAACTACACGTATTTATTATTATACCAACTTTCCTCGGCACCGATTTCTTAGCTTCGATCATACAAATTTCTTAAAACATTGTTGTTTTTTTCTTTTTACTATTCGATTTCTCTTGTATTATAAATTAAATGCAGTACTAATACAATCTGATTGCTGTTTTAAACGTGAAAAGTTAAAAATAATTAATAATTACCTTGTTGGAAGCAGGTAGCAGGAATGACAGCAATTTAAGTTTAAAATTTGTAATTTACATATCGGGGTCTCGTACACCAGAATACGTTAATCGAGTTACAGTTTAAAGAAATAAAATATAAATTGCTGTTTACCGTTCGACCACAGAATAGGTGAAATCTGTGGTTCGACTATCTAAAATTTACTTGGCATTTGGATTTCGCAAAATCGAAAATAATATTATCAAGTAGAGTGTCGAAACAATATCTTTGAACAAACTGAACAAAGTATGTGTAAAATACACGAAAACCGTTAAAAACGTAATTTTTGAATATTGATATTTGAAAATAAGTGTTGGCTACACTGCAACAATGTTGTTTTTTATGTGTTTTAATGAAAAAAAAAAAAAGATATCAGTATGTCTATAAGACTATAAAGTATATCGGATTGTATAGAAGTAACGTCGACTTAATTTTAATTTGACGTTTTACTTAAAATCACGTACGGTAGTCCCTCCACGTTTGAAATACACAATAATTATAAATTAATTAAATGCGACAATAATAATTTTTATTCTCAACACATTATCACTTATCACTAAAATATTGATAACGGTTTGTAAATAAATAAAAACGCGAAGTGATAAATGTTTTTCATTATTTTATCATCGCGATAAGAGATATCTATCAACTCAAAAGTTGACGTTTTACTTAAAATCACGTACGGTAGTCCCTCCACACAATAATTATAAATTAATTAAATGCGTTCGACGGTAATCGCGATAAGAGATATCTATCAACTCAAAAGTTCGAACACTCGTTCGACGGTAATTGTAGACGCCGAACGGAGACGCGGTAAAAGAACACCGTCATTACGTTTGTAAACGGCTGTGACAGGCTTTTGCGATAGAAACCGGCGGTATCGATCCCGCGCGTGTCACGTTAAATAAAACCATTACATAGACAAAACGCATGGGACGTACGGTACGAGTAACAGTATTCCGAGCGATTGGCCCCCATTTACGATCTATAGTCTCGTACTCGACTACAATATTAAGATCGCACGATTTTGAATAAAAAAAATTGTATTCTCTAAAACGTATAAAATAATAAATATTATATTGACTACGTGAAACACGTATGAGAAAGACGGACACGTCTTGTGGACACGAAAAGTTTTACAAAAAAAGAAAAAAAAAGCGGCGTGGGCGGTGGTGGGGTGGTTTCCAGTTCGATCGTACACTTGGCGTCACTGGTTTACGGTTCATACCGTTTCACACTGTGCGTTCGCGTTCCCAGTATTTAGTTTGTGATTGTAACCGATCGTGTGCGGTGGTCTCGCGCGCGCGTTCCGTGAAACATGTGCAGTCCGCTCGACGTTGGCCGACCGTCGATGTTATTATTATTGTGCATCCGTGTGTCTGATTATAATGTCAAATACGTTCGTTGTTGAAAACGCCAAGTCGGAAACCAAGTCGTCCACTTCTCAGCACTCGCCCACCATTCGGATACATGTCGAACTGTTCGAGCCCACCGAGAACAGATATCCGGTGTTCAATTATCAAAAATTACTGTTCGCCGAGGAGGTAAGCGAACAAATCGAAAATGTTATGTTTGCACACATACGTCGGCATACACACACACACACACGCACGCGCTTGCGTACCGTTGTGTGTTCGGGGGGAGGGGAACGGTATGTATTGCAATAATAATGCCGACGAGTTTGTGTTGTATAAATAATGTACAGCACAAATCGCATTGTCGTACGATTAATAACGCAACGAGTAATGAATAATAATAAATAATAACGCGACAATGAACGACGACGACGACGACGGGGACATATTTTGGATATGCGGTTCGTCATTTACCCCTCCGTTGGTCGTTTCGAAAGTGATAACGGGAGCGTCGTCGACGCGTCTTTTGGACCGACGCGATAGTGTCCGTGTCCAGTCCGTTGTCGGTGACATTTGTCGACGGGAAAACGGTGCCGTCGTTCTCACCACTTCCATTGTCCGGTTTCACACGTCTGCGTATGGCGGCGTGTATGCTCGTGACGTTCTTGCGTTTCCCGTTGTCGAATTCGTGTACGTTATTGGAAATTAATCTTTTTACGATATACGTAGCCCCGGCGGGTAGGCGACTTTTTTTTTTTGTATATGGACACACATGACGTGTACCTTGAGAGTCTTAAAGTATGGTACGCAATCGAAAATTTTTTTTTTTTTTTTATCAGTAGTTAACAATTGTGGCCGAGTTTTACACGATAGTATAAAGAATATCGTTTTTTTTCTCGTTTTTCAATCAATTGCCAAATATTGCTGTTATCCGAATGCGTTTTATTCTGTCGTTATATTTTATAATTTCACACGTCTCGTTCTTATCTCTAATTCGGTACCCGAAAGTATCGAATAATTAAATGACTAGTCAATGATAATAAAAATCATTGACTCGTAGTAACGCATCCCTGTGTGGCTGTATATCTGCGTTTACGGTCCAACTGTGTAGGATCGCAAATTTTTATATCGTTTGTATTTCGACGCGTCGAATCGTTAAAATTGTTTTGAAGAAAAAAAAAATTGATATGTAATTATTTTCTCCTGGCCATACGATTTCTAATTGATTAGTTTTTGCTACAAAATGCCTATGAAAATCAAATACGTACGGGTTACTTGTGACCACAATAGGGATTTTGTTCGTTCTTAATTTTTCATTATTTAAATTCATTATTAACGAATCATATTGATCATAAAAATTGGTAAAAATTATCGGTATAAATATTGGTATTATTTAATACTTATAATAAATATTGGTTTCGACGTTCAGAAATATGGACAGGTATCATTCAGGAGTTTCATAAGCGCGTATTCTTCAATTAATTTTGTTGATAATATGGGATTCTAGTCGGAGAGGACTTTTTGTTCAAATTATACACGGTTTGCAGCAAAAAATATTTATTTATCAATTTTGAATGATACTTTACAAAAATGTAATCAAATATCTATTATCTCGCTTAAATCTTGTATTTGTTTATTATATACTTTCTCTCTCTCTCCTTATGTATGTGCGTATATGTTGTAATATTTATTAGGTGAATTTTAATTTTTTAATCGTAACGTTGTTAAATTTTTATTATTTATTTGTAAATAATCGAATATGTTTGATTAAACCTATGGTATTTTTTTGTGTACTTCTTTTTTAATAAATAATATCATTTTAAAATAAACCGAGTACCAGGGTCTCATACTATTATCATCATTAATAGTAGTGTTTATTGTTGTTTATTTTTCTGACTCAGTGTGACCACACCTTCAGTAATAAATAAACCGATATTTTAGTCATTTACATTCGGACTGTATTTATATTTTATTTTTTCATAATATAAAGTCATTTTAAAACCTGGATTATTAACTATGATTTTTATTGGCATAACGTGAATTTTAAAAATATCACATTTAAAATTTAAAATGTGTTGTTGCATTTTATGTATACTTTTTAGATTTCATTACATAGGCTTATTATAAGAATATTTTAATTAATATATTGCTTTATTATATACATGCTGTTATTTATATAAGAAGACAAATATGCTTATTGTGTTATAATTACCACGAAATAAATAATAAAAAAAATTGAAAGATACTTAAAAAGAAGAGTGTAGTACCCATGTACTGTTAAAATATTTTATATGTTAAATTTTTAAATAAATTTTGTAGAAAATTATAAATACTTAAATATTAGTACTTGAAGAGTGGAAAGCAGCGCTTAAAAGGAAAGGACTAAGGATAGTAGTAGTAATAAGACAGTGGCTATCATATATGAAGAAGTGGTCAAGGAATTCATAAGGCAAGACATGTAATGAAGGATGAGAGATGATGTAGTGACTAATATGTAAAGGTGATACATTATTTAAGAACTTAGGATTGGTAGTACAAAAAAAAAAAAAAAATTGTTGGTTCTGATGACATGAAACATAGGATGAAGTAGAAAGAAGTGTCAGGTGTTTTGAATGGTAGATTTCTAAGATAGTAATGAGGCCAGCAATGTTGTATGGTTTGATATGTTGGGAAGTGGACGGGAATGAGTGTAGTGGAGATGTGAATGCTAAGATGGATGTGTGAAGTGACTAGAAAGGATAGAATAAGAAGTGATATATATTGTGGAAAAAATGAGGGACAATAGGTTGAGATGATACAGAGGTAGTGGGAGTTGTGGAAATGACTATAGAAAGAAAGAGAAGGCAGAAAAGGTGATTAGGTGGATTAGAGAATGATATGAGGATAGCTGGTTTGAGGTACGAAAGGTAGAGGAGATCATATCTTATGGAGGTGGCTAACCACACTATGTTTGCTATGATTGGAGAAGAGAGGAAGTGGAGAAAGAATATAATCTAAAAGTGTAAAACATAAGATATTTCAAGCAAGTGTGCTGATCTAATGTCATCATTGATATTTACAACATTTAGTATATTAGGTTAATTCTATAACAATAGTATACTTGTGGAATAATTTGTTTTTAAAAATAATGTGTGTCATAAGTAATATAAATTATTAAATTTTTGTTTTTCTTTTTACAGAAAAAACGTCGAAAAAAAACAGATAATCAACCTAATTTTTGTGAAGAAAACGATGAATCAGTAAAACATTTGGCAGATCATTACGAACAAAAATATGTAAGTTTTTGTAATAGAATGGTTATCGCTGTATATTGTTATTATTATAGTATTTTATTTATAGTTATAGATTTATTATTTCTGTGTTACTGTGAAGTATAAGGTGCTTGTTTTTTTTCTGATAAAACTACATTGTCAACAAATAACTATATTATATAACATATATTTTACCAAGTAATATGTTGTATACAATTATCAAAAATTAGCAGATATGATAATATTATAATTTGAACTAGTTCAGTAAAAAAAAAGAAAACAAACATGTAAAAAATGTATGAGAGATACTTATTTCAATAGGCAAACCGTTTCAAGTATCTGGAAGTGATATAAATGAGATCATTGTGCACCATAAAATGAAGCATAGAATGAACTCTGCAAATACAAATAACAATGCAATGGATTTTGATTTCATTTGAGCTACTATTATCGACGTCTATAAATGAATGACCATATATGTACTATTTGTTATGTGTTTTTTTTTTTAGACTTCGAGAAGCAAAAACAATGTTTGTCCTGACCTCATGATCACTGAGTTTTACGCTACAAAACTATTCATTATATGCAATTTGCGATGAAATATTTGCTAATAACTAATTATTATTATTAATATAAAATCAACAAATTATAATAACATATATAATGATACATTTTTATAATTTTAAATATAATAGTTCTAAAGTATATATATTTTTAAATTAGGTTCATAATATTTTATAACTATGTATATTGTTAATTACTATAAGGATTTAAAAAAATTCAAATTTAATTGTTTAAGAATTAATTAATTGTAACTATTATTCTACATAAAGCTATTCTAGTAAATTTGACAACTGTGTGTTAAAAGATAATTTGAATTGCGATTATTTCTTAACTAGATGTGATTATTATATTTACATTTTCTTTTACAGGGGTTTACTGGTGTTAAAAAGAAGAAAAAGAAAAAAACCGCTTTTTACAACTACTCTGAACTTGCAGCAGGTTATGATGAAAATGATTCATTCATCGATAATACAGAAATTGTAAGTATATTTTTTAAGTATATAAAAAATTAATAATATTAAATACAATGATTAATTTATGGCTGTTTTTACTATATAATTTTTTTTTTTTTATGTGTTATTATAGTTTGATGAAGTCATGCCAAAAGAAGTTGAAACAAAGCATGGTGGTTATTATGTAAATAGTGGTTCTTTAGAATTCAAGAAGGTTTATGTATCTGAAGATTCTGAAGAAATAAAATCTAGTCAACCTCGTAAGGTAAAATATTAATTTTATAAATTATTTTAGGTATAATATAAATAACTGAAAAATTGTATATTTTCATGAAAAAAAATGGGAAAAGGCTATATTTTATATATTTACTTAATATTACATAAAGTCTAATTTAATTAATAAAGTTGAATTTTTTTATATATAATATATAATACAGGTTTAATGTATTTTAATTAATTTTTTAGCATTTTATAAACTCTGTATTAGAAGATAGTGATGATGATACACTGCCAGATAATGTTATTTCAAATAATTCAGAAAAACATTCACCAACAGAAACAAAGGTATTTTTAAAACAATTTTATATAATAATTATTATTTACTGAGAAAAAATGATTTATATGAAAATAATTTTTATAGACTTCCGAAATATCTAATGATTCATATTCTTGTTCTGATGAAGAAAGAAAGTCTTCAAAGGCCATTAGTCCATTAATTATTTCAGTGAATGGGAAAAATAAAAGAAGACAGTCTATTGATTCTGATAGTACAGGTTCTGTTATTCCAGTAAAGAAGAAGAAGATCAGTATAGCTAAATCATTGATTCAAGAAAATAGAGTCCAGATACCTGAGTGCAAGCCAAGTATTTTGATTTTTAAAGCCTATAGAATAATTTTTTACTGGATGATTATCACAGTTACCCTAAAATATAGCCTGAAAAACAAATATATCAATTCTGTTTTATCCAAATTCATCACATATAATTATTTCACAATAGTAATTGTTAATGTTATCAGATTTGCAATCTGTTGTATATGATCTATTAGTAATCTGATTGAAGCAACACATTAAATTTTAATTACATATTTTATTAATTTATTTAGGTTGTTCAAAAGATACTCAACCTATATTTTCTGAAGAAATACCTACAGCAGAAAATATTAGTTCTATTAATGATACAATTGAATCTGTGATATATGCAGGCTGTTCAAAGCCTTCAAATGTATCATGTCAGTATATATAATTAATGCATCATTAATATTAAATGAACATTTTGTTAATTTTTTTTTTACCATTAATAATTTCAGTACTTCCTGGGAATAATAGTGTTAAGAATAATCACAGTGAAAAAAATCTACCTATAAGTATTGATTTGCCAGTATCCAATGGTGTTCATAAAAAGGTCGAAGACCTTCCTCCGATAATAGTGGAAATTATTGAATTAATTAAGACTGAAGCTCAAATAGCAATCCAAAATAATTCAAATATATTTTCAGAACAAATTAATTTATATCTGTTAAGGTAATATTTATTGTTTTTATCAACTTGAATTGTAATCCCTATTTCTAATTTTATAATTATATGCAAAATGTCTTTTTTTAAATATTGATGTATAAATATTAAATATTATTTAACTATTTATTTCATATTTGATATGTGTTTATTAAAATATTCAGAAAATCATTTGTTGGTTAATGTTTAATTCATTACTATGTATTTCAAATCAAATTATTTTCTTTCTAAATTTGTTTAATGATTTTAGTCTTGAATATCAAAAAGAATTGACTAGGTTTAATTCGTCACCAATTTATTCAATACTAGCCAAGCATTTGTTATGCAATAAAGAGAAGCTTGTTGAACAAGTAAATCAGTTGGTCGATTCAGAGGAAGTGAAAATAATTGAACCAATTGAAAGGTAAAAAATATTAAATTATTACATTTAAATTATATTTGTGTTATTTAATATTTATATGATATATTTTTAACTTATTTAGGTTAAAAAATGCAATTCAAGTAGTAATACCATCAGTTATTGAACAGTATAACTTGGAATGTAGTAAAGTTTTAAATAAAAGGTATGTCTTATTATTTATTATAATAAATGAAATTTAGTTTTTTTCAAATTTATATATTTAAAGAATTTTTGCAATTTGGCATTCAATTTAGTTAATATTATGAAATAATTATATCTAATAGACTAGTATAAATAATTCATATTATATAAAAGAGTAAAACAAAGTTCAGCAAATTAAATGGAGAATCTAAAGTGTACATACTTTTATAACAAATACCAGCATTGAGTTTTTACTTGTAAATGTAACTTGGTCAATGAGATAGCACTAGATTATACCCAAATATATATCATATTATGTAACACTAACATATTATGTTAAATAATTTTTGCTGTTATTTGGCACGTTCTAGTTTTCATTTATCTAGATAAAAACTTTTGAAGAGAGTACCTCCTTGGTGTCTGATGAAAAAATATGTGGTATTAGTGGATTTGATTGTGGTAATATAGGTATATTAAGAGATAACTTAGAAACCGATAGGAAGTACTGTATATAAGTAAATTAAAAATAGAAAGACAAATTTAAGCTGAATATTTGAAGTATATGTTTTATGAGAGAGGTAGAACTAGAATTTAGGTTTCTTTTTTGGCAGTAGTAGATAATATTTTTATGATAAAATATGAACTATATATATACGTACACATTTTTTTCATAATATCTTATAAAGGTATGAAAATGTATGTTTTACTTAAATTTTGTTGTGTAATATTTATTTTGAATACTTTAGGACTGTTAATGGAACTGCTGGTGATGGATTAAAATCAAAATCTGGACCAAAACGACCACGTCGTAAATTTCCTTGGAATGAAGAATTTAGGTATATCTATTATGTAATCTATAATCATATGCTAGCCGATTAATAATATTTTAATTTAAAAATCAAATCTTAAAATTAGTGGAATAAGTCAAATTGTTCAAACTATGAACCAAATTAAACACCCGGTTTAGTTCAAAATTCGAATTCTGTGAAGAAAAATAATCGAACTGAACTATTGATTCATTGGTTTGAGACTCAAAATTTTAACTTTATTTTAATGCATATAAATTTTATATTATGCCTGTATGTAATATAAAAAAAATATTTCAAACAATTTTCTAGATGTCTAGCCACAGAAATATTTATTAATATAATAAACGTAATTTTATTATTATAAGTATTAACAATCAACAATGAGCATCGGTGGTAAACAATAATTGAAAACATATTAAAAATTCTAAATTCTTTAAATAAGAAATGAAGAGTTACTTAGATATAAGAAGAGTATAATTCGTTTTTCCAAAATCTTTTGTTTTTAATTTATTATTGTTGTTATTATATTTATTGATTACTTTTAATTATTTAATAATTATATGTTATACAAACATGATAATAAAATTAATTATTATAATCTGTTAAAATTTAAAATAAGATTAGAACATCCACTTACCAATAATAATTTCTGTAAAATATTTAAAAGAATTAAATTTGATTTATATGTATAAAGAAAATAGTAGTGTTTGAGTTTGAGAAAGTATAAATAAAATAGTTCGGGTTTATGAATAATAATAAAATTTTGATTTGAATTTAGACTCCAAAAACATTGGTTCAAATAATTCACATTATTCATAAATAAACAATATATTTATTTTATACAATATTAATTATATTTATATGTTCTTAAATTTAAAAAATAAAATTTATAATTATTTTAGTTATGGTTAGTTCAAAATTATTATAATAATAAAATATTAATATTATTTTTATTCAATTTTCAGAGCCTATGTGCGGGAGATTATTAATATTCGAACTACTACCTATACCAAAATTAAAAAATCACATCCGATAGATGATTATATTAAACAATTCATAAACGATAAGATAAAACCGTTATGGCCAGCTGGGTGGATGAAATCAACTAATATTTTAAAGGAACTTAAAGCAAAAGAAAAAGATTCTAGGTAATATTTTTTTTACATAATTTGTATAATATTTAATTGAAAGAACCATGGAACCAAAAATTAAAAATAAATATTTTTTTATAGTTCAAAAATATATTTCGATCAATCTTTGTAGATTAGTATACTTAACTGATATGCCTGATGTCACTGGTACTCATGTACATTACTGTAGTACATGGAAAATAATTGTGTGCTCCTAAAAAAAATTAATAATAACATATTTAGAAACATGTTTATATAATATTTAAACTTAAATGGGGCGCAAATATTTCTTGTGTATAATACAGCGTAATTCTTGTGCACCAGTGATGTCATGTATATACTTAAGTTCATTGTTTGTTGTGGAAAGTGGTCAGAAAAACATTTTTCAGTTACACATTTTTTTTTTTTTTTTTTATCTTTTATTATATAAATAATGTGTTAATCACAAAAAAAAAAAAATAGAGAAGATTTTTTCCTTTTTGTTTCCTAGTTCTTTAATGTTTTGCAGATTGAAATGTGTATTATTTGTAGAATACAATTTTAATATAAAAAAATAATGTCCTAACAGGCCTAAATTACCAAAAAAGCAAACATTACAAAATAGTCCAATGAAATTAAAAGGCGCTATTAAATTGGCATCTGAACATAAAGTGTCTAATTCTGCTATGAACAAATTGCAAAAGTGGAATAGGCAAAAACATACAAGAACTCTTAGCCTAAGTACTGGAACAGCGACATTATCTGTTAGCAATACTACATCATCTCCAGCGCCATCTACAACAACTAGTTTTAAGCAAGTTCATAATTCACATTCAGTGACCATCAGTACTGTAAATAATGACATATGTCCGTACCAAGCAACTATTACCACTGCAGCAGTTAATGGATGTAAACAAAAAGAACCTGAAAACAACAGTGTTATTGTTAAACCAGAGGCACCAACAGAAGATATTTTGGATTTGTCACCAAACAAATCCAATCCAGTATCATTCGCGTTTAACAAATTAAAAGATGTTACTGTGATTTGCAATAATATCTCGAAAGACAATAACAGCTCTTCAAAAACGGTAAGAAATTACATTTGAATATGTATAGTTTTTTTTCATTCTGAAACATATTATTTGAATTTTAAACATTACATTTTTTTTTTTTTATGTATATATACATTTTTAAATTTATTATTATTATTATTTTTTTTTATATTTATAATATATTAATAAATGAATATGTACAAATTACAAGTAATTTTATCAATTTTAAATTAACAGTGTTACGTCTTTATTTTATAAATGCTTTTGATAAATTTATAAAATAATATAGTAATGTACATGTTGGCTATAGTTCTTTTTCTTTTTCTTATTTTACACTTATTTTATTCTGTTTTATGCATGTAACAAACTATAACTAGTCACGCAGTTTATATTAATTTTTTTTAAAATTATTATTGACTTTCATTTTGCACTTAAAGGTATTTGTCAATGGTTTGTTTATGTCTTACACTGTGTTAACATACATTTCTTAAACAATTAATTGGTGATAATAGTTTGTATTAACAATGAACATGATTAAACATGAAGAAGGATTGCTTTTATTTACAATTGAAAAAATGGTCTAGTGAAATCTAAAAAAAAAAAAAATCCAGAATGCCATTAAATATAAGAGTATAAGTGATCTGTATTGCTTTGATATTACCTGTTTATTTTTTCATATACTTAAAGAATCATTGAAAATTAACACTAGAACATGATCGAAGCGTACACATTTTTTAACTGAGAAAATAACCTAACCTAACTTTTTGCAACGATTGATCTAAATATTAAGTACCACTAATATACAGACGTGATTATTAATTTTAATCTGTAGTAGAAACAGAAAAAATAATAGTGAATGTGCGTGTAGTAAACTGCCTTCGGTTCACTTATTTTTACGGTTGTAAATTTAAAATCGTATTTGATGTGTATATATCATTGTTATTAAATGGTGTTTAATAAACATGCACAAATTTGAATAAAAAAAAATCTCACAGGTAGGCCATAGTACTGCACTACCTCTACTCCTTCCATTTGTTTTTATGCCCGTGTCCACAATAATAATAATGGTAAATAAATTAATCGATACATATACGTATAAAACGGTTGTTGTTTTCTGTAAGTTAAAAGTAAGAGTTGTAATGCTGTGTTGATCGGAAAAAAAATTGATGTGAATAATGAGAAAAGATTACTGCGATTGTTGGCTCTATTTGTCACTGGATAGTCCATAGGTATTATTATGTATAATAATTTAAAGAAATTTTCATACATTATAAATAAATCTATTTTTGTCACATATAAAAAAAAACTGTATTTGTAGTATACATGTTACAGTAAAAATTTAATGTAGAACCCCATACTAGATCTAGAAATATAAGTTGTAAGCTAGAGAATAAAATACTGTCAACTGGTCATATTTCGGACAGTTTTTTGACGTTTTTCTAAAGAAAAAATTGAATAATTAACTTTTTCCTTCGATTTAAAAAAAAAAAAAAAATAGTCCTACTAATATAAAACAAACTTTTAAAAAAATTAAAAAATTTTGATTTTTTTAAAAAATTTTAAACGTGTCTGAATTTACCACGAATTTGTTCTGACTTCGGACACTTTCTGTGTTATTTCCTAGTATACGACGAATATAGAAAATATAATTGTAATTTCCGACAGAGGAGAAGGTTTTTAAAAAGTTTTAAATGAAAATTTTTTTTTTTATGAAAACTGTAAGAACATACCTATGTTTTACTATATTATCATATGAAATTGTATACTGGTGAAATAAAATTTATTTATCAACTTTTTTATAATGTAAAAAACATATTTCATTGAACTTATTCAATATTCATGGAACGGCGATTAGAACTTGATTTTTTTGTACTCGTTTTACCCATTTTTAAATAAATACGAACTGTCCGAAATAACACGAAAAAAAAAAAGTAAAATAATTCACTACTACTCCCTGAGAAATGATTTTATTTAAACACGTTTTTTTATAATCTTGGCAACATAACGCGCGCTTGATTGAAAAATATTCGAAAACGTGATAATATCAGTGTAGGCATTTGCACAATACGATTTTTCGAGCGTTTCGAAAATGTTAAATTATTATTTCAGTACGGTTTCTACGATTTATTTTTATATTTAATATTTAATTAAATACGTATTGTATATCAATAAATTGAAAATTAAATGAGTTGTAGCCGCTGTGGCGTCGAGTCATATAAATTTAAGTGAAGCGAAATCGAATTATTTACACACCCACCCACCCATTCATTTTTAACTGAATTTTATTAATTATAATAGCACACTTATTAATTATTTAGTATACATATCATGTAATGTAAAAACAAAAACACATGTACCAATAAGACCAACCAGCCCCTTTTATTATATGAAGCGATCGCTTCAGTTCACGTATAGGTTCGGCGCAACTGGTTGTTGCTATATATTGTTAAAAAAATGAGTTATGTCCGAAATTATGCCAGTTGACGGTACCTACTGTGATTACAGTAGATTAACAACTATTTGAAATAATTATTTGTAAACTATTACTACTAAAAAAAAAAAATAATAACGCATATTGTTGCATAGATCTTACATTCCACACCACATCCTTATTTATTGCGAATTATTACTTTTAGAAGCACATTGTTATTTATGAAGTATATAGATCAATAAGTGGTGCGTTCTGTTCACGCGACTGTTTCTTAGCCGTA
Organism: Slavum lentiscoides; assembly: GCA_032441835.1. Lineage (NCBI taxonomy): Eukaryota > Metazoa > Arthropoda > Insecta > Hemiptera > Aphididae > Slavum > Slavum lentiscoides. The sequence goes on from CM063713.1 coordinate 3,511,517, forward strand.
AATGCCTGTCGTGTGTTGAATATTGTCGACAACGTGTGGTGAAATGTTACTCTTGTCGAAATATAATCGTCAGTTATATATTTAATACCTAATACAAAGTGCATATTAAACCAAGTACTCTTGTATAATAAAATTCGTTACTATTTTACGAAAACTCATATTAGACTGTGCAAATGACAATTGACGTGTGTTTATACAGGATATTCTTACTAATTGTAGGCACTCGTCGAAGGTATACTTTTCTGTTTAATCTCGCAGGTAAGGTTGATTGTCCTGTTTTTTCGATCTTTGATTCTTTTCCATATTTTCCCCTCCCCCACACATTAAATTATTTATTATTGTGGTTCTCCCATAGAGTAATTACTCTATGGGTTCTCCAGTTAGCCTCATGATAATACTGCGCTATTGTCTATTACTGAGGTGTTCTCTCATTATTATTATTGTTATTACGGTTTTGTATCATTTTTATATTAATTTGAAAAAAATAAAAATAAAAAAATACAGTGACAAAATAAAGTTTTCTTTTTTAAAAGGGATTGAGTAATATTAAACAAAATGATAATATTTCGTATGGTACCTACTTATTATTTATATACAAATGTATTTCTTATTATGTTTTTTACTAAAAATTATTAGGTACAACTTTTTTTTTAAAAAAAAAAAGGTTACAATGGATCGTTATTAATAATATTTTAAATGGGTTATTCAGAATGATTTTCTAATTTTATTTTATTTCGTTGCTAAGCGTGTAAAAAATGATTAATTAAATTAATTTACGCGGATGAGGTGATATCGTACACGTTTTTTATTCTGTTTTTGGAGCAACTGATTGCATTTATACGAGCTGAAAACAAAATTGTGTATGTATGTATATATATATATATATATATATATTATGTACAGACTAGCGCAAGTAAATTTACGACTTACTGTAAAAATGTACCTATTGCGTTGGCGGATATTTTTCGTGTGTGTGGTGAGTAGGCTTGACATTTTTACCGATTAGGTATCAAAATTAAGCAAGTTTTAAGTATCTATTTAATGTTAAATGTGCTGTGGGTGGACTAAAACCTTCTGAGAGTGGTGGGAGGCAACATTCTGGAGGAACTTGAGCGTCTAACGAGTTTAACGTCCGCCTATGATGCAGTGATTGAATCGTCTAATTAATTTGTGATGAAAAAACCAAATCTGGTTTAGTCATTATTTTGAACGTGTTTGCAGGATCTGCAAATTAGTCCAAAACACACGAACCATCACCCAATTTCTCGCAAGCAAAGATTGCTTCAGGAATTGCACAATACACCGTCTTTGCCCGACCAGCAGAGGGTGTCAATCCCCCATATCTCTGCTGTCGTTCAACAGCAGAGCATCGAACCTAAAGTTGGTTTGCAACATATTATCCGACATGTGTGTCGATAAACTAATTAATTAATCATTATGTGTATTGTTTCTTTTTGATTAAGGATGACAAACCTATTATTTCGTCATTGTCGTCAAATAAACAAGACTGTATTAAAGTTGACGACAAGTCGACGGCTAAAGATATGTTTTGTCAAATCATTAACGAGTCTTTAATGGATAACACGTCGCCATTACCTTCTCAGTTCACGACTAATAGTTTTTATAAACCTGTACGTGGTTAATATTGTTTCATTTTATAAATTATTATGTTGATTGATTTGTGTTTTGTGCTCAGAGAGAAGATGCGAAATCGTCCGTGTCGAATGCACTCGAACAAGATATTAAAAAAGAATATGTAGATCGACAACACAACGACCGGAATAATGCGTCTAGAAGTTCCTCGAGTCATCGATCATCTAGCGCAGAGCTCGCAGAGAAAGAAGCACAAGAAGTTATTAAAGACTTGTTGGTGTTGAATAAATTAAGTTCATCTAGTTCGTCGCGTAACCCAAGAGATAGTAATACGTATAAAAAACATTCACCGTCTGTATCAGTGTATTCCTCCCGTTCACCCGATATACTGTCGAGTTCATCGTTAGGAGTCATTCATCATCCGGCTTTTAGGAACTCCTATAATACAGTACGTAGTATTGGTTCACGGTTGGCTTGTGAAAACAATAATATTATTATGAATGGTTTTTTATTTCAAAACATTTGTAGACCAGCAACAGTAGTACAATGTATAAATCAAAAAATGAATCGACACATGGGATGACTATAGGCATTCCAAAATTGAACATTGGTTTACAGAACGAGTTCTTCAAACACATGGTGGACACTGAAAAACCCAGTTCACAGTTAACCAAGTAAATAAATTACTATCTATTATAATAAAATTAAAAAATTAAAAAAAAAGAAATGTATGTATTTGATTTTGTAGAAAACACGGGATGTCACACTATGGTTTAATACAAACTACTAATGCTCAATCATCGGATGTAAGTTGGTATTTATTATTGGCACAATTCTAAATATTTAAATATTTTACAAATTAATGGGGGTGTGTATAAATTAACACTTTTTTTTCAGAACTTGTATCAACAACAACAATTCTATTCAAAGTTGAGCACGAAACCAAATCAAAATACAAGTCATCATAATTCAATAAAATACAGTAGTAAGTTAATAATAAATATTGAACTATAATAAATTTAACATTTAATTTGTACTAATTATAAACTGTAACATGACTATTTTAGATACAAAAGAATAATGTGGATATATTATTATCTATGTATTGTTAAAACTCAACACGACTACAAACATAATTGATAAAGTTAGAAATGTATTCGAAAATATTTTAAGACTATGTAAAAGTAATGTTATATTAGTATTATATTTCACTAGTATTATTATTATTATTGAAAAATTCGAGATTAATGTAAAAAAAAAAAACTTAAAAATAAAGAAAAATAATACGTGTACAGTAGATGTATTTTAAAAATAAATGTTCATGTATATAATATTGTATCATCCATATTTATTTGCTCAGTGTACATTCCATTAAAGTCCATTCTAAACGCATAACAAGGAAACAATGTTAGTACATAGTTAACTATATTTTAAAGTCATTTATTAAAATGCCTTTAATGTAAACGACATTTTATATTGTATTTCCTTACCGATACAAAAAATTGTATATAATATTACCGCTGTCTAATCGACTCATTTTTCTTATACATTTTAAGAGGTCAATCATTGCAGCTGTAAACTTGTTTTCTAATATTTGTATATTTTTTTCAAAATCGATATTAAGATTAAGATGACTTTTGGGTAACTGAAACAACAAAAATTAGTTATTTAGTAATGATTAGATAAGACAATTACTATTTAATGATTAATAATAATAATAATAATATAATAATAATAATAATAAAAACAAAAGACTTTAGTACAAATTATCATTTATCATATCTAAAATAATAAATAATACTTTTTTAGATTTTTAAGACTATTTTTTTCATATTTATTTTTGGATTTATAGTCGTAACATTGTAATAAGCAATAAATAATAGTGAAAAAAATCAAGAAAACGTAACAATGTAGCAGCCATTTGTTTATATTGATTAAAATATCATAAAGAATGAAAAGACATCAATAGATTTTTATGAAAGATTACGTGTACATTAAAAAGAACATTTAAAGCATAAATGAAAATTACAAAATTTGGTTATTGGACGTTAATCAATATGAATTATTCAATTTTTTTCTTAAATACCTCCAAGTTTTATATACATTTCATTGACTTGTTCTACGTAATATTTTATTTTTAGTTTAAATTTAATTACATAATTTGAACAATTTATTATTTGTGCTCGGGGAATTAATGTAAAATTAAATTCAACTTACTAGAATATAATCGCTAAATTCTGTACACAATTCCAATAAATATCTGCTGTTCTTCATTAAATCTGGATTGGTAACCATACAATTCTTTAGACAAAGGTTTAAAAATTTTTGTTGCTCACCTAATAGTTCATCTACATTTTTCACCTAAACGCATATAATAATAAAATCCTATTAATATATTGTCAACAATTTGTTGAAATATTAATTAGTTAGTACCTTATACTGAATAGTAGATATAAAAGTGTGCCACTGCGTCTCGATGACTTCTTCAAACATATAATATTCCAAGTTTTGTACAAACAACAACATGTTTTGTCTCAAGTTAAAAGCTTTTTTGTATGTTACTGTTGAGAAAGTTGTCACCTTTTTAAACTGTTTGTCACACAGCCATATTCTATATAAATTAATAAGAATTTAATTCTAAAGAATGTGTTGCAATTACTTGTCATCCATCCACATGCGATATTGAAAAATTTTGATTCTGAGTGGAACAAACAAATTAATTTTTGGATAATAATTTTATTTAGTATTTACTTTTCTGAGAAATGCTCTAGGTTTCTTAGAATACATAAATCACAGGTTAGTAAATAATGCTCATTAATTTCGAAGAAAACTAATTTTTAATAAAATTTCCACTCGGAATCGTATTGAAAATATAAATTCATTTCGAATTTATTAATATGAATATGATGATACATCTTCAACCAGTTCAACCCATTTGCCCAAGCAGCCTGTTTTATGTGCAAAGACCCTCCACGTGCTATGTATTTTTTTCTGATAGTAAAAATACTTTTTGTTTTTAAATAAATAAAATAAAAATTACATATATATACTATACAAAATACGTACATTCTATTTCTTATTGATTTTCTTATTACAGATTTAATTTAAAACTGAAAAAATAATAATTTTTTTACTTGTTATTCGACAAGCATTATTCATTGCCACATAACGTCGACAAGAAAATTTATCACTTAATTATAAATTTAAGAAGTAATTACATAATTAACGGTTAATTAATTTATGACACGGTACCTTGTATCAAATGATCAATGATAACAAAACAAATTTTACTAGACATTTAGTTTAAACAAATTAACACATTTTTATATAGCTAAAATATATGTCTAATTATTGTATATTGTTGTTAATAAATAACTTACTTTAGAAGTTGACGTTCTACATTTTTGCACAATAATAACAATCTGAATAATATCTGATAATTCGATATAACAGTTTCATTAAATATTAAAGAAACAGGCCATTGTATTGTTAATCCCAAACAAAAAGATTGTATACCTAATAAGTTTGACGATGGTTGGAAGTTGGTATAATCTATACAAAATATAAAATTTATTAAAACCGTTGTTTTTTAACTTAAAAAAGTATACTATACTTGTTTTTTTAAAAATGTTAGTGCAAAAAATGTCTAATTTTGGATTAATAGTAAATAATTTAATTTTAAATAAGTATTTTAAGGTTAGAAAATATAGTGGAATAAAAATATGCAAGATATAAAATGACACAGAATTTGAAATAAAAAAGTACATATATTAATATTTATATAGTATATATACAAATAGTAAACTAGTAATTTAGATCTAAAGAGACACAGTAAGTGTACATGAATGTTAGATGTATTGAATGGTTTACAATTTATATAAATTTCTATTATATGATATGATATTTTAATGTCAAATTAAAAAAAAAAAATCATTTAAATATAAGATAAAATAGACTGCATATCTATATATACATTTATAATTCTGTTAAACAATATATAGTTTTTACCTTTTTCTTTTTCAGTTTGAATAGCAAGAATTTTAAATATTTGAAAACTCAGAGGATCTTTTTTTAACTCCATTTTAATGTCGTCTTTGTATTGGTCAATACATCCGACATTTACTCGCAAACATATATCCAACAATGACTCCAGTCTGTTGTAAACAATGTCATCAGTGGGTTTTTTAAATTCTTCATCACACACATCTAATAGATGTACTACAAAATCTCCTTGTTCTAGTAGGAAATAACGTTTAATTGATCTGAAATTATATTTATTATTTTTAATAACCAAATATTAATTTTAAAAGTAACAATTTACTTTAGTCTGTTCATGAGGTCATAATCAATTAGAAGTACATTTAATAAACTACTGCTTGCAAACATATAAGCATTATTTATAGTTTTCAGGTAATTTGTCGAATCGGAACACCACATAGAATATACTAGTTTTTCATCACTAGTGGATTTGTAAACCAAATTTGATTTATTTGGAATGTCTATGTTAAAATAATAAATTTACATAAACTTGTAAAGTTTTTGTTAAATTAAATGAAATATTTCATAATTGACTTACTACACTGATTAAGTGCATTCAAATATTTTCCAGTTCGTAGAATAACTTCTTTGAATTTTTCCAAGTAAGTAGGAACATATTCATTTCGAACAGTATAACATCTATTCCAATATTTTTCTGTATCATCACTTAACACAAGATTACCACATTTTATCATAAACTAAAAACAATTAAATTTTAATAATACAATAATAATAACAGTTAATAATAATAATAAAACATACTTCATCACAAGGGTCAAACACTTGTCCCTTAAAAATCCATTTTTCTAAGGACTGAAAAAATGGAATAGTGGATACTTCAACCATTCCAGCCAGAAGTTTTTTAAGTGATTCATCAATAAAACAATGAATCACTTCATCATGTAATACCGATAATGTTTGACCACCTTTCTTTTTCTCCTAAAATGCAAGTATTAAAAATATATACACATACATAAATATTTAATTTTATGAATACATACTTGCGTTATTTTCATTATAATACGGGCTACAAATTCCATTTTGTAAACATGAGCTTGGGCTGCAAATGATAATGACTGTAAATTCAGCTCTCCAGCCACGTGTTGGTTTTCGAGATTTACTATAAAATTCTATAAAAATAAATTACAATATATGTACATACCACACATTTAGTCATTAATATTTAGTCTGCAATATAGAAAAAAAAAAAAAATGAAATTCTGAATGTTATACAAATAAAATTATTGCATACAGAGATATTTCAATCAATAATTTATAAAAACTTACCAAGTAATCGCGTAGAAATTTACTTATATAACAAGCTAATGCTTGATTGACATATCCATTATGGCTTTGACGATTTTCTTCACTAAATCGGCAAATAGTGGTATAAGCTGATGCTAGTCTAAGTATTTTCAGCATCAAGCACTTATATTGTGGATCTAAATAGAAATTTTAAAAACAAATATATATATATATATATATTAATTATACTAATTAGAATTGATGTGACTATGAATTTCAGTGGTATAACCAACTTTCTAAGTTAAAAAAAATGAGTAATAGTAATTTTAAGTATAAATGTCTCGAAAAGTAACAAGTATTATTTTATATAATAAACAAACCTATGGACTCATGAATACTAAAAGTAAGTGGTGTATCATTTTTGTTTGGAATAATAAATTTTCCATGGAAGCCCTGAAGACAAGATAGAACGTCAATAACTAGATCACGTTCTCCAATACAAGTAGTATGGTCTACAATAAAATAATGTATATAATTAAAAACATATTTAAATATTAATTATTATTAGAAAAACGTAAAAGTAATGTACTAGGACGTGTCACTGGTATGTTAAAGTAATCCAAGGATTGATATTTTCTTATATCTTTCCAAAGCGGAGTTTGATTACTACAAACATTCTTTTTCAAAACTACTTTTTTCTCTTTTATTTCTTTTTTCATTTGTCGTTGTTTTTGGAATTCATTTCTTTTCTGGAAAAATGTTTAAATATAATTTAATGTGGAGACACTATAATTTAAATGAGTACGTAAATTTATTTTTAGTAAATTAAAGAACAGAATTTATACATTGTGGAAAACTAGAATGGTTTATTAAGTGTAGTATTTGTATTAAATTTATAACACGTAGAACACAGCATTTGTTTTGGTCGAATTATTATTATTATTTTTTAATTTCCTAGAATAACAAGTAGTTTTCAAAAAATAAAAAAATATTTATATTTCAGAATTTCAGTACGAAATGTTTAAAATTATTATGTACATCACTGATTCATAGGTAGTCGTGATAATACATTGGTAGAGTTACATCGGAATTTCGTGCCAAAACAGAATCCAGAAATTTTTATGTCAAATTTTGTTTAGGATAAACAACTGAACTGTACGTTTTGTTATCCTTACTAACCCGACACAATTTCAAAAAAGTCTTTTTTAATAAAATAAGCCACAGGGACAGACCGCATTCATTATAGCAAGCATACATTTTTTTGCGTTTCTGTACGTCCTAAAAACCAGACAATTTACGCTTTTCTGTATTACAGACCTCTTCATCCATCCAAATTTCAATTTGGACATATATCGTATAATTGGCGCACACACACTGTTGCACCAACAATAAATTTTGCATGCGGTTGTTATTTTAATTTTTATCTACCGCACGTAATTTGTACACGTCATTTAGTGAAGACAATTTAAATGATGGTGTGTACAGTAACGTTCAGAATAAATATATATACCTCATTTTCGTCTTTGTAATGTTGCGCGACTTCCGAACAACTGATGTCTCGCTCATATTCCTTAAAACGTTTTTCCAGAAAAACGGTCAATTTTTTGTCTTCGCTCACTTCTTGAATCAGTTCCATAAATCTGTTAACTAGTTTCTTGTTGCTGAAAAACCAAATGGCGGTAATTCATTATGTTCTTCGTTGCCGGAAATCAATTAAACCGTACGATTTGTACGCATTATAACAACTAGAACGTTTACACTAACCCGATGGACTGTACTTTTTCTTTTAGTTTAACAGGATTCTCAGAATGAAGTAACAGTTTCCGTAACGAATGGTCTTTTGAATGTTCGAACTGAATTTGTTGCACGTCATTTTTATTCCATCCTTCCAATTTATCAAATATATCCTCGACGGTACTAGTAGACCTAAACGTATATGGGGGGGAAAAAACCCGTCATAAGCGTTTTGTGTCTTACAATTACTTTTTACTTACTTGAAACTCGTGATTAATTCTTCAATCGGCAGTTTTGCTTGATTCATGGTTTTATCTTTTAAACGTTTTATTCCGGCGCGAAACTATTAAACGATCACCATTTCTGTCTTCTCTATTATAAATCGTTTTATAACGGAAAATTGGCGTAACGACACAAATTATCAATTGATACTGCGTTTGTTTTGTTCTTTGAGGAACTCTACAACGCGATCACGCGCAGTAGCTGATACGATTTTTTTTATCGTGGTTGCGCTACTCGTGTGTGTTTTCAATATAAACCGGCGTACCGTTCACTCGTTCCACTGTACTATTGGTCTACGATATGTCAGCGGGCGGCGGCAAACCGTCGGCCCGCGCGCGTAACTATATTGCGCGCGCTTTAAAACTTCCCGTAATAACGAAATTGAATATTTTATATTTATATCTAAAATTTTAAACAAGCATCAAAAGTGTATGGAATATAAATAAGGTTTTTTTTTTTTTTTGTGTTACGTCAGGAAATATACGAGTTATTGGAAGAGAAATAAGGAAAAGGCGCCAAATCGAATTTCCGAAATGGCTTTTTTTTTTTTTGTTGATATTATAAGATACCTACTGAAGTATACGGATGGATTTAACATAAATAACTATACAAGATGAAAATCAATTTATTCCCGATATGTGATTTCATATTGAATCTTTTGCAATAAAGTTAAAACTTTTATTCGTATATTGAAACAAACATTTTCCTGCGCTTGTGTAAAATTCTTTACGAGCCGTCAAAATTTACATCTTTAACAGTTAAATTTGTTGAAGACATTTCGACACTTCGGTACGAATTCAATAATCGCTTTCAAGATTTTAAACGATGTTCCTGCAATATTTTCAATTATTAGACGACCCTTATTTTAATATTGAGGATGTTGACCATGTTCCTGTTGAGCTTCAAATGGAATAATAACGCAGATTTAAAGACACGAGATATTCTCAAAAACTCGTTAGAACAGTCACCTTTAGTATTCTTTTCTTCTGAACTTCTTCCGTCAGTTTCAAAAATTTTAAAATTAGAAATAGGTACAGCTACAAAATTAAGTTTGTTGGTTCACGTGTGTGAACAAGCCTTTTTTCGCGTATGAAAACAAATTAAAAACCCGTACCTGTCTGCACGTTTAACGGATGACCGTCTCCACGCCGTGTATATTTAATGTGAGCACTATAGTAATTTTTGTGTGGAAATTGAAAATATTGGTGAAAAATATTCAACAAAAATCACATTAAGCCTATTTTTACCAAACAATTGTAATTAACATATTTTTATATAACATAATATTTTTTTTTTTTTATAAACTATATTCTTAAATTTATTATTTATCATTTTATCAATTAAATTTTTTTTCAATAACTCTAGTAAATTTTTTATTGTTGTCCGGCCCGTGAAACCTTTTTAAATTTTGAATGTGGCCCGAGAGTCCAAAAAGGTTGCTGACCATACATGGTATTTAAACCGTCACCGCGGTCGAAAACAAAACGTATAGAAATGTTGAAAACATATAGAAAAAAGCGGAGAAGGATAAATGTATTCGTTTGATAATTGAAAATGTATTAATATACGTTGACCAATTCTCGTTTATAAATATACGTAGCTTTATTACAATATTATTGTTTTTTTTCTTTTAATATTATATAATATGAGAGTTGATATCTACTTTTATGAATGTATTATTTTGTAGTAATAGGTATTAATACAGAATTAATTTCAAAACCGAAAACGGCTAAATTGGATAAAAAATAGCAAAAATCGATAAAAACCTCTGCCTAAAGAACGTACCTATTAATGTATATACTCGTATATATAAACAGTGGCGGTTATACATGATGTTCATGGGGGGCGAAAATGGAGCCAACCGTTTCTGCCAAAGAATATCCACATCGATGCGATAGTACCTAATAACCAAGAAATAAGTTCTGTTAATGTACCGAGACGAAATGCAAATGTAGAAAAAGGAATAACAACGTGCATGGAACGTAAACGAAATAACAATAAAACGGGAAAAGAAAGTAGTCACCAGATAGCGCTACGACACAACATAGAGGGCGTGGCAGAAAGGCGCATATAAATAACGGTCACACACACACACACACACACACACACACACACACACACACACACACACACACACACACACACACACTGTAGTCAGACGTGAACTACGTTGTTCACGCCTGACCGCCGTGACTACACTGAACGGTCCGATGGTTTCGGACCGCTATTTATAAGCGCCTTTCTGCCACGCCCTCTATGTTGTGTCGTAGCGCTATCTGGTGACGCGCTATGTCGATATATGCGGGTGTTTAGTTTGACGCTGACCGAGGGACCGATCGTACGCGCGTATGGTATATCTATTATTATTTATTATTACATATTAATAATAATATTATTTCGCGTATTTCAATGAAATGAAATTAACGTAAGGATTCATCTTTCCTCCTTGTACTCGTACACTCGTTTACACGTTTACTATTTATTTAACGTTTACTCGTTTACACTGTACACGACCGACCGAGTTTGTCGTCAGCTAAGCACTAAACGCTCGATCACGACTGATGATCAGCGCGTATCGTACGCGCTGATCGTCGGTCGAGCACTAATTCCAGCCTAAAGCCTTATACATGATGTTCAAAGGAGGGGGATGCGAAAATGGAGTATAACCATAACATAATTTGACCAACTTACATGACACAAGTCGGTGCTGTTAGGTTAGAGATGTACTAAATTTAAAAATATTACAAATCCCATGTGGTGGGGGGGGGGCGATCCACCTATTGTCCCCCCTTTATAACCGCCACTGTATATAAAATACGAAAAATTAATTTTCTACTCACATTTTAAGAAATTCATATTCGCCCATCCCAAGATTTTTTTGCGTGCGGACGTCTATACGTAGGTAATAATATTCGTACGTGATCCGCGTGTGAGACGATAATGTGATGCGTCGAACAAATGTCAGCTCACTGTACCGGAATTTTTTATTTTAATAATTATAAATCTTACATTATTTTTCAATACAATATTTTCATCCTTTTCGACGTATTTATAGTCCAACGACTATAACAATTAAGTTTACGTATAAAATTTATGTCCATCGATAAATAATTTCAAAATTTCGACATGCAGATGTCATGTGTTTCTAGGCACGTTGCCAGGATTTTTTTCATAAGGAGGCCAACATTTTTTTGGCCCCCTTTTCACTACTCACTAGGTATATCATAAAAATATTTAGGTCCAGAAAATGTTTTTTTTTTAATGTTTTTTAAATTTTCATATTATCTATATGGTATCTTTGTCAAGAGTGAAGAGAATATGATATGAAGTGCAGATCAGCTGCGTAATAAATAATACATAATCGATAACATAGTATACCCTGCCCCACTTAGTTGTCAACTGTCGTCAGTGGTAATTTTATTTTTGTTTTTCGCATAACACCAAAGATCTGACATTTAAAAACAAAAAAAAAATTCGGCAGTTTAGTTAAAATCCAATTCGGGTCTTTATATATTTTATGCGGTTTTTGATATAAATTTTGGTGTCTTCTATAATATATTATATATAATAAATGGTATACGTTCGTATTTATTATATATTGTAGCCAGAGACGTATTTAGGAATTTGGTGCTTGGGTGCTAATGTTTTTCGCCGCCCCGAAAATTTTTTCACTGTTTTCGTTTTCACATTTTTCTTACAACCTTTTTTTTTTTTTTGCTTATTTAGATTTTGGCGTGTAGGTGGTGGTAAAAGTTTGTGTTTGTACCACAATACTTAAAAGTAGTTCGGTGCCATTGAAAATAATAATGCCGCCCCTAAAAGAATGCCACCCGGGGCGATCGCCCCCTCTAGCCCCCCCTTAAATACGTCTCTGATTGTAGCGCATTGCGACGTTTGTGTGACTTTAAATTTTTGAATATTTGTCACCATTTTTCTTTACATATTTAACTTGTTTCATTCTATATACACGTGATGTATAACATGTAATCATATTATGATATTCATACAGAAAATGACCTCTCGTGGTGTATCTGTCAAACATTATATAGGAATTATTGTTATTTAAATTGTATAGTCGTAACTCTAACTCGACAAAGATATTAATCGCGACGAATAATACTATTTATTTATTTTTTTTAAATGATTTTATTATAATTTTTCTACTATAAATAGTTATACGTATTTATAATATATACGTAAGTTGACACTGCAGCCCGACGGTTGAGGTCGAGGGGGGTAAATGCGTATTGAGAATAATTATTGAGAATTTTTATGTCTGTACCCAAAAACCGCGTCTACTTGCAGAAGGATCAGTGCTCCGATCTTTACAGTCATATCACCTATTGTTTCCGCTAGCGAATCGCGCATCTATAGTCGGTATATACTTCAGAGAGGTCATCATTTTTCGATTTTTCTCAATATTTTTTTTTCCGGCGGCGCAGATAAAAAAAAAACTATACCGAAAAATTACACATGAAAAAGGTAAAAACGCGATTTCGTCGAAATCGATTATCGGTTATATTTCTTCGTGATTTTGAAACTACATATTATATAGATAATTGATGATAATATATAGGATAACTATTGAAATATTCACCAGAAACGCATGTAACTTTGTATAGTATATCGGGGAAAAATTTTTTTTTTCGAAAAAAAAAAAAATTATTTTCAATTTTGAGCTATTTATAACAATTATAATATAGACGTTGGTGTATTTAATTCATAAAATAGATGATTTTTGTTTTTTTTTTAAGGCTTAAACATATTTAATACAATGCATACGCGTTACTTATCAACTATATATGTATTAAAAAAAAAAAAAAATCTCGGAAAATCGTTATTCACAATTTTCTTTTATGTGTATAATACGCATGAACTTTTGAAGTTTTTCGACAAAGCGTATTTTATTATTATTATTATTTTTCATCGTGGAATAAATTACGTGTTATTTCAAACATATTATATAGTAATAACAATATAATATAAACTCTCAAGTCTATATTTATCCGAGCGATTCGCACTCGATAGCGACATCCTGCGTATCCTGCTCTGCGACACCCCGCGGCGGCGGCTTTTTTTTTTGACGTTATCACGCAATATGATGTCGAAGAAAAAAAAATTACTGACAGACCTCGCGTGTAGTTCGGCGCGGCGTTGCGCGTATATGCGCAACAGCGGAATATATGAGCGCGGCGAGGCGCGCGCGGATGTTGTGCGCGTCTATATTCACTCGTGAGCAGGAGTCGATTATGAGAGGGGTAGGGTTGCTGCTGCCACTGCAGTCGCCACTACCGGACCGCGCGAGTTTCGAGGACGGGAATAGGCGTGCAGCACAAGATAACGTGTGCGGACGAGGTACCGGCGGCGGCGGCGGCGGCGGCGGGGACTGCATGGACGCGCGGCAGTCACAATCGCGATACCGGCCGCACACCGCGCTGTTCGCCTGCGACTCTTCGTTCGTCACGCGTTTTTTTTTAATTTCATTCGTTTTTTTTTTCTTTTTTTTTTACAATAAATTTTTCACCGGTATTAAATCCACGAGGCGCTCGCGTTTTTCTTTTTCTTCTTTTCCCCGCCGTAAATATACACACAGTAATTCTATATTGATAAAATAAAAAATAATATATAATAGCTGTGTTTTTTTTTTTTAACTTTTTTTTTTTTTTTATAAAAATATTTTATAACTGCCGCAAAATAACGCGGCTAGTTCGAGTTGAATAAAAAAAAAAAAATGACGTGTCCCGCGCGTTTCTACACGACGTTCGAATACGACTTTTGAAGTCGCGGTTTATTGCAATAAAATAATATATAATAATACCGCGGCGGTCGTCCGACAATTAATATAATATACTCTACTGTTGCGCAACACACACTGCAGAGGTTCGTATACACGTTTTTTTTTTTTGTGTCTAAAATATTTTGCGTATTTCCGCAATGAATCGATTGAGACCCAATCAAAAACACGAATAATTTAATATAATATTATTATGTAAATATCGTATTTTTATGCGGCGAATATAATAATATTTTCGCAACGTATACACGTATGCGAATATTATTATAATAATTGTTGTCGGCCGATATAGTTTATTGTCGACTATTGCCCGCAGTGGCGGCCGGTGCGGGGTGCAGTCGTCCCGTTCACTTCTAAAACCGATTTTTAAAACGTTCACGATAATATTCTTTCGTTATACTATTTATTATACCACGGAGATTATAAATTTATATAAATCGCGCGTAAAAAATATATTTAATATTAAATTGCAGTGGCGTAGCCAGGATTTTTATTTGGGGGGGGGCGGGCCGAGGCTGATAATTTCCATGTTAATAATTAATACGTATAGACATAGACGGTACCTATACTAAAAAACTGATTATTTATTCATTTCTGGGGGGAAGGGATAGCTGCGGACCCATCAGCTCCCCTCTGGCCACACCACTGATTAATCGTACAGAGAAATAATAATAATAATAATGTACGTTGTTGTGCACTGCAGGACTCGCGTATATTGTCGATTCTCGCAATATAATCGCGCCCCAAATAAAATATATTTGTCTATACGTATATACATTCCGTGCACATCATCGCGACCTGCACACGGCCGTTAGTGATTTATATATATATATATATATATACAGTGGCGTATTTTCAACTTTTTTCAGGGGGGTCCAAATTTTTTTTGAAAATTCCAACAAGATATATTGATTGATATAATAGGTATTTAATACAAAATACCTTTGGATAATCTTTTTTTTTTTTGGTTCTGGGGGGTCCAGTACCCTTGGACCCCCCCGTAAATATGTCACTGTATATATATATATATTATAACGTGTCTCGTAAACGTAAAAAAAGGCTGAAATGAAAAATCGCGAAAAAAACTTTTTTTTCAGTAATTTTTTTTCTTCTGTATTTTCGATTTTCGCGTTATCACGCGCGCGCGCGCGCGCGCGAGCGTACGGCAAAAGACGTTATGCGTGTGCAGCACTCCCTTTGCGTGTCGCCTCGCGGGCTATCGATTGCGCCAAATACAATGCGCGAAAATTTCCCAACGTGCGGTTCGCCGTTTGGCCCGACCGCGGCGGCCGACGGTGCAGCGCGAGAACGTCAATAAAATTCGCCACTTTTATTACACCCGGTGGCTTGCAGTGGCGTTACATTGAATGCACGCGCGCAGCCCCGTATATAATATAGGGCCCCTCCTAATATGTTTATTTTCGATTATATTTCGGTAAACGTTATGAGCGATTTGTTTATATAACACAAAAGCACAGAGAAAAAGCAATAATAATACGCGTGTTGTTATAAAATATTAACGTTTTCTTCTAAATAATTTCAAGTATATAGGCGCCGCATTCAATATTTATGTCTTACTTGTTTTTTATTTATTTATATATTTATACTTTTTTTTTTTTCAAATATTTTTTCTCCATATGCTATAGTGTATTACAACAACAAACGTACTTGCGGTGTATTAAGAAATACGGGGCCCCGAAATTTAGCTCGAGGCCCTTCTCCCGGGGCAATGGCCCTGCTGGCTGGCCGGGCCGCGGGAGTCGACGCACTGCGCGCGTATTCACGTGTTCTAAAATCGGTTTTTTAGGTAATTATTTAAATATTTTCCACAAGTATTGTGTTGATATTTCAACTTCAATTAATAGGTATATCCGATAGATAAAAAAAAAAAAATATTATTAAAATAATACGTTAACATTATTATTTTTTGAACATTGTACTATATACTCGTATATATATATATGTATTTTGTATATAGCGATTAGAGACATATAAGAGATAAAAAGTAATTTATATATATTTTGGCACTTCTTTACTATATATTATTATGTTGACTCTATACGTAGTGTATATCGTAATGTATTAATAAGACCGTAATTGTTTACATCATTTCATAATCATGTAGGATACTAGCTGACCCGGCAAACGTTGTTCCGCCGTATAAATTATCAAATAAATCGAACGTAAGTATAAATCGAAAGTGAAATATTAAATTTCAAACTGAAAGTGTGCTGTTGTTGTGTGTCGCAGTTCTGTTCTAGGAGTTTTTTTGGCTTTTTTTTTTTTATAAATTATTTTTTAACAACAATTTAAATGGTCACCGTGGTAACTGTTTAACGCCTAGAATCCTAAAATTTCCCGTATTAGCTACCACTCTCGGGAGGTGTAGGAGAGTGAAAAATACTTTACGACCTATTCTCATACCTGCCAAATACACAAAAAAAATTTCATTAAATTCGGTCGAGTCGTTTCGGAGGAGTGCGACCACAAACACCGTGACACGAGATTTTTATATATTAGAGATATGAAAAGGAGGGGAAAAATTAAAATCAGGGGACCATCATCAAATGGCAAATTAAAATTAATATTACATTTACGAGAAAAACAATGGAGCAGTATCGTTTTTAGACGCGGAACAGAGAGAGAGAGAGAGAGAGATGAACCTTATATTAAAAACTGTGACGATTGTATGAATTAACTTCAAAATCTGGCTTATTTAATTCACTTTATCTAGCAAATGTGCTTTAATAATTCGTCGCACGCGAGTTTCGTGTGGACGTGTACTTGCTAAGCTCCGAAGATTTAAAAAACCAAACTTATAGGTACTGAATTAATCAAATGTACTATGTACATATTTAATCTCTCTTGTCTGTTTGTGTGTGCAGCAGGACTTAATACAGTTAATTTAAGTAAAGACAAAATATTTGACAAGTTTGAATCGAGTTTTATTAATGTATATGCGTTTTGTACGAATTGAAAAAAGGTTTTTTAAAAAAAAAATGCAATTCGATTCCTTTAAACGTTGGGTAAATAAATGCGTTACGAAGTCTTTTTCTTCTAATCTTATATGTTTAAAACCGATTTTCAAAAAAAAAATTGTTGTATATTGTCTGAAATTGTGCACACACAAGCTCAGTCAGTCTAAAAATTCTTTCTCTAACAATATGTTACCATGAATCGAGAACGAGAGCCCAGGAATCGTAGACCAGACCGAAATCGGTTATAACAACTAGTATAAGGGAAAAAAAAGGATAGCGTCATGTGATCCTGATCCCTAACGAAATCATACTTAATTATGAATTATTATTGAATGTATCGCGTACATATATATTTTAAATTTATTAATAAATTAAATTAAATCGAACGCGTTAATAATAAGAGTTTTATAAGGTATTGGCGATTCGGACTGAAATCATATAAATAGGTATTTTAAGTTTGACTCGACGTTTTAGTGCAGTTCCTTTCGGAAACGTTAACAAGAAAGTGAAAGATATCGCGCCGCGTATGTTATGACTTAAAACTATTTTTACCGCTTGTACGGAGAAATATATTTAAAATAATTATTGCTCTCCACACGGAAGCGTTTCTATAGTTAGCACTTATTAGTGGAACTCGGGATATATCTATAAAAGTGCACATATTATGTTAATTCTCACACACGTGGTACATATTATATAGTTAATAAACGGTAAATATATTTTTATAATATCAAACGCGATTGTTTGCGGGTTCGTTCACGCGTTGTTCTCCAAACAATTTTAATCACATACGCGCCAATTTATTGAATATAAATGTGTTTTAAACGTACCTATAAATATATTGTCAACAGTCACAATCCGCAAACAAACTAAAACAGTGCAATTATTTAAACGAATAAAAAATGCTGCTTAATATAAATACGTTTCCATCTTAACGTTTCGTATTGAATGATTAGATTATTCTCATCGGTATGTATATATATATATATATATATTAAAAAAAAAAACCGCCTAATTTGGTAGTGGCCCGTTATAAAGAGTGTGGGCGACAATAATGCACGTGTGCGTGTTCATCTTTTTTTCTTTATTTATTTTTTTTTTTTAGTACGAATTTTGATTTTAACCGGTTTCAAATATATTAAAAGTTAATCGAATAAATCATATTAAAATATAACGAATCATAATTGTATTGGAACGAGATATGTATATTTCAGCTGAAAGTAAATTATAATATATATGTATATATTTCCACGTATACCTACTCGTTGTTTTAGAAACATACATTTATTATTTTAAATATTCTATTAATAACATTAATTGTATTATATTTATCGTAGGTATATGTCATTAATAATTCTAAACGATAATTTTATGCATATATAATAAAGTTTATAGAAATTAATAGACATCGTATTGTATAATTTATAAATACGCAGTATATTTTTCTATAAGATATATTTATTGTAATTATTGTAATAAATTATACGGAATATATTTATTTCTTAATTTTATTAATATAGACTAAAACAGTAAAAGAGTTCATATTTTAAAATTGTATTTATAAATTAAATATTAGACGTAGTGCCGTGGTGGTTAATTTTTTGTTTTTGTTTTTTACAGTTATATAAAAACTTGTATCTATGTTCTTTGATAAATTGACACACGTTTGAAAAAGGATGTTTTCAGTTCTTCGGTTATTTTGGAAGTTTTTTTTCTATAATATGGTTATAATAATTGCAAAAAAAAAAAAAACTATAATCAATTACAAAGTGACAACAATGGTGTCCGGGTGTATGAACTCGGCATAGCGAATTATCCGTGATAATCAAAATTTTTAGTGTGGTTTCGTTGATTTTAATATGAATAGCAAATGTGTTAGGTAGTACAAAAAAATAATGTGTGGAAAAAACGCGCACGATTACATATTTTTTGTGTCATAAAAGTCTTTTTTAGTCGTATATTTTTTTTGTGTTATATTAAATTGTGTTTTTGACGGTTTAGATTTTTTTTTTATACAAATTAGGTGTATATATATATATATTATGCATGTTTATAAACGTGAATGTTATTACACGAATATAATAAATAGTTTATGTTTTTTGATAATTAATTGCAAAAAAAAAAAACAACACGAGCACATTCATCGTATTATATTATATTGCCGTATTCATATTTTAATAATTATTTTGTTTCGGTTAATACACTACAGTAGTATAATAATTATTTATTTATCCGAATATACAATGGTTATACAGCTCGACAATTATTAAGTATTTCTAATCGTTTTATTTTTTTAATTATTTGAAATTTTAACGCATTATTTTTATTATAACGCTTTTCAAATGATATTAAAGAATTAAGTTACAATTTCGAGCATAAATTGATTTTGTTTGATTATGGTTTATTAACATTTTAAAAAAAAAAAAAAAAATTTAGAACATCGATAATTCGAGTACAGTTCGTATTGTGATTTCAGTAACGACCGAGATAAATTCCTATATAGATCAAAAGAATTATATAGGACATTCGAAATAATTTAAATAGCGATAATAATATTGTATATTATTTAAAAATTAAATATTATTCGTGATAAATTTATCGCGGTTAAAAATTATCGATATCCTGAATCATTGGTCTATAGATAGGATTTAATAGCGTTATAATTTACGAATGATTTTATGTGAATCATTATTTACAATTATTATATTATATATACTACCTATATCATATCCGTTTTCTATGAGTTGTAAAATTTAGTGAAGTAGTCGATGAATAATGATAATAATAAACTAATCATATAGCGCGCAATACTCGAGTAGGAATTTCAGTAATTGCGGCAGCGTTTTTCCGTTTTACTACATAATGAATCACGCGTATTGAATTGCAAGTCAAATATTTAGTATTTTTTTTTTTTTTTTTTAACAAACAATTTTATATCGACATTTAAATATTTTTCGAATTACTTTAAACGCAAAGCGTATTTTTGTTGCAGATGGCGTTATTAGTGGAATCCCGGTCGTTTCGGCCGTTCAAGTCCAGCGAAGAATATCTTTACGCCATGAAAGAGGATTTGGCTGAATGGCTAAACGGTTTATATCCCGAGCTCTACATAAACGTAAACAACTTTATGGACAGACTCGATACCGGCGTGGCTTTGTGCAAGGTAAAGTAACGTTTCATAATTATTATTATAATCATCGCCGAGTATATTATATTAACCCGTTTAATAATATAAACAAACAAGTCGCGAACCGCAACGAAATCGGAACGATAAAAAAAAAGTACGGTAAAAAAAATATGATAATCGCGGTGTGTGATACATAATTTATTATCGTCGTTACTCAAATCAACGTTGCGTTCTAAACGTTTCTTGTAAATATAACCGCGGTATAAGTATATAGCGAACACTATATAGTGTTTGCATTGCGGGTATACAATATGGACTTGGCATAAGGTCTGATGATACTATATGTTGAGATTTAAGTTCTCCGGAAGATTCCATTTAAAAAGGTCATTACAGTGTTTTTAATGAAAATTATTTTTAGACTCTATACCGGCATTCTTCTCTTTAAGTCGATCTCTAGATTTAGAACGAATTACTCTAAACATATACCGAATATATTTTTATATACGAGTTTACCGTGAAAAGGGCGCGGTAATAAAATATTCTTATATACGTAATACGTTATTATTGTTGTTATTACTCGGTTTAGTAAAGAAAAAGCAAAACAAAACGGTTTTTATGTTATTTCTTCGTGACACTTTCACTTTTCGTTTTAAATGATTTTTGAATAAATACACGTGTTTATATGTATATATTATATACGTATATTTGATACCGATATTTTAGTATTACGGACACTTGCATTGTTATCCAGATAATATCGTGTCGATTACAGCGATGCCTTAATACTTTCTTAGGTCTATTAAAGCTATTTTCCTAAACAAGTTGTTGTGTTTTGATAACATAAAAAAAAAATATTCTCGCCTTTCAAAAATACAATAGTAAAATCGTTAAATGACGTCGCGAAACGATATCAACCGATGTACCGTATGTACATTTAGATTAGATGTTACGTTTGTTTAAAGGTTTATTGGGTGTTTCATTCGTAAGCACACAATTAGTAAGCGCACTCGTATGTAAGAGTATGAATGAGAAAATTTCAAGTTTTTTTTTTATCTTTCTTGTTATTGAAAATAATTAAAATCGATTTAAGAGTCAAATCCTCTAATAGTTTATTACACGAAATATACCGTAAATACAATTTTTTTTTTCAATATCTATATATTTATTTCGTATACTCGTGTACAAAAATTTACTAGTTTAAAATAAAATTATATTTTTTTTTTCTTTTTAACGACAACAAAAATATATGTAATTTTTGTTATTTCGCAGGTAAAAAAAAAAAAAAAGTTTAAAAAAATGAACAATGTGTATAAACTCTCGACAGAATTTTTTTTGTCGGTCAATATTATTATTTGTACTTACATTTATGTTTATATATATTTTTTTTTTCGTGGTTCCCGCCGCAATTAATTTTAAGTGGTACTATAATAATATAGTGAGGGTGTACACTGGAGGAAACAGCCACTTATTGTCTGGAATCCGTTCAATAAATCCGCGGCTTCAACACGAGATCAAACCAGTTATAAAATTATTCGCTATTATTTTGCGTGTGTGTACAGTATATCGTATATTGGAATATTCGCTTATAGACAGAGTTGCAGATGGCACTGCGGCGACGCAATTATAACAATTTAACAACTTACACTGCCACATTCGCCAGATCCTTTTCCCTGTTAAAAATCTTATCGGTTACATATTATTATTATTATATTCACCGCGTATACATAATACCATAATATATAGTTTCTATTCCGCATATTCTATACCGCCGCAATGCAGTCATAGTGTGTATTTTATTATTGTATAGCGCGTTTATACATATATTAATATATGTACTATGGCCGTAGCACGATTTTCTCTTTCCTGCGCAGTATTATAGGAAATCACGTACAACGTGCTCCGTCCATTTATTGATGGTATCCATTATGCGTTAGTAAAAAAACAAAAAAACCACACACACACCTTAACGGCCCCATATTCGATTGATGGAAAAGGTTTACAAAAAAAAAAAAAAAGTAATCGTCAATTAATCGACGCACACACACACACACACACACACACACACACACACACACATCAAACGAGACATTTCTATAAAAAAAAAAAGTGTTATTTTATAACAGATTTTTGGAACCGTTTAGTTCAGCCGTTATTGAAATATTTTCTTGATACATACCTAATTTTAATATATTCGTTTCGTGCTTACTGTACTGGATGTTAATCTCTGGAATGGATCCATACTATATGGATTATTATAGTAAATGCCACGATTTAAGATAATATTATGGTTACCCAACGAACTATAAATAAGGTGATATAATATATATATAGTACGTGAAATGAATTATTGTCTCCGTTTAAACGCTTATACTGGATTTATAATTGTGCATTTCGTTTTTTTTTTATGTAAAAAATACAATTACGTAATAATGTTTCGTTTTAAGCTTTTAAGAAATCGCATTATTGTAACATTATCTGAATCTGAAATTCTGAAATCAAGTATAAAATATAGTATATAGAATAATAAAATAAATTAACGAGTTACAAGACTTGACTATATGTAAGCAGGATACAAAAAAAAACTTTAATACGTACATATTATATTCTTATTTTTATTTGTACGACCGATATCGTGATACAATTTTTTTTTTTTTATGGGAATCTTTAATAAGTTTCATTTTTTTCCTTAAAATGTCTTGAAAACATAACATTTTGTGTATTTATACAAATATATTATTTCTCGAAAAAGCATATTTACGGTGTGATGGTCTTTTCAAACAAATCTAAAAGTAATTATTATTATTCTATAAAATAGCTGGGCGAACAGATCAATAACCTTATACAATTTGCTAATACTCCTTTACCACATTCTCGAACATCATCAATATTACGTCTTCGTTTCTAAAGCGGTCACGGCCTACTCTTTATATTGAATTAGATTAAAAAAGTAATACCTAGAATATTCTTTCGCACTCGTGTCTTAAAAATTCAGTGTCGGGTACTGTAAATAAACTGATATTTTTGCGCATTTATTTCTGCACTATATTCTTATTGTATAGCACCGCTGAAACGCGCAATTTAAAAGATCGATTTAAATCGCGAGTATATTAATTTTTTTTATTTACCACGTTATATATATATAGTTAGTTATATACTACGGCGTTATTATATACAGAGTTCTGCGCGTTCTCCGCAACTCTTTTATCCGTTGAGCAAGAACAACTATGTATATATATTATCTTAAATCATGATTTATGTGTAGAGACCGTAAGGCGCACTTACACGTTAAAACCTAATTGGATTCGTATCATTGGTCGTATTATGATAAGATTAATAGCGCGCGTAGATCTTCGGGCAACCGTATATTATAAATCGCGGTATGTACAATTACTTCGCTATATAATCGCACGTAACAACAAGCTCTATATTGCAACGATCTTATCTTAATTTTCAGGATACTGTAGATTTGTATTTTCTCGTGCTAAGCATATCATTAAGCGGTTTATTTTGTCGTTTTACTTCTTAATTCGGATATTTTCCCGTTGAAATAACGAGATCGCGGTTAACTACAAAAAAAAAAACGCTCGCCAGAATAATTCGGTGTGATTTTGTACGCCGAAAAAAAACCGCGGACTTATGACGCTTATCACGTTTATTCACGAGTGCTTATATATAATGTAAAAAAACAAAAATCGTAATATTTTGTAATCTTTTATTAGTTTAGCGTATACTCGTTGCAAACACGCACCACATTATTAAATCCCGCGTGTTATGTTATTCGTATATTCATATAGAAAAAATATGAATACGAGTACGTCTTGTAGAAATGTGTGCAGCACACATTATTCGAGTTCAAAATAATTCGTTTTCAGTTCTCACGATTACATCATTTTTTTCGATTTTTTTTTTCTATGGGGCATGACCGCGAACTCCGGAAATGTATTTATAGTGTCGGTTTTCGAATCAATTCGAACGCAGATTTTTAATTATCATTTACCAACACACGTCGTGTAACGCGTGCCATCGTCGTGGGATCTCAATTTTCGGAATGTAATAAAAAAAAAATATATATAATACGTAATATATAGACAGTGAATTAAAACGGAACATTTTTTTTTTTTGTCGACAAAATAATAATGTTTATTTATTAAAAAAAAAAGAATTTTTATTCGAGTGCACGGTTTTTCACACGCGTTTTTTTTTTTTTACAAATATTTTACTATTGTAATCTTCGCTTTGTATATAACGGAGTTCGTTTCGTATTTGAAACGGTACGTGCGCGGTACGCGAACGATAAAATCGTCTGATACGCAGCTGATGTTTTATTTTATTTTTTTTCACCGCGCTGTGTATTAGAATTATGTTTTTCGGACATACCGCGAATCGGGTTGAAATTAATGGTTACAGTAGGTCAAAGCAGCTAGAAATACGTACAGGATGATTTGCGAATTGTATTCAACGCGCTCTGCAGTATAATATATTATATGTAAAGGCTAAAAAGAAATCCGGTCGATAACATATATTGTACGCAGTATAATACTTCAATGTCACGGGGGTGTGTGTGTATGTGTGTGAAAAGCCGTAGTAGAAATTCGATATTCGAACGCGTTGAAAATTGTTTCAGGCAATACCGTCGAGGAACAAGGATTGGAATTTTTTTTTATTTTCAAAATGACGATTTTCACGAAAGATTTTCGTTTTAATTTAGGTTCGTTTTTTTAAACATTTTTGAAACGCTTTATTATTATTATTATTATTATTATTGATTTGTCATTGGGTATATTATTTTGTATTTTGTATTTTATTATTAATATTTGAATTTCTGAGACGAATGGATCAAATCCGGTCTGTAGAAAACGTGTATTGTTGTACAACGATCGCTTAATAAATCGCCGTTTTTCATTCACATAATGGGCACAAACATATAGAATAATCTATAACCGCATACCGACATTATTCTCGATACGAATACATAATATTTATTTGAATATACTGCAGCGATCGGTTTTTGTAAAGTATTTATTATACAGTTTGAATAAGTCAAATAATACAATTCGTCAATAATAATCGATTGTTTGAACGGTGAAATTTTCATTTGCTCGTAACTTAATTTTCCATAACGCTCGTTTAATATTTTTTTTGCTATTTTATATAAACGATTTTCGTTGTTTTAAAATGTCGTTGTTTTTTTTTTGAGGCAAAAACGATCGCGCGTAACGCGATTTGTTTGAACGGAAAGGACGCAACGAATGACGGGAAATAAATTATTTCCATTCGTCTTGGTCTTGGTCGCGCGTAGAAGGCCATACGTACTGTCGTATACAGTTGCAGGTAATTGTTTCCGAATCCGCAGTAGTGAAGAAAGGCGTCGCATTAAATATTTCGATTGACCAGAGCAGATGGATAGAAACGCGTGTAATATTTTATTTTATTGTGTACCTATATACAGTTTACGGATGAAATGAAAATTTTGTGTTTTCGGTGTAAAATAGAAAATAACAGCGACACTTTCGACGCGAGTCGTTTCGGATTGAAATTATTGCCGTCGCCGCGAGACCAAATGCTACGGTCGATTTTATTGTGTACCGCGATTCGATTTGCTCTACATTGTGTTTTTTTTTCTTTTTTACCGCCATTTTCTGAAATCGTATATGCGCGCACGTTTTTTACGCGTACAACCGATTACAAATCGTAATATTATTATATTATAGTGCAGTGTATAATAATAGCTGTTTGGTTTCGAAAAGAATAATTGTATCTCCGCGCCCAGCACCAACAACTCTCGGATAATAGACAATATATAGTTTTGTAGTCGTTATGTAAACGCAACACGCGCGAGCCTCCCGTAACGACTCTTGTATAACCGAGAGCGTCTCTGTAACCGATTGTCCAAAAAAAAAATGACAATTTTCATCCGATTCGTATTAAAAAAAAAATCGTTATTTCCGAAACGATTTGTAATCCGCGACAATATTCCGGTCGATAAAATATTATATTTCTATACAGACATTTCCAGTTAACCCGGGGTTTCCGTGTTAAGGAAAAAATAAAAATATATCAGATTACGTCTCCTCCGTCCTTTTCTAAATTCCAAAATATTATTAAAAAAAAAACACAGTGTTCTTATTTACAAGACGATCATAACATCCGTCTGGTCTTATGGTATTGTAATTCGGGGTCCAGCGAAACCCTCCAACATCAGGCCGATTCAGTCATTCCAATCTTAGATTGCTGACTCGTACGTATATCTAACCTTGCCTTACGTATAATCAGTGGCGGTTATACATGGTGTTCAAGGGGAGGGCGAAAATGGGGCCAACCCACTCTGCCAATGAAATATGCACATCGACGAGTAATAACCAAGAACAAAGATCTATTAATGTACCGAGACGAAATGCAGATGTAGAAAAAGGAAGAACAACGTGAAAAAAAAGTAGGCACCAGATAGCGCTACGATACAACATGGAGGGCGTGGTAGAAGGGCGCATATAAATAGCGGTCAGCCTCGAACACCACACACACACACACACACACACACACACACACACACACACACACACACACACACACACACACACACACACACACACACACACACACACACACACACCGCAGTTAGACGCGAACTACGTTGTTCACGCCTGACAGCCGTGACTACACTGAGCGGTCCGATGGTATCAAACCGCTATTTATAAGCGCCTTTCTGCCACGCCCTCTATGTTGTGTCGTAGCGCTATCTGGCGACTACTTTCTTTTCCCGTTTTATTACGGTCGGCTGACGCGCAATGTCGGTATATGCGGGTGTTTAGTTTGACGCTGACCGAGCGACCGATCGTACGCGCGTATGCAACCTTTATTTTTTATTTTTTTTATTTATAATTAATAATAAATAATAATATTATTTCGTGTATTTCAGTGAAATGATCGTCGGTCGAGCACTAATCTTAGCCTTATACATTATGTTCAAAGGGGGCAGGGGGTGAAAATAGAGCATAATTATAACACAATCGGACCAACTTACATGACACAAGTCGGTGCTATTAGGTCAGAGATGTCTATTTTAATACCTGTATATATGTTATCAAATTTACTTATCGTTAATTTTATACAGATTGTAAATTGTCTTAAGAAAAAGAAGAGAAGACATTTTCAGTAAATTTTAAAACATTTTGGAAAAATTCATAGACCGTTTTTACGGTTAATTTTTATTACTTCTCGACTGTAATATACTTTTAAATAGATATTCAAAAACACGTATTAATTTCGTTTTATGGTTAATTGTAGTACGCAGGAGTAGATTAACTTTCACGTATTGGTTCGGATTAAAGTTTAAAAAAAAAGCAAGCCGTAGAAGCCTTTTGAAATTTAACCTCGTATTAATAACGGCGCGTCGACCTAAATAAAATATATTTCACGTCTATATATGTATATAGTTTTTGTACGAATAGTCAATTATTTATTGAGTTTTTCAAATATTTTAACTCGCGTCTCAAATCGTTTTTAACAATTTATTATTTGTTGTCGGATATTTTTCTATTCGAAAACGCGTGAATATTTTACATAAACATTTTTTTACGTAATTTTTTAGGCACCTATTTACACTTAATTTGTAGGAAATCTTCATAATATATTTCATCGATATTAATTGATTATTAATAACCTTCGTTATTAATATAAATAAACACGTTAGTGCATGTTTAGTATCCGCTCAAAAACGCATTATATGCACTGTCGTTTAAAAAAAAAAAAAAAAAAACGTTAATAGGTGTATTTACTGTTGTGACAAAAATATATATATTGTAGTCTTTGTCATAATATTATTTTAATCGTCGGCGCGTACGCAGTTGTTATCCGCACAGTCTAACTGTAATGAAAAATACATTAAGTCGTCGATTATACGACTGAAAACCGGATTCAATAGATATCGCGGCTTATTATTTTTTTCCGTGTTATCCAAGATAAATAAAATCTGATCAAACGTTTACACGAATAATATAATAATACAGTTTTCCTGTTTAATTTTTGTATTGCATACTTATTTTCAACTTTTTTTTGCAATTTTTACGATTTATGCGTATAATATATATATATATATATATATATATAAGTGGTATTTCACGCGATAAATGTATGTACAAAAATTATTATTTCTCGGATAATTTTTCAATAGAAAAATAATTCTGTACGAAGTGAATTTTCAAAGTTTTTCGTTTTTTTTTTCCGTGCGTTTCTGTCAGATCCTTCCGCCCGTCCATCTTTTTTTTTGTTTTCCCCCTCGAATACTATTTGATATAATTCTGCGTAAATTGTCGATGTCTGTCGTGTTACGTACAATTAACGTTTTAACGCGTTCAATTATTTTTCGCAATTTAAAAATTGTTGTTGTTTTGTAAAAAAACACTTTTATGGGTTTTGTAGTATATTTTTTATGTATTTATTATAACGCGCGGTACTGCAGTTTGACATCACTGTGTGTACGCGTCTATAGTCTAAGGCACCGAACGAACGTTTCGCGCGGTTCATTGTATTTAACTGTACAATATTAAGTGGCGACATCCATAATAGGTACAGATAGTGAATACCAATTCGAATATTGTATTCGATCGGCTCGAAGAAAACGATCACCGTTTCGATAACCTGTACCACCGACCTTGACACGGTAACAAAAAACTGGAACACATCCGAAGTTTCGATATTTTGTTCTTTTATACGAGAAATCGCGCGCGTAGGCGATGGCCGTTAGAAAATAAATAATAATTTCATTATAGATTTAAGATTTGATTGACGGGAAATTATATAGACAGAACTGTGCGTTGTCGGTATTGTTTATTTTACTCGTATAGAAAACTCCTTATCTTATCGCGATTTGTTTTCTAATAATTTGATCAATTATTATAATACGTTTTTTTTTTTTTATCGACAGACAATACAATTTACATAAACGGTTTTCGTATGAATTTACCGATCCAACGTAAACCGAACAATAAATATGATTTTTTTTTCAATCATAAATTATAGCGTTTAATTAATTAGTATTAGCCAAAAAAAAAAAAACGAACGAGTCGTTGACGTGCGTTTAATCGTATTTTTTTTTTCTAGCACTCGAATTGTGTGAGGAACTACGCAGAGGAACACGTGAATCGGAGACAAGCAGCCGGGAAGTCTAATATCAGCGGCATCGCTAGCATAGTTCTTCAATTGCCGCCCGTGCGATACTTACCCGGCGCCAAAGCGGGCACGTTTTTCGCCAGAGACAACGTTTCCAATTTCATCAATTGGTGCAGGAACGGACTCGGCGTGTTCGAGTGTTTGCTGTTCGAGACCGACGATCTAATAATGCGGAAAAATGAAAAACACGTGATATTGTGTTTGTTGGAGGTACGATTTGTCGCGCGAAAAACATAAAACGAGCGGGGGGCAGGGGGATTTTTTTTATTATAATATATTTGCAGACTCGGGTAAAATGTACATTTTAAAAGTATTTGGAATAGGTATTTCTTAATATGACAATATAGTATTCGTTAAGTATTTTGAATACTTCGCAAAAAGTATTTCGAATACTTTAAGATTTTTTTTTTGTTTTTTTCATTAATACGAATATCAAAATATTATTCGATCGAATGTAAATAGATTATCAATGTGCGTATTCGTATTTTTTTTCTAAATTCTGTGTTTGTAGATTAACACAATAACTTACAGGTAAATTGATAATACCGATTGGTTATAGAATATAACACAATTATATTGTATAGTGTAATCAAACGTAATACCTACTGTCACTATAGTATTGGTACTCATATTTTTTTCTGAAATAATTACATTTTACGTTAAAGTAATAAGTTGTGGAGAGAAGCGCCTGGTGTTCTGTGCGATAAGAGAATGCCAATGAGGCGGAAAGGTAAGTTCCATAAGAGTGTAGTGCGACCAACTATGTTGTATGGTTCAGTTCAGAGTGTTGAGCGGTGGACGAGAAAATAGAGCAGAGAATGAGTGTAGCAGAGATGAGAATGCTTAGATGGATGAGTGGGGTGACAAGAGAGGATAGGATAAGAAATGAATATGTGAGAGAAAGCATAGGAGTAGCGTCGAGAAGATGAGAGAGAATAGACTTAGGTGGTTTGGTCATGTTATGAGTAGAGAAGGTTCGGAAGCGGTAAGAACGGTTATGGAAATGAATGTTGATGGAAGAAGAGGAAGACCGAAGAAGAAGTGGTTGAATGCGATTGAGTGTGATATGAGGACTGCTGGTGTGTGCGGCGTGGAAGATGTGGGAGATCGCGTCAAGTGGAGGTTTAGGACTAAGGTGGCCGTCTCCAAATAGTTAGGATAGAGGCGAGGGGGAAGAAGAAGAAGACGTTAAAGTAAAAAGTTATTATTTTTATGTAGATGCTATTAGAAGAGACGATTGATCTTTAAAAGCGAATTCGGAATACTGTATTCAGAACTACTTTTAAGAAGCATTTAAAATACCGTATTCGGAATACTAGTACCCGAGTCTATGTATATTTATAATAATACAATCGAATTGGTTTTAGGTGGCCAGACGCGGTGCCAGGGTCGGCGTACCGGCTCCGATGTTAGTACAAATGGAAAGACAGATCGATCGGGAAATCGCTGCGGACAAGAAGTACGCTCAATTTTCGCAAGGAACCGATTTCAACGACGGCGACGATACCGACTTGAGCGATGGCGAAGATCTAACCGAATACGGCCCGTTGCCTCAAATCGTTACTAACGATTTAAAGAGTTTAGACGAAATGGTAAGTGTGCACGTATATATATATATATATATTTTAGCCAATTCAGGATTAAATTTCACTTATCTGCGCAGCTCATAAATCCCGATTTACCACCCGTACGTTTTGAACCGAAAATTTGAAAATTCTACTTAATTCGAATCGATGAAATTTCTTTTGGACAATATTGATAAATAAAATATCCGACCTGTGTATCGGTGGTAATATTTTACTGACCGATTATACGATTGAACACGTATTCGCCGCGCACTGGTTTGGTTATATCGCAATCATGTGGGTTTACTCATTTTAAAACAATATAATTAATATTATTTGTTACTTGTATATGTAGAGAAGAAAGAGAAGACGTAGTATTTTTGCGATATTTATATGTACGACGATAAAACCGCAAAAAAAGGAAGTGAAACGTTTAGAGCGTTAAAAATCTCATATAATAAACAGATATTATCGTTATTATTCGGTATAGGTATCTGAAAGTGTAGTCGCCCGTGGCAATAAGTATAGTAACGGTAATACATATTGCGAATAAAACAGTGTTTGAGACGTAATGTAGTAATGTAGACAGGCGAAATCTTTATTATAATACATCCATCTTAACCGTAATAACACGCACAATAATATCGGTTTTCATAGACAAGACCAAAAATTATATTCCGAGAGAAAACCATTTATATAACTGCTTTATTTTTAATATAATAATGAAACTCGCGGCGCGTATCATCTTATAAAATATAAAAAAAAACGATTTTCTCTCTCTCTCTCTCTCTCTCTCTTTCTTCATTTTTATATTCGACAGATTCATTTTTTTTTACTATTCTTGCTCTAAACATTATGTTTCTCTGTTAAACAGATTTAGTATGTATGCAAACGCGACGATTGCTTTTTCCATCGAGTTTAGATACGTTTTGCTTAAATTTGATATATATATATATATTTTATTGATTTTAACTGATCTGTTAAATGTGTTTGTCATACGCAGTTATTTTAACGTTTTGTATTATTTAAATACCCGTTTGATTAGCACAAAAGGCTGGAGGCAAATAAACTGAATCGTTTAACTCATTGAGCCAAGTGAATATGAAAAGTTAATAGTTTTTTTTTTTGTTATTTTCGAAATTTCAAGTTATTTAATAAAAGAACGTCACTTAATATTAAATTAAATTTTGTAATGAGCGATAAAAAAAAAATAGCACGAAGACCTCCCGCACGTCTCTTATACAGTTTTTAATACCGTTATAGTATTATAATTTAACAATATTATAATCGCATAATATATTTCTGTTTTTTTTTTAACTTGCTCAAATCATTTATATTATAAATTAGGGGTTCCCAACCTTTTCATTACCGAGTACCACTAGGCACTTTTTATGATCACCACCTTAATTCTAAAACTAAATTAGGAGAATCAAATTTTTTTTTTAAATACGTCTTTTATTATTAACATTTTTTTATTTTATGATATTGATAATCTTAATATTTAAATTACAATTATTTAATTTTAATGTGAAATTCGTTGTTGTTTGTTTTGTACAAGAACGTCCGTATCAGAACTCGTTTTCACTCGTGAATCACCACTTGGTGAACATCGATTCTACCTACTATTTCTGTACTAATTATTTTTTAAATATATAGCGGTCCAGAAAATCCACTCTCACACACAAAAAAGTAGGTGTAGTGACAAACGGGATTAAGAACTGTTGAAAAGAGACGGGTATTCGATTTTTGTTGACGCGTCCAAAATGAAACCAACGTTTTGTCTTTAAACGCGTTTTTTATGGAGTTATCATTATATAATCTCGTAACAATAAAACATATCGATATTTATAAAATCGGCTGATATCGAATAAACACCGAATAATGTTGAGAATTATAATAATAAAATGAAAATTATTAATAAAAAAAAAAAAAAAATCGAGTATCACCTATACGAGCTTTCCACGTGCCACAGCTGGTCTGGAACCGCTGAATTTATAATAACGATACTCCTTTGTACGACTCGAAATAAACGCGTTAAGGGGCCGGGTAGCACACTACGAGTATGTTATATAATTAAAGCATTTTAATAATTTTTTATTTTATTTAGAAGAGGAGTACATTTTATAGGGCTGATTTTAACTTATTTCGTGATATTAAATATATTTTTAGCTGTAAAATACTGTAAACTTAACAGGCAATTTTTTTTTTAATAATAATTACAAACGGGTGGAAGACACATTTTAAAAATCCGAGTTGAATGCGACCTGTAAATTATATGTCTCATTTAAGTAAAAAAAAAAAAACAATTCAAATCGGTTAATTGTACATGCCGTGAGAGTTTTTTCTGTAAAGCCTAATTTTTAGGTACCTATAAAAAACAGAACCGTCACCGGGCCCTTTAAGTAAATCACGACCGAATTAAATGTCTCAACTCGATTTTCACTTTTAAAATTGGCACCGGGAAAATGTCTCGTTAATTTTTATGTACACGCGATTTTCAATTCAAAAATAATTTTTGCACTCCAGTGTTATATAAAATACGAGTTGGGTTTTTTTTTTTTTTTTGTTTTTGTTCACTTCACACGAAGTATTCAGACGTTACAGGTATTTATTCGCGCCAACGTATTTTTTTCTTACACGTCCTTGATGATCGCCGCCGTCGTCGTCGTCGTGACATTGCGAATTAGTGAAAACAAAGCGTTAAGAAGTTGCCGACCTCTCAGCCACCGGCGCGGCGGCATCGTGCCCGGGGGCGCATATCATATAATCTAATAACTCGTGCGAACGCGGTCTCCGCGGCACAGGATTATTGGTCGCTGCGATTGTGATACGCAGCCGGGCCCGGCGTAATTAAAAAAAATTTTTTTTTTCTATTACAATGACACGAGAATACGAATTCGGTGTGCGAGATGCGCAGTTATAACGTTAATTGAGAGTAAAAAAAAAAAATCCGTGAGTCGGCGTGGCCGAAGAAAGTTCGAGACGAAAACAATCGACATCGTATATCACAACACTGCAGTGTCGGATCTAGGATTTTTTCATGGAGGGAGGGTATATAAAAATATGTATGTATACTATATGTGTTAACCTGCAGAGGACTGTGCCCTATGGAAAAAACCTTTTTTTTTTTTTTGCCCACGGGGGGGATATGCCACTGCAACACTGCACGTCACTCTCTCGTACAAACAAAAAAAAAAAAAAGATTATATTTAAAAAATGAAATAATTTAAAAGCGAATATTGTAAGAGTAAAAAAAAAAATGTTATAAAACGATACATTTTTTTCCCTCACTACACCAGTTATTTTGCAGGTGATAAACGAGTCGTGGGCTGGCCATCGTTATATTCTATGAAAATAATACGTCATGTTCGCGTATTATAACGTATAGTTAATTTCGTAGGTAGAGTACAAGAGAACCTGTTATTATTAATTATTATAGCGTTCAAGTAATTTAGGTTTACACTGCTGCAGTCGATTTTTATACGTTGAAAAATCAATAGACAACGTGTACACGTTTTTACGTTTAAACAATATTCGAAGACGTGCAAATTTAATGATAAAACCGACCGCGAGTGTAAAATTTTGGTTAAATAGTCAATAGCAGATTTTAAACTTAACCTCTGCGGTAAATCCGAATGTTTTGTTTTTACATGCGTCTTTGATTTGGACATTTTTTTTACATTTTTTTTTTTTGTATATATGTAATACAATTACTTTTTTTTTACATTTAAAAATGAATCGTCGGGTTGATTTAGTCGAAAAAATACCGAAAAATTAAAAGGATTATAGGATTTGTTATACATCGGTACAAATTTTTACGCCTTTCTTTTATTTCCTTTTTGTAATCAATAAGAGCTGATAAATATATATTTTAAATTTACTTATACATAAAGTACGGGAAAAAATTGATTACGTAATAAACTCGTTCGCAGTTATCTTAACTGCATAATTCGATAATTAAACCAGATTGACCGAGTCGATATTATTTAAATTTATTAATTACGTTTGATGTCTCATCGTAAGTGAATTCGTCGCTCACGACACGAACGTGACGAAATAGGAAAATCCTCACGAGAGCTATTATCCAAACTGTACGTTAAATACGCATTAAAATTTATATAATAATAATAATAAATATTAGTAAATAGTAGTATGAGCATTTTTTTTTGAACAGACCTAGAAAATTCGATATTTCAGCAAAGAAAAGTGGCTTTCCCGCTCTTCGTTTTTCCTTATTCGTAGCAAAAAAAAAAAGAAAGGTATAAAAATCGAATTTTTAAATTCGTCACGTACAAATTATAGCGAATCGAATTCGTTTACTATTATTACACTGTGTGTGCGTGTGTTTTTTTTGCACCGGTTATACGAAATTAAATTCATGAAATTCGGTCGAAAACTTTCTAATGCTCGCGCGAGAACAATTATTCATCATCGCGCGCGTATACGACTGCGCTGGACTGCACTGGGGATCACACGCGCTCGAGGAAAATACAAAAATTACACTGTGCCCAGCGCCGGATAGGGAAGGTACGGGTCCAGCGAGTTTTGAGGTTTTCCAAAGGTTTTAAAGATTTTTTTTTTAAAGGCCGCCCTTTAAAAAACATTGTAAATATCACGCGATTCATATTACGGTTTCACAAGTTATAAATTATACAGGTATGTTTCAAATATACATTATACTCATACACGATATGTCAGTAGTAATTCGTCTGCTCCTAGACAATTCCTAGATTTGATATACCGCCGATAGGTACAGGGGCGGATTTGAAGGGAGCGACGTGGCGATCGCCTCCTCCCCTTGAAATTTTTTTTTTTTTAGGTGTATACAACTGGTTTTAAACATCGCATTAGTCCAGTGGGTCTCAACCATTTTTTTATTCTGCGTCCCCCTTGTAAATTTTCAAAAATCTCACGCGCCCCTTAAATCAGTCCGAAAATTAATTTATTGTTTTCAGTTTTACTGCCTGTAAAATTACATAATTATTTTACCAAAACGTAATTCTCGTTATTTCATCAATCACTATATATAATATATTCCCCCCTTGCAGTATCTAAATTTCCACCTGGGGACAATTCCCTTCGGTCGGGAACCACTGCATTAGCCCTTTATTCTTTAATATCATTCCTATTTTACCCGTTGATTGTGATTCCGATCCATCTATGGGCGTAAATTATTATAAACCCAAAATATACTATGTGTTATTGTTAAAATACGCGTAAATGCAATTAAAAGTGAATTATTTTTTGTCATTTGGTTTTATAATAATATTTATAGTATAACAGACACTTACATGCTCAAGTGCATGTATACGGTCTTGCGAGCTTTATTAAATTAAATACTGCGAGCTGACTGCGTTCGGAATGTTCCGACCGTTACTTTGTACTCTTTCGGTTCTGTATTATGTCATCGGCCCATCGAGTCCAACTCGGTTAATTGTCGGGTCTGATTGTACCGCGTACAGTCGCCTTACCCCTTGCCTCCCCCTCCACCAAAAAAAAAAAATCTCATCTCAGTCCTATATAATTTTTCGTGTACTATAGTGAGTAACCGTTTTTTTTCTTTTCGTTTTCGTTATTTTTCGTCAGGTCCGGGATCTCGTGGAGCGGTGCAAGTGTCCGACCCAGTTCCCGATGATCAGAGTGTCCGAAGGCAAATACCGTATTGGCGACACAAAAGTGTTGATATTCGTCAGGGTGAGTGTCGAGGAAATTTTTGGAAAAAATTGTTTTTTTTTTTTCCTAAACCTCGTGCGCGTTTTCTCACTGTAGATATTGAGGAGTCACGTTATGGTCCGAGTAGGCGGTGGCTGGGACACGCTGTCTCATTACTTGGACAAACACGATCCGTGCCGATGTAAAGCCGGTAAGTCGCTTTTATTTTTTCTCGTTAAACGACGCGCGCGCGCGTAATACTGTTTTACGGCGTAAGCCGTACGCCGTTTCACGTCTTGTCCCCGAATTAATTTTTTTAGACATTATTACATTAATAGCGCAGTATTTTAGGAGGCACGAAAAATCGTTGTTTTTTCGAGAAAAAAGAAAAACGTGTAGGCCATATTTTTTCGGGCGATTAAAAATATGTGTGTGTGTGTGTGTGTGCGTAGTAGTTTAGATTCCGGTCATGCGTTGTTTGTTAGTTTTTAGCTTTTTATTTTTTTATTCGTTTTTTTTTAAAATATATACATATAGTTCATCGAGCGCCGGTGTCTTCGAAACTGACGGGCATCAGAAGCGGCGGTCCCACGCTGGAATTGTCTCACGCCCAAGTACACTACGAAAGGTCAGTATATACTTACGTAATAGTTTGTATTATTATTATTTTTGTTGAAATAGTCGAGAGCGTGTTGTTGTTGTAATAGGATTTGTGCATGCAATACAGTATTTGTTCGCAATAATAAACTGCGATTTTAAAGAAAAAAAAAAATTCTACACAAATAGGTTTTTTTTTTTGGGCACGGATACCGTAATTAATGGTTTTGGACTTTGGGTTTATCGATTTAATTAATTAAATCAATTTATTCGTGTTTACCGAGTTTATCAGAAAAAACGTGTTTTCGCGGACAAACAACACACGACGTGATTTTTCCGAAATGCTCACGTTAAAACGACCGTGTTTTGGTGGCGGTTATTTTAATTTCTATTCGTGTGACGGGATCCACTGCAGTGGCGTAACGCTCGGGCGCCTCGAGAAAAATTAAAATCGCTCTTAGACGCGTAAATAAATCGGGCGTCTGACACTGCGTACTGTATCGGCTTCTTAACTCGCTCTTGGGGGCGAATAAAAATTCGTTTTTATTTCAAATCGCTCACGTCTTTTAATATTAAGAAATGAAAATTTGTTTACGATATTATTATTTACTGGTTACGTGATCGAAAATAAGCTGGACAAGCAAAAAAAAAAAAATTTTGAGTATACTTAAAAATTAAACGAGCAATAAAGAACAAAAGAAAGAGGAATTACAACAGCGGGCGCGGAGACAGAATTCGGAATATAACCGCATGAAAGGAATATTTAAAGAGCCGTAGGAGAGTTTTGAATAAAATATAACGTTTTGGCGGACAAACAGGATAAAGTCACACGAACTTTTCTCCATAGGAAGCGTACAAAAGAAAAAAAAAGGCGAATCGATTATCGCACGATCAGACAGAGTTGAGAATATTCGGCCGTTTCTTTTTCATTTTCTCGTACAATTTTCATACAGTTTTAGAGGTGAATTGAGGGGTACAATTTTCTCCTCCTCGAAGTTACGCCACTCGGGATCTACTGTGGGGCCGGAGGGGGTGGATGGGTTTTTGGTTTCGCGTGGTATTAACCGTCTATACCTCCGAATGTAGATCGCCGCCTAGGACTCGTCGTTCGTCCACGTCCAGCACGGGCAGCAGCGGAAACGGCGGTTACTCCGGCGGCGGCGGCGGCGGTCTGAGCGTCACGTCCGGCGGTCTGGCCACGGCGAAACGGGCGAGCCGTCGCCGCAGCAGGTCGCCGTCGCCGCGGGTGCCGGCCACGAGCAAACTGAGCGCGCCCACCACGGACGCGGGCCGCCGGAGCCGGAGCCCGACGCCCCGGGCCGCGGACCGTTTGGCCGTGCAGCGGCAGTACGACGCGTGCGGCAGGTCCAGGTCGGTGACGCCGTCGTGCGGAAGACGGAAACAACGGTCCGCGTCCGGCTCGTCCGCGGTCGGTGCCGTCGGTCTGCTTCAAGTGCCGCCCAACGGGCCGGCGCAGGTGCGGCCGAACACCGACCGCAGCCGTTCGCCGTCGGCGTCGCGCCGCAACAGCGGTGTGGACGACACGCCGACGCCGAAGATCTCGTTGAATTTCACGTCGGAACTGGCCGCGGAAATCGGCGACCGTTTGTCCAGGGACACTTTGGCGGACAAAGCGCGACGCACCGCGTGCAACGGCGTCCACGGCCGTCGGCGCGACGACGAAAACGGCACCGACGACGAAAACGGCACCGACGACGACGGCGACGGCGACGTGACGGTTGACACGTCGTCCACGTGCCGCGTGTCGGACAATTTCCTCGGCACCGAACAGTATCGCGCGCTCAACCCGACACCCGTGACGGCCATCGAAAGGAGACGTGATTCCGCCGTGAAAGAAGAACACTCGGAAGTGGACACCACGCCGGTGTGCCGCGTGTCGGACAGTCTGAGGGTCGTTCACGACGACCCGCCGGCAACCGCCGCCGCCGCCGCCGCCGCTGGCAGGAAGAAGTCGTCGCATTCGGTCGGTCACAACAGGGACGCGAAGAAATCGGAGCCCGCGGGCACGGACAGCGGGTCCGAAGTGTCGGACGAAGGTTACAGGAGTTTGGGATTGGTCGCTCCGCCGTCCGCAAACTCGAACGCGAAAAACGTGCAGAAACTTAACGGTAAGTAGTCATCGTAACGTAAAAAAAAAAAACCCACTCACCGTCATTTGTTTCTTTTTTTTTTTTGATTTCGAAAACACGCGTTCGAAACGGTAATTTTTTTTTTATTTCAAAATATTAAAGAGTCACGACAATTTATCTCTTTCGAAGTGCGGTCCGTCGTGCGAAGTCATGCGCAGTGATTTTTTTCCCAATTGATCGTAGCGATATTTAAAGCGATTTTCCGTAAGGTCGTTTAGTTCGTCGGTGACTTTTAATATTCTCGACAGACCCGTAATGATGTCCCTTCATATTGGATTTTAACACAGGGCAGGGACATAAGAATGACGAGGACTTAAACAAGGGGAGTTTGGTAATATACTTTTTTCCTCAAAAACTCACGAATTGAGAGCAGCGCTCTCGTGAATTGCCGTGCCGTAGTATCCAATCATGTGATTCCAGGACTTTTTTTTTGTCCTGATTAAGTGCCTGATTGACCGTCTGTCCGGCAGGTTTGAGGGAACTTTTTGCGCACAATCCCATACGTCGGTAAAAAAAAAAAAACGATTTTATCATTTTTATCTATTTGATTTGCTTTTGCCTTCTTTGGACGCTTTTTACCGCTCCAAACATGTGTACATATTTTCCCAATAAAGGAGATTTTCCGCATAAGTTTCTGTTGGATTTTCAAACGTTTCAGTTGTGTTTTTTTGTTTTTTACTTTCACACGAAATATTTTGATCGCGTACCGCTGTTCCGTTCCACTGCCAAGCGTAGTACTTAAACACGGATATATTATAGTAAATCCCGTAGCAAAACAAAATATATAACGACGTACCGTTACCATTTCGTTCGGGAGAAATTCAGTACACTTACTTTTGGGACACACTTCGTATGTACGCAATAAACCGGGTTAAATGATTTTTTTTCCCGCTCCCTTCCTTTCGTATCAAAAAAAAAAAAAAAAAAATATATTTTTAATTTTCACGAGAAAATTCTATACTATTTTTGGCCGGTTACCGTCCGGCATACGTTTATACTTAATTGTTAATCCACCGCCACGGTTTCGTTTCGTCGACCTATAAAACGTATCTATCAAAAAAAAAAAACCGAATTATAAAATTGACGCCTATCTTTGCGCTAGTATATTTAGGTTATACGTAAAGAAAAATTTAGAAATTTTTTTAAAAGGAAAAAATAAAACGACGAATTATATACGATATATTTTACGTAGAATAATATTATTATATGATTACCGGTCGACTGATATTTTTTCAGTTCTTTTTTTTTTTTTCATCTCGACTTGTATATAATTTGATGGGTTTTTTAAAAAAAAAAAACGTTCGATTTCCACGCGTTTCTTTTAAACGCTAATATAAATTTTTTCACATATATTTATACATAAAAGAATTCAGTTCCCCGCGGTTCGACGAACACCGCGACGAAAATCACACGCGCACATATGTTTGCTATAATTACGCGCGCCGCGTCCACTGCGGGGAGACCACCGCAAAGAATTAATCACTCGTAATAATTAGTTTTTTAAGGTACGCCGCCGCGTAGCCACAAGCGTTTTTTTTTTTTCTACGATTGCGGCTGTTAATCTCGTTTTAATCACATTTTTCACACTGAAATATATAATAACAATTTGCTCGGACGCGTGCACGGGGCATTGTGCGCGCGTAGTGTAAAAACGTGTAATACAATATTTTGTGTAGAAGTATTGTAGGCCGTGCACGAGTTGTGAATTTTTATTTTTTTTATCACGTGTACGTGTAATTAATTCCGAAATATCGCTTTGCATTTTGGTAGTTATTTTATCGTGCATGCAGTCGTTCGAATTTTTTTTTTATTCGCTATTAATAAATTGTAGTCGTTCCGATCGTAGTCTCAGAAATTTTTTTTTTTTGAGTGCGCCATCACGTGAGTGTTTGTAACGCACGCAGGCGCGAGAAGGACCGACGCGAAAACCGCGAATTTCCCGCTTCGACGGAGCGGGTGTGCACCAGGTAGGAACGGAATGCGTCGGTAGTCCGTGCGTTTGCAATAGGTAGGACGGTTTTATTTCCTGCAGATGTACAAATGATGTAAAACGTGTCGAAGTTTATATGACGTGGTATATAACGTAGGAACATCTGTATCAAACGGATTCGAGAAACGTACTGGGGGGGGGGAGACCGTGTTATTTTTTCGTTTTAAAACGGTGGACGCGTTTTGTTTTTCTAGTCAATAATTACCGGTTACGGAGTGAAAACCAAAACCTAAGCAAAAGCGAGTAAAAAAAACAAAGAAAAAAAGACAACGAGCCGCGTGCGGAGTCGCTTAAGTGAATTGAACTTGGATAAGGATTTAACGGTTTTGTTATATCACTGTACGAATTTACGAAGTAACGAGACGAATCGTTGCATTCGACAAAACGCGACGATCCCGTGCGGAGCTCCGGCGTAATATTATTTATTATTAATAAACGAAATGACACGTAATTTTCCACAAAAAAAAAATAATAATAAAATAAACGTTTTGTCGAAAAATTTGAAAATAAAAGAAAATGGCGATTTACGATTTTCAAGATTTTTTTTTTGATTATAGTTGAAGTGAAGTAAGCCTTAAAAAAAAAAAAATACTTATTTTATGGATTAAATACCTTGAAATCTATAATTGCTATAGATAGTTGAAAATTAAAAGTAAAAATAGTTTTTTCCCTTATATATAATATAAATTCGCATATCTGATTCAAGTTATAGTTCTATATCCATTAGTTTCAGAATCACGAAGAACTAATAACCGATAATCGTTTTCGACGAAAGCGAATTTTTACCGTCTTTTATGTAATTTTTCCTTAGTTTTTCTGAAGCTTGAAATTAAGTATTGAAAAAAATCGAAAAATTACCTCTCCCAAAAAATATAGATGCGATTTGCTATCGGAAACAAAAGATAAAGATCGGAGCACTCATTCTGGTATATACGTTTTTTGGGGTACAGACATAAATGACTTCATTGTAAAACGAATACATTTCTCGCTCCGCTCAGAATCTAAAATAATTATGTTACTTCAAAAAAATTTTCAAAATTTACAATTTTTCCGTAGAAACGTCTTTTCCGAATTACTCATAAATACTTAATATTTTTCAAAACGTCAGCTCAAATCGGAATATTTTCACGTGGTTAAAAAAAACCTCCACTTTTAAACGGAATACAGTTCAAAAGAAAACCCGATTTATACGAATAATAATAAGTACAATTGTGCGTGTATTAATTAATAAGCAATGATCTGGACTGACAGTTGACGCGGACGGAAAAAAAAGCGTCCTGTACACACGTAGTTTGTCAGGACGACAGGACGCAGAGTTGAATTATCCTGTATAACCCAATATTTTTTGTTATACCGTTTACTTGTGCCGTATATATCATGTTATAAAATATATATTCGAACCATTTTACGCGATCCGATTTTAAACACGAATACGTTTCAAAACCTTCACGTAGTCGATAAAATATATCGTTCGTCTCGAACGTTGTCTCCGGATTCAGACGACCGATCCCTTAGTGTAATGCAAACACCTTCCCACTATATAATATTATGTCGAAACCCCGTGTACGAGTAGATATACGTACGGTTCAACACGTTTTAACTTGGCCTATACATCATCCATCCCGTGTGTGTGTGTGTGTGTGTAGAACAAGCTGCGGCGAATAATTTAAATAATAAAATGTGTTATTTGCCTGCCCACGTTTTCACACTCCGAGCCAAAATCACGCGTACTGCAGCGCAAACGTACGCCCCTGCACCTGGTACGCGTACGATCTAAAGCAGTTATAGACGATTTTCGTTGTATTCGGTTATTTTCACAGACCAAAAATATGTCTCGTTCGATCGGGTAGCAGTTAATTAAAAAAAAAAAAAAATTGCACAGTACGTAAGACATTTTCCTGAACTGGAATCGAAGGGTTTGTCTGCGTACGTCTTGTCACGGAGACCTGACAAACGAGTTTTGTTTTTTTCCCCTCTCCGGTATTTTTAAGTTTCTTTTTCTTCAAATAATCCCGCGCTCATAATAAACATTTTTTTTTTTTTGATTTTTAACTGTTTAAATACGATAT
Organism: Slavum lentiscoides; assembly: GCA_032441835.1. Classification (NCBI taxonomy): domain Eukaryota; kingdom Metazoa; phylum Arthropoda; class Insecta; order Hemiptera; family Aphididae; genus Slavum; species Slavum lentiscoides. Next base: position 3,555,499 of record CM063713.1, read on the forward strand.
AAAGAAACAGAGATAAAAAAAAAAAAAAAATCATTCGAATTTTTCTATGGAAACAATAAAAAAGTAATTTTTAGAAAAACCTCGGCGTAGAACAATTTTAATTTGGTTAAGTCCATAGTTTTTTTTTTTTTTTTTAGTATCGACATTTTCCTAAACGTTGTAAAATCGTAGAAGGTGTTGAATCGAAATTTCGAACACGAGAGTTAAAAAAAAAAGTGTATAGGCCGTTTTGGAAAAAAAAATCTAAAATACAATAATTGCGCAGTGCAGAATTCTACAGTAATTATTACAAAAAAAAAAAAAAAGCGCTTAAAAATTATTTGCGTTGGTCAAAATTCCGTGGTGTAAATATATCACAAGGGTTTATAGAGATTTCACATTAAAAATAACTTCCAAACTGCAGTGATAATTTACGCGACTTTATAGTAAGGTTTAATTTTTTTTTTTTTTTAATCAGCTCCCGAAACCGTTTTGCGTAACAATTTCGAGAAAGATAATCGCGCGCGTACCCGATCTAAATACGTTTCGTTCAACGCAATTTCTATATCGTACGAGATATTTTCGAAAGCGCGATGGTAGAGTGAAAAGTGTTTTTAATATCGTATTTACGAAAAAAAAAAAGAAATACATATCAGACGTTTTAATGAAAAAAATAGTACTTAAGGGGATTGAAAGCGGGTATTTTCTCTCTTTGTCTTACACATGAAACATGGCAAAATAGACGTTTCTTTTCTTAAATTGTCGTTTCGCGTCACTCAGTTTACATAGAAAGGAAAAAAAATCTTTCTAAAAACGTAGAATGCATAACGCGTAACGCTCTTATTACGTTTTCAGTGTCGTAGATAAGATTTTTTTCTAGGGGTGGTGTGGTTTTCAAAGGAACTTTGGAAATAAAAATATTTCACAATGTTACTTGTTAAATACGTATTTATCGAGTCATTTTTTTTCTAATGGTAAAGAATCGCCTAGTAATTAAAAAAACAAAGTCGATTCGCGCCAAATGGCGTATATGACGTTTAAAACTCAACGTTATTTCATATGATCTGCGGTTTTCGCGAAGAGTAGATTTTTCAACAGATGTTATTGTAATTCTGCAATTTTCTCGTACAGAATTTTGTCTCGTTTTTTTTTTTTTTTACAATCGAGTGTAAAAACGAAAATCGATATTTCTCGACGATTATTTATCTCCTGTATCGTATATCGTACAGTGCTCGAGATTTTGAAATTCACATAATCGTATTGTTATATCAATACGCACCACCGAAATTCGCCATTACTTTCATGATATTAACGAAATACAATTACGACGTTTTGAAAGAGTAAGAACAATTTTTTTTTTTTAAATTTAGGTGTGCGCACCCTCCCCGTTTCACTGTACGTATTAAACTCTCTGTCTCGCTCTATTAGAGGTATTTTAAGTTTTTTTTTTTAGACGAATCACATCGATTTACATTCGTCATCATCGTCGAGATTACGTTTCGTCAGTTTTTTAGGAATCCGTTTGGGGCGGATCGGAGGACACGTTTTATTCGAGAATAATATTGTGCAAGAACGCGTTTGAAACGGAATGGGAGAAAACAATATTACGTATATTATACGATTTCTCGGGCCATCCGAGCCGGTCCGCCTCTGTGTATGGTACAGTTGAATCGCGTTCGAAATCGCCTCTGTGTAACGTGTATAATTAATATTATGTAGAACGGGCTATACGCGTACGGCCGCCAACGCTCCGCGGGGTATCTCGATATCGCAACGATACGTGTGGTGCGCGAGCATTAGCCCTCCCTTCCATCGCTCGGCAATATAAAATATTGGACGTCTCGGCCTCGTCCGCGTTTTCGACGCGATAAAATAAAAAAAAAAAAAAATCTAATACAGAAATAAAACTCAACTCGCGTGTTTACTAACGCTACCATTATTATTATTATTGATAGCGTAAAAAAAAAAAAAATATTAATAACGTTATTATAATAAATACGCGTTACGCTTGTGACGACCACGGTGTTTATCCCCCTTTAGGGTGCAGCAGCAGTTCACACACGGTTTATACACACCCAACACACTGAAACGACACCGGCGGAACTCGCTTTAGACGTTCTACGTCATAATATAATGATATAATAAATACGTTTGTATTAACTGCCCCTCGCCGTGAAGACGACCGAAAAATAAAATTGCCTCTGCCCTCGTGTAATAATAATAATAATTTTTACTAATAATACGAAATCCAACGCTCGCCAAAGTATATATAATATATATGAAAACGATTTAACCGTCCGCACTGCGCAGTCACGTCTATACACACAATATTCGTATTAATACTATAATATAACGTGTGCGTATATAGCGTTATGCTGTGTCGGTGTAGTTTTTTTTTGTTTTCTACGCAAAACGAAATACGCGCACGGCGTATAGTCCACCACTCACGAGACGTTGTTATAATAATATGTTAAAATGTTTGGTCCGGCCGGCGGTTTCTGCGAATAAGAATCGTTATTTTTAATCGTACTTTAAAATCTCTTTCGAGTGAAAAACGTCTTTTCAATATACAATTTATATTAACTTATATTTAATAGGTTACGCTATACGTTCGTTTTGGTAAACCTGACTTTTTAATGAATTCGTAAAAATACAAAAAAAAAAACACCACCGCGAATCGGACGGATCTGATGATCTGGCCGGTTATTGAATGGAGTCGTGACCGATAAATTAACCGACCTTGTATTATAATAGTAAAAAAAAAAAATACAGATACTGTGAACTACCGAAGAGCAGTTTTCTCGCGAGTCTGCGGGTTACACGTATTAAAATATCGTATATACACTGCGAATATACGTATCAGTTCGCATAAGTCTCTTTTTTTTTAGTATTAAAGATTGATTCCGCGTCTTTAACGGACTGTGTACACGTTAAGATTTTCATTTTTTCCCCCTCATCTCGTGTTCATATTATAATAGATTCGTTATGACCGTTGTCAAATGTTCTCCACCCATACGATTTTTCGATTTGTATATACGCTTAAGGAACGGCATTTTCACCGGAATCAGAAATGCACTTAACATAACACGTATAACCGAATATAATTATTATTTTTCTCGAATCCAGCACGTCGTCACAGCTGCCGCATCACATCATCGTCCGCAGTGTAATGATGCGATTACCGTCGATGTTATCTCTCCAGTAGAGGGAGGGGAACAGAAATCGTAAGGCGCGAGATCGGCGGCTGTGTAGGGAGTGTATGGAATCAATTCAAACTTCTGGTTCTGCACAGCACAAAGACACGCGCGACGGAATAATATTAAGTGTAAAAAAAAAAAAAAATTGTAAAAATAGTAGGCAGTAAAAAAAAAAATTGTCGTGTTTTCGTCGTGGTTTCGTAGTCGATTTATTCGGTAAATACCTCAGATGCCTTATTGGTGATTTTAATAATAATAATTATTGAGGATGAGTTAGGACGAACGGAGAAATGGAAAGTGTTTGAAATATTGGCGGACTGCAAGATTCACGGCGCCAGTAACGCGCGCCGCGATATTTATTAGTTATTATTACCGTAGGCCAGTGTTTCCCTACCTTTTTTTTTTTTACTCGATGCCCCTTTTAGATTTTCAAAAATCTCACACCGTCCCCCACTCCAATAAATTACAAAAATAAATTGTAATTTGATTTGTGTAATCAGCCATTTAATTTGAGTAAAAAATCGAAAACCCTCTAAACAATTTTTATTTTTATATACTATTTTCTATTAAATAATTGCAGAAAAATACTCGTGACTAGTGACTGCCTTGAGGTCGATGATTTTCCTGATAATGAAACGATATCCTGGCTCCATGGACGTCAGCATCGGTCTTAATAATTTCCCTTTTCAGATATTTCTAATCGATTTCTCGATTTTGTCCATTATGTTTAAAATCGATTTTAGCTTCTTCACTGTGCTTTTAACTTCGAGCAATTCTTCTTGAACTGATGGTCGGATATTTTGTGCATCTGCTAAAAATGGAAGTCGCAATAGAATCGCCTCCCCTTTAGCGCTCCTTTGAGTAGAGCTCTCTTCTCAAAAAGCCCACAAACGGTCGATACCGTCCACGTTGGGAATCACTGTCGTAGACGGTAATAGACAGGCATGACGGGTGTGGGGGGCAAGCAAATATTCGAGTTCAATTCACGGAAGTGACGATCGCCCCGTCAAATCCACTACTGGCAAATTACAAAAAATATTTTGCCCCAATTTATTGGCTAGTTACAGCATTGATGTAGAATTGATAAAATCGGAAGGAATACAGCTCTCAACGTAAAAAAAAAAAAAAATCGTTACGAACAACTCTTTTTTTCTTTCAGTACAGGAACTGCAGGTTTGTTTGTTACTGAAAATTTAAATTATTAAAAACGAGAACGTTAATTTGAAAATGTTATGAATTTATAATTTTATAACATACGATTATTTATTTATATATTATTTCGCCGTTTCAAAGGCGTTCTCTCCTCAGCCGCGGCCTCGGTACGTTTCTATTACTTCGTCGAGATTTACATGTCCGTGTTAATGAACACGGTCAAAAGGTTGAATCCTCTAATAAACCTTAGGACGCGTGTATCCTAAAAATAACATTGGTAATCAACTGAATAACAGAATATCGAATGACGTCAACACGTAGGCATGTTTACCGCGGACTGGCCAATCTGGCCGATCGTCAGATCGCGTCGATTAAGCGTTCTGCGGTCTGTTCACTTCGGACTGGGTTTGAACCGTTATTGTGAAACGTTTAAATTCATTTGGAGAGCAAGAATCCAGAGCTGCGTACTATCTTCCCCCACCCCTCCCCAATGTTTATTACTGTGTGTATATTTATTTAGTGTTCTCGAAATGTTTCACGGTCTCGTATTGATTAAAAGTAATTAAAAAAAAAAAAAATTTGTTTTTTTCTCTTCGTTTCCAGGCACTCCTCCGGTAACCCGAGTCACGCGACCTCCGCGAAGTCGTTCGGCGGGCGGCAAAGAGACGCCCAGCCCGGTGCAATCGCCGTTCCGCCGGAACCGTTCAACCACCCAGTCGTCGTGCAGACACCAGCCGACGACACCGGCCGGCGGCGGCGGCGGCGGCGGCGCAAGTCGGTCGCAGACGCCCACGCCGCGCATGAGCCGCCGGTCGCCGGCGGACGCCGTCGGACGACCGCAACAGCAGCAGGCGCAGTGGTCGTCGTCGCCGGGCACGCCGCTGGCCCGGAACAACACGTGGAACGCGGCCGGCGGCCGGCACCACTGGACGGGCGGCGGCAAACAGCGGCCGCAATTGTCGGCCGACACGTTCTGCCAACAGGTGGCCGACATAATCAACCGGTACGCCGCGATGGCGCCGAGTCCGCGGAAAGACTCGAAACCGGACTCGCCGGTCGTCACACGGATACCCGCGCCCGTCCAAAGGACTTGAACGCGCACTTCCCTGCCTCCTCCCCCAGAAACGCATATTATTTATATAGTTTTGTTTAAATCATTTCGACGTTATCGCTGTTGTATTATTGTTGTGTGTCTAAACACTCGCACACTTCACGAGTCCGACACCGTCCACACGTTTTTCACGTCGAATTTTCTCACCGTCTCCTCGATTAATTTTATTTTATTTTCTCCCCCGAATTTATTCGCGAGTAAATGAACGGGACGCGTCGTCGAATGGAACTCACACGTAGAGAAGTGTTTAAAATCGATGATAATATTGTGTTTTGCAACAAAATCGGAAAAGTGTAATTTTTTTTCCACCATTACAAAACAATTTTTAGGCCCCGCGATAACAATACGACGAACTGTTCTCGTATTATACGCGAACGCTGCAGGTGGAATTATTATATAATTTTTGTGCACGCGTTTTTTTTTTTTTAGTGCCTATATACGCGTAAGATTTAGCCGAATTATTTAGGGGAAAAAAAATAAAAAATTCGAAACGTTTCCCTTATATTCCCGTAGCCCGGTGCGAATAAAACAACGAGTTTCCACGATTTATTATTATTGTAATAGGTACGTACGCGCTCGTTACGCGTATGTAAATAAATTATTTTATTATTTAAGATTTTTCTATAAACGAATGGTGCTATAAACCGACCTTATTAATAATATTAGTGTTACAACAATATATTACGTAATATCATTAGGTTATTAGTGTGTGTATATATATATATAGCGCGTATTTTGTGCAGTTGTATAGCCGTCGACTGCAGTAGTACGCGCGATTATTACTCGAGTGGAATAGGATCTGTTAAGACGTCTATAATAATATATTGTAACGAATTATTATTATTATTATTATATGTTATTATATTATGTATTTAAATAATGTCGAGCGGATATATTTTAATGTTTATAATATATAAATATATATATATATCGTCAACTGGTCAAATTTCGGATACCTAGGCTTAAAGACGTTTTTCTCAATAATATTAAAAAAAATTTTTTTTCACGAAATTCTCTTTTTTCCTTTTTATTTAGACATAAAAAAAAATGTGTAAAATCTATAACTGTTCTAAAACAGATTTCCGTTATGTTCCAATTTACTTTTCATTTGTTTCGACACTCCGGATAATATTATTTTTTTCTGCATTATTTCCTTACGCACGGCGAGCGTAGAAAATATAATTGTAATTTCCGAACAGAGAAACGAAAATTAAATTAATTTTTCACAGAAAAATTATTTTTATTTATTTTTTTGTAAAGTCGTAAACGTTTTGTTTTTGTTTTTACTGTCCTCACGTGCAGGTATGATATCTGCGTAACCACTTGTACGACGATACGATTTTTCTCGCATTAAAAAAAAAAAAAAAATGTCAACGTCTTAACCCTTAAATTTCTACGATTAAAACTTAATCGTAGGAATTTAAGGGTTAATCATGCGTATCTATAGTTACAGTGTTTAACTAAAAAAGTGCGCCGTACAGTTTTTTTTCTATTCAATAACATACGTAGGATTTTTCAACACCTAAATCGAAATATCAAAAAAAAAAAATGTGTTTATATTGTTAAAAAAAAAAAAAACGAATAACGTCCGAAATTACCACGCCAGTTGACACCCGGTCAAAACGCGATCATTATATCGTAATTGTGCGATTTGAAATTTATACAATCCTTTTTGTGTAATATTATATAATCATCGTTAAAACGCATATTATTATTATTATTATTATTATTATTATTACATGTATATTATGTTAGTGAATTATTCTAAAATATACCTATATATATAATATATATGTACTAACGAAAATTGTTTTGACAATATATTTTCTTTCTCATTCTCTTCTTAAATTATATGTATAAAATACCGCGGATTAACGAGAAGACTTAAAAAAAATAATAATAAACGTATTATTATTCGTATATTTTAATATTATACGAGGTGGTTTGTACGTTTTCTCGAAATTATTTTATTATTTTTTTTTGTGTACGGCGTGTGTTTTATTAGTTGTACGCGTGTATTACCGAGTCGCGTTCATCTCGCCGCTTCGGAGACGTATGGTAGGTACGTATGGTACCTACTGCTATTTACATTTTTTTTTTTTTTTTTCATTACCGTACACCGACGGCCGACTGCGCTGTCGTTGTAACCAGTTTTATGCGCGGTATATAATAACCGGCGATAAATAATATATTATACAAGAACCGGAGGACACGGCGTGTGGTGTGTTTTATTCAGTTTTTTTTTTTCGTATCACGAAACGTCGTTAAAACACATCTTCTTCGCGTACACGGTACGTGGTACGACGATCACGGGGCCCCGCGAACAGACAACACAAGGTATGTTCTTAGAATCTCAAAAAAAAAAACCTACTGTATTGTGTTAAAAAAAACATTATATTAATACACGATTTGACGCGAGTGTGTATCGTCAATATCAATTTATTTATTTTTCGTCGTACGCTGCAGTGGTACGGGGGACAAAACGATTACATCGAGTTCACGTAATATACGTTAACACGACGTGATTAATATTTCGTAATAATAGAGAAAAGCGAAAATGATTTTATTGAAAGGAGAAAAAAATGACGAGAGAGAACGTGTAATTATATCGCCGTGCAGGATTTCAACGAATTTCGGGCGGAGTAGCTAATCACTGAATAATAATAACAATAGTAAACTCGTGATTTATTTATTTTTCTGTCGGTTATTGAAAAATAGTTTTAAAAACGATATGAAATTAAAAAAAAAAAAAATGCCCTTAAAAATAAAAAAGACGCTAAAAAATGCGAAATGAAAACTAGTTATTTAGATTTGTACGTTGTATTGAATCGAATTTTTAGCTAGGAAAGCATCTAAAAAAAAAAATTCATCGACATCCGGGCCCTACTAATCAGTAAACCCAGTTCCATCACCGATGACGAACGATGTATTATAAAATTAGCGAAATTTAGAAAGTCCGCTGGATTTGTGTACGATCACCAGTGACTGACACAGTGTACGGCAACAACACGCGCGTTCTAAAATCGATCCGACTAATCCGAAGATTTTTTAAAAATTTTTTTTAGATCTACACAACGAGAAATGGGAAATCGAATAGAAAAAAAAAAACGATTTTGTCACGGAGAAATTATATCCGATTATCATCTACTCGTATACGCCGTTTTTAAAACGAAACGAAATGTTTGCGCGCAAATCGAGTAAACTGCAGTCCACTCGGTCGTTTACGCACTCTGAAGGAGCGCACGCGTTATGAGCGTACACGGATTTTTTTCTCTCCCCGTTTGTTTTCATATAAAATATAATTTTTCTTTTGCTCATCTCGTTATCTCTAAACGCTAGCTGTCCAATCGAGTCGAATTGTTACCATTATTACTAAAAAAAAAAAATCACAATTGTTGTAAACAGAATATTTATATTATTTGTACGTCCAGCGGATTCATTTTTTAGTGACGAATCCTCATTGTCGCGTACAATTTACGCGTTTAAGAGAACAGTAAAAAAAAAAAAAAATTATACAGTCCACGTCTCGCGGACATCTGATAAACTTTTCTTTTTAATAATAATAATAATTGTAATATAATTATGTATGTTCTAAAACGTATTTTTAATTGTAAAGGACTTGAAATTAAAATTGTATCCTATTTTTTTTTTTTTTAAATAACGATCGATAGAACTCCAATTACAAATTATTATTGTTTTAGAAAAAATTTCGATGTTTAAAAGTTTTAATATTACGTCGTTAATTTTATTTTAGGTAATTTCATATATTTTTCTCGTTACTCGATGTTGCGCAATATAACTGACACTCGACGTTGAATCGATTTTTCCGAGAAATAACTCCGTCGTCATTAGACAATAATAATTATTGTCAAAAAGATTACCAGAAAAAAAAAAAAAGAAAACTTAAAAATATTGCTCTAATGTCAGATCTCCGCGAGACAGAGCTGTAATCGAACTTATACGATAAAAAAAAAAAAAATTACAACGGTCAAGCCTACATAAATATCGGCTGTAAACATTATTAAATAATATAATGTTTTTTTACCATACCTGTATTGATGTTACGTTTCGTGTAACGTCATAATAAATATATTACGTACGTGGGGGTCAGATTATTATTATTGCATGGAAGTAGTAAACGGGCCCAGTCGAGATTTACGTTTTTTGGCTGACCCATTTATCGTGATAATAATTTATGCTGCGTATTATAATATACGCGCAATACGACCGGTTCATTTATTTTTCCTAATCGAATATATATATATATATATACAGTAAAAATTAAATAAATAAAAGAATAAAAAGGATAATATTATGTGAAATAAACATAGAAAAAAAAAAGTATAAACTATAAACTTATACTCGTAAATAATAAATTCGTATATAATATGTAAAAAACGCGTGTATAGAATCGAGGAAAAGAAGTATTATGAAAAATAATGAAATACATTGTAGGAGTTGTCGTATTAAATTTTGTTTATTTATTACCGCGGTTTCGTCAGAAGGCCATCGTCTGCAGGCACATTGAGCGAAAAAAGAGAAATACTTACTTAATGAAACAACGGAATAAAAATATATATAATATATAAAAACGAAAAAAAGTATTATGCATATCGCGATAAAAAGAATAAGGCGTAGAGTTTAAACAAATGTATTATAACAGCGAAGAAATCGTGGGGAGACGTAGTGAATTGAACTGTTAAAAAAAAAAAAACAATTATGTGTTATTAATATATTATATTTTTTTATTTTTCATAATACTCTTTGACTCGATTGTATGTTCGCATATATTTTCTATTTATATACAAATTTTTCGAATATACATTTCGTATTAAATTTTTTTTTTTTGTACCGGCACGTCTCGATGATGAAAAAGTTAATTTATCGACGGGAGCGCGTGAACGATACGTATGTGTTTGAAATATATATTTGTAAAAAAAAAAAAAAATGTAAAAAACAGGAAAAAACGTATGTTTTGTAATGGTGTGTATACCGCACAATATTATAACATAACATAATATTATAATCGATAAACTATTACGAGAGACAATAAAAACATTAAAAAAAATACTTCTATAAAACACCCTTCCATAGTAAAAAAAATCGTTCATTCATTCACCCGCTCTCGTCTCACGTGTAAGTCTTAATGTTGTTATTGTCAAGAGAATTTTATTTAAAAAAAAAAACAAGCGTTTTGTTAAATTTTTGTATGATTGGAGAAGAAATCATGGTCCTCATCGTTCAGGTAATTTAATTCAAAAATTATATTTGTGATCATATTTCATCACAATTTATTACCGATTTCTTTTTTTAAACTGCTGTGTGTTCATTTTACGTTTGTTTATAATACAATATTATACACCCCGATTAAAACATCGGGCGATAATATAATGTGGTTTCTGTTAAACTGACACTCGTTATATACGACTCGACGATAACCGCGCGGGTCATGTAACACCATAATATATTTTATTATTTTATAATATATGTATATATATAATGATAATAATATTCCCACCAGTCGTCGTAATGTTTCGATTTATACGAATCGAAACCACGATAGTTTTTGAATTTTAAATCGTTTTTCTATACGAATTTATTTAAACACTTTTATTCTCTCGTCAAACGCATTGAAAACCATTAGATTTCAACGAATCGAGCGCGCAGTTTATAATAAAACCTAATTTTTAGGTAAATTCAAAATCCTTTTGAAATTATAATATCCAACGCGTTATTTTATTATAACATCGCGTTCTATATTATATACGCTAATCTTTTTTCCCCCCGTTATGACTTGGTATAGTTTTGAAATAGACGCAGAAATTATTATTACGATTTCGCGTGATAAACGCATCGCACATTATTCGTGTGTCCATGTCCTATGTCTCTACAAAAGAAGTTCACGAAAAAAAAATAATAATCGCTTGTTGTTTTCCGTTTTTTCATTAGAATTATTTTGGATTTCGTGGTGGACACCGATACGTTATTGGGCTAAACTGACTTTCAAAATACGTTCGAAAAACATTCGTAGTTTTTTTTGATTTTTTTTTTTTGTACCGTACGCAAACGAGATGCAGGGATAGGCGCAAAAAATGGAGTTTGAGTACCGTTGATGCTAATACGATAATAATACGACGACGTTTACCAACGAAGGACTCGGCGGCACCACATTTAATAAAATAATAATAGGGATTACAAGATTGTTCGAAAAAGAAATCCTTTTCGCGTACAATATCGGTGTTGTAGCGCGCGTAATAATAATAATAATATTAATAGCTGGAACCATCGTCTGAGCACGGCATACGCAGCTGGCGTTCGAATACCGTCGTGACTGTGCGTCAAACAAATTCTAGTAGACGGAGAACGTGAGACGGGTCCGTTATTATATTTTATTGTCTTGGAGTAACGTCACACCGCGGACAATAACATTATATATTCGACATTATTAATTCCGATCTAATCACCGTAGAACTTATAGTAAGTATGAGTACTTCTTCTCTACTTCATGGCTTTCTACGGGCCGTTTTTATTAGGTCATTTTGTCGTGACAACAAAAAGCCTCCATTTTTCCCTAACAAACGTTAATTGCAATTCTCCATTCAAGTAAGTATTAAGCATTTAATTTAACTCCTCCCGCCCCTCCCGTTATTTTATTACTTCAATAGAAACTGAAATATTTAAAAATGTCTTTGTTAGCAGTTTCGTATTGCTTTTAGTTTGTCTTTTAGTTCGTTGTGTTTTCCAACCGAGTTTTTACAAGTTTTACACTTTGAAAACGAACGCTGACGAGCCACTTGGTTTATAAGTAAATATTTAAGCGAAAAAAGAGTCAACGAAAACCTAACCCGAGTTGAACGAAGCGTGAGCATGCAATATACTTATATTTGCCAATGTCAGTTTGTCGATACGTCGTATAAAGCTTATATTTTTTATAAAAACATAAAAAAAGTAAAATGGACAATTTCTGTATACTTTATTTTCTTCGCGAGAACAACGTTCGTCCAGAATTATTACTGTCATCGTTTGATTTAAATAATGATTTTTTTTTTTCAACTCATTTAGACTAAAGTAGCTAAATATAATAACTCCGATTTAATAAAGTATAATGTACTTATTAAACTTTATAATTTTTGAACCATCAAAGCATCTTCTGGACGTCAGTTTGTTAAATATTATCAAAATTAATATGTGACGAACACAATAATTAATCTAAATGTTTGCGATTTTTTTTTTTTTATTAATCTTCTTTCAAAGAAGATTTATTTTTAATTTGATCGATTATCGCATCGTCATTTGTTAACTCATCGAAAGCTCTTTTTTTTTTTTCAAAATATGATTTATTTTTTGTTATTATAGCAGTTTTAAAATAAGCTCTTTACAGTCTTGCGTTAAATTCTTTTTTTTTTTGTAAATTTAAAACGTTTAACAAAATTTAATTATATATCTATACGCATTAATCGATAATGTTTTTTATGTTTTGATACTTTCGAAGAAATATATTATTATCGATTTGTATTAATTAAATAAATAGGTAATTTTATATTGTATAGTAATATCTAAATAATATGTACGCGTTCATGAAAATAAAATCGTATACAATTTTTACTAAAAACACATTAATGTGTCGAAACCAAATTGAAAATAAGTCAAATACGTTGTATTGATTTATGAGAATTTTACACACTTTTAAATTTTAAAAATTAGTTCCGAGTGCTGTTTTTGGACCCCCAGAATTTATATAATATTATTAACGTCGCAATACACCTATTCGTGTGTTATAATATGTGGACAGAGACGAGTCGAAATTGAAAATATTATTATAGTGTTCAGCATCGAATAATAACGCGTTTTATTTTATCGTTATGTCATATATTTATAGTACGTGCGGATACATTTCGTATTTATAACGACGTTGTGCAGTCGTGTGTATCCGAAAATATTTTCTTCTTCTTATTTTTCCATTAATTTTAAATAAATTCCAAAAAAAAACCTAAAACATTTTTCCGTACAAATATAATAAAGGAAAATTAAAAAAAACCGACGTTATCTGTATATATATATATATATACAACATATTTATTTACGAAGAACTTGTAAGGAGAAATACATTTGCGGTTAATGGAAGACTGCGAATATCACAACTGACATAATCTATATAGTGGACTTACCTGTTTATTTGCACATGTATATAAAATGTTGTTTTATCAGTATTCATTACTCTAAACTGTTATAGAGATAATCATTTAAGTTATCGCGATTAGTCTATAATTTGAAAAAGGGGAGTATTTCGATTTGTCAATTCCCCTTTCTCCATTCCCCTGGGTCTGCTTTTAAATACGCTAAGTTCGTGCTCTTTAAGACATTTAAAAAAATTGGCGCCCATGTTTTAATATATGTGTTACTCGGTTTTGCCCGTGAACAGTCAAACGGTTTAATTTATATAGTTGTACGTTATTATGGGTATAATTTGTCTTCGTTAATAGCTGTTGTTCGGTACCCGACCTTGTGCACATTAAGATGCTTACGGTCTAAGTAGGTACTGAATTATTGTAGTTTTATTTTTGTTCGTGTTTAAAACGGTTATAGAATAGTCCTATATGGTTATATATTGTGTATAGCCCTCGGTCGTTTTTCACGCGACCAAACCGTACTATAAGAAAAAATTCTACATGAATTTTTACAACCGAGACTGGTAACCCCGTGCGGAAATCAATATATAGCACCTGGTTACAGACGGAAGAATCTAAGTCTTTACTCGATCGTTATAGCCTATTTCGGAAACAAAACTGGACAGGACAGTCGGGTGGTCAACTGATGCCAAGTGATAGCAATTTTCTCCTCGTAATTTTGTACCATCCACTCGATTTTCTCGACGTATGCGTTTTGTGCTGCACATGCAAAAATTGTTAACATGAAAAAATTGTTGGCCTCATTAATGGTGCATTTTCTAAGATTTTGTCACCTCTCACCCCATCGCAAGGATATTTTTCAAATTATGCCTGCGTGAATTGAAAATAAAAAAAAAACAAACCGTATCTCGATGTTTTCGGTAGTTTTTGCGTGATTCCCGTACAGGCACGAATAAACGAACAACAATTGTACGTTTCAGGTTCTTAATTAAATATTAAACGACTGTTCATGTCCGAAAAAGAGAACACGAAGACATTTCGGGGTGCAGTGTGGCGGATCTCATGCATTTTTACGCACAAGGGATTCGCGACGGATTACTGCTGGAGGACACGTTGTCACGGATTATCGGGACTCACAAAACGTTCGAAAATTTCGTTATAATAATCGTACAATTATTATATTATTATATTATAGAGACGCCTATATAGTAAATGTTGTTTACAACAGCCGACAAGACCTTGTTGTTCCATATCCGGGCACATGTGTGTTTTTATTTTGCTGCCGATATATGGTCACACAATCCGTTCTACACGTGTCCGTTAATAGCTGTTATTACACACATATTGTAATGCGTTTAAGAGTGACTATGACTATCTATTATTTACGTACGCGCGGTGGTTTCGGATGTATAGGAGGACTACTCTGAACAAACGTCTAGATGGGAAAAAAAATATACCGACCGTACACCGAAACGAACAATGCTCGGCGAACATTTGTAAACTATTCGTTTGTGTATATTCATACACGCGTCGTGCACCAAACGTCTTTGTGTTTTTTTTTTCTCGAAAATTTACTCGGTCGTGGTGCTTAAGCACAAATTAAACGAAAATAAGTTTAAAAAAAAAAAAAAATACCGGCATAAAAATACCCGGGACTCGTTACCAGACTCCATGTATAGTCGGGATAGAGAAGGCGAAATGTATCACGCGGATGAATTTGTCGAGAAGACTTTGTAAAATTTCGAACGAGCGTTTTTTTAGAAAGCTATTGGTTTTACAGTGACGGTTTATATTTTTAATTTTACTTTTTCTTCTGTGTACAAAAAAAAAACTACCGAAATAACCGTCCTAGAATCTTGAAATATACACCGAATGTTGTGTTTTTTTACACTATATTTACTTCAAATTTTTTTTCGAAAAATTTCTTTGGATTTCGGGCTATTTATAGCAGTTATTAAACGTTGATCTATTTAAGTCATAGAAGGGGTGTAATTTTTAGGGCTGACGGATTTATATAACATAGTTCCTACGTTAATTCTACTATATATACAAAAAAATATATATTGACAGTCCTAAGTTACACGTTTTTTTGTTTATATTACCACTTTAAATTTTCCGACAAAGTGTATTTTACATCGAAGCTCAGAATCGTTTTATTGAATGCAACGATTTACCATGGCTTTTAAATTTATATATAGTAATAACATGATTCTATCTAAATAATTCACTTAAGCGACATCCACAACACCACTAGCTCGCTACCCTTCCTCCATCGTTTTAACGAGTCATTTCATAACGAATTACGTTGCGTTTCGTAGGAAATATAATACGTACGAATAGTTGAGATATTTGAACATTCGAAAAAATCCGGTTATCGAAAATGGGAAATTATTCTGAAACGGTTTCGGTTTCGTTGTGTATCGTCCAGAACGAATCGATAAAGTTTTCCGTTTTTATAATTTATACGTACACACACACACACACACACACACGCATAATAATATCATTGAACATTAACGTATACAGTCGAGAATTAAAATAATACGTAACCGACATAAGTGTCTATTTATGGAGAAAAAAAAATCTGGTTTCGTCGACTTGACCATGATTCCGAGAGATGTTGTAGTAGTAGAAGTAGTAGTAGTAGTAGTGCTATTGGTCAACCTTCGCATATTATTTCCAAACAGGAACTATATGGTAGGTAACCGATAAAATAATGTATATTTACATTTCGATGAAGTTTTTTTTCATCCCATTAAATTTACATAAATTATTATAATATATTATACTACATAAACGTTGACGCCGTTAAATTACATATCAAACGATTTTAATAATAGTTCAACAATCGACAGTTGTCGCAACGTGTCCGTAATTTATGCCGCGCGTCTATAAGATGATATTTTAGAATAATGAATACGTAAAAGAGTAAATGTTTATGTATAGCCGTACGTATAATATGAATAATACGATAACATTCGTATTTATTCCGCAGTGACAAAACAATTTAAATATTGTACTTATTTCATTTAGTCTTTAGTGAAGAATACTACGGTGAAAAAGTATGTAAATAGAGAGAAAATTTTCATAAAAAAAAAAATTTTAATTTAAAATCGAAAAAGAATTCCTTTTATTATTATTATTATAATATTGATAATTTTCTCTATTTGTAATTGTATTCGATTTTTCTATGCTGTCGTGGTATTTTTGTTTTTCGTTTAATACCCGACGATGACTTTTTGTCGAAACCGGTAAATTTAATTGGACAACTCTTGTATTACACTTCTTTGCTTTTTGTAAAACACTTTTCGGCTTGGTCGTATATTCACATGCACTTTATATACCTATATAAATTTATTAAAAAATATAATTTTATATACGTAATAAAATATTAGATATAATATAAAGCCAAAATCTAATCGATATAAATTATAATCGGACAAATGGCAACGATTTTCTGTGATTTTTTTTTTTATAAAATGATATTCGAATATATTATACGCACTTACCAATCCATAGTGTGCCAAATATGTTAATTTTGTACGCGTTTCGGTTTGATATATACAGTATGAATCGTATAAGAAAAGTATTGTATTATATTTATAATAATTGTATTAATTTATGGAGTTCTCGGGAATGCCTATGAGACGAATAATGATAGTTTGGCGAAAAATAATCAATACGGTATTATTATAATGTATAGACCAGAAATTCCCAAATTGTTGGTCGCGACCCAAAAAGCGATTCGCGATAATGTTTTTGAACGGCTCGCGAAAAATGTTCACATGCCGAAATCATGTCTAGTCTGATTAAGAACTGAAGAAGAATTCCAATTCCTTAAAAACGGGTTTCAAATATAAATACATATATTTAATGGAGCCTGGTTGTCTGCGCATAATGTACATATTCAACACTTTCTACTAAAGCTACATTTGCCATTCAACCCTTCGTACGTATAATCGTGAAGTCTGATCGTTTCAAATCACAGTGATGGATATTGATATGCAGTCGTTATCAATAATATAATCAAAAACCAGGGAACACTTAATAAATAGTAAATAATAATAATAATATTAAAAAAAAATATTAATAGCTGGAACCATCGTCTGAGCACGGCATACGCAGCTGGCGCATGGACCAATTTTCTTCCGAATAACCTTTTTTTTTTTTTTGTACAAAATATGTTATTATAATCAATAATTTAATATTTTTTTTATATAAATAAATCACATAAGTTGGTGGTCAGTACGTAACTCAATAAGTTCGTATTTCGCAACGTCAGCCCGTTCATAGCCCGATGGCTATCAATCGCAAAAAAAGCGTGTCTAATTCATTTTCTCGCCTCTGGTATCTGGAACAGGAGAGTATATTAGTAAGTTTCGATAATAAATTGAGTATGCGCAGGGCCGCGGAGATCACAGTTTAAGAACCGATGCTTTATAGGATTTTTTTGATTAATTATTCATATGTATGGATACGTTTTTTTTTGTTAATATTTCCATACACCGTATAGCTTTAATGAGCAAAAAAAACATTCGATCGCTGAAATTTTCAAAAAAAATAGGTCGCTGATATGAAAAGTCCAGGGAATTAATTACATAATTCGATAAATTATTATAAATTGGCAATTGATGGAATCACCGAAGCAACTGATGAGCGTCGTACGTAGGTACGCGTGCCTCCTCCTCGTCCTCCCCCGCGTGAGAACGCCCCTGAACCGAGTCGCGCACGAAATCCTTATATATTATTATTATTATTATTATTATAATGCGCGTTCTGCGAAATATATAAAAAAAAAAATAATATTATGTGTTTTACAAGTGAAATGCGCGGTTCTTACGCAATAAAAAACAAATGTTGCGGCAGAAACTTTTTCGCCGCTCTCGGAACGACTCGCCCTCCCGCTCCCCCACATAAATTGAATAATTAATGATTATTATTATTATTATAATAATAATATTATACGTTGTGTTATGCTGTACGCGTCTGCCGGTCGAGAATTTATTATTATTATTTATTTATTTTTTTGGAAAATAGACGCGCGCGCGGTCGCGCTCGAATATTGAGCAATACAGATATCTGTGAAATGAGGTCAAAGAGTCGTAATAACAATTTATGAATTAGCCGGATAAAAAAAAAAAAACGACAGAAACGCAAGGTCTTTTTTTTTATGGACGTATATAAAATATGAATTATATATTTAAAAAAAAAAACAAGTGTCGTACCTGTATAACGGTGCCGAGAGTAAAAAAGTAAAAAAAAACCGTCGTCGTTAAAATTTTTTTACACTTTGCCGACAATCGTTTGACGTAGCCAATATGTATGGGTACGCAATAAAATGCGAAACGTCGAACAGCCGAGCGTTTCGAAAAATAATAAAAATCCATTGACGGCGTGAAACTTCGATTCGCATAAAATTAATATAACCGCGTTTAAGCACGCGTAACTATATAGTGTTTTCAGTTTATGTTTATTCCGCGAATATATACCGTCTCCTGGAAATTTATTTCGTTTTGCTCCTTATTTCCGGTAGAAAATCGCATCTACCTACTCGGTACTTTAGAGAGGTAATTTTTCGAATTTCTAAAAAAAAAACTACCAAAAAAATGACATACAACCACATCCATACGAATTCGAAACCACATTTCTTTGCCCTAATACGCAACAAACAAAATGTTATTTTGATAGCCGTGTATCGAAATTTCCGGCAATGAGACGTGTATGTCAAAATATCTGTAGCTCTCTACTAGCACAGATCTGTTCTCCGAACGATATGAAATGAGAAATTCGGGAACACATACTGAACCTGAATAACACTATAGAAGAAACCTTTCAGCACATCCTTGGTCAACATTTCTCATCATAAAAACACGTCTTGACAGGCTCAGAATTACGGGACACACGTGCGACTAACACGACAGAAGAGACAGATCTTGTGGCGAAGTTCTCACAATCAAACACATTTTAATGTGTATTGTCGAAAACACGCAGACATCAGAGCTCCTCAAAAACGTACGCGAAACAGTGGGATATTGTAGATAAAAAAAAAAAAACCCGAAATTTTTTCGAAAACTTACCAAATTATATAATATTTAATTTGACCGCTTTTTTCTCTGTGCACATAGTCAAATATAACGCGAAAATCTGATAGTAAAACTAAAAAAAAAAAAAATTCCGACTATACGTCGAAAACTATTGTAAGTCTTGTAAATTATTAAAAAAATACTATTGTTAACATTTTTCGTAAACCTGTGTTGGTGCGGCTTCAATGTTAAAAAAAAAGCAATACGAGTCGTTCTCGGTCGTCTAACACTGAACGTCATATGTCGCGTAAACGAAAATTTCTTTTTAAAGTCGCCAACACACATTTGCACACGATTAGTAGTAATATAAAACGATAAAAATCCCTTTTTTAGAAACAGCTGCCCGGCATGTTTTTACCGGGTGTTGTAACGCGAACTTGGATAAGAGAAACCCACCGCCTATATCTTATTTTAAATCGCGTTTTTATTTTCGAACTGGTTTTTTTTCTCAAAAACTATAGTGGAAAGTCGTATGGAAGCCGTACATGTTTTTCTACGCGTAGAAAACATTTTCCCGACGTATTTGTGGCACGTTAGTAAAAATTTACGTTGTGCGCGTCGTGTTAACTCGTTAATAAATTTATGCAAAACAGCAAACACACACACACACTGCAGAAACGTTCGCCACACGGTCAATGTGGGCTATGCGTTGTTTTTTTTTGCGCCGCCGTATAAAACTTTCTGTATTCTCCGATTAAAATATATAAATGTGATATTTTATTTTTTTTTTGTTCCAGTTCGTATTTATGTGTGTTAATATATATATATATATACTTTTTTTTACGTACTGACATACTGAGTACCTGTTATAAATATTAAAAGTTTAATAAAACCTAACGAGTAAAACGTTAAAAAAAAAACCGTTTTAATTCTATAAGTAAATGCACTACTGGATAAACGAGCGTGATAAACAAACAGATGAGTGTGTTCGGGACGACGTAAATATTTATACGGTAGGTTTTTAGACAAATATTTGCAGCGCAATTATATGTGTGTTTGTGTTGAAATTTTTAAAATTTTACTAACTCTCTGGTTAGTAAAAAAAAAAAAAAGAAAATAATTGCAAAGCAATATATTATATCGTGTGTCGGGGATTTTTTTTTTAATTAGAACTGTCACCGGTTTAAACGATCGTAAACATCCAATTAGATCTGTTAATTAGTTACGTATGAATTCTTAACGAATGTATATCGTTATCGATAAAATATAATTATTATATATTCTGTAGAGGAACGCGTTTTCCTATATTTTGAGTTTTCGCTAGACAACAGCCTGAAAGATACAGTTAAAATTCCTTGTTATTATTATTATTATTGTTGTTAAGGCTTGCCGGTTTTACACAGATCTGCACGGAGTCTTCGGTATTTACGACTCGAATGTCGTTGAACTTGTTGTCAGTATTGGAAATTTTAAATATTCCATTATGTAATTGGTGTAAACATTATTGATTGATACGCGTTTTTCGTCGTAAAATGTGTGTGTGTATACAAGTAGGTTTATATAATATGCAGAAACGACCTCCGCGTTCGGCATCAATATTATACGGTTATAATATTTTACTATTGATCGATACGATATATTTAAACGTATAAAAAAAAAAAATCGTTGTCGTTTCACCGGGAATTTACAAGACCGGCATAGAAGTTATAAAAAAAAAAAGTCGGGGTCACGAGATATCATAATTACTATTCACCGCTTTAGTTTTTTTTTTTTATTATTTATTTATATTTTTATAGTAGGTATATCTATATAGTGGAATATCGAAGTGTTACGGAGTCCAGCCATAATGTTATTAATTTCGTTTTACATTTTTTTTTATACATACAATAAAAGAGAGATTAAAATAAAATATTTTATTATTATTATATAGGAAACGCGCAAAACGACGAAAATATTAATAAATAACGATTACGGCGGGTCGGCTATACATATACGTATTTATATATGATTTTTTTTTTTTATATATCAGCGTCGTCCAGGAAAATAACGCGTTTATTTTGTATTATTCGTAATAAACACTATCTGTATTTTATTACTAATAATCGTGTATGTTGACTTTTACGGTTGAATACGAACGAATCGTATGGAAAAAAAAAATGAATAACGACGACATTTCTCGCGCGAGTCACAGGCCGCGCCTAACGATTAAAAAAAAAAAAAACACATAATATTATAACGTAATAATTATTTACACGACGATTAGAATATTGAATCGCATAGAGTAGAACGTTTTAATATCATTTTTCGGGAAAATGTGAAAAAAACAAACTTTAATACCTTCGAATTTCGAATTTGTTTCGCATGTACACGCACTGTGCGTATATATAATATTACTGCACGAGCAAAATTAAAAAAAAAAAAAATAAACTCAAATGTTCGTCGAGTTTATATCTGCAGAGGCGCGGTTTTTAGGATAAGGTTAGACATTTTAAATGCTTTGTATTAATTATTAAACAATAAATAACGTAACAATATCCAATTTGTATTGCATATAACGCGTAAAAGTTTGATGAGAAAAATTTTTTTTTTAAACGGTCGTTTAGTCAGTAAACAATTGTTTGATTACACAGCGGACCGTCGTCTCGCTGTCTATAGACGTATACACAAACGTGTATACACACTCTTCTGTTTTTTTAAATTATAAAAAAAATTTAATGTTTTTTTTTTCCCGTTCAGATATACGGTTGACGTTTACTAGAATATAGAAAGCGTATAATAAGTCTAATAAACACATTAAAATTTCTCTCTGTAAACAGTGTTAAATGGTTAAGTGTATGTAAAATAAAAACAAATATATTTGAAGGATTTTAAAGGGGACGAGCCCTGTTGACTCCTGCTTCAGTCAAAATTTAAAGCCAAAACCGCATATAATATAATATATGAAGAGCACAAGGGAAGAAGCGTAGTGGTGAATTTATATGGCGATTTTGCGATAATTGGAATTATTATCGAACGTTGAGTATCAAATTGACGAAAAGAAAAAAACGTTTTAAATTCGTTAATTGAACGTGACGAATTGTACAGGACCAAAAGAGCCGCGATGACAATGTTCTAGAGTTTAAAAATTTGGAGACAATAATTGAGATAAATAATTTTGCATTCAATAAAACGATTCCGAGTGGAGTTCGGTGTAATACATTTTGTGGAAAAATTTAAAATAAAAATAAAATTATTAAAATTCTTCTCTTCGAGATTTTTTTTGTATTGTCGAAGTATGTCGTATACACAATTTTCAGCCCTTAAAACCAAAAATCACCGTCTAATAATTGCTACGAATAGCCCAAAAACGTAAGACATTTTTTTAAACGTAGGTGTAGTATATGTATAGTTACACGCATTCTGTGTACATTTCCAAGACTCTAGAACCGTTTTATTTTTAGAAACGCCGGAGAAACGAAATCGAACGTATTTTGACGAAATCGCGTTTTCGCCCGGTTTTTTTTTTCGGGGGTCGCGTTTAAAAACCGTCGAAAAAATGATCTCTCGCGTCTAAAGTGTACCGACTAGATAAAAATTTGCTTTCAGAAAATCGCGTGCACTTCGGGAAAACTACTCGTTTTCGGTAGAATAATTTTTCATTACAGACACAAACAGAGATGATAACCTCGTTCCGGACAGAACGCAAAATAAAAATATTTAAAAAAAGAAACCGACTTCAAAAAACTGCACTAAAAATTACGAAATAATCGTTAACCTTTTTTGAAATCGGCGCCGAATTTCAAACAACATTACGTTGCAGAAACGCATTTTATTAATATAATATCGCAATAAATCGGTGTACTGACAAAATGCGTTCCTGCTATGTAATGTTGTTCGAAATTCGGCGCGGATTTCAAAAAGTTTAATCGATTATTTCATACCATTCAGTGCGTTTTTTGAAGTCGGTTTCTTCTTTTTCTAAAAAAAAAAATATATTTTCATTTCATCCTTTTCAGTCGCACTAGTCACGCCTGTTACTACATTCGATTGGGTGGTTAGATAGGATATTATAGGCCGATCCTTACGAAATCTAGGCCAGTATTTACAAAATCGGCGCGGGAGACCACCGGGAGGTGATACTGTTTCATATAAAAAAAAAATTCGTCCATATCGATTCATAAACGACGGAGTTATGAGGCGGTAACAAACATTTGAAAAAAAAATACAACCCAATTGAGAACCACCTCCTTTTTTGAAGTCGGTTAAAAAAAAAAAAAGAAATTGTATTCCGGATCGCGAAAGGAAGAGCGCGTTGCGACGACGCGACGGTACGCGACACAGGGAACGGGCTAAAACAATTTAAATACTTTTCTACCGTCCAAATTTTTTTTTTTTGTAAGTTTAACCGAAAATCGTTATGGTTTTAATTTTTAAATCGTTGCGCGTACAAGCGTTGTACGCGCCGCCGCCGCCGCCGCCGACGATGAAAATGCAATCGATTTTCCGCGTCTAGACGGCGGCGGCGGCGGTATCGCGTGGTGTGCAGAAAAATTGCGCAAGTTGAGTCATCGCGACGCCCGTTTTTGCTGCACATGTGGGTAGGTCGTTTTATGTATAAAATAAATACACAAACGCGGCACCGAGACAACGCCGTGTACTTTTTTTTCTTTCTTTTAATACGCGTAATTACTCTTTAGGAAACGCACGCAGTACGCGTACGCGTTGACAAACGTGGTTTTTTTTCTCCTTTTTTTTTTTCTTGTTCACCGACGAAATCGCGAGAAACAAACGCGTCGCGAGGTCGTTGACGCGAACTATTCGGGAGAGGCTTCTCGCCCCGCGCCGCGCGCAACACGGTCAGCGGTAATAATAATATACTGCACACGCGAATACAAACATATCGTTTCTGGTGATATTTTCGCAAATTCGTGCTAGTGTAGGCGTTATACGTGTGTGTGTGTTTTTTTTTTTTGTTTTATTTCGACGTTTGTTCGCCGATCTTTATCGTAATCAGCAGCAGCGGCGGCGGCGGACAGACCGAGAGCCGTGTGCAAAAGAGTCCGATAGGCGCGCGCAGAAATTCGGTACGGACCGTGTGCCGCGAAGGAAATGGGCGGATTTCACTCAAACAGGACTTACGCCATAAGGAAGAAATTTAACATCAATTCTTAAAAAAAAAATCGCAGTGGTCGCTATAATAGTGTTTCACGCAAGACGAGCAAAAAACTTGTGGAAAATACGAAACAAAATAAAAATAATAAACTAATAATAGAATATAAATCATTGAATTTTATTTTCAGAAAAAAAATTTCGGGGCGTTCGAACCCTAAAACCCTCCCCCCGTTTCGGTTTCGTGACATTTTTTTTTACGCGTTTCAATACAAATATAGATAATCGTTTTTATTGATAAATAAGCGTATTAATCGCATTAATATATCAAACAATAAAAACTAATACGAAAATAAGCAATTGGAAACGAACACATATTTTAATCTTCTACGAGCAGAAGTCAATTCTTCAATTAATTTCTTCGATAACGCTGTTGAAAACAACCGATCTGGTCGTTTCTCGC
Organism: Slavum lentiscoides; assembly: GCA_032441835.1. Lineage (NCBI taxonomy): Eukaryota > Metazoa > Arthropoda > Insecta > Hemiptera > Aphididae > Slavum > Slavum lentiscoides. The sequence goes on from CM063713.1 coordinate 3,580,641, forward strand.
TCGACGAATAAAAGTGATTCTAATCGTTCTGGACACGTCGTTTGCACGGCTGCTGCAGCGATAATACGGTATAATATCACTGTTATGACGGTCGACGGTCTCGGTTTATTTTATTGGACGTCTAATTTTTTTTTTTTTTTTATATATCTCACGAGTGTCACGCGTAAACGTATTTTGTAGCTTAAACACAAAAGTCTTATAAACCACGGGGTGCGCCACTTTAAAACATTTTCCAGTCGCGAATTTCGTCGATAACTGCCTTTTCGTTTCGTTATTACCATCGTCGACCGCGGTTCTGTACGGGGGCCTCTTTTCTCGTTGCGTTCCGCTCGAAGAGAATATTTGAAGTTTTTTTATTTTTTTTTTGGAAAAACTCGGAGGATTTATTACAGTCCAGTTTTTCGAGTTAAGTATTTCTGTTGTTACGATTTCGGAGTTCAATTCACTCGTTACGTTTCCCGAATCCGGAAATCCGATCTTTGTATAACACAATTTTTATTCGTTGAATTCGTTGTTCGGTGCGAAAATATTGTCGACAATAATTTTCCTCCAGTGTCTTAAAACGTTAAATCTTCAAATTTTGTTATATTTATAAACGAGTTGTAATATAGTCCGCGGGGTTGTGTCTTCGAAGGTGTTTTTGTTCGTTTCGTTTTTATTCTTCTTCGTACACCCGACGGCGTAGCGATCAGACGATCACGCGAAGTAATTCGTTCCTGTACTCGCAATATTTTGGACACGTGAGAGAAATATCGACTCTTACGTTCATTAATACAGGGAAAAAATTGCGGTAAGAGGAGCAGGGGAAGACCCAGAACAAACTGGTTGCAAAATTTAGGAGAGTGTTTCCAGTGCAACACCAAGGAACTGTTCAGTACAGCCAAGAACGAAGACCTTATAGCCATGATGATTTCCAAACTTCGATAAGAAGAGGAACATTAAGAAGGAGAAGATACTCGTACGAATATAAATTACTCGCGTATAAATCGAGAGAAAAAAAAGAAACGACGATCTCTGGTGGAGCTCGTGAAGTTGCAGCTTCTTCAGAACGTACCGCATCAGGTAGATACCATCCGAACGGAATCGCTGTAATCGCCCGAATCGGTGTACAACGAAATACCGTGTTGCCGCCGCGATTATTGTTTAATGTTCGTAATTAAAATATTTCGAACGAACCGTTTTGTTCGAGCGATTCGCCAATTATTATTAATACATTTTTCGATTTGTTCGATTTTTTTTTGTTATACAACGCGAAAATGACAACAGGAGATGTGGAAAAATAAAGAAAAAAAAAAAACGCTTTTTAATTTCGTTAAATTCATAACGGTATAACAGAACGTCTGCATATATATATATATTTATTGAAAGAGAGAGTCTATTCTCGTTTTTGAGAATACTTTTTGTCCGGAGAACACGTATAATAATTGTACGAAATAATTATACCTACACACAATGTTTCTCGGGGCGATGGCAGCTATACTATATAATATGATTGTATTAAAAGAGCAATGGGTTCTATGGAACGTTGCCGGCGCCCGAGGCTCAGCTTGTACGCGCGTGTATTATAGTCTGTTGGTTGTAATAATAAAAAAAAAAAAAATTGTTTTTTAATAAATTGGAGTCGTAAAAAAAAAATCGTTCATCCTGTAGTATCAGTCTGCCTCCTCCTTATTTCCTTCGCGGAGTCGAAGACCCCTGGAAATTATTCGCAATGTTTTTTACACAATTTTTTTTTTTGTGTGTAATACGCACGGACACCGAGTTTTTTTTTTTAGTAATTTTTTGGAAAAAAAACTTTAATAAACGGAAAAATGTTTTTGTTTGTTTGCGAATAAGCTTAAACGTTATTTCTATATTACAACAATTCGTTATTGACCATTGATTTTAAATCGAAATCAATCGACTAATAAAATTCATGAATTTTTTTTTGTTTAGTCAACAATATGACCGATTTATATTATGATATATTTTAATTGCGTACAATAATTTATTTGTATAACGCGTATGGTAAATCGCAAAAATATTCACAACGCGAATATTATTATTAAAATAAAGTCGATATTGTATTAAGATTTAACTAACGACCTCCCAACACAAATTGTATTCCGAATACTATTTATTAATTTTTTTTGCAAATATTAAAATACACAATTATGTTGTTATACTTTGAAAAAAAAAATATTATCTAAGTAAGTTTATCAATTTTTTCTTTTTACTATTAAATTATAATGATAAAATATAACGTATTCAGGATACTTGTTTTATATATATATATATATAATATGTATAACTATGTATAGATAAAGGATATACACGGATTGGCCATTTAAGCTTATCGTACGGGCGTGCGCGTACTATAAAATATAATAATGTAATACGCCCCACGTGTATATATATATATATATATATATATATATAAAAAGAAAAAGACGTAGGAAACTTGTAATATTGTTATTATGGTAAATCGTTCTATTTCCCTAAAAATATAGCTATATAGCAACATGCGAAATTGATAAATTTTTTGTGCCTGCATTTCACTGTCCGTGAGAGTTTGTCGACCGACAACGACGATAATATTTTATTTATTTACTCAAAACTGAATACGGTCATTTCTGAATTTACATTACACGTCATGGTTCGTATGGTAGGTAGGTACTCCGGGTAAACAGTTCAAACGAGTGCCTATTTATCTTGAAATCTTCTGACGTTTAGATTGAAAACATTAAATTTAATATTCCGAACGAAGCGAAGCCGGTACGTCGCGTTTGGCAAGATTGGCAAGATTTTGGAAGATTGGCCGTATGAGTGCGTCCCTTAAACGGTCAACGCGCGGGCACTATTTAAATACGATATAATCGCTATAAAACGGGGTAATCGGCGATTTTTCGTTCTCGTTTTTTCTTTGTTCGTCCCGAGCACAGACAATCGTTTTTACCCCTTTAATAACGGAAGAGAGAACCGATTCGTTTGTTGTTTTGAACAGACTTGGGGGCTGCAGTATTCCGAATACTTTTTTGAAGGCATTCTTAATAGGGTGTATTTTAAATTATTTTTTAAAAAGTATTTTGAATACAGTATTCCGAACACTTTTTAAAGATCAATCACATTTTGAATAGTATATATATTTGCACAAAAATAATAACTTATTATTTAAATGTAAAAAGTAATTAATTTGGAAAAAAATATGATTAGCAGTATAGTAGATATTTTTAAAACAACATATAATAGTTTGTCAATGATCTTATACTATATTTGGTGTTTGAACCCAGCCTTATTCAAATAATCAAGTATACGAGTATATTAACTGATTACACCGCCGTGTTATTATAATATTGTTTTATATTTTATAATTAATTTACTTATTACATATATTGTGCTAATTTATAAATAAATAAAAAAAAACGATAGAACACCCTAAATACATATTGACGACTGTCTGTATTCGATTAAATAACAATATAATTAATATATTTGATAATCGCGCGTATTACTGAAAACTGGTAAAAAAAAAAAAAAACATTTTAAAAGTATTCGGAATACTTTTTATGAAGTATTCAAAATACTTAGGGAATATTATTATCACGAAATATCCGAATATGTAATATGTATTCCAAATACTTAAAAAAAGTATTTTACCCAAGTTCGGTTTTGAAATTTTCAAAAAAAAAAAAATTTCAAAACCAATTTTTTTCTCGTTGTTTACGTAAAAAACTAATTAAAAATACCCGTGTTTAACGAAAAAAATATGTAACACGTATAAATGTAGTGAATAAATACGTACGTTATACGTCATATAAAAAAAATTATTTAAATGTATCTATTAAACATTTATGCGTATATCAAAAAAAAAAAAAAATGATCATTATAGTGTTTGCCGAAGGAAATTGATTTTTTTTTCATACAAGGATATTTATAATGTTAATGTGAAATTCGTTATTTGATTTCACTGCGGCTAACGAATCTATACGTTATAATAACCTTCGCGGACTGTAATGAATTGATTTTAATTGAACGCATTCTGCACTTATTACTTCGAGACGATTTCTTACAGTTGATTTAATAATAGTAATTCGTGAAAGTAAATAGCTATATATATACGTACCTATGTATGTGGAATCAAATATTGTCGTTAAAGCAATCGCTATAGTTTTTCTTTTTGTAGAAGCAAATGAACGCTTCCACTCGTTGACAATATTAAGGTTTCAGGTTGATATCAATTTCACACAATCGTTTCGTTTATGCGTTCGATATTCGAAATAACAAATTTTGTTTCTTGAAATCCAATTTACTCGAATCGTTAAACTTTCAATATTCAACCGCTCAAACCAACTTCATTTCATCGAACTTTGCATTTTATCCGATTGTCTACGCGTCGTTTGAAAAGCGTTTGCGTGTCACTATCGTTGCGAATCAAATCAATCTGCAGTCACTTATTCATTAATTTTTTTATTTACACGCTAATAATCGACGTAATGTTATGTTCATTTCGATTGTGTAAAAACGTTTTTAGTAACTGAATTCCAGTCTCGGCAATATTCTAATTTAACTCGTACACGTCTTCCTAAAGTATTTTAGCATTTTGTATTTTTGTACGTAAACGAAGATTACACAAAAATTACGATTTACGCTGTACACAACGTGTATACATACATCGTATTCGAAAAAAAATATTTTATACGGTCTTTTGATTTAGTAAATATGTAAACATACATTTTTTTCTCGATATAAAAAGTAATCTTCGCGCCTATGTAGTGAGTGAATGGTTTTTTTCTCGCACGACAAGATAATAGAATCGAAACGATACACATACGCGTGACACATCAGTTTTTGAGTTTTCTTCTGTGTACTTCCGTCAACACGCTGCTATCATTGTACCAACGACACGTCCTTGGTACACGATAATAATAGGATACAGAAAAAAATAAAATGAAAAATTACATTGCAGGAACGTTGAAAGCCTTGGTTTAAAATAAACGTATGAGATTTTGTGTCCATTTTAGGACGTGGGACGACTAATGTACGTTTTTTCGCCAGCATAACTTTATATGGATTGTCTTGGCCGACCGCAAAAGTAAGCGATATGCGTTTTACAAAAAAATAATGAAAAAAAAAAACAAAAATAAAAAACGTAAATATAATTATTATATCGAAAAGAACAACAGACTATGTTGTGATTCGTTGTAAAACGACGATTTGTTCTCGCAGGAGAACAAATAATATTTTGACAATAACCTCGAGTCGCCCCTCGTATCGCCAGGTCCTAAATGTTCGCTATCAAAATATAAATATTAAATGTACGTCGGATCTTGTGCGTGATACGTGAACACGAGTTGTGTTCGTTACTCAGACAATAATAATGATAATATCGATTGACGGCGACACCATGAAAACGAAATCAACATTATTATAAAAGTGTAGACGATTTATGTGGTATTTGTGGGATTGCTGATGGCGATCGTTTAGTATCCCGAGTGGAAAAATTCAAAAAGAGAAAAATCGCGTTGCGTCCGTATGACATTTTGTTCTATCGAAAATAATATTGTAAGGATTCATTCGACGCGTAGTGCTCGCCGAATTGCTGCAGATAAGAGTAACTGTTGGCATTTTATGACATATTATTTTAATCGTACGTGGAAAAATAGAGCTGCTTTTTCGTTTTTTGTTGTACATAATCAATATTACAGTCTACGGAATTAAACATTACTACACGCGTTGACGTTCGAGAAATAAAAAGTTCCAAATGAAACCTGGACGAAGGGGAAAAAAATTAAAACACAAGAGTAGTTCGAAAGAGCAAAGTATTTAATAAGAGAAAATGTTTCGAAAAATAAGAAAAATTCTCGCATCTGTTATTGGAATATTCGTCGGTTATTCTCCATGAATACAGCGATAAAAATAATATTTTCCATTGAAAAACTTTATATACGGACAGATCGAAAAAAAAAAGAATTTTTCCTCGTAAAAACCATTACACATTGTAATAATTATTATTATTTCAAAAAATTACACCAAAAAGTTCGATGGATTTCTTTTGAGCACACTATATTATTAAGCGGTAAATGTTCTCTAGAGAAATATATTATTATTATTATTTTTTATTATAAAAAGAAGTTTTTCGCCTTAATCGATTGTTGTTTATTTTTTCGTAATTTTGAAACTAATAGTCATAGAAACCTGAAATTTTCACCAAATACGTAACTTTAGACTATATTTACGAGAAAAGTAAGCTCGGCTCAGAACCGTTTTATCGCATGCAATGACTTATCATTGCTTTCAAATTTAAAATAAAAACAAAACTCTAAAATCTTTATCCAAGTAATTCGCTTAAGCGGTATCCACAGCACCCCGCGGCTCGTTACCTTTTTATTTTTCCATTTAAATTGTTATTTCGACCGCGTAAAAATACATATTTCTCTGCGCACGCGTTCGTGTGTATTTACTCACGTATTCGTACCTACGTATAATCGTGTGGGGCGAGTGTGTGCAGTGTAAAACGTATACCGGGACGGAATACAATGGTCCATTGATATATATATATATATATATATATATATATGCACGGTCGTTCGAAATTGAAGACACGCTGAATATTCAATCGTGACTGTATATTGCTTCGATGCGAAGTACATATTCGAACAAACGATAGAAACGCGGGCGAAATTAGAATATTATACTATAGAAAAAAAAAAAATAAAACAATGGGTAACGATTATAATATATCCGAAATCCATTAGATTCGATTATTATTATTATGCATTTCGTTAAACGCACGCGATACTCGTCGTCTGATATCACACAATAGCGCGACGGACCCGATGCGGAAAACGATTTTCGTAGCCGCTGAAAATCGCTCGAAGAATATTGTTCGTATTTTTACTACTCTTTACGAGACGAATTGTTAATATCTGCTGTTTGCACACATAGAATGGCACGCGGAATTCGTTTTTAGTTTGTTTTGGGGTAGTCTGTGCCGAACGTGGCGAGTGCACACTCATCTCCTGTAAGGGGTTGTCGATACATATATATATTTTTTTACAACATTAAATTTACCGTAAAAAAAAAATTTATTACTTTTTAATGACATTTGATTCGTTAAATAAAAATAAATGTATCTCAGCTGACACCACTCTATACCCCTTCGTGTGCGCCTGCACGTGAAGAATGAAAGGATATCGAACCTGTTTTGTAACATGTAATAATATCAAGTTATGAAAAATGTTTATCGTCTATTGAATATTTTTTAGGAAGGGAGTTTATTTTTTTATTTTGTATTACTCCGTCGACCGATGGCGTATTTAGGGGGAGATCAGAGTGATATATACTTGACCTTTAATTTTTACGTTTCTGTTCTTCCTTCCTATAACCTGTCTATATATATATATAGGTACTTGTTTGTAAAACGTATCTAATGCGCTCTGTTATGAAATGTGTTAGACACGAACAATGTGTTAATCAGTTGACTAAAATTCTAATTTTCGGCCAGATCGAATACGGACTGGCGGTGTTGTCAGTTTACGGAACATTAAGAATTTGTGTTGAAAACTGAAAGATTGTATTATAAAATATCGACGGACCAACGAAGAAAAACGGAATACCGCAACTGTTATTAAAACAATATTTAGATTGAATAAAGACTACGTATATATTTAAAATAATATATTATACGAGCGGCGGCGGCAAGTGAAAATTTGTTCGATAACAAACGACAACTCTGTATGACAACTTTGTGTGTATATAAAACAAATTTCCAAATCGATATCTCTCGTCTTAAATACGCCACTGCAGTTAAAGTCTATACAAAACGCCCCTCCTCCGTCAATGAATTTCGGGCACTTCCTATGTATGTTTTGAAAATCGATTTCACTCAAATGCGTGAAATCTATATGTCTTTTTTTTGTTTTTTTGATGAAAATCGATAGTCTTGCATGTTTTACGCCGAATATTATACCATATATAAGATTCACAAGCGCCCATCGTCTATTAATAATAATAATAATAATAATAATAATAATAATAATAATAATAATAATAATAATAATAATAATAATAATAATAATAATAATAATAATAATAATAATAATAATAATAATAATAATAATAATAATAATAATAATAATAATAATAATAATAATACAAATACAATAACGTGTATTGTTATAAACGGCAAACGAAATGAAACGAAATACATCTCGCGTAGATCTTCTGGCTTTCACCCGTCATTTAAGAAAAAAAAAACTTGTTTGTTTTTGACAAATTATACGTACCCACGCGAATTTTCGAATATTTCACGATATCAGTGGCGAATTTTTTTTTTTGTTTTATTCCGTAATACGTAATATTGTAAATGGAAAGTATTATTTTCGGTGTTTGTAGCCGTTTGTACCGAAAGCCGAGAACAATATTAAAATTACGTATTTCTCGTGAAACGTATACACGCGGGCCTCTCGTTGTTTTAGAAAGTCCAGAAACGGATCGACGCGCGAGATTGTGGAAAATGAATCCCGGCGCGCAAAAATGTTTTATACCGTGTTGTCCCTTTCGCCCTGAGGAAAGCCTCCCAAAAGAAAACGGCTCGTTAAAATATTTCGACATTTACGTGGAAAATTATTATTTTACCGGTTACGACGTGTTGACACGTAGTTAAAAAAAACGTTTTTAGGAAAAAAAGTAAAACGAGTTGTGGGCGACAAAACGTCGAGAGAGGTTATCATCGCGAAACATCTGTTATTGAAATCGTCGCGACCCCGGGGGCCGTACAGCGTGTTCTTCGGCTTTTACTCCGCACGAGGTTGTTGCAGTAAAAAAAAAAAACCGCTTATAAGTGACGTGTATCGACAAAAAAAAAAATCGATTATCGTCGTTTTAAAAAAAACTTAAAGCTCGCTGTTCTAAGCACTACGAATTCGTTTCGAAAAAAAAATCGCGATACAAAAAAATTCTCTCACTGTATTTGCAGTGCAGTACTCTGCGCAACGTCGATTGTTCGAATACTATTGTCGTTGTTATTATTTTAGAAAAGAGAACGGATTCTGTGTACATATTATACACAACTAGCTTTGTTCGTTTTGTAAAAAAAAAAAAAAAAAAAACAGCGTATTCTACACTAATAAAATTATAGTTTAAATACAAACGTTTTTTTCACGCGTAAATCGACTGATGTGATTATTTCTGTTGAATTCAACGTTAAAAATAATAACGGACGTTGGAGTTTTGTGGAAAGAAAAAAAAACAGATGAAATCGCAAGCAGTGAAAGCACAGAATTATTTTGTTGTGCGCGGTGAAAGCATATATGGTTTCCACGGAATCGTTGTTATTTTTGACAGTTAAATATTGACTGCTGTTAACCGATAACGAATATGAGATAACGGCCAACACCGAAAATCATGTACGACGCCTACGCTGTACGGTCGGTCGGTCGGTCGGTGTGGAAAAAGCGTACACCGCCGGTATATTACATTTTTTTTTTTTGAAAACAAAAAACGTGCGTACCAAGAAAATATCAACAAATTTGAGAACAACCGTATTTCAGGGATTGCGTTTGTACGAAATTATGGCATTTAAACATCAACCACAAGTCAAATAAGTAAGTCATAACTTTTAATATGAATTGAATAAAAAAAAAAAAACGTTTTTGGGGTGTAAGCCAGTTCACCTTCTCGTGGTGCGTCCTGGATAACTCTAAATGAACTGGGACGCATTCGGGCTACGTAAAAAAACACATCATTATTTCTTGGAACGCATTCGGGTGATAACGTTTTGCGGACGCGCTCAGGACATTGAAAAAGAGATCATTTTGGGAAGCTCTCGCGGGATAATACCCGACTACACTGCTTTCAAAACGAACGCTATGGCGTTACACATACTTGTTGTACAACGAACCTGCCAGTAGTATCGTGCTCGAATCTGGGAAACAGTAAAAATATTATAGAAAAAAAAAAATGTTTTTCGGTCCAAAAGACCGAATCGTCTTGCGAACACTAGATGTCCAATCGCATCCGCGAGGACATATACATTTTCACGAATAATCTCATGCAGTTTACTTCGTCTTCTTTTCCGTCCATCATATCGAACCATAAACACGACCTATTGTCAACAATATATTGTAACTGGTTGTCAATAATTTAAAAAAAAAAAAAAAACGGGTAATGCTTTGCGATAACCGATTTAGTTTATATAAAATGGTGAAAATCATGCAGATTTTCAAACATGGAACAAATGTTTTTTTGCTTTTTATTACTCATATACGTACGGTTCGATTACGCGTGTGTTAATTTATAAGTACGCGTATAGTTATTATGTATGAATATATTTTTTCAAACGGAATTATCTTCACAAAAGAGGCCTAAAGAAAAGATTTTCTGTTTTTGCCTGGGAAAAAAATTATGCTACCGAGTCATGGCGCGTATTACGAGTAGTAAATTTAATTTGAAAACACGACGGAGACTTTATTGCTTGTATACGCATATCCTGAGAATTATGAGAAAACGATACGAGAGGTCGGCCAAGTATTTTCCAGTGAGGTCCGGATTTTTTTTTTTTATCCAAATCCACGAACGAGAAATACTGCAATTAACGCGTTTAAAAAAAAAAAAATTTTTTAAACGCGCAGAACTCTATTGAAGAATTGTTCTTTTGCAGTAAAATTTACGAAGGTCGGGGAGAACGTTCGAAATCACGAGACGCCGCGTAGAATTTTTTTATTTTTATCGTAGAAAATATCTTTTCGGCTTTCCGTCACGGACGAGGACGTGGCAATACAAGTAGAAGGACTTTCAAACGGATATATATTTTTTCTCAAAATAATATTATTTACTCGAGTGATACGTTATTTAATAACACGGTTTCAGTTGTACACGGAGACAAAAACAGTTCCGCGTTCTTATAGAAAGCCATCGGAAAAGCCACTGGACGTTCGTGTCGGAATTCCGAGATGCTGCAGATTGGAAGTCCGTTTCGAGGAAAACACGAAAAGAAAAAAAAAATTATAACCGCTCGGACAGTGTATAATATTATAATATAACGTGAAATTATAATAGTAAATGTGAAATATCCCGAAATTCGATCACTGTTCCGGCTTTGCTATGGCGACCCACGTTTCATAACGCGAAATTCCGTGGCTCCTGCACGGTCGACGGTTTCTACATTTTTCTTTCTTCTTCTCGACATACCTATTACGGCGTATAGGAAGCGCGATTAGCGCACGATTGTATGGAACACGAGCGTCGAGACATTTATAAAATAAATTATTATGTAAAAGCGTTTCCCCGTTCGTGAGCAAACGGCCGTCGCAGACGTCGACGATATTTCGTGTGGTGGTGGTGGTGGCGACGACGGTGGTCTTGACCGGCAGCCGTCACCGAAGTCGTTCAATTCGACACCGGCATTGGACCGGCCGATTAAGGTTCGAACCTTATATGCGGCGGCCTGTGTACGCGTATAGTAGGTACCTATTATTATTATTATTATTATTAGTAATAATGCGCGGAGAACGAGGAAGAAGCGAGAAGAGTCTATTTAACCGGTTCTCCCGAATACGGACCGCGGATCGATTATGCCTTATACGCAGTTTAAAAAAAAAAAAATAAATAATATGTGTCGTGAGGGCGACGGGCAATCTAACTACTATATAGTATTCCTATGGTCCTAAATAAAATGTTCTCAGTGGCGTACTTACGGGAGGGGGGGTTTCGGGTTAAACCCCCTCCCCAGGATCAAAAAAAAAAAAAAGGTTTAAAATTATATAGTTTATACCGTACAAATTTTATTTGTTTACGATTTATTATATTATACCACGTGGCTGAACAGATAGACATGATACGCGAGTATAATATATAGTATATTGTACATTTCAATCTAATATTATTCAGTCTATTATTATTTAATCTATTAATAATAATAATAATAATAATAATAATAATAATAATAATAATAATAATAATAATAATAATAATAATAATAATAATAATAATAATAATAATAATGATGATGATGATGTGCAGGAAATGATTCAAATATTACCAAAGTATTTCTGAACATGGGTTCTTGAATAATTTTAGATTCAATATTTGAAAGTTGTTCCAACCTTGAGTGCGTGCGACCACCTAGTCACTGACGAACAAATCGCAACACGAATACGCGTATAACTGCAGCATTCACAAGACCAAATATGAACACCACGTTTATCCACAATAACTGCCGGTACAATTTATGACCACCCTACTAAAACAGGGGAAAAACAAATTATGATTGAAATGGTTATTGCCCCGAACGATATTACCAGACAGTCAATTCACACGAAAACGTGGGTTTGAAACAACGCTGCAGTCAATGAAGAACATGGACACACGAAGACGCTTCACCGTCCATGAACACGAACAAACCGAAAAAGAAGCCCGAGCACTGAACTCAATATATTCAGTTCAGTGAGCTCGAGTCAGTCAGTCAACCGATTTTAACAGAAGGCACGGTTTAAGGTAATACGGTTGCCCAACGGCCGGAGTAAAATAAATAATACTTGTGATTTTATTTATCTGTGTTGGTGTTCCTACTCTCTCAAAAATCGGTTATCAATTTTTTCTCTTACTAAAAAATGGGTAGAACTGATCCGAGATAAATTATTTATGGAATTATTCGATCTCAATACTATACGATGATATTTTTCAAAAGTTTTTCAATTTATATTGTATACTACTATATTCGGTATAGAATGTTTTGTGTAAGAATAAAAATATTTAGCACACTACTGATGTAGGGTTATTTAAATTTAATTTGGATTTTTTTCGTGTTAAATAGTTTTGTACCAAAGAAACGATTTAATCGAATTCGTTATACCTATTGTAATTGTTTCTTTAAAAATAATTTTTTTTCCACATTTTCTTTGTTCCGTGAAATCGGCCGAGAAAATCATACAAAGTTGTCGGGTGTTTACACACATTTCTTTAATTTCCTTTTCGATTCTCAGTATCATTGATTATAATCAATGTCAGTATATTATACGAAACAAAATCGAATTTTTCCACCGGCTGAAAATTTCGATTCAAACGATAACAGGCGAATATTGTCTGAACACTTCGTGCATTAAATACATATGTATTTAATCAATGCTATAATAACTGTAATGGAACGAGTTCTTTTGATCGATTTGTTTTATTCATCGAAAATTCATATTTATTTTAAATGAAACTAGCGGCGCTGGTCTATAGTGCGATTTTCGTGAAAGAAAATCAGTTGTTATACAATATGTGTACGCGACACAACGTATATGAAATACATTTGCTGTAACGTCGTCTTTGCTTTGCTCGACACTGTATCTTATAGTGATTTGAATAAATGGAGAAATGAAATTTGATCAAAATGTGTTCATACTCATATGAGTCATATGAAACAAATTACGCGCATGTTTTGAGTCGGAGGTTATAATTGTGTTAACACGTCACAGTTTTCAAGTTTTGTAAAAGAAAAAAACATTTAGAACATCCGTTAGACACGCACGGTATTGTAATTTCAAACAGTTATCATGACATCGGTTAAGTTTTGATAATATTATACGTTTAAAAACACGTATTATTAGTTTAAATTTGAAAATAAAACACCAAAACTGTCTGTACGAAGGATCCTACTATTGTCTATTCACGGTTTATGTATATTATTATTAAAAAATTAATAATTGGCGTTCGATGGATTTGCAGGTGGTTTTCATTTTGTAGATATTTTGAAAACGTCGTGTCCGTTGTCTTGTATTTTTAAATTTACCTGAACGTATAAACGTAACGGCCGAAAACACTCTTATTTTGAAAGGTAACGTGATTAATGACTCTGTTCGGTTTGCTTATATGATCTATTAGACGTCGCCAAATTTCATGAAGCAACTCAATCATTATTGCGGTTATTTTCAGAACGCTCCCGCGTCGAGTTCTATATAGGGCGAGATAATTAATTAATTATATTTCCTGTACGAACGGATTATTATCGTCTTATGTTGATACTTTTTTTTTTTAACAAATTTATTAATTATAATATTTAGAAATTAACGATTTTCATAAAGTCCACAAAACGAAAATTGATTCGGGAATTTTTGTTGGTTTCGGATTCTGAGCTGAACGACGAATTGTTTGTATAATATTATTACGCGTGTGTTTTTCTTTTTACATTTTCTATTTTCTTTTTTTTATCGGTAATCGTTTTCAAAAAGTTTTACGCAGTAAGGCACATGTAGATTAGAAAAAAAAACGCGGGTTTTAATTGAAAAAAGTATTCGAACTTCTCAACAGTTTTCCACTAATGGAAATTGTTAAAAACGAGCGTTTTACCGTAGTGTTTTTCGTCTTAATCAAATTCCGACATTCACTCAGAATTAGTTTTCGAATTCTATGATTTATATAATTTATTATTATTGTAATCGAGTTGGAAATAATAATTCAATACCAAACCGCGCTGGTTTACTTTTGAAAACGGCCGAAAACGTACGATTTGCAGCCAAATTGTTACATATTCGGTACGGATTTTTTTTTTTTTTATTGAATACTATTTCTTGGATTCGAAATAAAATTTCAATTTCGATTATATGAATTATAAAGAGCCATCTAGTGGCGAACGCGATCTTTACAGACAAAATTCTATCACAGAACACCACGTAGATGGCGCTCTTCACGGAAAATAATATTTCGTAACGACGATAGTTTTATTAAAACATTTTACTTTTGTTTATAAATATTTCATTTTTAATAATTTTTTATGAACTCATTGATATATTATTACAATTACGAATAATATCTTATAAGAAACCCTTATTATACGATCGACCACTAAATTTTTGGGGGAGAAAACAAAGTTTAAAGGAATGTTGAGATCACATTCAACAACCTAATAAAAACTTAATGTTTATGTAAAAATGTACGCTATTAATATATTTATTAACAATTTAAACCAATTCTAAAATTCATCAGTGAATAACACGAAAAAGTAATTTAGTAAAATTTAGTGTAATACTATTAATAGCCGATGTATTTTACTCTGGTGTGTATTTGAAAAGATAAAACGATATGAATAATGAATATTAATACATATGATTAAATTGATTAATGTCTTTTCTCGAAATATTTAAATCATTAAGTTACAAAAAAAAAAAAAATAGTAAAGTTATAATTTAACTTTAATTATTAAGTATTTATAAAACTTCTTCAAGATTTTCATCTTAATGAAACTGCTATTTTAATAATATCAGTTTAACCATTACAGTTTCGAAAAGATAAATCAAAAACAAATAATGTTATAACGAAGTAGATAGCGGTATTTTTACCGAGTTTATTCGCACCCAACTTCTCAGGAGTTTTAATTATGCAATAAAACGGCACGAAGAGAGTGTTTTAATGCAGGTTTTTTTCAAAATAAGGATGACATCTTGTCGTATTACGTTAAAATTATTATTTTTTGGATAATTATAAATCTACGAATAAGGACAGATTTTTTTTTTTACCATAGAATTATATTTATTTATATGAGAGAAAAATGACGGTATTTTTACAATAATAATTTTGAAATACGTGTAAATATTTAAAAAAAAAAAACAAAAAGAAATACAAAGCTTTTTACCGATAATTTATGTGTACTTGAATACTTAAATATCAATTTAAGTTCTATTTCAGTAACACATATATATATATGTATTAAACGCAAGATTTTGTGTTTTTTTTCCAGAGAAAATAGTAAAATATTAAGTCAATGAATAGACGTTTATATTATAATATCAGCCGTTTCTATTCATAATATTACGGACTTTTGATTGAACTGAGCTAAAATTATTACGTCGTTTGGTACGCGCGTAATAAATTTGTATAAATATTTAAATGAAAAAAGAACAATTAGGTAAGAATATTAATTTTTGATTCCGAACGAAAAGAAAGAGAACAGCTATATTGTTTTCAAAAGCATTTGTTCGGATTAAATAATTTAACACGTACCTACCTATAGTGTACGCACCTACTAAATTAAATTAGTTTTCAAGAAAACTGTAAAAATTAAAACCTTAACATTCTTCGGATAAACGAAATACACATAATTTCGTTCGGTTGTTTCAGATGTTGTAAAATTTTAACTTCGCCAACGTTTCTGGTAAATTCTATGTTTTTGTCCCTCACGGGACGTAGCCGCGTGTATATAGCAACGCTTATGCACGCGGATAAAAGTTATAAAAATTTTCGTAAAGCGGGTTTAAAGTTAAGACACATATTATAACAGAAATAAAATAATATTTTAAAGGAAAAATATGTTTTAAAATATTATTCACGAAATTAAACGCACCGCAACACAGTTTAACATAATATACGTTCGAAGATTTTTTTTTTTTAAACAATAATTTTTAGGTTTTTTTTTTTTTGTATAATCGACCCATTTTCTACAACGTTTATTGTTATTATTATAATTCATAATTTTTAATAATAGGCAATTGTAAAAAATTCGAGAAATTGATTTTACAAATATTTATATGTATTAAAAATAATATAGTATAACAATATACGAGTGTATACCGCGAATAAATTATTTCAATCGATTAACTCGTACGCGTATAATAGTTTAAACAAATATTCGCGTGGGATTTCGCCTATCGTGAAATCTATTCGAAATGCTTTTCAAACATTATTTTCCAATAGAATTTGTTATTGAATTTCGTAACACTTTATAAAAATAGGTATTTATTATTAAAAAAAAAAATTTCTATATAAATTTAAGATTTAAAATGTATGAACTATACGAATGTATCGTCAAATTTGACAGTATAGTGTGTAACTGGAGTGCAGCGTATAAACACGGTGAATACAAAATTATTCGACTTTATACGCGAGTGTATTCAGATCAAACACTATTTTTAATATTCGAACGGTGTTTGAATACGCTTTTAAAACTATCGTTATGGAGTATAAAAAAAAAAAAAATTTTTTTTTATACGAAATTCACATTATCAATATGATAATTTTCGCGAATGTTAAATTCGCATTTCGTCACAGTCGCCGCTTACATATGGACCGTTTTATTCTACAGTGAAATAAAACGGTATTTACGAATATTATCGTTTGGCGCGACAAATATTCAGAAACGCTTTCGACTAGAATTTTTTTGTTTCAAATATTAAAAGCAACGATTTTCGAGATTTTAAGCGTTGTAATAATATATGTTTTATATACGAATTAAACGTCGTATGCGCGTCTTTCGCAAAACGCTTTCTTATTTCTACCCCGCTCCCGTCGGTCCATCAATAATGTAAAAAAAAAAAAAAAAATGCTATGTGTAATATTCAAAACGGTGAGAGTGATGCGTATTTTTTTTTTTGTTTCTTCTTATTTTAAATCACATCCGATAGTTTTTATATAAACGAAAAAAGGATCTTATCCGGAAAAAAAAATCGACGTCTCTCTCTCTCTCTCTCTAGAAAATATAATATATAAAAGGAAAGAAAAGAAATAAGACAAGAAACACACCCGTGTTCGAATGGTATTTATACATTCTGAGCGCACCACACTGCGTGGCAGAGACTGCAGCAGTATACTACATAGAGTGGTAGAGTAGTAGAGTATATCTCTTTCTCCTCCGCGCGAACTCCTGCGAATAAGCGCCTATATATGAGAGAGGAGTAAAGACGATACAAATAAATATAAACTGCGGCACCGGCGTATACAGCAGTAGGTATACGCTACTCGAAACGGATGTGAGCGCCGCCGAATTAAGGATTCTGGTCCTACGCGCGCGCGTTTCGCGCATCAGCTCGCGGTGAATACAGATTCTCACCTTTCTACGCCACGCCCGCGAACAATAATAAACCTCTTATAAGACCTCTGTCAATTTAATGCCGTATATCCACCATCACCAGTACCAGTTTTTGCAGTCCGGTGCTATATATATATATATATATATATATATTTCTGCCGCAACGTTATTATAATATATACGTATAAAAAATAAATGTCGTTTTTATTAAATTTGTTTAGACGACGATAAAACACGCGCGCGGACCGAACGATAACGTCGCGTTCGATGATGACGTTTTTGATTGTTTGAAAACGCGTCCGATGAACGTCACCGACCGACTATAGAGACCGGAATTCGATTATGATTTAGGCCCGTTTCGCCGAATCCCGTTTTGCCGAATCTATTACTTTAGTAAATAGTAATTTAATCTAACTACAATTATTTATAAATAAATTTAAAATTAAAAAAATAATCAATTAAAAAGATTGTAATACTCTTATATAAACAAAATAATATATATTATAAAAAACAACAATATATATTAAAAAAAAAAAATATATATATATATAATGAAAATATGCCTAGAGTATTTGATATATGTTTACGAATGTTTGTTTATATTATAATATGTATATAAACATGGGGTCAGTAAAGAAAATCAATAGTACGAGTACACATGCAGTTACATTCAGTTTTTAAAAAAATTAGCTACTTATTATTAAGTTATTATTCCAGATGGAAGTGATACATTATGGCATCTGGATACGACATAATCGTAATTTGTCCATTTCCAAGGCTAAAAAATGAATAAATACATTTATTTGTATTAATAAAAATTGTGCATATTATTATTATTATTTGATTGATACATTTTTATTTACCGTTCTTTTGCATTTTGAATCTATCTATCTACTTTTCTTACTTTTGTAAAATGTTTACATTACATATTGAACAGTAAATGGAAAAATTATTTCGGCGAAACGGGTTTCGGCAAAACGGAATTCGGCGAACCGGGACGACACGTTTGAATATATGAAGGGCTGCGGGGCATAACCGGATTTAGGTATGTGGTTGTCTATCATAGGCCAGGGCCTACGGGCGGAATACAATGTGTGGGCCTCAAATATTTTTTCTTCTACGAACTTTAATGTTAAAAGTTAAAATGTTATTTATTTAAGCAGAAAAAAGAAATAAAGAAATTGTGAAATGTGATTTGACAAATGGGTAATTTATTGTTTTAATATAATATGTACGTATATACCAGTATACCGCGCATATAATTGTTGAGATATATAACTTATGGTTAAAATTTCAATAATAAAATAAATAATATGTACATTTTAAACACAGTTATTAAAATTTTGGTTACTGATTTCAATGTTAAAAGTCTAGTGTTCATTTTTAATATATTTTTTTTCTTTACAAAATAAATTTAGTTTTTTTGTGTTTACTATTTACAATATTATCGTCATTTACTCTACGCTCATTTTCTCGTTATGCTTCGTAACACGATTAAAACAAGAATGCAATGAAATATCGAATAGTAACCATTTTTTTATATGGTATAAACGTATGGGAATATTGGTGCATATTTTGTAATTGTCAGTGCATATTTTGACGCTTTTCCTTTGCATATTTACCATATTTTTAGTGGATATAACTCCGGTCTCTAACAGTATCATATAACGGATCAAACGTTTCCCACCGTATAGAGACTTCGCTATATGGTCCGCGAATCGTGGAAGAAAACCGTTATTCTAAACGCTTATAATTTTTTTTATAAATACAAATTCTATAAATTAACGATTACGCTTTTACTGTTCTACCGGAGTTTTTTTATTTTAATTTCAACGTCCTTGACGAATGTACAAGAAGGTAACTTTCTGGAAAATAAAAGTCAAGTTTTGTTTCACGTTAATTCTATAATCGTATAATCGTATAATGAATAAACTCGGATAATTAAAGCAATCCGACGAACTGCCGTAGTACAATAATTATTATAATATTTAATTTATATAAAACACTTTGAGTTTGTCAATATAATGTAGAGGACTCATTTTCCTTTCTATTGTATACACGCACAATGCTTTTGGGATTTTATTACTCGTTTTCAAAGAAAACTTATTAAACGTTATGCGAAGAACGAATTCTTTAGGATTATATTCACGATTCGTCCAAACACCTGGCCTGTTGTTCACACGAAAAATAGATTATATACTTTATTTAAGACGTTCCTCTCAGTCGTTTTATAATTTATTATGTGCTCGACACGTCTGCACGTGTATGTATTTCGGGGTTATTTGAAAATAATAATTTTCATCCGTCTTCCATACAAATTGACTTTAATTTTTCTATGTAATTTTTCCTGCGCGTAATATTCGGGTGGCGGTGTTAAAAACTGTACCGTACTAGTTACAAAAAAAAAAACGTTTTTCCTTCTCGTTTTTACAGGCGTATGACTGTCTGTATAGTAACTGCATCAACTACAGTTACGGCGTTATGGTTAAAAATGTTTTTTCTCTACTTCTTTATTTCGTGTAATAAATTTCCAAATTTAACGTTCCACATAATAAGGCGACAACAATATTATGTTAATAGTCTGGTAGAAATTCATATAAGAGACGGATTTTAATAGTTCGTAGCAGCAATTATTTTTTCCCAATATTTTTTCTATCATTTTTTTCTTTAATGCAATTTTCTTTGGCTATTATACGATTTCTTATTTTTCCCCTCTGGATTTTTCTCGTTCTAATATTATAAACGTCAATTCGAATATTTTTCAAAATGTGTATAAATTATCCAGGCGAACAGAATGAAACCCGATTCGGACAAAATAAATTATACGAACCGACCCAATTCGTACGCAAAAATTAGAAAAGAAAATTTTTGGACCGAAATCCGTATATTTCCCTTTTAACGGTTAAAAGCTTTCGTTGTCTAACGCGGTGGTGTTCAAATGAAATAATACAAAATACATTGGCGTATCGGCACGAACGTAAGAATTTTAAGGGCTTATTTCGGGCACGTTTAAAAAAAAAAACGTCTTTAGAAATCAATCCGCACATATTGCGTACTCCTTCGGGAACGCATCTTATCGTATAGTAGCGTGCGAAAACGGAGTTTGATAACGGTTTTTTTCTTACGGATTTTAATAAACGTTTGACATTATTAATTAATATAATTATATAATATTATTCCTTTTCGGGTAATGAAAATTGCAAACAATAATAATGATTTTGGCAATTATTTGAACAGTACAATTGGATATTTGAATGTAATGACTTTTATTCTATTAGGTGATTGATCGATGAAGCGTTTAAAACAGCAATCACAATGACGCCAAGGGAGAAGATAAAGTTTAAAGAGTATCACGGAAATCAGGGTTATCCGAATTTGAAAGTATAGTTGACTTCCGTTCAAGGAACGCTTCTTCTAGTTTCGTGAAAGCATAAAATATACTCCCAACTTCCAGACAGCTGATTGCGAACGAGGGTTTTCAGATGTATGAACTTGACAATAACTGATTTGAGGACTAGTTTAACCCATTGAAAATGTGTCAGATTTTTAAAAAAAAACACATTATAAATTATTTAAAATACCGAATTGTACACGTTCACGGCCAAGGGGTAAAATTGGGAGGTCTTTAAATAAACCATCTCGTAAAATAGCTCTTAATTAAGTCATAACAATAACTCCATCTATCGGCCTACATTTAAACCAGTTACATACATCAATTCCTTGGATAACGTATAAATAAACCAAAACAAAATAATATTTGTTAAAATAAACCGGAGTAAATAATTCTCGCATAAACATAATATTGACCGTGTCACACATATGGGACACTGGTCTATCAAAACATACACTCATGTCACGTTATTATTTTACTGGTGTCGTTTCGTTCGCGATTGATTTTTGTTCGTTGTGTGTAGCTATTTATAGGAAAAATTAAATTAAAATTTATTATCGAAATTGACTGCGCGTTATATACGTACAGTACCTGTTGGTTTTCTAGTCGTTTAAACAGAATATATATGTGAACGGTGTCGTTTGACAAAGTCCATTTGTCAACGGCTGCAAGTACGTGCCGGCCAGTGGTCCCTTATTTTTTGTATAATAATATACGAGAAGGCTGTGACAGAACGATGAATTATTCAAAACGTTATCCGCACCACCGCTCGGGGTGACAAACAATAATTATTTTCCGCGGGGTTAATATAAATCGATTACGGATAGGTACGCGGAATTGAATACAAAATAAGCAATCGAATTCTCCAAAGTGTATATATATATATATATATATAGAGGAGATGTCCACTGTCCACGCGTCCATTATATTTTAATATTATAATTACTTATATAATATACTTTCATTCTCGTTTTTGTCGCGTTCACACAATAAATATTGTACGCGCATGCTTTGTCCCTTCAAAAAAAAAAAAATATATATATATATACATTATACCGTACACGATGATTTAGTAGCTAGCGACAGAGTCCAGTGGCGTGCGCAGGAATTATTAATAGTAGCAGGGAGGCATGTAATATTTAAGTATAGAATATCACAAAAATTTTTACAATAGACGCCCCCATTTCGTTCGCAGAATGCGAATACGAGCCATTTCCAGCCACGTCAAACAATAATATATATTGTACTGGACTCCTTTTACCGGAACAATGCGAATTTAACGGAACGATCGATTTTTGTTCAGCAAACTCGTACTTTTCATTGGAACCCGACTAAATGTAAACGAATTAAAAACGTAGAAAACGAAACTTATAAATAATAATCGTAAATTTCGCTGCATAACGCGAAAGCGTACGCTATTTTACAAACGTTAGAGCAAATTTATTTATTCATAGCGCTATTGTGGCTCCCACGCATGAGGATTAATCAAAAAACACCGCGTAATTCAAACTAACAGTAAATTTTTTTATTTCAATAAAAAAATCATAAAAAATAATGTAACGATATACATTTATTCACGCGTCGTTATTATTGCTTAATACTTTAGAAATCATTATACTATTCACCATTGCCTGCAGTATACATAAAACCAAGAAAAAAAAATTATCCTTTATATTGCTACGATAAATTCGTTTTATAATCTAAATTATTATTATTATATATGTATATATTGTCAATAAGTCGTGGAAATAATTCAAACGAGTAAAGTTAATGTTTTATCGTGTATTATTTCATTATTGAATAAGAAGTCTGCAGTACAACGGGCTATAGTTATTTTAGTACACTGACGTGGATCAGGAATTGTCGTTTCCTGTATTTTACGTGAACACCTAAATTAAGTAAAATATTTTGTATGAGGCTCATGCTAATAATGCTAGCGCCAGCACTGCAGGTAATACACATTTATTTTCTTGTAAAAAAAGGAAGAAATATATTATGGCTGTGGAGATATATCCTCCCCACCTCGGACACGTCACAGAGGAAGGTCAATAATCATATTTGGAAATTAAAAAAAAAAATTTATTTTAACTCAGTTCCCTTCGATACATGTTTAATATATTTTGTTGCATACAAAATATATTAAACATATTTTGTATGCAACGAAAAATGTTCAAAGCTTCGGAATGACAACCGTATTTCTTTATACATACGATAAAAAAGACCTATACAATTATTCGACCGATATTTTTTCAAGTATTTTTCTCCGTAGGTATATATCCCGTTTTTTAAAAAAAAAATCCTTATTCGAAATTATAATTAAAGCTAACTCTTTAAAGTAAAACGTATTTAAAAGTGTGTAGGTTAAAATACATATATATTTTTTTTTTTTGTAGAAAATAAAATGTCCAATAAAAGATTGTTTTCAATCAAGTACATATTGAAGAAAAGATAGAAAAAAAACGGGAAATAAACGAAACCTGCTTTAAAAATGGGATAAAAAAAAAAGTCCCGTTTGAAGTTTATCTCGCGATGTAACGCGTGAACCGTTGCTGAAAAAAGGGATACGTATGGCGACTCAAATTTAAAATTTAAAATCGAATATTTACCGATCACCGAAGTGGTCTGGAGAATCTGGATATGACGTATGGAAAATACGTATTTGTAAAATCAAAATATACATTCGCTACTGAAATATTTAGCTTCGTTCGGAATTCATGCAGTGCAATACGCATTGTCGTCACGACATCAATTTCGAAATATGCATTTAATTTTTGTTTTTATCAAAATATTAGATATCGTTTTTTTCAATTTTAGTTTTACACTGTATGTTCCATATTATGGTAATAATATATAGTTTCGGTCAAATTCGCGCAAACATCGCGCCACAGTGTACCTTTGCGTTTTCTTCGGATAGTTATTATTATGAATTATACAGGCATACCGGGTCGAGGATCAAAGGCGTTTTAATTACATTCCCTGTACAAAACGTTAACCGGTCTTCGGACGATATTATGATTTACACGATGAGAAACGTTGAGTTTACCCATTACTTTAAAATATATTTCTTCATTAACCAGCCTTACATTTAACCTGCCTCGAGGTTCTAAGACGCAAATACCACCGTGATATTCGAAATAATATTATATTAATAATATATACCTAGGCGTATTATTATTATCTGCGGTGTCGCGCAATAATTATTACGGTATTCGGAACGGACGTCGGTACGGAGTTTTGAATTTTAAATTTTCGTTAAACACTACGCACCGCGTTCAGAATTGGCCGCGAAAGGTATAAGTAAATCCTTTGAGTTTTTACCGTGAATTCGATTACGAAAATACAAACGATTTCCATCCGAAATCACATCGTCTATGGCCGTTGGGAGTTAAAATTATATACATTACATCATATAATCCACCGCAGTGTTCGAATTCACTCGAGTTTTTAATAATAATGTTTGAAAATATATTTTCAACGTTATTCTTCGTTTATTCAATGACGGTTTTGTGAGAACGCTTAATTTAGTAATTCGATTATATTAGCGCGGTCACGTAGAATTTATTTTCTTTAATACATTTTAACAATAATACATATTCGTATTAATATACCAATAACATATTCGATTTCCATAAAGGATTACACGAGTTTCCAATATTGATTACGTATGATAATGTAAAATTCTGATTAAAGTAAAATACTGTTGAATTTTATATGTTACGATCAGTCATTTGAATAGTTTTTCCTCGTTATATTCTTTTATAACGACTTGTATATATATATATATATATATATATATATATATAGGTAGTTTTACGCGTACAGTAAATTTGAATTGAAAATAACACTAAGAGGCGAAGTGGATTGTGATGTAATAATAATGTTCCATAATTTATAACGTAAAATTTCGTATTTTAAATTATTTAATAATTTATAGTGGATATAATGGATGTAAAATGTATTCTGGGAGATTAAATTTATTATGTTTAACTGTAGACCGCCTCAGAAAAATGAATATTTTATTCTAAACATTTGTGCGGTACGATATTTAAAACGAAAATACAATGTCCGACTATGGTTTAAAGTTTAAAATTGTAGTTTTCTTCTTATTGTTTTGTATACGGAAAATAATATTAACCGATACACTACGTTTCTCGACACGGTAGAAGTTTAGTATTGTGTCGATTATTAAAAAAAATTCACAATTTTTTTTTTTTATGTTAAACAATATTAGAACACTTTTTATATTTTATTTTATTTCGTCAAGCGTTAACGTAATACGTTATTTTATTAGATATTACATCCTATAATATTTTACGTATTTTATTATTATAATTATTATAATATTGAAATATTAATAATTATTATTATATGTATTAAATATTTACCACGTTTTTGTTGGTAACTCCATTTCTTGTCTGTCTGTCACTGTTCGGTACAAATTGTGCAATCGATTTTAAACTAACTACCCGATGAGCTAGATGTTTGAAAATTCAAACATAGCCCAGAACCGGATTAAATGGATATTAGGCATCCGAGAAATTCAATTGCAGTCTCCGCGCATTTTTTCGGACACCTAGTATAATGAGGAAAAAACATATCGACTTCTCTCAGGAGGGTAGTTGTGTGCATAGTTAGAAAAAAAGGTTACATTCCAAAAACGGAGCATAAAGTATTTACGGTCCCATTATTTACTCAAAATTAAATTGAAAAAAAAAACGATATTAATGTATTCGAAGAACACGTTTGTGACAATAGTTATTAATTTAAATAAAAAACATTTTTTTTTTAATACGCCACTTTTTTTTAAAACGGACAAATTGTATGAAATAATTTCTCCTAAACCCATACGGTTCGTTCTGAACATTTGAGATTGTGAATTTTTAACAGCCACGAAGATTTAAAAAGGAAATACGTGGGGCGCGCATGCAATCGATAATAATTTAATATAGTTCACCTAACAATATTTTATTGCACTGCAAATGATATATTATATTATATGAACTGTTGTGTGCATTTTCCCAACGGCAGCTACTCTCTAATTTCATACAATATACGTTCTACGTTACTTTAATTATATTTAAAAAAAAAAAAAAATCTTGACGATCCAAAGTCGCAATTTTTTTTTATTACTTTAAATATATGTATAAATTGTCGAAGCTCCGCTCAGAATCGTTTTATAGAACGCGCAATGATTAACAACGTCCACAGTAATCGCTATCAAATTTATATTAGTAATAACAAAACTCTAAAACTGCTTTATCCAAGTATAATTCGCTTAAGCGACGTCTCCTTTTTTTTTTTTTTGATATATTCTTCTTACCGTTTTATTATTGATTAATAGGGAACGGACTCTATTTTAATAAAAAAATCAAAATTTGTACCTGTTTTATCAAAATATGTAAAAAAAAAAAAAAATTGGAATATGTAACAACATTTTCGTTTATTTTAATTAATTCTTATGAAATTCGAGAAAAATATGTATATGTGCAAAAAAAAAAAAAAAATTAATAAAATTATGTTGTAAAAAACTAAATAATATATACAAAATAAAATTACACAGAACTTTCCCAACGCTTTTCAGTGTTCCATTTGGAAATTATTTTTCGTACACGTCTTCCTCATTATATTAAATGGACTTTTTAATTTTTAGGCGTTCTAACAAATTTTCAAACGGTACTCGTGGCGACACACTCGATATAATTACACGAATTCAGGTCAGTAGATGCGAGTAGACGACGATAAATGTATATCCAGATTCCAGAATATAAGATGCTCGAATACCGCGGTTGCGCGTTGTGGCACGCGAAATCGACGACGCGTGCGTTAAAATAATAATCGATAAAAAAATAATATCAATAGCGAATCAAAAATAATAATTTATCGGAAAACGATCAAAATGTGTATTCCCGAAACGTTTACGAACGTTTATTACGTTTTACGATATACGTTAAATTATTTCCAATCTAATCGAAAATTCGCGGAATGCGTATATTTGACGTCTTACCGAAATTCCATCACTAATATCGGATAAAAGTCCATAATTTTGTTTTTATCAAAATATTAGATATCGTTTTTTCAATTTTAGTTTTACACTGTATATTCCATATTATGGTAATAATATATAGTTTCGGTCAAATTCGCGCAAACATCGCGCCACAGTGTACCTTTGCGTTTTCTTCGGATAGTTATTATTATGAATTATACAGGCATACCGGGTCGAGGATCAAAGGCGTTTTAATTACATTCCCTGTACAAAACGTTAACCGGTCTTCGGACGATATTATGATTTACACGATGAGAAACGTTGAGTTTACCCATTACTTTAAAATATATTTCTTCATTAACCAGCCTTACATTTAACCTGCCTCGAGGTTCTAAGACGCAAATACCACCGTGATATTCGAAATAATATTATATTAATAATATATACCTAGGCGTATTATTATTATCTGCGGTGTCGCGCAATAATTATTACGGTATTCGGAACGGACGTCGGTACGGAGTTTTGAATTTTAAATTTTCGTTAAACACTACGCACCGCGTTCAGAATTGGCCGCGAAAAGTATAAGTAAATCCCTTTGAGTTTTTACCGTGAATTCGATTACGAAAAATACAAACGATTTCCATCCGAAATCACATCGTCTATGGCCGTTGGGAGTTAAAATTATATACATTACATCATATAATCCACCGCAGTGTTCGAATTCACTCGAGTTTTTAATAATAATGTTTGAAAATATATTTTCAACGTTATTCTTCGTTTATTCAATGACGGTTTTGTGAGAACGCTTAATTTAGTAATTCGATTATATTAGCGCGGTCACGTAGAATTTATTTTCTTTAATACATTTTAACAATAATACATATTCGTATTAATATACCAATAACATATTCGATTTCCATAAAGGATTACACGAGTTTCCAATATTGATTACGTATGATAATGTAAAATTCTGATTAAAGTAAAATACTGTTGAATTTTATATGTTACGATCAGTCATTTGAATAGTTTTTTCCTCGTTATATTCTTTTATAACGACTTATATATATATATATATATATATATATATATATGTAGGTAGTTTTACGCGTACAGTAAATTTGAATTGAAAATAACACTAAGAGGCGAAGTGGATTGTGATGTAATAATAATGTTCCATAATTTATAACGTAAAATTTCGTATTTTTAAATTATTTAATAATTTATAGTGGATATAATGGATGTAAAAATGTATTCTGGGAGATTAAATTTATTATGTTTAACTGTAGACCGCCTCAGAAAAATGAATATTTTATTCTAAACATTTGTGCGGTACGATATTTAAAACGAAAATACAATGTCCGACTATGGTTTAAAGTTTAAAATTGTAGTTTTCTTCTTATTGTTTTGTATACGGAAAATAATATTAACCGATACACTACGTTTCTCGACACGGTAGAAGTTTAGTATTGTGTCGATTATTAAAAAAAAAAATTCACAATTTTTTTTTTTTTTTATGTTAAACAATATTAGAACACTTTTTATATTTTATTTTATTTCGTCAAGCGTTAACGTAATACGTTATTTTATTAGATATTACATCCTATAATATTTTACGTATTTTATTATTATAATTATTATAATATTGAAATATTAATAATTATTATTATATGTATTAAATATTTACCACGTTTTTGTTGGTAACTCCATTTCTTGTCTGTCTGTCACTGTTCGGTACAAATTGTGCAATCGATTTTAAACTAACTACCCGATGAGCTAGATGTTTGAAAATTCAAACATAGCCCAGAACCGGATTAAATGGATATTAGGCATCCGAGAAATTCAATTGCAGTCTCCGCGCATTTTTTCGGACACCTAGTATAATGAGGAAAAAACATATCGACTTCTCTCAGGAGGGTAGTTGTGTGCATAGTTAGAAAAAAGGTTACATTCCAAAACGGAGCATAAAGTATTTACGGTCCCATTATTTACTCAAAATTAAATTGAAAAAAAACGATATTAATGTATTCGAAGAACACGTTTGTGACAATAGTTATTAATTTAAATAAAAAACATTTTTTTTTTAATACGCCACTTTTTTTTAAAACGGACAAATTGTATGAAATAATTTCTCCTAAACCCATACGGTTCGTTCTGAACATTTGAGATTGTGAATTTTTAACAGCCACGAAGATTTAAAAAGGAAATACGTGGGGCTCGCATGCAATCGATAATAATTGAATATAGTTCACCAAAAAAAATTTATTGCACTGCAAATGATATATTATATTATATGAACTGTTGTGTGCATTTTCCCAACGGCAGCTACTCTCTAATTTCATACAATATACGTTCTACGTTACTTTAATTATATTTAAAAAAAAAAAAAATCTTGACGATCCAAAGTCGCAATTTTTTTTTATTACTTTAAATATATGTATAAATTGTCGAAGCTCCGCTCAGAATCGTTTTATAGAACGCGCAATGATTAACAACGTCCACAGTAATCGCTATCAAATTTATATTAGTAATAACAAAACTCTAAAACTGCTTTATCCAAGTATAATTCGCTTAAGCGACGTCTCCTTTTTTTTTTTGATATATTCTTCTTACCGTTTTATTATTGATTAATAGGGAACGGACTCTATTTTAATAAAAAAAATCAAAATGTGTACCTGTTTTTATCAAAATATGTAAAAAAAAAAAAAATTTGAATATGTAACAACATTTTTCGTTTATTTTTAATTAATTCTTATGAAATTCGAGAAAAATATGTATATGTGCAAAAAAAAAAAAAAAAAAATTAATAAAATTATGTTGTAAAAAACTAAATAATATATACAAAATAAAATTACACAGAACTTTCCCAACGCTTTTCAGTGTTCCATTTGGAAATTATTTTTCGTACACGTCTTCCTCATTATATTAAATGGACTTTTTAATTTTTAGGCGTTCTAACAAATTTTCAAACGGTACTCGTGGCGACACACTCGATATAATTACACGAATTCAGGTCAGTAGATGCGAGTAGACGACGATAAATGTATATCCAGATTCCAGAATATAAGATGCTCGAATACCGCGGTTGCGCGTTGTGGCACGCGAAATCGACGACGCGTGCGTTAAAATAATAATCGATAAAAAAATAATATCAATAGCGAATCAAAAATAATAATTTATCGGAAAACGATCAAAAGTGTATTCCCGAAACGTTTACGAACGTTTATTACGTTTTACGATATACGTTAAATTATTTCCAATCTAATCGAAAATTCGCGGAATGCGTATATTTGACGTCTTACCGAAATTCCATCACTAATATCGGATAAAAAGTCCATAATTACAACAGTATAATGTAGATTTTATTGTACTGTAATCGTTGTCCGCTCGCATTTTAAACAAAACCGAACCGGCTTTCACTTGACGTGTTTCACTGCTACTGCTGCTGCTGCTGCGGAGTAATCACAAAAGCGCTCTAGTATATTTTATAGTCGTCGAGCTCACGAAACTCTGGCTGGCTGGTTGGCTCGCAAAACTATTTAACAACTAATTAAAAGTCCGAAATAAATTCGGTCCGCACGTAATATGTGTGTATCGTGCGTTTCGAATGCGTTGGACGTCGTCCTAGCGGATTTAATTTTGTTTGCTCCGGAGAAATATAAGGCGGACAGCCGCAATTCACAAAAAAAAAAAAAAAAAAGGTCTCCCGTCCGTCCGTGGCGCGTTATTATAATAATAATTTAATATTGTTTATTAGTAATGTATTCGCATCCGTGCAGTGTCACGTTTGTAGTGGAATAAAAAGGAAACCCGCGAGGTTTTTATTCGCTCCTAACACTGTTAACCTAAGTCCATAGGCGTGTCTATGGGGGAGGCAGGGTGGGCACCGGCCTCCCCAGTGACTTAGTCCTTGGCCTCTTTGGCTTGTAATCTACCGTGGTTGAAACTATAAATATAAAATAATATAAAATATTTATAAAAAATAACTAAGTAGCACATTAGTTGATTGGTCTTATTTATTAGTTGTAATATCATTGGTAACCAATTTTAAGATCAAGATAATCTTTAATTTTGCGGGGTGAAAAAATTACAGGTGCTATATAATTGCCATACAACAAAAAAAAGTCACAAATATAGATATAGAATATAGATCGCTGTAGTAAGACAAAAGTTTAAATTTTATAACTGGCCTCCCCAGCCATGGAGGTCTGGACACGCCTATGCCTAAGTCTAAATAACACTGCAGCCGTCTCCGGAGAACCGTGCGCACGGTGGTTATAGCATGGTTACGTGTTGTAATTTGGAAAAGTGTATATTGTTCGCAATGTGTTTTTTGAATGAACGGGAAAAAAGTACTTGAAATACATATTTAGAATTCGAGTATTTCGAGTTTTTATTGATTTCCGATTACGGGAGTGACACGGAGAGGTTTGACGTGGAAAAAAAAAAAAAATGAAAATTTTTCGTAAAACAAAAATCGTCTCTTGTAACCCGGAACTCGCCTACCCAGTGCCTACTTGAAACACATAGTAAACCGTTGAATATATCAAAAAAAAAAAAAAATTCGCCTCAAAATTTTTTTTCCATATATTCTACGTACAAAAAAAAAAAAAAACTGCAAAGGTGTATTGTAATAGATTTTAAAAGTTATTATTTTTTTTTTTATGGAAAATCTTTGTTCAGTGTATAAAATGTGAAGTAGTAACGACATACTCGCGTAGTTTTATTGTGTAGATAAGTACTATTTACCGCACGCTGTTTTTTTTCATCTGTCTTATCGATATAGGACTTTCGAGTAGATAAAATTATTTATTGTCACGTGACAAATAATAATATTTTAAAATAAATTTTCTCAATTCGTACATATACAATAGTTCATGGATGTACTATATTCATATGATCATGTATCGAATCAACACAATGATTCTGTTACTGAAATTCGATGAAATGGTAGACAAAAAGACAAAAAAAAAAAAACAATTTTAGTGAAAACCCTAACAAAAAAATTAAGAAATATTAACTCTATACGCGTGTCAATCAAATTTCGGATTTGACGTTTTACTTTTATATGGAATACATGGATTTGTATCGTACATTCGCATTACTATATAGGATAAATAATAAAAGGTATGCAAATAAAGTATCCAAACCAACTGGGACTTTGTATACAATATGTATACAACGAAGACGAATGTTACACTTTATTTTTCTGTACTCTTAGTTTTTCAACCAGTTTATAATATAGACAAATATTGTAGAATAAATCACTATTTTCTCGGATATTAAAAAAAAAAAATTTTACATATGGTATACGTATTTTTGCAACTAGACATTTGATCACCTTGAGTACTTGAGTTCCAGGTTATTACGTGCCTACTCAACTCTTTTAATACCGAGTACTTTATAGGACTGAATATTTAAAAAAAAAAAAAACCCCCCGAAAAATATCATTTAAAAGAAAAAACGTAAGTCGTTTTTATTATCGCATTATTTTTATTAATAATAGAAATACACACGTACAATGTTAGAAACAAATGAAATATAACTTTTAGTTAATTAAAACGAACAGTATTTAATCTAACGAGACATATATAAAAAAATAGATAAATGTATATAAAAATTATATCGTAGTTGCTCCAAAGAGTGTTTAAAAAAAATAAAAAATTAACGTTTTATACGAGACTGACGGCGACGCGAGGAATTTCACGTCATCGTGCATCAGACGATTTCTAATTATCCAATCATTTCGGCCCGCTAGTCTTTTGTATATATATACTAATGGCGGCGGAGGAGGTGGATTACCCATACGCTTGCAATCACCCGCGGTAATCCTTTATTGTCTCTCACCGGTCGGTCCTCTTCAGTCCTCACTATATAATGAAACCGAACGCGAACCGCGTGTCACTCGTATACGTGCAACGTGTCTGTCATACGTATATAAATATGTGCTTGCGGCTGTACATATATAGACACAGACACACGTGGTATTTTATTCCTTTAGCGCACTCGAAGACGCGAGAGGATTATCATTTGTCGTTTCTTCGTCCCCATCCTCCCTCCCCTCCGTTCGTTATATATATATATAATTCTGTCGTCGTGGCGATGACGTGCAGTGCCGACGACTAAGACCAGATCTTTTGTCGTGGACGGGTACACACGTACTCACGAAATCCTCGATTAATTCGAGATGACGGCCTCCCTCGTAGCTAAACCGCAGCAGCAGATCAGGTGTATGTATACAGTAATAGGACGTGTGTGTGTGTGTGTATGTGCACCGTGAGATGAATATCGTCGATGTACGGCCGAGGGCGTCGTTTTTTCCTCCATAAAAATACGCCACTATATCAGTGGTCCTGAAAAATCCATCGCGCGTATGTAGGTAAGAGCGTAAATGTTCGAGTGCGTATTTCGTCAAAATATACCGCAGAACTGCTGGATCATCGATTTTGATGATATTTTCATAAAATTTACTTGTATATTGTGATCACTCGAGTTCTAATAAGAAATTCTCTCTTTTCATTGCCATCATCATCGTTGTCGTTGTCGTCGTATAGACAAAACCCGAAAACGATGGTTTCCCGGCAAACATGTGTCGGTATTGACGCGAATCTTGGGACGGCACTACTCCCCCAAAATCAGTAGTAGTCCCCCTCCTAAAATTTAGAACGCACACAATTTTCGATTCTGACTGATGCGAAGAAAAAAAATGTGGTTAGGAATATTCTCCTTATAATATAGACATTATATAGTATTGGCGATATATTATATTTAATTCTGATGATACGGAATACCGTGTACGGACAACACTTACCGGAATTCATATATTTTGTTGAAAGTGGCTGTGAAAATACCTGTGTTAGTTCAGCTACGTGTGGGCACTCTTTTTCTACTACGCGGAGAATTGGTTGCGTATCGTATCAGTGAACCAGAAACGATTTTCAAAATTGGCAAGTTTACAAAGTATTGGGAGGGAATTATCAAATCAGCTTATAAGGATATACCAAAACAAGCAAATAAGGTTACAGTTATAAATATTATTATTATATTTATTAATCATTATAATTATATAATATTCGAATTAAATTGTATAAATTATATGTCTAAAAATATTTATGTTATAAATATTATTATTATATTTATTAATCATTATAATTATATAATATTCGAATTAAATTGTATAAATTATATGTCTAAAAATATTTATGTTTTTTTTTTATACAAAACTTCCTTATGTGGAGTGTTATGAAAAGACGTTATGAAAATGATGAACTCGTGTTTCGTCACACGTCACAGTATGACGTTTCAAAAAATTTGTTTCCTTCGGTATTATATTGGTTGAATGCAAATTTCCAAACAGGGAATTTTGTTTTTTTTTTCTGTGCTGATCTGATAATAGTTGTTTTGGAACCCATCTGGCACAAACTTAATGGAATTCAAAAGTGTTGTGAATTATTTAATGAGCCGAACCATGACTCGTATCGAGCTCTTTTTTTAGCGATTCCATCGATTTTCACTGGCTTGTCATTTAAAATAAGCTCACGGGTACACTCAATGCTGTTTACCGTCGAAAACGTGTGTTCGACCATTTTCAAACGTGGAAATTCACTCGTAAATACTTGATTTCGGTAGAAGTTTTTTCCACGCCGAATGAATAAACTCCAATTACGCCTTCGGACCGCAAAAAGTGAATAACTGATCGTTTGGTTTTTCTACGGTTCAAATCGATAAAGGCGCGGCCGACACGATCACTACACTACATTCGCACAGATCTCTAAATATTTGAAACCAACTGGTTTCATTAACTCATTGCAAGTGGAAAAATGAAATAAAATTCCGAATGCTTATATCGACTGGTATGTGGAAGTTACGTTTGTGTATCCGGCTTTTGTAATTTACAGGGATTTCGTACTACATATATAGACTGGTGTAGGTCGTGGAAATCACGGGCATATGACACCGTGTATATACTTTATTAAATAGTTTAATTTTTCTTGAAGAAAATTTTGATATTGTTATCATTGCATGCGCTTTATACGTTTTAATATGGCACACCGAAAGAAAACCGTTTTCAAGAAGAAATTAAAAATAAATGTAATTTTTTTTTTTTTGTTATCGATATCTCTTTCCATATTAACCATCATAAGAAAAAAAAAATCAGGCGCTGGATGATTTGATCACAACAGTTTATGAAAACACCACTGACCATATACACGGACCCAGTGTTTATAGCCTAGAATTATTTAAAGGACAAACCGACCGTTTACGCTTTTTCATACGATTAATATTTTAAAGAACCAATTTTTAATTTAACGCGCTTTTCATTCGCTACGTATCGACTATAGCTTAAAAATAGCCCGGAGTACGGTTCCATATTCCGAGTGAATGTTTACAACTCATTACATTTCCGCGTTGAACTTGATAATTATCTAAATTTCCGATAATAACTTATTGCAATTAATTAAAGTATTAAATTATATTGGTTTAATTAACGTGTAACGCGCACTAATAAGCCTTTGTTTATCAATAAGTAATGCGTATGATAATAAAAACGATATATATATATATATATATATATTTTTTTTTTCATTATAACTCGCGTCGTGTATAACATGCCATCATAATATTATAATATTTTGTGTACGTCGCCTGTGTGAAGCGGCGATAAATATTCTGGAAAATCGATTTGTATTATTTTCTCGTCCGGCCGATTTGCCGATGATATACGTCGCGCCAACCCGGTTTAATCGCGATAAAATATTTCGCTAATTACACGCAGCTGGATATCCAGTACTTAATTTCATAGGATTCGAATTAAATGTCATCGCTTTTCAACGCACACACACACACACTGATTATAATATTTTATTATCGCGAGTTTCGGTTTAACGTCAATTTTAAAAAGTGTCGGCATTAAAAAAAAAAAAAAAATACAAAAATAAATAAAACTCCCTTTTTCTACTTATTTTTATTAAACGTTTTATATCGATAAATATACGATATATATATATATATATTTTTTTTTATCACGATCGTTATTTTATATCCACGGTGAAAAAATATAGAAAATAATCTAACCAATAAAACACGTATAAAAAAACCCTTTTCGTTTTCATTATTATTATTATTATTATTATTATTATATAGACGCATAATAAATGGAAGTTTTTACTCGAATTAAAATTATCAAGACGCGATTATTTTCAATTTCATAAAGTACTAGAACTAAATGGATTTAAAATTTTTTTTTTTTTGTACTGCACTTGGTTTGAAAATGTATTATTGATTTTTGTTGATATTATTGTAATTTATTTCGTATATATTTATTTAAATAAGTCTGTATATAGGCGCGCACTTGAAAACTAATTATTATATTTTATGCGCGGTGATCTCTGCAGAAATTTATAATTACGATAATTGGGTCCCGTCCAGTGTTTAAAGATCAATTTATATTTTACGAAATAAAAGCATTTTGCAATCAACGACGCACTCGGGATTCATTTTTCTTTCTTATAAGGAACTAAACTATATATATATATATATATATACACACATAAAAAATTAACGAGAAGAGTAAACGCGTCGTTTGCGATTTACCGCGGGAAAAAAATCGAAACACTAACTAATATTTATTGCTGATCATTTCTATTTTTGTCTCGACAAAAAAAAATTCATCCGACTTACATTATTGTTTCCTTATAGACAATCCGGCGGACGTTTTTTCGATGAAAACGTAGGCAGATTATCGTACAAACAATTCGTTACAAATATATCGCGTACAATTATTAGATTCGAATTATTTACTCGTAACACGTGATAACTATTTAACCATTCCTCAAATTCAAGCACTAGTTAATTACCTCCACTGCAGGACCGTAACGGTCAATGTAAAGTATTATTGCGCTTTGGTCAATATTTTTATTGCCACGTACGCGGTGGACAACAAACGCGCATTATTCCAATTCTCTATTTAAAGCCAATGATTGTGATGAGGACATCACAAAAGAGTATAGTGAAAATACACAGGAAATGGTTAAAGACTTACATGAGGAATTCCACAACGTACAGAGCTAAAATTCATTCATATTTATTAAATTAAACATTAATTTAAAAAATAAAACAAATAAAAGAATAAAAAAAGAATATGCGAAAGAAATAGGAATAAAAAATTAAAACTGTAAATTAATATAAATAATAATTACGTATAAATATTGTGTATGAGAATATACAATTAAGCAAAAGATTATTATATGTTAAATAGATAAATGTATAGGAGTCGCATTAAATTTGTTTATTTAACAAATAAACAAAATAAGCAAATATAATATATATATATATATATATATATATACTTGTATATTGATTGTTATTTTTAAAGGGGAAGACTTAATGGTTATTGCGGCTATGCTCACGATTGGCGGAAAGAAAGCAATAAAATCTGAAAAAAGTTCTTCCTAAACTCTGCAATAAAAATAGACGTTTGGAATTTTTATTTTTTTAAATCTAATAAATATATTAAAATACCCAATTTGTATTGCTCGACGAGTAATTTATTACTATTTGATTTATATACGTACCATATATAGCGAGTATTCGTTTTATTTATTATATTTTAATTGAAAATATTATACCATATCGTTTATATAGCCGGCGATGAAGATTCTACGTTTTATTTTAAATCCCTCCCACTCCCAGAAAGAAATTCGCAGAGTTCGCCACTGATTATGATAATAAAAAAACGAATAGTTCTTCCCCTGCATAATTGACAAAAAAATCAGTTCCTCTGCACATTTAACGGGAAATCATTCGTGACAGCCGATGAAATAATCAATACCGTCGAATATTTTATAATATTCTCGTGCATGTGTATCGTTTGCAAAAAATACCTATACGTGTATCGAGTGTGATTTGATCAAATTAAGTACACACATTTTTATTTATTAATTTTTTTTAAAAATAAAAACTAAAATAAACGCGCGATGTTATGTCGTATTGAAGCATTAGGTTTCTCGAGTAAAATGTGTAAATTGTCACGGGCAACATTTTTTTTTTTTAACGAAATAAATTTAAAGTAAATAGTGACGAGGCGATGGAAAGCGATTGAAATACATACCGCGCGTATATCGGTTATTTAAAAATTGTGGCCGTTATTAACATTGTGTGTGTCGTGTGCGTGAGATGATAAAACGCACTAATTATTGTGAAATTTACGCACTTGTGTACGGCTCATATGCTATTCGTATTCGTTTAGAAACGAGTGTGTTCGAAACATAATCGTATTCAGCAAAGTTTTGAACGTGGAAATATACCTTTTGAACGGCGCTTGTGTGTATCGCATTTGCATCGTCGCAAAGAAAAAGTTTGAAAAGTCACGGACCGAACAGAAACGATATAACGAAGAAATGTATGCTTCGAAAACTTGTAGCAATATTACAACGCGTTAAGTACAAAATGTATAAATACTCGTATTTTCACGTATAAACATTAAACTAATTTATTCGCCGATACTAATATTATGTACTCGGACACGAGAACGAGAAACGTATTTTCGCAATTGAATTTCATCGATTTTTTATATATATATACGCAGTACGATGATTTTTATCGTCTGATTGTACACATTTGATCAGAAACGCTCACGTCTTGTTTCGAAATCCCATCTCACTAATAACTAATAAGGGGTAAAAAATGATGATTCCCACCTTTCACGATTACGTCACTGTATAACCGTTGTACCGGTGCAACTATGAAATGTTTTGCCTCTCGGTCATCATCGCGGATCACCAAACAAATCCCACGCTGCCACGATTTGTTGATTTTAGGCTTCGTTAACTGGTGTTCATTTAAAAAAAAAAAAAAAATTAGAAACATTTCGTTTACTAACGAACTAAATATA
Organism: Slavum lentiscoides; assembly: GCA_032441835.1. Classification (NCBI taxonomy): domain Eukaryota; kingdom Metazoa; phylum Arthropoda; class Insecta; order Hemiptera; family Aphididae; genus Slavum; species Slavum lentiscoides. The sequence goes on from CM063713.1 coordinate 3,619,666, forward strand.
TTTATCATAATAAGAATTGTAATAGTGTAGACGAGGCACCGCTTTGTTCGCTTCAGTTGCCGGTTTTTTACGCAGTATACACACACGAGTAATTAAAACATATGAAAAAAAATGTTTCCACACCGATAAATTTCCAAAACGAATAATAAAAATGTTAAAAAAAAAAAAAAAGCCGAAAGCGTTAAAGTCATCTCGTAATTCCACAAAAGTAAAACACGTTTTAGGTTTGCTGTTCGGGCAGCAAATTACATTCGTAGGTACTCTTTGTGCGTTAAACGTAAAAATATTGTTAGGAGCGAGGGGTAAAAAATGCTTTTTCGTCCCGTCCCCCGTTTTCCTAGTCGTTGTCATGGGTAGCAGCAATCATTTTACACGGATTTTTATTTGCTCATCGCTCCTCGAAAATTGAGTGTCATGTGTGTGGATTTCGCGTTCGTCCAAAACTGTACGTCGTCGTATACATGTAATAATAATAATAATAATAATAATACGGAGGCGCGGAATCCTTTGCCAGTCCCAAACTGCGTGCAAGTTAAATGGCGCGGCAGACGTCGACAGTTTTCCACACCGGGTCATGCATAATTCAGATAACTGCGGAAGGCCTTTTCCGAATTCGCGGTGCCCCGTCAAAATTCGAGATATCAAGAGATTAATGATAAATAACTGCGAACGCGAACTCACTCTGGGCGCGAGTGGAAAAGAGCGTAGAAAAAAAAAACCGTATAAAAAGAAAACGGCGCGCGCCAAAAAAATAACGATCGTATAACGTTTGAAATTCTCGCGGCCGCGAACGCGACCAGCAAACTTTCGTCGTTTCTGCACTTTCTACGAGAAATAAAAAAAAAAAAAAATTAAGATCCGCCTGTCGTATTACTATGTCGTCCGTGCATACGATCAGGAAATTAATAAATATGTGGAAAGCGAGTCGGCCTGCGAGTCGACGAGCGAAACGTTTAATAATGTCTCGAAGACAGCGCGTACGAGATTCTCCGGTAGTAGTCGTGGGGATTTGAAAGGCAATGGAATTTTAAATATCTCTAGGAGTCGATATTAGCGAACGGTCGACCGAAGAGAGACAAACACAGGAGGGAAATAGGTGCTATTTGTTGAGCTTACACCAATATTCGAGTCGACTTTATTGCGCAAAAACGCGCGCGATTACATTGTAGCGTATACCTTTCAACATCAAACTTATACCTACTCGTTTACGTGTCCGTTTGACGATTGTACAGAGTTATCACTCTCTATTCACTCATTGTTTCACTCAATAAACACACGATACGCGGATATATTGTATTGTACGTACGCTCCGGTCTCCGGCCCACGAGAGAATGACCGGAAAAATTCGTTCGTCGTTGCGCATCGGTACCCCACTCCCCCACTTCGTACCGCGTCGTAACCGATCGGAATCCGTCGGTGTCGATCGCCGCGCGGCGGCGCCGCCCACTTTCGCGTGTACACGTCATCGATTCTCGTGAACCGTAACCATTGCAATGGTGGGAGAAAATGAGCTTCGTAGCAGCTATACACACAAACGTTTGAAATAGTAGATTGGGGAGACTTTTTTTTTTTTTTTTTTCTTGTGTTAGGCACAACGTCTCATAAAAAGCGTAGTTTTCAAAAAAAAAAATGTATATGTATATAAAAATTGAATCCAATAACGTTTGAATTATTATAAAATTTGAAAAAAAAACAACAATAAATTTCAAAATTTCAATTTGAAAATCTCGAAACATTCAACAAATGTTAATAGATCGTGGGGGTAGCTTTTTTTTTTTTTTTTTTTGTAGCGTGAAACAAGCGCTCGATGCAGCGAATTACTTACGGTTATTTATTGACAACGGGATCGTTTCGGGTGTGTTTTATTTTTGAATTTTTTGTACGCACGTCGTATACGAGGGGGGAAAAAAATATAATGATCCGTCGGTGTTTTTTTTTTTTGGAAAATATTACCGTTCTCCACGATAAATCACAACAACGTGCCATACCGCGGTTGTAATAAACGCGTGCAGGTTACGTTCGCGTAAAACAAAATAGCGATTCGATCGATTCGTTTCAAATAAATTCTCAATATTATTATTATTATTATTTTAGAATCAGCTATAGTCGGTGTTGCCGGCGGCACTGTCGAGCTATTCATTCGTCATTTATAATATTATTTGTTTATACGCGCGTTTATAATAATAATAATAATAATAATAATAATAATATGATCCCGTATATACTCTGCACAGAACACAGCCGCGACATTCCGTTGCAAACTCTACCGCCCCGAGAATCCGTTTAAATCCACAAATTCGCGTGTACACTTGAAAACTATTTCCCGACTCCGTTCTGTTTCGTATACGGTACGTTTCCAAAAGAAATTTCGAGCTCGTCTTAGCAGCGCATAATTCACTCTCTAAATGCGTCTTCGTCGTTGTCGTAAATCTCGCACCCGGCCCCCTCGGCGGAGGTCGCGGCTTAATAAAGTGGTATCTTCAATCAAGTCGCACGGAACACGTCTGGTATTCGAGTGGGAACAAAACGCTTATGCGTATATATTGTAATCTCGTCGTGCACTACTCCGACGGATTAGAAGAAAATTTCATTTTGAAATCGGATTTAGACGGCTTATTATTGTAATAATACATTATATTACGCGAATAATAATAATATTTTTTTTCTATTTTACCAGTTTCGTATGCCCGCGGATCATAGGCGCCAGCAGCAAATTTTTCTAGGGTGGGGCAAACGTATAAAACATCTACTTCTCGCGCAACGGGATCATTTCGGAAAACGTTTAAGAGTAAACGTAATTAATAAGAATCATTCGAATTCCTTTTTTTTTTTTTTTGTATGCATTATTAAAAGTGTATTGGTTTTGAAAAAGAAATCGGTAAACGCCTATTGGATGTCTAACAAAACGACCGACAATTTCGCCACGAAAACCGCACGGATTTTAAAGTCTTATATACTAATCGCCAGGGTCGTATTTAAAGGGGTGCAAGTGTACCTTGTTGCCCGGGGCGGCAAATTTTTTAATTATTGAGGGGGCGGTAAATTTTTATAGACATAATATGGTGTGTTAACAAAATAAAATATTAAGTGTAATTTTTAGCATAAAAATTGTGTTGCCCCGGGCGCGAAAAATATAAATACTGCCCTGCTAATCGCTGGGAATATCGATGGATAAAATAATATACTGTTTCTTTCAATACATTATCTATGTAGAACCTCTTCTGTATTTTGTACTAACTTTTCGTTTACGCGGTAACCGCGGTATCACTACGGATAATCGGCCGAACGTTTTTCTAGAAAACAGCCGCGTGTTTTTCCGCGATTTTTCTAACAAGAGGTTTACGTGCTGATCCGCATCAAATTTTTCCACATATTTCGGTGATAATATTGAAATAAAGAATAACATACATTTTTAAATGGCGAGAACGATTTTTTTTTTCGGGATGTTTAGAGGGAGGTGAAAACTCCTTGCACTCACCACCCCGTATCTACTGTACTATATTATATATTTTTTTCTCTGTCTTTCGTTTGACTCAACGGACTGTTATATTTTTTTTTAACGATTAATACGACTTTAAACCGTTTCACGAACTGATTGCTGCTGTATAATGCGCAATAACCTGCACTCAGGTAGGTGTCCCGTAAAGCGGCGGTGTGTATTCGCCGTCGCAGGACAATCACTTAAAGTTTTGATTTATTTTTAACAGTAAACATTCGTCATTTAATTCGGAATTCACCTCGTACCGATTTAATCGAACGAGTTCGTTTCGACCACGTTTCCACGTTAAATTATATAACCGCTTGTCCTTTGGAGTTTTTACGTCAAACTGCAGTATGTACTCGCACATATAGTAGGACTGCCCCCCAACAGGATCGGGCGGTTCTAATTGACACTTTAGTAGTAGTAGGTATTGAAAAAAAAGAAATATACACGTTTCGTTTAAATGACTATAAATAATATTTTATTTAAACATAAATATATCGGCGATAATGTATTCGTATATATATATATATACATGTGTATAATAATGTAAATAATACGCACGTTATCATTTCATACGGATTTTTCTGGTACAAAACACTAATATTAAATTTCGCCAATGAATCTAACGGGGAACCTATTTATATATATATATATATATTTATAGAATTATACAATTCAACAACACGCCAAATCCAAATCAAAATGGCAACATATTTCTACGATAATTCAACGTACACGTAAATATTATTATACAACGATGATATAGCTTAACGGTATTAATATATTAACATAATATATATATATTTATGTATAGTTATTAATAAGATTATTGATATATCTGCAGGGCGGGGCGGCGGTTTTAAATACAATTTTCCGCTACTAAAATATTCCGGGATTTTCAAAAATAACGTTAAAAAACAAAAAAAAATTTTACGAACGGTTCGTTATTTTTCTCATCGTTTTCCGGTGAAATTCATTTAAAAATATAAAAAGATAAGAAAAATTATAATTTACGTTTTGCAATTCGCTAAAAGTTTTGATCGGTTATAAAAGCGAGGGGGGGTGCAGGGCGTTCTTATTTATAAGGAAAAAAATAAAACACCGTTTGTTGTATATCGAATCCGCGTCGGGTTATTTTTTTTTATTTTTACAATCGACACCGTTTCCGAACAAATTAAATTCCCCTCGTCGCGGAACGCCCGCCGTGCATTACTGCTGTGGAATGTGAGCCGGGCACTCTTTCGCAATACTATAATAATATGTGCCACCCGGTTTCCTCGGGACATTATCAATCCTTCGAATACATACAGGGAATGCTACTAATGGTCAGGAGAAAATATTCGTATAAATCTTCAATTCCTCACAGTTTAGCTCTCTCTCTCTCTCTCTCTCTCTCTCGAAGAAAAAAATCGACTTTTTCGCCCGCGACCCGTTAAAAGAAATCCCCTTCGGATTTCGGCACGTAAATCCTCGTAGAGCAGATTTATTTTTATTTTTTTTCATCTATTTTTCACACCGTTTCGTGTATACGTCAGCTTTAAACCACAGAGGAACGATGAGTTTTTCAAGTTTTTTTTTTATATTTATATATATATATATAGGTACCTAATATTTATTTTATATACATATGTATATTATAGCGCGATAATGCGCGAATCGTCGCGGTTTATTAACGACGAACGAAGGGAATATTTTGTAATTTAATTTCCAACTGAAAATAAAGAACGTGATGCTTGTGTGTTATTATACAGTCGTAGAATAGTTCACAGAACGATTGGGGTTCGACACACGTCGAATGTCAAACGAGAAGTGAGGGGGTCGTAAAAGAAAAGAAAAAGAGAAAAAAAAAATGTATTTCATCCCGAGAAATGTTTATACCGCAGCGCGAGAAAACGCGTTGTAAACACATAAAACTTTCCAAACGGATCTCGCGTTTATGCGGTCAGTATAATATTGCGACCTCGAAATATACTGCACGACGACATTTCAAAGTGTTTCGTTTTTCTATTTTTGTTTTTCTGATCTATTATAACATTGTCGTAGCTATTTTTATGTTATTTTGTTCCTCCCTCCCCCCCCCCAGTGTTAATACAACTACACGAATAAATCGAGGTGCAAGCAGTACGGGCACATGAAACGAGTTATTTTATTTCCGTTAAACGATCGTTCAGGAAGTATTGAGAATTCGACGCGGGAATTAAAACGATATTTTAATTTTAAAATTTCGTCGCGGCAAACAAAAATTAATATTTTAACAACTCGTCCTCCGAAACAGTACACTCTGTTCGGTTTAAGATTATGTACACCGGAACGCGCACTCCGAACGAACGCCGGAGCCACGGCCAGGCGGCTAGTAGCTGTTCCGCCATTGGCTGTTGCTGTCGGCGGCAGTCGGCACACGACCTGGCCTGCGCGAACACGAACCAATTTTCGTATAATCTTAAACTGAATGGAGTACAGTGTCGCAGGTGCTTTGTAAAGCGAAACAAATAGTATACAAGATTTTTCGTGGCGCGTCCACAAACATTAAAAGAAAACGTCCTTTTAAATAACGTGTTTTGAATTTCCGCTCGTATATTATTACTCCGAGTAAATTTTATTGAAATTCATTGCGCACGTTAAACATTTTTGTAAAAAAAAAAAGAAAAACGACGAGCCGACATTTCAATTCTAATCGCCGTTATTAATCGCGACAAATTAATACGCGAATTTTTTTTTCTGTATCTATTCGTATAGGTTTACCCGTTTTCGAGTAGAATTTTTCTGTCCACGATCTGTACTCGGTTTATCGACGGAAACTGCACGCCGCGGTAACGGGTCGTATAACAACATATTAAACAATATCGTTTACAACGTCGGCGTCAGTTTTTTTTTTTTTTACAGAAAATCCCCGTTATATTATAAATAATAATAATTTATTATCATTATTACGCTTACTAATGAAATATTTTTTTTTTTCAAATTAATTACGCAATAAATAAAATTGCGGATTAGGTGTGCGGGTAACGTGGCTACGACGAAACTATAGATCTAACGCAGTGGTGGCCAAACTACGGCCCGCGGGCCAATTCATCATTTATTATTTGGCCCGCGAAAGTATTCTACATTACAGCACTTATTTGCGTATCTATAATATTTTACACATTTACGTGAAAAAAAAAAAATTGAATAATTAAAAAATACAGTATACATTCTTCGTATAAAAAAATAGTGTATTTTTGAAAGTGTATAAACCGATATAAATTTTTTCGTTTGTAGTAATTATTAAGTTAAGTATTAGATAAAGCCATTAAAATGAGTGTGTACAATAAAAACGTCGTTAAAATATATGTACACTTACATACCTATACCTAAAATTCTAATGACTTTAAAGTTTAAGGGAAAATTTCAAATTTCAGGCCCGGCAAAAAAAAATTATTTTTATTATGGCCCGTGGTAAAAAAAAGTTTGGCCACCACTGATCTAACGGATTACGATTTGTCGTGAAAGACCACACGGGGCGTTAGACGGAATTTTCGTAGCGGTGTGAACGTCTCCTCCTTCGATTCGTCGGATTTAAACAATTTTTTTTTTTCGGTTATTTTTTTTTTTTTACAACGCTATTCTACAGTGACTGGGACACAAAGAGCGTGTACACAACAACAATAACAAACATCAACAACAACAACAACAACAACAACAACAAAAACAACAGAATCGCGATAATTTCGTACAATAATATTATTGTACAATTATGTATATAGCGCTTTTTTTATCGTACGGGTCAAGTGCCGCGACTACTGAACGAGAGTATCGATCACGTGCAGCGCGCCTACGAGTCCGGTCCTTCGCCCACGTATCCTTCGTCCGGGCTCTCGGTGTTCTGCGCGGCCGACTGTTTCTGCACCGAAGTCACGGCTTTGTGTTGCTGCTGCTGGTGCTGCTGTTCCGCTGTGACGGCCACTTTTTGTTGTCTGCCGTGCACGGGCAAAGCGGCCGCGGCGTTGGCGGCCGCCGGTTGCGCGATCATCATCATCATCATCGTTTCGTCGTCCAACGTTTGCGCGGACGCGTTCGAAGTGAGCGACGGCGGCTCGTGAAAAGCGGCCGCCGCGTAGTACGACACGGCGTCCGCCGGGTACGGGTAACCCTGTTGGTTGTACCGTACGTTTTGCGGTTCGTATCGCGTGTTGTGCTGTTGTTGTGACGGCGGCGGTGGGCGATGATGGTGGTGGTGGTGATGGTGCTGATAGTGGTGATGGCGATTATGGAGTTGATGCTGCTGCTGCTGCTGCTGTAACATTATGAACTCGGCTTCCTGACACGATCGGCCCGGCGGTTTGGCCGCGTTACGACGGTTCGGCAGCGTGCGGTACATCGAGGCCGGCGGATGATACTGGCCCGCGGACAATTTGGGCAGCCCGTAATCGGCCGGATAAGGTTCGCCGGCCGCGGTGGCCGCCATCAGTTTTCCCGGTGACAATTGCAACTCGTACGAGCCGCCGCCGGACGGGTACACGAGCGCCGTGCCGACGACGGGCCAAAAATCTCGTACGGGCGGCACGGCGGCGATGTTGCAGTAAACGTCGCCGGCATTCGCGTCGTGACAATCGCCGCCGCCGCCGCCGCCGCCGCCGTTGTCTCGAACCACGGTGGACGCGTCGCTGATCAGGTCCGGATTTGCCTCCAGGGTGGTGCTGGTATTGCAAGTGGTCGTCGTGGTCGTGGTCGCGGTGCCGGCGGCGGTGACCGCGTGACAGGCCGCGGCGTGCGCGCGGTACGCGTCATAGCCCGCGTCGGCCGCGTGCAGCGCGTCGTGTATTTCGTACTGCGTTCCCGAACCGGCCGCCGCGTCGTACTCGCCGTACACCGCGCTCACGTCCTCGGCCGACGAAAGTTTACCGTCCACCGTGGACGAAGCGGTCAGGTTGGCCGAGTCCGATTGTCGAATGTCGGACGGCGTCTTGGCGGCCTGCTGCAGTCCGCCGCCGCCGCCGCCGGCGGCGGCGGAATCGTCGTGGGCCGCGCCGTTGGACTTGCCGTCGCGGCGGTGGCGACCGCCGCCGCCGCCGCCGCCGTCGGCCCGGCGCCGACCGCGTCGTTTCGTCACCGCGGACAAGACGAGCCGACAGGTGACCGCGCACAACGCGGCGACCGTGACGAACAGTACCGAGCCGACGATCAGCACGACGGTGAGGACCGCGGAGTCGGCGCGTCCGGCGGATACGAGCCGGCCGCCATTTCGGACGGTTCTTGGACGACGCGCACGGTGAAATTGCACGCGGCCCGACCCGCCCGGTTCTCGGCCACGCACGCGTACGTACCGTTGTCCGCCGGTCCGGCGTCTTCGATGGACAACTCGGTGCCGCGCGCCGTGCCGTTGGCCAACGGCCGTCCTCGAACCACCACGAGACGCGCGCCTCGCCGGCCGGCGTCATCCTGCACGCGAGCGTCACGTTCTTGCCCGCGTCCGTTTCCACGTAGGCCGGCGACGCGGCCGCCGCTTCGGGCGCGCACGCCAGTTCCTCCGCGTCCAGTTTCCGGATGACGGAGTCGCGCAACCGGTCCGGCTCGCGGCACGTCGGTTCCACCGTGTGCGGCGCCCCGTTCTCGTTCAGCCACCGGTGCACGTCCCGCAGCCGGCAGTCGCACGTCCACGGGTTGTGGTGCATCTCGATGCCGTGCAGCGACATGGGCAGCGGCGGCACGGTGCCGGCCGCGCTCTCGATCCGCACGATCCGGTTGTGGTCGAGTCGCAGCCACTCGAGGCTCTGCAGGCCGTCGAACGCGCCCGGCTCCACCACGGACAACCGGCACCGGCTCAGGTCCAGCACCGTGAGGTACGCGAGCCGCTTGAACGCGGCCGTCCGCACCGCGGTCACGGCGTTGCCGCTCAACACGAGTTTCATCAGCTGCGGATAATCGTCGAACGACTTGGTCGGTATTTCCGCGATCCCGTTGTCGGACAGGTCCAGCTCGACCAGGTTGGACAGGCCCTGGAACGCCGCGTCGTCCACGTACGCGATCCGGCACCGGGCCATGAAGATCTTTTGCAGGTTGGACAGCCCGGCCGCGATGAAACGGCCGCGGGACAACGCGTCCAACGCGTTGCCCGACATGTCCAGCACCTGAGTGCCGGCGTCCATGCCGCCCGGTATGGCCGACATGCTCTTGTTCACGCACTCCACCGTCTGCTTGCCGCCCTTCCATTTGCACGTACAACCGGCCGGGCAGCCCGCGGCCGCGGCCAGTACGGTGGCCGCCAGCAGCGACCACAAGATCATCGTGTTCGACGGCGCGGCGTGTCGGCGGCGTATCACTGCACCGGGCGGTCGCGTGACGTCAGCCCGGTCGCAGTGTTCTCCGCGTCGGTCATCGTCGCGGCCGCTTCTCGCCCGGCACGCTGGCGGTCTCTCGGCTCGCTCTTCCGCACTCGATACGGCGCCGCCTGTAAAAAGAAACGAATATTATCGTAAAAAAAAAAATTCGAGTTTTTCGGGATTTTTATTTTTTTTTCTGGGTAACCGCCCCTAGTAAAATTCAGGGGCTGGCCGGATGATATTGAATAGGCACACATAAGTAAATTTAACGAGTAAATTTCGTTCAATTTTCCGCTTATTCGAATTCCAGTTATTTCCTATAGTTTGTCGCATTGATACGAGATCTGTGACTGAAACGATGTCGCGAGTCCGTTAAAATTAAAAATCCTAAAACTCTTACCTACCTAAAACACGAGTGTTAAATAACGGTTATACACGTAATCTGTGCGTGGTATTCGCCTCTAACTAAAAAAAAAAAATCTTATCGTCACCCACTGCACTTGGGGGGATGTGATCGCCAGCTGTTTCTCCTAAAATGTCATTTAATATACGAGTGATCGTATCACCTACTCTGCAGTACACTATAGTTAGGTACCATTAGACGGATAAAATGTTTACTGTATTTTTAAAATTTTTTCGCCTAAAAAAAGGAGTGAAATTTTACGCGCCGAGCCACAGCCCGCACTCGTTATTACGTCGCGGTTCATTTAAACGACGGAGAAATTTTTATGCGCGAAATATATTAAAAAATAAAACGTTTTAAACGAACGGAGTGAAATAAAATACACCGTAACAGAGTGAACATTGCTTAGAGTGAATACTACTGGAAAACCGTTTGTCTGCCGAAGTATAAGGTGTTACTCCGGTGAATTATATTTGTACAGAAGAGCCGTCACTGGTTTACGATCCCCGTACGAAATGTATATGATTTGTGTAATTATCGCGAGAAAATAAAACGTTTCAGTCTTCTGTAGAGACGGTGTTTTTTTTTTCCACGAGAATTCCACAGCGATTATATTGTATTTTACACGTACCTATTACGCAATGTTCGAGTGTAAAAAACAATACAGATAAATATTTAAAAAAAAAACGCGGACAACTATATAATCTCGAATTGGAATTCGTAATAAGACGTGTTTAATATGCCCCGGCGTCGGTACGTTTGGCCCGCGGCGGCTGGTTCGTCGAATCTGCAGACCGTCTTATAAAATTGCTTTAGAGTTAATTAAAAAGCGTATCGCGCGTTGAAACGTGCGCAATCCGTACGGCCGTTTTTCGGCCGCCGCCGGACGGGTACACGAGCGCCGTGCCGACGACGGGCCAAAAATCTCGTACGGGCGGCACGGCGGCGATGTTGCAGTAAACGTCGCCGGCATTCGCGTCGTGACAATCGCCGCCGCCGCCGCCGCCGCCGTTGTCTCGAACCACGGTGGACGCGTCGCTGATCAGGTCCGGATTTGCCTCCAGGGTGGTGCTGGTATTGCAAGTGGTCGTCGTGGTCGTGGTCGCGGTGCCGGCGGCGGTGACCGCGTGACAGGCCGCGGCGTGCGCGCGGTACGCGTCATAGCCCGCGTCGGCCGCGTGCAGCGCGTCGTGTATTTCGTACTGCGTTCCCGAACCGGCCGCCGCGTCGTACTCGCCGTACACCGCGCTCACGTCCTCGGCCGACGAAAGTTTACCGTCCACCGTGGACGAAGCGGTCAGGTTGGCCGAGTCCGATTGTCGAATGTCGGACGGCGTCTTGGCGGCCTGCTGCAGTCCGCCGCCGCCGCCGCCGGCGGCGGAATCGTCGTGGGCCGCGCCGTTGGACTTGCCGTCGCGGCGGTGGCGACCGCCGCCGCCGCCGCCGCCGTCGGCCCGGCGCCGACCGCGTCGTTTCGTCACCGCGGACAAGACGAGCCGACAGGTGACCGCGCACAACGCGGCGACCGTGACGAACAGTACCGAGCCGACGATCAGCACGACGGTGAGGACCGCGGGAGTCGGCGCGTCCGGCGGATACGAGCCGGCCGCCATTTCGGACGGTTCTTGGACGACGCGCACGGTGAAATTGCACGCGGCCCGACCCGCCCGGTTCTCGGCCACGCACGCGTACGTACCGTTGTCCGCCGGTCCGGCGTCTTCGATGGACAACTCGGTGCCGCGCGCCGTGCCGTTGGCCAACGGCCGTCCCTCGAACCACCACGAGACGCGCGCCTCGCCGGCCGGCGTCATCCTGCACGCGAGCGTCACGTTCTTGCCCGCGTCCGTTTCCACGTAGGCCGGCGACGCGGCCGCCGCTTCGGGCGCGCACGCCAGTTCCTCCGCGTCCAGTTTCCGGATGACGGAGTCGCGCAACCGGTCCGGCTCGCGGCACGTCGGTTCCACCGTGTGCGGCGCCCCGTTCTCGTTCAGCCACCGGTGCACGTCCCGCAGCCGGCAGTCGCACGTCCACGGGTTGTGGTGCATCTCGATGCCGTGCAGCGACATGGGCAGCGGCGGCACGGTGCCGGCCGCGCTCTCGATCCGCACGATCCGGTTGTGGTCGAGTCGCAGCCACTCGAGGCTCTGCAGGCCGTCGAACGCGCCCGGCTCCACCACGGACAACCGGCACCGGCTCAGGTCCAGCACCGTGAGGTACGCGAGCCGCTTGAACGCGGCCGTCCGCACCGCGGTCACGGCGTTGCCGCTCAACACGAGTTTCATCAGCTGCGGATAATCGTCGAACGACTTGGTCGGTATTTCCGCGATCCCGTTGTCGGACAGGTCCAGCTCGACCAGGTTGGACAGGCCCTGGAACGCCGCGTCGTCCACGTACGCGATCCGGCACCGGGCCATGAAGATCTTTTGCAGGTTGGACAGCCCGGCCGCGATGAAACGGCCGCGGGACAACGCGTCCAACGCGTTGCCCGACATGTCCAGCACCTGAGTGCCGGCGTCCATGCCGCCCGGTATGGCCGACATGCTCTTGTTCACGCACTCCACCGTCTGCTTGCCGCCCTTCCATTTGCACGTACAACCGGCCGGGCAGCCCGCGGCCGCGGCCAGTACGGTGGCCGCCAGCAGCGACCACAAGATCATCGTGTTCGACGGCGCGGCGTGTCGGCGGCGTATCACTGCACCGGGCGGTCGCGTGACGTCAGCCCGGTCGCAGTGTTCTCCGCGTCGGTCATCGTCGCGGCCGCTTCTCGCCCGGCACGCTGGCGGTCTATCGGCTCGCTCTTCCGCACTCGATACGGCGCCGCCTGTAAAAAGAAACGAATATTATCGTAAAAAAAAAAATTCGAGTTTTCAGGATTTTATTTTTTTCTGGGTAACCGCCCCTAGTAAAATTCAGGGGCTGGCCGGATGATATTGAATAGGCACACATAAGTAAATTTAACGTGTAAATTTCGTTCAATTTTCCGCTTATTCGAATTCCAGTTATTTCCTATAGTTTGTCGCATTGATACGAGATCTGTGACTGAAACGATGTCGCGAGTCCGTTAAAATTAAAAATCCTAAAACTCTTACCTACCTAAAACACGAGTGTTGAATAAAAAGACAATTCACCTTCACGATATTCGTCGTTACACTGCAGCGTAACAGTCTAGAACTTTTGCTCATTTCTTTTTCGAGGAGAGCAGTGTAAAAAATTTAAAAACGGTTATACACGTAATCTGTGCGTGGTATTCGCCTCTAACTAAAAAAAAAAAAATCTTATCGTCACCCACTGCACTTGGGGGGATGTGATCGCCAGCTGTTTCTCCTAAAATGTCATTTAATATACGAGTGATCGTATCACCCACTCTGCAGTACACTATAGTTTGGTACCATTAGAATGCTGAAACAATCAACTGGTTTTCGACCCTTTCTGATGGTATCATAATACAGTCGTCGTCACTGTTACCGACGGATTCGGTAAACCACCGAGTCCTATCTAAAAAAAAAATAAATTCGAATAGTCCATTGTACATTTGGTACGCGTACTCGTGAAAACTACGCAATGACTGTTTTTCGGACGATTTTTTTATTTAATATAAAATCAATGTTACCGACGATTATATTATCAAAAAATATCTAACAAGATAAGTAAGGAGCAGTAGAAAAAGACCTTTTACTTGGACTCTTGGTGCGCTAAATGCGTATTTCGTCGCTTTCGTATACACGCGCGTGATTCAATTTACCGTTTTATTTTCCGTGTACGGGACTCTTAGATTTTGGAAAAAAGATGAAAAACGTGTACTTGGCTGGACTCAATATTATTACCGCGCTACCGTTTAATTTATCGGCTGCTAACGCGCGGCACTCGGATATCTTACATTTGACACACGTAGCCGGTGGTGCACGAACGATCTGTTCTTCAAACGGATAAAATGTTTACTGTATTTTTAAAAATTTTTTTTCGCCTAAAAAAAGGAGTGAAATTTTACGCGCCGAGCCACAGCCGGCACTCGTTATTACGTCGCGGTTCATTTAAACGACGGAGAAATTTTTATGCGCGAAATATATTAAAAAATAAAACGTTTTAAACGAACGGAGTGAAATAAAATACACCGTAACAGAGTGAACATTGCTTAGAGTGAATACTACTGGAAAACCGTTTGTCTGCCGAAGTATAAGGTGTTACTCCGGTGAATTATATTTGTACAGAAGAGCCGTCACTGGTTTACGATCCCCGTACGAAATGTATATGATTTGTGTAATTATCGCGAGAAAATAAAACGTTTCAGTCTTCTGTAGAGACGGTGTTTTTTTTTTCCACGAGAATTCCACAGCGATTATATTGTATTTTACACGTACCTATTACGCAATGTTCGAGTGTAAAAAACAATACAGATAAATATTTAAAAAAAAAACGCGGACAACTATATAATCTCGAATTGGAATTCGTAATAAGACGTGTTTAATATGCCCCGGCGTCGGTACGTTTGGCCCGCGGCGGCTGGTTCGTCGAATCTGCAGACCGTCTTATAAAATTGCTTTAGAGTTAATTAAAAAAGCGTATCGCGCGTTGAAACGTGCGCAATCCGTACGGCCGTTTTCTTCGAACGGTAGTCTCCATACAATACGGTTTCGATACAAGGGGAGACCAGTCAAAGACTTTAATATTTTATATATATATATATATATAATTTAATATTAGAAAAAGTAACGCTTACGTTACTTTAAAAACACGCTTTTTTTAACTGGCACGATTCGTGTCCGATCAGTGGCGCCCATCTCGTTTGAAATATGTGGTTCGAATAGTTAAAAAACACCATTCACCCACCCACTCGTTTTCAACATTCAATCCTTATTTATTTTGAACAAATTAATTACTGTCTATTATAATTCGATAATATTCAAATTATATGACTTATAAAAATCATAGTTTAGGAGACACAAAAATCACGAGGAAGGTAATTTACCTGGTTCAATTGAACCACTTTGACCCCCGCTCCCTTTGGGCGCCACTGTGTCCAATAGTTTCAATACGTATCGGGAAGAGCGTTTAGCCGTTGTATACCACCGTTTCACTCGTGTTATCGTTTTTTTATTTTACTTTTTTTTTTTCTGTAACGACGTTATTACCGAGTCGATGCTGCGCCGCACCGGACCAAGTAGCCGAAAAACGAAAGCGCATCGATAAACTATATATATACTGCACCATACCCGTTAATCGTCCGAGTCATCTCCTTATTCCAAGTCCTTTCTCACGTAAATAATCACTAGGGCTGGGGTTTCAATGCCCTAAGAAACCTCTAAAGATGCCCTTAAAAAAAAAAATGCAAAAATGACTTGAAAAAATCGAAAAATGCATTATAAAAACGACTTTAAATTTATTTATTAGAGCTTGAAAAATTAAAAAGAAAATATTACAAGCATATTTTTTTGTTTGTTTTTTAATAGTATTTGACGCATAAATACAGATAGGATTAAAGGAAATTATACTAAAATAATAGAAACTAAATTCACACAACGGTTACGACAACAAAACTCGTACTAAACGACGTCATCGGATGTATTGAGATACACCGATATTGAGATTATTATTTAAAGAAATTTAGTGATTCCAAATATACCACGTTAGTTTTACCGTCGTTATCTATAGGTTTTGACGTTTCAACTGTTGTCCGACAATGTAATACGAATTGCGAGCACCTACTTTATAGTTTGTTATATTTGTATAAAAATCACGTTGGCGTGTAAAAATCTCGAAATAAAATTTCAATGCATCGAAATCCCAGCCCTAATAATCACCTACTTTTTTTTTTTTTACTCGATACCGAATATTATTCGGACCGATTTATTTTTGTAAACCAATTCTCCATTCGTTTTTTCGCGCCCGTCCGTTATTCCGGCTGCATTTGACTGTAAATTATTGTTTTATTTAATTATATCCTCCTAACTGTATAAACACGTCTACATAGATAGTTTAATCACTCACTAGCATTTTTAAACACTATTAGTACGAAAAAAACCAAATATTTTTATTAAAAAAAAAAAACCGGACGTTTTCTATAATACTGCAGTTTACATATTATAAATATTTTCAATAATATTAGTCATTTGTAATAATAATTAATAATAATAATAATCGTCGCTCTCGCGTATATCATGTACGGCCGATTCGCGCGGTGTGCTGTACACGAAATAATAAAATAACGAGTGCGTAATATTCAGAACGTTTTCATTTTGTTTTAAAAGATTTTTTTTTTTGTCCAGAAGATATTCTAATGGAAACGCGATGCAATCGGGAGAGGCAGACGATGTGATTTTTCGGTTTTTCGGAAAACATTTCCGAATTCGCCTCCGACTGACGACGAATGTAACGGTTCAAATATTTTTACATAAAACGTTTTAACACGTTCGACATCATTTACCCGAACCATCTTCCCACCGACAAGAATGTATAATAATTATCACCGAAGACGGTTAAACGTTCCTTTCGAGCGTTACCAATTTAAGCGTCGTACGGTCTGTTTCAGTCTCTGCAGTACACAACAAATATTAGCAAGTACGAGGTGAACAACAGTAGCAAAAAAAAAAAACATATTCCAAACGCGCTAAAAAATTCCAGAACGTGTCGAGCGGTGGACCGTTCTTAAATTTCTGTTCGACACCGTATATTACACAGCGTTACCGCGGCGGATCGATAGATTCCCCGTCTGCGGGTCTCCGACCAGCAACAGCCACCGAACCAGGATATCGGAATATTATGTGAAAAATTCAATTAATATTCGGTGGCAAACTCCTGCAGCGGAAACGAGTAAAACGGGAAAAACAACAATCTGCAAAACCAATATACAGTCGCACCTGCTGAGCGGGATTTTATTGTTGTTTATTCGAGAAAAATATTAAAATATCGACGAGAATATAATATATACGTTTTCCAGCATTTGCGAAATGTAATTTTTCATATTTTAATATTTACGCGAAACTCCGTTCTACAAACGGGGGGGGGGATATTATACGAATCGTTTATTATTATGAGATTTTATTTTCTCGTATATATTACGCAAGCGCGTTACACTACACCAGTGATTCCCAACGTGCTCGGTACCGCCCCTTTGTGAGCTTTTTTAATTTTGAAGGAGGCGTTTTACTCTTAAGGGCGCGTTTAGGAGAGGGAGGGATTCTACTGTGACTTTAATTTTTAGCAAATATACAAAATAGATTAACCGCCGATTCAAGAAGAACTGCTGGAAGTGAAGCACAATGAAGAAGCCAAAATCGATTTTAAACACAACGGATACGAGTTATTATGGTTCAAACAAAAAAAAAAAAAACTACATACCCTCGACTTCGGAAAGAAGTGGAGTTACTAATTTATGTATGGCTTTACCTAGTCGAAAAACGCTTTAGTGCGGTTCAACAACTTCTGACGAAATCGAGAAATCGGTTAGAAATGCAATCTGGAAAGGGAATTCTAAGACCGATGCTTTGGTATCCATTGAATCAGATATCATTTCATTACCAGCAAATCGTCGACCTATAGCAAATATTTGATAGTATAATATTTATATTTTTAGTAGATATAAGAATTTAGTATATACAAATAAAAAATTGTTTACAGGGTAAATAATTTTTAATAAATAGTTATGTTTTTAAAGAAATTTTTTTCGTATTCGTTCCCCATAAAAAGACGAAAGTATATATCGAATTAAAGTATCGATTTTATATTACTCGGATTCAATGAAATTCATGCAAAATAACTCTTTTAAAGATAATAAAAAAAAAATGTAAAAATACTTCTATGAGATTTGAAAATATATATATATATATATATATATATACTACGAACATCTATTATTTAAATTTCGGTTTTGATATCATACCTTTATGTAAAATGGATTTATATCGCTATTTATGCTTAAGTTTTGGATAAACAATAATAATAATAATAATAATAATATATATATATATATATATATAAAATGGATGTTGCAAAAACAACATGAAAAAATCTTAACATAATTCAGTTAAAATTTATTATTGCGTTTTATTATTATTTTTTCATATTATTTATTTATTTGCAGTACAGAGACATGTGTGTAAAAAGAAAAAAAAATTATAATAGTCACATGTTTATTGTATATTAAAACGATTATTTTAGGTATATTAGGAAAAAATGATAACAAATATAATAAAATTGTAACAGTAAGTTCGAATTATTTAATGAATAAAATTAACGTGTGAACGCGGTGTCATTACTTACGATGCGCAATGAGACTAGGACAATGGATGATTTAAATGATAATTTTTAATCGAGCAAGGTGTACAAAAGCGGAGCGTTAAGACGTGTATGACGAGAACGAATTGCGAAAATTGATTTGCCCGATAAAATAAGAAACATTTTTTCTTCTTCTGTTAATCAGCCGACAAAGAGCCAATGTAGACCTTCTCAACAAACGCGCGGAATCGTGTTGAATTTTGAAAAGCGACGGTTCGGCTAGAATTTACTCCCTTTTTAAATGGCACAATCGTGAAGTAATTTTAAGCAGCAGTATAATTACGTACGTATAACGCTGCGTGTCTTACACGCAGTGTACCGTTTTACACTGATTTGTTGTACTATTTATCGTATTACCAAAATAATAAAAAAGTCGCGCATAAACAGTGAACGATTCAAACAGGAAAACGATATTATATAGGGTTGATATCGCATACGGTTAATTATTATCGCGTTACTAAAAAAAAAAAATATTAAATAATTACGAAATGAACTCGATTCGTTTTGAATTAGCGACCGGCGAACTGTTATGATCGTGTTTATTTTACAGTGTTTATTATACCGGGACAAATGACTTTTTACAAAATAATAATGAAAAGGGTATGTATAATACGCTGCACATATACACGGAATAATATCATCACGTGATTAGTATTATTTACACGAGTACTTCGTAATACTGTTAATTACATTTTAAATATAACCGAACCCGTGTTGTGTGCACGTTTCCTCGTTTTTTTTTTTTTTTGTATGAATCAACAAACAAAAAATGTATTTATAATATGTCAATGACACACATTCACGCGAATAATACGTCCAATTTTATTTGGAAGTTAACAAAAAAAAATTGATTTTATGTTCTCTTTCGAGACGAGTGAAGAGAATAATAATACGTATTTTGATTATCACGCGGTAACGTAGTGCTTTTTTATTTCATTTGTGTAGTTTTATCGTATCGCCTACGGGTAGAACGATCGAATTTCGGTCTCATCTCGCATTCACACTGAATAAAATAAATCATAAACATTTGTCGGTTAGGTGCGTCCTACCGAAGATTTTTATTGGTTTTATTATGACGGTTAATTTTTATTTACTTTTTTTTTTTTTGATGTAGGAGTATTCGGATGATCTTGACACGCGTTATAACTTTCCGGTAACCAATTTTATATCCAGTCGGTACTCAATTATAGTAATAAAAAAAAAAAAACCGATAAAATTTTCAACGTATTCGTTTTGGACACTGTCGATTTTTCGTATTTCGTCTAGAGCTCAAAAAGTGTAATACAAACGCGGACATTTTAATATTTTTAACAACATTTACCGTACTCGTTAATATGATAACTACTGGCGTTGCTCGGCGTGGTTTTTCGTTTGCATTAGTTTCATAATTGTATACGATTTTTAAACAGTAATACAACTGTAAAATACCGGACTGCAAGTAACTCATTAGAACACGTTCACGTCGTTCGCAGCTCGTTACCTCTTTTTAAAAAAAAAAAAAATTTTAATTACTCTCGACTTTATTAATTTCGCGCTAGAACATTATTTTTAATTGAATTTTACAACTCGATACGTTTATAATATTGGATAATTATTTGTATTCAAACGAAACGTGCATTATTAAGACTTCAGTGTTAAAACTTAACGAGTTAATATACGCCTCTATTACGCTCATCTTATAAATTATTATATATATATATATATATAATATATGTTCGGTAAAATTTTTGCTCATAAATAATTTTTACGAGTACTTGAAATTTTAAAACATTTCGGTTTCCCGAATTCGGTGACGTAATTATTTTAATTTTTATAAAATATAACGCTGACTTGCGTGTTGAGGGTGAACGAAGCGAGACATGTGTCCCGTCATGCATTTTAGTTCACAGATAAACGATTAAAAAATTGGACGGAGTTGCATGAAAACGTATTGTTTTCCCCGAGAAAGATTACCTCGAGATGTTGCTCGAGAGAACACTCATCGGGATCGATCGAATCGAGTCAGAATTCTTATTTGATTTTCAATCGGGTTTGTTACTCGTCTTTTTTAATATTCATCACTGAGCGTTGTTCCCACAAAATGTACACAGTGCGATTTTCGAAAAAAGTATCAGACGCCCTAAGGAATTATTACACTTTTTGTTATTCTGTTCCCCAAAGCGCATATTTTTA
The DNA here is from genome assembly GCA_032441835.1 of Slavum lentiscoides. Classification (NCBI taxonomy): domain Eukaryota; kingdom Metazoa; phylum Arthropoda; class Insecta; order Hemiptera; family Aphididae; genus Slavum; species Slavum lentiscoides. Next base: position 3,640,295 of record CM063713.1, read on the forward strand.
TATTATACAATCGACAGTCGTACCTGTTAAGTCAAAATGTAATTATAAAATACAGTCGATCTTAAAATATATAATAACCCTTTTTGTTTTCTTCGAGGCGATTATCGATTTGACTATACTGGGAAAATATAGTAATTTATAAATCGTATAAATATAACGTAGTATTAGATGAGTGCATATTCGGTATACTATATAGCTATTACGCGTTTTTTCTATTCAATTCTCTCCCTTAATTAAATAATTAAGCGAGATTTTAAGATTGTAGATGTGTAAGACGTAGATTATGAAATGATTAAAAAAAAAAACGGGTTAAACAAAAACTTTATTGAAAATATGTAAATATACGTAGGTATATAGAATAGAGTGTTGTAATTTTAACCTTTTAAAGAAGTTAAGAATATTCGTATTTAAGTAACGGCGTGTCGTTATTAACATTTTTTTTAATCAAAACGTATTTATTTTTTAGTATATATTTAACGCAAATAATGTTTATATTAAACATTTGAATTTATACTCATTACTAATTCAATATTAATTGTAATTTATATATATATATTTTTTTTCAATGCTCCGGGGAGAATATATATATATATATATACGTTTTAAATCTTCCCCTTGCCATAAAATATAATTTTTATTACTCTATTTTCTTTCTTTGAGCTCAAGGTCTGTACTTTAATGGGTATTTATTTATTTATTTTTATGTAGAAACGTTCGTACACTGCTAAGCTCAATGGAATCCAGTTATAAAAACGCAACTGGTAGAAAGAGAGAGAAAATATTAATTAATTAAAAACATTTTTATTTTTAAATTTGATAAGTCGGAGCGGATGGAGTAGTGGAAAATTGGGAAATTATAGTGTTAGTGCACATACATATAAAATAAAAAAACCAACGAAATAATAACATAATATATTGTATATACGAGTTGATGAAAACCGCCGACGTACAGACAACAACCTCGATCGTAAATAATATTAATAAATCACCCTTGAGAGTTTTATGTTAATCAACGATACACAGTGGTAAAATAAATCTTAAAATTATAGTACAATCCAAATATAATGTGCTTGTATTTTTTTTTTTTATTTGTGACCATGTTAGAAATTCACTTAACTAATTGACCAGTATATTATATTGACTATCGTATTTCGATCGTTCGCGTATTATTGAGCTGCAGAGGTCAGTCCTTATTGTGTTGTGTGCGATTCGAACAATATCACACGACGAGCGAATATAATATTTTTTTCATACATTACACTCCTTATTTATTTAAAGTGATCGTGTTTAGAGCGAGTGTTAACCGAAACAGTAGCTTGGCGTTCCATAGACTTTATAATAATATACGAGTACTTTTTATTAATATTACTAAAAACTGGGTAAAGGAAACGTGAAATTGGGTTCAAATAGAGAGAAAGAGAGAGTTCAGTTGGAATTTTGATATGATCCTTAAAAGTGTTACGAACCAAAGTTTTTTTAGACTGATAATTACATCTTTTTCCCTGTCTGAAACGCAGTTATAATTTTCAACGTATCAATTAGCGGAAAGCACAAAAAAAAAAAAAAAAAAATAGATCTAAATTTAATCAAATCATTTTCACGTCTGTGAACTTCTTCGTTGTAGGTTTTAAGATTGTTTTTTTTTCTACCCCGGAGCGAATCTTCGGTAAACGCATTTTTGCACATCTTTTGTTTTGATTTCTTTAAATAACGTTAATTATTCTTCGACTCGAGACTTAAATATTCTGCGTGCGAATTTGATTTTATAAAAATAACTTTTGCAATGAACAGAAAACATTGAACGAAGGAAGGATGGGGGAAGTATTGTATAACTGCGTATTACTGTAATAAACTATTATCATACAACAGTTTTTGATGTCTACCGTATCATTTCCTCCAGTGCGCGATTCGGGAAGACAGATTGGTGAGGTCGAAACGTCTAGAAAAAAAAAAACACCTTGCAACGAAAAACGCGTACAATTTGTAGACCGTGCGTTCGTGGTAACACTACCACAGTACAACGAAAATCGTTATATTTACGCAAAATTTTAGAAGAATTTTAAAGGACGTGCGAACAATATAATATTATTTGGACTCATTTGCTTTCGAAGCGTCATATTTTCGTGTACAGATGGTTGCGCGCGAGTTTCTTCGCGATAATAATTGCCGCTAAACGTATTTACCGCGGAATTGTCCGCGTTACAAAAGAAAAGAAAAACTTTCACTTCTAAAATATTGTTACTTGAGTTTTTCGTTTTTGCCGAGGAAGTTTAAAAAAGTAAATTGTTCGCTTTTTATATTGTTTTCTGGAGAAAACAAATGGTAACTTTTCTACCATTATCGCGTTACACGTGCCCGACGGAGCCGGAGAACCGTGCCGTTCTAATTACAGTAAATATATCGTTATACGCGTATAGTTTACCTTTTGTAATGGCGTTTGACTTACGACGGTTTGATTGCGTTTGAAAATTTAACGTCGAAAACGATAAATTTAATATTTATCTAAGGATCCCTGGCTCGGCCAGACAACGATTTTCTGAATTTTGTTTGTGTTTTGAACGTACTTCATTCAGAATTTATATTATATTTTACGTTAAACAGGTGTAAAATACAGGTTGGACCTGGCAGTGGGTGTGTGGGAAAAGGGTAGTTACGAATGTTTTAATTAAAAAAAAAATGTAACGATGTAATGGCGACGAAAAATTATATATTATTTGTATTACAAATTCGCGGAGACGCGGACTGACTTCGAATCGTTCGACAGTCGTCGGTTAACTGTCATACGGTATTACCAACACCGTTCCCACCGATACAATCATCGTTATCGCGCGGACTTTGTACAAAACCGAATTACCACACAGGTGTAAAAAAATTTTTTGTTAAAAGCATTATTTTAGAAGAAAAACAGCGTAGAAAAATTCGGGGAAAAATTTGATAATAATTTCTCGCGAAAAACATTTTTTTTTTAGATTCTGAGCGGAGCGAGGAATGTAATGGTTTTACGATGGTGCGCTTGTTTTTTGTCTGTACCCAAAAAATTCTACAAGAAGGAGTGCTCCGATCTCTACAGTCATGACGTTGTTTCCGGTAGCAAATTGCATCTAGATGGTACTTTAGAGAGGTCATTTTTCGATTTTCTTAAAAGCCAAAAAAAGTAAAAAAATGACATAAAAACGCGATTTCGCCAAAATCGATTGTCGGCTATTTCTTCGTAATTCTGAAACAAATGGTTAGAAGAACTCGAAAAATTCACCAAACATGTAATTTAATATGTATTTAATTCATAAAAAGGTAATTTTACGTTTTAAAGCTTAAAAATTCAATACAACGTCAGACGTACGCCTCACTTCAGAAATATTTTTAAAATGTTGAAAATCACAATTTTCCTTAAAAAACATTTCAAATGTTCCGGCATAGTGTGTATTTTGTGTTTTGTGGAGAACTTACGTTTTTTTTTCAAAACTAATGCGGTCCTATAGGGTCTTGACATTTTTACCAAATACGTAACTTTGTACTACATTTTAACGAAAACAGTTTTTGAACATTTTTTTACCTACATATAGGTTTATTGTAAGAAATTATGTATTAATACGATGCAGGTCAATCGTAAATTATGTATTCTATACACGCTGTATTATTAATGAATAAAATTACATCGCGAAGCCGCGCTCAAAATCGTTTTTAATCGAATGCAGATGTAGAAAAAGGAAGAACAACGTGCATGGAACGTAAATGTAATAACAATAAAAAGGGGGAAAAAGTACTCACCAGATAGCGCTACGACACAACATAGAGGGCGTGGCAGAAAGGCGCATATAAATAGCGGTTTTTTTTTCACAATACACACACACCGCAATCAGACGCGAACTACGTTGTTCACGCCTGGCCGCCGAGACTACACTGAGCGGTCCGGTGTTTTCGGACCGCTATTTATAAGCGCCTTTCTGCCACGCCCTCTATGTTGCGTCGTAGCGCTATCTGGCGACTACTTTCTTTTCCCGTTTTATTACGGTCGGCTGACGCGCCATGTCGGTATACGCGGTTGTTTAGTTTGACGCTGACCGAGTGACCGATGGTACGCGCGTATGCAATCTTTATTATTTATTTATTTTATTGCAATTTATTAATAATATTATTATTTCGCGTATTTCAATGAAATGAAATGAACGTAAGAATTCATCTTTCCTCGTTGTACACTCGTTTACACGTTTACTATTTATTTAACGTTTACTCGTTTACTAGAACTCGGCTCGGCCGTCGCGGCACTACACGTCATAGAAATATAATCGCCGCGAAGAAACAACATTTACGCGTGACGTATCCAAGGCGACCGGGCACCGTATAATAATGATTCGCTCGTTTAATCGTGACCTCCAGGAAGACGACCGGAGATACTTTACTTCTTTTCTGCTGGTCTTGATTTCGTTATCACTCAGACCGAGAGAAATGCTTGTAAACGTTAAAAAAAAAAAATTATATCGCGTTTTTTTATCTTTACTCGTTTAGACGAGTAAGTAGCGCCTAGTTCGGATTAATTAATATTATAATACACGACGGTCACAACGAAACAGCGGATCATATTACGGAAAACTGTATTTTTGTGTCCGAACAAAGAGATTTTTTATTTTTTTTTTAACGATTTCATTCTCGCGCTTCATAAAGCGCGCGCGAATGTTACGAAATAATTAAAACGAAATTTCTCGTTCACGAAATAATAATAATTGAGTCGCATAAAAAAAAAAAAAAACGATGGATCAACAACGACAATGACTGCAGCACGCGTTCCTGTGACCTATTTTAAATTAAATCGGTATAGTGTAATAATAATAATAATAATATTATTATTATTATTATTGCTGAACGAAGCAACGTCTCGGACGTATTCGGTGACCCGTCAAGTTTTATTTTCGAGAAAATGAATTCCCGAAAAAAAAAGAAAATTATTTATTAATCGCTTGGCAGTGGAGACAACAGCGCATAATTACGATTATTGTATTAACGAGGCTTCGCAAGTGCCTTTTGGAAATTTGCTCGTTTTTATGCCGTTAAAAATTAAAATTCCAATGAGCGTTTATTATATGACGATATACAGTCCGCGGGGAATATTTTCCTATTTAAAATAAAACGAAAATGACGAGGTTGCGCGCAAAGTAACACACTCACCACAAGTAATCATAAGCGTATATAATATATTACCTATTACGTACTCGCTTTATCGTTTGTTTTAAGAACGTTGCTGTTTTATAATATATTATACTATATACGGTATAAACGCACGTGGGTATAATAATATTATTACGGTTTTACACTTCGCTTGTACGTTGCACACAACATAGTCTTTTTCTTCTTCTTCTTCTCGCCTTTTTTAAATGCTTTTATTTTGCCAATATTTACCGAACAGAAAATCATCTCGACTCAATCATCTCGTCGTAACATATCCTCCGTTAGTTCCGCAGTCAATCCGTAGTAATGGACGTGCAAATTCATGTTTTTGCTGTTCGTACGCCTTTCTTTGTTCCAAATCATTCCATACCGATCGCGCCATGTCCTTTCCGTCGTCTATTGCTGGTGTTTGCTCTAAAATTTCCGTTTATTAAGAGATGCCATCCCGCTCAATATCCATAATTTTGCCACAAGTAATGACCTCAAACCTTATTTCTTTATTGATCTGTTAATTTCATCTGAGTTTCTCCACGCACACGGCATGACATACTGACTTGCCGATCAACGCAACACAAGAACTGATTTTTCCCATGTGGACTCAATCATTTTCCGAAGGAGGTACCATTCTTTATTTTCAGTTTTTTCACAGTGGATTTTATGTATCAACGGTGTTTTCGACTCGATACTTTGAGTAACAACAGTAGTCTTTGCCGGTTTATTCTTAATTTGCCTTTTGCGCTTTCCCGTTTCGTAGACGGATTGTCATTATTCGGATGTTAGGCTTACAATAAATGCCATTGTATTTTCCTCGTAGTTATTTAAACGCAAAGTTTAGTTTCTTTTCTACCTCTTAGAATCGATTCATCTGTTCTTTAAGGATGTTAGATGCCTTTGCGCGTAAATGTTGTATATGTAATTGTATTTATAATAATACGAGTCTAGGCGGGGGGGGGTCAGAGTATAAAGCTGCCTCTCTTACGAATTTTTGGCTCCCCTCATATATTTATACGTTTTAAGAGTCCGTTTTACACTTGTATAATTTAAAGTGGCGACAATAATGTGATTGCCAGTCCGTGGATTGAATAAAAGTATTTGCTTGCCCTTTCCCCCCTTGCCAAGCTTATGCTACGAGTATAATATAACGTACGGTTATGTACGAATATGTCAATATGTGTGGAAAACGATATAATATATTATGAAGCGGTAGCATTTATAGGAAAACATTACTTATTGATAAGTTGGAAACGGACCAAGACCGTTCCTTCATTTAATGGCTTTTAAAATGGGTCCCTCCGCGATTGTATTTATATATACGCCGTTCAATTCGATTGTATTTGAACATAACTTCTGAGCGAGTTTTCACCGCGAACAAACAAAATACACGCGTTCCGTCGGCATAATATTTTCATTACAGTGTTCCTTTTTTTTTTTTTATATATATATATATATATATATGTAACTCGGTATATTTTCATTACAGTACGTCTGTCAAACGAATTGATTTGTTTTCAAAGGGATAGGTTAATATTTATGAATAATGTGTGTGCGTGCATGTGAGTTTGTGCTCTGATTAAGGACTATACACGGGACATACCGTATATTTTTTTGTATGCTATCGAACGAGAAATTAATTTTTTTTTTTTTTATCGAAACATTTTTTTCAATATGTACTACGAAAACCAAACAAACAATAAAACACGTCACTTATTCATTTCATTAATAATTATAAAACACATTATTAAAAGTCAATAACGATATGTATTAATTATCAATATTCATCAAAACGTTTTTTTTTTTTTATTTCTCGTTTTCCGACACGGCGCAACGAGTAGTTTCATAAGTATAATACGGTTTTGAAAAAAATCAACATAAAATATAATATTATATCACAAAAAAAAAAAACAAACGAAATCGTTTGAAAGCTTGTTTTCGATTCATCGTTGACCTTTCATCGACTCTTAATCAACCGTGTCGTGTTTACAACGAATTCACGTGTTCATTCCTACTGCGCAAGGAAGTACGCTGATATTGTACAACGTCACATATTATTATCAATTGTGTGTATTACTACGAATACACCATACACACTACAACAGCGTCGAAGGGCTGTTTAAAACGTACGATATTAATTTATACGTTGATATATATATATATATTTTTTTACTCCGTTTTACATTTTCATAAAGTATAATAATAAAACGAGAAAAGAATTATGGGCCCTGGAAAAGGTAACTCCCTCCCTCGTCTACCTTTAATCTCGGTTTTTTTGTGCGTTTATTATAAACGTAAGTTTAAATATTAAGTGAAAAAAAATTTTTTTTCTTCTATAGAATAACGAGTTTCGTTTGAAAGAAACCTAGGGAAATACAATTTTTCGAATACCAAAATATAAGTAACTATACGTTTGGTAAAATTATTCTTTTTTTTTTACAGGACGGAGACGTACGACGACCACCAAATATTATACGGTACAATACGCGCGTTTGAGTATAATTTTTAGTTTAAAATATAGCGGTCAGTAAAAATAAAAATAATAATAACAAAAAACGGCTGAAATACGTTAGCCTTATATTTTCTTTAATATATGAACGAATTAATTGAAAATTATACGTAAATATTTGTTTTGCGCGAAACCGTATAATACGGTTATGTTTTTCTTTTTTCGCTCAGAATAAAAAAAAAAAAAACAACAGAGTTGCACAAATACGCGGAAAAGTTATATAGGTATATAATCCGAGGTAGGTCTGATTTAAAATTGTTTACTATACGTATTCCTTATTATATGACTGTAAATAAGACGGGCGAAATAACGTTATTTAATATACGGCTACCGAGTATATAACCGGCCCCGTGGTTTGTGTTTATTTCTCAACGATCCAACTTTTTATATAATATTATATATATAAATAAAATAACGCGCATAACCGCAAAGAATACGTATCTACCGCGTTTACGTTTAATAAGCGTCGGTATATAAATAAAAATAAACACCGCGCGACTAATGAACACACCGGTTTTCTTCGTTTACAGCGGCGGCGCGGGCGTTCGGTTAACGGCGAATGCGGCCCGAAGAATTTCATAAGCTGGCCCAATTAAAGCCGATAAGCCGCAATACATTTCCGAGAATATGAATATTTCACAGTGTTATTGTTCTCTTATGTTGTTGTTTTTTTAATATATATATAAAAAATACGCGGTGTGTCGGTTGTTAATGACTTTTAATCGCTCGAAAACGTAGAAATAAATACGAACAAAAAAATAAAACCGAATTTGAATCGCGCGCGTACGAGTAGAATATACGATTAATTTTTTTTTTTTTGGGAAAAAACTAAAAAAATCAAATAAATCTCCGCGCGCGTACCGTACATATTTGAAACCGTGATTGTTATTATAGGTACACGTACCGATAATACGATATAAACGCGTTTTGTTTTTAACGACGAGAACCGTTTCGATCGAGGCCCCGCGCGGTGAATAAACCCATTTTACCCATAGATATATACTCGGTGTATTTCAAAGTTTAGAAAATCATAACGAAGATACCGCTGACCGCCTAAAGTCCTGAACTTTACTTATTATTTGGTTATGCAAAGTTGGCTGACACGGCGGGAGCTCCTGGTGTAGGACGGCTATTGCGGAAACGAGAGAACTCGCGCTAAATCGTAACGGAACGGCGGCTCGGTTGTACGTATAATATTCGCGTAAAATACAATGGTTTTATGTGGAAATTCGCTGGAAAAGTTTGTAAACGGTGTAGTCGTTTCGAAGTGATCCAGAAAATCGTAGAAATATAACGGCTCGCCGTTGATTATTTTTTTTTTACACAGCACACTCATTGTACGCGTATATTATATACTGTTACTTTACGCGGTAGCACGCGATCATTTTTACCGGTTAACAATACACACGTGTACGCGAGACGGCGCGGACTTTAATAATTCAAAGTGCACTTTTACACTGAAAACAGTAATACTGTTCGGCACGACCGCCGAGTGTCGTTTGTTCCGAATTTTCCGTATTTATTATACGTATCGTCGTATAGAAAAAAAAATTTTTTGCTTTCAATTGAAAGCCTATTCCGTACGCATTGTATTCCTCGTATATATTTCCTGTAACAGTGGCGTATTCGAGCGTTTTTAGAAGAAGAAAAAATGCGTCTATTAGTGCGACAATCGGTTGTTGAACACAGGAATGTATTAGAAAAAAAAAAAATGGAAATCACTGCGGTATTGTATATCTGTTTGTTATAGTACGATACGTCTTATATATTTGTTTAAAAATTTTAATTACATAATACGATTTATTTCGAAATCGTATATTAATTTTGAAAATCGGTTTTATATTTCCTCCCGATGAATTGTAAACGTCATCGGTGACGACTATTATACGTAGTTATCGGTTGATCACTATGGCTCGGACTAACAATAAAAACGATATCTGTTAGAAAAACGTTACTTAGAAACAGTAACGGATTATATGAGATTTTTCCAATTAGTGCAGCCCAACAGCACTGGCAAAAATACAACAAACACTTATGGAAAAGAAAAAAAAAATTAATTTTTTTTTTTGAAATCGCGGTATGTCAAAAAAAAAGAGAAAAATTCGCAGTGCGTGCCTTCATAAATACGCTTTTCCGGCACGAAACCGGGAAATTAACCGATTGGAGTTTATAAGAATTTTGAATTTTTCATAATATCTCTTTTCCCGTCATCGACACGTTTTTGATAAATAAAAATAAACGTTAACAAAATTCGCTGCGATTTCGAGAAAATCAAGTATCAGTCGTAGCAGAATTGCCTATTCGGAACGCCGTGTGATCGTCGGTATATAGATCTTGCACTGCCAATTTCCGATTACGTATATTCGTTAGACTGGAAATGAACGGATATTTATATGTTCTGAAAATAATTGTGTTTCTCATAAAATTAACTATTCGAAACTGATTACGGGATGTGAGATTTCATTGCAGCGTGAAACGACGTAAATTTTTGTTTTCAATCATACTACGAGAAAATAAAGGAAAATTAAATATACATATATATATATATATATATATATATAGCGTAATGTTAATTATATTTCAAGCGCATGACTCGCGTCTTATATACGGTTTTAGTAATTGTAAGACGTTCAATATTTCAAAAAGTGAAATAAATATTAACTTTTTAAAGACTGTTTTTTTTTTTTTGAGAAATTTGGTAATTGATGTTTTTGCAATTCCCCGACAACATAATTTTTAAGCGAATATTTCTTTTCCCCATTACCGGCGTGTATAATATGGTATACGAATATTATGGCGACGGAATAAATACCGAGCAAGTTATATGTATATATATATATATATGTATAAAAACTTGCGTAACCTATTTTCGCGTATGGGAGACGAAATGCGAAACGGTTTTGTGCTCATGTGCAATGACGTGTGTGAAAAGCAGTAATTTCGGTGAAGGAGTTCGGACACGCTCTGCGCGGAATTTGTTTTCGAGCGACGAAAACCCGAGACTTTTAGTAAATTAATAATCGTCGATCTAATTCGGACCGAAACAATGAATAATTCAACGGTCGGTTTAGGTTTAGGACACTTAAATAAATGTATAATATAACCGTATTCGCGTGTATAATATGCGAATAGGTGTAAAATGGCGAAAAACGAAATTTCGAAAGTAGTAACGATAATAATACCGATAATGGAATCGTGCGTGAATAAATATGTCGCGAAATATCGAAGAAAATAATATAAAAAAAAAAAATACCGAGAATATTAAAACGAGTATACGAAACATATTTAGTTGGATCGAATGGATTTCCGTTGGAATATTAACGTTAGTTGGTCATAGCGTCGAATACATTTTAAAAAAGGTACCGCGGGGTGTTGTGGATGTTGAGTTTTGTTCTTATCCTTGCTGTACATAATTTTTATACAATTATTTACAATAAACCTAGATAGCTAAAAATGTTAAATTTCAATTGTCATTTTCCGTCGGAATAATGCACTTAGTATTACGTTTTTAAAACAAAAAATCATCTTTTTTACAAATTAGACATTTCAAAATCTACAATCGCTATAAAAAGCCAAAAATCGAAAAAAAAATGTTTCTCTAATATAACATAAAGTTACATATATTCGGTGAACATTAATTCAAGTTTTTTCAACCGTTAATTTTAAAATTACGAAGAAAAAACGATAATCTCGACAAAACCTCGTTTCCATGTAATTTCTCGGTAGTTTTTGAGTGTTTTCTTTTCCAGGCACTTTTGAAAAAATCGAAAAATAATCTCTTTAAAGTACCGAATACATGCGATTCGCTACCGGAAACCACGTGTGACTGTAAAGTTCGGAGCACTCCTTTTGGTAGAATATTTTTGGGTAAGGACATAAAAAAAAAAACACGTCATTGTAAAACCCTTATATTCCTCGCTCCGCTCAGAATCTAAAAAATACATAAAAAAACATTTTTATCCGAGACTAAAAACGTCGAAGCGAGTGAATAAATGTTTTTAACGTTAACCCGTTGCGCAGATCCGAGTTTGAACGAGCGCGAATAGTTTCTACTGTTTTAGGGGTTCGTCCTTCGTTCGTTTCTATATATAACCGTAGAACATTATAGGAACGACACTCGGGTTGTTTACAAAAATGTTGGAGGCTCGGCCGCGAAGTTAGCATCGAATTTTTGTAGGCGCCTTCTTGAAGTTAGCAACGTTTATCTCCGTATGAAACGTTTTATGATAAATCACTGGATATTAACACAGATAGCACGGTATTCATGCTACGAAAGAACCAAATGTCGCAGGAAATTGTTACCCGTTATCAAATTATGACAACAGCTGTTATTTTCAACCGTCAAGGTCCCCCTCTTTTCGGTGTACAGGAACCATAGGGAGTGTCGTAGGCCTGATATAACATATTATAATCGACAAGTTTTATATCATGTTATTAGTTCAGAATTTTTTTCGCTTGGCTCAGAATATTATATCTATATTTATTTCCAAAAAAAAAAAAATATATATATATATGTTATTGATTTATTATCATTGTCGTATTTATACGAATTTCGCTTTTACGTTAATATGTCGTCCACTCGGCTATTTCGACCGGCTAAAACACTGTCGTTATTATGCACGCGTCTTTGACGGTGTCGTATTATAATTCACGAGTATACGCAGAAGTAAACGAAAACGAGGTTGCTTGTGCACGTAAAACAATATCAGATGTCCATCAGCAGAAAAGCTGCCTAACCCGGCCTCGGGTTTGCCGACCTATGGTGTATTTATATAGAACCGCACACATTATAATATGTATTTATTTATACGTGTGTATGTATAATATGATGTGTGGCACGGCCGACGTCAGGTTGTCGTCGGACGATATTACTTATTTATATATGATTGATGTGCCGAGCGCGTGCATTAAATATTATATTTATATAATATGATGCGCAGTGACGCAAGTATAGATCACTAAGTACGAGGCAGAATTTCCGCAGAAATATTTCGGGGAGCGCGACAAAAAATGTATAATCTAATTTTTTTTTTTTTTATACAACCTCCAGTATAAAAAATAATAAGATCAAAATTAATAAAACACGATATGATTAAAAAAATGTATTGTTCATTGCTTGTTATTTGTATATAATAAGAGTACCTATTGAAAAATCAAAGCGTAAAATAAGTATTTGAATTTATAGTAAAAAAAAAAAAAATGGTCATTACTCGATAAAAGTTGAAATTATTATGCATTTTATCATTCACCATTAAATAAAAATCGCACACGCCTAGGTTCCATATACAACGAATACTTCGTTTCCTCTATTACGTACGTATGACTGTTGACATTTTACTGAGCTACTATGGGCGGCGGCGGGTTTAATAGAAATAATAACCGATTATTTTATCACACGTAACAGAAAAAAAACACTGGGAATTATTTGATATTTTAATGGAATTATATCGCCTGAAATTTAAACAAATATCAAATAAAATAGCGGGGGGTCGAGAAGTTCGATTAGGTACGGGAAAAGCACGAGTGTGTTTGGAACGAGATGTTTGAAAATGTCATGCGAAACATCGAAAAGTGATCATAAAACTTTCTTTATATTTAAATTCAACAGTTGAAAAAGTAAATTTTACATGTTTTTATTGGCATAACAACGATTACGCCACAATATACGTTTAGAAATGCCATAATTCGATAAAACTCTCTTGGCCGTTAATGGCGTGGTGGTGTTCCTTACAAACCTTAAGGTACGCCGCAGACGTCGAGTATATCACATCCAACGTGCGAGCAAAATTATTTATTTACGAGCTGATATTTCGAGACACAAATTATATTATACTAACAGAAAATTTGTAATATTTATATAATTATCAGAAAAATGCGTATGTTTTTTTTCTTTTATAAAAATCCGTAATTTTATGTTTTAAAAAAAATTTGTAAAATTTTATCTAGTGAAAAGTGTAAAAATTTTTTGTTCGTTTATCGATGGAGGTTTCGAACTCCACGCCACCCCTTCACCTGATATCCCATGTGTATTATGAATATACCACCCCATCCAGCTCCCGTTTTCTCGCCAGCACTATAATTCAACGGCCTACGTATCATCGTGAGCGTATTCAAGGTGGAACGAGAACGGGCTCATCATCCACTCCCCCACTCCGGATTCCTGTTCTGACCGGTCATTTTTGTTTTAATAAATTCACTTATATTTAAAACGCATTTCGAAATTATAAGATAAATAAACAACCGCGAATCTAAAAATATTCCCAACAAAAATATAAAATATTTTTGTTAAATATTCTCGAGCAAAAAAAAAAAATAGGAAAGTAAAGTCAAAAATAGTATACGATCTATAATCATACTGACAAAATGAGTAAACAAATCTTCTGAGGGGTTTGCGTTCGATTTGGACATTTATAAGCCTGCAATACTGCACACGACAATAAATATTTGTCGAAAAAAGAAAACCAGCTACAAAAAAAAAAAAAAACGTATATGTTGTGTAATTTTTATGACTATACGAGTAATTCGTAAAGTAAAAATATATTGTATTTGATTAAATTTAAATATAAAAATAATTAAAAATCTATAAATAATTGTTAAATTAATTTAGAACAAAAGTAATTTGCTTTATTTTCGCTGATGACCTATGTTGGAAAACAATTTTGCCCGTCTCTGTTGAAAAACACGGCTGCGTCTACGATTCTTACTATTTGGGTATACATTAATACAGAGGTTCCCAAACTGTGGGTCGCAATAAAATGTTTAAAGAGTCGCGGAAAATGTTTTACACGAAGAACGCGAACTGAAAAAGTAGTGTTATCAATCTGTTTGAAACTTTAAACACACATTCAATAAAAACGAGTATTAACCGCAAATGTTTAACGGTATTCTGGTTTTCCATACAAAATACAACACTTTCCCGCTAAAACGCTGCTTCCCATTCAAATTCTTCATATATTATATAATCTTGCGAAGTTAGCGGTAGCATTTTTTTTTTTACATTTGTTTACCAAATAAATCGTGTTCTTTATAGAAATTTATTACTGAACATAAATTATTTTTATTAAAATATATTGTCAATATTCTAATATTATCGTATCAAAAAAAAAAAATCGATTTGAATTGGTGAACTAAATTTGAAAATTGTCGTGAGTCGGGGGTCGCACCTATAAAAAGTTCGGGAACCTCGGCTTTATAGGCATCCTCGTCGTATACGTTATCGTATTATTCAAACGGTTTGCCAGACTCATTGGCAAATTTAATTTCTATAATATTCGCCGATAAAATATTATATTCTAGAAAATAACATTTAATTGTATTACACGGGGGAAAAAAAGGGGGAAAGTGTTTAGACGTTATACTGATATTGGACATTCGTGTGCACCACTGCATTAAAAAGTCGCCTTTTAAAATCGAATATCGAAAATCGACCGTTTTACACACGTCGCATTATTATTATCGCGTCGAAAACGACAAATTATTTATTCGATCCAATTTTTTTATATTTTTAAATTGCCGTCGTTGAAACGTAACGCGAGGGGTGTTTTTTTTTTTTTTATTCGATAAATCGTACCCCGGTACGGTAAAATTAATGTTATATCCGCGGCAACCGTCGTCGTCGAAGAAAAACCGTTCTGGGGACATTTTTTTTTTTTTTAGAAATTTATTTCTTATATCCCAGTCGAACACGAAAATCCCAATTGCCTGCAGATAAACGGATTGCCGTAACGCGCGTTGACACACACACACACACACAAATTTTACGTATAAATCGTCGGTAACCCGTCCTGCATCTACCACCACCAACGACCGGTTAGGTTTATTGAGACGTCATTTCCCTCCCCCCCCCCACTGGAGAAGAAGAAGAGAGCACCGAAGATTATTAAAATATATTATACTCGTATTTATGTTTGTGTGTAGAGTTGTAAATAAGAAGAGAATTACAACGGTTACGGTCGCAGTTTAATTTGCATGCAGTTTTTTTTTGCCTTCTCGCGGCACGAACAAAGAAAAAAAAAATCCGACAACCGACTCGATATTTATGTGTTTCGGGAGTTTAAAAAAAAAAAAAATGAGAGATACCGAACGACTTACGGTTGTCTCCTCTCTGGCTGGGCTCCTTCTCTCTCTCTTATCAGTCGGTTCATACACCGAATAATAATGTATTGTTTTATCGATGAAGTCTCTCTGTATCGCGAGGAACAAACAAAAAAAAAAAAAAAAACGAGTCGTATTCTGTTCCGAAACACGAGTTTCAGGTCGGTTTCTGCTTCTCGATTTTCAACACGAAATTTTCTCTGCACTCACTCCTCTCTCTACTCCACTCGAGTTCACTGTACTGAAAGATCGTCCCTTTCTAATTACAAACCCCGTCCGTATACGTAGTACATTAATAATATACATTCATAAACGTAGACATAATACGCGCTAACTGCGTGCAGACGTGGAAACGGTATTGTTATGTGCTCTTTTGCGCACTAATTTAGCTTTGAAAACGCGCGGCTTCGAGTGAAATAATTCGGTTGGATGTGTCAAACGGAATTTCGTCGTCGTCCCGGCCCCGCCGCGACCGCAATAAGGACACGTCAAAACGCGGAGAAAACGAAAAGTTACAATTTACGTGCGTATATACGATTATATAGTGTATACAGCCGACTTGTCGTTTTACGCGGCGTTCCGAGTGTACGAGATGCGATTAATACTGATGGAAATGCACAGAATGTCGGTCGGATGACTATTCTTCCAGCAACATACATCGGAAGCCCTCGGCATATGCACGAATATGCTCAAGATGCCATGTCGTATGTTCGTCATTATGGTACAGCAGATTTGTTCATCACATTTACATGGAATCCGCAATGGATAGAAATCAAGCAGGAGTTATTCTCTGGGCAATCACCCATTGATCGTCATGATATTACAGCCAGAGTCTTTAGACAAAAGTTGAAATCTTTAATGGATTTCATCGTAAAACATAATGTGTTTGGTGAGACACGCTGCTGGATGTATTCTGTGGAGTGGCAGAAACGAGGATTGCCACATGCACACATTTTGATTTGGTTGGTTGAAAATATAAGGCCAAATGAAGTTGATGCAGTGATATCAGCTGAAATCCCTAATGTACAAGTAGATCCTGGATTGCATGAGGTAGTTATCAAAACATGATACATGGTCCCTGTGGAACTCTTAATCAATATTCACCGTGTATGATGGATGGTAAATGTTCAAAACGATATCCACGGACATTAATATCGGAAACAATTACTGGTAATGACGGTTATCCATTGTATCGTCGCAGATCGACAGCAGACAATGGAAAATCAACAATTGTCAAATTAAATCAACAAGATATTGAAATAGATAATCGTTGGATTGTTCCATATTCACCCATTTTATCAAAGACATTCAAAGCACACATCAACGTTGAATCTTGCCATTCAGTGAAATCTATTAAATACATTTGCAAATATGTAACCAAAGGGAGTGATATGGCTGTGATTGGAATTGGTGCAGAGAATTCCAATGATGAAGTTACCCAATACCAAATGGGCCGCTATGTCAGTAGTAATGAAGCAGTTTGGCGAATATTTTCTTTTCCTATTCATGAGAGACACCCTTCTGTTGTTCACTTAGCTGTGCATTTAGAAAATGGACAAAGAGTGTATTTTACAGCACAGAACGCAGTACAAAGAGCTGCTCAGCCACCATCTACTACATTAACCAGTTTTTTGAGACATGCCAAAACGATGATTTCGCACAAACATTGCTATATTCTGAAATGCCAAAATATTATACCTGGAATCAATCCTCAAGGAGATTTATACGACGGAAACAAGGAAAACCAGTTCAGGATATACAGATGTATATTCCACCGATGCGATTGGCCGGATTTATTCAGTACATCCAAGCAATGATGAATGTTTTTACTTACGACTGCTATTAGTCAATGTACGTGGCCCAACATCATTCCAACAGTTACGAACTGTTGATGGTGAATTGTGGATCCTACAGAGAAGCCTGTCAACGTTTGCAATTGCTTGAAAATGACGCTCATTGGGATCAAACTCTCAATGATGCTGTAATATCATCACACGCTCATCAAATACGAACATTGTTTTCTATAATCATATCTACATGCTTCCCATCAAACCCAATTGATTTGTGGATCAAGTACAAAGATTATATTTGTGATGATATTTTGTATCAAATACAGAATAGAATGGGAAATCCAAATATACAAATCAGTGAAGAAATTTACAATGAAGCATTGATTTCAATTGAGGACATGTGCTTGATAATGTCAAACAAACTATTAATTCAATTAGGCCTGACCGCGCCCAATCGTCCAATGCATGACGCTTTTAACCAAGAGTTGCATCGAGAAAGACTGTATGATCTCAACGCTTTGAAAGAATTAATTCAAACAAATCTTCCACTGTTAAATGAACAACAGAAGTATGTATTTGAAACTCTTATGAAAGTAACAAATGATGAAACTGGAGGATTTACTTCTTAGATGCACCTGGTGGTACAGGAAAAACTTTTGATTTCATTAATATTAGCAACAATTCGCTCACAAAATAAAATTGCACTTGCACTCGCTTCGTCGGGAATCGCAGCAACTTTGCTTGAAGGTGGTCGAACAGCCCATTCAGCACTAAAATTGCCATTAAATATGCAAAGCAATGAAACTCCAACCTGCAACGTTTCGAAGAACTCTGCAATGGCAAAGGTTTTGCAGCAATGTAAATTGATTGTTTGGGATGAATGCACGATGGCACATAAAAAATCTTTGGAGGCTTTGGACAGAACCTTAAAAGATCTACGGAGCAATAATAACCGATTTGGTGGTGCAATGATTTTATTAGCAGGAGATTTTCGTCAAACATTGCCGGTGATTCCACGATCAACGCCAGCTGATGAACTCAATGCATGTCTAAAGTCCTCCAGTTTGTGGAAACATGTCAAAGTACTTCATTTAAGCAAGAATATGCGTGTCGAGTTGCAAAATGACCAATCTGAAACATATTCTCTAAACAACTCATTGACATTGGTAATGGCAAATTTCCTATAGACATGTTGACTGGCTGCATTAACTTTCCTCAAAGTTTTTGTCAGTTAACTCGATCAAAAGATGAACTTATTCAGAAGGTGTTTCCAGATGTTTCTCAAAATTACAGAAACCTTATATAATAATATTATTTCGATACGCGTGTATTATTATTATTAATAGGCAGGTAAAACGATAAAGTTTCAGTCGGGCGGGGCGAATAAAAGAAAAAGGAAATTCAATTAAATTTCGTCGCAGCCAAAAACCGACTATTTTATTGTGTTATATACGACGAGAAAAGGTAATACTGTGTACAGAAACCGACTGATCCCCCCCCCCAACGCAGTGTGTATGTGTAAGATACGCGTATATAATTTGGATAATTTCGATGTTAAAGTCCTACGGATATCGTATGAGACTCGAGAGAATTTCTCGAAACGAATTTCACAATTATTTCGAATTTCAAAACGAAAGACTACACACAATTCACGCGTGCCATCCAAATGTAATATCATCGGTCTGTGATGGAAACGTATATCCGGCCGGTATAAATTGCACGAGCGCAAAAACCGACGTCGAGACGTACACGAGTAGTGTATTTTATGAAATGAAAATTGAATGTTAAACGATATGATTTCTGTGATGTAACTGGAGAATAGAAAAATGGTAATGTTGCGAAACCGACGTCGAAAATGAGTTTAAAAAAAAAAAAAAATCGAACAGCTCGTGAACAAAATTAACGTGCCCGAGTACACGCCGCTTTTATATTACTCTTAAAATTAATTGGGATTTTTTTTTTTTAGAGTTTCTCGGCAAGTGTAGCGACTGCACAGATTACGTGATTTCCAGACGTATAACTCTGGTACGCTGCCCGGACCCGGAACGAAAAGTTATATTTCATACAAAAAAAAAAAAAAAAATTGTCGATTAAATACGCGAATAAATTAAACAGAAAGAGTTCGGGAATAATCTTTGTTTTTTTATTCTGATTTTCAGACCGTTCACAATTTGATTTCGAAAATCAATAAATTATTCAAAACGGTCAAATACGTTTTGCCGAATACCAGGTATTACAGGTTGCACACTGTGCAAGTTATTATTAATGGCGATCACGCGTTATGACGGATCTGAGCCGGACGACTTCGCGAACACATGAGGTTTGATTACTATATGCTGATTATTGTCTACGACGGTATTTCCACAGATAAGATAACATTTTCAGTAGACCTAAAAGTCATTAAATTACAATCATAAAAAATATAGTTCACCATCAAGTTTAATAGGGCCGGTGTTGGAGCTTTTGTTAAAAAAATACCTTTTTTTTTTTTGCTTATTTTTCAAAAATATGGACCGTTCATAATTTTGTCCCCCTTTCAAAACTCGAAATGATGACACTGCTTCCGTCCCTCCACTCATTTCGATCCACTTCGACCACTGCAGGGTAAAACACTTTTTGAATAGTATTATACTACCGCGCGTATATTTGTTGTCGTTTGACCAAACCGACACGCGTTGCAGCCGACCTGTACGCGCGCGTATATTTTTATAATTATAATAATAATAATAATAATAATATATAAAATAAAATAATAATATAATATAAAATAAAACCAAACGGAAAATATGTATATGCCGGAGTAGGTTATCGCCAAAAAAAAAACCACCCCCTCACTGTACGAGATTCGAAAACGATAAATTTCATATTCGTTAAAAATCGTACGCGCGGGAACGTTTCCTCCGCCACGTGTCCCTGCAGTTCGGCACGCGTACCTACGTATGTGTACGTTTAACGTTCACTGGAGGGACCGGTGGGTGACAGGAAGGGACGGCATAGCGGGAGAGAGAGAGAGAGAGAGAGATGAAATCCTGAAATTCGCGCGCGATAACCTGGGCGGCGTCCGAGAGGTGGGTGTGCGTGTGTGTACTCGAAACGATCGAGATAAATCATTCGCGGTACAGCCGCGTACACATATTATATAAATCATACGGATGTGGTACTTGTGTGTGTGTGTGTGTGCGACTATAACACGCGCGTAGTAGATGGGCACAGATAGATGGACGGATAGACGTGACACACATAGAACGTTTGTGCGCGTCGCAGGGATCGATAAATCGCTGCGCGCGTGACGTTGACAGGGACGGAGGGGAGGACGATAATCGGACGACGGCGGCGGCGATGACGAGGAAAAAGGACGCGTATAAATAAATAAACTCTGCGCGCGTTTCGCCGCACAGGTTTCAACAATTTCAACCGTACACCGCGCCCGAGACCGTGGCCGGGGGCCGGGTTTTCTAAACCGGTCTCGAAATTTTTTTCTTAAAATAAAATTTAACGATTTTAAAATATGTCTATCGCGATTGAAATTCGTCACTGCGGATTACTGCGTACGCGAGTAAATAAATTAATATCGAATCAATTGATTCGTTATGTAATATAATAAAGAATTACAAATACAGGTGCCGCCTTCTAAAAAATTGTCGCTCGGGGCAAACGCACTCTTCGTCTCCCCCTCAATGCCACGGTGTTCGAATGGGGTGTCTAAAGGATAGCCGCTCTACGCGCGACCGTGATCATAACAATATCAAAAAAACTTATCGTGCAGATATATTGCGCGAAGAGTAAATTCGGCCAAGGCTTTTATAAAGAAACACGCGTAGCGAATGTCGACGCGCTATAGGAGGAGTATGAGTGAATAAAACACAATTATTATTAAACCGAATTCGTTTCGTAATACCGGCCGTTCGAAATGAGAGTAAATGAATAAATTACGCGAATTTATTATCCAAAACGGTTTTACGTCGTGAAATTCGAATATTT
Source organism: Slavum lentiscoides (assembly GCA_032441835.1). NCBI lineage: Eukaryota > Metazoa > Arthropoda > Insecta > Hemiptera > Aphididae > Slavum > Slavum lentiscoides. Next base: position 3,661,823 of record CM063713.1, read on the forward strand.
CCGACAAAGGCTGTACAACGCTGTTTCGACGACAAAACGCGTTACAACCACATTGACGGTTTACAAGGTTGTGGGAAAAAAATAGAATAAGTAGCGAATTTTCAAACGAAGGCCGTTGTTGTATACTCGGCCCCCCATAATATACATTTATATTCCAGATGATATATTACAGAAAAAAAAAAAAGAAATTATTATATATAAATAATATATTTTATACGGCGCCGCCGTTTGTTCAACGCGTATGAAAACGGGCTGATAACACACGAGGAATACCCTTACTGTGCATATATAATACGCTAAATATATACACTGGCAAACCGTTATTACGCGGCACGTATTGAACGGGCGCGGCGCCGTTCGGGCGAATTCGTTTTGAATATATTTTATATACAATAACGTATATCATGCGATCGGGGGTTATTATCCTTTTCGCGTCATATTAATTTCGCGATTAATAACAGAGAAAAACATTTCTCGTACAGGCCGTCGTTGCCGTTTCGCGCGTGTTCGTCTCTCGCGGTCTCGCGAATTCACCTCACACCGCGATCAGCGTCGTAGACAGAAATCAGTCAAGGAGGTGGGGTGGTTATTAAATGTGTGACATAATTCACTATACTCTATTCAGTTTAAGATTATTCCGGAACGCGCGCGCTGAATGAACGCCGGAGCGATGTTAACCCCCCTCCTCCCAGTAGTTGCTCTGTCATTGGTCGTCGCTGTCGGCGGCAGTCGGCACACGACACGAATGGATCATTGTAGGAACGATTGAAATGATCCATGACGTCATTATTTGTTGTTATCAAATTTACTTATTTGTGCGCATGCGTGTACAAAATGACGTCATTAAATTTGCTTGTTTATGCACATGTATGTACAAAAAAAACCCATGTCTATATTATAGGCATTTATAAATTTATATTTTTATGTGTATTTGCGAGTTTTGCGATTTAACTTATGCTTATACGTACTTGTGGATTCAATAAACAAGCGTACGAAACATAGTCCTATGCGTATATATTTTTATGTTTTTTTTTTTATCATGATTAATAATTGGCTCTTTGTCGTGTGAAAATTTTGGATTTCAAAGCGGTCCTATTTAATTGAATCAAAATCCTAGTAGTATGTTCATATTAATAACTAGTTCTTTTTTTTTTTTTTTTTGTTATAAATCCGTAGATTTGTTTGTTGCAGCTCTCCATGCTTCTCTATCGTAGCACAATTCTTTCAGGTCCTTGTAACTTCCCTTATTCGTATCCTGCATTATCTGTGTCATGTATTCTGTTCTTGGTCTTTCTCTTGCGATGCGTCTTGCAATAACTAGTTCACTCTGTTTAAATTGATTTAAAAACGGTTACCAATAAGAAACAAATCGTGGCGATTTATAAAATATTAAATGAAATGTCAATTTTTCGGCGATTATATTGTGATGATTTCAAGCGAGTTATATATTCAGCCATTCAAATACGAATTAAATAAGAACGGTTGATAACAACCGCGTTTTTTGATAACGACCAAATTCGGTAACAACAAATAATGACGTCATGGATCATTTCAATCGTTCCTACAATGATCCATTCGTCACACGACGGTTTCCGACAAGGCCGCCGTCAGCAACAGCCAATGACAGAGCAGCTAAATTCTAAACGAAAATACCTTGGAAGAAAAAACGTATTACAATATTATCACTGTGTATACCATCTGTCGGCCCCGGTAACGCCCGCGGCGAATACCGATGGAACAATTCCTTATCGCGAGGCAGGTTAGCACTCGCCCTGATAGAAACATTATTTTGGTCTCTGTCCTAAATTCACTCTCGTCGCAAGACGCAGAGTGTGGCCACACCGACAGCAAGGACACGACTTCTCCAGTCCAGATCATTTGGTGCGTGCGAGCACATTTCGTTCGGCCATTAAGTCTCTGTACTTGAATTCTTTCACGATTCCTTTGTCGCCGAATCCGTCGTTTACGGCGTCCCAACACAATACAATTTTAGGCATATTCATTTCTTCTTTATTATTATTATTTCCACAGTTTTACGTCAAATCTTACTTAACCGACGACTCAGACGCTCAGAGGTCAATCCGTTGTTTGACGTCTATTTGTTATTATGATTTAGGTTTTTTTTTAAAATTATCATATACATAAGATAAATATAGGAAAATACTGAATTCATAATAAAATTTTGTATTTTGATCATTCGTATACCGTAAAACTCGAGAAACTACCTACATAATCCTTTGAGATCCTAAATCTCACCCTAAAGTCTCGATCGACCCAGAGAAACTCTCACGAATTGTGTGTGCATACATATATGCACGGTGGTTGATGATTTTAAATATAATAGACGACTTCCACGATTTATTTCTCGAACAATACACATTGAAAAACCGATAATTACTTACTTTTTTTTTATCTGTCGTATCACATAACGCAGTGGTTCTCAACCGGGGTGACATGTCACCCTTGGGTGACATGGATCCAATGTAGGGGTGACAAGAAAACCTTCTGCGTATTATATTTTTTATAGCGCTTGTATTTTATATTATTATTATTATTTTGATGTTAGGGAGACGTAGTGTTGGGTTATCGTGGATGAGGGTGACACGAATCCAAAGAGGTTGAGAACCACTGACATAACGTTATTAAATTTGATTGAAAAATAATAAACCGAATAGAATATGCGCGATCGCCGTTTACTATACGGAACAATCGATTTTGCGATAATCGTCGTGTAAGTTAGAATATTAATGATCCATTCGAATTTCATGATATCTCTTAAACCAGTCAATTTCTACACTATAATTTCAGTATTTACATATATGATTTAAAGTATTTATACCTAATTTAAGTGAAAAAAATTCGTTTAACGTTTTATGTCTTTTTAAATCGCTTTATTTGAAACGTTTTTATACATCCTCTTTGTTTTCAACTTTTAAACTAAACTACGAATAGTTCGTTATTTATTAACCTTCAAAGTTTATGAGACGAGGAACGGAATTTTATTCCTGTATTTTAATGCGCAAATACTGTAGCTATAAGTAATATTTATTTTTTTAATTTTGTAGACTTAAGACTGACAGCGGTAACATAATATTGTAGCACTGCGGTTTTGGGTTAAATATTTTTTCCTTAAGTAAGTAATTCGTATTATCGTTTACCGAGTGTTCACGAGCCGCCACTGCTGCAAAGCAGTCGCTTTCGAAAGTTTTCATATTATTTAAAAGCGAGCGAATCCGACAAGCTCAAAGTAATAACGTGCAATTCGGACTCAGCCGTTTTTGTTTTTACTTAACATTTTTTTTTTTTTTTTTATACTAGTCGATCGTACGTGATATATATCATTTTTACTTAGTCGTAGGTTATAGCGTGAAAAAAAAACAGGAATATAAATAAATACGATTTTCGCCTTTGAATTTTATATATTTTTTTTTCGTAGATATAATTGCTGCACTCTTCTTCGAAATCAAAGACGTTTTAGAGAAAGTGATTGTCGAACGCACGCGTATGTTACCGCTATATAGTTACAATACAAAACCACGCGTTACACTTTTATCATAAAAAAAAAAAAGAAAAATAATAATATACGTTTTATAGAGAAAATATAGAGAACAGAAAGTTTATCTTTGTGTTATTATGAACGTTTTTATGCGTTTCACATCGTGTTATAAGTTAAAAGAGCTTTACACGTATACATATATATATATATATATATATATATATATATATATAGCGTACACTTATATGTGCGCACTATAAACCTAATATTTCTCTTTTGTCGACTTATTCTAACTATTACTTTTTCGATACAACAGAGGAAAAGTTATATAATAACTAAAATATGCATGCGCGTTGTGTGTGTGTGTGTGTTATTTTATTGGGTAAAATATATATTATTTTATATTTTATACGCTCGTTATAGCGGACAAACAGTTTGTTTACAATAGTAAAAACTATCGTAATTTTCACGAACATTCTATTATTTTATTTAGTTAATTAAAAAAAATATATATATAATATATATATAATTAGCTGCCTAAGAAATAATTCGATATAAATCCGACATATGCATTTATAATTTATAGATATATTGTAAAACATGTAAAACAGAGAATAAACCGTACACCGTATATCCCATATAATCTTTTTGGCAGTGTACACTCGTTTAACGACGTATAATACATTTAATAAAGTAAAGTGTTTTGCCGCGGCTTAAAGGCCGATTCGATTGTGTTATACTTTTTTTAATAATTAAAATCGAATTCCCGTTTTTTTTTAACTTACGTGTGGCTCCGATTATTATAAATCCGCGGCGGATAAATAAATTATTTATATCGTTTTGAACGAGTGGTTAGGTTTATTACGTTGTTTTATATGGGTATAGGTAGTGCGCTGTAAAAAAAAAAAAAAACACCGAATTACTTAAATAAAGTAATTTATTTCACTTTTTACTTCGTTTTTGTATGTATATGTATATATACATTTTATTTGTAGAAAAAAAATTATCTATTAAAGAGTTTCTAATATTTATTACTTATTTTTCACAATAAAATAAATTAAAGATTTTAAACTCTTTTAAAGTAATTTATTATTCTCTCTGGGTATTATTCGTTTATTATTAATATTATTCATTTGTTGATTATTATTAGATTTTTTGACAAAATGTGTATAGTTCAATGAAATATTTTGCGATACAATGTTTTTTTTTTTACATAAACCGTGTGTAAAGTATGTTTAAAAACATATTATACAACCGCATATACGTATTGTTAAAAAAGTTAATGTTTTTCTTAAATATTAATTTTTTTATCTTCTTTTAATATATTTTATATTTAATTATTTCAATCTAATTAAAAATTTAGCTCGAATAAATCTCGTCAATATTTTTTGAAATTTCAGAAAGTTTTATCAATAATCGAATTACTGTTTGTTCATTACTAAATGCGACTAAATTGACGGTAGCGTGCTTTTTTTTTATTATTATTTTTACGTGCGTTATTTTTCGAAACTTAACAAAGTTTCACTTTGATAGAAGTCAATTAAGCAGAGGAAGAGAGTTTGTAAGATATTCAAAATTTTTGACGTTGCTACATTTATTTATCAGAACAATATTGTAATACATTATATATACCGTTTTGTTTTTCGCTATTTGTGTTGAATTTTTAATCACGTAATTACGCATATTAAATTATTAACCGATGAATTTTAATCAGAAATGACAAATTTCTTTTCGATTAAACATTTTATAAAAATATTTCAAATGGAACTCGATGAATCTAAATATTTTATCTCTCATATATTCATAAATATCATTACATTGCAAACCGATATTTATAATTTTACATCAATCTTTATGGCACTGTAGTCAATAATCGAATATTTTAAAATAGTTTTTTTCTCATACGTACCTACTAAATTCGTTAGTTTTATCCCATGTTTTAATTTAGACATTAAAATAACATATTTTAATCGAACAATGTTTTACATAAAAAAATTAATATTCATAATATATTTGTCAAAAAGAACAAAAAAAAAAAAAGAAATAATAAAAAAAATTACAAATAACTATAAATATAAAAAGTTTATGAGACACGAATGGAATATAACGTTATAAATTTATCAGCCAGTGATTGATTGTTTCCGATGGAAATCAAAACATTTATCGCGTATTTCCAAATGTGAAACGTACGTAGAAAAGTTTTGACGCCGAAGCTGAAATTATTACAAAGTCACAACGATTGATTGGAGACGTTATACGGTGTACGGAATTGATAAAACTCTACTTTACACAAATGGAAGGGATTACATTAGGGTCTTATTGTGTAATCCCCCTACTTTCGGAACATAAAATATGAATGGTCTTGGTACGTTTTTATAGTGCGAGATGCGTTTTTCTCGAGAGTAAAAACAGCGAAAAAGTTTTTTTTTTTATGAGTTTTTATCTAAACAAATATAACTTTATACCTACATTGGAAAAATTCCGACACGGTTCGGAGTTAATCTAAATAAGCATTTAACTATATATATATACATATAGTATAGTGTAGTTGATAACTACGTTACATTACTTGGATGTTTTATGCGCCATAAATATTATTATTATTTGAACCGAATAGGACTTATTTATAATGTAGGGGGAAAAAATGTTACCTTAAATTTAAGTATGAATCGTAAGTATAATATAAAAGATGTGTACATATTCGTATTACAGTCTGTAGTGAAATACGCCGTATTTCTATTATCTTTATTCCAAGAAAATGAAAATGAAAAAATTGTATTACGTAGAAGATGCGCGTATTCTTTTTTTTTTTTTTTTGATATTGTGGCGCGCAAGCCACTTTAAATAGAATAACTGAACTTTTTAATGCGATTCAATGTTGGTTATATAGAAATATTGTCTTATTTTGTGTACGACGCTGTCTTGATTAGTGATTACTATGCAAAATACTCAGTCATCCGAGATCGACCGAAGTGGACGAAACTATACAGAAACGCCCTGCAACACACAACAGAGAACGTGTACATGGGTATATATGGGGCGTCCCTTCTTCTTGAATTGTGTACTGACCTGGACGTAAAGTAAGAACTATTATGTGTATACATTTAAGTGTAGTCAGTTTGGGAAAAATCTCCGGGCTAGTCACTTAAATCGTTTGTAGTAGTCATAATGACTGGATCACCAATATATTTTAATAAAGAAACGTAGGCGATTTTAGAAGCGAGAAAAAAATACAAAACACGTATATTTTGTAAAAAATGTGACGTAATCTTAATGGAAGTATTATAGTTTTGATAGTTGGTAAATTAGTGTATTGTTCAGAAAATGAGTTGTAAAAAAAAAAACATATTAATACTACGCGTATATAAATGTAATATTCATAAAAGTTTTAATCGTTTTATTTTATTTTTACGCGTATACGAATATAATAATATAATCGTAAAACTCGTTTTTTTTAGTCATTATCTAAGTGTAATTAGAAGTACAATATCATTTTCCGTCAGAGAATTAAAAAAAAAAGCTCTAACGCATCGAACGATCAGTATTCATAAGTAGGGTTTTTAACCGAATAACAATTCCAATTGGCTTTCGATAAATTTTAGACACTGTGAACCAAACGAATAATGTCGTATAGAGATAAGTCATTTAAAAAATGCAACATACTATAATAATTTCAGAACGTTAATAAAATTCCCGTTTACCGAGTAGAAAATCACTTATATATATATATATATATATATAAGAATGAAAAAATATCGGAGTGCCCGTTAATTTCATACACATAAAAATGAACAGTGGGCCGTATATTCTGTTTTTTTTTTGTATATTTCGCGTGGTATACTTATCTAAAAAAAAATTTTTTTTCTCATTTTTTTCAATAATTATTTTATTTTATTTTTACATAATTACACTTGGTACCTACTGTTTCAATTCGACGTATCTACAATAGTCAGACCAAAATTCATATCGTACCGTAAATCAAAGAGAGTGAGTTTTCAAAAAAAAAACTGTAATGCGCGTATTGTAAAAGCATAAAAGTCAATTACAGAAAGAAAATATCGACCGAATAAATGACATAAATAATATTTAATTCGTTTGCGTATAAAAACTGAACGGACACGAATGTTTTTATTTCACAAATTTTTTTTTTAACCAACGATTTAAATTATACGATGTTTTAGATTTTAAATAAAAAAAAAATACACGAGACAGTACGTAATACTGTACATGTTCGATCAAATACTTATAGTGATTTATTTAATTTTTTTAAAGTTCAAAAAAGAAAAAAAAATGAAATTTCAAAAACAAATATTACTACTCGTATAATATATGTGCACGTGTACGAGTATATATAAAATATTGTTATTTTTATATTGAAAAAAAAAACAACAACAACGTGTAATAAAAGAAAGTTTTATAGTTCGAAACACATATAGATCGAATGTTTTTAAAGAGAAAGAAAAATTTTTTCGGAGCCTAATTTTTTTTTTCAAATGATTGCCAGATGGGCGGATACTCACGATTTTTATATAAAATATAACAATATTTAAGGGGCCCGGTGCCGGCTAGTTATTAAGAAACATAATTCAATCATAATTTATCACATGTGGTATCGGCGGCCTTTGAACAGTGTGGGCGTGTAAATGATTATTATTGCGGCGCGAATGAATTATTTTACCCGTCTCACCGCGTACTACGCGTAGTATCTCGTCACCAAAATGACTTCACGGGAAAAGGAATATAATTGAGTCGTTTTAATAATTTTTTTTTTAAATTTAAAAAATGAGAAAATCGTATAGAGTGGATTTTAACTTATTTCGTGATATTAAATATATTTTCGGCTGTAGAATACTGTAAACTTGAAGACGTATTTTAAAAATCCGAGTTAAATGCGATCTGTAGATAAATGTTTCCTTTGAGTTAAAAAAAAAAAGAAGAAAATTCGATTCGACTGATTTTACAAGCCGTGAGAATTTTTTCCTGTAAAGCCTAATTTTTAGGTACCCATAAAATAGAACCGGCACCGGCGCCTTTAATATATTTAATCGGCGGTCGAGTCATACCGATCCTGGACGTTCCTGTGTAGACGAAGGAGAATAACGGGAGATACGATCCGGTACAAGCGCGCCGCCTTACGTGTTCCGTGATAAGTAGTTCGAGTAATTCGATGCGGCGTTTGTTTGCTGCCCACGCGACTCCAGAAAAAAGAAAAGAAAAAGAAAAATACTGTGTAACTTAAAATTGGAAAGCGGACACGACGGTCGTTATCGATAATGCGATCACGGTTGAGCGTTCAGTCCCGTATATACCGCGGGAGAGAAGACAAACGCGCCCCTCGCACCACCACAGGTTCGAGTTGACGTGGTTTTATGGGAAGGAAAAAAAAATTTGGAAATAAATTATAGCGAATGTATCGCAGTGTTACGTTAGCAATATCGCTATACATATATTTACGTATATTGTAGTACGGTAAAAATTTGAAAATTCCAATAAAAATTTAACGAACACACCGTACCTAACCATAGATAATAAATACACGGATGGGTCATTACGTCTTATCTTGCGATCATTTTATAAGAATTATGTGGGGGGTAGCTTATTCTTTCTTCCATCAGCAAGTTACTACTCTTTCTCCCATGCCTAAAATGCCACAATGCGATATAATAACATATATGATATTAAATAATAAATATAAACGTGATAATAGCAAATATAGGCCCTTTTGTATGGGCGAGACCGATCTAATTAAGTACGTGCATAAGTAGGCAGTCAAGTCAGGTCATTCCAGTCATCAGGAAAATCTTCGGCAACGTTACACATAATTTTATATAATACGTAAAATCAAAATTTGAAAATAACTGTAATAATAAACACCACGTATGATTTCCAAAGATAATAAATATAATAATTTCCTTAAAATTTAATTTTTTTTTTTTTTAACATTTATTATAAAATATACAATTTGTAATACAGTTACAATATAAGCATATGTGCGTATTTAATATATGTATGACGTGAATGCTCATTAAAATCACCTTAAAATATACTACATGCGAGAAAGAGAAACCATTCTAATAGTGACATCTCTCTTCTTTAAAATGGACCGCTACCCCATGCACACTCAATATAGGAGTGGCCTATCCATGTAATTATGACCGTAACGGTTTCGCGCGTTCGGTTGCTATTTCAGACAGCACGTGGTGGCGCGTATTAATTAAGGTTAGGTCGTGAACGATATTCTTTCATAAGAACAAATGTAGACATTTTTTTAAAAGTAAATTTGTGTTCGTCTCGATAATTAATAGATACGATTATAGTTCGGACCTGTTATTTTTGAGTTTAGAACAGTTTCGTCGAGTACTTTATGGCGAGTGAAAGTGGAGGCACGTTTTTTTTTTATTAACCGTCAGCAATAGACTTAATAGATTTAATCGATTATAATGTAGACGGAATCGCGTCTCTATTATTATATATTTATAATATAGACACACGGTATCTCGTCGTCGTGCCATTGAAAAAAAAAATATATATTTGTACAAAAATATTCGAAAATCTTTACACGCGCTCGAGTAAAGGTTTTCGTACGCGATTATCGGTAAAATAAAGTCTCGGTATTTTTAATGTCATTATCGGCGTCACTATATATTTCACTATATTATATACAACAACGGATCATCAAATCGTCATGTAATCCGAGCGGCGTGCTTGTCAACACTGCGAGTTAATTTTTTGCTTATTGTCCTACTGTTTATTATCGAGCTACTTCGTGTGTACTATTTTAAACTCCTGACGCTATATAGTCATAAGTTCTACTTCGCGTTTATTTAAGATTCCCAAAAATATTACCGTTTTAATAATAACACTGCGTTATCGTTCTTTTTCTCTATTATACGCAATTACACGTTATTCGTTACCTTTCTTCCGCTCCCCATAACGGTATTTTGTTCTCGCCGTGTCTGGCGAGTTTTCTATTCTACAGAGTCTATTAGTAGTACCCCCTTATATAATATGGTACAGGGTCGTATATGTAGTGCACGCGAAAATAAAACGCTGGTTCTGTTTTCGCAAAACGAACAACGAGATTACGTTCACCTACGTATATATATATATATTAAATGTTGTTGCGCGGGATAAAAACGAGATCATTTCGTGGTGGCGGCGATAATTTATTAAAAAAGTAATTATCGCGGAAAATTCTTCATCACTCAACAACAACGACGACGACGACGACGACGACGACGACGACCGTATAATATAGCGTCGCGCAATAATAGCTGCTAGAAGAACACAATATTATATAATAACTATACGCGGGATTTGTGTGGCTGGGCGTTTGTGTGTATATATATATATATATATATATATATATACGTTTACTGAGGCGCGCGAAAATAATGGTAGCGTGCAGAGTGCGAAAAGTGATGATGACGAGGATTTTTTTTTTTTTTTTTGTCGCTTTCTTCGTTTTGCTTTTATTTTTTTTTCTGCCGTTGACATTGGTTAGAAAAGTATTACGACGGGTACGAGTGTATCATAAATAACGTTGATAGTATTAAAATTACTTTATGAAACGTCTTTGTTGGAGTGTCAAATGGAGTGTGAGGGGATGTATATCGTTGTCCGGGTCGCACGCGTCGTGTTCCGGAGTGTATACCGAGCGCGCCTCGTCCTGCGCCAGTTCCCGAGGGATGAAAAAAAGGGACGAGGGGGAGGAAGCGCATGACGCTGTGTTTGTCGTACAGGTTCGGTAGTCATCGGCTATGTAGTTTATGGCAATCGTCGCGGTCTAGAGAACCCCTCCAGGGCAGGACTTGGCACGAGTAGGGCCTCGGAAAAATTCGTCAAAGTTGTATTCGGTAAATTTTTTTTTTCCATCTCGGTTAAACAATTTACTATTAAAAAGCAAAAAAAAAAAATATATATACTGTGAACCTATCTTTTTATTTATGAGGCAATCGTAGGTATTGGTTTATAAAATCTCGCGACGAAATTTTTTTCGATGCGATATCCTTCGATTATATCCACATACGAGTATAATTCATATCACGAAGAGTCCGAGACTCTGTATTGTTATACGCGCGTTTTAAGTTTTACGTTGTGTTTGATGATTACGGTTTATTAGACCCTAGCGCAAGTCGAACTATTGGGTCTCATTCACTATTCGCGTTTTTTTTCTTCTTTCCAATAATTGTTTAATGTGAAAAATCAATTACGTTCTTTGCACCGCTGTACGTGTACAAATCGTATACGTTTAAAATGTTTAATAGCAAAAAAAAAAATGTATTCCCTTTCAGAAACACAGTTATATGGAGGGAGAGGGGGAAATTAAATTTCTTTTTTTAAAAATTATTTGCCGTCCCGATTTCACAGGCCTATGCTGCGGGCACCCGGTAATCTCACGGAATTCTATTCTTTCGTTGGTATTTTTTTTTTATAGTTTATTTTTTGTTTGTCTACGTGTTTGAAAATACCGATGAGAGCCGTGTGAATTTATAAAGGAACACAGAGACTTAACGCGCGCTTTTCGATGACGGTATCGATAATATTGTATGGAAAGAAGGAAAAACAAATTTAATCGGCGCGGGTGAACCGAACGAAACGTTTCCAACGCTTTTTATATAATAATATCGTTTAGAAGGACGAGAACTCGAGGAAGAAAAAAAAAAGAATTTTTTATTTTTTTTGTATAATTTACTCACACAGGTCATTTGATAATAATTTTACATTCGCGATTACTACTTATTTTCTTTTAGTATATTTATATTTTTGAATTTTAGTATTTTTAAAAACGTATATACGTTTGGATTTGTATGTCAGTAGGCGGTTTAGAATACATATTATTATATATTGCTGTTGTCGTCGCTATAGTTTTTGTTTAAAAAACCGTTTTTTAATAATATTTTACACTCATTTTAATACGGGTCATAATACACTTGGCACACGATCGAAATCGACAAATATCGAACGGAGAATATGATATTTAAGTTTTAGTGATTTTATTTTTTTCCAGTTGGCTAATATTGAATAATTCGGATGACCTAATGCCAAAAAAAAAAAACACAAGTGAACCACAGGGATAATCCTCCAACTCTCGTTTATCATTACAGTGTTTTAGTAATTAATAATATAAATATAAATGGTAAACTGTCGACGATCAATATTGTTACGTTTGTTTTTTTCTCTCAAAAAAAAAAAAACACCATTTATCGCGATATTAAAAACACGTGATTCGTGTGTGTGTGTGCCAACGCGGTGTTTTCCGTTTATCTATTCGTATTATTTATGTTCCTAAAAACTTTGTTCCAATGCAATATCAATATAATATTTCATAATATCGTAATATATGTTAAGTTTTTCGTAATAATATTCCGAAACAAACTTCTGAGGGGGGACAGGCAGCTCGTGCCCGCCCCTATAATTTTCTGTATTTATATATTAAATAATAAATGCAAAATCAATGTTTATTAATTTAAGGGGATTGGAAGCGGAGATGTTTTCTCTCTTTGTCTTACACACATGAAACATAGCAAAATAGACGTTTCGTACTTCCAACGTACCGATCGATCTATTGGTGCGATAAGAAATTTGAAAACAGATTTGAATTCCTCGTGAATTTGACTACAAAACGACTTTCCCACTTTTTCCATGTTTTTTTTATAAACCCTTAAAAAAATTAACCGAACAAATTAAAAAAAAATTGTTAATAATTCATTTTTGAAGGTCTTAAAAAAAAGAAATAAAAAAAGTGGGAAAGTCGTTTTGTAGTAAAATTCACGAGGAATTCAAATCTGTTTTCAAATTTCTTATCGCACCAATAGATCGATCGGTACGTTTGAAGTACGATTTCATATTGAATCTCAAACAGTAGTCGTGAATGCTGACATGTGCGTGCGCGTGCGAGAATATCCCATATAGCCACGCGAGGCGACAGTGCGTACTCACACTAACAATCATTTACGTTTCACACAAGCACACTGCGTAACGCGCCCAAAACATTAAATTGCCTATACACGACCCCTTTAATAAATGGACGCTTCCAATCCCCTTAATGCCGATTACAACTTGTAATAATAATTATTCAAAATTAATGCGTAAAATAATTTTGAAAGTTAAAAATAATATATTATTAAATTAAATTTTGATTATTTGAAATGCCTTTATCTTACCGTTGACTTGGTAATTTTTTATAGAAATGTAATTACGAATACCCGTTTTAAATTCTGTTGGAACCCTCTCCCCCAAATTACACGTTTCTAAATACGCTCCTGCTTCTAACGACATACATTCAATTATTCAGTGTATATAAACACACAAGTTTTGAGTAGTTTATCAAACGAATTAATCTGATTTGTGATTTAATCAATATAACACTCCACAGTTTATTATTAATAATGTCGTATTACATAATAAATATTTCGATTCGCGTTTTTTTTTTTAATAATATTTGGTACGTAATAACAATAATATTATCAAACAATATTTTTTTTTCTATAAAAAAACTTATTACCTACTCAAATGTAAATAGTAATTATTTCAGAAAAAATAAATATTAGTAGCGACTAACGGAAGTAGCTGGTGTTTAAAACATCAATTATTCTATCAATAATCTCCCCAAGTTTGATGTTTGAACCCAGTTTTATTCAAATAATCAATTAAATTTGATTACACCGAGTTATTAAAACTGCGTTGTATTTCATAACTAACTGGTAATTTACTTATTAGTTATATCGTGTTAATTTGTAAACATAGAATTAAAAAAAAAAATTAAAAAAAATTAAGAATTAAATTTTTTTTTATAAAACACCCCCGATCACATAACGATGACTGTTTAATGTTCGACCGAATAATAATATAATTATTGTATTCCATGTTCTTATTACTGACAGCTAGTAAAAAAAAAAAAAAATTTGGGAATGATTTTCATAAAGTATTCAAGTATTCGAATACTGCACTTTCTGAATACTTTTTTTTCAAAGTGTTCCGAATATACATACATATTTTATATTATATTAAAAAGTATGTTACCCGAGCCTGCAACAACACGGATTACAATAAAGAGTTGTTTTACATTTCGCGTGTTAATAGCAGGTCGATAAAAATATTAATTGAACGCATTTAATAACGCTCGTTTTCCGTTATGTTATAACCGCGATAATCGCCGTTTTGTTTTTGCTTCACCTGCCACCGACGAGGTGTAACAACGCACTTGCAGGGTGTGTGTGAAACGTCTACTAAATACGTTGTAGGCGACGTATGTAAAACCAAACCCATTGCTGCACAGTACCAATAATAAAACCGGCGGATACGAGCCGAAACAATTCTACACCGCGATTTCCAACGCGACTGAATAGAATTTGACAAACGGCGGACGATAGGGTTTCGATATTCTCGGATAACCGTTTTTTTTTTCTGTGTATATTACGCTATTGTGAAAGCGCTTAAGAAAAACCGTAGAGATTTACATGTATAAACGCGTGGCGAACTGCACGGCTGCTGTTGCTGCAGGCTTATAATATAACCCCGAGAAAAACCGTATCGTTTGAAGCACTTTTGCTCAAAGTGTGTGTGTGTGTGACGAAAACGGCACACTTGGTTTTTATGATTTCGGTTCCGAGCAGAAAATATTCCAAACGGGTTTTCTACTCGAGTTCTCCTTTTTTTTTTTTTTTATGAACTCGTTTCCCCGTTATACCTCGTCGTCAACCCGTCTCCACAAAAGCGTCTTATATCGGTCCGGCCCTTTACCTATATAAATATATACACATAATACGCGATTACGGCGTTTTTATACAATCGTATTCGCTGCATAATGTCGTTATCGCGGCGTTATTAAAGCGTGACTGTATTTTTTTTTTGTCCGTTTTTTATACTTCTCGCGTTTGGCAAAACTTTTTATATAACAGGGTTATGTCGGAGTGAGGATAACGCGGCCGTTGGTCGCGCTCTCGGACGTCAAATCGCTACGGTCCAATTAAGCGTCGTTCCGTCAAATGTCATAGACACATTGACGACGTTCCTGCAAAATTATTCGTTATAATTATTATTATTGCATATAAAATATTTTAAAAAAACGGAGGAGTGTTTAAAAAAAAAACGATATTTAAATTGGCACAAGTAATGAGACAAATCACCCCTCCCCTCCCAAAAAAAATACATGAAATCCTGATGGCGATTTTTTTTCTCTTATAAATCATATTAAAATTCAATTATATTTAATTCAGGCGATATTATCGTACACACTAATAGATACTAGTCGAAATGGGGAGGGGGGGATATTGTCCCCCTTACTTTATTTTATTTAAAATTATTCGCCCGTCTTGGATTTTTTTTTAAATCCATTTTTTTTTTTTTATAATTATCGTTGTAGTTGTTATATGATGCCTAATTTATTTTATTTTTTCGGAAAAATACCTTTGAATCATTTCTATTTTTCTGGACGAATGGAATACCGACGGATTGATGCCGGAAAAATATGTCATATCAGAGCATATAATTCATTTCGATAAAACTACAGTACTTTAACTTCTACGTACAACGAAAATTCGTAATTCGACATTTACTTCGTCTCAAATGTATTGTTTTTTCAACGAGCAAACATTTGAAACCGAGATTTAAAAAACAAAATTTTCATATTTCGTACAATGTACACAAGTGAAATAAGCGTACGATTCCTAAGAAAACGAAAAATTCGGGAATTAACTAGATTACTTCCACCTAGCGACGTTATCTGAGGAGGTATAACCGCTTGTTGACAGTAAGCCGGTGAATATTATTTCGGAAACGTAAAAAAAATATTATTAAAGTGTCAAAGAAATTTCGTTCGTAATCCGAATTAAATTTTATTTTTGGCCATAAAATCGTTAAAAATATTGCGATATTGTTGTGCATGCGTCGTTGCCACATTACGATAATAATTGTCAAAATCGCGGTTTAAAAACCTCTTTGGAAAATTATTAATTATATAATATACTCGATTGACGACGAGAAAAAAAAAACGCCGTGTTCTTTCTCCTTAATCAATTGAAAATTCCGTCACGAAAATGTAATTTTAATAAATTCCGACATTTACGCGATTATAATATTAAATACATAAAAAAAAAAAATACGCTTTGATTCGTAATTGAAATTGATTTTACGTGATTAATGAACTTGACATTTACGCATATAAAATAAACAACGTAAAATTTCATTATAACCTCCTGCAGTATACGTTGATTTTTGTAATTATTTTTATTTTTTTTTTTTATAAAATATCGTCGACAAAAATTTTTCCTACACTCAACCGTACTCGAATAACTTCTACGCCAATATTATTCGCCAAAATCGAAGCTCGTCATCATGTGATGGTTAATTTGAATTCAATTCCGTCGGTTGATTTGAATACTGTAAAAGATATTCAGTCATTTTCTTAAACGGGAGATGTCTAGTTATTGCAAATTTGTACCAAAAATAGTGTCCCGAGAAAAAGAGTGTTTGCAAAGGTACTACTACCATGCAAAATGATCTGTTTTGTTACATTTGAGGTGTATACACTAACCCCCTGAAGTACTGACGCGCACAAAGCGTGATTTTGCTATAGTGCACGATGCGAGTACTTATGTAGCGTCCAGCTCTTAAACGAAATTTCGCGAAACGTTTTGTACGCGGGCAGGTGTTCATTAAATCGCGGTCACTTCGAACGTGTTGTCAATGTAGCTGTCTCGAACACAATTATCTCCGATACAACACTAGTGCACTGTAATACGTACAATATTGTTGTTATGTTGGACACGCAACAGTGTAAATTAAAATCGAATATGCCGAGGACATGACTGGAGAGCGTACTCGAATCTGAACGGCATGCGCGTGTCGACCAAACGCGTTTATCGCTATTCATATTGTGGACGAACACGGAATCCGTGTACAAATCTGTCGTCGAAAATCGAACGGCGTGAATTCCGTCCGAGACAAAAACAATACGTTCAGTCGGTTTTGTAAAAAAAAAAAAAGTTCTTTTTAAAAAAATTATGTCGGTCAATTATTGACAACAGGGTTGGCTTTTTCCGTCGTTTTCAAATCATAGTCCTTAGCCTGAAATCGACTGAGTTAGAGCCGTTTTAAATCTTAATACAAATAATCCATGTGATTCGGTCAATTTTCAACTTAAAAAGAAAATTCGTTAAAAAAAAAAGAATAAGAACAAATTCGTAATCAAAAGGGGGTGTTTGGCGTTTTTCACACGAAGAAAAAGTCGTATCTAATAAACAGAAAAACAGAGAGTACGGAAACGCGTATAACAATCAACGAGCAAACCCCCCACCGAATTCGAATTGCACGGCTCTGCGCAAAGATATTGAGCGTTTTCAATTGGCGTTTGTGTTTTATTGTTATTGTAAAATCGACGATAACTACTGTGCTCGGGGAAAACGTGCCAAGTCCATAATTTAATATTCGCAATCAGAAAAATTGATTGGTCAAAAGATATCACGACGATTTCATTCTTTTTTATTATTCATTTCGTTCTTTTCTTTAAAAAAAAAATAAATAAATTCATTCGTGTTTTTTTCTTCCAGACTCGGAGTAATGAAAAAGAAAAGAAACATTTCCTTTTATCGTTTTTATAATTTACGAACGGTTTCTTTTCTTTTCCTCAATACGATTAAAAATTGCAAAAAAAAAAATGTACAGCGATAAATTGTAATTCCTATTATTGTTATTTAAATTCGTATACCTTTGTTGTGGTCTACGGAGATAACATGTGCGGTACTTTTTTTTTTTTTTATGAAAATCAGTTAAATTCGAAGCTTATCATATAATGATTACCGAGTGTGTTGGAAACTATAGTTTATAAGTGGACTTACGTTGGCTTTCGTATAGTTTCGCTATTTTGCTTTATGCGTTTTATAAATTTCAATATCAAACTTGTCCTCTTATAAGGCGATTTAAAATTAAAAAATAAACATTCGTCGTGCACCAGTACGTTATTAAAACGCTACAAAGTAAAATAGCATACGAGACGCGTTTCATCTTAATCGTGCAGTTTTAACGTACGGAAAGTTCAATTTCATCTTCCACGCATATCGTAATAAACGGTCTTGTGGGCCGTTTACAATAATTCTCGGTTTAACTCGAGTCCAGCTGAACCTGGTTCATAAAATGATCTTACGTTAACTTATTGCCAGTTTTACAATCGAAGATTTGGTTCAGTTCTGCTGTACCGTGGTTATTGGAAATCATCTATGATAATGGAATAACCGGATGATACTGTGTGCACGACAACTGATAAACTGATTATAATTACAAACAATTTTGAAATGACTGTTTATCACAATACCACTGTTCATCATCAATATTAATGAACAACCAATCAAATATTGCGTGTTATCTTTGAAAGCGGTTTACCTCACTGGTATCGGCGGATCGAGTAAACTCCAGTTTAACCTAGGTTCAGTGAATCGTAATACGTATTTTTCGACATGAAATAGGTTTAAACTCGGACCATCGAAGGTTAAACTACTAGCTAGCACAGAATTCCAGTCGTTCGGGCCCCGAACCAAAGGAGAAACGTGTGTGTGTGTGTGTGTCCGCCGAAGGAGGAGGCAATACCGAGCATTGAATTTCATTCATTTAAGGTCATTTAAATTTCACGAGGAGCACAGAGAATCGCGAGCGGTGTATATTATCCGTGTACCGAGCGTTTACGCGAATAGAGCGGTGGAATCTTCGCGGTAGCAGAAATTCGAGAGATGAAGTTTGCAAAACCGCCGCGAATAAAAAGCGCGCCTAGCAGATCGTTAGCGGAAACGATAATTTGTTTCCACGCAGGAGAATTTAATATTCAGCCTTTCCATCCCCGTCACTCCTCCTCCTCCTTCTCCTCCACATCTCCTTACTTTACACGGGCTCTCGACTTCCGTAGTTAACGCGTTCCTTTTAAACCCCACGCCGTCTCCGTTCACGAGAATAACCGGCCGCCCACGAGTAAATTATTTCAACGAAACTCCGGTGTATTTTATGGCGGAACGACCGTCGTTACTGGTGGACGGTGGTTCATTAGTCTCTCGCCAACGTCTCTCCAATTCAGCGGATCGCGTAAGAAGAAATTTTCACTTGAAATTCAAAAACGGCAAAGAAAAAAAAGCGCTGTTTCCTCGCTCGCGACGAACAGTGACCCGGCAGCAGCGGATCCATACTTTATGGATGCTGTGGATTAAAACCGGGCGGATTCCGCACAATCTCGACAAAATACTTATGTGGTGTTTTTATCGCCTCCGAATGCGAAGAAATCCAAAAGTTTTCCCGCTATCCGCCGCGCGCTCGCGTTTACGACGCGGTCCCGGGGATTATCGGAGATTTGTTATGGTACACGAGATCTGCAGTTTCGTGTAGTTACAGTGCCGGCGGTTTCTTCCGCTCCGAAATACGTTTGTACTGGGGCGGGCCAGTGGAACGGGCGATTTTGAAATGACTGTGTAAAAAAACCGACGAGTAGTTTTTTTTTTTTTAATAAATTTATTTATACCACCTCAAATCGCGTGTAAAAAAAAAGTTATAAAACATTTGTTTTTTAATTTAATTTAATTTCAATAAACGATTTCCGCAAAAATGACTTCCATAAAGATGTTCAATCAGGCAAACGGATAGGGGGGGGGGGTGGTGTGGAATATCCTCGTTTGCGAGAAATTAAAATGGAAACAAATCTTTCAGAATCGTTCGATTTATATCGGTATGACTCGTATGAATCCGTCTTGTTGAAAAAATTCCACTTACACTATTACTAAGCGAGTTGTAGAGTAAAAAAAAAAAATCAAGTGAATACCGCTCTGAATTCACGGCGACTACCATTCGAATTTCGTTATCAAAAAAAAAAAAATATCAGCTTATGATTCCAGTTTTCAGAAACGCCTTGACGAATGTTTGCTCCCAGATGCAAATCATATTGCCGATATTGTTTATGAGAAATAGAAAATTTTTTTTTATGATTTTCACACGCTATAATTAAATTTGTTTAAAAAAATATACTTGTTGTTTTTTTTATAGTAATTTTAAAATCTCCGTTTCACTGTCCCACCCTGTTTATAAAATATTTACAATTCTATGTTATTCATATTATATTTTTTCAAAGTTACGTATAAAATATGTGTCAAATAAATCACAATATTTGCTACTATACGCGATTGATTTTTTTGATACGATTCTGTGTTTGGAATATTATAAAAATTATTGTTTTTAAATAATCAAAATTTTAAAAGTATTTTTATTAATAAATTTTCAATATTTTATCAATGTATACGTATTTGTTATGATTAAAAAAAAAGATTATTATTATTATTTTTTTTAATACGCTATATAAATTTAAAATTAATTAATATGTATTGTCAAATTTGATTAAAGTGTAATTGGAATACATACCGGATGAAAACATAATTATTCAAATTCATACACCAGACACCACAGATATTCGAACGACAATTACGGAATACTACGTAGTATTGTTGTTATACAGCGTTGTATATAGCGTTCAAAATAATATTGTACGAATAATATTTTATTTGTCTGCTGTCATTTTGACGTAGACACACTTGGATGAAATGTATTCTAAGAGTATTTAGAATAAATATTTCAATACTCGGAGAAACACAGTATTTAGAATAATATATATTTGAAATGGAAAAAACAAATATTTCCATGGTCATATTTGTTTACGAGTATTATCTACGTTAACATTTTATACGATATACATATATTAAATTAAATATTAAAATATAAATCCAAAACTTTTGAAAACGGATTATTTTGTAATGTTTTGTATCGAGGGGTATAAAAATGATGTAATGATTTCGGTGGTGTACCTATTCTTGAATAATGTATGATTTGTGTTAAAAATCCCGAAGAAGTTTTGTGAATTTTATACAGTGTGTATACACGTACCTAAGTGTTTTAATATTATAAATAATTACATGGAATTAAATAATTTAAATATATATTAATGTATATATATTTTTTTTTGACGCATTGTCGTAGTTAAGTTTTATAGAAAATCATTTGATTCCCATAAAAAATTATTATTTCGCGTAGATAATTAATTTTTTTTTCTAATGTACTATTTTCGTAAAAATAAATTCGACTTCACTTACGAACCAAAAAATGTCATTACATATTTAATTATAATTTCAAATATTGTAAAATATATTAAATGTTTTTATTATACACGTATTATAGTGAGGTTACGCTGTATTTATTTTATTTTAAGAAAATTTAATACGAAAATATAAAAAAATAAACGTAAAAAGTATTTTATACATTCATGTATACGTATATTCGGTTTTTTTCATACATAACCACAGATGGAAAATATATCATTTGAATAAAAGTATACACATTAGGCACAAAAGTTGTAGATGTTGTTTCAAACGAGGAAATTTTTCTTTTTATTTCTCAAAGTTTAAATGAAAAAAAAAAAATAATAATAATAAAAGAAGATAACTTGAATAGCATTTGAACCGCACATATTATACAAGTTTTTACTAACCCTTAAAAATAATTGCTCATAAGTTAGTTGGCTGGATACATTTTTATATTATAGGTACTTGGCCCGGATTCACAGACGTACATATAGACGTACGTACATACGTTTGTCGAATATCTATACACAGAATAATATTTGATTATGAAGTTTTTACTAATTTTTTTATAATACTTTATTATCGTTTTCTGTAATATTAAATTATAACGATTTTACGAGTATGTTTAGAGCCAAAGTTTAAAGAATTCCTGTAAATCTAAATTTTTGTGCAGGAATAATATCCTATTAAGTAAAATGGATTTTTTTTTTTTATTATAATTAGTAATTATATTTTATTACGATTTACTAATCGATTGTTATCGTTTGAAAACCCAAACAAGTGTTTCATAATTTATATTAAAAAAAAAAAAAATGGTATAAATTCTTACGAATTTTAATTAAGAATAAAAACGAGATAAATTAACAAAAGAACATTATTATCACCAGAAATAAAATGTCTTCGATCATAAATGATTATTATTCGTGTAAGATACAAATATATGAAATTTATTTTTCGAACATACAATATCTATACGCACAACGATTTTGGTATAATAAGCAAATTCGAATGGCAAACATTAAATTGGAGACGACACTATTATTCGAATAGATCCGAACGAACATTTTCTAATAACTCGTTATTTATACAGCTCCGTTTCGCGTATTCGGGGGTTTGTGATTTTATTTATTTTCATTAATATTATACGAGTTGTTTAAATAAAAAAAAAAAAATTGTATAATTATTATCTGTAGTCGCGGAATATATAATAATAACACGATCTCAGCGAGAAGAAAAAAAAAATGGAAAACGATATTTTACACAATATACCCGAAATCTCGATAACGTAAACCTACATTTATACGACGAGATCACGAGGACGTTATTGATATATATATATATATATACTTCTTCCTCCCGGTATTTCAATACGCTAGAATATTGTGGATAACGTTCGCGCGCCAAAGAGCACCACCACCGTAGAGTAGAGTGGATATGGCGAAATTATTCTTTCTATTATAACAGTCGCATTATACGTAACGTTTAGCACGTGAAGTATATAATTTATTATTTTCACGCGTCAAATTTTGTGTCCGACGGTATAGTACACGTTATAACGACTTTTGTTTAAACAACATATAAACGGTAAATACAATATTCAGAAGTATATTTTAAATTTTCGGCACGCCCACGTGATGATCGATGATCAATGATCCCTGCGTTTTATTTTTAACACGACAATTTTCAAATAACGTTACGGTTTTTTTTTTTTATTGAAATTATTCGACCAACACTAATTACACGCGCGATTTTCTCACTAATCTCAGTGTGTTACGTGCAAACACAAATCAAAATGTATAATTCGATCAAATGTTTATATCGATTCGCGTGCGTACGTTAACCACGATCAAATAATAATAACCGCGGAATATGTAACACGAACCGTGCACACACGAGTTTGTTAACTCAATTACAGCCGAACAATATACTCGGCGCCACGTACTAAGCGCGTGCGGTATAGCCGAAAATTATAAATTTAAATTACGAATTAGAAACGTAATTTTCGAAAGCGCACTCGCTCGTTTGTAATGTGAAACGTACGGCTTAGGTAACTATAGTTTTTGGGCGTAATGGTTCTTACGAGTTTGTGTTGTTCAAAACGCAGCTGGTCATAATCGTATTAAAATGTGTAAATAGCGTATTTCTATGAAACGTAATTAATCGGAACAGAACGACGAGACGGCGAAAAATCTCGCACAGATAAAAAAATGTTGACGTTACGTCTCATAAGTGCGCGTGATAAACACAATTTACCCGGGTAATATAATATGACGTTGTTACAACGTTCTTTTGACATCCGCGTCTTACCCTGTGTATATATATATATAGGACGTGCTCGGGATTGAAATTAATTTTTTTGGTAAAGTTCGAATTTTAGAGAGAGAGAGAGAGAATAAAATCAGTTTATTGAAAACGCGTTTTTATTTCTAAACAGTTAATTTACAGTTATTATTGTCAACGATTTTTTTTTAATTTTTATACTGTGATATGTAATTTTGTTTACAAAAAGTTTCGCGAACGTATTGGCAAACTCTTTGTGAAATACGAATTTAATCGAACGGTTTTTTTTTCACAGCCGAATTTCGCGCGTACAAAAAAAAACATTGATCGTTACTTTAGATCGAATAACATGATGTCGGGCCGACCCGACGCTGTAACAGTATTGTATTTTCAGTACGCCGAGGGTGTGGACGACTCGGCAGCAGAAGGACTGAAGGGAGCTTATAAGTCCCCGAACGTGGATTTATGAGTCCTTAATATATTTTTATTTTTTACTCGTAAAAGTGTAAAAATAACGTAATAAAAATGACGAGCCTATTTCATCATCGTCGAAAACGTATTTCCGCCGCGTCGAATTTTCGCTGTTTTTAAATTGAATCGTTTAAAAAAAAAAAACAATCGATTCACAAATCTTCCCTCAATTTCAACACTCGTGTAATAGTTTTGAAACGTTTACAGTGTTTTTCAAGCCGAATTACAAAAAAAAAAAAGAAAAATATTAAAAAGAAACGTATTCGGATTTTGAAATCGGACCAAAAATTATTAAAAAAATTTCAATAACAGCCGAAATTTTTATTTTTTTCCGAAAACTACGTTCTACGGGTTATGCAGAAAACGTATGTTTTCTTCCGAATGCGAAATACCGAAACCACAATGGGCCACACGTTAAATTAACGAGAAACACGATTGAAAATCCGTCGTGCACATAACATAACGTGTAGAGTAGACGAATGGAAATTAGTGTACAGAAACTATGAGTTCGTTAAGTATTGTTCCGCCCGTTATATAGTATAGATTTTTTTTTTTTACTGTCACAGATATATTTTCGAGTGTTTTCGGTGACGCGCGCACGCGTATAAACGATGATAATTCGGAGAGGAATCACGAGCATTATTATAATGTTCGTAATATTTTAAAACGCACACGATATACGCGCGCATTTATTAAACACTGCCTACACACACACACGAGATTCTTAAAAAAAATAAAACCGTTTGAAACTGTTTTCAAAACAGGAAATATCGCGTTAATATTAATTATTATTAAACCGAGGACGAATAAAATTCGCGCGCGTCTATATGACACACGATCCCGCCCGTAGGCGAATTTTAAAAATTCATTTCGAAACGATGAGAAACCTCACACACAGACTCTCTGAATTCGTTTCGAATAAAAATAAGACGAACGTTTTTTGTTTTTCAATAACGTAAAAAACGAGAATCGTATAAAAAAAAAAAAATCGTTTGTCTCCCGTACAACATATTGCAGGGAATTATCGACAGGCGATTCCACAGCTACTGTAACTGGACGCGTATAGTATGTGCAGCATTTCGTTATGGCAGTAAGGAAATTTCATATAAAAAAAAAAAAATAATAATAATATCGTTTTTGTTCGACCAAAAGTGTCGACGGGAATAATAAACACACAATGTTATCGTAACGGTTCTCGAAAATCGACTGTACGCAAAAGCGCAATAAAAATTCAGCCGTATTTCAGTCGACGTATCATTATAATTTTAAGGCGCCTTTCTTTAATACGTACAACTCGTCTAAAAACAGATGGTTATTAAATTACATTTTTAAATATTTTCAAATAAAGTTTTTGCATATAACCTCAATAATTTTATATAATTCGATGTTAATTCCCGCTCTCTTCAAAAAAAAAAACGATTTTCTGCGCAATTACTTATTAAAAAAATATTTATACGACGTATTAAAAAAAAAAGCCCCGCGAGTGTTGTGAATGTCGCTGAAGTGAACCCCTAAAGATTCCAGAGTTTTGTTATCACAATAAATTTGAAAACAACGATTAATCATTGCATTCAATAAACCGATACTGAACGGAGACTCTTATTATTAATATAAAATAATGAATTTCGATAAAATCGCGTTTCTATAAGGAGAATTCTCGGCACTTTTTTTAGGGCATGTTTAAAAACAATTGAGATAATCGAAAAATGATCTCACTAAAGTAGTACGTCCCAGGAAGATTTGCTACGGGAAAACGGATACCGAACGCAATAATCGAAGTACTTCTAATTGTCTGAAGTGAACCCTAAAGATTTGTGAAAACAACGATTAATCATTGGATACTGAACGGAGACTCTTATTATTAATATAAAATAAAATTTCGATATAAATCGCGTTTCTATAAGGAGAATCGGCACTTTTTTAGGGCATGTTTAAAAAACAATTGAGATAATCGAAAAATGATCTCACTAAAGTAGTACGTCCCAGGAAGATTTGCTACGGGAAAACGGATACCGAACGCAATAATCGAAGTACTTCTAATTGTCAAGAATTTGTACGGGCGAAGATATAAAAACAATAAACATCACTGTGAGACGAATAGTATCCTCACATCGCTCAGAATCTAAAAACAATACAGCTATGCTAGGTATATCACAGACGGTTGTTGGGTGTTACCTGTACACACACATTACATATTGTCTTTAGAATTCTCTGATTTCAACGCATGATATAAGCGGTACATCCTATAATTATTGAAAATTTAAAAAAAAATCGAGGATTATAATACGCGATTATCCATAATGACGATCGCGGCGGTCCACTGTGATTATTTATATTATAATAAGTATTTAAGTGTTCGTAAAACGAATTTAAAGTAAATATTATATAAAATTAAACACATTCGATAGTATTTTCACCCGTATATAAAAAAGTAATTTCCCGCATCGAAAATTTCTCAATTTCTCGAGTATCAGATATTTTCGTTTTTATTTTTACACACACACACACACACACACACATCAATGATTCAGTTCACAAAATAATCCGTATTAAATGGATTTTATCTTAACGCGTTTTTTTCCCGTATAAAAGTTTCGTTTTATTAACGATAATGGTATAATGTAAAGTATTCAAACGAGTTTTACCGCGCACTTTATTAATGACATTTTGAACAGCTTTAAAAATCCAATAATAATAATAATAATAATAATAATAACAAAACAACGTTAAAATTGTACGTTTTCAGCATATAACACGATATAAATACGGGATTAAAATACCGCGCGGGATAATGTTTTTTGTAATAATTATTACCTATTGCGACTGGAAATATACGATGTTATGTACAAGACGCTTATTTATTACGCGATAGAATATCGCTGAATTTAAAACTGAACAAAAATCTGTATAAATCACATACACGTTTTGGCGGGTGGGGGGGGGGAGAAATGTCGTTATATTAACTTCGTACGCGTCGTCCCGATTTAATTTAAATGGAAATATATTCTATAAAAGCTTGCGAAAATATACGGTAACAGGTTACAGTTTTCCGGTGCTCTCGGCGAATTTATAATTAAAACACCGTCGTAAATTTCCAGAGGCCGAGAGACCCGCGGAAAATCTTCTCCCGTTGTCATAAATACGCGCTTCGTACTTACAAAATAACCGAACGGAACACTCGTCTATAATACTCGCGCGGTATATCTACTTATTACATACTTTTCAGGAAACGTCAGCGTTTTTAATCGTATATTTCGAGCGTTTAAAATACAAAAAAAAATAAAAAACTTATTCGCCCAACCTCGTTATTCGTGACGACCCGTCATACGTAGAATATTTTACCACGAGACTGTATAATGAGAACTACACATACGGTACTGGAATCTGTACGAACCGTGTACAATTTTCGTATCGATTATTACTTCTGATGTGTCTCGCAGAAGCATTTCGACAGCCGTTACGTACGAGATCTGTTCCAAAAAAAAAAAAAAAATACCCAGGCTTAAAAAGATTCTCACCAATAAACTATTAACGTTATCGCAAATGTAATGTTATATGGAAATAATAATTTAATTTGCAGTACTTGAGTGTATTAAAGTGATACAGCAGTTACACACAATGCTCGTTCAAAGCTATTGTACAAAACCGTGATTTTATGACGAAAAATGGTGTTCTTAAAGAAAGCTACGGAGACTTTTGAGTCGATTAAGTTGATTTTTTGGACGCGTTTTTTTCAGTCTTTGTATACATTTTGATTGGTTTAAAGAAGGTCGAATTTCCATTGAAGACGACCAACGTGTTCATATGATTGCTCTAAATTAGAAACGACTGTTTGACTATCATAGGAGTAGCCTTGGCGTATCAATATTCGTCCTTGTCATTCGATTCGGACGGACGAATTTTGGTATGATAAAAATAAGGATATCTGTAACATTTTTACCGAAACTATTAACAGCTGAAGAACAAGCGGAATGCCGGCATCGAAGTGTGTTTGGAACTAGAAAAAAAAAAATCGATTCACAAAATCGAACCAAAATTTATAAAATCAATCATTACTGGTGACGAAACTTGTGTGTATGGATACACCTAAAAAATATTCCTCGACCAAAAAAAATATCGTCGAGTTCGGTCAAACAATAAGGCGACGTTCATTATTATTATTATTTTCTTTTTTGTATAGACAATTATTACGAGTTTATTCCTAGTGGTCAAATGGTAAATCAATAGGTTTTTATAAACGTAAGTTTTGAAAATATCGAGGGAGATAGTTCTTTGTAAAAGAAATGGAATTTTAAGTCGTGGTTCCTGTGCATTCACCTCTTTCTGCACGAGAATTTTTGATATCCGAAAATGTATCTGCAGTGGTATCACACCTACTATCGTACTCACTTGATTTGGCCCCTTTGTCGTTGTTTTTTTTTCCTAGACTAAAGTCTACAACCAGAAGTTTAAGGTGATCCGTTCAAATGGCCCGTAACTTTTTTGAACATTTTTTTGTTTGGTTATATTTTTGAACACACCTCGTAGGTATATGCTTGCGTGTCGCACCGCGAAAAATGTTTAACAAATTACTGAGTCGGTATTATTATTATTACCTTTTGCTGGTTTTGCGCGAAAAATTACACAGGCTGCCGCGCACAATGGAGTGCAGGTATACACGCAGGCACATAATATATATATATTTTTTATATAATATATTGTATTACGTGGGAGAAACGAAATACGGAGGAAATATAAAAATGAAATAAAAAACTCCGAGACTGCAGTAAGATAAATACGCAGCCGTCGCGTCGTCGTAGCGATAAATTGGTCGAAGTATATATAAAAAGCACATATATGACTATATGAATAACTGGGGGATACAAATTTTAACCTTAAAATAAGAGCTATTCACGGTATGCTATTTGTCACCAGGAATCGTCATCGTTTATACGGTATATTACATACGAAGTGTTTATCTAAACGCCACACTATAGTATATTATAAGATTTTTTCTGTTTTTTTTTTTTTATGATATCGTTTACGCTTTTTGTGACAAATCGTCGTCGTGTACCTTAAGAGCGGGGCCAATTGCGAATTAAAAAAAAAAATTGGCTTACCGCGGGTGTTGTGGGAATCGCTTAAGCGAATTAATTATTTTAGAACTTTAAAGCAAAAATAAATCATTGCTTTCGATAAAAAGGATTTGCAGTGGAGCTTTGGTGGTATTATTATAAGCTATAAGAAAAAAAAATTACGATTCAAAATTTTCAAGATTACATTTTCGGAACGTAGTAACGACGTACGACTGACATTTTATTAAATTTCCAGGTCTCCGCATCAAATATTAACGAACATTTTGACTCGAACACCTAGGAATGCTACAAATAGCTGAAAATTAGAAAAAAAATTTTGTAATGGTTTTTTTCAGTGGTATAGTACAAAGTCACGTATTCTTTGAAAATTTCAAGTCTCTAGTGTAATTGTTTTCGAAATTATGCGGAGAAATATTTTGACGAAATCGCATTTTCACCGTTTTTATGTAATTTTTCGGTATTTTTTTGAATTTATTATTTTTTTTTTACGCTTTTGAGAAAATTTATTTTTTTTATAAAATAACCACGCTCGGAACAAGATATTACAATATATTATATAATATATTTGTAAATAATAAAAATTTGAAAAGGATTGAAGGATTTCGGCTAAAGTTGAAGTGACTGCCACACATAGATATTGGAGTGCAGTGTGACTATTCTTTGTCGCCGTGTTTTATAGCGCCGAGAATCATGAAAATCAATATCGTATTAAAAACTTTAGCCGTTTATTTATTTATAACGTTTTTAACGATTCGTCGAGAAAGGTTGTTTATTCTAAAGTTTTGATCGAAAATTCCTAAAAAAAAAAAAAAAAGGCTACGGCTGAGATGTGACTTATATCGCACGTATTATATGCCGAGCATAGCACATAATAATCGAGATTTACAATTTATTTTCTAGGCGCATCATCACATCTTGTAGACGGGTGCATATATATTACTATATTATATATGTACGTACATGGTAGGTATATGGTCGAAAAATGTGCGCAGAAAATTCAAAAAAAAAAAAAAGAAAAGCCAAACAGAAAAGGTCAGTATAGGATACGGTCGGAGAACCGAAAACATATACTAAAAAGCAGATAAATTGGGTTTGCGCGAATGTTTTGTCCGGTGTTTTGCATGTCCAAAAGCTCCCAGCGCACGCATTATTGTTCCGCATTCTCTCCCTCGTCGAATACCTTTGATCACACGCCCACATCCGCATTACCGTAGGGTTTCTTCTCTCCGTAAAAAAATCGAGTTTAACACGTTACATGCGCATATGTACGCGGGATATTATAGTAATATTATTACGTCGCGTTCGTCCTTTCCGCCGTCAGGATTCGTCGGGACGTCTCTATTTTCGCCGCGTGAAAATAAATAATATTCGATTTACGCGTTTATTTAGAACAACGAATAAATGATTATTATTATCCGAGCAAGTAATTGGATAAGGAGTCCGTCGATTTATTTCGTCCGGCCTAGCTTTATTCTGAAAGTACGACGGAAGAAGCGATCGGGGATAATAGGAATTAATCAACGGACGATAGCCGGTAAAAACGATTCGAAAAATAGTAAAAAAAAAAAAATAATAATTTCGGAAATACACGTCAGCAAAACACAAAAATACGATTGTGATTGCAAAAACGAGGATACAGACAAAAATCTTGGTGGAGGGTTGTAGAGCATACAATTCGTTACTCGGGTCGAACGGTTACGGAGACGGGAATATCACGAGAATAATTTGGAACGGCGAAAATTGCATTTCACGAGATAAGAAAAAAAACACACGTCCCGTTATCAAAGAAAATAAATATTGAGCTGTTCAGAAAAAGGATACCGTGAAAACATATAACGTATGGCCTGTAGCACAGTGTGCTCGGCGGAGAAACGGACGTAGAAAATACAAAAAGAAGAGGAATCGATCAAAAATAGTTTGAGATGTGGCGTAAAATTTTGTCTGGATAGATCGAGTATTGCGAAAAGTCCATGAACAGAGGACAGCGATAGATACAAAAGAAAAAAAATCGAAACGGTTAAACCACATACTCCGAGACGTAATAAAATAGGTAGTTTTTGAAAGAAACACGGCAGGAAAATTTAAAAAAAGGAAGAGGACGGACCGTGAACGAATTTTATACGATAGACCGGTGAGAAACTGTGGGCATAAAATATTTAAAGGAAAAAAAAATAAAGACGGAGTTTGAGAGCAGTCGTAGGAAGGTAATATCAATCGGGATATTGAAAAAAAAAAATGTTTGAACGCGTAAAGTGAACTACGCATCAGGTAAATCGAATTTATTCCACGTGCAGCATCGAGCGAAATCTGTCGATAAAATATTTTTCATTAAGTTTCTTTTTCCCCCTTTTTATTCTTATTGAAATGGTGTGGCGACAGCAGCTAGGGCAGGAAACCCTGACGGTTATCGCCGCGCATTGTCGATACCGACGAGAATACGTAAACACTTTGGCGACTTTTCGTCGCAAACATTTCGGGTATTGCAAAAAAAATAATTCTGCACTGTTTTTTGTTACATTCGAGTTTTGTCTGCATCACCACCACCACCACCACCACCACCATCTAACTGCACCGCACTGCAGGGAAGTTTTGGCTTGGAAACGCGACATATTAAAATGAATTCAACGTTGACGACGTTTCCAAATTATCTTTATTTTTTCGTCCCGTCTGCACTTATTTTTTACGATTATTTATTTATTTTTTTTTTTGTTGCCACTTCTTTCTCTCTCCGTCGGATTTTTATTCAAAGGAACTCCGCTCGCGTAACCACTTCATTGCCGCCGCCGTTACGGTCTCGGTCTATATAACATATGCGCGCGTCTGCACGCGGCCAGCCATTGAACGCGAAGAGTGAAAAAAAAATTACACGAACCGCGTTGAAATCCAGAGGAAACGTGTGTACCTATATATCTATGTGGCGAAAAGTATATGGAGAAAAAAAAATATTTAAAATACGTCATATTATACTCGTACGTAATCCTAAACAAGGGATTGTAAAAAAAAAAAAAATACTCGGGGAAAAATATGCGAACCGCAATGCGCCTGCAATGTATACACACGGAAGATATTCCGCCACGTTTTCGTATAATGTATAGTGTTATACAGAGACAGCGTGCGCGGATACGATATAACGTTTTCGGTATATTATTATTGTACTTGATTTAGTTGCTTTTATTTCTATACGCGTATACGCGTTTGACGAGAGCAAATGCATTTCGCGTGCGACCACAAATAAATCTAAAACGGAGAATAATAAAATAAACGCGGAGAGAAAAAAGTAACAGAATGTGTCCGTTCGCGATTTTTTTTTTTTTATATGTTTTCCCGAACGTGTCTGTATTATAAATCGTA
The DNA here is from genome assembly GCA_032441835.1 of Slavum lentiscoides. Classification (NCBI taxonomy): domain Eukaryota; kingdom Metazoa; phylum Arthropoda; class Insecta; order Hemiptera; family Aphididae; genus Slavum; species Slavum lentiscoides. Next base: position 3,694,600 of record CM063713.1, read on the forward strand.
ACCAAATAAACAACACACAATACGCTATATACGCTGAGGTTTTTAAATAAATACAGAAATATTCGCAGAAACAAACATTATAACACACTTAATAATAATATTAAATATATACCGAGTGTTCGACATAATATATTCCGCGTTTGATTATTGACGGCGCTCGGATTTGAAATACCTAACGGAATTGTATGAAAAAAAAAATCGCTTTGAATTTTTATTTTTATTTTGACAATTGGCGTGGCCACGAGTACCGCCGAAAAAAGTGTTATCGAACGATAGGAAAACCAACTGACGTATGTATAATCGACCTGTACTGACGGAACGTTTATTAAATACTGACCGTAATATTCAGCAAAACTTTAAAAAAAAAAAAATGTAAATAATTATAAAGAATTAAACATAAGAGAAACAATTGAAACGTCAAAAAATAAAAATAACTCGTTAAACTCAAGTCCATACAAAATTCGTTGTTAAAATCAATTTAATGTAAACCAGATGGCGGCAGTATAGAGGTGGGCGTGGTCATTGTCTCACGACCAAACAACGCGGCTGTTTTGCAGTGACGTCATCGGAGATATAAACTGTATAAATACGGGTGTATACAGTGTATCACGGTTTAGTAGTCGATGGTTCGCGCCGAAGATGACATCGTATTAGTTGTCGAAATACTTATGCGCAACATAAGTGTATTATTTTTGTGATTTCGGGTTTATAATGTATAGTATAAAACAGTTACAAGTTCTCAAGCATATTTTAGTTTAAAACAAAATATCGAAATTATATTTTCTTCTAATTCTATAAAAAGTAATTACAAATCCGTGTCGTTTGATGAATACATTTTCTAATACAGATGGTGTGGACGGATCAATTACAGACGGTAAGTACCCTTAATAATAGATTTCAGAACAAAGTAATAAGGTCACCAATGGTATTTTATTCCAAGATTTCGTATGGATTAACAAATGTTTTAAAAAAAAAATACGGGGTTTATATAGTAACAACTAACAGCACTATTAGGGAACACAAAGGATAAAATAGAAGAGGGAGAGAAATCGGGTATTCATAAAATTCAATGTGAGAAATGCGATGAATGCTATATGTAGGCCAAACAAAAAGAAATATAGATATTAGGCTCAAAGAATCATTATCTAATACTGAAAAACAAAGAAGACGAAAAATTACCTGTTGCGGAACTTTTATTCAATATTATTCTTAATATTAAATGAGCGAGACTTAAAATATAAATAATTATAAAGAATTAAACATAAAAAAGCAATAGAAATGTCAATAAGTAAAAATAACTTGTTGAACTGGGACTTAAGTCCATTACAACATTCGTTATTGAAATTAATTTAATGGAAACCAGATGGCGGCAGCATAGACTTGCGTTGGGCGTGGTCGTCGACTCACGACCAAACGATTCGCCTGTTTTGTGATGACGTAATCGGAGATATAAACTGTATAAATACAAGTGTATTTAGTGTATAACCGTTTAGTAGCGGTTGGTTCGCGCTGAAGGTAACAACGTAGTTGTCGAAGTACGTATACCCAATAAAAGTGTATTATTTTTGTAATTTTGGGTTTACAATGGATAGTAAAATACTATAGGTTTATATTTCGATCTTGAAAAAATAGGTTAAAAGTGACTTACAATATTTTTTTAAAAATGACCCCCTAAAAAAACGTTAATAATTGGCGTATTAAAACGTCAAAAATATTGAAAAAATTATTTGTTAGAATATAGCGTGCAGTATTTAACCACTTATTTTGTGTCTTGAAAAGCATATTATCGTGCCAATGCGTCGAAATCCGAACCACAAATATCATCGTAACATCATTGCAGGTACAGATCGTTACGAATATTTAAATAATGTTTGCATCGAGTTTGGTATTGATAAGATTGATGCCATCATACCGTTGACTATTGCTGCGTACGTATGTATTGTTTATATAAACTTGAAATTCGTGATTATTATAGTTTTGTGTACACTACTGCAGCGACGACGTTCCACTACTTTGAGCGTAAAATGTTTCCCTTGTTTTACAAACGTCTGACGATATAGCGAGTAACTGAACATTATATAAAACGTACACAACAGAATTCCGATGTTCACTTTTAAATATTTGAAACCGTAACAAATAACTTATTTACGTACGCAAATAAATAAAATATTAATCTTTTTTTTCGACTTAAAGTTTTTTTCGGAATTTTCAAAGGCCTTTTAAACGTTTTTAAAACATTTTGCATACATTATAGATAAATTATACGCCTTATAGAGATACACTGACTGTACATAAAATATAATAGTATTTTATTGATTAAGTATAACAACACATAATATTATTATGTATTTGTTATTTATATAAATATATGTATAAGTAAACTTTTGATTAAATTTCATTCATTACGTTGGGTGATTTTATTAAAATTTCGATTCGTTTAATATTAAATATTTTATTAAAAAAATTTCGATATTACGCTTTCCGACGAGATGTGTTTATCAGAAACGTTTCAATAAAAAAAGTACTAAAAACGTTTTTTTTTTACCCGCACCGCGTTTATATTTTTCGAATTCACGAGGAATCAAAAAGACGTTATTAATAGTTAACTGAAATGTTAGGTACGTGGTTTTTTAATTAATTTAATTTACCCGTGTTTTTTTAATCCTTCTAAATTATTAAAAGGTTGTTTGAATTTTTATTTTTAGATATTCGCTATCTGATTCTCATCTTATACATACAATTCGGAAACTCTCTTTTTTATTATATATATAAACATCCTCGCTTCTGTAAATTGTATACAATATTTTGATATTTATTTCATGCGTACTGTTTGCAGTATACAATTCTATTCCGTGCCGGTACAGGTATTGTTATTTCATATTTTCATTCATTTGTTTATTTTTCCATCTAATATCTTTTTGTCCGATTCAATTAAAAGCAATTTTCATTGTCCAAGGTTCTTAGCGGGAGGTTTTTTTTCACGTCCAAACTATCACATCTCATTTTTTTAATAATTCGTATCACTCGCGCAATATCTTTACGTTCGCTCTTTTTTTTTTTTAATTCAATTTATTTTTTGTCTACGCAACATTTTACGGCCAAAGTACCAAACACTATATTTATTATTTATTAAGTAAATGTACACGGTTTTTTTTTTATCGTATCCTTAAAGTTCCCTCGATTTTTTTTCGTTTTCATTGATCCATTTTTATCTCGACGTAATCTTATTTCCTATATATATATATATATATATATATATATATATATTTCGCTGAATACCTATTTTCTCGTTCTGTCAACAAAATATAGTACACACACTACTTTTTTTCCAAACAAATAATACAAGTTGTATATACAAGTATATATCACATCCGAACTTAATAAAATGTTTTTCGTTCGTGGCCCGAGAAAAAATAATTTGAAATTTTACTTAAAACATCAGTATTAGCGTCGTCAATATTTTATAATAAAATAGATTAAGGACATCTCCGTTGTCCGAAAATGTTCGTCCGATTCAAAATGCCACCAAATTCCTGTACGATAAAAGAGGGGGGTTTTTTTTATACAGGGTGCCAACAATTTTTTTTTTCATTGTTCATTATTTATACACCGTTATCAAAACGATATTCCAATTACTTATATTGAAATGTAAACTTTAAATTTTGTTTTTCTACACCGCCTTTTAGTCATAAAAGTAAAATATATGAACGAATACAATTTTTCGATTTTTAATTTCAATATTTATGATCGGCTATTACATAAAAATGCGGTAATATTACAATTAATACGTAAATAATTCATATTTATTAGATAGGGTTTACGAATACTTGATTGGGACTCTAAAAGTCCATTTAATTACCGGCTTACATAAACTGTCTCGAAGAGCGTAAGTTTTCAATATCCACTATACGCAGTTCCTCTATTCACATCACGGTGATATGATGTCATCACCGTATCCAAATCAACATGTGAAAATGCACATAAAAATATCTTCCTTATAAATGTACAATATTATTAATACCGCGAGTAATAACCATTTAAAAAGGTAACGGGCCGCGGCGTGTTGTGGATATCGCTTAAGTGAATTACTTGGATAAAGATTTTAGAGTTTTGTTTTTATTTTAAATTTGAAAGCAATGATAAGTCATTGCATTCGATAAAACGATTCTGAGCGGTGCTTACTTTTCTCGTAAATACAGTCTAAAGTTACATATTCGGTGAACATTTCAGGTTTCTATGACTATTAGTTTGAAAATTACGAAGAAATAAACAACAATCGATTAAGACGAACTTGCGTTTTTAGCTTTCTTAATTTTAAGGGGTTTTTGAGAAAATCGAAAAATGACCTCTCTAAAGTATCAACTAGATGCGAATTACTGCCGGGAACAAAATGTGACCGAAGAGATCGGAGCACTCCTTCTGGTCGAAAATCTGTACACGGGATAGAAAAAAAACATCATTGTAAAAACAATAAATTCATCGCTCCGCTCAGAATCTAAAATCGCAAGTCGATTTAGACGTATATAACAAATAAATGATGGACGGTAAAAATATTAATACAATATATAGAAAGAACGGAAAGTTTAAAAAAAAAAACCGTGTAAAAAAAATGTATTTATATTTCTGTCGACATAATATATAGAATGACTCGTGATGAAAATATAACTCTGTATATGTATTTTTTTTTCACTTTTAATTTTCAGTATGAAAGCGTAGAATTGTACAAGCTGTAAATAATTCTATAGCCGTTTCGACTCGCGCATGATTATATGATTTTATTTTTATATTTACCGCAATAAAAATGTTTGACTTAAATTAAAAACAATATAAACGCGCAATATTGTAGTAACGCGTTGAAATAATGTTATTTGATTTTAGCCCGTTGTGTTGCTTTTTTAATCGCCTACATTTAAAAATATCTCACAAAGAAAAGTGTACGTGTGTCTTAATACAGATGATTTTAATTATATTAAACCATACAGCCTGCAACGCTTATTTTCATTTATACTAATTATATTAGTTAGCGCAATTCATCGACGAATTCGTGTTGTCAACAGACAGTGCCAGTGTTCAATGTAAGATAAAACGCACCATTGCATATTGTTTAAATATATATATATAAATTTTATTTTGTTCATCTTTTTTTTTGTTTTTTGGTATTCTTTCATGATTAAATTATTTGTCGACGTAAAAATTTCGACTCCAGCGCTTATGAGCAACAATATGGGACGAGGGAATGATAATAATTTAACATCATTTATCGTAATACCGTTATTAGTATTTTATTAAAAGTATCTGCGTTTTTACTGTAAGAAATTTTTTAATAATGTTCAAATTAACGTTGAAAATCTGCTTTTTAAAATCATCATTGAAATCAGAGCGCAATATACAAAAAAAAAAAAATCTCGTCTTAAAAGTGTTCGTTTAGAATATAATCATGCGACCGTTCCGTTGCGTCTCGAACAACACGCGCGAATAACAATGAATAAAAATAATAAGATTTTTATATTTTTTTTTTTCCGTAAATCTCTAAACCGAGTGTCCGTCCTATCGAAATGTTATCATACGCATAATAGCTGTGAGTACAGTTTTCAGGGTGTTTACCAGCGATCCATGTCACATAAAATATTTGTACAATTCAAAAAAATGATAATAATAATACGTTGTAGAAACCGGGTAATTCGTAACGCTCGCGTGACGTTTCCTAATTTGTTTCTATTTTTTAAATGTTGAGTAGTAAAAAACATAATTTTTTTTATAAATATAGTAAAAAAAAAAAATCGGAATTCAAAGAGTCTATACGCGGAAGAAAAAAAAATGTACGAATACCATAGACCTAATGCTAATAGACGGAGCATGGTAGTAGTTTCTGCGGTCCACGGTAGGTGCGCTGTACGTGTTGTTCTACGCTTCTGCGCGTGTGCAGAGGACAAACCAAGTTGTGCAATATACCACAGAACAAAACAGAATTGTTCTGTGACAATACTAACATTGAATTTTGATAAATGATAATGAACGTACTCGTTTTTTAAATTTTGTTTTATTAATATTATTATATAATATAATATATATAATTAGTATTATATAATATATTATATTATAGTAACACAATGATTTTCACATTCTTCTTCTTGAAGTTCCTATCCGTTTCGGATGTTGGAAGTCATATTGAATATTGCTTCTCTTTCTAACGATAAACGAAATAGTTCAATTGATGTTATACTAAACCAGTCCCGGAGATTTTTTATCCAAGATATCCTTCGTCTGCCAGCACTTCTCTTGCCTTCTATTTTTCCTTGAAGTATAAGTTGCAGCAATCCATATCTATGGTTATTTCTCACATAATTTTTTCTAATTTTTATGGGAACATTGTTTTTTCTACTAGAGAATCGGCATCACCGCACAACTATACAGTTACTCAAAACCGCAGTACCCGCCCAAACGCTCCGTCTATTAGTAGTAGGTATAAGGTCTATGACGAATACGTGTATCGTATTTTTATTTTCCACAAACCGTGGAGCCCGTGAAAATCCATCGTTGAACCGAAACGATCCGAGACGCGACACACGCAAGCACAATAAATACGGTCTACGTATTGTGCAAGTGCACCGGCCGTGGCGTTTAAAAGTCGATAACTTATATTTTTCACAAGCTAAGTGTGTGTAAAGCAATATTTGAAACCGATGCACACAATGGAAAGGAATTTTTTTTTTCTTCGCGTCCGAAGACGCGCGCGTGTGACACTACTATACACACGACCAACGGGGTTTTCAATGCGCGGCCGTGCTGCAGCAGCAGTGGTTCAGGAATTTCTCCACACAAATCCATATTTTTTCCCCAGCCGTTCACCCGAAAACACAATATATCATATTATTACATAATTCACAATGTCCGCGTTCGTACTCGTACATCATATTATAATATATATATATATAGGCAGTACTGCGACTATTAAATTTAAAAAAAAATGATAATAAAAAATAATCCTCTCCCTTTCTCCCCCACATCATTTCGGGCACGACCGAGAATAATATCGCATTATCCCGAAATAATCCGGTAATAATCAATTTTTTTTTCTCCCAACCAGTAACCACACACGACCTGACCTCTATAACCGCGTCCTGCACGAGCCGGTACGTTATATTACACGCGCTTTTTTCGCGACGAGGTAATTTCGGCACTCGTCTCCGTATTATACGGTCCTGCGTAATCCGGTTAGCGCTTTATACGCTATTAAATTCTGCGAGGGAAACATTTCTAAACATTATATTAGAAAAAAAAAATAATAATAATAATCATTTCCCCCGTTCCGCCTGAACGAATTTTTTTCATACACTCGAACCGAAATCTTATCAAATTAGTTTTTAAGCTGTAATGTGTACACGAAATTATATAAATTTCGATTTTGTCCGGGGCTCCGTTTCGATTAGAATTATTTTCAATTCGTCGCCATCGTTGCAGCCATAGTAAATCAGTTTTATGCACGCAACGCGACTATTTCTTCTCGAACAGAACAATTTTTTTTTTTAAAGTGTATTTTAACGGTCGAATAAATTTGTCACCGCAAAAAAAATCGTTATTATAGGATTTGAAGCACATTTATTGCTTGAAAAGCAACGTGTCAAGCGTTCAAAGAAAGTGGTAAATGTACATTGCGGAAATAAGATCTTAACATAATTGTGCGGCCAGCTCCGAAATCAAAGAATAACTGAATAAGACGGTCGTGAAAAGATGTTTTCATTTTTTGAAATCGTATATTCGAAATGATTTACTATACGAATTTACAATAATATCTGTATAGTATATATTTCGCGAAAAATTGTATTTTCATCGTGATAATAATATGATGGAAAAGGATAGGGACGGTCACATAGTCTGGTACGTTTCTATGTTTTAAGTGCATATACAGTGACATTGACACATCGCCTTGAAAAAAAAGTTATAATACATAAGGAATATAAATATTATAATATTGTAAATATTCGTTTTACAATAACGTTACGATAAATACGCAGCGATTGTGTTTAAAATTCTACGCGAACCACGCCGATATACAAGTATTTTTCAATTTTTTTTTCTTGTATTCAAAAACATTATACAGTATTAAAAATTATTATTTGTGGAATATTGTTTGGTAAAAAATAAAATGTTTGATTTTCAGCGAAGTCGTTTTAACCTAGACTCTCAAAGTGAGTGATTAGTAAAGTATTAAAAAGTAAGGGCGGCCTTTAGCGGGGCAGTAGAAGGCTCATAGAAATTTTGGTGGCGTTGAGGCGGTCTGGGGAACGAGAACTGATTAAAACAAAAAAGCGAACAATTATGTACTCCAGTTATTTCAAACTAAAACTGAATACCTACTTCAACGATTCGACATATACGCAATGTTTTCTGATAGCGTTCTCTGTCTATTTGTCTAAGCGTGGATTTGGCGCTGTATAGCCTGTAGCTAACACTAAAAAGAGAAATCGGCTGTTTTTAAGTGTATTCGAACGCATCGGTTTCATCCTTCACATCAGTTAAAAGCGTTTTACAAATATTAAATTCAAAGCTTTGTTTTAATTTTAATAAAAATAATTTTGAATGTGATTAATAGTGTACTGTACGTTTCAATAATATTGCTCTCGTTAAAAATGGCTCATTTAAAAATGTAAGTTCGAACTCAGAAACAGGATATGGCATGTAATAATTGAAATAAATTGTTTTTGAGACGCACGACATACGGTGAGCTTAAAAACTTTAGGAAGGGGGGGCGGGGCGCTAGAAAATTTTTATTCCTCATAGTGGGCGGTTAGGTGGAATGAGAACCCGTGTTTTTAAATACGGATTCAATAATTACAATATTATCGCAGTCGTTTAAAAAACGATCCAATGTCGACTTTTAAACGTTTGTGAATCGACACTTAGACATTTTTTCTTTTTAGTACTCAAACACTGACAATAGTTTTTCCGCGGCTTTCTCCGTTTCTACTATAATCAAACCTCCTATGATCGGGACGAACGCGCACATAAGTCAGAGAAGTATTCGTATATTTTTAATAAGAACGTGAAATCGAAAGATATAAAGAGAGATTTAAACGAAATCGGTTTGTTATATATATATATATGCCGGAGATTTGACTTTCGTGTCGTTTGTAAAATTACACGGGGTTCGCGCGCTACACACGCGTTCCGAAAACGTTTCAACGTCAAATGGCTACACGCGATTATATCGAGAGCAATGTGTTCTCACAAAGATCCGTAGTTAAAGATTACTTTACGCTGCAGTGTCGCGTAACGGGAAATTAATATTTTAACTTCGCGGTACGTGAATGGAATGTCAAAAACGTCATTAATATAATTTCACAGGACGCGGCGTGTTGCTTACTGTAAATATAAATTATATTTATATATTAATAAATTGTATTTATATTCAACGTTATGTATATAGATATTTTCATTGGTGGTGTCTATAAGTGTCCGACACCGGCGCGTGTTACACCTAATGCGGAAAGCGCGCGACGACAGTCATTATTTCACGCTATTAAAACGTGTTACTGCGGTGATACAGCGGTCGTTGGGCGTGTAAACGAATGAAAAAACAGAAAATCAAAATAAATGTTATCGCGAAAAATACCCGAAGGACGTGGTCGGAGGACGAATGTTAAAAAATAATTCCGCGCATAATCCGGTTGCGGTGGTCCGAATGCGAACGAATAAGAGAACACGTTCGTATAGGATTTTCAGCTCTAAACGTCTAGGCCTTTGTAAATTTCCGAAGCATTTCATTATTTCCATCGCGTATGGAATTTTCAATTACGTTTTTGCCGTGGTCAAAGACATCGGGGGAAACTCCATTTATAAAAATAAAAACAAAAATTACCTTGCAAGTCGTTTAAGTCGTTTATAAGATTTTGTTATTCGCGAACTCTGCTGTAAAAATGGCGATGGAATTCGTTCGAAAACATGTGTTCATATACACGTCTCTACAATGAATTCTCGCTATTGATATATCAAAAGCTCGTTGGGCTTTTGAACGGTTTTTTTTCTTCTTTAATATTCCAAACAGGTATCCCCGTGTACCATAGACGTACGCGAGGCGGACGTCCCCTTGTTTAGCGGCAGGCAACTTTTGCACTTATTTATTTTTTTAAAACGCGATTCGAAATAACGAGAGAACATTTTATAGTAAAAATATATATAACGCTCTACTGTATATTGACATAGAGTTTTAAATATTCTTAAAAAATTGAAAAAAATAAAAAATTAGCGTAAAATATTTATAATCATTATTCGTTCCGATGAACTGAGCACATAAATCGTCTGGTTTTCTAATTCAATTGAAAAATTTCTAAGTAGTATGCTACGAGAATTATTGAACAGATTCGGTGAAGAATCTCGACGGTAAAAGTAATCAGTAAACTTTAAAGTACCCTGAATTTATACGCTTACAAATATATTGTATTCGATTATATTTTAGTAATTATGAAAAATTATTAAAAATCTATAAATAATACTAATTACGTATTAATTTATAGGAAACATATTATTCACATACTCATTCGTTACAGTTGTCGCACGCACGTAAAATCGAATTTTGTCTTAAATTATAAAAAAATTGCCTACCCCCCCCCTCGGTTGATAATCTAGTGAGTGTGTTCGCGTGTGTGCAAGCGTTTAATATTTTTGTTTATAATACATTTTTATTCGATCGATAATATTATATAATATACTGTCGTTATTGAGTGTTGTTCGGCGTGTGGTATGATACACATGTAGGCAGGCAGTGGTTATGTAGGCAGTTATATTTGTTTATTAAGGGAAAATACGTATAATTCTTAATATAACCGAGTTTACGCAAATATTTTGCGACGTTAAAACGAGGATTTTATCATATTATATACTGCGGAGTTCCACCTTCTGGTCGTATAATAATACTGCACTACCCCGACTTCAATTGGGACTCTGCTTGTTATTATTATTATTATTATTATTTCGAGAAATAAAAGTATTTCGCACCGAAAATGTAATATACACGCGAATTGCTCATAAAATTCCACTATAATTTATTTCATTTCATTTCCTGAAGGGAAACGAAAACAATTTTGTTTGTCGGCGGTTCGTTTTCCTTATGTCCATTACTCTTTAAGATATTTATGACAGAAATTGTTTTTCTCGTAAATATCTTACGGGAAAACAACGTTCGAGAATTGTTTTAAAAAAAAAAAAATATATATATATATATGACATTTTTCTCAAATATTAAAACCGTTTTTAGAACGATAATAGGATTACATATAAACAATTATATGCCTATAGATATTCTACAAAATGTAAAAAAAATGTATTACGCGCATTACTCGTTTCAATCAAATTTGACATCGTGTAATCTTTTTCATCATTCAATCAGCAAAATTTAATATGCATAGGTAAGTGGTTTAATTAATTAATTTTTTTAAGTTATTAACGCTAAATCAAATAATTAAGTATCGATTAATATATTTATTTTTCTACACTGATTTCCTTCATCATATTAAATTTAACGTTTCAAATATTATTTAATAATTGTTTTACGCATTACATTGAAAATAAAAAAAACAATGCTGAGTAATATAGAAAATATTATTTTGACATATGACCATTAAAAATACCATTTTTATATTCTATTAATATAATTTCAAGAGATTCATCGTGATCTGTATTAGGGAGTATATACATAACGTATATGTATAAAACATGTACAAAACAAAAAAAATATAAATTATAAACGATTAACTATCTTCGATTTATGAATTTTATTAGTTTTAAAATGATGTCCTTTCAACATACTGGTTAAACCTACGTCAATTTTAAAAAATTTAAAAAAAAATTCACGGTGTCAAATTTGATTGACAATTTCGCATGAAAAACTTTCCACTTTATGCAATTTTATCCTGTTTCACAAAGTATAAAAAAAATCCATGTCGATTTTATGAAAAGAACTAAGTGGTTAAATATTATTCTTCCAGATTTCAGATTTATTTTTTCGTTTCTTGTCTCCGATGATTTTAATACACGTCGCGTAATTTTCAATTGTCGTCGTTTAAAAGCGAGTCGAAAACTTTCGCAATACAGAGTTAATAATAAAAATCGAAAAAAAAACAGCAGTGTGTTTACTCTGCTAAAACAAAATGTCGCGCGTTTTGTAATTAAAAACAAAGTTTATAAGTGTGCTAATGTACGAGAATAAATCGTGTAATTGTATAGGTTTTTAATTTAAATAAGGATGGCAGGTTCGATCCTCTGTCGTCTCGGAGAGCAAAAAAAATAAAAGCGCAGATCAAAGTAAACAGTATTTGTGTTTGGATGGACGTGTAAATATTAACGCGATAAAATCAGTGAATTAGTCGTGGGCGAAGGGTAAACATTAAGGCTATTATAGAAAAGAAATAACAAAAAAAGGCTTCAGATTTCCAACAGGCAGACTAATTTTTTCTTTGGTCAAAAAAAAAGAAAATTTCATGTTCTTAGTATTTTCAATAAAAAATTGAAATATATAATTTAATACCTAATTGTTCGTAAATGATTTTACAGAGTTCTGCAATTCTATGTTATGCGGTCATGATCGTCGTTTTGGGCAAAGTGAATGTATACGAAGCAAAATTTTTTTTTTTGCTTATCGTAACGTAAGAAATTGATTTATACCTTCAACGGAAGGTATAAATCAATTTCTTTTTTTATTTTTACCATCTCGTTTTAAATTCTGTGTCATGCGAAAAATGTATCGCAGTTTTACGACGCTGTGTTAAAAAACTTTTTTCTTTTTTACACGCATTACATTATAAATACCGGTATAAAATTGTATCTAGTCGCTATTTTATTTGGCACGTATTTTCATTTTAGACAGTAAGGAAAAATAACCAAAAAAAAAATTCAAAAAAAAAAAAGAACTCATACAATTATCAATATATATATACGTTTTGGATAAATGCGATTTTTTATTATTGTATTTAAGATCTGAAAATGTATCAAAAGCTTAGTGTCGAGGAGTTTGAATTCTAAAATAAAATTTAAATGCGTGTAGATCGAATTCTAAAAAAAAAAGAAATTACAAAAATAAACACGATGAGTTGGCTCGTTATAATCGTATTTTTGAAATTATTATAAGCGATTATAAGCGATTAAAAACGTTTACAAATAATTATAAAAATGTCCGGTGCGTGTATTATCAAAAATATTTTTACTAATTGAATGTTATGTGTACCGTGAGAAAAATTAATCGAGAATGCGTTTATTTGAAAAAAAAATACAAATAGTTGCGGAGGTACGCTTATAAACAATTGAAAAATTATTACACTCGGTTTTTGGTGCACTCTTATGATTCGAATAGTGTATAAGATGGAAAAATGAAGAGAGAGAGAAAAATGTAAATATTATTTATCGTTTTTTTTTTCTCAAATATTAAAAAAAAGCCATATAAATAACGACGAATACGTCGTCCTTATAAATTAGTATAAAATTACATACACGTGTACAGATTACATATATATATAATTATATACACTATACTTATTTACTCTCGTCGAACACATTACACGCGTGACAGGGTTTTACGAGACGTACCACCTAACTTACATCGAATTATTAAAACTTATTAAATTGATCCCGGCGGCGGGTAAAACGGATTCGAGAAAACTTTTTATCGGCTCGCGCGGCGTGTGTGCAGGTGATATGTATACTATAGCATTCATATCGTATATAAATAACGCGTAATGCGTAGAGTTATTTCGGTAAATTTACTGTTTAGAGCAGTGTTTCTCAACCGGTGTGTTGCCGAGTAAATCCAAATGTGTCGCGTGAAGTACTAATATTAAATGACACAAAATGTACAAACACTGTTGACACTATTTACAACAATTTATAGGTATTTGATATAATTTTATAGACATTTCACCACGTATTGATATATCATGTAAGAAATATCAGTCACAAATTTCTCATTAAAATGCTGTTTTATGTTATATTTTTCTTTGTCATTTTTAAGTTTATATTATGAATATTTAATATTACCCATTATTCTTATTTTTTTTTTATTGTGTGTCACAAAGTATGGTATATTTTAATAGTATGTCGCCATAATACAAAGGTTGAGAAACACTGGTTTAGAGGGTAAATTTTTTGATTTTTATTTCGCCGATAAAACTAATACACTATTCAACAACCGCGTTGTTACTGGCCAGAAAACAATATTTCGTTATTATTATTTTTTTTTTTATGTCTGTTGTAAATAGCTTATTAATAATATTGAAAATATTATTTTAAAATTGACGTTTGCGCAACTATATACGGCTGTTTTTTTTTTTTTTAGCATATACCCCGTTTCACGTTTAGAAACTTTAGACTTTAGACCGTTGTGAACGAAGCGTTTTCATATATTTTTAATAACGCGAGAAAATAAAAAAATTACTGGCCAACTGCATTATTGTAATACGTTATAGTGGAACATGTCGATAACAAATACGATGATGGTTGTTGTTAATTATTTGCATATATACAATTATTATATAGAATTATAACGAGAATATATTATTATGACGCCGGCGGATAATTATAATGAAACTTCTCATTCGATTGTGTACGATAAAGAATGATTTGATTATAAATTTTTTTTTTGGAGTTTATCAATTTACGAAAATTCACCGACATTAGATATTCTTTGCCGGTAGTAATAAATCCACATTTCTATATAGTTACGTGTACAACGCGACGAAAACATTATTAAGTGATTATTAAGCAAAAAAAAAAAAAAGTAAAAATTATGATTAAATAGAAATCAAATGATTTTTGTTTTATATAATTTTAATAGCCAATCAGAATTTGAGGAAAAATTAAAATTAAAAATTAATTACTAAGTTTAATTAAAAACAGAAAAGAAAATTGTTTTTTTCTCTCAATAGGATAAACAAATTGTTACTTTTTTTTTATTCGATGTAAACGTTAATTATTTTGGCTTTTATTTTATATTATTTTCCTGTGTTTTTATCCGCGTCGCAGAACACTCGAAAAGAAAAATCATTAAATGTATATAATTATACTTATATAAATTCGAAACCGGTATGAAAAAATATGAATATTATTTATAAACGATACAGTCGCATACATTTCTTTAACGTTATTTTAGTGTCTCGTGAAATCCAAATAATTCCGGTAATATAATGTAATTTTTTTTTTTTTTACATATATAATTTTCTTTTTGTATCAAACTTTTACCGCGCTCTTATATTTATAAATCGATAATCGAATCGAGCGAATTTATGAAAAGAAAAAAAAAAAGGAAATACGAAGTTTTCGAAATACTTCCCCAATCACCGTTTATTCTTACATAATAATATACTTTTCTAAAGTATATTGTTTACAAGACTTCACTGCGCCAGGAACACATATACCGTCGCGTCAGCCGGTGTTTACGTCCGCATATATATTATCATATAATACAGAGGTCCCAAACTTTTTTATTTAGCCGGCGGTATCAGTTTTTTTTTTATAGGTCAAATTCA
This sequence comes from Slavum lentiscoides, assembly GCA_032441835.1. Taxonomy (NCBI): domain Eukaryota; kingdom Metazoa; phylum Arthropoda; class Insecta; order Hemiptera; family Aphididae; genus Slavum; species Slavum lentiscoides. The sequence goes on from CM063713.1 coordinate 3,710,112, forward strand.
GCCACGGTGCCTCTGCTTTCAGCTGTTTGCCGACACGAATTTATAAAACCTATTGTAGTTTTATACATTATGTACTCGTATACATGAATGTATTTTTCCAGACCGTTATTACAAGCCGGTTTACAACGTTTATCGCATCATAATCCGTTTTTCACGATCTTCGGCAAGCTTTTTTATAACAATCCGATGCGACGGCGTCTATTCCAGTCACGTGACGAATTTCTTGGTCTTCCTGATGGTTTTCGTCATTCAGTCGCATCTATTCTATTACAACGTGGCGCAATTCTTCATCGACGAATCATCATCATCAACGTCTCCCATCATATAGTCGTCGTTTTATGACCTTCATTCGCGTTTCGCCAATTCGGTTTAGTACACAGTGTCATTCGTTGCTCTTTCCGTTCGGCTTATTATTTCGAATGCTATTGTTATATAAAATATTTTCTTTATCGATACTCGAGACCAAAATCATTCGTTTCTCGGTGAAAGCGCTTGGGCAGCCGTAACTTTCCCAATTCTCTGTTTAATTTCGTACATGTACTTTTGCCGTCTGCTGTTATTGAACTATAACCAATGAGTATAAAACCAGTAACTATTGCGTTCAAAGTTAATTTCGCGATTAGATGTTTCATCGGATAATTCGATTTTTGTTTTCAATACGTAGATCGGTTTAACGGTGAAAGGTTTCTCTATTTATTCTCTAATCTGTGTCGTAGTTTTCTACAATCCCTAGTGGGTTTATTTTCTACATCTAACATAATTTGTTTTGTATATGTCTGGATTTTTCTCACCCAGGATTCTCTTCGACATTTCTCTCCATTACGGTGGCACGTTCATTCCTTATACTGTGTCCTATCCATTTCTTCCTTGATTCTACAATTTTAATTGTGTCCGAGAGATTTTTAACATTCTTCGCCAGCACCGCGTTACGGAAAGCTTCTATTTTTCTGTTATCCGCCTCCGGCATTGCCAACGTCATTCTACGCCGTACCCGCAGCGTTTTTATCAGAGTTTTCCTATAGTATCCACGTTCATTGATTTTGTGGGGGAATAATATTTTCTCGTCATAGAACACTCGTTTCGCTCGCGCTACTCTACATTTTCTATCCGTCGCACTTTTTCCGCCACGCGTGATTCTATTTCCGAGGTGTGTAAAACCGGTGTGCACCGTTTCTAGTTTGATGTTTTGCGTTTGTTTGCTGTCTGCTACAAATCGTGTTATCCTCGTCTTGTTCTTATTAATCTCATTGATCTAGAATTCCCGAATTAACGTCTCCATTTTTTTTTTTTTGCAACGTTTTCTCCTATAGTCTTTCTCGCTGCAGTAACGTCTGCGAACCACATAACCGTTCAATCGGACGCCTCCCGTGCTTACCAGGTGTTTTAGAGCAATTTTTTAAATCAACATTACTTTTTTTCAGTTTCGTACGAGCTCTTGGGGAATACAGTTCGCGAAGCTCTCCTAAGTGCTCGCAGCCTACGGTTTTCGGGAATCTACGGTGTAACAATATTACAAATGTCGTATATTAGACAGTGCACGGCGTATTCTCGCGCCCATCACACCGCGGCATAGCGTTTGTATCATAATAGGTGTACGCGTTTACAATACCCGTGCCAGAGATTCGGCGGCGGTAATTTATTTGCGGCCGATAAATAACCAGAGGCAGCCTCCGGCGGCGGACCGACGTTTTCCGTTTCATTTGCATCGGATATTATACGTGTACGCGGTATCCGGAAACGGGTTATCGGGCGCCTCCAGTAAAACAGTGTATAAAAGTGATAACCACGGCCGGCAGCATCCGCGCCGATACCGGGTCCGCGGGAAACGCTCGTTTGTTGTCATTTTCGTCGCGTATATAAATATCATGACGACGAAGGGGTGGTCACGTCTGAAACGTTAAAACGGGTTTGTACACTTCGCGTAATTTTTTTTTTTTTATTATTATTATTTTCTGTTCGTTTTATCGTTAAAAAGTACGCGTACGTCTCCGATTTGTTTATTTCGGAAAACATTTTTTTCCCCCGTCTTTTTCAACGCGGGTCTTAAACGGTCAGGTTTTTTTTTATCTCTTCGTCACACGCGAAACATATATAGTAAAAAAGTAGACGTTTCCTATTTCCAAAAGTACTAACCAGCTACTTTTGATTTTTTCGCGAACTTTACTGCAAATACGACTTTTCCCGTACAGAGAAAACCGAGTATTAGCGATTTTTTTAAAAAAAAATTTGTTCAATTTATTTATACCCCGCAGGATTTCACGAAATAAATAGAAGAAAAAAGATTAGAAATGCCGAAAAGCCGATCTCGAGTAGGATTTTACGACGACGAATCTGTTTTGGAGTTTATTATCGCGCCGCTAGATCGGTCGGTACACGTTGAAATAGTAGGACACGTCTATTTTACTACGTTGTTCCGTGTGTGTGAGAAGAGAAAAAAAAATGACCCCAATTCAATCCCCCTTAAGAGGACGACGACGCCGTCAGGTGTTTTGACCGATATTTTCAACGATAATTCAATAACGAAATTAAACTGAAAATAATAAAACGCGAATAAATTAATTAATTAAGCGGTTGCGTTTGGAGTGGCGAGACAAAAATTAAATTTTCTTTGTTTACAATAAGAAAATTTGTTTCGCTCACAAATTGATGTTTTTTAAAACACATTTTCGATATAACAGCGCAAACATGCCGGTAGAATTGAGTCGTTTTTCTAAGCTCGAGTGTTTTTATTAAAAAAAAAAGCGTTTTTTTACTTCAAAACTATGGAAACGATTATAAACGACACGCGAAAAAATTCTAAAACGTTCGAGCACAGGTAATATTCACCTATCGTAAAAAAATTAGGGAATTGCAATATTATCACACACTGGCCCAAACACGTGTTTTCATCTATTTCGGATGCCATTCGCGCATATTTTTGGAGATTCAAACGACATTTTGGTAGATATTTTACGTGGAATAGTTCCAAAATAAAACATTTGACAAATATACGTATGAATATATCGCCGGGTTTTTAAACGCCAACAAAAATATGAAATATTTTCAAAATATTACAGTCGTAAATTATTTTGTAAATTTTTTTTTTTTTTTCAGTTAAACTGTACAATAATATATTATAATTGTCAAGTGGAAAAATATTGCCGAATGTCTACAAAAATTATTCATAAAAAAAAGTACATTTATTTGAAAAAAATCCTCAAGAAATATTAAGTTTTTTTTTTTAGCATATATTTATAATGACCATATTGGTGCACAATTTGTATATATATATATATATATATATATATACACATATATCAGTTATAGATGCTTATATATAGTTACGGAATAAATAATAAATGTATTCAAGACACATAGTCGAATAACAATAATACTTATTCATATTTATCAACAAATATAACGTCAATAAATTCGTTTTTCTTCTTTTACGGTTTGATTTAAATAAATACATATATGCTTAGAATGTATAATAAAAAATGATATATATATATATTTTAAAACCAAAAACGCCTTTTCTATATACATTTTAGACCGATATTATTTTAATATTAATCGATATACTTTAAAGAGCGTAATCGATTCATTTCATATACACGTATAACAATTAAGACTAGAATAATATTGTTCATTGTTCGAGCACGAGCGTATATTAATAGTGTTATAATATGCCGAAGTATTTCATTTTATATTACACATTATTATAAAATATGCGAATCGTAAAAATACGTAGGTATACGCGTTTTTAGAACGTTATTTAAAATTCTAAGTATAAATAAAAAAAAAATCTAAAATGTTTAAAAATTTCAATATCGACCATGATGATGGTAACGGGGAGAGCGAGACGTGTTGCCAGCCCTTATAGCCCACTTCGCGATTTTCGAAATCGCGGTGGGAAGGATTTTCCTTACCTCAATCCACGCTGTCCTGCAACGGCGTTTTGCACATTACTCTTCCCGGATTCGTCTGTGTATTTGACGTCTGAAACAAAAGAGAGAGAGAAAAAAATATATAACGGAAATGTCGTTGAATTCATTTCGTACGTTAAAGGATGATCGTCAATAATACGCGGCAGTGGCGGATATCTGGGGAGGAGGAAGTATCGCCACCCTCCCCCCAATTAAAGTATATTTTAATATTTAAATACATATTTTAAATCATGAAATATACCATTTCTAAGCTTTTGAAAAAATGGGAGGATTCGAAAACAGGCCTGCTCCAAAAGTGTGTTAATGGAAGAGGATCTTCTTTTTTTTTTCAATTAAAATATCCCCTTTGTCCGTAATTGATTTGAGTCATAAACATAATATATAATACCGATAATGGGAAAGTGGCGAAGGTTGAATTCCACTATCGGGGGATTTTAGTACCCACCCCTCCCCCTTGTACACGGGTTTTTGTACAGATTTACCGCACTAGGGCGTCTACGCGTACGCAGGAATCGCTTTAAATGTCACGTGGGCGGGAGAACGTATAGTGAACAAATTTCGGAAATTTGGACCGCGCGGTACGGATATGTGTTTATATTTCTCTTTTTTTTTTCATCGCCTTACCAGCGCGCAGAGTATTCCGTCGGTTTTCGAGAACGGCTAAATTAGGAAAACGCCCGTTTCTGCGCGCAAAGTGATTCACAGTGGTGGCAGTCGTCCCCCGCAGGCGATTGTCAAGTTTATGTGGACGGCGTTGAAATACGTTCCGGCGCTGCTCTCTCTCTCTCTCTCTCTCTCTTAAGTGGACCCCCCGAACGCCTGTGGGTATCGCCGCCGTTCTGCGGCGTATATCTTACACTCGGAATTTTTTTTCCTCTCTTTTTCTCGAACGACGATACTCACCGTCAGAGACGTGTGTACTGTTACAATACACGATATTCTTATAAAAAAAAAAAAAAAAAAAAGATAACGAACCGTTGTGTGTCGTGAACGTCGCTTAAATGAATTACTTGGATAAAGGTTTCAGAGGGTATTGTTATCACTACGTAAATTTGAAAGCAACGATAAATCATTGCAATATTTTAGGTACATAACGAAAACGAATTCTTTTTTATGAATTAATTACCTCAAAACATATAATTGCTATAAATAGTAAAAAAATTAAAAGAACGTTTTTGAGAATTTCTTTTTTCCTCAACACAATACACAGTTACGTATTTGATGAACGTTTCAAATTTCTATACCCATCAGTTTCAAAATTACGTAGAAATAACGATACTCGATTTTGACGAAATCGCGTTTTTACCGTTTTTATGTAATTTTTTTGAGGTACTATTTTTAGGCACTTTTGAGAAAATCGAAAAATGACCTCTCTAAAGTACCAACTAGACGCAATTATTGGTACCGGAAACAAATTGTGACTGTAAAGATCGGAGCACGTCTTCTGGTAGAATTTTTGGGTAAAGACATAAAAAAAAAAAACACAGCTTTGTAAAACCAATTGCTCTGCTCAGAATCTTATAGGGAAATTCGTTTTTTTTTCTCGAGTGGAGGGGCATTTTTTTTTTGAAAAAAAAAATGTATTACTGAGATCAATAAACGATATGCACAGTCGTAACGAAACTATATTAACGCGAAGAATATTTACTGGAAAGCGCGCGTGCGAAAAAAGAAAAAAAACTTTCTCGCGAGAAACAATTTTTTTTTTTTTTTACAAATTTTTTATTCGTATATTTCCCGCGAGACGTCGTCTGGCCCCTGCTACAGAAGGCTCGTGACATGAAAAAAAAATCGCACTCGCTCTCGGGAATAAACGCTATTATATACTATAATAATGTACACGAATTTTATATGTCTTTGACGGTGTTTAAAAAATATATATATATAATTCGTATTAGTAGCAGTGTATAATAATAACGCGTATACGTAATAAAATTAACAGTGCGTGTAATTATTATGTATATTTGTTTGGTGCGCGGCGTGGAACGATTTCCATACGCATTACGGTAACCGCATTCGTTACGAAATCGAGGTAACTCGGTTTTTTTTTATAATAAACGTGTTTCGTCTCGTCCTTTGTAGGTTTCGACGCCGTTACAGCTACGGCAGTGCGTGGAAACGGCGCCGAGAGAGCGACGTTTAAATATTCTAATCGACAAAAATCGTTTAGAGGTTTTTTTTTTTATATAATATTATACATTTTTAACATTAATTTATCACCGCGCATAAAGCGCTTTTAAATACGTCCACTGCTGTAGAACTATATGCGTTTCGTTAAACCCAGTAGCGTCTTTAGGATGTGGTGTGCAGGAAGGCTCGGGGCGTCAAATGTCGAGTCCCATTAAGGGGCTCCGGTGTTCGACGTAAACATTTTGTAATGGCAATATTATTTATTAATTTAGTACAAAATTAAAAAAAATAAAATAAATTATGTTATTCATTTCGTATATGCTTATATTTGTTTCAATTAAAGTTAATTGTATGTTATTAATATTAAAAGTAAAAAAACAGGACTAAATCGTATATAATACCTCATTGGTTATTTGTTTTTCTGTAAAACACATATACCTATTATATTATTTTGTAATACCATTGATTATATATACGTATATAATATATTAATAATCAGTGCTTATACATATGATGAGTTTTCCTATCCTGTATGTCAATCATTATTCAATATATTATATACAATACATACATTGATAGTACATATTATTTCTGTATTGTCGAAGATATTTATACGTAATATATGGGTTGGAATTGGATTTGTGGTTTTCAAAAAAGAGAAGGTAAAAAATTCACGTGTGAATATATTGTGGGGGTATTCAAAATAGTTTTATGAAAAGAGATTTTTTTTTTTCGGATGAGCCGTGAATATTCAACACATTTTTGGGGAGTCGTGTTTGGTATTGGGAGAATAAGTCCCAACGATCGCGTCAATGATGTTATATTGAAAAAAGGCGCCGGTTAATTGTGTACATTTAAAATCCTAGATACGCCATTGGTTAAACCCGAACACTCGTCCCCGCGAGTACGTTTCGTGCACGTATTGTATTTTTTTTTTTAAAGAAAATTATTCGCCAACGACTTAACAGGCGAAATTAAATATCGTGAAATTAATACGATATTCTGTTTCGAAGTAAACAATTGAATTCTTTTCGTTTAATTGGTAATTTTTTTTATATATAGAAACAAAATAACGTTTAATACATACTTTTCGGTGTATTACTTACTCGTGCGGAATTAAATTGTTTATTATACACTCGTGTATATAAACTGAACAAACACACCAAACATTGGTATTTTTATTCGACTGTTGAATTTTTCAAAACAAATGTTATCGTAAGAAAATAAAACAAACATAATATACTACTTGTATTATATATATATATATATATATATATATATATGTACGCGACTGTAAAATGAATGAAAAATGTATATTATATAAAGAGCACGAGAGTAAAAAAAAAAACCACCCCAATGAAAATAAGTTATGACTTATTTATGTGGGCATTGTGTTCCTCGAACATTTGTTTTCCGTAGAATCATTATTATTATACGTTTGAAATATAATACGTTAAAATAATATCAATTAAAATATTTATTTCATTTTATTATTCGTTGTTCTCGTTTCTTATGAAAACCACGAGAAACAATATTATGTTAATCGACCATATGATATTATGTTCTCCCGAAAACGTAGTTTATTGTATTATATATATATGTACTAATCGAAATTACAATATTATTTGTATATCATTTGAATAAATCGGTTTACGGTTAATACCAATATGCGTGTACTGCAATGAAGTCCAGAGTAAACATCCCGATAGACATGTCATTGTAATCAGTATAATACATAAAATATATTATTGTGTGTATTGCATATATGTATGTATATATTGTATAGCGAGCCGATGACAATCAACTGTTTTAATTAGAAAACCAAACGTGCTTCAACGTCAGTCTGGTTAGTCATTAAAAAAAAAAAAAAAACAATTTTTTTTTCTACGAAATATTTTAAAATTTTACTATTCGATTCGACATATCGCGGTATAAAACTTGTATTTTAATATTCGTTTCAGTTTAAACGGATCAATGGCGTGTTCAGTTTTTTCCCGACGTTGAGAATATGCGCATACGTCATTGACATTTTGCTGAGTTTCACATGGTTAAAAATGTCTGTAAAATAAATTAATAGCCTTACACCCTTTGTACAACGTCACTCGAAATTTACATTCGTACGATTTTATATAACTAAAAAAAATAAAAATGGTTTACAAAAAGAAATTTGAAAAAAAATATATATATTATTTTTAATTGAAGGGTGCAGGGTGCATATTTACTGACCTTTCGTGGAAAACTATTTCATATAAACGTGCGATATTAATTACAAGATTTAATTACGTACTGAATATCTATAAAAAACAAATATACGTTATGACTCTATATTTATTCCGGCATACTACTTTTAATACTTATTTTTAAAAGCTTATAAAATTTAGATTTCAACAGCTTAAAATTCAATTTTTATTTTTCGAGACGTTTGAAAGTGACGTTTTTTAAAAAAAATTCAATTAAAATATACTATTTTGACATTTTTCAAAAGAAAATTTACTAGAAATGAATGGGGCTGAGTAAAAATTCGAAAATTTGTGTGCAGGAGAGGTATTAAAAATTAGATTAAAGAAAAAAAGAGACCATCGTTAGAATAATATCCTTATTCTCCCCTCCTTTTTGTGCATGGCCCCGACTTGGACATGTTTGCGCGTAAACGATAAAAAGAGCTGCGTATTTGTGTTAGTTAACCGTGTACAACGCTCGAGTTTATATTATATTTTTAAATGGAATATTGTATTTTAATACCCCATGTTCGTTTCGTACGAATTCGAAAGTTTTTATATAAATAACAATATTATTATTTCAATATTTTCCGCGCGACTTTGTCGTAAAATAAAATCAACCGAGCGAGTTTTTTTTAATTAGTAAATGCATTTCATTTACTCTCTTTCGTAGAATACTTTATAATAATAATAATAATGAAAAAAAAAATATGAATGGCAAAAAAAAAAATCTCAACATGTTAATAATTATGGTTTAAACCAAATAATAATTAATAATAAATTTACGTAATAAAATTTAATTTTTTTTTTTATTCAACTTATCAAAATTAATTGATATAATATGGCGTATGGAAATGTTTACCGAATGACATATATACGATGCACCATACATGCAGATTTATGATTTTCAGGTTTTGAACGAGATTGGTTGCTATTTGGGTATGTATATTATACAGAAATGAGTTTTTTTTTTTTTGTTATCGAAGACCTATATATAATAAATCTTTGAATATAAAACATTTTGAAAAAAATCGTATGAAACGGAATTTATTTATACAGTTATACGGATATAAACAGAAATAAAACGTTTAATACGAAACCGACATAAATATTATAAACGCAGTATATTTGATAAATTTGAAGAACTTTATTTGAAAAATATGATTTTTCAGTTGAAAAATATTCAATGCGTTTGAAGCTTAAAAAAATCCATTCCGAGTATACGCTAACATTTCTGATATTTAAATATATATTTATACAGTTATAATTATAAGCCAATAGACAAGGCAACACATATTAATTGAGAACACGAGAAAAATACTTGCAATTAAAAATATTGTATTTCTCTAGATTTCTTAAATTAAATTTTTATTTTTTTCGTGGCTATAATACTAAATACTCGTATAATGTTTTCGAATTCGAGAAAATACTCAAAACCTGCAATTAGACGCTCTACAAATTTTGCGTCGCTTTTCCAGTATATTTCTGTACATTAATTCGTATAGTTGCTTTCTATTAATATATATTATATTTAATATTTTTTTTATTCCAAATACGTTTTGATGATTGTCTAGTGTCTACACAGATATTGTTGTACTGCAATCAATAGGATCGGACGGTATAGTTTAAAGTGATTCGTTATGTAGTCGAATGGGATGGACAATGGACATATTATAATGTATACAAACGGAAACGGAACACTGCATATTGTATCGTATTTCGTTTGACTGCTTATTTTGTGCACGCTGCGGACATAATTGTAATCAGCTTAATTAAATAAACATTCAAAACATATGTACATCGCGGAATCCATTTAAGTCGAAACAATTATAATAAGTTTTAATCGAGTACAGCCAGTCGGTTATTTGTTTTTATTTCTAATAATAGGATTCACGTAAAATAACGTTATAAATATTAAATAACGAAATAATTGCATTAATAACGCGATATGTAAAAAATCAACAATTACAGCTCTTCATAACGTGAGTTCAGGGATTCCTCAACCCGCGTTTGCTCTTATTTTATTTATTATAAAGATCTTAGAGTCACTATAATTCTCGTTATTTACTTTTTGCCGATGATTTAAATTTATTTCTAATTAACGGTATTCCTCGAGAGATTCTGCGCTACTTCAAAATGGCAAAGATAACTCAATAGTGACCGGTGTGATATAAACAAATTATTTTTTAAATATAAAGTTATGTCCCACTCAAAAAACCGTTCCACTCATTCTTACAAATACTATCCAAATGGTGTTGAACCACCTAGTTTTTGTCGTTTTAAAGACATATGATAACATTTTGATTCGTTTCTTTTACCCAATGAGCGTTATGCGTATATGCGCTTAATAAAGTTTCGTTTGTGTTAGGTTTTTTACTAGGTAAGTCATAAAAACTTCAACAAAAATTAACAAATTCTCAACCTAATAAAAACAACTATTAGGAATTTAGTATACATTTCGGTGGTATGGTGGTGGAGCCTCATAATCCTCCCATAAATACGCCCATGAACTCATATACTCTATGTAGTTAAAAAATATTAATAATGATTTATTCTTATATACGGATATTAATTCCTTCAACGTATATCAATATAATGTATTAAAATTTTAGCATCGTCATATTTGTTAAAATAATAGTTAGGTAGTAATATAATTTAGTGGTAAGATTCTATATAATTGTATTTAATTCAGTACTGTACACTCTGGCATGTGATATTATTTATTGATAGGCCAGTGGCGTAAAAACGAACTTTATATGGGAGTGGATATAAAATTTATCATTCGTTAACCCATAAATGCAACTTCCCTTCCGACACTGATATTAAAGTTAAAATGATTGATACTCTTATTTCATACTTTTATTATTTTCTTTAATAAAAACAACGTATTTTATAATAAAATTCACAATTTTCTTGGGGGTTTTTTTTAGCAAATTTATCGACTGCTTTATCTGTTTTTATTTGAAAATCTGAATGTACGGGTAAACTTTTCTTCGGTGACCTAACCTAACCGTACCATACCAGCTGGTAGTTACCGGTTAATAAACCGAGGAATATTATTAATTATGATGAATATTATATTTTATTTGACAGTATTTAATGCTATCAAATTTCGTTAACCAAAAAAAAAATATTATTTTCATTGTTATTACATTTTTTGTATAATTAAAAAATATGTTATGTAAAAAAAAAAGCCCATTGGGGATCCATCCCCCATATCACCCCCCGGTAATTACGCTTCTGTGATGGGAACAGCCCATCAATTTTACATCTTATTATTATTATCAATTGACCGTATAGTAATACGCTTATATTGTCGTAACTGCTGCAGGTCCGTTTTTATTATTTTTATTTTCAAGTTTCCAATGAACGTAAAACAAATAACGGTTCTCCGAGGTATTCTCGCAGATCACTTGATTAAATCCGTATTTTATTATATAATTATATTAGATTGTTTCGCGTTTTGTGTGCAGACATTCGGTTTTGGATTGGCCGAGAATTATAAGAAAAACAGTGCAACGTTTTGATTTCCGTGATAATCGAAAACGGTTTGTGCGTTAAATTTTAAATTATTAATTATTATATATACGTACACAGCAACGTAAACGGAGAACATTATTATTATAATATACAGAGGAGGGTCCAGAGACGCGTTTGCGGTGGAGAGCAACCGAGTTTTTGGCTACCAAACGCAGTGCATTTGCCAATGTATACAAATCAAATTAAAGAAATAATAAAGTCACCTAGAGAAGCGTGAAATAGTATATATTTTCACTGCGTATGGCTCGGGAACGCGTTGGCATTAGCATATTTTACTTATTATCATAATATATTATCATAATCATCGTAATTATATTATTATAACAAACGGCTGAAATTTTAAAAAATTAAAAAAATAAGCAAACCGCAGCGACAGTATTAAAACAATATAATACCTAAACTTATTAAACTCGTTATTTTCTTTTCGTGTAAAATTACAGAAATATACTTATTCGTATATATATATATATTAGCTCAATATTAATATAACGATATATTATTTATATATATATTGTAATTAATTTCGTTTCTTTTTTATATATATATGTAATTTTCGAGTAAAGGACGAGACGAATATTTTACGAACAACGCGTAATTTAGTTTCAATAGAACAAACTAAATTGGAAAACTGCTTCGCGTTACGCGCGCGTACAATATGTTAGGTTAACCGTTGGTAAAATCGCTAAAAGTGTAGAAAACTGCAAAGTGTAATATAAAGCAGATTTCCGACCTTTTTTTGTTCCAAGTTTAATTTTTTTTTCACGCATTTAATCGCAGATACCCGTATGTAAATTGGCATCGTTTAACCCTTTAAACGTCAGTATATTCAACGCCCGTTGATAATAAACTACCATTATAAAAAAAAAAAAAATAAAACATTTTTTTCTTTCGTTTCAAATAATTATAATAATTATTACGATGACCGTATTGTACAGAATAAAACAGTAAGTTTTGGAGCGAGCTCGATTATTTATCACTAATTATGGCGTATTAAAGATTTTTCCGCTAAGGTTATTGAGCCGGTTATAATTTATTATTATTCGGTATACGGCCCGTTTTTTTTCTACGTCAAAAAGGATTGTCGTGTATGTTGAATGTTTAATTCGGATAATCGATAGTAAAAAAAAAAAAAAATAAATAAATAAATAAAAAGTACATTTTTAATTGAAACGCGGTATAGGCCGTCCTCGTATAATATTATAATCTGCGCGCGTATATATCGTTATATTATATACAGCGAGGTAAATGATTGATTCGTCATTATACCGTTAAAATATATTCGATATTGAATTCATATTTTTTTAAATAATAATATTAATAATAAATAAATAAATAATAATAAATCTCGGAGGGACAAATAAAAAAATAATAATAATAATAATATAGTTAATAACGATATTTTTGAAAATAATAGAGCGACGCGATAAAACGTCGGAAACGGAAAATAATGTAGCGAGAACCGCGCGCGCGGGCGGCCCGTGTAATGTGTCGGAAAAGATAAAATGTATATTATTATTATTATTGTTGAAAGAAAGTTTGGACGTCACTGCAGCAGTATTTCTAGCTGGTTACTCGCGGAAAGCCGAAAATATAAAACATTTTAACCGTGTACCGAATAAATGTTACGAGTTCAGATTTCTTTTTTGGAAATCATATTAAAGTTTCCGCGAGTCTTACGCCTAGTTAAGAACGTTGAAATGTCTATTGCACGCGTATACGTATACGTATGTGTTACCGGAAAAGATATGTCAACTGTGCCCGGTAATGTTGAGTCAGAGTTGGATATTATTCGTAGATTTATATTACAGTGTAGTGTACAGTATTATATTATGCAAAGTTTCTGCAAATATACACGTCTTAATCGGTTCGCATCATATAAAACAAGCCAAGAAAGTGATTAAAACGTCTAATACGAAGTACCCGGCTGCAGGAATAACTGAAGTAGGAATTTCGGTGCGTATCTCTGATGTAGACCGTTGTTACCTGTAGTGCGGAAATGGATTTTTGAAACGTAACGCAGGACACCAGAACAAAAGTTTCAAGCCGTGCAAGGAAAAAAAGGTCTTGATCTCGGAACACGGTCGTTTTGAAAAGAGAGAGGAGAAATTATTCTCTCCCAGAAGCATCTGCTTTTTTCACAGCATTTGTGGATCTCAGTACGTTTGGACTAACTGTGGACCGTTATTTTTTTAACTATATAAAAAGTCTTTACAAAAATTAATTCTATAATTATACCAAAGTTTTATTTTATTTCATCATTATTGTTTTGTTGGCGATTTCTATTAGGTTCAAAGTCATGAATCCGCTGCAATCCGGCCCCGTTTATACCTACATAAGCTTGTTGACGCACACCGCAATATTGTATTCAAACCAACCAAATCATGTTTTCTAGTAACAACGTTTTTCAATTCCCTCAATAGTTTTTTTTTTAACTGGCAAAAAGAAACGGATTGGTAAAATCATTAAGACATCGGTCGTGCGACGTTCGTATCCATAAGCTGTGAGAGTATAGAAGTATAATATTATTCCAATAAATGTGGAGAAAGAAAGTCGTAATACGTTTCTTTTTCTTTATAAGTGTGTAAAGTTTGAATTTTCGCAACAGAATGACTTTTAAAAAAAATTTTAATAATTTTAATAATCTATCAATACTTATTATACCTTACATAGAGTCGGGTTTAATTGTCAACGTACACGGTATAATGATGAAATAATTCGAAAATTCGATTTAAAAAAAAAAAACAGAAATCATTTATAAAATCATTGTAATCGTAATGTTATATTTATAAATGATGTTAATTAAGTTGATCATACAATAAAATATCGATAAAACAGATTATGTCGTTGTACACAAATTTTGTGTACTTAAAATTTTACAAGCGAAGAAGAATGGTTGGGGGTGACGTTGTGGAATCTTGAGTCCTAAGGGCTTGGGTGCAAAATACTAAATACGTCTCTGTGCACGTTGGACGATTACTGCAATAACGCGCGCGCGTCGATAGAGATAATAATGTACGCGTACGCAAGCAACTCAGCTGGTACCTAACCGTCCCCAGAGGAAATCGAGAGTTTGCTACGCGTAATCCGCGACAAAGTATAATATTATAATATTATGTACGACGTCTTGCACACGCGTTTATATCATATTATGTAAGACGCTGTGTATGGGTACAGCAGGTGTTGAGTATAATAATAATAATAATATATAGTTGTTGCCGAGTTCGTATTGCTCCGTGTGTCGGCCAGTGAGTTCAAATGCCCGTCTGGGGAACCGGCGAGACGCGCAGCCACCTTTCCCTCGGTGCTGATTCATTTATAGGAGACGTTAGGCTGGACGATTTTCCGCACGTCCGACGTGGTCGACATAAGTCTCAATAATGTAAGAACATTACATTCTTCGATCTTCCTTGGCTTAGAAAAAAATCCCCTCTGCACGTATTTCGAGTACACAAGAACGCATATAATCATAGTGCGGGACTGCTAGGGTGCCAATACGATTGAAAGATTTTATATAACAGTAGCAATGTTGTTGGACTGCGGACAGGAAAACGGAACAGTGGATGAGTGTGGCGGAAATGAAAACGCTCATAATATGGATGTGTGAATTAATTAGATTAAGAAGCGAATACTTAACGGGTGTTAGGGTAGGAGTGTCATACGTTGTGGAGAAAATGAGAGAGAATATTTTGAGAAGTGTAATGCGGATAGAATGCATAAACGGAAATAGGAAGAGAGAGAAGTGAACGGATAGTGGGAGGTGGGGTCTTATGGATGTGTAGGACTGTAAGGTTGCCGACACCCGAAGAAGAAGAATTAATGCAGGACTGCAGTGGCGTATTGAACTCGTTTTACATTTAGACCGTCTACTCTACCACACTCGACACCTAATATTATACATCTCATTTCTCCTATAAATAAATAAATTTTCCAGATTCACAAAACAAAAAAATAAATCGTTCGAAATGTATTACTATTTACAATTTTAACGGTTAAAATATTACTATTAATTCACGATTAATACGGTATACCCTGAGTCGATACAATGTACGCCACTGAAAGGGAGAATATTTTTAACTGTCTAGAAGAAATTACTTATGAAATCGGGAGCAACGTATTTCGCGCGAAAAATCAGAAAAACCTTGTAGAAATTGTATATAATTAAAAATATTTTACGCGTTTTCAATTGTATAAAACGTTTTATAATAATGCAGTGCAGTTTGTATTTGAAAAAAAAGGGGTTTACTGGATACTAATTATATTGACAGGTAAACGAGTGTTAGCGCAATCTCCTGTCCGTTTATTTTCGACGCAGAAGAACAAAAATCGATAATTTATATGCAATATAATATTGTAGTTTCGTTCGAACTGTTACGGCGGAACCGGCGAGTTAATTTCGCGTGAAAATACCGTGTTTATAATGGATTGTTAAAATTATAAATATTATTAACGGATTCGGCTGTCGATTACACGCACAGATGAGGTACGAGTCTATCGCGCGTTATTCGATCATATTATCATATTATCATTCCATAATCATTTATCAATTTTATATTCCACAAGACTAACGATGGTATTCCACAAGAATGTCATATCGTTTTTTTATAAATAAATAATAGAATTGATATATTCAAATCGTGAGCGTAAAAATAGTTTAAAAAAAATAAAGTTCGAATCATTTTGACCGAATGAAATGTCTAAATAATAAAATATCAAACCGTTAAAAACACGCAATCTTACGGAATACATTTAATGTGAACGATTAACGATTTCGGGAAATTTTTTTTATACCGTTTTAATATGTCAAATGCTTGAGGAAAATTCGACGTTGTTTAAAGTGAGAACTCGTTAGCTTCGTTTCTAGGTAACATCGTAAGGAGATTTTCAATTGAAAATACCTGTGAAAAAACATTTTTATTTTTTATTCTTTTGAACGTTTCTTCCTGCGGTATATGCGTTCGTAAATAAATAACTAATAATCGTTCCTTACTTCGCGCAAAACGACAACACACGCCTGCAAACCTTTCGGAAATCTTCTATCCAAAATACTCATAAGAGAAAGTTCGTTTCCGATCCATTCGAAACGTTTCCAAAAGTAATTTGAATAAAACTTTACGTCGAGTACGTATATACGATCGATATTCAGAAAAAACTGTCACTGAAACAAATAAAGGTAAGTGTACTGCATCGCAATAAAATATTTGGGGGGGAAAAAAAAAGAAAAAGTTAAAAAAAAATATATATATATAAACTCGTATATATTGAGATGTTTACGACTGCAATAAAATTGAGGATTTTTTTTTTTTTTTTTTTTGTATTAATGTCAAAAATATTTTAAATTAAAATTTATTTCTCGCGTAGAATAAAATTTTCGTAAATATCGTTACCCCGTTTAAAACGTCTATATAAGTGACGAGGACGTTAGTTGACCTTCACTAACTGTAATAGCCACTTATACGTACATTGTACATTGTGTACATTGTATATTTATAATACATCCACACGTGTGGCTACTTGTTTTCAGATTTTAAACGAATATTTTATAAATTAAAAAAAAAAAAAAAGAGCGCAAGCAATAAGACAACGCGCGCTCCGATGGTAAATATTTTGTTCATCTCTATAATCCGTCCTAATCAGTAATTTATAGCGGTAAACTAGAGCTCTGCGCGATTGTTTTGATATGAACCGGGCCGACAGTGTTTTACCAGTCAAACCAGAACACCGGAACGGACAAGAGAAAAAATGTTTTAAATAGGCTGCTAAAAATAAATGTTTATTGACTTTAGCGATCGGTCTGAATCGGACCGGACCGCTATGAATTACTGTAAAAAACCACCCCGAAAAAGACGGGGACCGTGCAGAGCTATTGTCTATACTCGTTCATTTATATAATTTATATATTTACACTTAGAGTTGAATTTTTGGACCGCATATAAATATATAATAAACGATTTAGAATTATAACGCGCAGTGCACCGAAATCCGAATAAATAACTGAGGAAGTAAATGTTTTTTTTTTTTTTTAATTATTGAAGTCATTAAAAAGTTTAAAATAACGTTCTCTTATATATATATATATATAAACATAATAAGTTTTCTCTTATATATATATATATATATATATATTTCATTTTTAATTCACCCATAAATATCATAAAGCTATTAAGTAATTTTTTTAATTATAAAACTTTCTTTTGTAAATTTTTATCTCTCTCGAATAAAAGAGAAATAAAATGAAATAAGAAGTGAAGAGGAAAATGTATATGGATTAACTGAATGAAAGTTCTTCGATTTCCTTTTCGCGTCTCCGCGGATAATTAATTTTCCATAATTAGCTTTATATCAAAGCGAAATATTTTAAGAAACTCGGTTATTCGCAGTGTCATTTATAGTATTTTGACAAACACGCGACTAATCACCATTAAATAAAACGTACATATTATATTATTTGGTCCTCTTCGATGTATTTTTTTTCCACGTCATTTTTAAATTTTATAAATAACTGTATACGATATATTTGAAATAACAAATCTAGATTCGTACAATATATGTTTACTATAATAGTTACCGTGTACGCGTTATTTTGCGTTTGATGAACACGTTTACATTTTCCTATAAAGCACCTTCCAAACATTCTAGTCGATATTAATTGTATTACTGGTATTATATTAGAAACTACTCGAAAAAAAATTGAATCAACATTTTTGTTTCCTGAAAATTTTATTCGAATACCCGTTTTTTTTATCTGTATCTTATACCCCGCTTTTTTTTATTTATTAAAATAATTAAATCAAGTTAGGTTAAAGTATTTTTTTATTGTTAATTTCAAAATTCAAAAGTCAACGTTGTTTAAATTCTAAAAAAAATACTTAACGTAGTTAAAATTTTATTTCTTCCAATAGCGACGATAGTAAGAAGAAGAAAGGAAAAAAGAACAAAAAAATGTTTATACATTATGTTACCTAACACTATAAATTATAAGCAAATACTACCTATATATTATTTGATGCTACTTATATATCATTGTTAATTTAATTAAATTTTGATACCGTTGTATTAAGTTAACATAAATACGTTACGTTAAAAAGAAAATTATCAATTCAAAAGTTAATTAAAAAAAAAGTCACGCATTAAATAACTTTTTAACTTAATTTAAACTTTAAACTCCTTTTAATGCCTACATATAGGCTTCACTATACAGGATTATTTGTACTTACTGGCTTCTGTGTATGTGTGTATATATATACATATTATTGCGTTTTTAGAACGCCACTTAAATAATGTTAATTTCCATAATCATAAGTTATTTTACAATATTCATATAACTTGGGTAATATTTATCGAATACGATATTCGGAATACCGTATTTGGAATGTTTTTAAAGTATTCCAATTAAAAAAAGTATAGGTGTTTAATTTTTTTTTTTTTTATATATTGTACGCCATATTATTTTACAGTTAAAAATTTACGAATAAATTAATATATCGACAAATTCGATTAAAGTGTGATTGGAAAAAAATATGTATATTAATTACAACGAATATATAATTATTTAACTATATATCGCTTATACACTTTAAAAGCCTGTATGCATCAAAAACTGTTTTTTAAATAATCGAACATTTTTATTGTTTAAAATCTTACTACATTATTTCAATATAATGATAAATGATAATAACACTATTGCTATAGAGCATTCAAATACTATTTGTATATATTCTGTAATCTAATGTGCTTTGATATTGAAGAAAAAATAATAATAAAATGTCGATAGATGTTTTTTTGCAATTGCTTTCCGACATATATGTACATAATGTACGCAGTGTTATTATGGACGTTGAGAGGCGAAGTATCAATTCTTTTTTTAAAAGCAAATTCCTCTTGTAATTCTTCCAAATGGAACATTGGTCGAGTACTCGTCTTTATATTTTTACATTTAGGATATAGTTTTATTTCTAGAAATAATAATAATAATAATAATAATAAATTGTTTTTCGTGTTATTATCATAAATTTATATAGATTTGACGTCTTATAAGATATAGGTTTTTATAACGTATGAAAAAAAATACACGTCTAAACGAAGTACCCTGACTTTTGAGTATATTATTATTAGTTGCAATGTAAACCTTTCGTTCAATTATTCAGGTCAGGTCAGTATGTATATGTTTAGAATTGGATAAAAAGAAAAATTGAAAATGAATATAAATTATGTCAAAAATTATGTTGCACTGCATTTCACGGCAATAATCGAAATTTCTTTGGAAATTACAGACCATTATCACGTGTACGTTTGTTTTTGTGTCAGATAATCCGGTCTACGATAGTGCTATTTTAAAAAATTATTTTATTATTATTAATATAACTTTATCATAATGTGTTAATTAATTAAGTAATTAGTAATACGAGATCTTATATAAGTATATTTAATATTACAAAAAAAAATGTGTATTAATTCAAAGTCATAGAGGGTGTAAAATAGCTTTAAATTAGGATTTACAAAAAAAACCTCTATCTTTTACTCATTTGTTACTTAAACGTAAGAAGTCATTGTTTCAGAAAAAAAATATATATAAGCAACCGTAGATGTAGGTATATATATATATATATTTTATATAAAGAAAACTTAACAATTTGCCAGCTTCGATTCATAGCGTGTAATTCAAATATATTATTGTAATTTGTTTATACTAATAGATTGATATTACCATTTAATTTACCAATTTAATCACGTCATAATAGTTTAATGATTATTATATTTTATAATTTTGAAATTTAGTTAAATAAAACAAAAATTATTTTCGAAGTACCCATTTATTGCGAAGTGTCCGAAATGCTTAATAATTAATTAGATATGGCAGCAACTTTACTCGTGTCGGTGAATTTCGCGCAGTCATGGAAAAAAAAACAAAAAAAATTTGTTATACCATGAAATTATGACGTCAGCCGTGCGCTAAATATAATATTACGTTCTACGGCGCAAAAATCAGCCGTTTAAAAATATTTTTCTCGCTCTTTTATTCCATTGGCGCCATAGAGTACGTTGCATAGATTACACCGTGATGTTTGGCGCACGGATGACGTCACAGGATGCGCATTACACAATTGCTGCCATCTGCAGCGCCGCGCTTAGAATTTACGAGGCCCGTTGCAAAATATTATCGTAAGACCTTTCCACCTTAACCTATAACCTGACGTTACAATTACATTTTTATTTAGCTTTGTAACAAAGAATTGAATCGAATAAATTGCTATATTTATAGTTTAAAACATTACGTGGTTCAAAACGTATTAAAAAATAAAAAATAAAAATCGTAACTACATTGTTGTTTAACATTACGATATAAATTTTTTTTATATAATTCATGTAAATTAAGTGTTTCGCAGTTTTCCGAATTCTGAAATAAACTCTTAAGCCAACTGTAACTGTGCAGTATACCTACTCTCATACTGACATTTATTATGATCAGAAGATAATACGAAATATTTATCACGGCACCGATAAATATTTATATATAAATAAAGATTTTATTATAAAGTGTACTATATATATATATATAAATTACAATTAAACGAATAAAAAAAATGTTTTTCGCGTTTAACGTAACTCGTTGTTATTTTTTTAGCGCGAGGCCCTTTCTGGCCCAAGAGCGGCCCTGGTTGCTACAACACTAATTCGTTAAATCACGGGCAAAACTATATAATAGAGTGAAATTGTAATTTTTTTTATTCAGAACATTTGGAATTTCGTACACGACCGGAGCAGGTACATTCGAAAAGTATTTCACTACGAGCGCGAATAAAACCGTTGTACTGCAGTGTGCGATATTCGTTGTCGGGCGTTCGTTAAAAACGGCTAATGGGAAACCGGCTGTGAGAAGCCCATAAAAATCATAGGGACGACGTTGACGGATGAACGCCTCCGGAGGGCGACGATGACGACCGCGGCGGCGGCGGCGGCGGTCGTTTAAATTGTATTACGCGCGAGGAATTTTGTTCGCTTTTTTTTCCCTCCCCTCCGCGCCACGTCTTTTTTTTCCGCCCGTCGACGGTTCTCAGCGCGCTCTCACCTGACAAACGACACAACGTCCGCGCACAGGAAATATTTCATAATAATCTCGCGATTCCTATTGCGAAGCTATCGGCGGTGTGTTACGGCTGCGTGGTTTTTTTTTTCCATTTTTGATGTACATGCGAACAATTTTAACGCTCAGAAACAGGCGTCGCAGGTTTTCCTGCGTTTTCTCTGCTGTAGATTTTCCCTGCGGATTCCACGTGAAAAAGTCCGAAAAAAAAAAACGAGTAGTAAAATCGTCCACGTATTAGATTTTTGAACGATACGGACAGTAAACGCGTAAACGGACGGGCTTATAATATTGCAATATTGTTCGCAATTGTTATTAAAACGTTGATCTCTTTAAGCGGTAAAACGCGGTAATTTTTAGTTACAAGGGCAGAAAGTTTTTATACGGCCGTAGACAGTGGCGGTGCGGCGTGAACGGGTAAATTTGAATCGCTTGATTCAAGAAAAAAAAAATATATATATAGGTTTTTTAAACAAATTTGTCGTCGAAATACGTATACGATAATAACGTATTAATTTCGGGTTGTTATTAAATAATTATAAACATATTCATAAGTGTTCGATTTTGTTTTAAATCTTAAATGTAATACTTTACTTGTTATTTACAAAATAAACCTACATTTATCTAAAGACATTATGTATTATTTTTCTACATTCACGAATAGTCCTATAAAATTAGTACTTGCGAATATAACATTGATGTCGAAAGATTACACGGGGTAGGTAAGTGGGTTACACGTATGATTTGTGATTCGAGGGGAAAAAAAACTTTGCGCCGCCACTGGCCGTATAGGTACACCATTTATTTTTTCCGGTACAAAGCGTATTCATATACGTCGAAGATTCGCTCAGAACCGTTTACAATACGATTCACCACGACGGTTATGAAATTATTATACCGATAACGGAATTCACTGCAATCGACAGTGCACTGTAACGCCCTGCGGATCGTTACCAAATTATTGTTTAATTTTTTTTCTTCAGTTCTATCGAATACTTGCGAATATACGGAAAAGTAATAACAGCTACTAGAGTATTAGTCGTTATGAAAATATTAGATACGTCCGGCGACGCGTTCGCCGTCCAGGGAGGCGAAACATTTCGGTTCGAATGTCGAATCTTTGAAAACGGAATTCGAAATGAATTTGTCGAAAAAAAAATCCAAATTAATGTTTAAATAAATAAAACACGAGAATGATTGTTCTATTTTTTTTTTTTTTTTTGGACAGAAAATAATTTTATCCACCGATTCGTAGTGGCGAAACGAGTTTACAAAGATTTTATGTATATTATCTGGACTGTTCTCATTGTGTTTTTGACTAATTCAATTTACTTTTAAATCTACCGAGTACCTACTCAGTCGTTTTAAATATTTTTAAAATTAATTACGAAATTAAAACTTTTTTTTTTTTGAAGTCCGGTTCGGGGTCGATATTTGAATTGAATATTTACGGTTTCGAATAAAAATATATTAGGTATGTTCGCGTCACTGCTTTGAAAATCTGGCTTCGTTACGTCAGTATTATTATTATTATTATTATTACAGTGGAAATATAACGAGGCGGGAAATTTGTAAGCCCGCCACACCGAACGAAAATCTCGATCGCGCGCTCCCGGCCGCGTACGTCGGCGATAAACCGATATTGTCATTTGTCGCAACGTTACAGCGGTATAACCTCGTCTTGTACAAAAACTGTATTGTATATATATGAAATTAACACAACGGTGTTCGCCGAGAGGAATTATTATCGTCATTTATCGTGGTGACGCAGACTCATGTACCGGCATGTACGCGCGCGTGATCGATAGACGTCACGAGTAGCGCAGGAGAGAACAAAAAAAAAAAAAACCGCTTTACTACGCGTTCGAAATAAAAACACCATCCTGCTTCGTTAAACGTTGCGCCCATTTCACGATAAGTGAAAAAACGTTTCCTTTTTTTTTTTTTTTGTTTTCGTATCTAACTTATAATGCGGAATGTGGCCGCGCAGGGGTTTTCAAAACGTCCAAGATTATGCTTTTGAAAAAGAAAAGAATTCTCATCGTTTTTTCGAAATGTTAAAATACTTCCGCTGAAGCGCGGTCGGGCACATTTTGCGCAGTCGCAAGAAAGGTCGACGAACCGATTTTGCGTAGTTCAACGCGGGGTGCGTGATCAATTAAATATATTTTGAACTTATTGTGTATGTAATCGTATCGCGTGTGGCAGTTGTAATTCAGAAAAAAATAAAATTTTTAATGTATTTTCTCGTGTATTATAATAGCAGCGAAAAGCACTGGCGTTCAATGTTTAATCGATGTACAAGTAATACATTTGAAAATCGGCGTGTCGTCAAAGTTTGCGAGTAGAAATACTGAAAATGAATATTCGTTTATTCGTCGTAACGCGTATCCTGTTCGAGATCGAGATCCAAAACCTGAAGCTGTACAAACACGGTTAAGAACACGCCCGAACGCGAAAGAACGATTCGATTGGCATATTTGCGGAATCACTAGAAATTATTTCTGCACAAGAAGAAAACAAAATTTCAATCGAAAGAAAACAGTTTTAATCGTATTTTGTTTTTATAAATAAGAAACTAATATTTGAACAAGGTAAAATAATAATATATACTCTATTCGATTTAAGATTATACCGGTCGGCGGACGAAAATCGGTTCGTTTCCTCGCAAGCGAGGTTCCATCGGTATTCTGATTATCAGGAAACCGTCGTGTAAACTAACCGCAACAGCCAATGACAGAGCAGCTACTAGCTGCCTGAAGGGGGACGGGTCAAGCATCGCTCCGGTGTGATCTTAAACTGAATAGAGTACAGTATATTTTTCTTCTGCTGGCATTCGTTACTATTTAAACGTCTTCGTCGTCACCACGACCTTCCTTCACTCTTCCCTGTTATGAACTATCGTCCTCCACTCTCGTACACCTATTTGCTTAAGGTCTTCTTTTACTGTATCCAACCATCTTTTTCCAGGTCGCCCGCGAGTTCTCTTCCCCGTAGATTTCCATTTCAGTACCGCTCTAACCGTATCTCTCTCATTTCTGCGCATTACGTGACCAAGCCATTGTATTCGCTGGTCATTTATACTGACTGATGACAATCCCAACTCTTTCTGTAGTTCCCGATTAAATTTTCTTCTCCGCGCACCTGTTCCGTTATCAAAAATAGGACCAAAAATTCTTCTCCGTATTCTATTCCCAACCGTTCTTAGTATAAGAATGGAGTTAATGTACCTACGTTTATTTAAATTATTATTATTCCAAAAATCTAGTTCCATTAAATTACTCAACGGATTTTGTAGACCGTTCTAGAGAAAAATATGAGCTCCGTACCTTCTTCGTATCAATACGAATATCGTATCATACGAATTTCTATAAAATGCGCAGAAATCGAGAAAACTATTTAATGAGAATAAGCCCCGCCCATACGACAAAATACGGAAACGTTTGGGTGGCGTTAAAAAAAAAAGTGTTCGGAATACGAGGACGTTTCGATAAGTCCCCTTTGAAAATTTTGGAATTCGTGATTCGAAAAACGGAATCGGACTGGAGTCTGGACGTTTTGTCAGAGAGCTTTGAAAAAAGACGCGGAAAACCGCATAGCGAGCACCCGCGAAACGGTGAAATCGTCGCGGCACTCGGTTTCGAATTTCGGAAACGGTAGGTACCGCGAGCCCGTACTCGAGGGCGTTTTGAGCCTGCGCGCGTTCGTCGTAACGAGATAAAATAACAAACGTTGAAACGCTTTTAACGTCGAGTACACAAAATGGGCCGTTTTATCGACGTGTTTCCTATATTACGTGCGTATATCGAGACGAAATAAGTTTCCACAGAGTATTTACAGTGTGCAAACATACCGTTCGAGGACACCGAGGATACGTACGCGATCTACCGGAATTTATGCGATTTGTCGAGAGAGAGAGAGAGAGAGAGAAAGAGGGAAGAAAACCAGATCCGGATTACCATTTCCCCCCCCCCGTATCGTTTCGCAAATGGAAAAAAATCATTTTCGTTTCTCGTCAGCTTATAATCATTTATCTGGAAATAAGTCAGACACCTAGCGCATAAAATTGTTACATAAACCGATCTGAATTAAAACAATTTCCCGCAGGCGTTTTATGAAATTTAAATTTTTTATCGAAACGCGATAAAAAAAAAAAAAACGGAATAATTTATTATTTTTCCGTTGACGTGTACAAAGTCGACGATTCCGTTGGTATACGTATATTATAAGTCGTATACACAATAATAACAATGCCGTCCTAACGGGACATAAATTATACGTTACTATTCGATATCGATAGAATATTGTTTTGTTCGTTATATCCCTTTTTTCCTTCTACCCCTTTTTCGATTACCACAGTTCTAAATACCTTCTAAGAGCATACAGGAATATTGTCGTTTGTTTTTTCGACAACCGTTCGCTCGGTTTTCGTGCGGCTTTTTTTTCTCGTCTTTTCCGTACGACGAAGTTGTAAATTCTGAAATAAATTACAATAATAAGTAAAAAAAAATACTATCTCTGTGAAATTAATTATTTAATTTTGCCGATATTTCAAGTGGTGTAACGATATCTCTTCTAAAGACATTCCCAATGTACCGAATTCAGTGTTATTGACAATTATGTTCGTATTCAGGATTTCACAAAAAATAAATCTGTTCTAAACGGATTAGCGAATTGAATATGTACGTATATTGTATATATTGGTGGAAAACGAAATAAGCATTTCACGAATATTTTGTTGGGAAACGGAACGAACAAAATGCGTAATATATTATAATAACGAGATTGTCGATCATTCGCGTCCCGTGATTTTTATTTTTACAATTTGTAAATGTCGTTCGGCCGATTGTTCACCGTACACGACAATGCACAATATTTCACGGTTCCTTTTAAATCGATCGTTTTGGGAGATTTTTTTATCAATTCCAATTTTAGACCACGTACCAATAAGAAAATCGCTCGTGTCGTTATGCCATTTCCACACGTAAACAATCGTAATTATACGCAAAACCTACACGTTAATTGTAAAAAAAAAAAAAAATTAGGATTTTTTTGAAAAAATATCGTTTTCACAAACACATCACATTGCCCGTAACGTTGTAGTAATATTTTCCTGCGTTAATAATTATAAAAATTTCGATATATTAAATAATAAATAGAGAAAAAAAATTCGTAGAAATTTTCAAAATATTAGCTGATACTTAATGATTAGTCCAAAATCTAATGAAAATTGTAATACAACCGGTAATTGTAATTTTATTTTATTAAAAATAATATCGTCAGGTTTTGTTATAGGCGAGACCAAATAGAGTTAATCGCGAGAGGAGAATTCGAATATTCCGTGGTCGGTGAACGTATAAGGTCTGAGAAACCTATTGGAGATCTATTAAAGACGAAAAGTTTACGTTGTTCGTTTTTTTCCGCCGAATGCGGTCGATTTATTAAAAAAAAATAAAACATTTTAGCTAAGCCAGTCGCGGACGTATCGGTTAAATGAGTTGAGTGTAGACAGAGTTTTCAGAGTAATATTATTATCATATAAATTTCAAAGCAATAATAATGCTCATTGTATTCGAAAAACGACTCTGAGCGTGGTATCAGTGCAGTAATTTTACGAAACTATTACTGGCCAGTGGTCACAAACCTCATTTATATAATTTGATATAAACATATTATAGCCTTGTTATATAGTCATTGCGAAGAAAGTTTTCGAACCATTTTTTTCTCGTCCGTATTGTACGTCGATACGTTTGCATGGAACATTACGTTTCGTTCAATTGTCTTGAAACCATTATTTCCGAAATCACCAAGACATAAGTTTATTTCGACCAAGTCGCGTTTTTACCGTTTTCATGCAATTTTTCTGTGACTCGTTAAAGCGTGCCGTCGGGAAAATGAACTCCCTAAATAAATAAACGTCACTGTAAAACCGTTGGATTATTCGTTTCGTTCAGAATCTGAAATTAGCTATACACATTGGTAACATGTTCGAATTATGTCTTAATCCACGCATATAACATGTATACACCATTTTATTCTATACACAAACGTATTCGTGTACACTGCAGTATACCGTTTTCAATCGCGCGTAATCGGTTTTGGTAAACGCGCAGTTTTTCTTATTTTTGTTTAATCATCAAAAAAAGCCACGTATTTTTTATTCGAAGTTTTACGATAATCACATTTTTCCTTCGACAATTAATCAATAAAAAAAAAACCCCAATAAACTTAATTACAACAATAACAATTGAGGAAATGGGAAACGGTATACTTTTTGGACCATCTATAAAAGCTTGAGATAAAAATTATTATCACTAATTCGCATTAGAAGAACACTAAAAGTAATTCTGAAAAAAGATTTGAAATCATTGGCGTCTTTTCCGGGTTATTGTGCGAAGTGATTTTTGATATTGAAAAAGAAAAGTGGTTAGATAAACGATGTAAATGTTTTTTCGATCATTTGTAAACTTCTTCTTCTTTCTCTTTGACTCTATTCCAAACGATTTGGGTTAGCTCTCTTATTTTTGCCTTCCACATCTTAATTCCGGCAAACTAAAAGAATAATAATAAAAAAAAAGTGACGAAATATTTAATTAAAAAAAACCTATCTTCTCATAATGACTTCCTGCAGGTTGAAGAGTTCAGATCTGTTGCGTCAGAATTATTATTCATTCTGAGTGGTTGAATTCTTGTCTTGCTTTTAGGTCTAAATAATCGCGGTGCTATGTGTATAATATTTTATTACCCTTTTTCGAATTGTCGATATTTGTACAGTAGTTACAAGTACACCATTCGACCGACCTATATTCACATAGAACGCGTTCCTTCGCCTATTCAATACCATTCTACAAAAAAAAGCGTTTCTCCTTTCCTCTTGTTAACACAATGTGAATAATAATTCGATATTAATAAATGTTAACAAAATTCACTTTACGAACTCTCCTATTAATAAAGGTAATGTACCTTTTGATGAAATTATTGTACATTATTGTAAAAATAGCGAGCGATGCAATTATATCGCGCTTAAATCAATTTGCAAAGTACCCAGTACACGGTATCTGCAGGATATTACTTTAAACGAATACTTAAATTAAAATTTACACATAGATAATATAGTTACGCTTCAAAGAACAGGAGTACATACATTTTGAAAACTTAATGATATTTTTACAATTAATATTGTTCGTAATATATATTCGCCATTAAATTTAATATTTCCAACACGGCCGCATTCGAGTCTAGGGTGTTCTCACTCGAAAATAACCTCTACGGTTGTAACAAAATAAAAGTATTGGTATTTGTTTTATACAAACGTAGTTTGGAATTATTTATACATTACAAATTTATAAAGAGTTCAACGTTTTGCCCGTAAAATCGCTACTTATAAAATATTTGCGATTTTGTGGATACGGAAAATTCGTATAGTGTTGATGAATCTGAAAGAATTAGGTAGAGTAGGGCACATGGTGTTAATATTGATTATACAAATATTTCTTTTAGGCAAAGATTTTCGGTTTATTTCGGTCCAAATTTTTACAACATTATAAATCTAAAGAAATTTGAAGAAAAAATGACAATCCGAAAACCAAAAAACGCGAAACATATTGTAAAAAAATTTGGTTATTAAAATAAATATAAAATACGTTTTTATATTATACGTTAATTGTCATTATTTATGGACATTAACGTTAATAATTTACCGACAATCATGAGTTGTCTTCAATCTTAATTTTGTTCCCGCAGTTAATTGTCGCATATTTAATAAATGTTTCGTTATCGCGCCCTGTATACGCATTACACATTATTATAGTTTTAATATTACCTCTCGACCATCAACACAAGTGACGCATAAAGTAGGTACGCATAAACGAAAAGAGTTACGTATTTATTTTATTTTATTTATCTTCGATTTAATAAAAAACCTATTATTTCATTATGCGTAAGCGAAAAAATTCAACGCGAATCAAAGGGTGTGCTATACGTAGCATCCTGGAACGTCTTTCTCTAAATCCACTTACTGGAAATAATATAGTATACGAAAAATATATTATATTTACCGACGACGGCGACCCAGATATAATATAATAACGACGAGTTCAAAATATTTAATACTTGCGGATTTCGTTAGTAACTGTATAATATACACTGTCAATATAATAATATAATGCCTGTACCGGAATAATCGTGGGGAATAAGCCTCGTTTATTCGCCTATAACATTTTCGTTTTCACCAAAGTCCCCCACATATAATAATAATAATAATAATAATATATATAAATATATAACATGTATACGTAATCCACGCACCTGCACTACACCGTAGCCGAACTAAAACCGTTTCGCTTACGAAGATCACGATTTATTATTATTATTATTATCATTATTATTTCAAACGAATTATTTCCTAACGCTCCGGGAGTTTGCATTAATACATTACATGTATATTGGCCTCAATCGGAAACTTTATATAATATTACGTTTTCGAACCGTTCAGTGAAGTAGCCGTTTTTAAAAGTATACCTACACGAAACAAGAAACTATTCATGAAACGGATAGGTAAAATTCAACACAGTGAAATGAATTCACGTATAATATAATTTATACTTGTACAGCAAAGTGCAGCGGGTTTGACCAGTAAATCCGTCTAAAATATATCATCTTTGTTTTTAATTTTTACTTTTTTTTTGAATAACGATTATTTACTTGAGCTATTCGAACTATGTACATGGATAAATCGTTGTATGGTTCAATAGTTTTTCTCTGAAAAAAAATCATTAGTTTCATTTCTCATTATTAACGATTTATATTAAATAAAAGTAACGCCTTTTTTTTCAATTCGTGAACCCGTGACTGCAATTTCCGCGTGACGGGGCTTGTATTAAAAAAAAAAAAGAAGAAAAAAACGATTTTTTTATAAAAGTCCTTAATGGCACATTTTGTAATAAGTCAATGGAGTATATAATAAATAAAAATTCTGTAGTTCGACGAATACCTTAAATACCAATAAAATACAAATGTTGCAAATCGCCTTCGCACTCTTCTCTCGCTGCTCTTTCGCGTGTTTCCGACGTGGACCCCACGAACTTCTTACCGTTTACGAAGTAGCCAAATTTCATTCGAAATGACCGTCCTTATAGATCGATTGTTAACCAGCTGGTAGCGAACGATCTCACAGAGAATCGTTTCACAAATATATATCGTTTACTTCGCTTTGTGAAATTATGAGCGTATCACACCGAAACGATTAACGCAATGACGCTGTAAATAATCGAAAAATTAATTTGTCTTAAACCGTTGAAATAAACGCGAATATTATATCATTCAATATGTGATACAAAGACTCCACGACTTAGAAAAAGGTATTTAGAATTATAATTTTTCGCACTCAAAAATTTTGCGGAGTACGGAGCAGCGTCCATCTAGGTCTTTGCGCGCGGAAACGATAAATTGATTATATAGTAAATCATTCGGATTCGACTGGAATCCGGAAGATTACCCGTGTGACTTAGCAATGCGCTAAGAACAGGCGTTATTTAAACGTTGTGAAACGACGCATACCTAATAAATGCGTAATCACAGTCTTGTAGACTGAAAGACGAACGGCGATATTTGTTTTAAATTTTTTTTTCACTGCTAAATAATGACTAATTAACGCGTAAATATTTACTCGTATATAATTAATAAAACGGAACGCGATCAATATATTGTAGTTTTTCAGTCTGATGAACACTATAACTTTACGCAGCGTGTAAAACAAACGATTTTTTTACATCGTTAACTTATTATTGATACTCGTTGTTCGAATAAAACGTTGTTCGCATACAAAATACCCGTCACGTTTCGATAAGTTATTGGTAAAAACGCAAAATAAACTATAACAATGTACACTCCGAGAAAAAAATATATGTTACATCATATGAATAGTGTACCGAGAGAGACTGAGGTAGAGCTCTGCTATTATAACATTTCAACAGCTAAAAGGTAAAACAAAATAAATTTTTCTTTTTACGAGCCTAGACAACTGAATATTACGAAAACTATTGACGTTTTGTCGCTACGCGTATAATATGGTCTCTCGTCCCAGAAAACGTAAACTCCAACAATGTCCGTTGAAATCTAATGAGTCTTTTATTACAAGATCGAAAATATCTCTATACGTTCTAATTATTATAACACGCAGCCGACGAGTGCAGGTTTTTACGATTATACAATAAAATCACGGTTTACTTTGTCGCGACTGGAAATAAATCTTTGGTGTTGGTGGTAGGAGGTACCATCCCGCCATTAAATAAATAACTTAAAAGTGTTGGGGGTGGGGTTTAGGGAGTCAGCCTTTGCCTCTTGTGTACACTGCAATTTTCAGCGACTAAAGACGAGTATAGTGCAAACTAAAAGTTTAAACACAAACACGACAAGTCAAACGCATAGCCGATAATAAGTGTTCAACTTTGTCCTTATTCCGTCCTTGGAAAAGATAGATTCGGCATTGCCCAGAACCGAGTACGTATTTCAGAGATATATTATAAAATATAAAACCTAAGGCGATGATCACACTACAAGCGTGTCTCGAAATTTTTACAGTTCTGGCCAAGACGTCTATACGTATATCTGATATTTTAGCTTCTTTTTCCGTTACACAAAATAATAAAACATTTTTAAATATTAATTTGTATTAAAAATTCTATTTTATCCGTTAAAAAAAAAGGATTTTTATATAGTTTTTGTGCTTGGAGTTTTTGACTTTGTGAAATATTCGTACAACTTTCGTATGCCTTTTCTTTCATTTTTCTTCAATTTGTACGGATAAAGATTTGGTTACAGACAAAATGTAAAAAACAAGAGGTTTTTTTTATTATTGTAGAAGATGGATGCTGGTTTTAAACGGACTCTAACAACGCAAAATCACGGCTGACAAATTATACATTGACTTCGTAGTTTATGCTTACTAAAATCAAAACAGTCACAAAATTAAAACGTATAAATTACAACGAATACATAAATGCACGACGAACAAGATAACAGTGCTGATGCACGTCTTTTACTGTGACGGTTATATATTGCAGCGTATAATGAGAGTAGAGGACGGTCACAGACTACTACAAACCGACAGACCCCGCAAGACGATGGCGATGAGATATGAGAAAAAATAATTATATAAAAACGTTTTCTCATCGTGCTAAAAATGGGTTCATTCTCATTATTTATTATTTAATACCTAAATCCTTGAATTCAGTAGCGGCTGACCATTCTCGGGGGCTGACCATTGCCAGAATTTAACAACGTTCATAAAGATTAATTTCATTAATTTTTCAGCGTTAAAAATAACTCAAACGTGGTATAAATATTGTGCGTTTGTTATAGTGAGATCGGCTGTAACGATATCGAGAAACGTATGTTTTCACCGATTTTAATTTGTCGCCAAATCAGAAAACGACCAGCCAGGGAAAATACATTTTTTGTTTATATTGCGCACACGAATATTATGGAAGAAAAAATTTAGGGGATTGGAGGTTAGGTTAGGTTATACCAGTGTGGTTAATACACAGTATTCTCTTGCATCTAGACGCGCAAACGGATTAACTGCTGCAATATCAAAAGGAAACGCGTGTGCTGATTTAGCTGCAGTAGCACGTAAATTGGCTTTCCAGACGATAGTACGTGCTTTGTAAACACGCCGCGTTTTTTTCATGAAATATTAAATATATGTACGCGCTGGGTCGTGCAGTCTTGTACTGGTGTCGAGCTTTTTAAACCGCCATTAGGTATTTTGTGGTGGAATTATATACGCGTATATTATAATACAGTATACGTCGTGTGGTATAAAAAAAAAAAAAAGAAAAAAAGCCTGACATTCGAAATCCTATTTTGTTATTGCAGCTCATTCGCGAGATGAAACCTTAAACGTTTAGAGTATGAATTTCATCGGGGTAAAGAAAGATTGTCACGCATATATCAGATTTTATCTATACGGTGCCTCTAATAATCGCGTGGTTCGAGACTTTTACAAATTAAAAACAATTGTGTTTTCTTAATTTCGATATGTACTTTGAAATTGTATCGTTTTGTGCAACGCGGCAAGTACCTATTGATAATATAGCGAATGATGCGCGTGATTCTTTCAGAAAATGGAATTTTTTTTTTTTTAGGATAGTTTATCGCAACAAATAAAAGCGTACAATAATAGTATTAACAATTACAATAATATTATTAATTATAAATAGTAAATACACATATGTAGTAAGTATAAATATAAAATTAACCACGCAACGTTAAGGTATATAACCTTGTATTGGGTGAGAGAGAGTTAATTTAATTTCATTATATTTTAAAAGAAAATATAATGTGTAAATAGCAAAGTAAAAAGAAGAAAAAAAAAAAAAACGAATGAAAATAAGAAGAGAATATTTACAACAATATGTTTATATAAAAATAACGAGTGTAATTATAGTGATTTAAGTGAAACTGTGAATATCAATCGATATTCGTTAGATTGATATGATAAACTTTCAGCGTTTCGTTACGGTATCAAACGAGTAATTGTAGCGAATGATAAATAATAATAATAATTAACGTAATAAAAGCGATTAATATTTAAATGAATAATTTTGTTCGTCGAATAAAAAAGTCTTCGCCAGACCGTCTCGGCCGGCGAAAGAATAATTCGAAATAACGAGGCGGCCGCCGGAATGTAACGTAATCCGTTCGCAATACGAAGACGTTGAAAGAGGATTTATGAATACATCATATTTGAGTATCGCGCTGTACACGTTTTTGTCCGTCTAAACGGTTTTTTCACGTTTCAACTAGTGGATTTTGGCCGTCTATTCGACTCGTGTCGTACGGTATAATATTTTGAAGTGTTTTAACTTTTAACATACTGAACGAGGCGTAGGTTTTTTTCTCTTGGCCGTGACTTTTTCGTGTAAAAGGATCGCTCGGATGGTGATGTTTACACGCGTCGATTTCCAGCAGAAAATTTCATCGAATCGTCTTGACACGTTTTTAGTTTTTCTCTGCAGTACCTTATAGTTTCCATTTAAAATCTAGGAAAAACTACCGAAAAATTACATAAAGAATTTCGAAACGCGATTTCGTCGACACCGATTAACGGTTGTTTCACCGTAATTTTGAAACTAATATGCGGTTATAGAAACTTGAAACATTCACCAAATATTTGACTTTATATATTATATTCGGGGGAAAAAAAATCTAATACGACGTCAGACACACGTTATTTCGGCCATATTCTCAAAAAAATATTGAAAATCGTTATGGTCACGATTTTCGTTTACAAACATTTCGAGTTTTTCGACAAAGTGTATTTTATTTTTTGTGGAAAACTACTTTTGTTCAAAACTAATCGTTCTAGAGTCTTGAATTTTTTTTAAAATTTTAAACCGGATTTATCGCATTGATTTCAAATTCCTATTATAGTAAACAACAAAACTCTAAAATCTCTGTCCGAATAATTCACTTGGGCGACATTCACAAAACACCCCGCGGTTACTTTTTTTTTACCATTTCAAGTTTCCCGGGACAAAGTGTATTGTTTTGATGCGGAAAATGACATGTATTTTAGCTACACGAGTTTAGTGTAAGAAAGTATATACACACCAAAATTATGTACCGCGTATGAGGTTAATCCGCTCGGAATCGTTCTATCGAATTCGGATGATTTATCGCGTTGCTTTCAAATTCTTATATTATAGTGTAATAAGAAAATTCGAAAATCTCTGTCCGAGTACATCACAGAATTTAACACGATTTCAACGTGGTTATTTTTTTTTTCAAAAAAAAATTTAAAAGATCAATTTTATAATAAAACCCGTACACGTTTAAATTTAGATATTCGACTTATTATATCACGCGTTGTTTTAACCGACAAGTCCTTTAAACTCGACGCGCGCGCGCGCTCGTTACTTATCCGCGCGAATTCCACACTCGTATACCGCGCGGTGTAACGTCAATTCTAATCTTTCACCCTTTCCGTATTATTGTACGCGAAACACATATTAACCCGTTACCGAGACACGCCGTCATCGTCGGAGCAGAGCGGCGGGAACTCACTTTCGACTTCAAAGTTTTGCAGCCCCCGAGAGTTTCGCAAGAATTTCAGATCACTGCAAATTCGTAGGAAATCGTCGGCTATATTATACTATACGCGCGACGTTCTCACGTGGCTGCTGATTACGAATATTGCGAAGATCGCGTATAAACGCTGCAAGCAGCAGCAGCAGCAGGGATCTAGTGGAAATAGTTCGGATGCCGTGTCGCGCAGAATTCGACTAGATTTTCCTGGAGGCAAAACTATAATAATTATTGCGCTGTAGCGCTTATAAACGATAATGTCGCGTACCTAAGCTAGTCGTTTGAAAATATTTTTGTACGGCTGTGTAGACGAGTTGAAAATCGCGTACGGCTCGCGACGGCCTTCGCTATGTGTTCGACGCGAGCGGTACTGAAATCCTAAACTGTATAAAACGTTGTAAATGTGGACAGATTTTTGTGAAATTTTTTTCTGAACGGTCACGAACGTCGAGCGAAGAGGACGTTTTTCTTCTTCTCCGACGTCGCTTTTTATATGAGAATTTCGACGGAATTTTTTTTTCCTTTCAAACTATTGCGTGTCATAAATTTTACCGTTTTTTTTTTGGCGTATACAGAAAAAGGGAAACGTCTCTCTCTCTCTCTTATCTTATGGGCGGCGGGAGAGGGAACAGCGTGTCCTCGTTAAAAACCAGTATTTCTGAGACGGATTAATAACGTTTTATTTTTTGAAAAACTTTTTATTTATTATGCGTTTTGTATATAATTTAGCGAGAGGTGAATTCGAATGATTTCCTTGGACGGAATCGTAAAAATTTTCGGCGTCGAAAACGAAATATTACCGCTTTACGCGACGCGAAATGTCACCAGACAGTAAATTTCATATATTGCGTACATTTTGTTTTAAATAATTCGGTCACAAGAACGATCTCTACAAGCGGTTCGGTGTTCGAGTTGAACATCAGGATTGTGCATCAGGCACTACTCGCGACTTTATAGGCATTTTTTTTAAAACGCGATATGGCCAAAAACGATTTTACAATAACGTGTTTACAAAAATGTCTAAAAATAGAAACTATGTACTTTTTAAATTCAGTTTTATTCTCGCAACGAGCTGCAGCAGTTTTTTGTGGCCGTGGTTTTTTTTTCTTTTAAAGTTTCGAATATTTTATGAACATAAGAAATACTTTGATAAAAAAATCGTTAGGAGTCACATTAGTTTTTATTCAAATAGAAAATGACGGCTTCGGATGTTCATTATTTTTGTACGAGTTATTGACAAATTTTCCTAATTTTAAATGTATATATATATATATATATGTGTGTGTATAATAGAATAATGGTTTTAATTAATTGTAATTAAATTATATCTAAATGTTGTTTTGATTATCAGTAAATTTTAATAAAAAAAATATGGAATATTTTTTTATTTTTAAGTGTACAAATTATAAAAAAAAAAACAAAAATACAGTAATTCTGGCGCGGAATATTAGTTATTTAGTTATTATTATAAAAGAAGGAAATTAAAAATATTGAACAAAAGACGTTATTGGCATTTTGTTGAAAATTCGAACTGCAGTTTATCATCCGTTTGACACCAAATTTGATTCGATTTATTTTTTGGAGCACAAGGGGTCCAGAAGGAATTTCCGAGAAATTTTCCAATTGATAAATTGATATATGTATATATATATATATATTATATTTTTTATCTTATTTATTCAAATGGCTATGCAGCCGGAGTAAAGTGCCATTTTCAGTCAATCGATGAAAGATGCGGTCTAAGTGTTATCTACATTTCCCGCCATATTTTATAGTATTGAATTCCTCTATAAAAATATCATCCTAAACCCGGAAAACTCCCGGGTGATGACAGCCACTGGTATAAATTATTATATTATTTTACACCGTTTTCGATTTTCCATTACTATATATACAGATTAGTCAATCGATATACGACATATATTTTTATATTATTATAATTATTATTATTATTATTATTATTATTGTTAATTTCATATGAATACGCTTCGTATTATTCGCACCGATGTTATTTTATACACCCGCCATCGTCTCCGCCGCATTCGATATTACTTTGCCTCAACGGCGAAGCAGCTACCCGTCCTATTAATTTAAATAACACAGAAATACAAAAATCAAATAGTAATTAATTACTCACCAAGTAATAGGTTATTTCGATGTATTTCTTAAGGTTTAGAAAACAGAAAATTATAGTAAAAATTCCAAACGTCTTTATTTTTATTGAACAGTTCGGTGAGGACATATTGCGTTCTTTCCGCCAGTATTGTTATCATATAGCTCAACTGTTCATTCTTTTTCGTTAAAAATAATAACCTATTTTAAATATAAATGTTGTATTTAATAAAAACGAATAAATATTAACTGATGTAGGATTCGTCGAGTGAGCGTTTCAAATTTCTTGCAGATCACCACTAACTATATCTACTCTTTTATGAGATTCATAAGAACTTCGTAGTGACAGTATTTTCTTTAAACAGAGATTTTGAGTAATGCGTAGGTTTGTTGCGTATACAAACACAATGCGCGTATAATAATGGAAAATTACTACGAGCTCTCTGCCACTAATTTCTCATATGTGTAATGTGTATAAATATTCTCGGTGTACGGTGCCGACAGTGGAAGGTTAACACACGATAATTTGCGTTTTAGTCTCGAAATATTTAATATTAATAGGCGTGCGCGGTTTACGCGTTTGCTGTTAATCATTTCTTATTCTGCAGTTTGTGTGCGACGACATTAATTGTATGAAAAAAAAAACGCCGAAATCTGTCTACTCGTTTGCCTGTTTTACAACGGCCCCGCCACTGATAGCAGTGTGCACAACTTATTCCGACGGTGCAATCTATCGACGAAAATTATTCATCGCGTTCCACAGGTTAAATTTCTGAACGCGCAAAATAAATCATTACCCGTTTCGCAAAATCACTGGAAATTTATAAATCGTTCTTATAGTACTACGATGAGTACTACTACTGCACTTACTTACGTTGTGCCTAACGAATTATCCATAAAAGACAATTTGTGTGGAGGCGTTTTCTTAAACCATATTGATTTTTATTGATTTTTTTTTTAAACCCTATAAATCTTATACATCAAGTGTCGCCTTTTATACGGACTTATGATTTGTACTAATTACGTAGGTGTATACGAATAATGCGACGTGCGTCGGCTCTTCAGGCTTAAACGAAATTTCGGTTCTAATTTTGCACCGTTTTGATACTGAAAATAACATTTTTATTTCTGCAGAAATTTGAAGTTAATCTTGACAATTTTTTAGTTTATTTTTTTGGAATTACAATATTATGTATATGGTCGATCCTTTTCAAAGGTAAATTACGAGAAAGTGAAATGAATTTCTGGACAATGTCGTCGATTGAAATCGCGTTGTATAAAGAGTAGAAAATTTGCGTGCTCTTAATCGAGAGATATTAATAAAAAAAAAAAAATCGTTGTGGGTCATGAGGAAATACCTCTTTGAGCAACGTCCTGTTTTTTTTTTACAAATACTCCGTAAGATTTGATATATTAATCATATGAAAAAAAAAAGGTACAGTAGCTATTATTTATTGAAATCGATGTGTATACCGTTCAATATTGTACAAATCGATTTCTGCGTGTAGAGACGTTTATCGAAGTCTTGCGTGGAGAAGGCTATGGGGAAAACTAAATTTAAAAAAAAAAAAACCGGTAATATTCGGGATTCTTATTCGGCGTTCTACATATTCTCGCGGCAAAAGGCATTACAATGTACCTACAATGAAGCGCAAAAATAATCCTTCTCTCCTTGTGTATTATCCACGAGAGAAACCGGGCAGAAAACAAACACTATTACCATCTAAGAGTATAGAGTAAAATATTTGCAAAAGACATACACGATAATGATGATAATATTAATGTTGGCGGTGAGAACGCGGCGATTTGATTTCAGCCAAGTATTATTGAGTGTTGTAATATAATTTGTAATATGTTATGTACATTTACTGATGTCGGTTGACAGATTCTCGGATTCGTTAACGTACGAACGCTCACGATGACGATAATAATATTTACGTACACACTCCTGACGCAGAAACGTGTGCGTCAGAGTCGTGTTGTGTCATTATCTAAATTCTCCATATTTTATATAAACGCGCGTATACGAGGTGTTTTGAAAAAAATATCCAGTTTAAAATTCCTAATAATATAAACCGTTGAAGTTATTATTAAAGTTTCATTAAATTAAGTGTCAAAATAAAAGAGACACTATTCAGTATTCAAGTGGATAATACGATCGAAGCCGTTGCATGTTATCACTGTTACAGTTTAAAATTAGGCATACTGTACAAAACCGCGATTTTATGACGGAATATATTATTGAACAACGCGTGCTCGTATTAAATTTTGTTTTGAAATCGGTAAAAATGCTACGGAGACTTTTCAGTTGTTTATGATGTTTGTGTAACTTTTGACTGATTAACAGCTGAGGATCAAACAAAATGTTGTTAGTGTGTTTGGAATTTTAAACAAATCGAGGCACTTATGAACCGAATTTTATAAAATCAATCATTACGGGTGACGAAACGTAAATGTACGGATACGATACAGAGACCAGAGACCAATCGTCGCATTGGAAGACCGCCAAAGATTCACCTCGACCAAAAAAAATGTCTTCGAATTCGGTCAAACAAGTAGGCGCCGTTCATTGTTTTTTCCTATTTCTTTAGTCAATTATGAGTTTTTTTCTAAAATGGTCAAACGGTAAATCAAGTCGGTAAATCTACGGACGCTGCAAGTTTCAGAAATATTAAGGAAGAAAATTCGTCGTAAAAGACCATAAGCACGCGGTCGTAGCAATAGTCGTAGTTTTTGTACCGCGCATTCAGCTTAGCTCTTTCTGTACGAGAATTTTCGGCATTATTACATACATCATTGTTACCACACCCGCCACTCGTATTCATCTGACTTGGACAACTGTGACTTTTTTGTACTTCTTAGTCTAAAAGCTACACCCAAAGGTCAATGATTTCAGGACGTAATGTGACCGATGAGCTCAAGGTTTTTAGACGAAATACAGAGGTGTTTTCAAAAGA
Organism: Slavum lentiscoides; assembly: GCA_032441835.1. Taxonomy (NCBI): domain Eukaryota; kingdom Metazoa; phylum Arthropoda; class Insecta; order Hemiptera; family Aphididae; genus Slavum; species Slavum lentiscoides. The sequence continues at coordinate 3,751,165 of CM063713.1, forward strand.
GACGAGACCGTTGTTATCACGTTGCACTGAAAAGGTAAAGGACAATCCTCTGAAGGCCATCCATTAAAACAGTCTGCAAAACTTTTACGCGTGATATTTTGTAATATATTTTTGAACACAACTCGTATAACCGAGTAACCCAGTCCAACTCGGATAATACGAATTATTTAGCCCCGAAATAACTGTTTACAGCTGCCTACTTTGCGTGGCGATAATACATTTATTTTTTTCACCGTCATAAAATGCGCTGGAAGACGATATATCAAAATAACGTTCCACATTATCCGCCGTCGTCGTCGTCGCCTTCGAGGAAAACGCCCCACGTATATCGCGTAGTCGTCTACATGTTATAGTGTTTCTCGTCGCGTACACTAGTGTTATGCTTGCTGGAGGGAATGGGTTAGGTTACATATAAATATATCCGCGCATATCGGCGGGTTGACAGATTCGATAACGCCGTTGCCCCGGCAATATATTCGACAAAACATCGTCGGAGTCGCACACGTTGTGTTTATTGCTGTCGGCTAATTTATCATGTTTATACCGTTTATATTATATAAGTCCCCCGAGCAGTGCCAGCGATTCGACATCAACAATAATATGATAATAACAATAATATATTTTTTGGCTCGTCGACGCCTGCACCGAATAGAAAATATTTTTCGCTATGGATCCTAGACGACGTTTTTTTTTTCATACTGAATGGGGCCGTAGAGAGTTGCTCCATGACCACCTGCAGCGGTACGTTTATATATATATATATATATACAAATAATAATAACAATTTTATTTCCGAGGTAATTCATGGTCTTCCACGTATTTCATTTTATATTGAAATTTTGATTTATCGCAGTCTCCGTTCGAAATGTTTAGGAGAACACTTAGTCGTTGTAGTCATTTTGGAAAGAGTGTGATAGGTATCACAAAATAGACGAAAACAGAAGGGACACTTCCAACTCAAACAAAAAAGTGTTTCGCCATTTGCTTTTCTTATCTATTTAGTATTACCAGTTCAAAATATTGATATTACGTGACTGCATTACCGTTTATATTTTACATTTGTTTAAATCATTTTTCATCTTAAATTGCATCTCTTTTGTGCTCAAACTATAAAATTTAAGTAGTAACACATTATGTCGACTTGTAGACGTTTTTCAATGAAACGTACTTGGATCACTGAGAAAAAAATTATATTTTACTTTTAGCGTATCGAAAATGGTCACACTGGGCGGTAAACGAGAAGATGGCCGCACCTCGTTTTTCTGTGATAAGTATCTTTACTGTGTTAATTTTTATCAGTGTCCGGTGCCTGTAAGAACGTCACGACTATTTATACCGTTTCGTTTGGTTTACTTTTATTTGACAATTGTAATATTGTTTATTTGTTCGGATTTCTTTTTGAAGAAAAATACACGAAAAGACGGAAAATGTCGCCTAAGTGAATTACTGAGATAAAGTTTTAGAGTTTTGGTATTACTATAAATCAATGATAAATCATTGCATTCGATGAAACGATTCTGAGCGGAGCTTCGGCGGTGTAATATACTTTGCCGGAAAATTTTAAGTGGTATAAAAAAAAAGTCTCAGGATTGTCAAAGTTTTTAAATATAGCTAAAGTTACGTCGGACCTATACAATTTTAATCTCTTTGAACCAAAAAATCACCACTTTTACGGACTTTAATATCTCAACATGCGATAATTGCTATAAATAGTCCAAAATACAATTCGTGTATATTAAAATTTTGAATTCTGTTTTGAAATTCACTTCATACTCCTATAGAGATTAAAGTTATAAAAAAAAAAATATATATATTATTAATTAATGTGATACGCGAATACAATAGAATATTTTTAAATGGTAAAATGAACTGACGAGTTTTTAGTAGCATAAATAGACGACGGGACAAAACTTGATGCTGTCCTCGGGGCTCCAAAACTATACGCCATTGTTTCCAATCGAAAACTTGTACGCAGAAAAAAATAAAAATAAATAAACATCATTGTAAAACCGATAGCTGCGCTCAGAATCTAAAACGATTAAAGGAAAACGAATGAAAGGAGAAAATTACATGCGTATATAATATTCTAATATAGAGAAGTGTATGTCTATATAAATACGATATAAAGTCGCGTAAATAACGCCGCCAGACTCGGGACTCTGCGACGGAACCGGAATTTTTTCAACGGGGAGTCCATACTCGTTTAAACACAGTCGTTTCGACCGGAAATGAAATCCGGCGTAAACTTCTTCTTCTTCTTTTCTTTCCCAGCTTTTACAGTCCGTGCAGGACCTTCGCTGCCTCTCAACCACTCATCTCCATTTATCTCTACCTTCACTATCTTCGATTCTTGTTCCTTGTTATATACCAGTAAGATCTGTCTTCACCCTATCTTCCCATCTTTGCCTCGGTCGACCCTTAGGCCTTTTCCCGTTCAGTCTTCCAACAAAAATTTTATTTGCTATACCTTCAGACCTCCAAATGTGACCAGCCCATTCAGCGGCGGATTAAGCAATTTGCCGCCCACAAGCAGAAGGAAATTTGCCGCCCCTTCATTTTCATATAAGTGTTTTTCTAACCAGCAAAATGTATTATTTAGCAAAACGTATTATTCATTAAATTATTATTTATTATTTCAAAATATATAAAACAGACATCAAAACATAAATATGAATATATTATTAAAAAAAGTTTTCTTTGCCGCCCCTGAAATTTCGCCGCTCCAATCACCTGCTTGTTCTGCTTGTAGGGAAACCTGACACCGTGCCCATTATAATATTTTACTTTTTATTTATGCACTAAAGAAATATTTGATACATTTTCTTATTTTTTTCGCTTTCTGTATTCTCCGTTGTCGATTAAAGGGCCATACGTTCGGCGTATTATACTCTTCTTTCAAAGGTGTTCATCTTCTCCTCATCTCCGTCAGTTACCGGCCAGGTTTCACGTCCGTATGTCAATACTGGCCGTAGATAGCTGGAATATCGATATTCTTCCGATCTTCTGGATAGGAGTTCCGATTTAAACAATTTTTCCTATAGCGCATAATATTCCATGATGCGATTCTCAATTTTATTTCGTCGTGCGTATCGTTTTCGTATACTGTAAATTATATTATTATTTATTTAACTATTATATAATTGCACGTATAGTATTAATATTATTTGATTTTTTTTTTTTTGAAAACGTTTTGAAATATTGAAATTTCTTGCGGCCGGGGGGGGGAGGAGCCCGAAATCCTCACCCGTTTTTGTTCACGGTATTCTTCGGTTGAAACGGGCGAATTTCGAGAAACGACGTTCCGTCCGCGTCCGGCCGGGACGCGAGGAAAACGCTTCGAACGAGGCGTTTCGCTGACAGGCTCGTATTCTTATAACTTCCTCGTCTCGGCCGTCTACGCGCGAAGAACGTGGTCGGATAATCGCACGTATTGTGTCGGCAGTAAAATGCGCTGGAAGACGATATATCAAAATAACGTTCCACATTATCCGCCGTCGTCGTCGTCGCCTTCGAGGAAAACGCCCACGTATATCGCGTAGTCGTCTACATGTTATAGTGTTTCTCGTCGCGTACACTAGTGTTATGCTTGCTGGAGGGAATGGGTTAGGTTACATAAATATATCCGCGCATATCGGCGGGTTGACAGATTCGATAACGCCGTTGCCCCGGCAATATATTCGACAAAACATCGTCGAGTCGCGCACGTTGTGTTTATTGCTGTCGGCTAATTTATCATGTTTATACCGTTTATATTATATAAGTCCCCGAGCAGTGCCAGCGATTCGACATCAACAATAATATGATAATAACAATAATATATTTTTTGGCTCGTCGACGCCTGCACCGAATAGAAAATATTTTTCGCTATGGATCCTAGACGACGTTTTTTTTTTCATACTGAATGGGGCCGTAGAGAGTTGCTCCATGACCACCTGCAGCGGTACGTTTATATATATATATATATATACAAATAATAATAACAATTTTATTTCCGAGGTAATTCATGGTCTTCCGTATTTCATTTTATATTGAAATTTTGATTTATCGCAGTCTCCGTTCGAAATGTTTAGGAGAACACTTAGTCGTTGTAGTCATTTTGGAAAGAGTGTGATAGGTATCACAAAATAGACGAAAACAGAAGGGACACTTCCAACTCAAACAAAAAAGTGTTTCGCCATTTGCTTTTCTTATCTATTTAGTATTACCAGTTCAAAATATTGATATTACGTGACTGCATTACCGTTTATATTTTACATTTGTTTAAATCATTTTTCATCTTAAATTGCATCTCTTTTGTGCTCAAACTATAAAATTTAAGTAGTAACACATTATGTCGACTTGTAGACGTTTTTCAATGAAACGTACTTGGATCACTGAGAAAAAAATTATATTTTACTTTTAGCGTATCGAAAATGGTCACACTGGGCGGTAAACGAGAAGATGGCCGCACCTCGTTTTTCTGTGATAAGTATCTTTACTGTGTTAATTTTTATCAGTGTCCGGTGCCTGTAAGAACGTCACGACTATTTATACCGTTTCGTTTGGTTTACTTTTATTTGACAATTGTAATATTGTTTATTTGTTCGGATTTCTTTTGAAGAAAAATACACGAAAAGACGGAAAATGTCGCCTAAGTGAATTACTGAGATAAAGTTTTAGAGTTTTGGTATTACTATAAATCAATGATAAATCATTGCATTCGATGAAACGATTCTGAGCGGAGCTTCGGCGGTGTAATATACTTTGCCGGAAAATTTTAAGTGGTATAAAAAAGTCTCAGGATTGTCAAAGTTTTAAATATAGCTAAAGTTACGTCGGACCTATACAATTTTAATCTCTTTGAACCAAAAAATCACCACTTTTACGGACTTTAATATCTCAACATGCGATAATTGCTATAAATAGTCCAAAATACAATTCGTGTATATTAAAATTTTGAATTCTGTTTTGAAATTCACTTCATACTCCTATAGAGATTAAAGTTATAAAAAAAAAAAAATATATATTATTAATTAATGTGATACGCGAATACAATAGAATATTTTTAAATGGTAAAATGAACTGACGAGTTTTTAGTAGCATAAATAGACGACGGGACAAAACTTGATGCTGTCCTCGGGGCTCCAAAACTATACGCCATTGTTTCCAATCGAAAACTTGTACGCAGAAAAAATAAAATAAATAAACATCATTGTAAAACCGATAGCTGCGCTCAGAATCTAAAACGATTAAAGGAAAACGAATGAAAGGAGAAAATTACATGCGTATATAATATTCTAATATAGAAGTGTATGTCTATATAAATACGATATAAAGTCGCGTAAATAACGCCGCCAGACTCGGGACTCTGCGACGGAACCGGAATTTTTTCAACGGGGAGTCCATACTCGTTTAAACACAGTCGTTTCGACCGGAAATGAAATCCGGCGTAAACTTCTTCTTCTTCTTTTCTTTCCCAGCTTTTACAGTCCGTGCAGGACCTTCGCTGCCTCTCAACCACTCATCTCCATTTATCTCTACCTTCACTATCTTCGATTCTTGTTCCTTGTTATATACCAGTAAGATCTGTCTTCACCCTATCTCCCCATCTTTGCCTCGGTCGACCCTTAGGCCTTTTCCCGTTCAGTCTTCCAACAAAAATTTTATTTGCTATACCTTCAGACCTCCAAATGTGACCAGCCCATTCAGCGGCGGATTAAGCAATTTGCCGCCCACAAGCAGAAGGAAATTTGCCGCCCCTTCATTTTCATATAAGTGTTTTTCTAACCAGCAAAATGTATTATTTAGCAAAACGTATTATTCATTAAATTATTATTTATTATTTCAAAATATATAAAACAGACATCAAAACATAAATATGAATATATTATTAAAAAAAGTTTTCTTTGCCGCCCCTGAAATTTCGCCGCTCCAATCACCTGCTTGTTCTGCTTGTAGGGAAACCTGACACCGTGCCCATTATAATATTTTACTTTTTATTTATGCACTAAAGAAATATTTGATACATTTTCTTATTTTTTTCGCTTTCTGTATTCTCCGTTGTCGATTAAAGGCCATACGTTCGGCGTATTATACTCTTCTTTCAAAGGTGTTCATCTTCTCCTCATCTCCGTCAGTTACCGGCCAGGTTTCACGTCCGTATGTCAATACTGGCCGTAGATAGCTGGAATATCGATATTCTTCCGATCTTCTGGATAGGAGTTCCGATTTAAACAATTTTTCCTATAGCGCATAATATTCCATGATGCGATTCTCAATTTTATTTCGTCGTGCGTATCGTTTTCGTATACTGTAAATTATATTATTATTTATTTAACTATTATATAATTGCACGTATAGTATTAGTATTATTTGATTTTTTTTTTTTTTGAAAACGTTTTGAAATATTGAAATTTCTCGCGGGCGGGGGGGGCCGAAATCCTCACCCGTTTTTGTTCACGGTATTCTTCGGTTGAAACGGGCGAATTTCGAGAAACGACGTTCCGTCCGCGTCCGGCCGGGACGCGAGGAAAACGCTTCGAACGAGGCGTTTCGCTGACAGGCTCGTATTCTTATAACTTCCTCGTCTCGGCCGTCTACGCGCGAAGAACGTGGTCGGATAATCGCACGTATTGTGTCGGCAGCGGCGGCGGCAATGACGACGATTGATTTCACACGTGTTGTGCGCACAGTTCTCCGACAAAGACGAAGACGGATTAAAACGCTCGAACGCTTTCGATAATGGCATTGTGTGTCCATACAGATATACAGCGTTGGAAATAAATAAATAAATATATCGTGGCGGCGGCGGCGGTTTTCGCAGGGCGTGTGCTCGCGCCTGCACAGAGAGAACGAGTTGACGTATACAGTTACGCCTTTATGTAAGTCCGAAAAAAAAAAAAAACAAAATAGCCGAACTAAGCGAAGTGGAGAAGCCGCATATTTTAACACGTAAAGTATATAGTGCCGCGTAGTGAAGAATCAGTGTGCCGCCGGTACCCGGTGGTTTGTGGACGTGTCCGCAGCAGTATATTATTTTATACGAATGATTTTTTTTTATATATATATATATAGCGCGACAAATAAAAGCAAAAAAAAACATATTAATTTTTATACGAATACGTAAAAAAAAAAAAATGTTGACGTTTTTATTGCTTTTCTTATGTTTAATTCTTTAAAATTATTTACATTTTTTTTTTCCATAAAGTTTGTAAAATTGGTATTCAATAAAAGTTCCGCGACGGGAGATTTTTTCCGTTTTCTCGTAATATTTTTTAATATTTCTCGAATGTTCTTCGAACCATCCAATATCTATATTTCTTTTTGTTCGGCCTACACATAGCATTCATCGCGTTTCTCACACTGAATTTTATGAATACCCGATTTCCCGATTTTTATCCTTCGCGTTTCCTAACAGCGCTTTTATTTGTTACCACATTAAACCCGTAATTTTTGTAAACATTTGTTAATCCTTACGAGATTTTGCGATAAAATATTTTGTTCTCTAATCTATTAATAAGGGTGCTTACCGGTCGTAATTGATCCGTCCATACCATCTGTATTAAAAAATGTTTTCAAACGACACGAACTCGTAATTATTTTTTATAGTATTAAAAAAAAAACGTATATAATTTCGAGATTTTGTTTTAAACTAAAACGTGCTTGAGAACTCGTGACTGTTTTATACTATACATTGTAAACCCGAAATGGCAAAAATAATACACTTTTATTGCGTACGCGTACTTCGACGACTACCCGTATTGTCATCTTCGGCGCGAACCGAATACTACTAAACCGTTAGACACTAAACAACCGTATTTATACAGTTCAAATCTCCGATGACGTCACCACACAACGGCCGCGTCGTTTTGAAATTTATCGAAAGAAAACACACAAATTTAGGTTTATTCATAGCGATTCGAATCACCATTGGCAACAAAAAAAAAATGTCAGCATTTTAGGTCTTTAGATTAGTTAACGTCCCCCTAGATAAAAAAAAAGGGTTTTGACCAAGAATTAAAATCAATAACTGAAATCGATCAATTTAATGGGTACGAAAAAGATTTAATTTTAATTAAAACAATAATCTGAAAGCACTGTTAGGAAACGCAAAGGATAAAATAAAATAAGGAGGGAAATCGGGTATTTATAAAATTCAATGTGAGATATGCGATAAATGCTATACACGTATGTAGGCCAAACAAAAAGAAATATAGGTATTAAGTTTAAAGAACATTTGAGAAATATTAAAAACAAGAAAACGAAAAAAATCTCCTATTGCGGAACGTTTAATAAATACTGACCGTAATATTCAGTAAAACTTAAAAAAATAAAATTTAATTAATTCTAAAGAATTAAACATAAGAGAAACCAGTGAAATGTCAAAAAATAAAAATAATTCGTTAAACTCAAGTCCATTACAAAATAAATTATTAAAATCAATTTAATGTAAACCAGATGGCGGCAGCGTAGAGGTGGGCGTGGTCGTTGACTCACGACCGAACAACGCAGCTGTTTTGTAGTGACGTCATCGGACATATAAACTGTATAAATACGGGTGTATACAGTGTATAACGGTTTAGTAGTAGATGGTTCGCGCTGAAGATGACATCGTATTAGTTGTCGAAATACTTATGCACAATAAAAGTGTATTATATTTGTGATTTTGAGTTTATAGTATTTTGTTTTAAAATTCAACGTTCATTATTATTATTATTTTTATATAGAATAACACATTTTAAGTAATTATTAAAGTACATTGCAAATTATCTCAGCGGAACTAGACACGAGCACGGGCGAATGGACAATTTTTTAAGTAAGTCATAAACTAAAAATGAACCTGGGGATGGGCACTTGGCTTAGTCTTCAGTGCTACCAAGTGCATATTCCTTAAAATATGCTCTGCTGTTCGACTTGTCCGCGTCGGCTAATTTTTTAAAGCGTTAAAATCGCTCAAGAGCCTTTTAATCGCCATTTACGGTACTGTACTGAGTTCAACATTTGTAGGCCATTAGTTTTTTTTTTGATACGGTTGCTTTAAATGAAACTGAATTGACCGCAATATCGGATTTATCAAATACATAAAGATTGATGAAAACCCGCAAAAAAAAAAAAATGCAATATACGAACGAGAATAGTTGCTGAAAAACATCTGTCAGCTGATTTAGTGACAAACGAATCCTTGAAGTCAGTCGAAGCATTGGATATACGAATAAAGTTTTTACGAACCGATCCAAGCACACGGCCGGATACTAATGACGAATTCATATAAAGGGAAAGAAAAAAAATCGAATCTTTAAAAGTCCTGAATGACTCGGCAGAACGAAAAACGTGTCATTAATATCCTCTTTTAACACAATTCCGACAAATCAAAAGGAGCAAAAACAGTTTTTATACTTTAAATCGTTGAAAAACATCGTCAACTGCAGTATCTTGACTAAAAAAAACTCATTTCAATCTTAATTTTTGTTTCTTTTATTTCATAACTATATTTTTATGTCTTTTGTAAAACAAAGGTTTAAAAAGTATGCGAGTATACAAATAATAAAAAATATGTATACATTTTTATTTTCAATAATCTTAATATTTTTTTGTAAGTTGAATTCAGCGACCGGTTTAACTTAAAATTCTGAAATTTTGGTAAAATATTTTTTAAGACTAGAGAAACGCTGAAAAGATTTTTCATACCTTAAAATCGTACCGGTTTTATAGAACTAAAATAAAAATATTTAAGTTTTTTTCTATCCCTATAAATTGGCCCTGCAATATTCACTTCATTGATTTTATTAGTGGTTTGAAATTAGGGTTTACATAAAATGCTATTAAAAATTCATTAGGTACAATTGCGGGTTAATAAAAATTGGTTTATAACTAGGGAAAAAAAGTAGGAAAAAAAATTGATACTATTTAACATCTATAATATTATATAATGCAGGTAAACGCATATTCGAAACGCGTAACAAGTAATTATTTTAAATCGTTTTTAGCTGTATCTACGCGATACTCGGACAATGACTAATAAAACAACGATTAATATTTTACGATAATAAAGTTTTCAGCAGAGATATCTGTAGGCACAAGAGCAATAATAACGTTATCTTATTGTATATAGTAAACAAAATTCGTTTTTCGTTTATATAATTTCAGCAAAACTTTCGATAAATATAATCATAATAATGTATTATAGGTGGAAAAAACGAGTATTACAGGAGTTTGTGGGTTCCCGTCGATAATAGTGTTATTATTGTGCTGGGGTATATTAAAAAAAAAAAAAAAAAAAATAAAATAATCCGTTCGCACCGGGCCTGTGTTTATCGATACAGCAGCGATCCGTGAAATATTTAAATAAAGTACATTTCGACACGCCGTATAATACGTTTAAATTATAACCTATTGTATAATACGTATAATGCTATTGGATTGCGCGGAAAATCAAATTTATAGACCATTCGAAGTGTCGTCGATTAAAAAAAATGAATAAATTACAATATTACGTACGATCAAGTACCAAGCGCCCCAGACATTTACCCAAGTGTCTTAAATATATGCTCGTCTGGGAAACTGCGGCCTTGACATATTATTATAAACCGCCTGATAGTGAGTGTTTATTAAAATAATTAATATTACAAATAAATATTTATTGTTTCAATATAACGTACATGATAAATCGTATAAAAATATATCAAAATCAATGACTCCTAAAATACAGAATATTCGGTGTAAATTTCGAGACTAAGGTCATTATTTTCAAAATATATATACCAATAACGGATTTCGATAGAATCGCGTTTTCGCCGTTGTTATTATAACAAACTCTCTTTTTCTCTTTGTGCCGAAATCGCCCAATAACCCGATCCTCTGATCGTACACGCGACGTCGCGCTAATGTACGAGAACTCGTCCTTGTCTTTTGCACCAGTAACCACAATTAACACAGCAGGACCTATTTTTTTTTTTTTGTAATATTTCGTATTGTACACATTTTAGACCATATAAATCCGTGTGGTCACAAAATAAAATTTGCCCCCATGCAGTTATTTCATTATTCTTTTTTCTATCGTTTACATTACAATATTTATTTTTGCCAACAAATATTAACAGGTTTATCGACTCTGTGGGTAAAGTAATAAGTAAATTTTGAAAAAAAAAAAAACATATTATCAACTAGTTTGTGTACTTTACTCGTATTTGTACATTGTTTATTCGATAAAATTTGTTTAAATAACTTTACTCTGGGTTCGAAAAAAAAAAAAAATCAAATAAAACTGACTCAATCTCAACCGTCAGCCATTACTCTACACATCTTATAATTCCGTATTGCACACAACTCTTTCGGAATTACACACGGACTGTGGCAAGTATGGGCCTCGTATAACACAGATTTTCAACTCGTACTACGTCACATTTAATTGTTTTTCACTTCGTTAACGCATAATAATTGTCGCACGCTAGTCATATACACGCACATACCTTCAGAGTTCTTCGGTGTAATTATTTTTCTTTCTATTTGTGATTTTACCAACAGGCGAAACGCGCGTACATATACATATATATATATTTCTTTTTTCGGATATAATCGATTATTATTGTTATTATTGTTTCTCATAACGGATCGACTGCCACGTGGTTTCGACGCTTCGTAATAAATATAGCGGCTGCAGCTGGTGGTGAACAATCGGCTGTGTTCAGTCGTACTATAAACAAATCGCTTTAGCGCGGTAACTGCGACGCGCTTCCGCGTACACGTGCGGTGTGCGAAGAACGAGAACAGATGCCGCGCAGAGTTTGTTCGGCGCCAAAGTTTGTTAGCCGATCTCGTAGAAATTTATAATAAGTTCATGGTGTACATATGAATATACTTATCGATATATTTGGTCGAACAGACGATTAAAAATATATGTAAAACGTTACAATATTATACACAATACACACGGCCACGTCTGTATAATATTATATTGAATTCGTCGGAATTCACGAATAAACACGACGCGTAAAAATAAATAAGCATAAAAAACAAAACAATAATAATACGTAATATTCATAGGCGTAACTGGAGGGGGGGGGCGGCTGTCCCCACTTGGTATAAATCAAAGAGCCATGCCCCCCATTGATATTTTGTGAATTAATTTTTTTTAATTTGTATTATATTTATTGCGATTAGATATCTAATCTTGGACCTATTTGTTCGATCTGTTTTAATGTACGTTGTTTTAGAATCAATGAATTTATACAATAGTATTTTGGATTATGAGCGGAGCGATGAATCTATTGTTTTTACAATCATGTTTATTTTTTCTATCCTGTGTACAGATTTTCGACCAGAAGGAGTGCTCTTCGGTCGCAGTTTGTTTTCGGCAGCAATTCGCATCTAGTCGGTACTTTAGAGAGGTCATTCTTCGATTTTCTAAAAAGCACCTAAAAATATAACTCAAAAACGCTAAAATGCAATCTAGTCTTAATCGATTGTTTAGAATTGTCGTTCGGGGAAAAAAAATTCTATAAAAAGCACTCTTATAACAATTTATTCGAAATATTTTTATTTTATATCGGCGCTCATTACCTTTTTTTTTTTGTTTTACTTCTTACAATAAGAAAACGGTATGTACATATTTGACTTTACATTAATATAATATAACCTTTATGTATACAGAGGCAAATCGGAAATAAATTCAGGATGGGAGTTTGAGTTTATTCGGGCTACCGGATATTTTTTTCCAGCAAGGTACCTACGGAAAAAAATTCCTCTCTCTACGATCTCGACTCAAATCTTATACCAATAAAACAGGTCATTTAAAACAATTCACCGTTATTTGGAAAACATTTATTCCGTATACTTTCACTAATTGTGTGCTTAGCGTTTTGTTGTAAATTTCCTCTAGTAAATATTTGTCCCTTTTGCAATCGCGATTCAACGTTGCGGATTTCATAACCGGCCATTTTCCTTTTTTTCTACCCACACGTTTGACGTAGGATTTACTCTGAACCACTTGAATTTCCAGAATTTTCGTTTAGACTATTATTATTATTTTTGTCTTTTCATTTTATTTAATGTTTATATGTATTTGCAGCGCATTCAAACCAACAATCGGTTCACATAGTCTACATGATATAACAAATGATAATGGCCTTAGACTTATTGACCTAGCAATGGGGAAAGGTCTTGTAATAAAAAGTACGATGTTTCCCCATAAAAACATCCATAAAGGAACTTGGAGGTCACCCGATAGGAGATATACGAATCAAATAGATCATGTGTTAATAAATTCGAGATTTAGCAACTGCATACAAGATATAAGAACAGTCAGAGGAGCAGATTGTGACTCCGATCATTACCTAGTAAAAGTCAAAATGAAGATAAAATTAAAAAAGAAAGTAAGAAGAGAGGAAACGACTCTAGACTGTTACGATATTTCAAAACTTAAAGATCAAACACTTAGTAATGTTTTTAAGGATGAGATGCGCAATCAAATTGACAAAATAAATCCTAGTATGATGAACACAGTAGACAGTAGGTGGAAAGTTATACAAGACACGATCAAGTCTGTATCGAAAACAGTAATAGGTATTAAGAGGAAAAATCTCAGTAAACCATGGTTTAATAAAGTATGTGAGTTAGCTCTAGACAAGAGAAAGAATGCTAGAAGTACATGGTTAAATGAATCTTCAAGTGAAGAGAAAGAAAGAAGGTACAAAGAATGTCGAAGAGAGGCGAATAGAATCTTTAGAAATGAAAAACGTAGACGCGCGTACATATACAAGATTTTGGCGCGTACATATACATATATATATATTTCTTTTTTCGGATATAATCGATTATTATTGTTATTATTGTTTCTCATAACGGATCGACTGCCACGTGGTTTCGACGCTTCGTAATAAATATAGCGGCTGCAGCTGGTGGTGAACAATCGGCTGTGTTCAGTCGTACTATAAACAAATCGCTTTAGCGCGGTAACTGCGACGCGCTTCCGCGTACACGTGCGGTGTGCGAAGAACGAGAACAGATGCCGCGCAGAGTTTGTTCGGCGCCAAAGTTTGTTAGCCGATCTCGTAGAAATTTATAATAAGTTCATGGTGTACATATGAATATACTTATCGATATATTTGGTCGAACAGACGATTAAAAATATATGTAAAACGTTACAATATTATACACAATACACGCGGCCACGTCTGTATAATATTATATTGAATTCGTCGGAATTCACGAATAAACACGACGCGTAAAAAATAAATAAGCATAAAAAACAAAACAATAATAATACGTAATATTCATAGGCGTAAACTGGAGGGGGGGGGCGGCTGTCCCCACTTGGTATAAATCAAAGAGAGCCATGCCCCCCCCCCATTGATATTTTGTGAATTAATTTTTTTTAATTTGTATTATATTTATTGCGATTAGATATCTAATCTTGGACCTATTTGTTCGATCTGTTTTAATGTACGTTGTTTTAGAATCAATGAATTTATACAATAGTATTTTGGATTATGAGCGGAGCGATGAATCTATTGTTTTTACAATCATGTTTATTTTTTCTATCCTGTGTACAGATTTTCGACCAGAAGGAGTGCTCTTCGGTCGCAGTTTGTTTCCGGCTGCAATTCGCATCTAGTCGGTACTTTAGAGAGGTCATTCTTCGATTTTCTAAAAAGCACCTAAAAATATAACTCAAAAACGCTAAAAATGCAATCTAGTCTTAATCGATTGTTTAGAATTGTCGTTCGGGGGAAAAAAAAATTCTATAAAAAGCACTCTTATAACAATTTATTCGAAATATTTTTATTTTTATATCGGCGCTCATTACCTTTTTTTTTTTTTTTTTACTTCTTACAATAAGAAAACGGTATGTACATATTTGACTTTACATTAATATAATATAACCTTTATGTATACAGAGGCAAATCGGGAAATAAATTCAGGATGGGAGTTTGGAGTTTATTCGGGCCACCGGATATTTTTTTTTCCAGCAAGGTACCTACACGGGAAAAAAAATTCCTCTCGCTACGATCTCGACTCAAATCTTATACCAATAAAAACAGGTCATTTAAAACAATTCACCGTTATTTGGAAAACATTTATTCCGTATACTTTCACTAATTGTGTGCTTAGCGTTTTGTTGTAAATTTCCTCTAGTAAATATTTGTCCCGCTTTTGCAATCGCGATTCAACGTTGCGGATTTCATAACCGGCCATTTTCCTTTTTTTCTACCCACACGTTTGACGTAGGATTTACTCTGAACCACTTGAATTTCCAGGTTTTCGCTAGACTATTATTATTATTTTTTGTCTTTTCATTTTATTTAATGTTTATATGTATTTGCAGCGCGCGCTCGTACAATAATGTTGTAGGAACGATTTTTTTTTTGAAAATAATATACCGTTTAACGATTTTAGAAAATTGTCGTTGATAGATTTTTTTTAATAAAACTAATTTTCTAAACGATATTGCAGCGGCCTGGCCGTCTGAAAAATTTCCATGTCCCGGTCCGTTCCCGCACAGTATAAACGATAGGAAAGGAAAACATAAATAAAATCTTCCTCGCTTATATACTTAAGACGATAACGAAGAACGAAAATCGGGTTTATTTATAGTTGTTGCGTATACTCGTTCTTATAGTGTTTCATTCAGTTTTTATTCTGAATTTTCTTTTCTTATATTTCTATACAAAAAAAAAAAAAGGTTATTATCCGATGAGAATGAAAAGAAACAAAAATTGTTTAGTATTCGAACATTAATTACGGACTCGAACCATATACATATAGTATAGGCGTGTGTTTCTGGCCTCTGTGGCAATGGCCGAAATTCTGAAATCAGCCCTCTTTAAATTTAAAGACATAACAATACCAAATGTTTAGAAATCGAGCACGAAAAATAAAAATGTACTTATAAAATCAGATTTTTTTTTCGTGTAATTTTGTAGATATTTCGTGTTATTTACCTTTCGTATTTGTCACTTGTGATAAGAGTAAATTATAAGTTTAAATCGAATAATTAGAATGCCGTTTGTGACGCCGCACGGGTCTCTGTATTATTATAGCCGTTTAAAATAGAATAATAAAATAACTGGAAAACCGCGTAAAAACTATGTACACATATAGTATATGAATGCGGTTTAGAGTTTTTTTTTTTTTTAAACGGTTCAAACATAAATATAAATATTGATTTATAAATTTTGTACGTAGAAGAAGAAAAAAATGCTGAAATACCGGGGATCCATATCTGTTGGCCAGACGTGTAAAAATTTCAAAAAAAAAAAGGTACGTAAAAAAAGAAAAAAGAAAATTCTGTGTTAAAACGCCTGGAAAAAAAACCGCACCACACGTCCCATAACGCATTAAAAATATTTTTAATTTGTGACGTGATACACGGAAAGCCAGCTGTAAAAACGGGATGGGGGAAAGGAGAAAATAAAAGTCTCTCGCGGTTAAACGCTACGGCGGCGTGTGTAATAATAATTTATCGGCCGAGGTTTTCCAAAGCAATTACACAAGTAAAACGTTGGTCGGCAAAACCAATGACATTATATAGTACGCTATTACACCTGCGGAGAACGCAGCCGCACGACGTTTAGACTCGGCTATATGCGCCGTTCCCGAGGGACCCGTGCGCGCCCGAGATTCCCGAGTAACCCTCTGATCCATCCCCGTGTCCTGTGTTCCTCTCCGAATAACCTGCAATCCCTTTCCGCCAGCGCAACGACCGCGAGTAGTTACGCGTCTCTTCAGACGTCCTTTCGTCCCGTCGCGTTCTGCCATCCGAAATGTGCCTGCCCGAGGCCGAATTATAATGCCTCGCCTCGCCGACGACGACGACGACGACGACGGGATACCGTTTGTGCGCACACAATGTATATGTGTAATAAGAGACAGTGCGTATCTTATAATACATATATATATAGCGTGTTTATAATGTTTAAGGGACGACGAATAAGGAGAGAGAGGTGGAGGATGAGGATACGGTTAATTTGTAATTTAAGGAGAGGCGGCAGCGCAGTGAGTTACTATATAATAATATAGTAGAGGCCGTCGAGAAACGACTATAGGTATATATTATATAGGTGGTGGGTATTAATGCGTAAATTTAGTTTAGTTTCTCAAAGAGAAACACCGAGCTCGGCCGTCAAAAATAATGATTTATTTTTATTTTTATCCTATAAAGTGGTTTTTTTTTCAGTACTTCGTATATTAAAAATAATTATTCCTCTTAAAATATGTCGCGAAGCACTTTGAGTGTTTGTGTTATATTCTAATAATTCTTATGTCCAGCTAAACAGTTGAACCAATTTATTAGACCGAATTCAAAACCTCTTTCCCGTTTATTCATTTTTTTTCGATCGCGATTATTATTGTCGACGTCTTACGGTTTTACAAAAATTTCAGTTAAATTTCACGAGACGGAGTAACACGCGTCGGAGGCGATTTGAGAAAACACGTTTTGTGAGATTATCTACAAGACCAATAATTTCGACTGATTTACGGTAGAAATAGGCGATCACAATGATCTTATAATATAGTAAATTTGAATTCAAGGCGCAAAAAATTATTCTACGACGTTCCGCCGAAAAATATCCTTCCAAACAATTTCGACTTGTGTTTGAAACGTTCACGACGTTAATCACATATTATTGCATGGCTGACGATTAAACGCCGTGGGTTCGATTTTAATAAATTTACAAAATTAAATATTCAGGGGTTCATAAAGATTTTTTTTTTCTAGGGATAAGGAAATTCGTATAATCACGATTGACCTGAGGTTTAAGCATTTAAATATTTTCGTCGCACACCTTTGCAGCTCTTTAACGCGAAACTATCGCGCAAATGATAAAATGTGAACTGCTTCTATAATACTATTCGCAGCTGTTTAAATTGCCGTCATTGTTTACTACACTCTGTTTCGACTCGTTGTCAGCACGTTAAAACGACACTAGTCCAATAGACCGTTTTTAAACGCTTATACGCGACGATAACGTGTCAAAACGTGACGTTTTATGTCGAAAAAACATGTGCCAAAACATTTTTTTTTTTACTATTTAATGTTTCATTTAAACTGACACGAAATTAGAATAGCGTGCGATATTAACATTTTCCCCGGTCTCACGCGTTTTAAATTCATCGTTATTTTTGTAATAACTAACTGTTACGTGTACAGCGAGGTAAATGAAATAGAGACACAGAGCGATAATATACATATAGGGATTTTGGTTTGGAGTGGATTAAAAAAAATGTATCGCTCGTTATTATCGACTATTATTATTAACTACACATATACCTATGTTACTCGGCATATTAGATTATTATAATCTAATACGCTAATAATTATTAACAGTCTGATAGATTTCAGTGTTTTCCATCGAATAATTTCGCAAAATAATACACTTCGAAATAAATATATTCGTTGCGATTTTTTTTGTAATCAAACTGTGCTCATTGAATGTTTCTATCGAATAAGCGTCGTCATTCCATCGAAAACCAAACGAAGTAGCGAACACGAGACGAGGAACGCGCGGATATTTATATGCATCGTGAAAAAAAAAACGAGAGCGCTCAGAAAATATTCGATAAATATTAATATTGGCGTTGGTGTTTTTGTGTCGAGGGGAAAAAAAAATCATTTCTATCGGAATATAGAATTTTATCAGGAAACTGTATTTTACTCTCGAAAAAAAGCAGCATCGCTTCTTTGGAACTGTAATTTTTCCAAAACGAATTTCGTCCACAACGCGGAATACATACCGTTCGATATTAACTGCGACGGAAATGTTATGTACTTTTTTTTTTCTTTCGAAAAACCCGATTTCAGGAACACGCTAATGGTACAGGATTTATCATGGGAATTCGAGAGATAATGTTCAAATTTAATACTGCCAACATTTCGTTTTCAGTGCGTTCGGCGGACGTTATATTCCGCGTTTATCCGAATTATTGTAAAAAAAAAAACTGTGAACGACATATACACGCGTTTATATTATATTGCTAGAAATTTATAACGCGTAATTCTCGACCGTCAAAAAAATAATAATAAAATATAGCGAATATTTATACTTATATATAATACCGAGTGTGTAGTATGCGTTATAATATTATATCGTTCACAATTCCGGAATTTTTTTTTTCTTAACAGCGATATGCACATACGTAAAAAGCAAGAGCGTTTCAAAAAAACGTTCAGAAGAAGAATAATACGAGTTATTAAAATAAAAATAATTAGACGCCGTCATTCTCATCGATAATTTTATTATTGGAACGTTTATGGACTCGAAATTTCGTTTATATCTTACATTTGAATTCAGTAATATGTGAAATAAAATAAGTAAAATTTCGGAATCCGTAATAACGGATTTTTTAAAATTATTTTTGTAATATTTAAAACGGTCCATATTAGAAGTCTGAAATATTGTAAACGTTTTTTCTGCTTATAAATGAGATTTTTCAATACTCTTTTGACTGTTTTGTTTTTTTTCCCGAGAGTAAAATATCAAGTTTTTAAAAAGAATTTCCATCGTTTCGTTCTCACGAATGAATTAGATACTGCCACGCCGGGATTCACCATCAAATCCGTCGTCACTATAATGAGTAAATAATATTCTAATATAAAACCGGTATATAGCGCACTATTATGACGTATCACAGTACGTATTTACTTTGAGTTTTTTTCTTTAACGACATTTTATTGACATCTGCCAGAAATATAATATCGTTGAGCTGCAGGTTAATGAGAAATAAAATATCGTTGAAATATTCTCGAGAACACAAAAAAACATTTATTTTTGAATATTTTCAAATATTTTATCATGACACTTATGCGCTGTAAATACACTGTTGTAACACGCGTTTGATTTTGTGTAATTTTTTTTTTTTTTTTTGCGTCATAGAACCCATAATTTAAAAAAATATATATTTACACATTATCACTCGTAATCGGAAATTGTATAATATATAATTTTGTAGAACGTATATTTATTATAAATATCGTTCGAATTGTTTTGGGAACACAAACTTTATAGCCACCCCGCAGACCTCTATACTCATCTACGCACTCCCTATATAGGTGGATTTTCGTCGGGTCAAGAATTGACTGATTTATTTACGTTTTAGATTTTCAAATGACGACTTCGCGTATAAAATTGTACTCGGAAGATCGTAGAAAATCGAGAAGAACGTGTAAAACACTTAAGCGCGAGACAATA
Organism: Slavum lentiscoides; assembly: GCA_032441835.1. Classification (NCBI taxonomy): domain Eukaryota; kingdom Metazoa; phylum Arthropoda; class Insecta; order Hemiptera; family Aphididae; genus Slavum; species Slavum lentiscoides. Next base: position 3,771,330 of record CM063713.1, read on the forward strand.
TAGGGAATATTAAAAGAGAAAAAAATTGTTTTTACATAGACGATGTTATTCGTAAATCCTTTGACTTTTAACTATTTTACTTTTACAAGACGGTATCGTCCAACACGAATCATTAAAATTAATGTATAGCAGTGGTAAATCTGGCTTTATTTTAATAAAGTAATACCACGTTTGTAATATGGCCGGTGTACATGGACATATTTTAGCTTCTTTCACCGTTTGTTGCACACGCAGAGCGAAGAGGCTTTATCTATAGAAGGATTCCTTTTCGCACTTGTCAATTGTGCGAAACTTTTCATGATTTTCCCATTGTTTTGGTCCGAGTTCAATCGTGCAAAATTTTACCAAGTTCGTAGAAAACTCCAAGATTTTTTTTTGATAGAAAACAAACAACCATAAAAACATTTTTTTTTTATATATATGTTCAGAACCTTTTATCGTAAACCTTGAGGGTATACAGTGTTTTTCGTTTGTCCCGTCGTTTAGTTGTTTCCGACGCCTTTTCGTCTTTTAGTTACAACGTGTTTCTAGTCAATACTCCTTTTTTGCTTCGATGACGTTTCGAAGAATCGAAAATTCGAACGAGCACGACAATTAGATCCACACAAGAACTCGTATTAAAATTCCAATAAACGATTATAATATGAGAGTCTGAGAGTATTTTTTTTTTATTTAACACAAAACGCATGGTTTTGTCAATAATTTAAATACCTGAATAGTAAACGGTCATTGTTATCACGGTTCAACATCTACGAGCGACCAACTATATTCCTAAAATATTCCATATTATTAGTCACTCCATTTGCTATTGAGGCGACTGGAACACGGCTATGACCGTTTTCCGACCACGTCGTAACAACGTAATCTTAATAGAAGAAAATTTCTAAAAATAAAAAAAAAGTGATAATTTCGTTCTATTACAATTTTATGCGTCCAATGCGTTACCCACTAAAACCAAATGTTTGTTCTGTCACATTGTGTTTGAATTCCTGGTTTATAGTGTTCGTGAAGAATATATTATATAACGTATTTTTGTAATTGTATTAATTTATTTTCCATTTTTCTTTCGCCTACGCCTTATTTGGCCGTTTTATTAGCTACAACTAAGTCGCAATTACCTAATTTCCATTAACTAAACGCCATAATTTATGTATTATCGATGGTTTCTTTTATACATACAAACCCATATATGACGGTTACCTTTTGTGAAAAATCTCGTCGTATAAAGTTGAAGTGGCCTTTCCTAAACGTGTAGATTCGCGTGGAATGAACGCCGTTGCAGTTCAGTGTGACAAGAGGAATATTTGTGGTGATCGCAGAGCGTTACACAGATCGTTATCGAAATCAGACTTCGGATAGGACTTTTTCGTGGAAGAAATTGTACATTATATTATTATTTTCAACTTTCGTTAACGCGTTTTTATGCTTATCTCATTTGGAACCGTTGCTGTACACAGACTTTTTTGTCACTCGCTACACTGACGTCACAAATTTTACAATATTATAAAATTGATCCCTCGGTTGAAAATACGTTTCGCCGAATTTTCTGTAACGTACTTTTTTAACTTTGAACTGTCACTTTTTTTTTCTACGTACTTTTGGCATATCGGAATAACGGGAAATAATATTCGACGAAATAAGAGAACTACTACGCGTATTGTACGTCTTTGGTTCGACGACTGCGGACTGACGTTCAATATCTACCGCTGATCACTTTGACAAGTACTTTATCGATACGGCGTGTCGACAGTTGCGGAAAATAAAGTAAACACATTAGTTTCAAACGTAACATCGACAACGCGCGTCGTTTTCCAAAGCTCTTATCGATTCGTATCGTAAACGCGTGCAAAATTATTGTGGTGAATTGATAGTAATATTAAAAAAAATAAATAAATATGTCGAAAAACGAGAAAAAAAATTATGTTTGTCTATCGGTACAGAAATGAAACGAAACGTATATGAGTATTAAACCGTTCCGCCATGTTCCAAAAGCATTTTCCCAATCACAATCATAAACCCATCATGTGTTATTCTCCCTCCCCTCACCGCCCCAGAAAAAAGATCTACATTATCTATATAATAAACAATATTGATAAATCACAAATCTTAACTGCACGGTTTCACATTTCGCGCCAAAAATTTTGTGCCGTTTTAAAATAAATTATTTCCGTATATTCTAACCGAATTGTTTTTTACCCGCGCTTGAACGGGTTAAAGTCATTGAAAATTATCGTTTCTTGAATTTCAACGGGCAATATTAAAAATGCCCATAATATGTAATACTCTTTGTATGTAGGTATTACGCGATATTCAATATGAGAATTTTAGCGTTGCTATAAAAATAAAAATACAATTTCCTATCCGATTACAGTTTACAGCAATGTTCGCGATGGTTTCGATACACGATGCCACTATTATCGAACGCGGAAAAAACGTCTCGTCTCCGAACGCCAAGACGTAACGGTGATTCAACGTTTTCCCGAAGAAATCACGGTGCTTTTTCACCGTTAGCAGCCACTCCGTCGCGTTCAAACGCGTTAATAATATTGTAAAAAAAAAATTGTTTTTTTGTGTAATTTTAAAAATTCTTATAAATACAACCGACTCGTACGATTCCGAACGACTCGTCCCTGACCAGTAATCCCGAACGATTATCTCGGTTTTGCGCGGGATAAAGTACGAGAGGAAACGGACGCGTTTCCGGAGGATCCAAAGGATTTATACTTATAACCGTGATCGATAGACGATACAGAAACGATTTTGGCGAAAAGTCTGAAATCGGGACCTCCGCGGCGATTATATTATACACGGCCGAGTCTACGCGCACGCGAAACCGTCGAGATAAATGTCCGTGGTGGAAATCGCAATATCGGAAGAATGTTTTAAAGCTATTTGTGACTTTTAAACAAAAACTTTTTTTTCTCGCCGGCAGTCGTCCGCAGCCCCAGCGCACACCGCTTATCGGTGGTTATCAAGCGAAATTTACGATCCGGAAACTTCCGACGGTATACCAATAACTTTTGAAAGTTTTCGCGCCCGAGAAACGTTCGGTTAATTCAACAAAATATATTAATATATATTGGTACGCGTATAATATGAGCGCGTGTACCTGTGCGAATTCCGTTCTCGTAACAGCGAATGTGTCGCGATAAAAAAAAAAACACAGATACGTATATATATAAAGTCCCGTTTGGAAGTGTTCGGAAACGAATGAGAAAAAACTACGCCAAATAATTCGGTTTGAAATTTTCTCCGGGAAAATACTATATAGTCTCTGCACTCGCTGGTGCCGGGCGCAAAAGTTAAAAGAACAGAAAAAACACCACTCGGTACTGCGCCACATAGCTCGTAGATTAGACCGACGGGGACGGCGGTTATCGGTATGTAAACAAGCGCGTTGGCAACCCAAAGAAATTGGCGAGACGCGAACGGTAAACAGCAATCATATATTCCCGTTTAAATCGAGTTTTCGATTCTTCTTACTGCTGACGTCGCAATAACGAACGGCGGCGTGGGGAAAGCGGCTTTTTTTGTATTCTTCACCACCGACTCTGTTTTACCGTGAGACGTGAAAGCAGTCGAGTGCCGAGACAGCGGCGGCGGCGGGGCAAAAACAAAAACGAGAGAAATTTTGTTTCGCAACAACTTGCGTACCGAGTCCGCACACTTGCAGTAGACGACACACCACCGAACTATTTGTTACGAATTCGAGTCAGAGGAGTATTTTTTCGAGATAACCGTAGTCGAAAACCCCTCAACCGCTGCGTATTGCACAGTAAATTATTATCATACAAACATCACACGTTTATTTACTGCAGCGACGTCCCACGGAGATCTGTGGAAAGCTCAGTGTTTTAATTTTCCTAAATCGTTTTATTAATCTTCTTCTAATTTTTTTTTTTTTTTCTGTTCCTATCGCTGTTTTTATTTTTCTTCGCGTAATTCTTTGGAATTTAATTGATTTCGAGAAATTCGAAAAATATTATTATAATTTTTTTTTTTTTGTATATATTACCGGTTTTTTGCGTATCCTGCTTTTATGTCGATATGACTTTTTTAAATTTATTATTATCCAATAATTCACTCGTTATTAAAGCCGTAATTAATTTTATTTTGTGTTGTAACTTTGAATTTTGTTTATATATTTTTAATATATGCGTATTGCATGTGTTCTGTATTTTCAATAATATAATTTTCTTTTCTGCCTCTCAAAAATGTAATAGTGTCTTTATGTCATCATTTTATTTTATATTTTACATGTGTTTAATGTAACATATTTATATCTTGTATGTAATTGTTGAGATGTATAACTTATGGTTAAAATTTCGATAGAAAAACAAAAATATATATATTCCGTGCGTTTTAATTTTTGTTTTATTATTATTATTATTATTATTATTATTGTGTATTCGTGTAGGAGTGCACGGGAGGACGCTAGTGATATAAAATTATATTATCGAGTCGGTAATATTTTTATACGTTTTTCGATTTTCTCGCATAGAATTTTTTGTTCGTATTATAGTTAAAAACATGAAAATCGCAACAAAAAAGAAAACGTCTAAAATTGACAAAAAGTTCGTCATGGAAACGAAGAAGCCGTTTTTTTTTTTTGTAGACTTCAAAATAAAAGCTCAGAGTAAATATTATCGTGTTCATTCAAAAACTACAAGCGTAGTTCAGGAATTCAACAATAAAATCATTGACGTAGTAACTCGATAAAGAAAATTACAGCGGCTCAACACTTTTTTTTTTCAATACAATTTTTAGAAAAATGTTGGTGTTTTGCTTGTCACCGTCCTTGTGAACGAAGGAATAAAAATTGTAGTGAATCGACTAATGATCATTGAATAAAACCGTATAGTTTTAAAAGTACAAAAAAAATTAATTTCCACGCGTTAATTGTAGAGCGGAGTTTTGACAAAAAAAAAAAAAAATGAACTTGAAAACATTGAACGGAACATGTAGTTATTACACTTGTCAGATCCCTGTGGTTATATGTCTAGTAATATTCGAACAAAGTATCGTCTGGTCGCAACACGATGTACAGACGTACAGTGGTCTTGTACACTATCCCTGACAACGTATAGACGTACACGACAAGCATTTGCACTCTATGTCGTCTCCGATTACATTGTCCTAACTAAACCGAAGATAAAGTATGAACAAAGTTTGGGTGTGCGCGCGCGTTCCCCAAACCAAATTCATAAAAACGTTATTCGAGTACGTTGACGATGTGAAAAGTTTGAATTTTTGTAAATTCGTTCACCGAAATATTGCAAAACCATAACCTAACCACAAAATACTCGACAAACACACAGTACTTCTTGTCGATTTACAGGGTCCGTGGTGAGGGACTGAGACTCTTAATTATGACGATTTTAAGAAACCTGCAGGCAGGCCCGTGGACAGAAATTTTTTTTTTGGGGGGGGGAAATTAAAAGTAAAGAAAAATAAACAATGTACCACCACTGAAGAATCATACCATTCATTATGATGTAAATGAATTTAAAAAGCACAACATTGCTAGAATTTGTGAAATTTTGAAAGAGGCTTCAGCCCTTTGTGCCATCCCCAGTGCCTGCATGCAAGAGCTTTTTGAATAAACTTTTGTAAACAAAAAAAAAAAATTTTATTCGTAAATGACGATAGTCGAATATATTTTTGCTATTATACTGCACCCGATATCCGCTCTGATGACATTATAAACTGTTTACAAAAAAAAAAAAAACTAATACGTTTACAAATTATATTATCAAATCTTGTAAGAGACATTTTTTACAAATGTGTATACATCATTTTCTAAAATATTTTTTTATACGATATAATTTGTATATATATATATATATCAATATATTTATACAGTATTAAAAAGAACATATTATACGTATACTTTCAAGTCCTTTTATATTTCCATAGAACATATAATGCACAGAAATACGCTTTAAATAAATTCTTCACTACATTTTAATAACAAGCGGTTCATTCAAATTTCGTCGTCTCTCATGTGGTCGATTTTTTTCAATAGAATTCTACACATCTTACACTAAATACTCTTTCAACTAGTTTAATTCTCGGGACAAGTATTCGATTTGATGAAAAATCGTTAAAAAGTTCTGGTAAAATATATTATTAAAAAATTTGACGAATTCTTTTGACGACATTTGCAGAAATAACTTAGTTGTTGGTCGTCGTGACGAGAATTTAATAATGAAGGTCGAGAAACGGGTAAACGGGACATGGTTGATATTAAAAATCGTTATTATTTTCATTTCGGAGTATTTGCCAAAGCAAGTATTTGGACGCGGCTTATTAAAACGCTTTATTGGACATAACCGTAACTCCACGTTTATAAAAACGCTGTTTCGAAAAAAGGTAGCGAGCCGCGGAGTGTTGTGGGGGATGCCGCTCAAGTGAATTACTAATAAATAATTATCAATTATAATGAAAAGTTACATATTCGGTGAATGTTTCAAGTTCCTATAACAATTAGTTTCAAAATTACGAAAAAAAATAACCGATAATCCATTTCGCCGAAATCGCGTTTTTATGTCGTTTTTTTTTTTTTAGGCGCTTTTAAGAAAATGGAAAAATGATCTCTCCAAAGTGTCAAACAGACGCGATTTTCAACCGATAACAGGGTATGTCTGCAAAGATCGGAGCACCATTTATGATAGAATTTTCGAGATATAGACGTAAAAATAATCTTGGTTCCGTTCAGAATCCAAAAATTACTCGCGAAGTCGCCTTCCAGGTGTTTTTTTCCGAACACTATTTTTCTTCTGTCGGCAGGAGTGTCACGATAAGACTAAATCCACGGAGGGCTGTAGTGGGTGTAGCGCACTGCAAATGTCGAATACAGAACCCGATCACCGCGATCACTCGTCACCGTTTAACCGTTACCGAATTCGCGGTGACGTTCTTTTACACCTCTGCACGTCCGCCTTCGCGGGTTATCGACGAAACGGTTAATCTGCAATCCTTTATCGGCTCGGAGAACTCGGAAAACGCGCATTAGCCTCGCGCATAGTCTGTATCGACCGTCGAGACCGACCCGGAGCAGGAAACATTTCCTGCAGTTTATTACTATGATGTATATTTTTGTAACCATTGAAAATCTCAAGTGTCTGTGTGTTTCTTTTTTGCCGTTCGATCCGCACTTATCACACGACTCGATCGTATAGTGTGTGAATTATACAGACGAGAAAATTCTATACGCGTTTGAACGGCGTTTTGTCGGCGAAACACATTCTGTATTATCATTCAAACGTCCCGTTCTCGAGAGGGGCGATAAAGAAGAATTTCGCGATATACCGAGCGATCCGTACGATCTGTATCTTTACGAGTGTTTATATATCGTAACACGAGCAATAATCTCATTGCGCATATAGGACTATTAGGCGCGCGTCAAACCGAATAAAATTCAATGGAGAATTAACGGCGTTGCCGAACATTTATTGCCGATTTTTATCCGAAAAAAGCGAGCGCACTGTGAACTTACAGTGCAAAAACAATCAAAAACACCATCTATAATTTCATAGGAAGAACGGGTTCGATACGAACAGATTCTGTGTCCGCGTTCTACTTTGCGCGTGGCTATTTAAATGGGATCGCGATCGAGAATTGTGTTTATATTTTTTTTTTCAATTTCATTTTCGAGTAGACAGACGCCTTTCGGGCGTCCGTGGAAAAAATAATAAAAAAACTGGGGAGGATACGTTTTCGGTTTTTTTCTTTCGAAAACGCGTATTGGACATCTAACAAGACGTATTCTAAATACAATTTATTACTTTTTTTTTTTATTCTAAGGCGTCTATAACACGTCTTTTATAGTATTTATTTAATTATTACATTGACAACTAAATCGATCCATATACGTATATTGTGTCATAATATGTTTTAGGCAAAATAATTTTATAACCGCCGTGTTAATATTACGAGATTGGATAATTTTTTACAAATAAATAATAACTCGTATTCGGCAGCCTGTTTACGGAGAAGATGGTTAAATCTTCTCCCGCGACCAATAGATGAATTTAAACAAATTATTGGGGTTTTTGATCGATTTATATTAATTATTAACACGTTTAACGCTACTGTCCACACTCGACACGTAACCGACAAAAAAAAACGCGTATCACTCCGATTCTCTATTTAAAGAAAACGCGGTCATGCTGTAGATGTTATTAATCTCACAAAAGAATATGGGTATGAATTTATGCAGGAAATTGGAAAGTTTTACTCGATGAATTCTAGAGGTGTCGATATAGTTAATATTTATTGATTTATATTAAACAAAGGCATTGAAATTTAAAATTTTCCGTTATTTTTAACGTGCAAGACTTAATGTTTGGTTATTAGTTATACGCTCACAATTGGCGGAAAGGACGCAATAAAACCCGAATAATAAGTTCTCACCGAGCTCTCCAATAAAAATAAACGTTTGGAATTGTTATTATAATTTTCTGTGTTCTAAATTCTAATGAATACATTTGAAACGGGTAATCAAATTCTACTACACGATGAGTAATTGTATTACGTTTTCATTTATATATCTGTTCCATTCATTTGTGACAAAAAACTAGAATTAGAAATATTATATAAAATCGTTTATAATGGAAACGAAAATTCTACGTTTTAAATCCCCCCCCTGCCAGAAAAAATTGAACGTACGCCAATGTTCGTATTATACGTGTATCATTGTGACACTTGTAACGCATTTAAAACTGGTGAGTAAAATAATTTTTTTTGATATTTATTCGCCTACAGTTTGTTCGCGCACAATAAACCGCGTATACGCGACACGGTTAATTGTTAATCGACATTTTATGGAGTCAGCCGGAGACGGTACATTAAAGCGTTATATTGTAATAAAATATCTCATATATATATTATGTATGACACGTGGCCACGGCGTTATAACTTCTGGTTAATGTGCGCGTAAAATAAATTATTGCGTCGTATTCTTTTTTGACGGTATAACGTTGTTTTTGGAGCACATAATAAACGAACAAATGTGCGCACTCAAATCACGAGTATACATAGTAGTGTTTACGTTTTTCTACTGTAATTATATTATTTTAAAGATCAAAACTCTCTCCCGCCCCTCCGGCCGTTTCGATAATATTAAATATCGAAATGCGATATTTCGAAACGTTTTGGTTTGTAACAAAAATGAAAATAATCGAAAAAAAAAAATACGATTATTTGTCATCAGAGTGAAATAATCGTGCGCATAATTAATATTATCAAAACTTATCCTGTTATACGTATAGTATGGCATATCAAAAAACACGTTGTTCGCGCCACAGAATCATGATACGATTTAAGGTGACGAAAAGACGAGTGGAAATTCGTTCCATACACGAGGTTAGTTTTTCAAGCTCGGATTGCAAGGTAGGTATTTCGAGTGTCTGTCTTGGCTTACTAGATTGGCTTGGCTACAGGCTAGAGTGGTTTACACGATACTAGGAAATTCTATGCCGGTATCATCGTAGCGACCACACAAGACCTCGTTACTACACTCATGAATCGAAATTAGATGAACGAGTAATCGTGTGAAGTAACAAGTCCATAGGTGAAAATGAACAGTATTCGCGGAAGAAACCTAAATAGATTGAAACAGTTGCTTCGGAATCTGTGTCAATTTACGTATATTAGACGAATTTACTAATAATTCGTTACTGGAAAAACGTATTCGGAGAAGACCTTGCAGGTTATTAAAAATGGATCGAAAGTGGAGCGTTTGCATTGATTTTAGAAGAACTTTGTAATAAAGATCTAGGTGAGTGCAAGAGTACTGTGCGAATGACGCCAGATATTTTGATACCCTGTTGAGTCTTGCGACGCCAAAACTACATCGAATGCTTACCATAATGAGAGAAGACTTTTACCAACAAGAGTAAAATTGGAGATCACTTTAGATTTTCTTTCGTCCGGTACCAGTTACAGAAGGCTCGGTCAATTTAATCGGGTCTCAACATTTAAATTTGTACTTGAAGTATGTGTCGAAATCTGTGGGAGAATGGGGCACTACTAGCTTGCTACTTGCTCAAAGAATAGAACGTTATCCTAATTAACTATCATGGATTGAGACGATAGCCTACTAGCTACCACACACGATTCCTAGCTTAAAAACGAAGCTAGTTCTTTTTAGACGAAGCTAAAATTACTAGCTTTCTAGCTTACTGTCCTAGCTTGAAAAACTAGCTTCGTGTGTATCGGGCAATATGGTGTGCGAACGCATCAACGATCATTAAATCGTATGCAAAACGTGTTCTCTGATTCAGCAGCCGCGGTTGTAGTGCAATAGATTCAGACAATTGCATACATAGAAATTAAATGGAAATTTACAAGTATGGGGAACAAAAAAAAAAATGAATTTGTAATCGAATAACTCCGGGCGAACAAACGAATCGCGTTATAAATAAATACGTCTGGTTTTCTGTGATCCGTCTGTCCAAAAAAAAAAAAAAAAATCCTCGGTGGATTACTCGATACGGTTGTAATTATTGTAAAGTGTAAAATCGCATGTCCAACGTTTTATTTATCGAATTAAAAAAAAACAACATACACGATTGAATGTGGCAATGTATACAATTTATTTGAATTACGAATTAGATAAATATTAATGGGACGTTTGGACGGATCCGGGAAAATTAAAAATATAATATGTACAGGATACCTGTTTTTCTATCCACGAAAAATGAATACGAAATCCTGCGAGTTTAAATATTGTCAACCAAACCTGCAGTGTCTGCTGCGTATTGTTATTTGTCGATCGATTCATTCGTTGAAAATATTAAAATAAACGTTTTTTTAAAAAAAAACATTATTAACAAGAGTATAAAACGATTAAAAGAAAAAATAAAAAAAAATTTTAATGTTTCAATTATAGTAATATATTATATATTGTTTTTAAGACAATAGTTGTTTTTTTTAAATTTTATTGAATATGAAATATAACAGAAAATATTATGCGAAAATTATGTTTAAAAAAAAATATGTAAATGAGAACTTAATCTCCCGCAGTCCTCTTTATCATTTCCACTTCATACAGTTCACATTTCGTTAGTAAATTCCATTTTTTACAGTTGATGTAAGCACAAAAATAATAGGAATTTCTTTTCAAAATCGCAAAACAACCACTATTACTACTAAATTATGTACACAGATGGAATTTTAATTTTAATCACGTAAGTATTTGATTTTCAAATAAATTTAGGAAAAAAATACACAAGATAATAATAATAATAATAATAATAATAATAATAATAATAATAATAATAATAATAATAATAATAATACACATTTTGAAAATACGAAATGTTGTATTAGTTTTTTTTTTGTCACATACACTTATAAGTCGTTACGACAAGTAAAAAAAGTTTAAAATTATCCTTGAACAATGACATTTTCACAAATTTTTGTTTAATAAATTATACTGCGTGTAAATTACCCCAAAAAAAAATTTTGAACTCTATAGAAATATAAAATATATATTATGTACTACAGTGTAGGTAGGTTTTTATTTCTTCCCATAATATACTCGTATATTTTCTACACTGTGTGTGTGTGTGTGTGTGTGTGTGTTTAAGCTATTGCAGTATAACTGAGCGGTTTTTTCGCTGATCATTTATTCAAATTCGAGAAAAGCTAGTGTCGTTTGTTTAGTAGAGCGCATGTGAGTGATACGTGTCGTCGAATGCGGCGACGTCGTTGAAGGAAAATAAAATGTTTGTGAATTCCGCGACAGGCGTAAACAAGACGGATCTCTCGTGAGAGTTTCCTTCGACGTGCGCATTCTAAACCAAAGCTTTTGTCCCCGGTGTATTTCAGTGCATTCGACACGTGCAGGATCTCGACAGCCCAAAGGGTTCGGAGTCTGTAGAAGAAAATGTAGTGGACAAAACAGTGCGTAAGAAATAAAATATAGAGAGAGAGAGAAATAAAAGTCAAAAACATGTTTACCATAACTTTTTTTTTTCATATCTGCAGGACAAAAGGACAATCTTTTGTCTTTTTACGCGGTATTTATGCCGCCAGTGTTTTGAAAACTTAAACCGTCGGGCGACAAAAAAAAAAAAGCATTCGCATCGAACAAATTATTGATTTAGATTAAATTCGTTGAACATTTTTTTTTTTTTATTGTTTTCTTATTGTTACATTTCTTTTCCTTAAGAAATTTTACCAACAATAGTTTAAAGTGAAATACGCAAGCCGTCATCTCAAGAGATTCAACATTATTTTTACATTAATAAGCCGATAATTTTTACTTCGGTCCAGATCATCATAATTAAAAACAATTCATCCTTATTAAAATACATTTGATAAACTTCTAGAAATGTATTAGTCTTAATAGTTGGCGCATAAAAATATACTATAATATTTAGTATTGTAATTAAAAATAAAATTTCAAATTTATTGTATTTCCTACCGTAACATTGGAAATACATACACGTATTGGTATGCGACAAATGAGGCGTACATTTTTTAATACATTTTTTTATTTTACCTTTTTTTAAATAAATCATTTTTTTTTTATTATTATTATTCCTATTTCGTCTGCGAGGTAAGATTTGCATTATAATTTCGAGAGAAATATTTTTAATATATCTAAAAAAAATTTTGAGACGGTAAATAAGAAATTCCGTGTGTTAAATTCACCGACAAAAGGTCGAATGGTCTATGAATATGAACACTGACGCTGGACTATATTATATAATATAGTAATCGAATATTTTAATATTTCTACCGGACCACATATTTCATAAATATTATACCGATGGTCTAATTCGAAATAGAGTTAAAAATCCGTATGAACTTCTTGAGAATAAGTTTAAAACTATAACTGTCGATGTCTTGGAATTTTTGAAATTTCAATTTTATAAATACATTTTAAAAAGCTACGTTCATTTTTTTACTTTTGAACATTTTTTCCAGTTTATATATATATATATATAAAGAACGGAACAATCAAACGAAAATCTTTTTCCAACACGACCTAGAAAAACGTTTATAAATTCTAAAATCATCGTGTCACACGCACATTCCAATTATTGACCCGTGGATAGCGGCTTCGACGATACATTCACACCGACAATTATTTAATTCTCATGCAAAACGAGCCGGCACACATACCGAAATTTGCCCGTCCATACATAAAGTTTTTGGCTTCTGCACAACGTTTCTCGAAGATGAAGTACGTTTCCGAGGTATGGTAATATAAAAATGAGTGTTTATCAGACCGTGGCGTTTTGTTCTACATTATTGCAGGGCCGTGCTCACGGGAAGTGAGTGTGTTATATCTTCTCATAGCGTTTTTTTTTTTTTAATGGATTTACGATCGAAATTTCAGAATAATCAATCTTTTTTTTTTCTAAGGAATTTTGAAGTTTTAATCGATATTATGTGGGTATCATAGACACTAGATAATACTACAATAGCCTATGACTTGGTATATTGTATTTGTATATGCCCGTTTGAAAATGCTCAGCACGCCACTGGACGCAGTGGACGCAGCGGGTCTTATTGCGCATGGCGTCATTACGGAGAAACGTAGGGAAATTATTTAATTGAATGCAGCTGAATGAATTAAATTGAAGAATTTGTGATTAATACTGGACGTTTTGGCGCGTGCGGCTGAAATCGGCTTGTTTGTCGAGTGTAGTGATCGACTTCGTTCTTATATACGTAGACCCCGGATTTGAGCGGCTGTAGATTTTTGTGCCCCACACTTATCATTACAAAATTGATCGAAAACTTAGCTTTTTATGTCGTATATATTTATATACATTGGCACATACAGTGATGTTGTCCGCGGAGTGGTAGTAAGGTTTGTTTTCCATTGAAAATCATATTCGATACATTATCTAAAATACTGTGTATAATCATACCGAATCGATTATTATTATTATTTTTGTATTTGGAAATATAACGACAAATTATAATAATTTTACTCGAAAAAGTGGTTTTAAAAATGGTAAAATTCCTATGTGAAAACGACGGGAGGTCCGATGGGAGTTATTGTATTTTTTGGGAATGAATATTGCGACGGACGAATTTCGTATCGAGGGATCGTATACCGTCATAAACTAATAATCGCGTCGGGGATATAAGTAAACATTATAAATTAATTATTATTTGGAAGGTGAAAATAACTTAGTTACGTTAGGGAAACTGGTTAATATCGGCTATTATTTATTAAGTCATCGTGCCCGGGGGATTCGTGTGTAAAGTAATCGAGTTGTGACGCATCGATTTACTTCGGGCGGAATAAATTTGATTGTAGACAGAATAAGTGCCACAACAACGGATCTATATTGAGTTACTTTATTGACGTTAAGGTGTCATACAGCATATAAATGTCGTCGTCATAAGGCGGGGTTAGATTCGATATGATTTTAGCATAATGAAATATTACTGCTTCGTCTCGGTCGTTTTTCAGATTGAGAATTATTTTATTCGACGGTTTAATGGTTTTAACATTTTTTTTTTTGTTCAATTGCTTTGTGCAAATAAGACGCTTTTTTCGAACGAAATTATAGAAGCGAGGATTTGTCGCGTTAAACGTTAAAAAATTTTTTTTTTACTGTCCTGTCGGTGTTTTCGATGAGAGAGAGTCCGGTCTTTCGATCAGATTCGTGTGGCAAAGCGATTTAGAAAGACGAAATCTGACGACAGACGTAGTAAAATGCAGCGAGAACACTCGAAAACACGGCTGAACGAACCGAGTATAAAGTTATTTATAACGGTTTAAATGATTTCTGCTGAAGACTATAATTTTATATATATATATATTAATCGTGATACTCATATATAGCTTTGCTTTGTTTGAAATTTGTTCGTTTATATGAGTGAGTTATCATTTAGAACGGATTAGATTACTGCATGCATTTAAGTAAGTAAATACCAGTCGCGTAATTTTTTTAACTCGAATCAGTCGGAAGCTTAAAATATTATGAGAAAATTAATAAATATACACAGAAATTAATACGAATACAAACGTACTATTTTTTTAACGTTCGTTGCCTAGAACACTGTTCGACATGACTTTTTTTTTATATGTAAATATATACATTGTTTTATTTTTTGTAATAATAATAATAATAATAAAATTCGTTAAAAAAAAAAATATATATATGACCGAAGAAAATAACGTCGTGAATAATAATTGTACGAGCAACCGAAGAAGGCCGAAAATGGTGCCGCCGGACCAGATCGATAATTTGGGCTACTGTTTGCATCCCGACGGCGATGTTAACCCTCACGAACCGCCGTCCACGTTAACCGAGTACCAGTCGAGGTAAATTTGAATTTGAAATATCCGAAACGCTTTTTCGAACAACGTCGCTATATTCGTTCGCCTATACTTTATTGCTAATAAAATATGTAAAACGGAAATGATCGCGTTCCGCGCGGCTCCGTTACAATGCAAATTCTCAAATTGTTCATCACGACGACGTTGAAATAAATTTTAAAACAATTTGCCGGTCAGCATCGTTGTATAATATCGCGCGAGCCTGTATTACGGGACAGTGTCTCAAGTGAGACGAAATAATAAGTGTTAAGTGGATCGAAAAAGACTCACGTGATACGTCCCGTAGAGATGTCCAGTGGCGGTTTTGACATACGGACAGGTCGGCTGTCTGTATCGAATTTTTTTGGTGTTCACCTGTTGAAAAATTCAATTTCGTGTAGTTTTAATAAGTGAAGTACTAAGTATAATAATTAAAACAGTTTTTTTTCCATCTGACACGCAAAAATAAATACTATTTTCGTTTTATCATATACTAATTATTAGATATTATTTACGATCGCCGAGGCTTAGATTTCGGTGCATTTCTTTTTTTTTTCTGAAATGTTTGACCCACCATGCTTTCCAAAACGATAATGTGTTCACGCTGTTCTAAAAACGATTTTTTTTTGTATTTTACAAGGTAATTGACGTTTTAAGGCGATTTTAACCTACATATATATAAAGATATAAAAATAAAAAAATCACCCAAGACATGTTTATATAATTTTGTACTAATACATCAGGTATTGTATTATACAGTGACCTGTTCTGAAACAAAACCGATTCTCAAACGCATCTAATCCTGCCGATTAGCCGATTGAATCTTTCATCAATTTGTTTCCTTATCGTGGAATAACGTTGTTCCGGTGGTACTCGTGACTATACAAATTGTCAAAATAAAAATAAAAAAAAATTGTATTATTTAAAGTGATTTTTTTTTTTTCATAAAATTATTTTAGGATATTTTTTTTAGAATTTTTAGGTAAGAAATGATTTTTTTTTTAAAAAAATATTTTTGAGCGTTAAAATCGAGCGATCGTTATTATCGAGGTATATTATAAGGTAAAATTTTTTTGCGCGAATGAAATTTGTCTGTGTTATCCTCAGCATGTAGCGCATCATTAGCGTGTGCTGAACGTATAGTCTCTCCACTGTGCGGCGCATTAGGACTTATCTGAGAGCTGCAACGCAAAGTCCGAAATCGAATATAACCTCGCTTTATTATCAATATACTCGTAGAGAAATAGAACACTGAAAAACTGTTCCATCTCCTGCACTAAATGTGTTTTTGGAAACACGAAAAATAAATGGTCGCAAAATCTCGTTTTATATATATATATTTTTTTTTTTATGGTAAATTATAAAAGTATAGTTTAAAATTATATGATATAGTGAATTACGTCAAATTTTTCGAAATAAAGGAAATCGTATTACGTACAAATGACAAAGGAAATCTTTTGATTTTTCTTATTGTGCGTTAAGGCGATACAAATTTAAGGATTTACGTTGCGCCCGCGTATACAGCGATTATAATACGTATAAACATATTCGTATGGGAAATTTTGAATCCCGTGGGAGATATCGTTGAAAAGAGTTGTGTAATCGTATAGACACACGCCCAATATACATATATATATCGTATATATTTAGAAACTGTGTATTTTATACGTTAATATAATATGTGTGTAGAAGAGCAGCTGCGGTGAGCGTTTCTCGGCGAATTGTTTCACTCTGTTCTCTTCGGGCGGCTGCTCCGACTACGTCGGATTGTCTGCGGCTTTAATTAATTTACGTAATTAAAATCCTTTTTTTTTTTTTTTTTTTTTCTACACGCGGTCGAGTGTAATCACTCGGATACCGCGTAGACGGCTATACGAACTTCCATTCTCCCGAACCGGTAGCTTTACTTTATATTAAAATAATATAATATAAAATATATATATATTATATGTATACGCGCTCTACTCGTATATTTGATCCGGCGCCGGCGGGCACTACAACCTCTACAATATTAAACTCGAAATCCTAAATTATCATAAAAGTAATAATAACATCATTGCTACGGCCGTAATCATCCCGGCGGCGGCGAGGCGGTCGACCGGGTCTCACGAGGTTATTTCGATTAAGCTATTCGACGTTATATGAAGTGATTATGGTGCGGCATTGCATGGATGCGCGGAACGTCTTCTTCGTTTCGTCAAACGACCGACGCTTTTTTTTTTTTTTTGTGGACAAAATTCGATTAAAAACGATAAACGATTGAAACAAATATTATTATTCATATTTTAGATTCCGAGTGTTGTGTTTTTTATTTCAATGTCTGTACCAAAAAAATTCTACCACAAGGAGTACTATCAGATCTTTGCATTTCTTCATGATTTTCAATCTAATGGTTATCAAGATTTGAGACATTCAACGAATATGTAACTTTATATTGTATATTGGGGGAAAAAAAGTTTTATCAAAAATTTGTTTCAATTTTGGGCTGTATATAGCAATTATAGATTTTAATTAAAAAAAGAGGTGAATTTTTCGGTTTTAAAGCTTAGAAATTTAATAGAATATCAGACGTACGTTATAAATCAAATGTATTAAAAAAAAATCTTGAAAACAATTTCAAATTTTTTTGACAAAGTGTATTTTATTTTTTGTGGAAAATTACGTTTGTTCCAAACTAATAGTCTTATAGAGTCTTGAAATATTTTTACGAAATGTATAACTTTCTATTGTAATAACTAAAACAATTTTTGAAATTTTTTTAACTACCTACGTTTTTATTGTAAGCAATTGTATATTATATTATTAAAATGATGTATTCTATACACTATATATATTAATTATAATGATAAATAATATTACACCGAAACTCGGAATCGTTTTATTTTTCGCATCGCTTTCAAATTTCGTAATAATAACAAAATTCTAAAATATTTATCCAAGTAATTCACTTGAGTGACATCCACAACACTACCTTTTCTCTTATGATTTGTTTTGAAAATACGAATCGTTTTTATTAGTACGGGTTATGGTCGTATAATTATTTGACAATATAACGATAAATGTTAACGAAGTTGATACATTTAAATTTCAAATTTTCACCGACTTCCAACGTGATTTTAGTGTAATTTGTAGTCAATGAAAGTCTATTAAACTTGTCATTATTATGTCAGAGCTTTATACCTAATAAATACTCGGTGACAGTTTCAAGTTTTTAGGATTATTTTCCTACGGAATATTATACTAATATGTAGTAACAAAAGCGACATTATCGTCAAAATTCACGTGCGAAACAATACGTTTTGCCGCTACAAACATTTCAAACAAATAATTTTTAATTATTACGAAAGAAGACTTAAAAATTGTTTTTTTTTTTTAAATATTTAAAAAAATTTTAATTCGTCAAATGTAATGAAACGTACTTGATTTTTTGAATAAGGCTGTGTTCAAACACCCGAAATATAGAAAAATCATTGATAAATAAATCGATGTTGTTTTTAATATCTACTGCAGCTGATAGTTGCTGCTCATATTTTTTTTACATAGATATTAACTAAAATATGATAGTTTTAGTTTCAAAATGTATTCGGAATACTACTCGAGTCTGATTAGTAATTTCGAGAATAAAACCGACATAGACAGCACCGGGGTTGCAAAACTTTTGATTTTCTCGAGACTGAAGGTGGCTTCATCTTATATTATCTAAACGTTTTACGCGAGTTACTATTTTTTTTTTTTTAAAGGAAACCTCGTCGCGGTCGGACGAGTTATTTCGCAAATCGGCCGTTAAGAATACACCGTTTATTTTATTTTCACAGTCACGTATTACATCATAGACATATTGAAGTCTGCTTGGGTTATTTTTTCAAAGGCCACTTCAACGTTTTTAATAATATTCTCCGACGACAATATTATATTGTAAGAACATCGCTATTACGAGATGGAATATTTTATTTTATTTGAGTTATATAAACACAATATTATTATCGCCAGCCACGGAAACGTTCAAGTGACTTTGGGTTCACCTCGCACACAATATACGACGGCTTTTACTCAAAAACGAGTGTGTTATTCGAGGTATATACCCGGCGCATACGATAAACATAATATTTTAGACGATAAAATAATAATAATTTTTTTCTGTATGGCGAGCGACAGTACAAATGTCGCGCGATTACCTTTAACGACGTTTGTTCGCGCGCCGACTTCAAAATATGATATAATAAATGCTTATTAAATGAGACAGTGATATATGTAATTCACTAACTCTTAATGGGAAACATTCATTTGAAACGCCTAAGTTTTCGTGCCCGTTCCCAAGCGACTCATTCGCGACCGTCGGTAAAGTTTTTTACGTTTTTGTAAACCGACACGTAGTATTATATCATGTATGTCCTGCCGGGGCTACACCAGACACTTTTTCCTGGGAGGAGGACCTTGGAAAATTTTTTTTTCGACAGAGAAAATACATATTTTTTGGCATACCTATAGCTACAGATATTTAGGCATTCGGCCTTCAGGAATTTAGTCAAATCGTGTAAATTAGGTATACGTAGGCAAGTGGAGAAAAAGAAAGTTTTAAATAATAATAAAACTGATTAATAGACTCATGAAAAACTATAAACTAAAGTATAGAAAATTACCGTATACGTTGGTATTTTTAAATAAATAAGTATCGTGTATACTCAATTTATTAAGTTTATAATTATTATGTAGGATTTTGCTTCTTAATAATAATAGTATAGTGTAAATACTAAACTATGATGTCACGCACAGCGAAACAGACGGAAAAAGCCGTAAATTAAAAAATACTTGAAATTTAAATTTTCCTTTGGTCTTAAACGTGTAGGGCAAAGATGGAACAAAACCAAATTTAGATAGGACGCTTGATCTATACCTTGCCACGTTTAGAACCGCCACTGTGTACGTATGTTTAAAGTCTGAACGCATACCGTATTATTATGAAGGTATTATAATCGTCCATTGCGTATATTATTAGGATTTTCAATCGGGATAGTTGTCAGTATATATTGTTAACATCGTATGATACGCCTATAGCCGATGCATGTACAGCGGATTGAATCAATCTTCGAAACACACTCAAAGTCGGCAATACGATTATTAATCACGATTCGTATATACCATCGCTCGCGATACAGGCGAACGCATTAACGGAATAATCTGAATAGAGCTTGTACACAAAGATAAAGGCAAAGATAAATGTGTGTATCTGTGTAAACGACATCGACCGAGTCTAATGCAACCGACGAACGAGATTATGGGCAATCCTTTTGCGTATAGAGAAACCAGCTGCTACTGAACGGTTCGAGAAACGCGTGTTACTGCATAAACCTTCGAAAACGCTGCACACACAACACACTTGGTCTTTTTTCCGGAAACGATCGCCGCGGGATAAACACCTATTGCTCAGTGTCGGGAATGAGACATGGTTGGCAAACTCACGCGAACTGCACTTCTATACGATTTTACTACGAGTGATTTAATGCAAAAACAATATAAGCATAGTTTTACGAATGATTAAAATTTTCCTACGTTTTTAAATTCAAAATTCAAATTCTTTTAGTAATGTGAGCACACAAATATTTCCATTTAAGGGCTGCAACCGATCTTCTATGTTTTCTATTACGCTTTTCATTGCTTCGTTCTTTGGGTAAAGGTAATAATGTATCCATATAGCGGAATATTTAGGCTTGAAAAATGTTTTCATTTTTTTTTCTATTGCTTTTCTAAACAGTAAGCATTTATTTTCAATTGAGCGGAGTTACGTAAGAGCAATCGACAAATTCGTTATTTTATTATTCAATTCTCGTCGATTTTTCTTTACTATTGATGTGTCATTCGCAAAATCTATTTCGATATTTTCCCAGTCACAAAAATATAATAAATAAATGTAAAACCAATATTTCCAAAATCAAAAGTTACGTGCGAAATAACAGAATTCTCATTCATTTTCATATTTTAATTTAATGAAATCTTCAAAGTCGTGATTTACAGACGTTCCAAATTGTTTTCCTTTTATTTTTAATATACGATTTCCCAACACATTTATGGTTTAATTGTGTGTTTTTTCTGAAATAATATTAACCACGAGTGTTTTTAACCATATTTATGATGTTTAAATATGATTTTTGAAAAAAAATAAGCGTCCTTTCTGAAATTGTAGAACTTTAATCACGCGATACATCAATATTGTAAATTTTCATACCTATACTCTCGATTCATTTAACTACACCCGCAACGATATATAATATACATATTTTGGTTTATTATTATTTATCACTGCAATATTTTATATGTGTGTACTATAATATACCTATTGACTTTATATAGGGAAAATATAGGTAAAAAAAAAAAAAAAATCGATATTTACAGTAATTTTTATAACTGCGGCCGGACCGCAGAACGAAATTTAATCACGGCGGCATTTGCCGATTTATAACGGCTGTTAAATCCGCTACCGCTATTATTGCTGCGTGTAAATATTTTATATGTCGAGAGTTTATGCATTTTTTTTCCGCTCAAGGTTAACGTCTCGGGAGATCAAAACGTTATTAATATGATAATTTTTTTTTTTGTTTTTATGTAAATATTATACACGTTTGCGGGTGTAAAACGTTTTACTAGAAATAAAAAAAAAATAATAATAATAATTGCATTTCGATATACATAAATAACACTTCCAATTACGCATATAATTTTTTTTTTTTTTACATAATATTTTCCCGTATTCGTATAATACAGCGTATGGTGTCGAGTTCGCGACGAATTAAAATAAAATTAAAACCATTCGTGATTGGGAGACAGAGGAGTGATTTTTTACACGCAGACCGGTGTAGTAATAACGAATAGGATGTGCACGAGGAATTCAACGCGATCAAACACAAATTTCGATTAAACGTAAATTTACCGAGTCGACTATCGTACGCGCGTATTTCGTCAGGAAAAATTAATCGTAAACGATAAAATATTTACACGAAAACCAGCAAAAAAAAAAAAAAAGATTTCCGAACGTGAACGCGACAACACCCGAGCGGGATATAAAATATTATTATATCTGTTATACGCGGCCTGTATAATATAGTTTTTATTTTTCATTTTTTTTCCCCCCGTTTTTTTACGAACGTCGAACCGATACTTAAACGCGCTCGGAAATTCGCTACCGCGCGGCTCGCGTAATCGTAAATATTTATTTAAAGAATTAATTTAAAAAAAAAAAACTTTACGCCCGTGGCGTCATCGCGGAGACGCGTATTCCCTTCGGGGACCCGCGACGGGACGGAGAGATTTTTCTGTCTCGAATACGCTTAAAACTTTCCAAGGAATAATTTTGACGGTACTGCTGCAGGGACGGGGGAGGATAGGTGACCGGGATCTTCGTGGGGGTGTATTTTTGTTGATTCGGTCATTTCCACGTTTGCGCGGTAGTGGAGAACTGCAGGGATGAGAAACCGTACAGTGCAGGGAAAAGTAAATACGAGACGTATACGAAAATCTTATAAAAACGCCGACACAAAACGTTAGACGAGACGATTAAGAAAAAAAATGGGGGAAAAAAATTTAAAAAAATTTTGTAAGATGTTATTGTTACGTCGGCATTCTGCCGGTCAATTTCGTAACGTGTTACACACTGACCGAATACACAAACGGTGTAAATTATTTCCAAACACTCCGCGTGTTCGATTCGTTGTAATATTCGAATTCTGCGTGTTTTATATAGTAAACATTTAATTATACACTTATTAAAAATAATTATACCGTTTTTATTACACGCGTGATACCGGTAATAGATTTTTTTTTGTTGAATTCTTGTGGTAAAATCAACTTTTTTAAGTTAAAAATTGACCGACTTACAAACAGTCGTTTGAAATATCGATTATTTTAACATTATTAAATAGCTCTACAACTCGGTCAATATTATTGACTGCAACATTTCTGTCTATCCGAATCTGTTGACAAAAACTGAATAAATTCTGTCCAAGACAAAGCGTCTAATTAAGGTCTTCCGCGTACGTGCTACAAACTTTTTTTTTTTTTGTAAATTGGCAATCTAAATTACCGGCCGGTTTTTAAAAATTTAACAACATTATTCCTAACGATTCACTGGCTAAAAAACAATGTCATTGCGATTTTACACACTCAAATATAAATCTATATATATTGTACAGATATTGTAAATTCAAGTTGGAAAACGGAAAGCAATTCGACTTGTCGCCGTCCGAACAGTACCGCAAGCTCGAGCTGATGGACAAGCTGTCGACAGTGCAGCAGCGGTCGTACACCAATCCGTACGATTCGCATTTTCCGCTCCTCAGATCGAAGGCCGTGAAACCGCCGTTGGACCGGAGCAAGGAAGCGTATTTGAAATATTTCAAAATGAACGGCTGGACGGAATACCAAGGGACTTACGACCGGTGCGACCGGCACAAGGAAATAGTGTGAAATCGCCAGGACAGATGACTTCCGAACGCGTATAACTTGTCACTTTTTAAATTTTCTTTTTAAACACGAGGAGCGAATGACACACAATCGTAATAAGACAACGACTTCAACCTATAGCTGAATATAGCAATTTTTTCCAGAATTGTTCCTAGTATCTAGTAAACTAGATTAAAACAACGATCTGTGAAACAATTCTTAACCGCTAAATATATTAATAGGATTAAAATTTTATCGCTCTAACCTCCTTCTTGTTCTGCTCGTAGGTAACCCAGATGATGAGTTACAATATTGATGAGAAATTGCTCTCCTTAGTGATAACGATTCAACAACACACTCATTTCGATTTTTCTTGTTTTCCTGCATCAACATCTTCAGTACCTACTCAACGAGCGCAAACTTTTCCATCGCCGAGTTGCTGAACAATGAACCCATCTGTTATTTACGACATCCCAACAATATCCGCGATGCGGTTTTGGGTCATTCGACCGTCATTTTTGATGAGATCATCCGCTTGAATTCGATGGTCTGTCACAGTTACAGGTCACTCGCGTCACGATGTTTATCCAGAATATTCATTTTACCAGGTTCAGTTAATTTACATTTTGATATCCAACGAGATACCCTGCTCCGATCAGCAATTTCACTACCGTAAACACTTTGTAAACGACGATGAATGTCTGCCGGATTAACACTTTCGGCGGTTAAAAATTCTATCACAGCTCGTTGTTTTATAATCTCGTTTACATTACATCTATACTAGGCTCCATTCTGACACGTATTGATTAGAAGCAATTCGAATGATTTTCAAGCGCAATTTCCAAGTTGTAAACGATAAAAATACCTACATTTTGACACCATATTGAAGTCGTTATCTTATTACGATTGTGAATTATCGACGATTGTGCATTACTTATCATTTGCCCCTCGCACCAGAAATGAGTACGAATACATCGCGTATTTTTCATATAATAATGTTGTCTAATAAGTACAAGTCTAAATATTCGAATCCCACATCGTGTCCCAGAGGATCCTTAAGAAGAGGATTTGAAACCCCGAAATTCATTTTACAACGATGTGCTTTTTTTTTAAATTTATGTGTCTGTGTCGGTAGTGGTCAATGCAATAACGGTTCTTGACGAGTTGTAAGGCTGGGAATTTGGAACGATTCATTCTACATAGCTTCCATTTTTTTCAATCGATACTGCCAAAATACCTGTTTTTTACACTTCAGTTCATAAATATTTGTCATGTTCGTATACAATAATATCATGAACAAGAAAACAATGTTAGTTCTGGAGTATAAGACCTCTTGTACTTAGTTTAACTAAGTTAAATTTAAAAGTATTGGGTCCGTATTCGAGTAAACGTTTAAAATTGATTTTTAAATACCGAGAAATCTATTTTGAAATGTATTTGTTCGAATGCGCTTTGAAATTTGTTTGAATGCAAAAGTGTGTAAAAGAATAAAACCTCATTACATACATAATATTTGAAAGAATTACTTAATATGAAATTACTTTAAAAACTACTGAAAACCCGTAAAAAAAAAAAAAAATCAAAAGAAATTGTCCAAGCATTCCAAAATCACAGTTTCTAAAGATCAAATATTTTAAAATTTACGATTCATAAAGTTTTTTTCTTTCAAAAGTATTTGAAAATTGAATTTCATTAAAATATATTTTCTCGTGCCCATATATATATATATATATATATACACACACACACACACATATATAGGTTTTTAACGTTTCAAATGTTAAAGCTCATAATTTTTATATTAAAAACTCAGGATTTTATTAAAAAGAAAAATGTGTATGGGCCGTATAGGTAATAATATTAATCCTCTGCGGCCGACGACGTATGCGTAATTTTTGTTATTAATGAAATTGTGATTTGTGTTTGATAATTGTACGAATTCACATTCGAAGAAATTTCGGGGATAGGGCGAGAGAGAATCGAGTGTGAGAACTCCGGATCATACCCAAAATCCGGATCTCTACATGTCAGTAGCAGCAAATGATTTCTGGTCCTTCTTTGTAAAACGATCTATAGCTGTCTGTGGTGATAACAGGCAATATTTTTCGACGAAATTATATGAATCGACGATCTACGAAAACGTCTCAACTACCGGCCGCCTATATCTATTCGTATTCAGTTATATTATCTAAGTATAAATGTACAACATACACAGCGTGTCCCTGCAGTGTACTCTCTATATGCGCGGCGTATTGTTATAAGAGTGGCGTGCGGTGGCGTTCAAGCGATTTACACTCGACGCAACGATGCAAAGGACTAAAGGATTTTAATTAAATTAATTAAAACCTCGGGCGAACCGGCGGCGGCGTTTGTAATGCGAAAAGAAAAGAGAGGAACGTGGTGAACCGCAGATTAATATTAATGTGGTCAAAGGCGGCAAATTCAGTTTTGCGCGCAGAGAGCTCGGCCAGACATTGTTAGACGAACGTTTACATAATCTCTTTTTTAGGGTCGCCGTATTTTCTGTCGACGAAACCCACACGCGCACGCATACCGACACTCTGATCGTTGTTGCTTCACCGACGTCCAAAAGCTCAGTAATAAAATTCGCTTATTTAATAATATTATATACCTTTTCCATAACCGTGTGTACTCGTGAGTATATGAGAGGCGAGGTAAAAATGATATTGGAGTAAAACACACGCATAACACCGTATAAATTTGAGTGAAAAATATATTATTTATTTAAAATTGTACACCGTGTTATGGCCGAACAAATAACTAGCACGTATTGTTTCATAGAAATATTTACTTGAGGGGGAAAACAAATTATAAATCTCAAATCATTCTTGGATAAAAATCATTTTGAAAAAAAAATGTATAAATATTTTTTTCATAAGCAAAGACAACTGCAACATAACACATACGGACATCTAACGCATTATGTTAACCGTTAGGTGACGCTGGAGCAGACGAACATGGTCCTAAAACCTTAGTGAAAACATTCGTGTGCAGACATTCCCTAAAAATGGCTAGACAACATGATCAGAAAAAGAAAAATCGTTATACGTGATAAAATTGTATTATTAAACAAACGTTTAATAATATCAAATCAATACTTCTTCTAATCTATAAATCAATAATTATTTTATAACTGATGTTAAATATTTGGTATTGGTAAACTGCAGTAGGTAGGTACAGCAATGAATCGACGGATGCTGCATATGAAATATATTTACTTACATACACGAATGAAATATATATAAAAAATATTAATAATTTACTAAAAACATACACCTTTTGTGTACCAACACAAATAATATCAAATGTAACGAGTCAAAATTATATAATTTTATAAGACACGATATTAAAAATATTAAATTAATGTTTGTATGTAATTCTGGTTCGAATTGTTTATAGATTAATTAAAAAAAAAACTTAAAATTTATATTTTAAATGTGACATTCAAGAATAAGCAAATATATATGTGTAAAAATCTTAAAATAAATTTTACATACAGAACGTGTGGTCGGTCATAAAAAAATTTTTGGTATAAACCAGAGTTATATTTATTTCTGTCCACTCAATAAAAAAGCTGCGAAAGCATATAAATATCTTATCGTTTAAGCTAAAATATCTCGGCAATTTCGAGCGTTTATATTTTCTGATCGTACACAGTTAGGGATGATTGATCTATTGAATTGAACGTTTTCGAAAAGAATCTTTTCAAACGGATACGATTTGGAAACGTTATAGAGTTTTTCGTAGAAAATGAAAAAAAAAAAACGAAAATTTTGTTCGTTCTAATATTATATATATATATATATAGCCGTTATTCGTATTTTATGTCGAATACGAGCGATATGAATTTGTATTATATAATATTTTCTCATAAATAACTTTGTTTTGAATGAATGTTGTTATTCGTTCGGCAATAGTTCACAGTCTACGTATATATATATATATATATATATTATTCGCAAATTTTATTCGTTATTATATTATATTATAGATATTTACTGGTATTTTATATGCAATAAAACAAACGAATGAATGGGACTGGAATAAAATGGTAGTGGAAAATAGTGTATTACTATTTATTTAAAATCATTATTTATAAATACGCGCGTTCAATAATTTAAACTGAAAAAGTCTTATTTGAGGTTTGAAATTCGCCTTATACACTATATTATACGTTTAAGATAGATTAAATTATTTTTCCTATTTTATTGTAGTCACGGTCACAGTATTACATATATATAACAAAAAAAAGAATTACAATAAAGAATTCATTGAAAACTTCGTTTTTCTCGCTTTTAATGTTTTTAATGCGTTTTTGTTAATAATAAAAAAAAAAAAGTCGAGAAATACAATTTTTTTTGTTCACTAAGCAAATGAATAAAAAAGTCGTGTTAAAAACACTTTAGTTTCTATTCAATGCAATAGCACGTTTTTAATATTGCAAAATACAAAATTCTTAACTTTTGTTTTTTTAACACTGGTCGACTAGTGTTTTTTTTTTAATGAAATAATAATTTTTTTTCCAAAAACTCAATCGAGTTAATTTTTCCTTACTCTTATTTGATTTATATTCGTTGTTAAAACAATATATTGTAAAAACCAATAATAATAAATTTACCATAGAAACAAAGTATTTAAGAAAATATTGAAACACTCACAATGTACATAAATAATATTATTAAGCACTTTTTTAAAATATAAAACCTTAATCAGCGTGTATTTTTTTTTAAATTTAAAGTAAACGTATTACTATCCTTAAAAAACATGTATCTATTATTTTATACTTTCGATTTTTCAGTTTTTAGTTTTTGTCTTAAGGAGACTCTAAAATTATACAAAAAAAAAAAATTAAAAATAATGTATGGATAAAATGTCGAGACTGGAGCGGTTTTAATTCTTTTAAAAATCTGTAGAACCGTATTGAAAACTCTTGCGGAAAAAATTTGTGTTTAATTTTTATTTTTGTTTCACTCTAAAAGACGTTTCAGATCAAATCACATGATTTTCGCGCATTGAAAACCGTACTAAAAAAACAGTGTATCACGGATCGCTCTCGATTATAGTTCACAGGCGACGAGGTAGCGGATTAGTGGAAAATATGTTAGAGAACTGTGAACGTTTAAAGAAAAGCGTTCGCTACCTTTCAATTGCCGAGTGACGGCCTTCGTGCACTGACGTAGAAAAACTTTCTGAAAACGAAATCGACTTATTATTAATCAGTTTAATAATAATTATGTGTTAAACGTGAATCGAGCACGGCGAAGATTTAATTCGCGCGTAATACGCATATTCCACTAAAAAAAAAATAAAATAATAAAAATTCGCCATTACGGCACTGTAGCTGAAAAACCGTTATCATCGGTTTACTGCGCGCGCAGTGCGCGTATTTTAAGAAAGTTTACAGCGCGGATATCCGAACGCAAATCGTGTACAGCTTTAAAATTTTACAATGTAAATATTGTCATTTTAGCGAATACGCGTTATAATAATATTATTTATATGTATATTTTAGATTCTGAGCGGAGCGAGTAATGTATTGGTTATACAATGATGTGTTTCTTTTTTTTTTTATGTCTGTACCCAAAAATTCTACCAGAAGGAGTGCTCCGATCTCTTCGTGTAGCACCTTTTCTGTTTGCGAACTGCGTCTAGTTTGTTGGTGGTTTTTCGATTTTCTCAATACTTTTTTTCAAAAGTCGGGAAAAACGACTAAAAATTACGTAAAAACGTTAAAAATGCAATTTCGTTTTATTAATCGATTGTCGTTTATTTATTACGGCGAAGCTCCGCTCAGAATCGTTTTATCGAATGCAATGATTTATCGTCGCTTTCAATTTAAAAAAAAAACAAAACTCTAAAATCTTTACCCGAGTGATTCACTCAAACGATATCCACATCACCATACGGCTCGCTACTTTTTTAAATTTTAATTGTTAGGATTTAGAGCGAAATATCTTTTTTTAAATCTCGTATGAACGTATTGAATATCGATTTTAGTCGCGTAGTGGGAATCATTATTTTTTTGTTTCTCGTTTTTAGTGTCCCTCGACTTTTTTATACTAGAAATATCACCGATAAAGAATAGTATACAAAATTTCGCGATATAACATCAGCCCTGGTGTGATTTTTCGACGCGGCCTTTGCCGGCGTTTCCCCCGGAAGATATTGTACGCGCCGTTCGCGCTTTGTATGTACACCGCGTGCGTCTATAGTTTTAAGTAAATAAAAGCGTTTTAAATTTTATACGCGGAGACGCGAGTAATTGCATTACTTCCCCGACAGTCACCGGCGGCTTAAGCATCGCGCGGTATTAAGTTAACGGCGTAAATTGACTAAACTTACTCGTGTTTTTTTTTTTTTATGTGGTGTTTTTTACGTGATTGTACTGCCAAATGGACACTGTCGGTCGCGGCTACAACTGTGCTCACAGCCGTTTTATAAACGTCGCAAACGCTCCGTCTACCTCGTATTTTATTTCGTTTTCGACGTTGAATTGACGAAATTAACATTTTTTTTTTTGCTGTCGAGACCACCCGACGTAGTCATGTTCAGGACCGTAGCGACTGAACATTGCGCCCGGGTCAACACGTAAAATAGCGGCCTTTTTCGTTTCGACATAGATCTATTAGAGTATTAATATTGTATAAACGTTTGTTTTAATTCGAATGAATTATCGTTGAAAATAATCGGGAAAAAAATATTTGTATTATATTTTCATATCGTTATAAAATTAATTTTTAATTTCTTAAATTTTGCGCCCTTTAAAATCTAGCAGGCAACTTTCGCCCCCCTCCACCCCCTAGCAACGGCTCTGGTTATGATTATGTTCTGGGTGGAGAGATAAATAATTTGTTGGATCAACATGGAGTAGGGGACTTCGCCACCAACACGAGTCTATATATATATACATTTTTTTTAAATACTACTGTATACAGTTAAATTCTATAATGTAATATATTATATTAACACATTTATTTAATTATTTAACAACACATTTTTTTAACTCAATAATGGAGTCTTTCAAAAAAAAAAAAAAATGTCAATTAAGTTTACTAATATTATTGTAGTAAACACGAAGAGTTGGGAAATAATCTTCGTTTTTTATTCTGACTTTTATATCCATCACAAATTACTTTCAAAAATCGATAAATTAATAAACATTCGAAACGATTGGTTTTGGCGCGGGATCAAAAGTGTTTTACCACATACCGGGTTTTTATAAGTTACCAGTGTGATAATGTTTTATCACTCGAGATCACGTTATCACTCGAGATGTAATAAAATATATGGTATTCTTATCACAAAACTATTAATATTCATAGATACTAAATTATTACCTACGGCGGTATCTATCAGTAACCTGTCATACCTGGTTAATGGTAAAACACTTTTGATTTCGCGTCGAAACATATCGTTTTGAAATGGTCAATTTAAAAAAAATCGTAAGTCCTAAAAAACTGAACCGAAATCAAAAATATTATTATATTCTTACTCAGACCAACCCACACAATTAGGGAAAAATACAATTGTAAATTGCTGAAAGACCCCATTAAGGGGATTGAAAGCGGGGGAGCATATTCTCTC
This sequence comes from Slavum lentiscoides, assembly GCA_032441835.1. NCBI lineage: Eukaryota > Metazoa > Arthropoda > Insecta > Hemiptera > Aphididae > Slavum > Slavum lentiscoides. Next base: position 3,802,663 of record CM063713.1, read on the forward strand.
TCTCACTGTCGTACACACACGAAACATAGCAAAATAGACGTTTCCTACTTCCAACGTAACCAATCAATCTAGCAGTGGTACAGTAAAGAAATGTGAAATTTCTTAACGACGAATTCGAATTATTCATTGTTGACATTTGTTTTTTTGTTTTCTATTAAAAAAGAAAGAACGGTATTCTTCTTTTTTTTTGCTTATAAGGATGTTCTGGGTTAAAGGTATTATGTATTTACTGTATACTAAATTACATTCATTTAACGTAAAAAAAAGGCTTTTTTGGGGAGGAGATTTATCCCCATCATCCCCCCCCCCATAACTACGCCACTGTTCGAGACCCGACGGTATACGCGTCCGTATATTATTAATTATTATATTATAACGTCGGGGGATATTCCTCTATTTCGTCGATCTGACGTTGGTAAAAACGGCGGCGTTTGGAAAATTAATTTTCAAATTTTTTTCTCGCGCGGTTATAAATAAATATACATTAAAAAAAAAGAGAACAATTCGCTTTCTCGCCATCGTATAAAATACGGTGTATTCTAACGTTATAAGCGTACGAGTTCCGTTATATCGATCACGAGGAAAACCGTATACTCAACCGATAAAGTCAAGTATTATTCGAAAAAACTACACTTAGAAAACTATAAAAGCGAGTACATTCGTGTCTTTGTTTAACGCATAAGCGTACATATACATATATATATTTACACAATGTCCGGTATGATTAATGGTGTGTACCGCCGCCGAACGATTCGGCTCGAAGAATTTTAAAACCATTAAACTTCGATTACTCCGTAACGTCACTCTATAATATTAACATAATATTGTACTCTTGTTTTTCGTTGTCGTCGTACTGCACCGAAATATAACAGTAATAAATAAATAAGAACAGAGCGCCGGGCAGGAATTGTTGTCGGGTCGTCGCCATACGCGCGGCCCACTATCGATTTTCCACCGAGCGTCTCGGATTGTAAATTTCTAGTTTAGCAGAAATACCGATTTTCAACGCGGTAGTGAAAAATTATCGTCATTGACGTTTTGTGAAAAATAATTAATATAAAAATACAAATAATCAATAATGTCAATCAAACGACGCGCGTATATCGAATAACGTTACTTTAGGACGAAAAAGTATTTTTTTTTTTTTTTAACAAATTTTTCGTAGTCGAAATGATAAGACGCCATAAGTAGAACATTTGCAGACAACAAACACGAACATTCTGCGCTATTAAAAAAATTTATTTTGCAGCTGCGGAATGCGTATTTTTTCTAACGAACAGCACGTGGAAAATTTTTAAGAAATAAACTCGATAGGTATAAATACGTGTAAAATAAAAACTGTTAAAGCTTTCCTCTTAATGAAAAGACAAGTTTTAACAATCAATCTTGTGAAGAATTCCACGACAAAATATTGGAAATAAAAACGTTGCTGAAATAAAAAGTTCACGGGTCAGCGAAATATTTGAAAAAGTCCAGAGAAATTCGGTCTACGAAATAATGACTGATGAACATTATATATGTATTTAATTTTACATACTACACGTATAAATCATAATTTAACGTGTGAAAATAAAAACATTATGTTCGTATATGATTTATAATAATACAGGTAATAATAATAATAATAATAATAATAATAATAATAATAATAATAATATTATAAAATAATTATGCGAATTTATTAAAACTTTCGCGGATTACATTAATAATATTATTGTAATTAATAACGTTGTTGATTTTGGTCTGAAGTTTTGCAAAAATAATACATCAAGTGAAAATACAAAAAGAAGGAAAACAGCAAACAAATACGAACATCCAGCACGGGATATCCACATCAACGAGTAATAACCAAGAAGAAAGATCTATTAATGAACCGAGACGAAAAGGCAGATGATGTAAAGAAGGACGACCGACGTGCACGGAATGCAAACGAAATAACAATTAAACGACAAAAGAAAGTAGTCACCAGATAGCGCGTCACGACATAGAGGGCGTGGCAGGAAGACGCATATAAAAATCGCGGTCAGAAACAAGCGGACCTTTCAGTGTTGTCACGGGCAGTCAGACGCGAAGTATGTACACCAAAGACGGAAACTGCAATGGTTTCGAAACGTCAGACCAAAATCGACAACATATTTTTAATTCCTAGAATTACACTAATAATATAAAACAACTATTTAATTCGAAATAATTTCCGAAGAAGTAAAAAATTCGTTAAACAAATCTGGTGCGCGCGGTTTTTTTAAACGATATATTAATTTTAATATTTGTAAAAATATAAACGAGACAATTTTTCTTTCTTTTCTCCAAATCGTTTATTATTATTTTTACTTATATAGAGTGATACGATTAAACATTTTCCGCGATACATTTTTCGATAAATAAATAAATGAGAGATTTATCTCTTTAAATATTCGCGCGACCATCGATATCGAATTCAATGGGAGAAGACGTTTCGCGCCATCGGCGTCCGCGACGACGACGTGGTAAGATTATCTGCGCTTGTAATACCCGCAAAGACAAAAAAAAATTGGATTCCAAAGACAATTTATTCGGGTACAGGCGATACCTTTGGCTGTTATAGTGCACCTAACCGACGCGTTTATCATCAATTTCCAATTAAATCGGAAAAACGATTCGAAAGTGTTACTTTTTACTTGTACGCATTTTTCCGTCAAAGAAGCGTTTAAATTTCACGTGGAAAAACACCAAAAAGCCGTCGTTTCCACTTTCTCGAGTCCCGCACTGAACGGATTTTATTTATTTTCTTTGTCGGAAACTGGCAAGTCTGTTACAAGTGGTTATTGATCCGATTTAGTTTTTTTTTCTACTCAGTTTAAAGGAATTTTCAATTAGACTTTACGAAATTTGTTAATTTTTCTACTTTCTAGTCGAAAAATAATTGTTCATATTCGTTAAGTAAATTTTAACTCGGAGAGTGAATAGGTACTACTACCGCAAGATCGCTCTAGTATCGTCAGTCGGTAAAACAAATAAATTAAAATTGTTTATCAAACGATTTTCGTCGAATTCTCGGTAAACCTTAATCGTTATATCGTATCATTTATACGTATATTTTGTAAATATAAATCCTCCGGTCCGTCGCAGAAATCGTATGCGGATAACTTTAACCGCTAGAGCGCTGCACCGACACGCGTAGTTCTCAATCTTTAATTGTTTATATTTGTTAGGTTAGGTGAAACGTTGCCGTTGCCGTTAACGAGACGCTACACGTTCGCTTTTTAAAAGGTAATTTTTAAGAAATTTAAAAAAAATATCTAATACTTTGGAAATATTTAAATATTAAAAAATAATACTATTTAACATACTTTATTGTCATGCAAGCACGATATAACTTTAAAAAGAACTATTAGGCGGGAGACCATATTTTTTCATATTTTTACAACATATAAAGGATAATTTCTATTAGTTAGTTAATTTAATTATTAATTTCTATATATTAATTATAAAGGATAAAAAGCGATCTGTTCTGGATTTTCACTGTCTCTAATGCACTCCTCCTTTTTCCTCTGTCTTCGCCGTCTTCAACTTCCAATCCATATTTATTCGATTTCATTTTTTCCAACGTTGTCTCGACCAGCTCCTTGGCCTTTCACCCAATTATTTTCCCTGTCGTGGCTTTGTTGATAATACCACTGGCTCCCCAGACATGTCCATTTGAGCATTTTGCTCATTAAATACGCACTTATGTTTGACTTACTGTAGATTTCCTGTACCTCTATTTATTCGTCCCTATTCTGCGTACACGATTTTCCTCCACCTTTGACCCGTATAATCTTCTTAGAACTTTTCTCGCAAACGTTAACATAATATATTCTCAGTCCCCATTTGTGGTCGACCGGGTTTCACGTGCGCATGTTAGAACCGGTCGCAAAAATAACGACGAATCAGAATTTCTTTATTGGTGTGACTTTGAAATGATTAAATACTGTTTAGTATATTTAATCCATTTGTATTCTCTTCGCCTTCACAAAATATTATTAATAAGTTTGTTAGTTCTAAATTACTTTTATAAGTGTTAATGTAATTGAACATTAACACAATATATTTTAATTAAGTTATTTCAATTTTTTCCCCGTATAATATTTTTATTTTTATCAATATTATTATGAATTACAAAGAACTTTACTCCTCCAATATTAGGTAAAAATCATTGTAACCAATTTTATTTCGCTTATTCTTTAAATTACGCGATTTCTGTTAATGCTTTTAGATGATTTTTTATGTTTAAAGTTCGTTTAAAGTTTTCCAATAAATTGTCCGAATAAAATTAATTTCATAAATTATATGCACGATAACTAGCATGTGTGCGAGATTCATTTCCCATAAACGTAGAATTGTTTTTTTTTTTACTCTGCGATTAAAAATACAAAATATACGGTTTTTTTTAAGAAAAGGAAGTAAATTTGCGTGTTGCAAAGGGTTAAACACAAAATAGATTTCGTTTACAATGACGTATTACAAATGAAAACCTTGCCGTACACGTCAATTAATTAGATACGTACGTCGGGATACATTGTATAATTTATTCGTACACGAATTATCTGAATGAGGTTTTGTTTTGTGTACAAAACATTTTTAAACGTACAAATAAACGCCGTTTTGTGGTACATTTTCGTTTGACGAGTGCGTCTGAAAAACAAAATTAATCGCTCAGTAAACATTTCTGCGTGTAATCCGAGCCGCGGCCTCGTCGATTAAAATTTCTTTGATATATATAATCACATTGTCGATAGTGAAAACAAGAAAATATAATATAGACGACTACTGTCAATTAACCAAAGCGATAAAATCTATTTCTTGTTTTCTTTCCCGTACGGTTTCGATTCAGAGCGGGTGAACGAGACGTATTCTACTGTATATTTATTTATTCCGTTCGTTCTTAACATTTCTTCGCTCCATTTATTTGATTGAAAGTGTTTTATATTTTTTCGCACGCGGTTAACATAATCCGTTTGAATGCCACTTTCCTTATTTTCCGATAATACACAAAAATAATGTATGAAAATGTTGTGCGCGATTGCACCGATATTGTGAAAATGTACTATCCAAAATAAAACTTATATACGAGTAAATATTTAAGTGATTCATTGACCACCGACTTAAATTAATTCTAATAACTGTCAGAATACCAAGTATCTTATATGATTTTTTTTTTTTATAGCTGCTGTTGTTACGATGCTTATCTAACTTTATTGGTAATTGGGGCGTAGATATAGTGAATCAGTGTGATTTCGTTAACCGCGAAACATGTTTGTAAAAATAAAAATGGTAAAATACGAATTCAATGTAAACAGCTACGGAAGGACCAAGAGTATGCATTAATCATGCAAAACATATATGCCGTGTTAATCTCATAGCGATTTGTCCGAGCTACAGCGAAGTTTTAAAAATAATTAATTATAACGACGTTCAATACACTAACCTAAATATAATATTATTTTTTTTGTTAAAAAGCACATTTTTTTTTTATTAAAAAGAACTTAATATATTTAACACAATTTCTATAGTTATAAATAAATAAAAAAGATTTGCAAAAAAATGTAATTTAGAAAACGGGGTATTTCGTAAATAAAATGTGTATATTTCGTAAAGTAATATGTGGAGGAACGGTCGATTTTCATGAACAAATTTGTTATTTGCAAAAGGTTTTTTTTTAAATTTTCCTAAACACTGTCGACTGCTTAAAATAATTTTTTTCTCGCACTCAACCCCCTCACTGTTATAATAAATATGACTTTGTTACCAAATGTTACCGCATAAACAATAATAATTACGCAAGCGCACAAGTGTTTTATCATTAGAATCGAACACCGAGTATATTATACGCACGTTTCAGCGAAAAACCTAGATAAACGTGCACATTTTTTTATAAGATAAACGCGAACCGAGTGTAATTATATAAAGGTTTTTTTTTTTTTTTTTTGATCGAGCACTTACCATCGCGGCACTAAAATCATTTCCATTTATCAAACACACACTATAGTAAAACACGGTGTTACGTCTTTGTCGCAGCAACAATTTTGCCGGGGCTCGTACGAATTGGACTCGGGTAAAGTTTTGAACTTGACTTTGGCGACGCGAGTCCGTAATGTCGCCATTGTAATACACAAAAATCCGTATACGAATACAGCGACGCACATCTGTCAAATCCTCCGTCAAACGATTCGGAGCTGTTAGGACCGCGGTTTGGATAAAATACCGGAACACGCGTTTGTTTGATTCTGAAAGAAATTTGCGAAGAACTTATCGGTTTTGTTTTTTGTTGTCTATAAAAACATGCATGCTCGGATGATTCGGCTTTTCCGCAATGTCACTGTGTTTTAAACGTGACACGTTTTCGAGACCCGTAAAATATAAATACAATTTCGATTCTATATTTTGACGTATAAAAACAGTTGTCCCGAAAGCCTATTGAACACGATCGTTTTGATCATTTTTGGAACCATTTACATCTGTGAGCCAACGTTTTCGAACTTTATTAGAGATAAATTCGGAAGCCATCAAAACGACATCAGCCTCGACACTTGTTTGGAGTCAAAAACTACGGATTTGAATGAACTGTGTTCAGAAACAGTTATTTCTGTTGAATTCCAATCAGCTCGTTTTCGAGTATTAAAAAAATAAATAAACAAAAAGTCGGTAAAAGTCCCGTTCTCTCTGCGCAGTGCACGGCTGTGCAGTGTATGGGCGCGGACGTACACGTTTTGTCGGTAGAGAATGTTTAAAATAATTTAATAACGTCATCAAAAAAGACGCGCTCGTGTATATTTACATAATACCAGATGAAACATTTCCGTGTGCGCGATGGAATTCCGTTTGGAAATATTTGTTCGAGTATTCCACGGTTATTGCGGAGCCGCGCGCCTATTAATTTTCAGTGTACATCAGTATTATATACAGCGGTGGTATAAAGGTACTCTTTTCACGTACCGTATACGCTCTTTCACTGACTGTCTCTCCAATCCCAGACCGGAGTGAAATACAAAAAAAAAAGGGGAAAAAAAAAGAGAACGGTTTTATACACGTATATTATTATTTATTACGTTATATCGTATTAACCGGTATAAACATTATAGTATTACGTGTGCGCGCGTTACTGCAACAATATCTGCAACGAATACCTCCTTTTCGTCGATGAAGTAATAATTATACTGACCTTTATTCGCGAAATCTCACGACCCGCGGTGGCGGATTTCAGAGGAGGTTTGGCGATGGGGCGATCTCCGTCCCTTTTCGCTTTTTTTTTCTTTGTATTACCCCGTTGTATTGTGTCTATTTTATGCTGAATCCAAGTACTCTGCGCTGCGAAGGACACCACGGACAGTTTCTGCAATTCATTCCGTAATTCGCCGTTTTTGAGGAACGTAAAACGTACATTATTCTAAATAACTAAACATTCGCAATAACTAATGAAATCTATTGCGAACAATTATTTATCACAATCCTGCAGTAACAATCAGCGTGAAATTAACGAAATTATTAGTCGATTTTCCCATTTCACAAATGTTTCCGAATCTACCTCGGAACTACGGCAATGGTTTACTGGACGGAAACGATATCCATTAGTTTATTCACAGTCTTTTTTACCGAATATTATTGCATAAAGAATAATTAATGAATTTCTAATTTTAAGAAATACAATTAATATTTTAAGGTAGCATTAGACGAATGCTCTGCTGATATTTACCAGACGGTAAGAAATTTGCTTATTATTCTAAATGCACGTTGCCCTTGCCGAGAGAAGCTTTTCTACCCTTCGCGTATTAGCTTATTTTAAAGTTAGGAAATTAAGTAAGTGAATTATATTTAATTAAATTATTATCAACTCTGATCCTTCGAGGCTGTAGCTTTTATAAATTATATTTGTCTTATTAATCGAAATAATATATATATATGCCTAATAATAACATAAAATGCTATATCAATATTTATACATTTGAAATAATTTTGTGTTGGTTTGCTTTCATATTTATTAGATTGAATACATGGTCGAGATCTCTAATGGGCGAAGGAGTGTTAACTGGACTAGTACTTGCGCGCATATCCATACAGGCATTTTTTTAATGTGGGCGATACTATTAACAGGTCCGCCAAATAAAAAAAAAATAACAGACGTATTGAATTAATTTTTATATTTTGCAAGTGTAATTTATTTATAATACAGGCATTTATTATTTAAAATTTATAAAAAAGCAAATAAAAATAATTTTATGTAAGAACTAACATTTATTGGAAAAAATAAAAATAAAGCTTGTTGAAAACCTTCAAGCGTACTCATTAAACCAGTTTAACAATAATAAGACAATATAATATAATAACGAGTAAAAATATGTACATTGTAATCAAACAATACTTGAAAATTACGATACGAAAATTGTAAAAATCTAGCCATAAAAGTGTCCGTTATTTAAAGGTTTTTCTATAGATAATAGTAGTGAAAAATCTCCAGGTTCCCGAAAAAAAACGATTCCGCTATTTAGAGGTGTCTGCCGATCAGTGATTTCACTGTATACAGTAATATTGGTAACTGTGGTGAAAAAATTTCGTGTGGAATAACGTTACAATTTTAAAGTGTCTGGTTTACAATTTTAAAAATTCATTTTTCCCATCCTCCGTTTCCCTTGGGTGACTTTTAGATCCGCCACTGCGTATGAATGTTTTATTTATTAAAGCGTACACCGGACGTAACACGCCGCCACGTATGGCGCCATGTACTTATATTGAAACATGTATTTATATTGAAAACCCGCGACGAAGGAGATTATAATTTTTTATTTTATTTGCGCGGACGCGCTTAAATGGAAAAAAAATAGTTGCGCTACATAAACCGCTTAATAATAATAATAATAATAAAAATCATATCGTCGTAAAGCGAAAACATAATAATAATAATAATTGATGTCGGTGCGCACTGCAAACGATGAATAATAAATATAATCACGTTGTAAAGTCGAAACGTTCTCGGGTCGAGTATAAAAAAAATAATAAATGCGGAAAAAGTCGAATTGAAAATATGACGAACGTAAACCATAAAGGTAAGGTGCGAAAATAAAATACGCTTTATCGTACATAAATAACGAATATATTTTATACTCGCTGTTTTCTAATTAAAAACCGTATGTCAATGTATAGAATAACGTTCGAGCATTCGTTTTTACCGTTCGTAATAATTATGTTTAAGGTTTGGTGTAAATAACAGTGCGAAGCGTTAATATATACACCTACTACCCTTTATAATAATGATTGATTTTTCATGGCTCGAAGTTTGAATTAATTTTCGCTGAATATTTATTTCGACGTTTTTATTTCCAATACAATACGAGTACATGATATAACGTGGTCGCAATTTAAACGTGTACGTTACCAAGTATAGTGTACAAAAATCAACGTGATGTTCGTTGGTGAACGCAGTCGTAAATCGGTTCTCCTATACCTTGTTGTCGCTTGAGAATTTCGGCAGTCCCTTCTCTCCTTTCGGGTCCTTCTAGCGCATGTTGTACACGGTAGATTTACACGAAAAACGGGTCGTTTAAAAACGCGAATGAGGACCGTTTTCTTTCAGTTTTAGAGGATTGCTGCAACGCACAATGTTTAGTAACGAATTTTTCGTCTGAAAAAAATACCTTGTCTCTCATAAAATTGTTCACAAAATTAATAATAAAGTGCTCGTGTTGTTAATATTAACGTATTTATATTGAAGTAGAAATCCTTGCACCTGGATACAAAAATAGATGGGTAATATAGAGAAGCCTAAATCGATTACGAACAAAGGTTGGACGTTGCAAAGCCAATCTAAAAAAGTGGGGTTATTTAGAAGACGTATCGGCGCTATGTGGGTGTGGTGAAGAGCAGAAAATGGACCACTTACTGGAATGCTGCAGGTGCCCAATCACCTGCAATAATAAGGACCTTACGAAGACTGATCAAGGGGCTCTAGATACGGCCCAATTCTGGTCAAACGACATATGACAATAATTGACATATATGATTTGATAGCGTTTAATATTAGGATAGCGGAAACCCAAACAACCAAAGAAGTTACAAATAACTGTTTATATTTTATTATAGTTTTATCCTATTCTATGTCACTTGAATTTTAAACGTTTTTCATGTTAATCTTGTAATACCCGTGTGTATTATCATATTCCAGTATACTGTTGCCTAACACGATAAAAAAAAATTGAGGTACTTATTCGTACGAGACACTAACCGAATAATTGAAATTTTATATAAATATTGTGGCGAGCCACGGGGTGTCGCGCGTGTGAATTACTTGGATAATGATTTTAGAGTTTTGTTATTACTATACATTGGAAAGCAATTAATCGCTCGGAATCCAAAAGAAAACATTTCACCGAAGGATTCCAGATAATCTCCGAAGACGTAATCCACTGTTTTGAATGACAGTTATATTGACGGTTTCGTCAGAAATCGTGCTCAGTACTATATAGCTACTTAATTCGTCATCGTTTTCGGAAATCATAAATCGTTTTAAAATATTTTTACAATATGTTTAGCGAAGAAATGTGAAAAGTTGCGCAGTTATTTCAGCGATTCTTCTGAGCATTACACTCGGTAAAATTACCGTCGAGACTAGTCGTACCCCGACGAGGATACGGTCAATACGTGAACCGTACGACCCATCGCGATCGGATGGAAATCGAACTCTACGAGATATCCATCACGAATCCATCGACAGGAAATCTTGCATTCGCACAGTGAATTAATCCGACTTGCCCTCTGCAGTTCAAACCTTTACAATTTCCATTCAGAAATACATAGTTAATAAGAAAAAAAAAACTTCCAACATCTTATCGTAAATAAAACAAAACACATACGATTATAAAACAAATACATAATATGAGCAGTCCGTTTCGCATAGTCCAATACAGACAACGTCGTATTTTACTCTAAAATAAATCCGGTCGTTTTTATGCGTCAGATATCATTTTCGAAAATTCCGAATCGATTAAAGTGCAGAAGGGGTTAATGCGTATATATATATATATATTTTTTTTTTTGGCAATGATAATATATTTGAGTATACGATGAAAAGTGTATGAAAAAAATATATATTTAATAAAACGCATCGTCGACTGAGTTTGACTTTGATGCGTGAAATAAATGTTTTCAACTGCATGTGTTTACTTTGCGCGTATTTGTTGACGTTTCTCGCGAATTCGTACATACGCACGCACACAGTCTAACCCCTTCAAATTATTTAATCCTCTCGGAATTCGACATGATCATGTGTAGTACATATAAAAATGGTATATATTAACTGGATGACTTTTGACGTTTAAATTATGTGCATACTACGCGTATAAATGAATTTTGCACAAAATTACTGGAAATATTGCGTCGAATAATAGAAAAACGTTTAAGGAGTGAATATATTTTTTTTTTAAAAAAACGCGTTTAAATACGCGTAATATTATAAAAATACGGTATTTAATCGCTATATTTTTTATATACCCAATCCGATTATACACGCGTTTGAGTGGGACTCGAATTGTGTTTTATTCTTCTTCTAAATATCGATTGTAAACGTGTTCGTTTATCAAAGAAAGCAATGCGGCTTTACAATAACATTATAGTATTTAAAAAAATACTCTTCATTATAACGTTTATATGATTATTAATTATATTCAACATTTATAGACACATATTTAATTTACATTCGTATTTATTGTCTAAATTTCTTCTATATTATTATACGAATTAAATTTTTAGAAAATGTATTCTTTCTTTTTGTCGAAATTTACGTTAATAAACATTAATTTATTATCTTAAATATATTATATTTTAATTAATTTTATTTCGTGACAACAATTGGATTACAAGAAGGGATGATGTCCGGATGAAATAATATCCCATTCTATTAAAAACGTCCAGGGCGAAGATGTCCTAGATTGCTCATCGTGATATGCGTCCGACATATATTCTAATTTCTGAGCTTTTACTCATTTATTACTCTTCAAATTCCCTTCTTTTTCGATGCGATGTGTCTATGAACTTTTTTAAATATTCGCTTATAATGCCACATAAAATAAATCACGTTTCTCGTATTCATAACTGCTACTGGCCCTAGTCGTCTTTTTAGAGCGATTTTAAATAACGCATATGGGCGTCCATGAGTAAAAAACTATGAGAGTACGTCATGACTCGGTGTCCGTTTTTTTTTTTTTGCTGCTCATAAAATATAGAACGTGGCTTCGAAGAATATTTTTACAGGGATCCGCTTACCACAAGAGGTGTTAAGGATCGCTGTCCCTGCCTGTCAATGCATTATCGTACTTAATTTAAAAGGTATACTTAGAGACGGTAGAGTGTTAATTGGTTTCTTCATATAAATATATATACATATATATATATATATATAAGAGCGTAGATTATTTGAATATATTTTGAAAAAATTTGGTATTTTAGATCGATACGATCGAATCGGTCTCTGCGAGTTACATATCACACGCTCGTTGACGGTATTTGTAATTTTCACGAGAAAACCATTGTCCCTTAAATGTTCGGAATTCATGCGACCGAAACAACAGAAAAAAAGTGCAATACGTACACAAATAAACTTCTTGGGTACACGACGAAAAAAGTTGAATAAAACGAACAAAAACCACGAAAAATTAAGTACAACGACGAGTTTTTCGGGTAGAGTGAATATTATATAACTGAACGAAAAGTATATAGAAAAAAATGATTCGTCAAGGATGTAAAATCATTATAATAGTATATATATATATGACGCGTATACACAACTGTAATCGAAAAGAAAAATTGTCTTCACATACTTTATATTATGGAATCATTTTCTAGTTTGGCTTTTCAAAGAGTCCGCGAAGAAATTATTCGATTGTGCGCAGAGTTTAAAGTTATCGGTCCCGAAATGATACTTGTTTCGTCCGCGGTATCTCCGGTGTTACGCATCAATATTTTTATCTCTTTTCCTTCTGCTCTCCCGCGCCCTTACTGCTTTCTTACGTCCTGAAGGAAAAAGTCGTCCACGATGTTTTATAGTTTACCAAAGGGTACTTTTTGCGCCAGCACGTATCGAGAACTTTTAAAACTTTCCGTGGTGGTAATAAACAACGGCAAGTTGATAGAATAAACATAAATAACGGAATTTACGATCACTGAGGGGTAGAAGAAAAACCAAAAGTTCGAACAAGCCCTTAGAAGCCGGAGAAGGTGAAAAAAAACCCCTATAAAAAAATAAATAATGCGGATGGACAAATTATTGGTTTTGGAGAGGAGGCAGGAAGGGGATACTAGAAACCTCTTGCAGTATATATATATATATACACACACATAGTTCTTAACACCTTTATAACGACACGTGCCGAGGAGAGGCTGTAGGTAAGACGATAAAGGACGTATAACATAATAATATCTATATCGATTTGCAAGCTTCGGACAGACGTGCTAGCGTTTTTCACCAATTTTTTAGATTATTATGGAACGCGAGTTGGTGAATTTTCGCTTTACATTCAAACATTTATTGACGTACACGCGTTACACGACTTCACGCGCAGAGTAGTGTTTTTGGAATAGGAACACTTTTACAGGTCGCACTGGACTATAACTTTCTAAATTTTCTAAATTAAAAATAAACGCGTACATTTTGGCTTTTTTAAAATCTATAATTACGGAATTATTTATAAGTGATAATCAGTGTCAAAATAATATGTGCCCTGGAAAACGTGTGAGGGGGTTTAGTTAAATTGACGCCTTCAATATTATAATAATACGTTTAGTTATTATTGTCGTCTGCAGTGTACCATAGCATGGTATTCTTCCAACTTTAACGGTATATTTTTAAAAAAAAATTAATTTTTTTATTTCATTTACAATAATACGATAATAATATTATGCGGCAACGGGCTTTATCAGAATTCGGTGGATTATACATAAAGTATCGTTTTCATTGTGTGATTTACATTTTATTAATATATACAGTTAACGAGTTAACTGGGTCAACGGATTATAACTGCGTCTATATAATTACATTTAAACGCAATATATAACGTAGTGTTTTTTTTTTTTAGAATTGGCTGTATAAAAACTTGACTCGATTTTTTTTATCTCTTATAATGTAAAATACTACTTACATTCAAAGATAACTTCGTTATACGCTTTATAAATATACATAGTGCACCTTCTGCCGAGGAAGTTACAGACGCCATTGTGCACACAGCGATATATATATATATATATATATATATGTATACAATTTAGGTAATTTTCTAAATTATTCGAGCGACGAGTATAAAAATACATTCACAGATATCCTTTCATTACATAAAGTATTTTAAGTACAAATTGTTGAATATCGAACACTATATAACTATTGAATATGTTTTTATTTTTAAACGTAATCTATTATCCATTACACGAAATCACTGTCTGCGTGTGACAACTGGTAGATAATGTACATTATAGTTACCGTTTCTCGATAATTAATATTCACGAAGCTTGAATAACACAAGTAAACCGTAATATCCTGTTATATTATCACCGCAACAACTCGGATCACGGTGAATAGTTGGTTGGACAACATTTAATTGGTTATTTTTTTTTATTCGAGCATTTAAAGAATTTAAATCGCTTTTTCTAAAAAAAAAAAATACATATAATTATTTTTATTCGACTCGTATTTCACTGGATTTTTAAATGGTTTTAAAATTTATTTTTTACGACACTGAATTATAAATACGTATATATTGATAAACGACTACTGAGAAAAATTCTAAATCGTAATTCGCGTGAAATCAAACCGGTAGAAAGAAAGGAAAACAAGGTACTTCCTACCGACACCCCGCGATATTTTTATAATATTTTTTTTTTTTAAAAAAAAACACAGCACACGATGAATCGTAACGATTAACAACGGAGTCGTTCGCGTGTTTTCATATTAAACGTCGCGATTAGGATCATAATTATATTATATTGTTCGCGAAGAATGTTTTATTTCTAATTTAGTTCCAGTCGTTTATCACTGACTTTTTGTTGCCAACGTGATTCGGTTAAATACATTTATTTCATTAAGAGCATTAGCATGTGAATAGAGTATAACAATATCTCCGTTATAATTATCTTAATCCTTTTCGCATAAGTACGCGCAATATTTATTAGGGTTCTTGGTAGAAAGCAAAAAAAAAATCATATTTTTAACACAAGCCTCGCCGTATATTTACTACCGCGAGAAAGTATAATTCGGTTTTAAATCTCGTCGTAACGACTCGCTCCATTCGTGTGCCGTCGTCGGATAGTATTTATCGCATTTCGAATTTTATTGAACATAATAATTGCGGAGCTCGTAGTTTCTCGGAAAACCGTTATTTTCTAATAAAGAAAAAAATGTATATTTTATTTATTTGAAAAAAATTTGTACTTTCATCATAAGATTCCGGATATTTTTACGCCAAGTACTATATACATATATTTATTTAAATTTAATTCGAAAAACAATAAAACTCTTTTCGGTAATTTCTCAATCCTCGTACAGCACGGCAATGGTCTATATCATCACGACATCGCATTTAAGCCGATAATTACTTTCTTACAAGGCGAACGAAAATTTACCGGTTAAAAGAATACAAAAACGGATCGTTGTGATTTTATAAAAAAAAACTAAAAACAAACCTATTTCGGTATAAAACGTTTCGTCTCTATAATGTACGTATATATAAGATAATCAGTCGCTCCCCGTTCGGTACCGATATGCGCACTTATAGTGCGGACTGCTGCGGTTTATTACGAAATACAATACATTATACCGTGTTACTGTTTTCAACGAAATAATATATATTGTACGCCAAAAAATGATGGATTATCCATCGCACAGTCGAAACAGTAGGTATATTGTATAATACGCCGCAGTGGCGTAAAGTTTGAAAGAAAAATACAGCCGGGAATCGCGACAATGACATCGTAACACAATACATACCGGGGGTGGATTTACAGAGGGTCGCTCTAGCTACACCTCCTTCGGTGGATTTTTTTTACAATTTTATTTCTGTTGAATAATATTATGTATCGTTTTTACGTAACGACAAACGATTAATAAGAGCTCAGTACGGTATAGAAAATTTAAGTATCGCTTGACGTCCAGGTTATGTCTACGACAAACAGATATTTTCGGTTATGGTTTTTAATATCCATAAAAAAAAAAAAAAAATTCTAATTCGATGGCGCGAATTTCAAAAACGAATTAATGTTTATTGAATTTAATATTTGTGCGTGTTTAAAATAACTACATATTTAGTAATCCCGTCGTTCGGACACTCGGTTCATAAGAAAAACCCGAGCGAAATCTTATCAAATTAAAGAAAACAAGAGGTTTTTCTTATGATATATTAAAAAAAAAAAATATAGTATTATTTTTTTATTACTATTAAATAATAATACGAGTTTATTATCACGCGAGTATATATTTTTTTTTGTTTCTATAAATACATAAAAAAAAATTATTGTACAATTGTGGATAAACGCGTTATTTTGGTAGACCGATTGAAGAAGAAACAAAAATTAACGAAAAAAAAAATCGTTAAATTTAGTGATTTACACTTATTGAAAAACGTGGTGCCCCTCATAAAAAAAATCCTAAATCCGCCCCCTATTATTCAGTGTATAAATACGATAGAAAATTTTTTTTTTCAATATTAAATAAACATATAATTTATTATTGTATTCCGTACGTGTATTCGTATACATTCACGCGTATACCGAGTCCTTACACAGGTGTGGTGAGGAATTTTTCGTTACGACTCACGGAGAGATCGTTACAGAAACGTTATATGACGTTGTACAGGTGTGTTGATGGAGACGTTGTGTTGAGAACTGAGACGTTTGTGTCCATATAAGCAAAAAATAATAATTAATATTACTAAAACAGGACATTCGTGTCGTTTCGCGCCAATATGAAAAATGTCTCACCAAAGAGGACGTGAGAAAAAGTATAATGTTTCCAAATCAAACGACCTCGCCACAGCCCGTAAATTCTCCGTAAACTCAACGTACAACTCGCCGTAACAATAAGGCGTTTTTTTCCACCGTTATATTTTAATAATTATTGTTAATACCGTTTTGGACTTACCGAATTTCTACGACAAGACTTCGGGTTGTCCATCTTCAGCTCGTCTGAAATCAAAAAAAAAATATATATATCGAAATACATTTCGATTTCAATATTGAAAAAAGCGATAGTACAACGATATTTATTTTACATTTTGAACAAATCGTTTGATTTCGTTTTTTCGGCGTATATATATATATATATATATATATATAAGAAAATTCGTTTGGTGTTATATATCAAATGCGTATTACGTACGTTTTTATTTACGAAATAACGTATTCGTTTTAAAAATCGTACCGACGATTTTATGCAAAAATAATGTGTAAACAAACACGTGTTATTAATAAAAAATAAAAAAAAAATGTTAATAACAAAAAAAAAAACACCGCGCGCATAGCGACGTTCACAGGAGAAATATAAATCGAATGTTATGAAAATAATTTTCACATCACATTCGCTGTACGTACATATTATAATATATATATATATTATTATACTCCGCGGCCATAGTGTGTTATTTAATATCAGAAAAACGCATTTTTTTTTTCAAACTTAAAAAATAAAAATGAACGTTTTTTTTCCTTTTTTTCCCCGTTTGAAAATCTATTTACACAACGCTTGGTGTTGTCGAAAAGAAATTTTTTTAAATATACAAAAAAAGGGGTTATCAAAATTTCATCGAAAACTTCGTCGTTCTTTTTCGCATTATACTTGAAAACTACTCGGCGACAATATACTATATATACACTATCCAAAGAAGAGTATCGTATTTATATTCATTTTCCAAACAATAAAAGAGTTAGAGTTACACGAAACTTTTTTTTTTCGGAATTTTTCTCTCTCTCTCTCTCTCTCTGGAAGGGAAAGAGATGTATTTTTATGCAAAATGAAATAAAAACGTATCGTTATTGTTAAACCAATAGCTGACTCGTTCCCACCAAAAAACTAAACATTCATATTTTATCAACAAGAGTGGTTTTTTTTTGTTTTATTCGGTGAATTTTCTTTTAGATTACACTTTTGAATACACACAAACACATAACACATTTAGTGTCTGATGATCAAGTAACGGAACCATTGTTCGAAATTTGTATGAAAACATTTTTAAAGATTAAACGTTTAATTTTCGATAACATTTTATATCATCTGCTGTTTAAAAATCAAAAGCCCTGACGTATATATAGCTATATATAAGGCACGTATATTATTCGAATAGGTTTTATCACTCAAAGGTCCGACGTCTTCTGTATATATTCCAATATAGTCACGGCCAATTTTAATATTTTATTAGCCGTGTCACCGTTTTGTGTATTTCGCGGTTACGGAGAGTGGGACTTAAACGATACGTCAACGAGAAATAAAACGAATTCGAGTATTTACAATGTCGTTTTTAAACTATTTTCGATCATATTTTCGAAGCGAAACAAAATCAAAAGTCCGTTAAACGCGCGCAAACGTTTTCGATTTTATTCGTCGATTCACATCGATTTACGCGAATCGTTTCGATTAAAATAATAGTAAATAATTTTATATTTTAATAGTTTTAATAGTTTGCAGCGATTTATTAGCATTAAAATATTTATGTTCCTACGTACACGTATCGAATTTTTTTTGTTTTAATTTTAAGATTGTAAAATAAATAATTAAGCGTGCGGTCGCTTTTTGCAGGACAAAAGAAATATATTATTCCGTTTTATTGATTACGTCCGTAATGAATATTTTGTTTACCTACCATAAAGTAACGTTTGATATTAAAACTTTGGCTATAAAATAAAATATTATAATTTATACATTTTTTTTCTTTTCTTGAGAACATAATATATATATATGGAGGGAGAGGGCGTAACTGCATTTAATAAGTTTTTAGTTTTTTGTCATAATTATATAATATTGTAAGGTTTTAGAAGAAGAAAAAAACAATTTTGAATTACAATATGTGATTTAAATAATACAACTCGTTTAAAACGAAAAGTTATATGTGTCGCGTATACACTTTAAATTTTATTCGCGGTAGTTTGCGTAATATTTGCATAATTTTATTTTTGTTTATCGACTCTAGAGTGTAAATTTCAGAAAAAGTTATTAAACCGTACCACCATATTCGTGGACGTTTACTGCGAGTTATATTATTATTATTATTTCGTATTTTATTCGAGATATAATGATGTGAGGACGCAATTTTCTTTTCAAACGCGAATTATCTTATATTCTTATTACACGACGACTATACGACGCTCAATCACGCATTTTGAAATTATCGCAATACTCGAAAAACCTATAATAACGGTCGTACGAATTCTGGTTTTTAACCGTATATTGGCGTAAATAATTATTAAAAGAGTATAGAATTGATATTTGTTTTACTCATTATACAGTCAACTTATACTGTTATTAACTATAATTAACGCAATTAATTTAAATTTTCATTCTGTAAACGTACAGTTTTTCGCAGTTAATTATCATAATTATACAGTTTAGTCAACCCACTGGATACGATTTTTTTTTTTAATCCAAGTTCGTTCCACGTTATTATAATTATCGTATAAAATAGTTTTATAACGACTGAAAAAAAAACTGTCTTCACAATTTCACGTCTAATAAAATGTTAAATATCCCGGACCTAAAAATCATTTCGTATATTATATTAAAAGTTGATAAATGGATTATTTTTTAAAAATTTTTGTAATATTTCCAATTAGATTTTTTTTTCTTTTTCATGACTGAGTTAAACCGATATATATATATATATATAATATATTTCCGTTTTAACTTTAAATTTTACACTTGACTGGTTGAAAATGTCAACTATTACGTTTTCACTGAGCGCCGTATTATTAATTATTACTTAATTTATTTGAGATCATTTTTTCTCATTAACTCGCCTATCATTATGAGATAATAGTGTCAGATATTTATGTGTATAAAAAAAAAAAAACTTCCTTTTTATACTTTCCCTCGACTGAAATTATCTTACGTAGATAAGTGTTTAAAGAAAAATTAAACGGAATTAAACAATTTTATCTTCATAATAATACACAATATAAACATGAAACAGTGTAACGTCATTAAATTTAATACGCAACACGTTTTATTTAGTTTTTTCATTATTAAAATTACAAACTATTATATGAAATCGGAACAACCAATACGTACACGTAATAACTATTTAAACTGCATTAACATAGAATATTACGTATAGAAGACGGTCAGGATTTAATTAAGGATACACGTCTTATCCGGTTGGTTTTTTGTCGACGGAACATTGGGGAGGAGAGTGGATTGTCAGGAATGTTAATATTAGATACGAGGGATTTCGGTGGTTGCGGGGTTATTGTTGAGGAATTCGCGGTAGGTTATTTTGGCTTCATTGGTTACGAATTTAACTTTAAGGTCAGAATCGCGAGATTGATTTGCAGAGATGCGAGGAGGAGTGGCTCCAGTAAACGCACGTAATATTTCTAAACGGAATGTTTGAATTTTTTTTAAATTTGTAAAGGATTTACCCAGATTCGGAAGCCGTACGCCCAGAAGCGTATATATATTGTGCAAAATTAATGTTGTGTGTTGGCGCAGTAGTTTTTGTTGAAAGTCACAAACCTATTATTTAACGTGAGACGTACAAATATAAAATGTTGATTGTTGTTTTATTTAAAATTTACGTGGACTTCAATAATAATGTTATGTAAAATAATTTTATAAATTGTATAGCTAAACTGTTCGTCCGTCATATTAAATTCGTTTCTGATGAGAAAAAATAATAACGGATAATTCGATATTCGTAGAATAAAATTTTATCGTATTTTTATATGATTTCCTACGAACGGTAATGCAAAACAACAAGTGTGCGTTGTTCAATTATAAAACACTATTGCAGATTAATAATACGTAATATATGAATTTCGCATTGTCTAAAAGATCTAGAATGTCACATGATGCGCTATTCCGACGCACCTATGTTTTAAGTCGAGTCAGATTTAACCATTTACGTACGATTGGAGAACTCGGCGAGCAGAAATCAAAGCGTAAAATATATTTATAGAATCATTGCAACGTTTTCCCCGTAATAAATGATTGTCTGTCGAACCGGATTATAATATCAATAAAACGGATTTATAAACATTTCTTTCTCGAGGAAAAAAGGGTAGCACCGCGGGCGTGATATTATTGATTGTGGCCCGTGCAGGAAGACCCGCGTCGTATACGTAGGTATCGTATTCGGATCGAGCGCCTAAATGGCGATTTCCTAGTAGGTGCGTTTAAAATAATATATTCGGACAAAATCCGCAGCGTATGTCGGTATACAATTTTTTAGCTCGTTCCACGCGAAAATGCATATTATGTATCGGGAGTGTTGTTGGTACGCGTTATATTACGTTATTCGGGTTCGGGTTTTCGAGAAATTGATTGACACGGACTCGCGTTATAACTCTGGGGAAATGTACTGGAAACGTGCGCGGGGCCTTTTATTGCGCGGACGTGCAGCCGTATATAAATGCCGAGTATATTCGATTTAACCCGCGCGTATTTATATACGAATAATATTTTCACCCGGCTCATATTATATACGACGAGGATAACCGAACGACAACGGGGAGGAAAAAAAAAACAAAATCCCCGAAGAAATTAAATTACAACGGTGTGTGTGTGTGTGTGTGTGTGTGTGAGAGGGCAAAAACGTATGAACAAAGTTGATCTTTCGATATTTGATTTGGTGTTATTGTTTTTTTTCCAGGGGGAAAGGGAGATTCGAATTTGCGCGTGCGTGGTAGGTATATGGAATAAAAAAAAAACCGAACGAGAAGAGAGCAGATATACGCGCTATATATGATAATTTATAGTAATTTATTGCTTTTAAAATACTAAAAAAAATGTCAGAAGTAATTCACAAAACGTTTTATCGATTTATCTAATCGAATAATAAACTCGCACGAAAATCGAAAAAAATATATGTAAATAAACATAATAATAAACAATAATAACGTTATCATTATTATTATCAGGCACGTATACGGGGGGGTTTGGGGTTCAAACCCCCCCGAAATAATTTCTTGTCACATTAAAAAATAATGAGTAAGAAGGAAGAAATTGTTTTATTATGTTGCTGTACAATTTGTATTGCTATATTTTGTGTAAACCCCCCCCCCCCCGAAATTTTATTTTGTGTACGTGCCTGATTATTATTATTATTATTATTATTATTATTATTATTATTATTATTATTATTATTATTATTATTATTATTATTATTATTATTATTATTATTATTATTATTTCGTTATGGTATACCGTATACGAACGCGCGTGATATACGTTTTAACAATTATTACTACTTTAAAGTTATCAGCTATTCGTTTATTTATGGAGCCTAAAAAAACTTTGTCTACATGATTTATGAAATTAAAAAAGTTAACGCGCTTTGGCGCGGGACCGTATCAATATTTGAATAAAAAAAATATGTGTATATCCGCGATTCGCATATGTGATAAAGTTCACGTAACAAGTATATTATTATAAAACTTCGCCCCACATTTTATACCGTTGTAGAGTTTTGTGTACGTACATTATTATTTTTATCTATACGACGCGAATATTTTACACGTGTTTTATATTATATTCGTATATTCGTATCTCCACGCTGCCGTATAGTTTTAAACTTTATAAATATATATAAGTTTCAATAGCGTGTATACGTCCATACAGAGGTATTGTCGATAGCAGCGTGTTTATAATTCTAGATATTCGGACGTATTGCATACGTCAGCATGTTACGAATTCTCATTATTTATTTTGGATCTCAGTAGGTTAAAAATAAAATCTATTTATACGAAACTCCGAAAAATTGTCAAATTGAATTCGCTAAAAATAATAATTACGTTTTATTGTAAGTATATAATAAAAGAATATTGAATTCATAGCGTTTATTATGTTAAAAATGCCTCGAATAATTATCTGAAAGTACAGAGAAATATTATTTACCCACATTTTTGGCTTCATAGTCACCGACGATTATCGAGAGTTGTAGAATCGCTATTTATTTATTTTTATTCCTAGTGATAGGTAGAAATGACCTCAGAAAGTACACGATTGAAAAATTTCAAAAACAACGTGAAAATTACGTTACAGTGAAAAAATTTTAATAAATTGCGGTACTTATAACACGATATTAACAATATTGTATGCGGCCGATAAAACGATGCGTGGAATTTATTCGATACCGTCGCATTTGTCTTTTTATTTTCCACTTGACGCGAATTTGTGGCCAAGTGATTTTCAAATTCGTTTCACGATGCGAGTTGAAATCTAAAAAGAAATATACCAACGCGAAATTTTGCGATTTTCTCTATTCTCGAGATTTTATTGCGATTTCGTTGATATTTCCCACAGTTTTTATTACTTTAAAATTTTTTTCACACTTACTGAACAATTGTAAAAAAAAAAGAAATTAAAACCATTTGTAAACGATAATGTACAGTGGATGTATAATAAAATAATTACGATTCGCATATAAATATTTTTAGATTATGGTAATCGTGATGTTTTCGGACTGGGAGGCAAAAAAAAAATAATTACATTTTTTTCTTTTAGAGTACAAATTAAACAACCGTGTAACTGTTGGTCAGTGCCCACGGCGACGAGTGACGGGCCGAGGGGAAGTGACGGGCATAAGAGGAAATGAAACGACGCGCGTATGCGCTGCACAACGTTCGGATCCGATACTCGTATTCAGTCTAATATCGCGACCGCCAGATAAACAGCTATTTTCCCAGGTAAACAGTTGTTTACGGATCTTTAAAGCCCACAATAATAATAATAATAATAATAACTGGCGCGTTCAATTCGAAAACGGATGCGGCGACCGGAGTGCTGCAGCGAAACGAGCTCGCGGCCCGAGTGTTAGGGAAATAGAGTAGAAACGACGAGGCAAACCGCGATTTGGAGAGGAAGACTCGGCTATATAATATTATATATATATATATATATATATACACGCGATTGAGGATACGATATTATAATGCACAACGTCAGAACGGTACCCGCGAGCTATCTGAGCGCGTACAACAGAAACCTCAATCACTCACAGTAAATGAATTTTCGTAACGTTCCAACACGAGGAGGCTGCAGACGTGTGTATGATAATATTAAATTATAGGCATTTGTACACTATCCGCTCGCGCCAAAATACAACAATATTATGTATCCAAACGAATATACAGGGGGATGTTTACGGGAGAACGGCACTTTGTCTGGACCAAAAGATCAATTTAAAAAAATATTATTGCGCGTCGGTCAACGTTTAATGTATTAACGCGTTAATCCCGTCGGTCACACAAAATAGTATTACAGAAGAGATCTGCATCCGGTTGGAAAGACTTGCTAAAAAAATACTACACCGAACGAATAAAAACTGAAGGAGATCCTCAAACTGGGCTCTCCCAATAAAATTAAACGTAAGGGATTTTTTATTATTATTATTTTATGTTTTTTTAAATATATATATATATATCGAAATTCTATTATACGGCGAGTAATTTAATATTACGTTTTAATTAATTCGATATATAATTTACGTTTTGTTTGTTGAACTCCCCTGCCCAGAGAAAATCAAAAGTACACCACTGTGCGTGCAAAAACAACACATTAAAAAAAAAAATGGTAGAACTACTCGTAAACCCGATACATTCGAGCAGATGAAAAAAAAAACTTGTCTGTGCATGACGTGTTTGTATATAAGCCCTCCCCGGGGTTATTATCCACAATAATTTGCAAAAAATGTATAGGACACCCGTTCGCGCCTATGGATTAACGTTATTATAAGGACATAATTTTTTTTTTGCTTAAATATTAGAAACGAGAAAATCACTGTGCGCGGCACATGACACGAAGTAACGACTTCACGGGGGGGAAAAAAAAAACATTTCGCACTTGACGTGACCGCGGTGCTAAGTATAAAATATACAAGCACACATTTTAACGGAATATACAGTTGCACGACACGACACGAAGAACGAGAGTTGTCGCGTGAACACGGCAATAATGTCATATTATCGTTGTACTAAATTAATTAGCCGTATAATTTGTGCGGTTACATATTATTATGTAATGTTATGTGCAGTGTTGTAATACCATAAAATGATGATGACGTTACGCGTATACACCGCTGCGTACATACAGTTATCCCGTGTATTAAAACGACGCGATGAAAACGGTTTTAAAATTAGATAGTTTTGACGATAAAATGTACCAGCGTCCCTGTCACGGTGTAATACGGTTATAATAATAAGGTGTTAAGTTGCGAATTCACATTAATATTGTATAGGAACGGTATCGCTACAATGGTTTGTGTGGTGAAAGTCATTATTAAACGCGATTAAATATAATTTTTATTCTCCCTGCAGGGTCATGGTTATGATTTGAATAAAAAATAATTTCGACCACTCGTTTTGTCGTTGCGTTTCTTCTTTTATGTTTCCACTTACTTAGAACACGGGAGAAAAAAATGAAATGTATGTTACACACTTACTCAAAACTCAAAAGACGAATTCCCTCCGCGATAATATTTCTACGAAAGCGAGAAATTATAAAAATATATATATAATTATACGTATGAAATTTTCAAATAACCGCCGAGACGAAGATTAAAAAAAAAATACTGTACAAACGTTTTGGCGCAGCAAAACTTGTATGTATAAGAATATAGCGATAGTCTTTGCGATTTCATACGACACTTGTATGAATATTGTCCGCTACATATTGACCTTGTTCGTTCTGTATACATTTTATTATGCGAAACGACAATATTGTGCCGCCGCCGCCACGAATCCACCTCGGCTTTAAATTATTATTTTTATTAATATATAATTGTGGTCGAAAGTGGGGTGGGGGGAGAACGAGATTAATGGGAAAGGCGAATGCAAATCCGAATTAACCTCGTATAACTCCTTCTCTGGACAATAACGGGCGAATAAAATTGCATATTTTAAACACGTAATATCGTGTACGGAACGGGAAATATTATTATTAAGCGTTGGTATATACGCGGCCATATATCTAACCGGAGAAACCGGCTACCGGCTGCCTGCGTCCGTAACGTCGTCCCGTAATTAATATACTCGCGAAGGGAGTAAAATGAAAGAAAAGAGCCTCGGGGGAATTTTTGCTATTCTATAAACGTATACGTACATAATATTTTACGTGCACAAAAAAGGGTACATCGTGATAGCTGTGTGTGTTTTGATAAAATACGTACAGGACACGAATCTGCGGGAAAAGCGTCTGGGAAATCTCTTTTCGGCGCATTGCTGATTTAATTAAATTCACCCAATCAATATACGAACATCTAGACGGCTCTAGCCCGTTAAAATCGCAGTTATTTCGTGATTTTATTGCACTTTTGTACGGGAGAATTTGACGTGAACGTTTCCGTGACTTCAACCCGCAGTGGCTTAACGAGAAAATTTTAAGTCCTCCTAAAAATACATTTAAAATGAATACGCGTTTTAAAACGCAATTTTTTTTTTTTTTACCCCGTTATTATTTATTATTACAATTTACTAAGAATTTCCCGCGGCGACCGACGGCATAAATAGTTCGAAAAGCGTAAACTATATTTATAAAATATAATTTAGCAGTGCACACCCCCCCGGGCGCTCGAAGACGTTTCCACTAATGTTTTGACCGTAAAAACGGTTGTATATCGTTTTATTTTCTTAAATTTATAAATTATTATTGTCTTAAAGTAGAAAATTAAATGGAAAAAAATTCGTCACTGTGTTTTACGTATAATACAATAGTCTGATCAATATGTTTTATATTAGTAAATTCAAAAGTCAATATTTTACATGCTCTGCTTTTACGTCAATAATTATAATTTAGAAAATAGTGTTATTATACTCTTTCAATTCGTTAAACAGTATAGTATTAATATTTTCAATCGTTGATTTGAATACTACGTCTATTTTGATTATTTATATTATGCTAAGAAAATCAAGAATAATTAAGAAATTCATCCCTATACATATTTTGTAAATTTTAAATCATAATAATTATTTTTTTTACCTGTTTTCTCTCTCTCTCTTTTTCTCTCTCTCTGCTTCTGAAACATAACTATAGTTTTCGGAAGTTCTCATATCATTTTATTTCTTAATTTTTATAGCACAATATACAAGTTATGTGTAGAATTACTTGAAAACAGTACTTTTACATTTCGATTTATCGGAATCTAAGAGGTATCATTATTATATTATATTATAAAAATTTTTTTTTTTTGAATTTAGAAAAATTGTGCAATGGCCCCAAATTTACGCGAGCACCGCCGCTACGCGGAGTCGGCGGACTCTCAGTCTCGCCGTTAGAAGTAATCGCATTTTTATACGTAATAATTATTCATACACGTCAAGCGCGTGATTACCGTGGAAATTGAATTTTTCCAAAAATATTGACAAAATCGCCACGCGTCGTTTAAACGAATAAAATACGAGATAAACGAGATTAATTGAATAAAATGTACACGATTTATTGAATTAAAATAACAGGTAAACAGGTAATTCGTTGATAGCCTGAAGCGTATTATGTATAATAAAGGTCCCGAATACATCAAATAAATGTCGTATAGTAAATAAAATAATTGGATTTTGACACGATAAAATAGTGGCGCAAAAACGAAATTTATTGTACAAAAGTACGCATTTATTAATACGCGAATATATTTCCAATTCGAGTTGAATATGATACCATTTATGTTATATTCGATGACATAAATTGTAAAAAAAATTATGGGAACGAGAAGGAATAGTAAAAAAAAACAAAATCTATTATCGAATCGCGTTAGTAGCGCATAAAATATAATATAATCCTTATACGACATAATTAAATAATACACGCGAATAGTTTTTGGTTAAACGAGTACTCTCCCTATTAGTGAGAATAATTTTACCAGTTAAAAAAATCAGCCGGTTTGCCCGGCCGTGTTTGGATTATTTTTGTTTTTGTATTGTACAGTGACGGGCGAAAAAGCCGTTTCAATATAGAATATTAATTATTATTATTATTATTATTTATTCGAATGTATGTGGAAAAATCACGATACCAAAACGTACGAGAGTGTATAGAGTGAAGCTCTGCGGCTAGGAAACGGCCGAGTGAAAGCAATGCGCAGTGTACGAAAAAAAAAAAAGAAACATAATGGTTTTAACGAGCCGCGCCTCGTCTATTGTAAAAACTTTTGTCGTACAACACAGGAACGTTTAATGTTACCATTCGTGTTAACTAAATACCATTTTTTTTCCTCGGTTCTACTGCCGTTAAAATATAATAAAACGCTTAGACACAAACAATAATGATAATTACTCGCTATTATACTTCCTACTCCCCCGACAGAGTTCAGAAAAAATTATAATACAGCAACACGCGTCCGAGAACGCCTCGCGGCAAAACGTTTTCATTACACTGCGCGACTCGGTTTTTGTAACCGCGCGGTTACCGGGATAAAACAGACGCTGAAAAAATTGGTTATCGGTTACTGCCGGATACGTCGAAGACGCGAGAGATTACGAAAGAAATTATAACTCTGACAACAAATAAACGGTATACATATATTATTATGTAACCAAAAGTCACTAGGGGTTTCTCAACGCGTTTTCAAAATGTCCACAATTTTTTACGTTATTGGCGTATAACCTTTTCCAATTTCTTTTTTCCTTGTTTGTAACCGTTCACCATCTTATTTTAGTTACTAGAGGAAACAGATTCGACGTATATTACTTCGATTTAGAGTCCAAGATAATTTCATTTTTGTAAAAAAAAAAAACCTCAAAATTGTCTAATAATTCTTCTGAAAAACAACGGTGGCGATTATTTTACATTAATGATCACTTACGACGCGTGTGACGTAGTACGAAAACAACATTAGAAAAATCTTTTTGAATTTGAAAATTATATTTGTGCGTCTAATGTCTAAAATATTAAACAGAACTAAAATATTTCTTCGGTTTATGTGTATAGAAAAAAAAAAAAACGAATAAATTATCGATTTACGATAGGTACTAAAAATAGAGAAAATATTTGCGTAAAAATGTGTGTAAATTATGAACGATAACTGGCCACGACGATTAAAAATTTAATTTGAAATGTTTTTTTTTACTGCGATCGTGTTAAATTTTAAGCGTTTATTTAAATTATTATTATTATGATTCTAAAATCTGTTTTTTTTTTCTATTAAATGACTTTTATTTCCTTTTTTAGTTTCGTGCAATATTTTATTTAGCACTTATTTACTGCACCGCAAACACACTACGGTAACTATACCATATCGTCAATTAATACTTGAAATTTACTCGGTGGTCAATAAGGCAAAATACTTTTTTTTTTTTTTTGTTTTTAGGAATATATTTAGTAAGGCTCGAATTGTGCAATTTACTAGACTTCGTCTTGGACACAACCTCCTTTCGGCTCGTGCATATCTTCTTTCGCTCAACAACTCTCCTACGTGATACATATATATCAACCCACAAAAGTGTGACCTTATTCATTTGTCGTTTTCGTGTCCCGTTCTAGCTACACAAAGAAAGGTCCATTTTAAGTCCCTTGAATAGAAATCCACGTTCTTGTCGATAGTAATGTTTTTACCATCTCATGTACACCCGAACCGTTATAGTCGTAAAACGCTGCTATCAAATTTTATTACTTCTACTGGTTTTTTTTTTAGTACAGTATTTGTTATGTACTTGTATGTATCGATTGTAATATTTTAAACGTTTTTACACCGTTATGGTGCGATTTATAATCGTTGAAGTACACAACGTGAATACAAAACTTCTAATAAAAAAACAATATATTATGTATATATTTCGTTTATCGGTTTTCTTTTGCCGAATCAAAAAGAAAACCTACTCCGTGACGTAATTCAAAACCGGTCGTTATTTGTAGGACGTCCGATAGTTTATCAGCTGTGCGGCTCTGCGTCGAGTGCAATACGGTGTACACGCAACGAGATGTCACAGAGGTTTTTTCGCGTTTTACGAGGATTTTCGCGTCGGAAAGGGAAGAAAATAGTCGTTAAATCTTCGGAATTCTTTTTTTTTTTTTTTAAATCGTAGAAGGATCGTAAAAAATCGTCACGCGATCGACTTTGCGCCGCGAGATTGACGTTGACGTCGGCCAAAAGGGTCGTAAAAATCGCCGATGTCAAACGGCAGGGACGGCTGACATAATATATTATGTAACCGTCACACTATCCCTTCGTACACGTATCAGTCGGTCAGTCACGCACACACGATGCACGCCATGGCTCGGCCGAGCACAATAAAATGCGTAATGATGATATAGTGCGTTCGATCGGGAAATAAATTTACTGTTATTCCCGTACAGTATATTCGTACGGAACTTTATGACGCGTAATAACGTGCCGTCTGTGCGGTTGTAAATCGTTAAGGAACGGTAAGTACGCGCAGGTATTTTAATTGATATAAGAGCAGGCGAACAGTGCTGTACAAAATATGACGCGTGACTACATTTACTAGCTTTGTAACCGGTTGGCTTTTTTTTTTCTTTTTTTTATCATTTTCGTTGGGAAATTTTAAAAATATTATCTACAAGGAGCACTGAAAAATTAGCGAAATATGTAATATAAATAATTTTTTTTTCGGTAATAATAAAAACGCATCGTTTCGTTCAGCCGATACATTATTATGTCCGTCTGTTTCGGTTATAAAGAAAACCCAGTTCGGATTACGGTACGCGATTTTCGATTTTCCCGGTTGTTTTTTTCCGGGTCATCGGGAACGGGGTTTTTTTTTTCTACTATCATATTATTTTATACAGAACTATTCGCGTGAAATTCGACCATTTAAAACGAACGGGATTCAATATTGAAAAACAAATTTGAATTCGTTCGTTTCTTTTTTCCTATATATAGGTAAATGTGGAATGATTATTATTTTTTTCTAATATTTCGATGAAAACTACGCGTTCAATAATCGTATCGATTTCATTCTGGTTTATTAGTAAAAAAAAAATCGATTTTCTTAATAACGTAGAAAAAAAAAAGTGCGACGAGTTTAAATCTTTTGTCAGAATTACAATATTCGTTCTATATACAATGGAAAACTTTTTATTTCGTTTTTAAGTTTAGTTCGTCGTGCTATATTATTTAACTCTTTCGAATTATAAGCGTGTGCATGCGGATGGCGGCGTGTTCATACGATACATTTACATAAATAATTTCTCGCTTAACAACAACGCGCGCGTATACGCCTCATAACATGAATTACTGACATAATCGAATTTTCTTTTATATTTGTATTTTCAAAATAATAATAATAATAATAATTACGCGAAACATTTGAAATGTTTCAGTATTTTCTGCTCGCGTCTTACGCGTATTTTATCATTCCGTTTCAACTTTAGATTTTTATTTATATTATTTCCGATTATTCAGAAAAATAGTTTATATTTTATTTTTATTTGATTACACATTTAAAACTTTAAATTAGCGAAATATCACCAAAAAAAACCCCCACCTTTCTCCATTCGTAGGGGAAAAAATGAAACAAATTTTGCTTAAATCGTTTCAATGTTATCATAATAAAAAAAAAAAAAATACTCGAAAGACACGAATTCCAGGCATTTTCATATCTTTTATCTCTCCGTTCGATATCGGATAATATATTACAATATATTATTATATAGTAATGGTGTTGCAGGTGTACGATTTAGTGGAAATCGCAGATACGACGTTCGCACGGCGCTCCGAATAGGCAATTCAAATACATTCGCGCCGCCGCCGCCGCCGCCGGCGGCTTCCAGGTCGTATACGCGATACGATAAGGAGAGCAGCGCGTAAGCGGACATTATTATATCGCAGCGGTTAGCGCGTGCAAATGGCCTAAATAAGACAATTTATGTAATTTATAACAATATTATAGTCGTCGTCGTACACGAAATTCGCGTTATTATGACAATACCGTTTCCCTTTCATTTAACGCAATTTCAGAGTGGTGTATTTAAAAATTGTTTTTAGCTTTTGTTGCCGGGAGAGGGAGAAGGTGTATTTGCAATGAAATAATTTTATGAGTCGATGTATAATGCTTTGAAATAAATTTTAGTCGGTTTCGATGACTTTATGATGTTATAATACACAGAATAGACGCGATTATAAATGTGCGGTTTTAAAAAAAATTGTGTGTTTGTGTGGGGTGGATGAGGGTGGTGAAACCCCTACAATTCGACAATGATCAAAGTCAAAAATAAAGCGTCGTACCTATATAATACGTTGACTACACTTTCGACATTAATCAAGCGCGCCTTTCATGGGTAACGTCGACATTATAAAAATAAAAATAAATCAATCGAAGATTTTCCTATTCTTCTAACTTTTATAATCAGCTTTTATTTATTTTGAAGAAAAAAAGTCAAAAAAACCAATTACATATTTAATGATTGCTGTATATTTCACATTTATCTCGGAATGCATTGAAATTTACGAGTATATATGTATTTTTATATAATCGTGAGACGTAAGTGTTAAAGTATTTACAATATAGGTACTTAACACTTTTTTTTTAAAAAAATATTTAAAAATACTGTTGCCTCTTATAAAAACCCAAAAATCTCGGTATGATAAAGCTCAGGTCTTTGAAAATGCGGTAATTCGAAGAAAAACAATGCATTTATAAGTACTGCACTATCAGCAATTTAAAGTAAAATTTACAGAACAAACCTGCAGTGCCAGGGTACAACGTGAAAATGGCGTTTTTTTTTTTTGCTCAACTCTTGTCAATTTAATATTGTTTCGCCGCGATTGAGCGCTCAAAATGTCTAAATTCTTATTTCGTTAATAATAATATCAACGCGTACAAACTCCGGCCGTTTTATTGTACATAAGGCATTCTACATATTTATAATTTTCATAAACACCGGTTAATTTGAATTTTTTTCTTTTTGCCCTCTCGATATTGCCGAACCTCTTTGAAACTTGAACACTCGACGTTTCGGAATTTTCCACGAGTCCTTCTAACTTCGAAGAGCCATGTGTACGCGCAGCACGAATACGCTTCGATGCAGCCACACATAAACGTCACAGTAATTTTTATTGCACTTACGTGTGTCGACATAACGCCTATATGTCCTCGTGGGTAATCACTATTATCACATCGTCACTCGCGGGTATAGTTGAACACTATATAATCATCATAATAAAAATTGCTCTGCTGCAGATGACTGCAGGGTAACGTCGACATTATACACGTAACGTATACATAATAATATATTTCGTGCGGGGTCGTCGGGCGTGGTCGACCGTTTGACAGAGATAGTCTTTGAATTTACATGCGTAAACCGCGTAACAATCAACCGACGTAATGGGACGAGACGAGTCGGCGGTTTAGTCGAAATGGTTGTAAATATCCACTTTGTAGACGAGAATACCGTCGTTATTGATCTCGTGACGATACTTCCAACATATTATAATATTATTTCGACTCACACTTGAATATTATTTATTTATTTGTATCAGTGGCGTGTTCGGCAATTTCGAATGGAGCGGGGGGAAGTATAGCATAATAGTATAATATACCAAGTGGTCGGTGTAAAATGCAGGAGTAGTACCTATATAGTATTGTCATTAATATAATATGAGTGTATGGACTCTGCAGAAAGCCACGTAATATCGATTAATGCTCAGTCACATGGCTTCTTTAAACAAAAAAGGTTCATATTTTTCGTTTGGACGTTACTCAATCGTATTATGCCGGTAAAGTGAACAATATATTATATTATATTTTATAATACTATAATATTAAAGTTTTAATCAAAATACCACACGCGACACGCAGAAGAAAATATGGAGTTTATTATATTATAAAAAAAAAAAATTGAAAAGGGTAGTAGAATATATTTGGCTGAAATCCTTGACTAGTATATATATACGCATAGAGTGTTGCGTATACACTTTAAATGCTGCCATATTTTACAGCAATTCTAAACAAAATCAGTGTTTGTATTGCAGATTTTAAGGCATTTATTTATCTATTATTTGTAACGATTCATTATTAAAATCTGCTTATACTGAAATTTTGATCGAAAATCCTTACTGCAGAAAAAAAAATGTGCTATATAGAGAATATGATACTCTCGTCCCTCTTTCTATGAACACGCCCCTGATATACACATTACACACACACATATATATATAACCAGTATTACGTCAAACATAATCGTATTACAATATACAAATAAGATTGGGTGCACGACTTAATGAATATTGCGACGTTTCAGCTATACCGAGTGGTGTAAATGTATGATATCATTATATTACATATTATATAAATAACGATATTGTTTGATTTTATTTTCTCCTATTTTAATTAAATTTGTGCGCCGGTTCGTTTACGTCGGTATCCGTTTTATACGCGAATATATTAATGGTGTTTGCGCGCATATAGCCGTTTTAATATGCTCCGCGAAAAACACCAACACTCGCAGAGCGTTTTAAATTTGAAAATTGTTTAAGTGCTTTGAACATAACGAGAATAAATAAAATTGTATTTACGAAACAAAAAAAAAAAAAACAAAAATTCTTGGGAGTCAAATTAACTTTTATATTTAGTACGTTGAAAATATTATTCCGCGATCATAATCACTCTATTATTAGAACTTATAATTTATTATTAATTCTATAGAATAGCTTGAGATTCAAAACGGTTTCATATTTTATTGTACGGCCGCGCACGCGGTATTTTATTATAATATAGTCATTTAAATAAAAATTAATCGATATAAATATTTAAACGATTAAAATTTTTGTGTGAGTGACACGCGCATATAATACGTGCCCGGTTTAGAACAAAAACGTTCTATTTTTAATTATTTCATTCGGACTGTGTACGAGTTTTAAACGTTTGATGCCGCGTACAGATAACATTTTTTTTTTCAATATTTTTTTTCGCTTTGATATACATTTTTATACTCATTCATTTGTAAATATCGCCGCGCTGATTTTAAACAATTTTTCAGAAGAACATTTAAATATTCCACGATCCTGATGCAAATTGTTTTTATATACATTTTTTTTTTTTTTTTTGCGTTTTTGTGCTTCGCATTGGTTGGACCAGAATATTTATTGTACTGTTATAGTACGCACTCGTCTAATATTATTTACATAAAACCAAATGAAACGCTCAGTCTTTTAGAGCATAGTACATATTATATTGATTATAGTGTGCAGTATATACGCACGCATACCAATATAATATATGCCGACAATATAGTTCGTATTTTTATAAGTGTTCGAGATAAAATATTCATGCGATATAATATAAAACGAACCAGGCATTTTACGGATATATATATGTGTGTGTGTGTGTGTGTGTGTGTGTGTGTGATATATTATCTACAGTTGTATTCAATATATATACGAATAGGACATTTAGACTATAACGTTATCGGCGAATACACGTTTTTGACAAAAATAAAAAAGTAAAAATAGTCTATGATGTCAAATTTTATAAATAACCTACTTTAGAAAGTTATCGCGGAACTTATACGACGCACAGTACAAAAGAGTGGTGATGAACAAAATACACTACACTGCATATATTATATAATATGTAACAGGCTTTTTTGAATGTAATATATATTCCTAATTCTATATACAATCGTGAATAATAATAATAATAATAATAATAATAATAATAATAATAATAATAATAATAATAATAATAATAATGATAATAATGATAATAATGATAATAATGATAATAATGATAATAATGATAATAATGATAATAATGATAATAATGATAATAATGATAATAATGATAATAATGATAATAATGATAATAATGATAATAATGATAATAATGATAATAATGATAATAATGATAATAATGATAATAATGATAATAATGATAATAATGATAATAATGATAATAATGATAATAATGATAATAATGATAATAATGATAATAATGATAATAATGATAATAATGATAATAATGATAATAATGATAATAATGATAATAATGATAATAATGATAATAATGATAATAATGATAATAATGATAATAATGATAATAATGATAATAATGATAATAATGATAATAATGATAATAATGATAATAATGATAATAATGATAATAATGATAATAATGATAATAATAATAATGATAATAATGATAATAATAATAATAATAATAATAATAATAATAATAATAATAATAATAATAATAATAATAAATAATAATAATAATAATAATAACAATAATAATAATAAACACATCGTTGTGTAAAACCAGTATACAAATTTTTCGCTTCACTCGGATAAAAAAAAATATATTGATTTTTAATAAAAGTTATTGCACACGTCCGAAAACTGAAGAATAAAAAAAACGCGAGCGCGTACAATAATATTAAATGGCGTTACCTATTATTATAATAATATATACTCGTGAAACGATACGAATATATTCGGGGTTTTTTTTTATTTTATTTCATTGAATATACTTTCTATCGCGTCTGCTGCTGCTCGGAAAATCTTGACGTGCGCTACGTTCCGACATCAAATTGTATCTTCTACTTCATTCCGTCATTCGGCTTCCTACAGGAAAATTACAATTCGAAATTGAGAGAAAAAGAAAACCGTCCCTGGTAAAATTGTCGACATTATAATATCACGTTAGCATCAGAAACGAAAGGTTTGTTTGTATTTTTTTTTTTTTTTTTGTAAAGCTCAAAATTATTATACGAAATTACAGAAATATTCTGTGGATGATAATGAACGCGCGTACACTATCGTCGTCACTCGGAGAATCGTTTTTCGAACATAACGAAATGATTTATCGCGGTTGTTTCGTACAATAAAATATAATAGCAATGAAAAATCTTCATTCGAACTATCGTTTTGTTTTATTTTCGTAAAAAAAAAAAAGTAATAA
The DNA here is from genome assembly GCA_032441835.1 of Slavum lentiscoides. Lineage (NCBI taxonomy): Eukaryota > Metazoa > Arthropoda > Insecta > Hemiptera > Aphididae > Slavum > Slavum lentiscoides. The sequence continues at coordinate 3,839,701 of CM063713.1, forward strand.
ATAAATAACATTCCACACAATTATTATATATATATATATATATGTATTCCAAAGCGGTTTTCGAATAACGTCTAGTATACTCACCGTAATATTATAATGTTACCATAATATATTATAATACTATCGTAATAACGATGCTTATAAAACGTTTTTATTTTCTCTTCAAAATAATGATGATGCTCGTACAGGCTACTGCCAGTGGCGGCGCCAGAACTTTTGCAAGAGCTGAGGTCGACCAATTTTAGAGGGCGGGGGGGCCAATATTTTTATTCGTCTGTTTGTGATGCTTGAATATTTTTCGATACCTCTGTTAACATTATATTACAATTGAAATTGAACGTTACAATTGTTTGATATTTTTAAGATAATTTTTAATGACCAATTAGCATAGCCGTCCCAAGGTGGGGGGCAATGGGGCAAGTGCCCTAGGGCGTCCAAAGTATTATGAATGCAGGGGGCATCGAAAAAATGAAAAAAAAATTTGTTGTTTTATTTTAGATATTAATTTCCCTTGTATCTATATATGATGGTTTTGAGGATGAGTGTATTTACTATTAAAATATATAAAATTATAAAAATTAGATACTACGTTAATTGTAAAAAAATTTTTTTGGGGAGCGTCAAATATTATTGCCCTAGGGCATTTGTCCACCACAATTAGGACGGCACTGTTAATTAGGATTAATTTAAAACCCATACAAATTATAATAGTATGAGTCTTTACATATAATTTACAAAAAATTTTACGGTGAGCCATAGTGGGGGAAGGAGGGGGGCAAGGATTTTTGCCACTGACTACTGCTGCTGTAAACGCGTAAAACGAGTATTAAAAAAAAAAAAGACTATATTTTCACGTGTTCAGCTACTATATACGATATTGTATACACGCGCTTTCGTCGAGTTCTATACGATATTATATATTATTACATAAACGTACACCGGGATCGTTACATTATATTATAAAACCGCGCGCTCGTAGTGCGTATGCGTGCGGTGCGTTATTATGTGGTGTGCAACACGACGAGGGTAATAATAATAATAATTGGACGACTGAGCCGCGCCGCGCCGTTATTACCAAAAGCGGCTATGAAAATTGATAGAACGCCGTACAATAATATCATCGTGACGCCGAACACGAAATGAAGTCGTTTCGCGCGGTTATTTTATGTACACACACATATTATACAGTAGAAGTGCAGTATTATGCGTGTACACAATATTATAATGTACACCGGCAATGTTTTTTTATTTATTTATATATGCGCGTATAGGTGCGCGTGTAAAATATTGTAATGTTCGCGGTGCTGCGCGTGTATATTCAGTACCACATATACTTTCGATATCACTCCGGGCCCACGGCGGGGCGCAACGGGGTTTTTGAAATAAAACATTGAAATTCTTTCCCGAATTATAATCCATTTTTTTATTTTGATATTTCAAACTTATATAAATACATATATATATATTTTTAGTAATAAATTTAATAAAACATTTAATTTACATACGATTTTTATTTATTTATTTTAATTTTTTATTCGTACAATATTTACGCGTGTTATATTATATAGCAGCGGTTCTCGTGTACTTTTGTATATATACTTTTTTTTTTTTTTAAACCACGGACCACGGCCGGATTTAGGGGGGCGAGTGGGCTGCAGCCCATGGGCCCTCACACTTTTGTGATTATTTTACAGTCACCGGATAATAAAAAAAAAATGGAAATCGTATTTTTCACTGTGAAATTAAATATTCATCAAACAAAATACAGGTACCTACATCGTAACAGAATATTTTGTAAAAATAAAATGAAAAAAAAGTCGCTGGCATTTGATTTTAATCGTTACTTGTACGTATTATTATTTTCAAGTCAATTACACTAATTTTTTAACAATTTTTCTATTTTTATGGAACGCAATTCCGTAATATGATAATTACTCACCCGTTTCGATTGTTTTTATTTAAGTAAATTAAATAAATGAATAGTACATATAGGCACTACGGATAATATTAAATGTTATTTAATAGACAAAACATGTGTTGTCGTGTTTATTTATTTGGGCCTTCCCCACATTACATTCCGCCCAAAGGCCACCACATACCTAAATCCGGCCATGCCATAAACCCTTTACAGATTTTTTTTTCCGAATAACATTTTTTTTTTTTTTAAAATATCTCATTTGTTATTATAACCGATAATAAGATTTTTTTTTCTTAAATATTATAAATCACATAAATACATACATAAAACACACAAAACTAAATAATTATTTTTATTATACGCAGAATCTCGCAAATATTTTAGTTTTATTGTACTTCGAATTTAACTTTTATAATATTTAATGCGAAGAACCGCGGTGTCGCATTCTAGACATCTGTTTTTGAACATCGAGCTCAATAATCGAAAGCATTCGATATTTTCTATGCGCGGATTCGAAACTTGTTTTTAATAATATGTAAACAAGAGCGATAATTGCTTTTTCGCCGCATTAATGAGAGTTGTGGGCAGTTAAACTAAAACTCGTAGAGCTTCAATTGATATTTCTGGATTACTTTTTTTTTTGTACGCGTGACGAGAAATAAAATTCTCCTACGAATACCGATTTAAATTGTATTTTTAAATTACTGTTTGTAGTCTTATATTTCTAAAAGACTGTCTTCTTCCCACGCGATGTCAGCCCTTTTCTTCGGTGAATATCAAATGCAAAAGGGTGTCTAATTCAGTTTTTACTCGTATATCTAGAACAGAATAGAGTGTAGTAAAATTTTATAACTCTGCAGGGTATAAGATATTTAAAAAAATAAATATTGTAATATTTATTATACAATGTAATTATATATTAAATTATAACCATATATATATATATATATATATAAATGAATCCCTATTTCCCTTGGTCACGCCATAACTTGAGAACGCCTTTACCGATTTCATTCATTTTCTTTTTTTTAAATTTTTCTAATACTTTGTTGAAGGTTCTCACGGAAAGAAAAATTAAGAAAATTGCGCTGCAGAAAATTGAAAAATTTTAGAAAACTTCTGTGGCAGAAAAATCAAGGACACTACAATATATAACATGTATCTATGGATACCATAATTATCGACGACCATAATTAAATAATAATTTTTATGTTCTCAATTTAGGGATATAAGACATTTAAAAAAATTAATATTGTAATATTTATTATACAATGTAATTATATATTATATAATAATTAATAAAATAAAAATATTTTCAATTAATCTCGAGTAGGTGATGATTAATTGTTTTTTTTTTTAATGTTTTTAGAATAATTTTATACGGCCGTAATTTGATGTATATATATCATTACGTCCATGGCTGTCGGTATTTTTACGCGACAAAATCGACAAAATCCTCACACGACCAAAATTGGTAACCATGGAAATCGTATATCGTCCCTGGTAACCGAAGGAAGATTCTTAAAAGACGCCAATTCTTTACTCGAATTTGTCGATCGAATACGCGTCTTTCGGCAAATCTTTACACAGTCTATTTTAGAAACAAAATTGGACAATATGTAGTCGGGTCGACTGCAGGAAATTGTCCATTGCCGAGCGACAGCAATTTCCTCCTCGTAATTGTTTGGCCACTTTAATTTTCTAGAGATACATTTTGCTAACGTTTAAAAATAGTTTAAAATAAAAAAAAATTCGACCGTATAACCTCAGTAATCCGGAAAATCAATAATAATGTACATTTTTCGTGTGAAATATTTTCAAGTGCGTTTGTCACTCTCACCCCACAGCACGGATATTTTTACGCCCGAAACGATTGTACACGTAAATTACTCAACGAATAAAAGAAACAAACCGGATCTCGACGCATGTTCAGTAGGTAGCTGATGATGCGCGCTCAGACACTAAACGAGAGACGATTCCATTTGAATAGATTGACCGTATTTGGTCTTGGGGGGTTTAAACCCGAACACAGCGTGTAATGAGCGAAAGTATAATACCGCGCGCATAATTATGTAATAATTGTTCCTGTGTGCGCGCGGTGAAGCCAACCTCGAGTGTAATGGGGAATGTTTACAAATACACAAACGTTTTATTGTCTTCCGAGCCGCGAAATACTTAAAATAACATGAGCTGGTGTAGCGCTAGAACTGCAGTTTTCCCTGTAATCCGATTAGTCCATGAAAACTATTATTGCATATATTACGAAATATGGCAACATTTTTTTTTTTTTTGTGTTTACTACACGCGGAAATATAAAAATAGGCTGAATAGACTTGAGTCCTTGATTTTTTCGCATTGAAATTCGCTATGTGCCCTAATAGACTGAAATGTAATAGAAAAATTTCCAAGCATTAAAAAGTTTTATGACTATAATGCCACTGAAATTTTACTTAACCATATACGTAATTGAAAGCGAAATGATCGGAACGGCAGGTTTTCTGAGTATACTGATGCATCACGCGATCAAAGAAAGAAAAAATATTTTTAATCCAAATTATAATTAGTATTATATTTTATTACGATTCGATTTGATTTTTACTGTTATTTTTCAGCGAAATCTCTATTCTATTCGATCAAATTTTGTATTTTTTATTTTGTATTTCGCATTCAATAAAAGATTTAAACGAGGACAAATTATTGATAATTATGATAATAATGTTTAATTTTGTGACATATTTATATAATTGTATGTCATATGGTATATGTATGCTTTTGTAATAACATTCAAATTGTAATAACATTCTAATAACATTCAAAAAAGCAGTTTTTAATCATTTTGGAAATAGTCCTTTTATTTTTTAAATCCTTCGGCCCGTTCCACTGTTAATCCGTGCACGACTACGCAATTACACGTATTATAATATTATGTAAAGTACACATTACACTCGTATATTATAATTATACGAGTACAGGTTTTTAGAGTATACGTTACACGGTATGACGTATCGATAATACGCTACGCCTATGTATAATGATGTTTTTTTCTTTTAGAAAAAAATTGTCATTAGTTATAACGACGTTGTGCGTCATCTTTATAAATTATCTACTCTTCATTCATAAACATAAAACGTGTAGTACACGTCCAAGGACAGTACGAACAGGATCAGTAAACAGCAATCGATTAAAATTGTTATTAAAGGGATACTAAATATTATGATATTCAAATTTCAAAACTCAAATTTACTATCACGAGCTAAATTTATATGTATAATCAAATTGTACATTATCACCGTGAAATTGAATTTTTTTTCGCTGCAAAATCAAATATTAATCATTAAGTTACAATATAATAAGGAGTAAATAGTTTAAATACAACGTATATGCAAACACGAACTGTAACAATATATTTTATTAGGTTTTAAAAATGTACAGAGCAATAATATTTCTATAAAATGCATATAGAAGAGATATAAGAGAAACAACAAATATAACGTAATTCGCATCATGCTCTTTTCTTGCCAATATATAAAAGTCCGGATCGACTTTAACAATAATTGGATAAAACCCTTTGAAATTATATTATTCTTTGAATTCCAACGAAACAAATAAATTCGGATTCAATTCAAAACGGTTTCACCGTACATTTTTTTTATCCGTTATTCTTTCTTTCGCAGTTTTTAAGAAAAAAAAAACTATTACAAATTCCGTATTTAATAGTCTGAGTCCAATTTTCATTTTGTATTACATAACCTTATAAAGTTTACACCTTTTATTATTCAATAATCGATAAAAAAAAACATTGTTACTATAGATACTTTTTTTGGAATAATTTGATAATATTATTTTAAATTAAATAAAAACATTATGAAAATCGCGCATCGTACAAAATATTATTCGTCACGGATAACGACGTTTGCAGAACGACAGAAACTCTATAAAATATTATTATAATTACTAATATAAAGTCATCTACGGAAAGACGATAAGACGAAGTAAAATTCCATCGATTCAATTTTTCCTCGCCTACGAATATTTCATTACCAGAGGAAATTATAATATATTGCGCGTGGTTTTCAGAAGAAGAAAAAGTATTTCGCTCATAATGTCCAAGTATAATACAACGATCGCGAATACGCGCGGGTCACCCGATTTGAAAATTAAAAATCCATTCAATAATAATATGTATTTACAGCGGGATTAAGAACTGTTAGAAAAAATCGAAACGATATGGACATTAAATGTGTATGAAATTTTTTTCATGCATTTTTTTATCGAAAACGTAAACTTTTTGTACCAAGCTTCTTTCCTTTCTAGCCATTATTTTTCACGCATTATCAGATATTGTGATTTTATCATGAATCGTACGAATCGTGAACATAAATGAAAGACTTTTTTACTATTTGTTTTGTACATCTTATTGGAAAACGAAAGTTGTAGTTACAGTCTTATGTTAAAAGCAATGCGAATCTTTTATGTCCCTTTGATTTTGCTCTCAGATCATTATTTAACAAGCATTAATGATATTTTAGATTTTACCGTACGTTGCCGATTCGTAGTTTTTATTCAAGTATAGATTTTTATCTTAATATTTCACCTATACCTACGGTATAGGTATATCTATATATATATATATATATAGATTTTTTTTTTTTTTTTTTATTTAGAACTCTTAGTATATACTATTAAATATATATATATATATATATATATACTAGCTGAATTACTCGTAAAGAATTAGCCCGTGAACAGTTCAAATTGTATTGCTTCGCTTCCAACAGAAACTAAAACGATTGTTCGCGCCTCGCGCAGTTTTAAATTAACCCCCTTCCCGTTTGACACTCCGTCACGGCTCAGAGCTCCCTGGACCAGCTGATTACCCCAAAAGTTGGCAACACTGTTCACGTTACGTACGTCGCTGTCACGGCCGCCGCCGTTCCGTGTACCGTCTTGGCTCTCTGTTCTCGTTTTGACTGCTCTCGATTGCCGTCGTAGTCTGTTCTACGACGAAGCTTGCTCGCTCGCTCGTCGCCGCTGTGCGCATAGGGCCGGCCCAACGCCATAGCAAAGTAGGCAGCCGTCTAGGACGGTAATTTTATAATGAGCCGAAATCTGAAGTGATAAAATCGACACACACCGTATACGATTTATGTATTTTTAATGCATATTTTACGGTTATGGAGGTAAGGCGAATGTCCCTATCACCTCCCTAAAATAAGCCCTTGAGGGGCAGCGTCAAATAGATTTGCCTGGGGCGGCGAAACATCTAAGGCCCCGGCCCTGTGTGCGCAAACTGCCTGATCGCCACATTCAAAACGTTACGCTCAATCGTCTCAGAACCAGTGCACAGACTGGTCGCTCAGCTCGCTCAAGTGCTCCGAGTCGTCCGTAGACGTACGGCGACTATTACACGTTCCAGACACCGACTGTCGTTTGCTCCACGTGGTCGTGGTTCGTCTGCTGTTCAATTATTCCACTGCGCTGCTCAGCCTGCTCAACTTGCTCGTTCTTCACCAGCGGTTCCTCGGCGGTAACCGAACTTGTGCCCCCCGTTCCCAGTTGTGTCACAGATTAGATGAATCTAATCCTATCCATCTAATCTGTGGTTGTGTGTGATTTAACGCGAATCACTTTGTATAAATCGCATCAATCGCCGTAACATACGGCTTATGTTAATAAACGTCATCTGTTATATTACACATTTAGTTGTCACTTTGAACTCTCCGACTGTCCCGGGTGAGTACGACTGACGTCAACCACCCACGGGAAAGAACGTCGATCGTCAACAACGATCATAATATTTCCACTTGTAGTCCGATTCACTGTAAACGATTTTGGATTTGTCAGTGTGTCTGTTTTCGCGTAGGTATGTAAATTTATTCGAATTTTCCGAATAAATAAGAATCAATAAACATTGCGGAATGTTCTTCTGTATTCCTACAATAATAATAATAATAATATAGAATTAAATCTGACGAAATCGTAACTGGTAATAGATTGCGCTTTCGCAGTACAGTGACAAAATGAAAAGATTTTCGAGCGTATAAAAACGGTGTGTATCCCGCACACAAAACGATCGTTTAAAACGACGAGCCGGCAAACGTTTACTGAATTGCCTGTTCGCGACGGTTTAAAAATAATCCGTTTCCAACCGCCTTAAGAGGAAACCACGCTCGCGTTAATCGTCGTCTCCGTCCGCGTAATGGACGATATCCGCGTGAAATCGCGGTATGCAAATGAAAGAGTGAAAACGCCGATTAAATGTAAAATTCTCGATAAATTCAAATCCGTGTTCGACATCGGACTATTTCGACGAATGGGACCGAAAAAATTAACGTTTTTACCGTGTATAATTCCACCCCTGAAATCGGTTTGAATTTCGTGCAAAATTTAAAGAGTCGAAAAACAACGTTATCGTGGGACGGACACGAGTGTTTTGTAAAATATTGCCTGACAAAAGAAATTATAGCGTTTTTCTGCTTTCTTAACTGTGGTCGTAACATATTTTGTGCATAAATATTTTACGAAAACGACGTGTCTGTTATAAACACAATTCGAACGCTTGCGCACACTCCGAGTCCTACGATGATTGCATGATCGAGACGTATATAATAATTGCAGAAAACACGTTTCGAAGGCTACAAGTTATCGAACCGAATAACGTTTACGTTTCCGACGAGTTTATTCGTTTTATGCGATAATTAAATTTTGTTTATAAACATTAGTTTTACTAACGATTGGACTCTAAAATCACTTACTTCCCTGGACAAAAACGTGTAAACATTACTTTTTGTGTGACTAATAATTATTATATTTTACATAATATATTTCACGGCGCACACGAGTATCCAGGCGTAACATCCGCGAAAGAAAAATTACAAAAATATAATTTTATATAGAGATTATATTTTATCATGTCATACGATATAATATGATGAAATATACATTGACCATTAACAATGGACTTCGACCTGTCGCGACCAGGGATAACACAATCTAATCGGGATTACCTACATGGACTCGAACGGAAAGACCACAGCAGTGGACGACGATACCCCACGACCAAAATAGTTTTCCAACTCATCATAAATAATTATTATGAAAAATGACGGAAGTTTCGTTTCATCCGTAGTCCGTGTCACTAAGAAAGATTTATAAACACACGTATTTGATTTCAAATACAGATACCCTAGAAAAGTATTTCAAATACTACTCGCAAATGCTCATTTTAAAAGTATTCAAAATACGTATTTGAACACTTTTACTCAAACACTTTGCAACACTGTATATAAACAAAATATACATATAATATATAATATGTGATGGTAATATTGCAAGGCGTACACCGCGAGAAAAACGCTCGAGATGACAAACCGTAAACGCAGGCTTATAAATACGATGATTAATCTGTTATTCCGATCGAATATACTCGCGTACATTGGCTCCATATGTGCGCGTGTAATATTCGCTCGAATTTACCTGGGGGGTGAAAAAAAAACCGGTAATTTATTTCGTTAAAAGTCCCGGAGTGCTGTCGTATATGGTATAGAACGAACGCGATGGAAAAACGACAAAGACGGTGCGCCGTATCACGACTAAACAAACAGGCACGTCAGCAATAATTTTATTTTCGCTATCACTGCGCGTGTGCCCCAGACATGGAAAAAACGATATCGATAACATGGACGAAAGAGTCTTGGTGAGGGTATTTGAAACAAATATTTCAATAAATAATTATTCAGTTATGGTGTGTAACGGGCGTCTAATGAAGTCAATATGGAATATTTTAATTCATAATAATGTAACGATTTTAAATTATGCCGGAAAGTTTTTCCACGAATTTTGTCGTTTATTCCAAGTCTGGGGAACATTTCCTGCGCCGCGTTATCTAGCTGACACGCCTGTTTATTTAGTCGTGCGCCGTATAAAGCGAAAAGCGTATAAAATAAGTGTAAATATTGTATTAGGCGCGCCTGTATCGAGGGTAGAAACATTTATTTTAAAACGTGATTTTCTCTCGAAAATTTGTCAAAATTTTCCGTGACAACGTGCGTCTCGCGCAAAGTTTATAATATGCATATATACTCGCGCATTATAGGATAATATACGTGTGGGGCTGGCATATTGTATATATATATATATATATATATATATATACTCGTAAATATAGTAATGCGTACATATTTTATCTTCGTTAAAAAACCAGTCGATTTTCGGGAAAATAATAAAAAAAAAAGCGCGTTTTTTTTGTTCTCTTCCACACGCGGTGTTTTTTTCCCCCTATCATCGCGCGTAAAACAATCGTCGGAAAACGTAACGAAAAAAATATTTATTTTCATTATTATTCGATACAATACTGTTAGCGTTGCATAAACATAATGTTAAGAAGTATATATTATTATGTACGATATAAATGCAAAAAAAAAAAAAAAAAGAAAAGAATTTGGGAATCTCGCGTACCTACCTATATTTATTGCACGGCGAAAGTTTCCGTCTCGCAGTCGGTTTAATTTTCGAACATTTTATTTATCTTCGTGTTTGCCTTAAAACGTAATTTGAAAATTGTTAAACGCGTTATATAGCGAACGTTCGCGCCGCGCCGTTTGATTACGGTTTTCGCAATAGTAAACGTCTTTTTCGTTTGCTCAATATTTTAAAACGCGGAATGTACAAATATACATATATATATATATATCCGCGCGGAATGTTTAGCAAATTTAAACAATATAGTTCCTCGGGGACGGTAAAGAAAAACGGCGAGGGCGGTGCACGTATAATATAACGCTACCAGCTACCCTGTGTATAGGTACGTGTACAAGACGCGCGTCACACTATACGAAATTAAATTAACGCCCTGCGCGAATTCGAATATTATTGAAATCTTAAATTAAAACGGAAAAGAAACGAAACGGAAAATGTGTACACTATTCGCCGTACACGCGCAATTACTGTTTAAAGCCATAGCACTTGAACAAATATATTGTACAGAGGGAGGAAAACGTTATCGTTTCGCCTCATCGCCACCTTCCCTCCCCATCACCGAGTGTACATACCTCAGAATCGTCAGAATTATCACCGATACAAAAAAAATATTCGGAAAAATACGCAACACCACGCGTTTATAATATTAAATAAATAAACATTATTATTAATAAATATTAATATTAAAACGCTATTGTGTCGCGTTAATATCCAGACCGATACGTTAGAATGTATTATCATAAATACTTTGGCGTATAAACTAGTTTTTAAGTTCGTGCTCGACGTATAGAAATAACAGAAAAAAATTCACCATATCCAAGACTTCAAATGAAAATATAATCGTTTCACAGAAAGCAGAAGGAGGTCGTATTAAATAGTTCAAACGCGTAAAAACTGTGGGAGTTATGTGCGTAAACATAGTATTTTTATATTATATTCTATATAATAAAATAAAGAAAATACAAAACTGCGGGTTCGGAAAAACGATTCGAATTCACTGTAGAAGGAATAAATTAATGAAGAGCCAGATATTAAAGTTTATGATCCGGATGTTGTAGAAGTAAAAAATTAAAGTCATGTATTTATTGTGAAGAGGGGTGGTGGTGAAAATGACTTTTTTCGCCCCCCGCCCCAAATTTTTTCGCCACTGTAAGCAAATGCACAATCGAAACAAATCAATTTGTATATATAATAATATTAAACAACGACTTTTTTTTCTTTTAAGCTAATAACGAATCGTATACGCTGTCGTCGATTTAGCAATAGCGTTATACCGGCTCGTGTGTGACACAAGGGGTTACGGACGTTGGCGACCGAATATTTTAAAATTATTATTGTAATTAATTTAACGTTTTTGCACTTAGCGTGAGCATAATACTCTTTACATTTTTAGACTTGACTACATTCAGTGAAGTACTGCAGTATATGATCTTTTGTATACGACGAGCTACAAAAGTTTAAAATTTCATCATTTTTTTCTTATTCGACCCGTAATCTACGGTGAGTATTTATCACGTTTTTACAACGACCTGTAATGAAACTGAATAGTAATATATTAAAAATCTACACGAGTCCGCGTCGACGTTTTTGCTTTTCCGTTGATATTCCATAATATTAACCGTATTATACTTGGAAAAAACACGCGTTTCAATATTGAACTCGTGTAGTTTTTTCGTGCTTCAGCATGTTATATATTATTCCTTATCCATAATGTATTCCACGAACACCGTGCACGATTGTTAACAATAAATAATGAATTCAACGACGTGTAGAACCACGTAGAATTAACGTTCGTATACACAAACGTAATTTCGTTTGTCTGAAGTCAAAGTCGGGGAAAATCAAAATTTCGTTGTGTATCGACGGCGCGGCGGTGTACTGGAATCGGGCGCTTATTCGTTAAACGCGTTAAAAGTATACGGTATTGCAGAAAAAAAATAAATACCAAGAAACACTGTAAAAAGTCAAAAAAAAAAAACAAATTTTCAGGCTTAATAAACCGCTCGTGTGAAAACAATGTGTTTCATAGGGAAAAAACGAATTATATTGCACGATTATGATACATACAATCATAATACATTTAAACGATGTACACGGATTATAAATAACTATTTGTTCGCCGCGATCGTTATCCAAAGAATATGTACTCGTAAATATTTAAATGATTTTTAAAACAAATATATAATATATATATATTATCTTATTGTGTACAAAAACTCACAGATGTGTAAAAATAATAGTTATCGAATCGACTCCGTCACATACGAGTCTATATGCGAACGTTGGTTTTCTAATATTTGCTTTACGTTGTTGTAGTAGGTATACGCAGAAAAATTGACGAGTCTCGTTTATTCCCGTTTCGCATTTTATTCCAGCGACACATACTGTACACGCGTGACTGATTATGTATATCGAAATCCGGTCTACGATATAGGTACAATAAATACCGAACACCGAATTTGATATTAAATTTTCGAGTGCCACGATATAATATGTATTTATGCGTATAGCGCTACATTTGTACGGTAATAAGCAGCAGAAATAAGAGAACTGCACTCGATCCGAAATCGACGCGCGTATGAGTTCGTATTGGTATTAATACCAGTGGCGTCATTTCGGTTTTCGAAAGGGGGAGGCAAAAGATTTAACCGGCCCCATTTAACTATTTCCAATATTTACATTTAGCTCAATACAATTTCTATTTTACATAATTTTGATATTTTCGTTATCATGTTCACGAATATTCTTCGAATTTAGGGGTAACGTCAATAACTTACGCACTGCCTTCAACAATAACCATGTTTATCGAAAAAACTCCAGAACCGCGGTAAGTTGTAACCACTATTTAATCACTTTTAATAGCGGTTATAACCTGTATACTTTTTTACTTTATTATTAATTCAATTGTAATCCACTGTTCACCACGCGATTTGTTATTACTCATTACTATAGATTTGGTTAGAATTATTTATATTTACACCATAGGTATCGGCATGAATCATGCCGGCCCACTGTTAACAAGGGGGGGCAAATGCCCACCCTGCCCCCCACCAAATGACGCCACTGATTAATACCTATTGTATTATATAATCATATTGAATTCGGCTTAAAAATATATTTTTTTTAACGAAATCACGCGGTCTAACGATTGTTAAAAACATTTTTCTCTTTTTTGTAATATTTGTACTCCGGCTCGTGTGTATATTTTGTTCGGCGGAATAATTCGCCTAATAACGCGCACGCCGACTACGCGCCATTAAATGAAAACATTTGCTCTTATTTTCCAATCCACACGCGCGCATCAAATGAAAAATAAACACGCGTACGGGCTTAACTCGAAGTTTCCAACTGGTCGTTAAAAAAAAAACCTCATCAACGCTTAACATTAATAATACAGTAATGTTAATTATTTTCATCGCGTGATTTCGTTGAAAAATTGTATATTAAGCCTTTCTACAGTGGGGTACTGTAATGAGTTTAATGAACAATAAATGTATGTCAAAATTTTATTATCACGGGAAGGGAGAGTGGTAAAAAATAAAATTACAATTGAAATCAATAAATAGCCGAAAATGACGTAGAGTCCATGAAGTGTAAATATAAAACGTAAGAAATACCTTCCGTCTTCGAATTGTTATCTCTTAAAAATTTGTTACGTGTTTTATGATACGACATTTAAAATGATTTTAGTACTCGAATATCTTATATTTATCTTTCGACAATCAATAACGCTTTTCAAAATCGGCCACTTTTTGTTACCTATACCATTGATTTACGCGGCTTCGGAAAACAGAATTTTAGATTTATGGCGTTCGTCATACGTTTAAATAATCATTGACAATCGTGTTGTACGTCCTCATCAACGTAATATCGCGCAATATTCTTAAATATATAGTAAATATTATAAAGTTAATTCGTTTAATTTAGATGTTGTCCACTGCTGGTCGGCAGCCCAGTGGCCGTATTTGCTTCTGGGAAGAGTCGGCAAATAACAAAAATTCAGCTGTACGAAGAACTGAATAAAAACCTATTTTTTAAAGAAAGTGAGAGGGAGAGAAAAAGACTATTGTTGAATTTTATCCCATGATCGAAATTTTCTGTGCAAAAAGTACATACTAATCTTTCAATATCTTTTTCATATCATGTCCTCCTTTACGCTATTGCATTGGTGTTGACCTATCGTCACCGCCACCGGGTAATTGGACATATTTTTGAGTAATCCCGGGCCGCGAGAATCATATAAAAAAATTAACAAGAAAGAGGGTATGAGAGAGAGAGAGAGAGAAACGTACATAGGAACGTATAGGGATTGTACAGACCCGGAAAACGCGACCTGGGTCCGGTATATAGTCGAAAATCTTAACAGCGTTTAGGGACTATTAAACGAAGTTTCCGGTTGTATCTTTATTTCCTTTTTACGAGTCCTGAGGGGAAAATTTCGCGTGCGCGTTTCTCAAAACTTTAACGTTTTTAATCGGAATATTTTTCCCGGCCAACCGAACTGATAATAACCTTTTACATATGATAGTGATAATGATAATAATGATTTACGTGATGATGATTTCACTAATCTAATAAAAGAGTTTAGTAAAAATCTGCAAAAATGTTGATAGATTTAATTGATATAGTTAATATGTATTCATTTTTATTGAATATTGATTTAAAATTGGTTATTATTTTAAAAAGGGAAGGAAAGACTTAATGGTTTGCTACGTTCACAATTGGCGAAATGAAAGCAATAAAACCAGAAGAAGTTCTCACTGGACGCTCCGATAAAAATTGACGTTTGGAATTTTTACTATAATATTCTGTTTTTTAAACTCTAACATCAAAAACCGTCAAGTCGTAGTACATTATGTGTAATTTATTGCCATTTGATTTGTATACTGTAATACACGTAACTTTTTTATTTAGTTTATTACCACAGACATATCTTGAATCAAATTATTATATAAAAACGTATTTGTATGATATATGGGGACGAAGTTTCTGTGTTTTATTTTACCCCCCTTCCCTTCCTCTCAGAGATAAATTGAAAGTATGCCACTGGGTGTACTACTGAATTAGAAATATTTATGTAATATTTGGGGGCGTACATAGAAATATCATATACCTACACAGCTTATGGGTTCTGACACGCGACTTCATATAGTTACTTCCGTGTCCTGCAGCACTCGCTTATATTACCGCTTCCCCGTCCAAGTGAATTGACAATAAAGTTCGCCGGCCTGATATA
The DNA here is from genome assembly GCA_032441835.1 of Slavum lentiscoides. NCBI lineage: Eukaryota > Metazoa > Arthropoda > Insecta > Hemiptera > Aphididae > Slavum > Slavum lentiscoides. The sequence goes on from CM063713.1 coordinate 3,855,333, forward strand.
CATTATACACGTATAACGTACAAGTTTAAACACGACGAAATTATTATTATCACAATAACTCGGATTTTATGGCATTAAAAAATACTGAAATATACGCCAAAATCGAAAAAAATCATAAAATATGCCCTACAAACAGTAAAAATATCAATTGTTTTACATACGAATTATAAGGTAAATAAATAATAAAGGCCAACGCATCTCACTGCCAAGATATCGTCATAATTTAATATATAAAAGTAGATTATAATATAAAATATCTGATAAAATTGCAACGTAGGTAATTTTTGTCGCTTTCTTAAGGTATTACGAGATTTATGTGAAAACACAAAATAATTAAAATTTCACGCGTAACAGCATAAAAAAGAAAAATTGCACCGAAACAGGGAAAATAGCGTTAAAAATGTAAAACGTTAAAATACGCAATATCGAATTTTGTACTTGAAATCTTTGATGCATACAACAAATTTATAGTTTTCTCCGACATTTTTATCTGAATCAAAAAATAATTAGTAAATGCTATCGAATTTAAGCCTTGAATATTTAATACCAAATACCTAAAGCATGCGTGACACACGATTCGCGTATTATATAAGGATATTATAGTGAAGAGCACGCACGGGTAAGACCATATAATATAGTTGTGATCAAAAACCGAAGTAATCGGTTTCTGGAGTTTTTTTTATACATAAACGCGTCTTTAAATTCTTTATAAATTACAAAACGAAAAAAAACATCACACGACAGTTAATAATATTCATTCATAAGTATCGAAAATTGAAAAATCAGGAAAGACTGTTATTTCTATATATATATATTATATTTAATTTTTTTTCCTACACATTTCAATAACAAGTCTAATTTGTAAGTTGCATAAAAGTTTTATAAAAAATTATGTGATTTTTCAGACATTTATTTTTCATATTTATAAGACGATAACAAAACTTTCAACTCGGCAAAATCAGCGTTTAATTTTTAATATTTAAGTTTACGAAATCGCGCGCAATAGCTCTTTATGAGTTACTTGGGTATTTTTATACAGACACGAGTCGGTAAATTAAAAAAATAATCAACTCGACCAACCTTGCGGCTAATTCAAATACATAGGCGTAACTATATAGAGCACAAATATAGGGGTTACCAAAAATTATACAACTGCAGCCGCGTATATAAGAAGAGACGAACGATTAAAAAATATACGGCAAACAATATAATATATTGAGAGCGAAAACGTACAGAGGAAAAATCACGACCCAATACACCGACCTAAAGTCATATTTAATAATATTATAAATTTCAAAAGGTATAATAAATTTCATGATATGAAAATCACTTTATATTTAACATAACTAACATAAAATATTTAATAATAAAAATGCGTATTAGTTACTTAAATATACTCGTATTAAAACAATTCGCCTATCGTCGACTGCAAATTTATAAACATAACGTTTTCGCTTTTTAAATTAATTCGTTCAATTAATTCAATGTTCCGAAAAAAATAAAAATAAAAAAATTGTCGAGTTTGAAAATTTTTCTCGTATAAGGTATATCACGCGACAGTCGATTTTCGTCCACAAGAAAATCGCCCCGTTCACAGGTCGCTAAACTATAATAGGACTGGTAAAAATGTCGTATAAATTCGGGTGTACGCGACTTTCGTTATATCGTGTTTGACATAATCTATTTCGTTTGATGTTTAACACAGTTAAGGTGTTACGCGTCAAAATTGCAATTTTATAACCTCTGGCCACTTAACCCGGAATTGCGCCAATGAATTTACATAATATATTATACCCGCGGTAACCGTTTGTGACTAGCCGACGAAAACTAACGTACAAAACCCGTGTGTCCGAATCGAAAACGCTGGCGGACTCGCAGGATTTTCACGTTTTAGTTGCCGCAGGACGCGACCGGTGTGTTGCGCCGCCGATAATATTCCAAATGCAATTTCCGATTGAGGGAAAAAAATGAATTTTATATAATACAATAACGTCGAGCTATCAGCTCCGGATACGTCACTGCAGATTGCGGCCGCCGAGGTTTGAGTTTATTTTATTTTATTTCTTTTTTTTTTTTTTTTATCGATAACGCGGTTACGGACACAATACAACAATACGCGAATAATAATAATAATAATAATAATAAAAGTGTTGGAAACGTTAAAATAACGCATTTTAGTCGTCTCGAGGAGTTTCAGTAAAAATACAGCTTATTGTTTTGTCCCATTTCTCGTGTACACTCGTCGTTATCGGGTTCCGTCGGTTGATTTCATTCAAAATGTATATAACAACCAAATATAAACAAGAGAACAATAAATAGAGCGCGAGACGTTTTTTTTTATGTAATGAGATCGCCAGAAATCAGTTGTAGCTCCCAACGAAGTGACCGGTTTTACACACTGCGCGTTCTAGTCTATCCGTCCTAAGACTTTGTGTCTTCTACATTTTATACAATTATTATTATTATTATCAGTGGCGTAGCTAGATGCGAAATGGCCCCGGGGCAATAAATGAACTAAGCCCTCTTACTAGTACGGTATCTTTATTGAAATTCAAAATATACACGTACCTAGTATTATTCTTTCAAATGTGAATATTTACTATGAATCCATAAATTGAAATAATAAACGGATAATTGATAAAAATACAAAGTAAAAAGAAATCCAGTTTATTACTTTAGCATATTATGCGTGTTGTTATCCTATTTTAAAACTGACTGTGACCGGGTTTAACTCGTACGATTTAGAACATTCACTTTTAGATGTATCAATATTTTCGATTATTTTAAAGAAGTAGTTTCAAAATGATAATATTGTCCAAGGACCTCGAGGACCCCGGTGCACTGCCGCACTTTGCCCTATGATAGCTACGTCACTGATTATTATTATCTAATTAAACGTATGCCCAAGTGTTGCACTGCGCCATGTCAACCATCATAACCGTAACGACAATTATGATGCCCATTTCCGCGTTGCCACCGATCGGCGTGCATATCTTCAGTTTATTTTTATAAATAATTAAGAATATTGCGTATCGGCCGGAATGTATTTGTTTCTCTCTCTTTCTCGCGATTCTCGTTTTGTTTTTCCTTTGAACACGGTCTACTATCACACTAAATTTATTATTTTAAATTCTATTATTTCGGAACTTTTTTTTCTTCGTCATGCGAAGCATGCAGTAGTCAAAACTCGTAACTTTTCCGCGACAATCCTCGAGTTGGATAACGAGTAGGATAAAGGGAACGTCAGCGTGTACTATGATGGAGGAGCAAAACATTGTAACGAATGTACGCAATTTAGGACTGATAATTATGTTGTGCTCTTACGGTATTTATAGATATATGTGTGTTTATGATATGACGATAAACGTTTACCGAAAATCTGTCGGAAATCGTTTGATAAAGTATTTTAAATTATTTTTTACCGACTGACGAGACCAGAACGACCTTGCGCAATACGTAATGATTTCGTAAAATTCATTTCCCGAGTCATTCAATCGTCAAATGATTATTATTATTATTTTTTTTTTTTACTAGAAAGTAGAGAACATCTTACAATAAGGAAGCTATTAGCCGGGTTTTCTGTTTTCGTTTTTTTTTTTATAATTGAGTATATAAAAAAACTAACTTAATAGCCCTGTAGCAGACTTTCCTCCGTTTGACGAAAAAAATTACGGCACGTTTTAGTGTTTTTTTTCGGTCATATGAAATTTAGGTCGCCGCTGCCTTTCCCCTGTGAAAACGCCGACGACCGACGCGTAACTCATCTTTCTCACGTATCAGCTGCGTCGCTGTCGTTTACGTATAAATAAATTCGAGCGATTTAAGCTCCGCGGCTCCGTCTCGGATTTCAGAAGTTTCAGGACGTATTAGGACGTTTAAAGTTTATTACTAATTTATAAAGAGCCAAAGGTTTTAGGAAAACTTTGAACAGTTCATTTTCCGCGACTTCTTAGGCAAATTAACTTCTCGAAACCCCGTCACGTATACACCTAACGTATATACGAGTATATTATTTTAAAAACTAAAAAAAAAAAAAATTCAAATACCCAAACTTTACTTTTTACTTCGCAAAAACGTTCGTATTATTCATTTGCATTCGCATATGTAAAAAGTATTTCGTCGATAATTCCGGAGAAATTTCCGGAACAACCGACGAGCATATCGTATACTGTATGTAAAATAAAATGATAAATATTTTACTGTATATACGACGTCGTACAAGTGAAGTCATTACGTTTAATGGAATATTAAACACGCGTGCAAACATTAAGCATTATTGTGAGAGGAAGGGGAAAGATATTTAAATAAACTTGTGAAATTTGTGAGATTTGTATCCAAAAGTATCGATCATAATATATAAGGCATACGATAAAATCTGTAGTTTAGGTTTGTCAGGACAGATTTTGAATATCAGTCAGTTTTTACGAATAACGTTACGCGATTAATGAATGCGTTTGGACAATCAAAAAAATAAATTGTGTAATAGTACGTGCGGTGTCGTTATTTTACAATTCTTATCAGACAAGTATTAGACACGCTATACATCAGTCGCGTATAATGTGTTAAAAATAGAATTCCTGCTCGCTTCTTTGCTTTGCTTTTTACCGAACTCGAAGCTTCTTCCAGTGGATATTATGATGTTCCACGCGCATATTGATGTCGTTAAGATTAGTGAATTTCCAATCGTTATAGCGGGTTGATTTTTTTATGTCAGTGTTTGATCGTGCGCTTTTCTCTTTTGACCCAGGTCTGGTTTTCGTTTTTTGGGGATATTTTCAATGGCGAGTTTGAAGAGGAGACTAAGGTTTTAAGCACGAACGTCGTGCAGGTTTCGACGAACTCGGTCGGTACAGTATTTGTAGATTTTTCCTATTCACGTATGATTGCTCACGGAACGTTGGTTATTGTTTGATTGGAAGTCTTCGATCGACGACCAGCTCTATTGTAATTGTACTTTTGAAAAAATTAATACATTTGCGTGAATTATTTATTGCAGTTAACGGATTCGAAACGTGCAGTTTTTCGCAATGATAATCGCGCGTTTCTCCTCCACCAACAGTTTTCCGCAGTCTATAAAACGCGTTTCCCGTCGTAGACGACTTTTGTCGAAGGCTCGCGATTTATGAGATTTACGGCACATATTAAAATTATAACGCGGTAAATCATTCGTTTTGGCAGCATCGAGTTAAACGCGCGACGAAATGTATTATTTCACGACGGTCGTGCTCGAGCCGATTCGCATCGATTATCGTGTATACAGTTTTAAAAAATGAAATAGTTTGGCGAGAAAATTTTGAAAAAAAAACAAATAAATCGTTAACTTCGCGTAAATCGCGTAGGCGCATTACACCGGGGACGAAAAGCATTTATACTTTCGCGAAAGCGTTGGCGCGTGAAAAAAAGAAAGGAAAAAAAATAATAATTTCGTAGTTTTTTTTTGAAATTTCCGACAAGTTCGGACAAACGTAGTAACGTACCCGAGTAAAATCCGATCGGGAAGTGCGAGCAGCCGTGTGTGACGTCTTCGGTCGACGATATAAACGCTGTACAATACGCGTAGACGTATTTATTCGATAAAAAGTTTACTGCTGTAGAGGGCCGTTTGTAATTTTTTTTTTTTTACACGAAAACACTTTGCGGTCCCGTTCAGTTTAATATTACAGTTTTAACGGAGAAACAGGCAAACGCCGGCGAAAGAAACGGTATTGAGTGGAAAAATAGAGAACGTGGCAGAGTGACTGTGTGTGGTGGTGAATGTTAAAAACACGGCGGTTTAAACGAATAATATTCGGTTTTGGACGAGCAGGCGCAATGTTTTCTTTTCAAAACGTATTTTCTGCACCAGCGTATAGGTACGCGAGCCGCAACGTACAAGTTCCATTGCGTAGAGCGTAAACACAACAGTTTTTAGCCAAGTGCCCTGCCCCACTCGAGGTGTATTTGTGTACGTACACACATCAAACGTACTATAATAAACACACGGTCGGAGAGAGTCCGGATCGATAAACCATGTCGATATAATATAATATTATAGTCTTTCTTATATAATTATATACGCTTCGTGTTAATTAAAAAAATAAAACTTACAGCAAAGTTTTCGGTTTTCTTTTGGTGTTCGGTCACTGAATATATGCGATATTTATAGTCTACCGATGTATATATATATAGATAACGGCGTGGGATGAAACTTAATTACTAAATCGCAATTTATCGTCGTTATAACTATCGGTTGCGAGCCGCGGGGTGTTGTGAATTTCGCTCGAGTGAATTACACGGATAAAGATTTTAGAGTGTATTGCTATCACTATATAAATTTGAAAGCAATGATAAACCATTGCATTCGATAAGAAGATTTTATAAACGGAACATCGGTTTTATGCGTTACGTCAAAAAATTTGAAATAGTCATAAAAAGAAATTTCTAAGATTTTTTTGGATACAGATGAAGTAACAAACGTCTGATATCGTTTTAAATTTTTCTGCCTTAAAACAAAAAAAAATCACCTCTTTTATGAATTAAATACTTCAAAAAATGCAATTACTATAAATATAAAAAGATATTTTTTTGAAAAAATTTGTCTCGTTAATACAATTCAAAGTTACATATTTGATGAACATTTCAGGTATCTATGACCATAAGCTTCGAAATCGCGAAGAAACAACGATAATCGATTTTGAAGAACTTGCGTTTTTATGTGATTTTTCGATAGTTTTTTCTTAAAAAAAAGTATTGAAAAAATCGAAAAACGCCATCTCTTAAGTACCAACTAGATGCAATTTAAAAAACAAAAAACTGTGTTTGTAAAGATCTGAGCACTCCTTGAGTAAATGTATAAAAAAAAACACACAGCTTTATAGAACCAAAAATTATATGTGTATAAAATACAAAACGATAAAACGACAATAATGATAACAAAAATGCACTGAGGTGAGGCGTTAGGACCGAATCGGAAGATTTTAAACGTCGGATAGAGATGGTTGGAGAACGACGGTTGTGAAACGGTGAAGGTGATATAGGGGACGGTCTCAGTGGCCGGATAAACCGAAATAAAAAAAAATAATACAAGAATCTGTCGCGAAAACGACTGTGTATCAATATTGAATAAATGTAGTTTGATCAATGCTTCACGTGACAATAAAAATATTGTCGCGTACGTATACAGCAATCGGAAGATGATGGGAAGGAGGATGAGGTGAAGGTTCGACGACGGCGGCGAGGGACTGATGACGTGATGGGGATCGTAACACGCGCACCGCACACGAAATTTCCATTAAAACGTCCAAACGTCGCCGTCGCCGCAACCCTGCGCGACACGGCGGGAGCGGGCGAAATGAAAAACAACCGCGCGCCCGTTTTCAGTCCGGTACTATACGGCTCTGGCCGACACTGTATAGCACTTAGGATGCGTGCAGTGTGTAACACGCTGCAGCAGTGACGGACCTGCGTCGCCGATGATATGAGCGCGAAAATATGAAACCCGTTCTTTTTGTATAATACCGCACCATTAAGTGAAGCAAACTTCATTAAAAGAATTTACCGAAAAGCTAAGCAAATCAATGTTCCGCAAAAACTCCATCTTGACTTGCACCCATATCTGAACACTCGGACGTTCCGAAATAACCTGTCTCTCTAATAAGAACCGTAATATAATCATCGGTCGATTAATTGAGGCTCTGAACACAAAACGAGCAAAACAAAACAAATCGAATTTTACATTACCTTTGAAAAGCTTATGCCTGAAATAAGGAAATAGGCCAAAAATTAAGGCCGTCATACAAACAGAGCAAAGCAAAGCGAAAATATGAAGAATGAGATCGGTGGACGACGTACGGTCGTACAGCGAACGGTTTATTTATTTTATTATACTGAGCGGAGCGAGGAATGCATTGGCTTTACAATGATGTGATTTTTTTTACACAAAAAAAATTGTACCGAAAGCCGATCATTATATGTTTATAGGAACTAGAAATATTCACTAAAAATTTGTAACTTTATATTATATTCGGGGTAAAAATTTTTTTTTCAATTTTGAGCCATATATAGCAATTATAGATGATGAGGTGGTTAATTCGTAAAAGATGTAATTTTTATTTTTAAGGTTTAAAAATGTCGGACGTACACTAGTATACTCACCGTACACTAGACACACCGGAATGTTTCTTGCGGTCAAAAATTGCGTCACACTGAAGGCACGATGACGTGGCGCGTTGTTACGGTGAAGGATCCGCGCTTGTCCGGACGGACTCTAACAACTCTTTTTCGCAACCTTTCCAGTACTCCGAAACAGAATATTGTTGATTAATGGTGTGCACAAACTCCTTATGCGCCACCACTTATAGCTTTCAAAAGGAGCAAATCGTCATCGTTTTGACATTGGATATTCTCGTTGTCGCTATTTCGGCCTTGTTGAACGAGCGACTGACAGCCACTGTTGGCTTTGCCGCTTTGTTTCCGGATCATAACCCGAAAGAAGCGACTCTCGTCGCTGTAGCAATCACACGAACCAGAAAGGTCGGACGTCGTGTTCAAATCCTGCGCGACGGACGTGTCGCTCTATTTCCGTGACGCGCATCACGCACACGCATCGACTTGAACGAGGACTAACGATCTGCAGGCGAGAGTCGCGAACACGTGAATTCGTATGGAGAATGAACAGTCTCTTTACTTCGTTGTCAGACCCCATGTAACCTAATTAACCTAACCCGTGTACACACGCGTTTGTATTGATTTTCGTTTTGTGTTTTGAGGGCGCCGCGAACGTCAGCGTGCCGACGACCGAGACGGCGCGGACGAGGATGTTGGCGCGTAACTGCAGCGATGATGGTTACGCGTATAGTCGCGGGTAGTCGCAGTCGGTCGACCCGCCGTCGCCCGCCGAGAGTCTGTCAAGATTATAATATTATACAGCCCTTGAATTATTAATTCTCGCGGCGGCGCGCGGTTCGGAGCCGAGCGAAGAAAGAAGGGAAAGAAAAGAAAAAAAAAAATTTCACCGAAAAGCCAACGCGAGCGCGTAATGCTTTATAAGACGTCGGATGGGGAGGCGGCGAAAAGACATCTTTCCTCTCTAACACACGAGCAATACGACCTAGTCGCCCAAAGTAATAATTTATCTTGTTTACCGGCGACAAGTTTCGAGTCCGAAGAGAAGCGGCTTTAAATGACGGGGCATTTAACCGCTGTGTGATGGGTGAGGGACGGGGGGCGAGGGGTTACGCGGAGTGAAAAAGCTGTATAAATGCGGCGAAAAGGATTTCGGCCGTCGAGCGAAACAAAAGGGGCGAGTATTAACGATCCGAGACGTTAGGTTTTCGGTGATGCCTATCTCCTTATTCTTATATTCGCCGTCTTCTGTGCTGAACGTTGTGCAACGGCGTGGCTGCAGGACGCCCGAACGAACCGGCGGCGCGACGACGGTCGTCCAGCTTTCGCTACAGACTCGCGTCTCCACGACGTATACCGCTCGAAAAAAAAAGAAGTTTTTTTTTTTGTAAAAAAACGACATCGATTACCACCGATACAGTTGTACGTATCCGCACGATTTTTTTTCTTCATTCAATTGATTTTATTTCTACCGCGTTTAACTCATCGTTGTTCTCATCGACTGTTGTGCGAATCGCTTGTACCGCGGCGCGGACGCGTCGAAAAACGTAATTGATATTCGTTAAAGAATACGCGCGCTCCAATAATTATTATTGTTATATACCGAGTTGATAAAAATTTCCTTAAAAAAAACTGCCTTTTACACCTAAAAACTCCTAAAAAATGTTTAAATGTAGCAAAAAAAAAAAATAATAAGATTACATTTTTTATTAAAAAAAAAAAAATCGACAGAAATTATGTGTAATCGGCTAAAACAGACCGCAATTGTGTGACATTAATATGAGTTTGATAATTGTTTTATTTAAAAACCAGAGTGCACGATGTATTATTTGTACGAAACGATACGTTAATATTTCGATTTCGGGTGAATTTCTATTTTTATTTCGTAATATTACTAGAAAAGTGGCTTAAATAAATGATATATGCCCGGGAAAACGTTAAAACCCTTTCGATAAACACGAAAAACGCACTAAAAAAAAAAAAAAATGTTTCGTTGTTCCAATAGAATAGTGTGAGTACTTGAAACACATTTGTGTCTTGGAAAACGTCGTTTCTGGCCATTTCAGAAAAGAAAAAAAAAATGCAAATGCGTCCAAAACCGAACCCCGGTTTCGATATTATCGCACGTCGGGAGGATTAGGATCGATAACAAAAAAACAGTGATCCAAATGGACCGAAATAAATATAGGCGGCATAGGAAATTATTAATCAGTCTAATATTTCCATTATTTCAATGTCTCACTCGTATCTCTTACGATTAATAATTGTATTGAATCTAACAATTGTGTATACGAAAATGATTAGCTAACACAAGTAATAATTTCTCGTGTATTAAAAAAAAAAAAAAAGCAATCAAAAAATATTTATTCATTAAATCTCTAATATAATATTACATCAAATTCTTGTCGACTCGAAAATAATTTAAATTCCTCGTTCGGTATAACTCATGGCTGGTTACAACAAGTTTTTAATAAATACGAAAAAAGGTCAAATATAATATTACGTATAGTTTCTTTGCACCAGGAATTTATAAACTGCAGAATACCGATTCGCTTTTTTTCAACGCATACATAAAAAAATACGTTAATTATAAAAATACTGTTTGATTAATGTTTCTCTATTGATCTTTCGTTAAATATTGAAGTATCAATGCAACAAATTTTGCATACGCCGAGCGTATTGCCGCTATATCGGACGAATGGAGTGAAAACTTAAAAATGCCGTCATTGCCCACTTTGACTTTGTTACAAAGCAGTGCATTACGGAATTACACGCGACATTTCGGAATAACATTACATCTATCGTTACTGTAATAATATTCGTACATCGAAACAAACGAGTTACACGACTATTGCCACGTGAACAGCGCGTAGTCACGAAGACGAGTAAAAATTTATATTTGTTTTACACGAAAGCTTTAAAAAAAAACAGAAAATCGCGTTCATTCGATCGCGTAACTGAAAATAACTAGGACGCGCAGCGTTATCGGTTCACCAACGAACCATTTAACATTGATTCGTTTTTAATGTCTTATCACGGTTAGGTGAAATTGAATTTAGATAAAAAGAAAATAATAATAACAATAAAACGACGTGTGTCGCGTGAAAAACCAATAGGTTTATGAAAAATTACGTTTTAAATAAATATTGTGGGCATCGAAGGGATACGTTGCAAGGGAGTGCCACTCGCACTCTTTTAGTTCTTTGAAAAAAAAAAACGCTTAACGTATTTTTAAGGGAAACGTTTATAAAAAAACAATTTTTGTTTTACCAAGCCTTAAAAATGTATAACTATGTGAAAAAATGTCTTTTAAACAGTAACCGAAGCCGCCCGAATTCCGTGACAATTACAGCGTCAATAAACGCTATATATGTATACTCGGCGTCAGTGGCGTAACGAACAAATTTGAACACTCGTTAAGAAGCAAACATTTATTCTCTTAAAAATTATAATGTTTTTATTTAAAACTGTACGTTAATTCGGTGAAAATAATGTTAAACTCTAATTTGTTTATATGCGTATTATTCACGTGCAACGGTCTGTGACGCTGTCGGAAACAGTATTTTGATTTTTAACTTTATCGGGAATCGAATAGAATTGAGTGCACGATCAGACAAACATAAATTTGAAAATATTTATCGGTATAATTGCGGTAATAATCGGTAATTATACGCAATTATTCGTATTATGTGTGTACGATATTTGTAAAGTTAGCTCGCCCGCCCCAAATATTCTCTGGACGTAACCAAATCAATACCAATATTTATAGCAAATCAATTGCGAATTCGGTTTTTTCGGAATATGTGGTGCCCATTTCTTCACGAACTTGTACGAGCATTGTACAATAATATAATGTCGTCGTATAAATGTGTTCAGTTTTCGTTTCGCGCGTTCAAAAGGCGAACAAAAAGCGAACTAACGTTTACACACTGGACATACGACCGCGCCCATACATAATCGTGGCTGTTTATGATTTTATGGGTGTTACTTAGCGACGACGGTACTTACCGAACGCGGAAAATTAACGAGTTTTAATAGCTCAAATACGAGTACGAGAGCCGAAATTATCGTTGTTAGTGGCTGAAATAATGCAGTCGACTCGCGATAATTCGAAATTGGTGGGACCTATAAAAAATTTCGAATTGCTAAATGGTTCGAAATATAGAGAGAAGAAAAAAATTTCGTGTTACTGAGTGTTATAAAAAATGTAAATATAAAATATCTACGCATTTATGTACTATACACACACACACACACATATATATATATATATATATTGTTTTATTCAACAATCAACAACGATTAATAATAATAATATACCTATAACGGTATAAAGTAATATATGAATTAAAATTAGAATTATTATTTTTCGAAAAAATCTGTAATTTTCTTCTGATGCATCGAACTCAGTTTCACTTTTTCAATATTATGTTCTCTAGTAAATAAAGCTTCGAAAATTTCGTCACCGACAGAGGACAGTCAGTGGACTAGAGCGAAAAGTTACGTCATTTTTCCAATTATGAACAGGCTCCTTTTTAAAAACCACAAGAGGCAGAGGCACTGTGCCGTTTTCAATGTCTTCAACAATGTATTGTCCAAGATCTCAGCAACGACTTCATCCACACTGACGTAATCGGTGAAAGTCACATTTTCTTGACCTGGCAGGAAATTCAGTTGTATCGGTTCAGCGTTTAACTGGTCGTTGTCTGTTTCTTCATTTTCTTTGGTAAATCCCGATTTTTTTTAAACAGTTGAGAATCGTAGGAGGGGCCACTTTTTCCACGCCTTGTCTCAACTAACAGCATAGCTGTGAATACGTCAATGTTAGGCATCTATTTTTTTCGAATTACATAAGGAGCCGAGCATTTACTTCGAATTACCGAAAGTTTCGAATTATGGAAGTTTTGAATTACCGAGTGTCGACTGCATGTATAAAAAAAACGCGCGCAGCTCCTATTGGAAAAACTATTATATTACGTAACACAATACGCGTCAACAGCATTTTCGTGCCCAACCCAAGTATTTTATTTCGTCATTGCGTCGGAGAGAAAAAAAATTAACGTTTCCGAACAATCTGAAACATTTTTGTATTATTGATATATGTATATTATTGAAAAGCGTTATTTAAGTATTCGCTTATTCGAGCGCGGAATTTCTCGTATCCATATATTATTATATTAAATCCGGTACCGGGAAAAAGATAATGAAATTTTGCTTCAAAAAACGTTTCGAGATAACTCGGTCTGAAAATAAAATTGCGATATTTCTCGTCTGTATGAGATTTTAGTTTTGTTAAATTCTATAGAAATAAAGGAAAGTAAAACAATTTTACATGTTGCTTATGTGTGATAAGCATCAACTTCAGCGTGATACTATAATTTCGAAAAAATAAAAAACGATTCCCTTGTATTCTCACAGACATATAATCCGATAATCGAAGGCGGATACAATTGGAGAATACTAGAGTCTCTCTTCCGCGCGACACGATTAAAAAAAAAAAAAAAATTGAAAAATTAAAAAATTAATTTCCCACAGTATGGGATTTAGTGAGGCAATTAGTGACCATTCCAGTTTTTAATAATATAATAATTATGAAAATCTAAAATATCTGTCTTACTTAACGGCTAAATAACGACAGAGTAAACCTAACCACAGCCAATGTATAAAAGATGTGTTTGAAGTTTTTTTTATATAAATTTCCGACGTAAACGGACGTGGAAAGTGACGGTCCGACGTGCATGGATTTACAGGATGGAAGACAAATAAGACGGTCACGGTGATTGAATAAAAAGTAAAACATCTGCTGTTCGCTGAGTGTTCGGGATATGGCGCGAATCGTTTTTTTCATTTTATTTTTTTAGAATTCGACGGCGCAGAAATAGAAAATACGCGTTCCGCTCTCGTTATCGAGAAAAAGAAAGCACGGGGTAATCGACTATTAGTGGTCGGCTCGTTAAACTACATATGCCGAGGTGACGATGGCGATGACTATACCTCGTCCATCTATAAGGGAGGGGGGAGAGGTGATATGATTGGATACGACGAGCAGGATGACGAAGAAAAGTCCCGCCGGAAGCCTTGCAAAGGCTTCTTTTATGTAAAGAAAACAACGTTTACGACACACATTTATCTATAATATATGCATATGCACACGAAGGAAACAGTCTACGAGAATATTTTTCCACGCTCGCGATCAAGGCGGGATAAAAGAAGGAAAGAGGCCTTATTCCAGACGTTTGATCGTTTTTAAAACGATTTACGTTAACGCCTTCTCTGCTTATCGCTTGCCCGTCATAAAGATCGGTGTCGCAGACAAAAATGGGGAAAAGAAATAGGTGAACGATTCGCGGGAAAAATGGATTTAAATATTAACGAGGTATGGCAAAATATCAATGAGACTGGTATCACTGAGAGCGATCTGGTAACACTGGGTGTTATTTTTTGTTATCAGATTGTATATCAATCCGTTCTAGGTATTTATTGAAAGTTTCAACTACACGTTCTAAATACTCTAGAGTAGTACGGAGATGGGCGTTCCCTATAACCGACCGTGTGAGACAGTCGATGCCAAACCATTGGTCATTGTTTCTAAGAAGGAATCTAACACCGACGACTTGTTCCATTAGATAGTGCTATTGGTACTCTATTTTAAATCTTGTTAAACGACCACACTGAAAAAGAAATCTACTTTCGCATTAACTGATTGAAAGAACGACACATTTTTTTTCGGCTACGAAGGCGGACCTCGCATGAGGAGGCCTTAAACATCAAAACTCAAGGAAAACGTGAAAATAGTGGGAAGAGCTCTTGTCACTAGGACAGACCGTCGACTAATATTGAGACTGATGAGTAGAGAGTTGAATTTGAATCGTTCTACCGTTCATCAGATTTTGACTTAAAATTCGGGCATGAGAAAAGAGTGTGCCAAAAAAATCCTTCACGATTAAACAGAAAGACAATAGAAAGAGTATTTGCGTGTGTGTGTGTGTGTGTGTGTGTGTGTTGACCTTCTCGACACGCTTAATAATGCAGCCCAACTCCCTTATTAATTTAATTTCACTGCGTATGATTATACTTGTATTCCGCAAAATCAAAACTCATTTGAAAGGACGTAATTTTGGTACTGTCGTTGACGTCCAAAGGAGCGTAACAGAAGAGCTGAAGGTGATTTCAGTTGAGAATTCATCCAGCACTGCTACGAAAACTGGAAGGAACGCCAACGCCGATGTATAGTTGTTCAAAAGAACTGCTTTGAGGAGAAGATAAAATAAAATAGTTGCGGGAAAAAAAATGTGTCACCAGTGTCCCGTTTTAACGTACACCGTCTCGTATATGGGATGGAAAAGTGTTGAATTCGAAAATTTCTCAAATTTTTTAATTTTCTCTAAAAAAAAAAACGGTTTATATCCATAATAAACGCGTTGCTGTTTTCCTTGAAGAATAACAAAACGAATCAATGACATATTATTATTGTATACTATTGTGTTGTCATTGAGAATTCGAGTGTCCGCCACGTACAGGACACATTCGATACCGTTTATCGAGAGTGCGATTAGAGTGGTTTTTTTTATATTTTATTCATCGCTGACTATATACCCGTACACGGTCTGATTTCAATCCGGATACGCGAAATTACACATCGATATCGATGCTTTTTAAAAACACACGAGCGCTTGTAAACCGCGTCGCAGTCGCAAGAAATTACCGTGAAAAGCACGTATAGATATTGTTACGTATAGATGACTTGACCCAATTCCATTTGCAACTTATACAAACGCTCTCGCTGTATGTATGTATATATATATATATATATATATACGTTTATTGGGCTTTGAGTCTTGATTAGATATTAAGAAAGTTAGATTACATTTGAAGTTTCCTTTTAACTAATTGAACGGTCCAACGATTTTCGAAAAAGCTCATAGTTTTTATTTGTATTTTTATTCCTTTCTATTTTTTTTTTTTTTTTTTTTAATAGGAACGCAGTGGAAAATCAAACATTTACACTCGTTATTTTTCTTTTCATTTCTTTTTGCAACCTTTTTCTAAACGAACGTTTAGGTATATACTCGTACATATATATTTATCCTTAGTCACGGTCAAATCACAAAAGTGCGAGTATAAGATTGTGTTGTTATCGCTTTATTATTATTATTTTGGATAATGACAGTGGTATTTGATTAAAACAAAAACGATTTTGTTAATAATACTTTTATTCATTCGGCCGCGGTGAATATAATTATTACAAACTGTTCTATTTGTTTTTTTTTCCCAGTTGAAGAACGCAGGCATCCTTAGAGACGATTTTCTTTTCATTAAGAAAAACGAAATTATGTAATTCTTTTACATCTGACGATCATTTGTTGTGAGTACGTATTGAAGAATATAAATTTAATAAACATTTTCGTTCATACGTAATAATAACGTTAAAAATGCCTATATTAATAATTATCTAAATTGATTTTACAAAATAATTATTGATAATATAATAAGTATAATATTTCGGATATAAAATTGTTTGCATATAATAAAGAAAAATTTATTTTTTATTTTTAGTATAATGTTATTTTTAAATCTGTAATTGGATTAAATCGACAATGAATATTGTATCGGTTAATAATAATATGCTATTATATTTTCCGTTTTTTCTCTCAAAATATTATATAAACATATCATTTTTTTAAGAGTAATTCGTAAAGGAAATTGTACACACATACACAAAAAAATCATATTATTATTCTTTTAGTTGAGGGTCATTGCTCATGAAAACCTTTTGAAGTAATACTCGACTAAGTTAATGTAAAGGACGAATATGAAAAATATTACAATGAAAAATGTTCAGAAAGGGAGATAATAAATAAAGGTTACCACTTTCATTTTTTACAAGAGAAAAAAAAATTGTATTATTTCGTCTTAAATTTAACGAACCGTTCTCAAACTGAATCGGAATACGTCTGGTGAAATATACTCGTAATGATATAATCTAAATAAGAATATTATAAACTGTTCAAATATCATATACATACCGTATCAAAATCACTATATTGAGTTGCGAAAAAAAATAATAATGATAACATGAAAAAACACATTACATAATGTATATTATTAATATTATAATGGATCGTGATCATTTTATATATATATATATATATATATATATGTATATGTATATTGTATATATATAAAACTTGGCCGGTTATTATTATTATAAAAAAAAAAAAAAAAAACGATGCGTGGGCACAAATGAAAATCACCAGTCTCCATGCATATACGATAATGTGATGTCATTAAAAATGAAATGGAGTACGACTCCTCGGGATAATTGTGTTTTTTTTTTATCGTTTAAGTACAGGTTTTCCATTTATTTTTTCTGACGTCGTTTCGTACGAGCTGCGTATTTTCAGTGCGAAATGAATAAAAATTCTACATAATATATAACCGTATATATTCATACTCGTTATACAAATCCAAAAGACCGGAGAAATGCTTATTCCACGCGATCATCCAGCTACGCCGGAACGTTTTCAAATCCTAGTCCTTTTCATTTTATTAATTTTTTTTAAATAAACGTCATCAGATTGCAGATATTATATTGCTTGTTTGAAGTACGAGATATATGAGATATTTCCGTATTAAATAAAAATATATTTTACTTTTTAAATATTCGTTTTTTTTTTAAATTTTGTAAAAGAAAAATAATACGAACACGAAGAAACGTTAAAACGTTTTGAAAAACACTACTTAGGCGCTTTTACGCGATTATGTTGGTGTTAACAAGTGTAAAAGCTGGCGCATGTACGAGTTCTACTGCGAAACTAAATTGCATTACTATTTTTTGTTGATGTTGTTGTTTTTGGAATATACAAAAAGAAAAACGAATCGGTAAAGTATGACGTATTCGACATAATGTCGTTCGATATTGAAAACATTGACGAGAAGGTCGCGCGTACGAGGTCCTGTATAACTCGTGTATATTATTTGTTGTTTTAAAGGGGTGTTTATAAAATATAATCGTGTATTCAAAGACTAAAGTATTTCTTTTTTTTTATTGTGTGTTCGATTTAATTTCTAAAACGAATTAAACGATTTGAATGTGTCGCAAACCACGATGCTCGACGTCATAAGAAGATTCGAAAACAGTGGTTTTGCGTCCACGCACCATATGACAGTTAATTGTAACAATAAATACTTTTGGTTGGATTGATAATATTGTTGTGATTCATACGGTCACTAGTAGGGTTTCAGTGGATTTTCGTCGCGGAAGAGTTCTTGTGATTTATGGCGTAGATATTTCGATCGGAATTTGAAAGCAAGGACTTGGCATGCGAGTGGTGTCCGTAGAAGTATTGGAAACCGGATAGAAAGATTTTGAGCATCTCGAATTTCTCGAGAGACAGAGCAATTTTTCGTTCCGGAAGAAAACAATCGTAAAGTCCAAAACGATTGCGACGCGACTCGACGATCGACGAAAACGAACGGAGGGAGAAATCTAATCAACTCACAGGACCAGCTGACGTGTCTAACGTGTCTCTTTACGATCCCGTCCGAATTGGACATCCGTTTTACCGAAAAGTCTTCTTGGCCATCAAAAAGTCAAACAGTATTCGAATTGGTTTGCGTTCGCGGATCGCTTTACCGTAGCCGATCATATACATTTGTAGTATACGCGGATCCAGCTGATGAAGCCGATGACACAACTTTTTTTAAACCGCGGACTCTTTACCGACTTTCTTCCGAATAACCTTTCTTTTTCTTACCAAAATATCTCGTGTTATTATAAACAATATATTTTTTTTAATATTATTAATCACGTAAGTAGGTACATAAAAACACACACAAACACATCTAAATGATTATTATTATAATCGATTTTGCGCAGAAACTTTAATATTTTATTTTTATTAATACTTCAAATTCAACTTTTATGATATTTAATGCGAAGAACGGTATCGCGTTCTAGACATTCGTTTTTGAACTCTGAACTCAATACTCGAAAGCTCGATGTTTTCTACGTGCGGTTTCGGAACTTGTTTTTAATAATGTAAACAATAGATCAGTGGTGAATGCTTTTTCGCATAAATGACAGTTGTAGTTATGATTCCCAGAGTTTCACGTGATATTTCTCGGTCATGTTTTCTTCGGTACGTGCGACCAGAAACTTTCTAACGAATTCCGATTAAATTGTATTTTTACTGTTTGTACCTAGTCTTATTTCTACGAGGAACTGTCTATTTCCGACGCGATGTCAGCCCGTTTATTCGATACGAATATCAATAATCGCAAAAAAACGGTGTCTAGTTCGGGTTTTTTGGCTCGTATCTATAGAGCATGGAGTGTGCAGTATGAAGTGTCGATAACTCGAACGTCACGGACCGCCAGGGACCACGGTCTGAGGACCGCCGCTTTACCGTGCTACGAAAAAGGTGTCCGGACGTATATACTTTTATAATTTTTTAATGTTCTCACTCGTTGAAGCGTGTAAAGTCCATGTCGAAGGTACGTGTTTATATTACGATAATGACACGCGCAGCTGGCGACTGCAGCAGTACTTTATCCCGACGGGACGCCGCAGTACTTTGTCGTCCTGTGGGTACTGTTGTGATGGGAAGGACGAAGACGCGGTACCGGTCACATCGGTTGTAAGTCATATATACCGCGCGGTTAACGAGATCAAAGGATTACGCGCTGTGACATCATTAGAGTGGTGGTGGTGGTGGTGGTGGTGGTGGTGGTGGCGGTCGCGATGCTGGGCGAGTCGAGGTTTAAACGTTTGACGTTCACCCGCCGCGACGCTGCTGACCCGTTTTGACCGACCGCCGCCGCCTAACCGTACTCACACCCACCCCGTCCCTGCAACCGTGCGTCCCGTAAATTTCCTCCGCCTTTTATATAATATAATATACACGGGACCGCGGTGCGTCGCGGGGTAAAACGCGCAGGGACACCGCGGCGGCCCGTGACTCTCGCCGGCGTCGCGTATAAATCCCTGTCGCGAGGGTGTCCGACGGCGGTGGCTGCGGTGCCGTAGGGCGACGGGGTGAGAAAAGCGCTCGCGGGATAGGATTCCGTGTAATAAATTCACCCTCTCGGCATTCTCGCCGCGGCTAACCCGGTTTTGCACGTTTCGCGCCGCGGCACGTCACCGTACCGTACCGTACCTGTACGGCCGCCACCGTGATTTCCAAAACGGACCACCTACACGGCCTAACCTGACCTAACCGCAGTGCTGCGACGCGATTACGTTCCACCGACAACGTCACGGGATGACCGTTATAAAATCGTACGGCGTGTGAAAGGTGGGGGGGGGGGCAAAAAAGAAAATACTGCCAATATTCGGGGTAAAATTAAAACTACCAGAATGATACGCGATAAAAAGTAATCGGACGGTATTTGTAGACTGTCTTTGTAACGGTCTCGTCTTCTAATTATTATAGAAGCACGTGTAAGAATAAGAGTAGGTAAGACTGGTTCTCTCGCCCGTATGATTTAACGCGTACATCCCGTAGACGTAATAAGAGAGGAAAACGATGTAAAACTAAATGGACAAGAATGTTTTAAGGTCCGCTGATGACACAGCTGCAGTAACAGCTGATAATGAATAAGACTTAGAAAACGTGTTAGGACCTATAGGAAGGAACGATGTTAGACTATATTTACTAAATATGAAAATAAACGAATTGTAGATTTCTTATATTAAACAAAATTATATACCCGAATAAATTATGAATCATTGTGATACTATATACAAACGTACCAGTATATTATGTAGATGCGATGCTGAGAGAGTCTAAAAGTCTCTGAACTCGTTTATTGATTTTTTGTGAAAAACGAGCGTAGAAAATAATATTTTTTGGAGGAAAACGGAAATAAATGGTTTTCGTGAAAACGGCCGTGGTTTTTGTGTTAATATTTTGGGTTTACTGATTGAGTTAAAGAAAAAACATTTGGTACGGAATACTTATAGGAATTTTATTCGTACAAATTATTGGGAAAAAATATTTTCTTCTTGAAAATATCGGACATCAGTCGTTCTGCGATTTTCCACGTATAAAATTGTTACTCGATTTTTTCGATCGATCTAAATTCGACGTCGAGAACTAAAATCGACCGATTGCTATTTTGCATTTTATATTTGTAAATATTATAATCTACTTTATCAACTTATAAAAATAAAACGCCACTGATATAATAATCAGTTTATTAATCGGAGTTTGGGGACGTTCGCGTATCACGACAATACAAGACATCGGCTCCGAAATCGATATACAATCAATAATCGAGTAAAGAAACTAAAAGTGCGAGACGTCCATCAAACAGACATTAATATGTTCAGAAGAAATGTAGACACGCGCGAATATAAAGGATCGACTTTTCGCAAACACTGATATAATTCCGCGTTTAATTTATTACGAAAAATCCAATAAGTCAACGTGAGAAAAAAAAGAGATATCCGTTGTTATACGACTTTTTTTTTCCTTTTTACACGACACTCCAATGTGGTGCGAAAGTAGTTATTATTTTTTACGCCAGTTCAAGGACAAGGCGTATAAAGTCCTATATATCAGTCGTTTCGTCTAAAGCACAAACTTTGAATAAAATAGGAATTTGTTGAAAAATTGTTTTTTTTGGGTGGGGGAGGAGGAGATTTTCTCTTGTCAATAATTGGTTTTAGATATATTTTAGTCGTTACGTTAATATACACTACTTACGTTTATTTGTGAAATTAATTACATTTTTATTAAAAGCGTATACTACGTCGTCTTATCAAAAGATGAAAATAGATCGCAGTTAACAAAAATAATTTATTTATAACATTCTGTTTAAGACGTAAAAACAACGTACTCTGTGTATAACAATAATGTGTACGTTTTAATTAAGGACGATAAAAGAGTTTTTATATACAGAGCTTGAGTTCTAATATAAGATACCCTTTATGTGCTAGAAGTTCTCAATAATATAAAGCAAAATATGTCTAAATTCTTATACCCGCGCACACGTTCGCAGAAGATATCTTTTTTTTTTTTTTTTGGCTAAGGAACCAATCGTTGAACTTTGAGTACGCTAACCCTTTCCTTTGCTCTCTAATACTTTATACAGACTTTTCGCCGTTATTAAATTTATACTTTGAAGTTGAACACAATACGTCATTGTAATGCATATATATATATATATATTATCCTGCGCGATCCACGAGCCAAAATAGTTATAAACATTTTTCTTTATTAAATATTTATTTATATATTTAATTAATTATTTATTTATATAATTTGGTACGATTTTGACTAAATAATTTTTTTTTCTTATTACATATTATGTATTAGCTATATGAAAATAAAGAATGGAAATATAACATAATACGTAAATACTGTATAAGGAGGATAATTAGGTGAAAAAGCTGTAACCGTAAACTACATCCGAAAATCATAATTTTATGAACGCGATAAAATCGCCACATTAACTGAAGGAGTATATTTTGGTGTATTGTATTTACGAAAAAATAAAAGAATTAATTTAGAGTAAAAAAAAAAAAAGAATTCACTTTTTGAGATTCGAAAACGTACAGAAAAATCTGTGCGTAAAATATATTAAACTGCAGATTTATTAATTACTTATTAAATAGTTGAAATGAATAAAATTCGAACGTACAAACGCGTGGTAAATATTATTATTTGCTCGGTAATCTCATACGTTAACATTATTACGTCATAATCGCGTTTAAATAGTCGCGAGTCATCACTTGAACAAGTGGGCGCATACACAATAATATTATAATGTCGTGTTATGTTAGGTATTATTGTTGTGTTATACACAACGTACAATTATTATACGTGAAAATACAATAATAATAATAATAATAATAGATACGGAGTAAAGCGAAAAATATATTTATATTCGAATTATGTGTAGTTTTATTGTTTCTAATTGTTTAAAAACTGTGAATTTCGTGAATAATGCAAAACACGGCTTAAACGTTTTTACTAATATAAACAATATTCTATTTTTTTTATGTTTTAGAAATTAATAAAACTTTAGATGTTTCGGGTTATAAGACATACAAAAATAAAACGAGGTATAAGTTATAATATTATTACTGGTAATAATTTAAAAAAAAAAAATAAAAATCGTATTAAAACATTGTTAAAATTTATCGACTTGGACTAAGATTTTTTATATTTTTGTTATCGTTTAAAATTTTTTTCGCGAATAGTGTTTTACTTGTAGACAAGTGTCGTAGAAGATTTTTTCGAATAAAACGATTTACTTATAATCGGCGTATAATACGAAGGTAAAATATCTTCCACTCGTATCACGCGAAGAAAAATGAAAGAATTATGCGTTTAAATAGATTTCCGTCATAAAACATGGCAATGTATGTATGAGAATAAAAATTAGTAGGTATACAAATTATACGCGCTAGCAATAATTTTAATTTTTTTTTTTTATTATTATTATAACGTGATCCCTGCGAGAGACGAAAAACAAAAATTATTATTCGGCGTTTGGATCGTTAATCGAGTTACCCGAGCAATCACACAATGATTACGAATTCCGTAGCGTGTCTGCAAAAACGACCGCGACGACGAAGGGTACAGCACACAGTTACATAATAAAACAATATTGTTGTTATTTTTAATTTTTCGAGTTATATAAAGTATCATAAAAAAGTAGCATTATATTATATTATATTATAAATAAACGAGACAAAACTTTAACTGTGGTACCACTGAAAACTGTCTACGACCAGCGGCGTTATTTGAAAAATACCGAGTGAAATCGTAATTATATTGTAAAATATAATATCTCCATAGGCGTGATTAGACTTCATCCACAGTGGCAGCCTAGGTATAGTGCGACCGGCGTTACCTATAAACTGAAAAAAGCAACCTTAAACCCAAGGCCATAATTTTTTTAAGAGAGTATAAGTCCTCCCCCTCTAATGAAATTTTTAATAAAAAAAAGTCTGTATTATCTATTTCCGATTAACAATGTACAGTATTTTCATTACCTACCTTTGAATTTCTAAAAAAATAATTCATATAAATATGAACAGTTACCCACAATCAACAAACGTATTATATTGCTATAACGACAAGGATTATAAAAATGGTCGGAGACAACAAGTCGACAATACTACCTAATTCTTTTGTACATGTCTTTATAACAACGTATAAAAGACGTTATTCTTTTTCAAGTAAAAGTTGTAATTTATTTGCCTTAAAATTCGGTCGACTGGCGCCTTTAAAAAATTGCAGGGGCAGCCCAGGCACCCTAGGCTGCCACCGTAGACACGCCTATGAATATCTCGGCTATAATATTCATGATTTGTCGACTCGGGACTTTGTAATGATTTGAAGAATTTCTCGTTGAAAACCGTTTCACGATAGATGAATTTACTTTTGCGATATTTCTCGACTATACACCACGTTGTTGAAAAAGCTGTTAATTTTCAAACTGTTGCGAATTTTCACTCGATATTCGTCATTATATAAATGGGGTTTTTTTAAAAAATTTTTATCTTATTTATTTTTTAAAATATTTTATAAAATTTTTATTATCGCGTATGGTATGAAATGCAAGCATTGCAGACTAGATACGTTTATATTAAATCTTAAGATAAATGCTAAGGGTAACTATCCGATGTTGTCAATAGAAATGCGTCTACAGTTGGATGTCGAGTCCATTCGACCGCGTTGTCAGTAGCTTCGTGGAGACATTTTTTTCACGCCCTTCTCATGTAATTTCAACAACATTTTCAATACACTTTTTTAAGTTAATATTTGTCTATCGAAAATGTTGTTGAAATTATGAAAAAGGCGTGAAAAATTCGCTGTTATCACCAGCTCTTTTGTGATTCGTGCATTCCGTGAGCGATTAACGACTTCGGACCGCGCCAAAAGCCACAACCAACGTCATTCCGTCTAACATTGCGTACGGTGTACCGTCCTCTTCAGGGACCTGGGGCGAGTAATTCGCCGCAGGCCGGCCTCAAAACGTGAAATTGTATACTGTTAATGAATAATAATTATTATATTATATACGACACGCGGCATTTTCGGACGGAGAAAAAGGTCGCGCAGTACCGTTTATCTCCTCTCCGAATACAGATGAGTGTTTGTACAGCTTCCCCTTCTCTCGTGATCCACCACCGTATACTGTGCATGCGTCTTTCTATAGAGTTTAAATCCCCCGAGGACGTACAAGCCACGGACTGTTTGTAATTCATAAGAGGATCGCGGCCGGCCGGCCGACTGGTGGTTCGTTATCGGAATAATAAAATGAATTTTTATACGCCTAATATACCCACCGTGTGGTAAACACACGCGCAGCCCTTAAGGTTTTTTTACGTTCCGAGTTATATAATAATATAATAATGTAATCTCATATTATTATATGTGTGCGTGTGTGTTATTATTAACAACAGGGCACGGGGGACTTTGCGCGGTAAAAAACAATAAAAATATGCGTTGAAAATACTGAAACTTACTCGAATAAAAATTTGATTTAACTATACGAGTGAAAATGTAGCAATTTCTAAGCAACGATTTCTATAAAAATTAATATTAATTTTTTTATATATTTAAAAAGAAAATGTATACAATATACCTATATATATATAGCAGTGGCGGTTATACATGATGTTCAAGGGGGGACGAAAATGGTGCCAACCCCCTGCCAATAAGATATCCACATCGACGAGTAATAACCAAGAAGAATGATCTATTAATGTACCGAGATGAAATGCAGGTGTAGAAAAAGGAAGAACAACGTGCATGGAAAGTAAACGAAATAACAATAAAACGGGAAGAGAAAATACTCACCAGATAGCGCTACGACACAACATAGAGGGCGTGGCAGAAAGTCGCATATAAATAGCGGTCAATCTCAAACACACACACACACACACACACACCGCAGTCAGACGCGAAATACGTTGTTCACGCCTGACCGCTATGACTACACTGAGCGGTCCGACGGTTTCGGACCGCTATTTATAAGCACCTTTCTGCCACGCCCTCTATATTGTCTCGTAGCGCTATCTGGTGACAACTTTTTTTTCCCGTTTTATTACGATCGGCTGACGCGTTATGTCGGTATATACGAGTGTTTAGTTTGACGCTGACCGAGCGAACGATTGTACGCGCGTATGCAATCTTTATTATTAATTTTTTTTATCATTGTTAATAATAATAATATTTCGCGTATTTCAATGAAATGAAATTGACGTAAGGATTCATCTTTCTTTGTTATACACTCGTTTACACTGTACGAGTTTATCGTCAGCTAAGCCCTGAACTCTCGATCACGACCGATGATCAGCGCGTACCGTACGCGATGATCGTCAGTCGAGCACTAATTCCAGCCTTATACATAATGTTCAAAGGGGAGAGGCGAAAACGGAGCATTACCATAACATAATTGGACCAACTTACATGTCACAAGTCGGTGCTGTGAGGTCGGAGATATACTAAATTTAAAAATATCAAATCCCATGGGGGGAAGGCGATCCACTTATCGTCCCCTTATAACCGCCACGGTATACTAGGGTTGTCCCAAAGGTAAGATACGATTTTGTTATTGTTGTTGGTACGGAAATTTAACGGGTTCGGATAGTACGTTCGCTTCCTTGTTGAATTATATGAATAAGCTATATCCAGAAAATAAATTTAATAAGTTAATTGGATTCAGTTTTACTGTGTTCATACACTTATAAACATGGCTGCTTTGATCGTTTTTTTATACAAAAAATTAATCATACACTGATTCATAAACACTTCTCTTTGGTGTAAGGTCAAAAAGCGATATATAGAAAACAAGTGTCAATTCGGAGTTCAAATTGACGCGGACAAAAGGGTTGACAAATTTTTCCGCTCAGATATACAACTTAAGGTACGTGAAATAGCCGATGAAGTTTGGGTTTTTTAGTTGATAGACTTTCGCACGAAGAGCCAAGTTATCGTAAAGTTTGTACTCGTTGGGTGCCAGAAAAGTTGACTGACGAGCACAAACTATCCCGTTTAAACATTTCTAAAGAAAATCATCCTCGCTATAAAAAGTGGAGAAAATTTTTTAGAACGCATAATCACGTGTGATGAAAACGGAGATGCGCAATTCTACGCCGGAAATAAAACGTGATTCGATGACATGGAAACGTCCAGTAACAAAAAAGTTCGAACAAACAATCTTTGCAAAAAAGTCATAGCTTAGATTTTTGGGACTATTGAGTATTATAATATAATATAGTTCTTACACTAAAGAATATTTCTCATTGAATTTTCAAAAAAATGGTTTTGAACCATTAGTTTCGACCGATATTTAAACACTGAAAAAATTAATAAAAATGTAAAACATACAATAAAAAAAAAAAAAAAACGTTTAGACACGCATTTATACGTGCACAAATATTTTATTTTAACGTCGACGTTTTAATATTATAATTTTTACACTCGATTATTTTTATTAAAATGGAATTTATTTCATAATTTTTGTCTATTGTATTTCTGACGTAACATTTACAATTGCAAAACATTCCACAACCCTTACAAAATCGTATTGCATTTTATTATTATTTCTTTTATAATTTCACATACGTTCCTCTTAGACACAAATAGAATGTTCTAATGTGTGGTGGTGAAATCTTGATTTCAAAACTTATTAACCGAATAATATAAGTACTCCGGCGTTTTAAATGAGCAGATCAACATTTACCAAACCTCAGTATTGTGAATGTCGACAATCAACACGTTGTCACACGATTTCGACTACGTTCACCATACGGAATTTTTCCAGCTAGGTATTCATTAAATAAGATTGAAAAAATTTAATTTATTTATGGATATAAAAGTCTTTTGGGGGGTGGAAGAGGGGACCCGATTGGCTTCTTTTTACGCATAAATTTCGATGCATCTGTTCGACGATGCCGATGATCAGTGAATATACGACCGTACATTATACAGTCGGACGGTCGGAAACACTGAGAATTATTGTGTAATATGATATATTATATATAATATTTCATAAACTTTATACCGCGCTGTATATAACGCAAAAGTTTTCGGTTTTTTGACCAACGTTGTGTGAAAATGCGAAACGCTGGGCATGAACCCGAACTCGCTGTACAGACAGTCTACGCGAGTATGTCATAAAATATTATTTTATATTACCAGTTTCGTTTTAAATTGCGCGCATCGTTGTCTAAATTATAAACGTCGTACAGCCAACAACCGCCAAAGACAAAGTTAATAACATGTAAATTTTTACACGCGTTTATTTGATCGCCGCACAGCTATAATATATATTTTTCGTTCCTACCGTTTTCCGTTGAAAACTCTAAATTATATAAACACCCGACAATACGAATAATAGGTACGGCTGTACTTATTTTATTAAATTTAATACAACAAAAAAAAAAACCTCTTTGAAAATATTACTTTTTCAGAATTTTGCGTACCACGTTTTTCCGACAATCTCAATGTACAACTGATGCCACCCGCCGTGATCGAATACCAATTTCGTATGACTGATGTGCTAAATCTGATTGCCCGGGAAAATATTTACGTCAAAACCGTGCCTATTTGTCACATGAAATGCGTACCGTCTTCGATTTGTATGTGTGCGAGAGTATAGGTTTTGATCAATTTAGGCTAAGATATAGACAGAAACAATCCTGGAAAGGGCGTTTCGAGTAAATGTCTTATCAGTGGCGCACGCGTCATTTATTTTAAGTGTAGCGAATTATGCAAATTATTCCCCACCCCATTACAAATTTACATTAACAAATTTTTAGCAAAAAAAAGTCACTCAAAGTAACACTATAATATTATATTTATTGTTTATATAATGCATATTAATTTAATAATAATAACAAATAAAAAAATTAATTAAAAACACTTGACATAGGTACTGAAAATTGAAATAAGTAATAAAATAGGTACATTACCATTCGAATTTAAGACTTTTATTTGAAGTAGAATACCGAAGGCAAAATTTATCTATAACATATGTGTGTGATCACTATTAACATCTTTTTCGCGCTAGTGATTCTATTCTGTCTCGTTACCACGGTGATATGCATAGATTTTACAACTGAGTAATTAAAATTTTCTCGTATTACAACATAATATAGGTATTTATATTATAACGTTATTCATTTTATTTTCTCTGATATTTTTAACCCCCCCCCATAAAAGTAATGTGTACCTAACGGTCGCTACACTTGAGGATAGGGATGGACGCCACTGTGTCTTATTATGGAGATAAAATCGTAGATCGATTTTATATAATATACCTAATAATATTATACTCGTTAACTAATAATATCCGTGAAAACGCAAATAGTTTAATAACGCGTTAAATTATTAAATTATTCTAGCACTGTATGTCGATGATAGAACGGTGATTGGTTGCAATATTTGTTTTCAGAAAAATCCTCGTGCACATTTTATAAATTCATAAATATTTTTATAATCGGTTTAATATTATATTTTCGACGTGATTTTCTTTTGTCTCGACAACGCGTTGTATTATTAAAACGAACAGCGGCACTATAGTCATTTCACGAGTATTGTCTTCATTTGTTCCTTCAAACTGTTTTTTTTTCATTCCATTAATTGAACGAGGATTTTTTTTTATTTTGCACACTCTGTCTTCAAGAAAAACTCTACAAAAAAAAATACGCAAAGATCGAGATTAAGAAGAAAAAAACGGTTCGTTTAAAAAAACCTTCGGCGATTACTATAATCTAATAACGGTTTTATACGGAAGGTTTTACTTTACTCAAATAAACAGCTCATATTGTATTTCACAGTAATATTATTTCAGTCGACATTAATTTAATATAAACTAATTTATTTATTTTTTTTTTTTAAGCGCGTAGTTTTTTTCTGAACTGTATAATGAAGATTGATTTTAGTCAGTCATTGATGACGGGTTAAATAATAAAATATGCGTTTTTTACGAACCAAATAAAATCATGTAATCAACAGCCGTAGATAAGAAAAAATAAAAATGATTTGTCGCGATCCGTTTCCGAGTTCCACGACATTTATTTGTGCTTCATGGAAGCTTCGGAGTTGCATGACTTCCGTTTTCATGGTCCGCTAATAAATTTACGGAATTTAATGCCCGGGAAAAATGTACAAGAAAAATACAATAAACATAAACGAGTTAATGTCTTCTAAAGAATGCCGTAACGTTAAACGAATTTAACAAAAATGTATTTAAATTTATAAATTAATAATTATTATATTATATTTTATACTGATTTTAACGTTACATTTTATATTTATATTTTATAAATATAATATTGTCTATAAGAGACAATAAAGAGATCATTTGACGTTATCGTTCACGATAAAAACTTTGGAAAATTATGCACAAGTTTAAAACAATCAGCAAGTTGTTAAAAATAACACAAAACCGTGTCAATAATATTTTCCAGTAAAAATTTCAAAATTATTTAGGCATTTAACGCTTCATAACATATTTATTTATTTCTATGCAAAATATAAAATATGAAATGTTCTTAAAACGGAACAATGCGAAATAAAAGTTTCATTCTTAAATTCTCGGATTAAATTATCGAAAAAAATTGTACAATAAAAAAAACCGGAGAGAGTGAGAGAGAGTAATGTTGTTTCCAAAAATCAAACTTTGCTCAAAAATTACTGTATATAGAATCAATTAATTTACAATGAGTCATGAAGATAACATTATATGACGTTAACAATCATTTATTTGCGCTAAACAATAATATTTTGTGTGTTTATAAACTGCGCGAATACTGTGTTGCGTCTGAAGTAAATCAAGAACGATTGCCCTAAGGGACGTCCTCTGCGTACATTGAAGGTATGTAATGAATTTATAGCTATTAAAAGCGAAAGGCGTAAACACATCTTGGAATTTTTTTATTGCGACTATTTCTGAAAAGCATTATCAGACGCCTTCCATGCTGTCCGTTCCGATTCTTCTTCTTTTCGCGTCCGGTCTGCATTTTTCGCAGTTGTATTTTATCCGTCCAGTAAGCTGCCGATTTTATGGCGTTGTCATTAATCTCCTTTGCTACGCGCTCCTTCAAAGTTAGGGCATTGATAAAATATACGAATTATAATATGTTTATCGTTTTGTACTCTTTCACATTCACACTTGTCATGCGTTGACAATCCCCATTTGAACAAAAGTTCTTTTAAATTTGAAAAGATTTTGTTTACACATATATTTTGTTTCAATCTGTTCCGATTAAAAACCATAGTGTATATTATTTCTTTTTACTAAAATAATTCGAATAAAGAAAAAAAAACGTTAATAAGAACCGACGTACCGACAATAATAGTATACATATATTATATAGTGGCCATTGGTATAAAAATCTATATTTTACAAATCGTGTGATTTTTAAGTAATAAGCGGCTTTTACAAAACACAATACACATCTGACTACAAATATTACGTGCTGAACAATGTTTATTATAACTAAACTTAACAATCACTACGCGTATTAAACAGATTTACAAACAAAACAATAATTAAAAATTAAAAATCGTATATACATAATGTACACTATAATTACTCTAAACTCCTTAATAGACTATAATATTATTTACTTTATAGACGCGGCTTTTCTATGCTTGTCAATTATGGAAGAATTCGAGTAATAAAGTTGATGTGATCGGGTTAATCCTGGGATTTTGAAATTCGACGCGAGGAAACGAATCGGGTGTGCGCATCAATCGAGCCACAGGAAGCAAACCATTTAAAAATTTAATATCAGCAATACGGATATCCTCCTTTCATTTAGCATATAAATATTATTTTAAAACGACCTTTTTTTTTTAGATTTAATGGAAACGCGTTTTTAAAGCTGTACAGATAATTGTTTGTCAAAAATCAATAATAATACTTTTGCGAATTTATAAACACTTATTTTATAAATATATATTATACCTATAAAGATATTTAGAAAATACATAATCGGTTCAAATATAAATGTAATAAAAAGAAAAGAAAATCGTGGGATGAAATAAAAACTTTGGAAAAATGTTTACAATGTTTTAAAATAATTTTTAATCGTTTTACCGAGTGGAAACACGAAAACAAATTTAAAATTCTGTTTTCAACGCGCGTAGCTTGGGATATTCAAATTAATATTTTCGCCTATATTAATTATTTTTATTTTTTTTTTATATTAAACAATTCAAATTTTTCAACAAACAAAATTATAAATTTACAAATATTTACTCTTCCGCTCTTCTCTTTAAATTTAATATAGCGTTCTGTCGTGCTTACACGTATAATAATACCTATGCATGAAATATTATTGAAAAACAAAATTTTAATTTTTTTTTTTTTTGGGCGCTCTTTACATATTAGTTTTGCCGAATGAGACTGTTATTAATTCTTCGATAAATTATCTAAAAATATACGAGTACATACTTTCGTTTATATCGCGATGATTCCATACTAGGACGTAAAAGCGTCGGTGGTATTAAATGAATCGACATGTGAATTTATTACGCCACGTGCATTTCGATTACGTAGTAATAATATTGTTGTTATTATATCGAATTATTATCAAAAACTGTTCTCGAGGTATTCGATATACGTTCGAAAGTCGTAGAAATATCTACAAATAATATTTCTGGGAATAATTTTCCTCGTATGGCAGTTATAAAAACGATAAGATCGCGGTAATCGTTTTAAACGGATTCAACGAATCAATTATTGTAAAGACGTAGTTAATAATATGACCGTCTACACCGAAATGAACGGATAACACGCGTGTGTAATCCTAAATGGTAAATGAAAATGTACGCGCGTTTCCTACAAACCTACAAGTTTACCTGTAATCGTTTACTTAAAAAAAATATATTTCTAAATCTTTCTATAAGCTCGCACGAATAACGGTATTTATTTTTTATTAATACAGGCCTATCCCAGGCCTTGTACGTATCCATCGCCGCTGCCACTACGCCTCTGTTCGATGAAATTTTATCTTAAAAATCACACCGATCGACACTGAAATCCGTACTCGGATTTATAATAATCAAGAAAAAATTAATTCAAACAAAAAAATTAAGGTACATTTGGTAAACGTCTAGTTATTTTTTGACGGTGTATTCTGTTGTTCGCGGAAAACGCGGCTCTTGTCCATTTCGAGTCGTCGACTCGTACGCTTGTCCGAAGTCTACAGATGACGAATACACAATGTCCTCGTCGAACCCTTGACTTTTCTTTTTGTAATTTATTGTATTTGATCACATTTTGTCGATCTCACAGTCATCTAGTTTATATCCATGATTTGAAAAAAAATCAGGTATGGCAGCAATTGTGCGCAGTGATACGCATCCTACGACGTCATCCAAACGTCTCTACGTAATCCATGTAATATACGGCGCAAATGAAATAAAATAGCGGGAAAAATATTTTTCCCCTACTGATTTTGGCGCCATAGAGTAATATATTTGGCGCACGGCTGACGTCATGATTTCATGGAATAACAAATTTTTCGGAGGTTTTTTTTTCCATGACTGGCCGCAAAATTCGCCGATATTAGTAAAGTTGCTGCCATGCCTAATTTTTTAACCATGGGGTTATACACCGAGAATTATCGTAATCCGCAGAGCAACATGAATAAACAGTGCGATTTGAAAAAAATATAAAAAATATTGTGTACGCACTGATATCAAACGATCGGGGAACGGGACGTCCTATATACGTATAAATTATAATTTTCAAGGATTTCTATATTATGCATATATTATTAAAGCGGTACGTCGGATGGATAAAATTTTTCGATTTTCCCGTCTGGATAATAATAATAATAATAATAATATATTATTTTTGCTCCTGTAACAGCGCTCGTCCGCAGTCCTCGGCTATAATAAAATATCGAACGAGATTTTTATCCGATACAAGAATATTATACGCGTTTTGATCGCGACCGTGCACACCACGCTGCGGTATAAAACGATAGAACAAATAAACGTCATGGAATGCTACGAATACAGTTTCACATACGATATACACTTATAAGTTTCAGCGCAGGTCCTTTAACGATGACGGATGAACAGAGCAGTGTATATACTATATATATGTATATTATGTATACTTTAGATTCCTTTCGGTGTGAATTTATATTTGAAATTGAGATGTGTTCAAACGTGTTAGCGAGTGCTCTTCTTTTGAGACCGTTGAAAACAAATATCGGCGTAATCGGCAGTGTGCGTAGTTGACTCACGTACAAAATAACCTCGATTGCGTCAACGCCGAATCTATTCCGATCTGATATAACGGTTCTTCCGAAAGTCCTTTAATTCGTCTTTCAGCTCTTGATTCAAAGGCTCCTCGGTGATATAATTATATAGGTATATATAATTTAGAATGACAATATTTCCTTCGAAATTATGCAGGAAGAGGTGAAAAGCACTCCGAAACGGATGATTTGGATCATGAATGTCGTTTCTGGGAGTGAATTAATATTCGAATATTACATAATATGTTTACCAGAGGTGGCCAAACCAAGGCCCGTAGGAATTTGTTACACGTTAAAATTATCTCTGATTTTCTAAATCGATTTGGGTAAATCTGATCGTTGCCATTTCCAATGTTGTGTTATCCACTTTAAAAACACGAGATCGCGGCGCATTTCCGAAAAGGCGTATATCATCAAAAATCACGAAAATAAATATATAAATGTAAAAAAATAAAAATTTCTTTACAATTTATAGATGATCGAATTTTTATCAAGTATAATTATATTTTTTTAAAAAAAAAACTTTAATATCGATTCAAAGTCTTCATACTCTTGCAGCCGAGATTTCTTCTATATATGTGGTTCAAAATATATTTCTAAACAATTGTTTTTTAACTATGAAAATCAATACGAGTAAAATCAGGTCTCGCATTAAAATCTTTCACGCCATTCATTCCCCTGGTAAATTCTACGAAATGAGAAACAAATACTGATAGTCTCTGTAAAAAAAAAAAACGTACCATAGCTCATCCACTCGTAATAAAAATTAAAAAAAAAAAATTAATCCCTTTGTTTTGTATACTCAATGATTTAATTTTTTTTTTTTTTCACTCTTAATTCTTAAATAAAATTTTAAATGAAGCGATTAAAAATCGCGATTAAGCGTGTCGCGTGTTACGCGCATATAAATAATATTATGGAAAATAAGTAATAACATTTATGGAAAAATTTGTTGTAATCCTTAGTCAGCCAAGGATTTTTTTACGGCCCGCGGTATTGTCGTTTTCACATTACACAAATATCACATTTTTTTTCTTCTTTATACTTACGAATTATAATAGACCAAGACATACATTTCGAATGAATAAGTGTCTGGTGGACGAATAATTTTCACAAAACGTTAATTATATATAAGTATTTCCGTGATGTTTAGTGACGAAAAAAGAACAGCTGCACACCAGTACATAACGCGTTATTACAAACGTTTATACAGTGAATTGCACGAGACGAATGTTCGTTTTGTACTTTTTTTTTTTTAAAAAACATTTCTTAAAAACAATTGATATGGTTTGGCTGCCGCGTGTTGTTTTCCCGTTAGCCTTTTACGCGGACGGATGCGGAGGGAAAGGATGCCATGTACGGCTGTCTCGTGATTTATGGACGAGTAAAAAAAAAGAAAAAAGAAAAAAAAATGTATTTTGTCAATACGACCGCGCGAGGGGCGGACAAAAAAAAAAGCTAACGTTTCGAAGAACGCGCCGGAGCAGAGTGTTTATTCCGTGTGAATGGATTCCAAAATGGCGCACGCAAAAAAAAAAAAAGAACAGACTTTTAGTTTTCTGCTCATATAAACTGCTAACCGTATAATCTAACTAGGATTGTTTTTTTTTTTGGTCTCCTTTTCCTTTCCTCTACTTACCGCGATTCTTTATTCCCCGTGATGTACAATGATAATTATAACGAACACGCCTTACGCAATATATGGTTTCAACAGGGGCGTCATTTAGGGGGAAGGTGTGCGGTTGCACCCTTTACTTTTTAATATAGTCCCGATCGGCCTGCTTTGCTAATTACGGTATTTAATGTTGAAAAAGAAGAAGTTAACAATACCAATCTAGAAAAATCTGTAAAAATGTATTTGCTTTACTTAAAAATTGCTTCGGTATCCGCTTATTTAAAATACATTTTTTTTTATTAGAGCTTTACGCTTGTACAAGTTTTAAATATAAAACATTTTTGTATGGCCTGGTGATATTTCGAAATGGTCTGCTTGAAACTTTGTACACCCGAAAAAAACCTGAAATGACGCCCGTGGGTTTCAATAAAAATTCTCAGTTATCTCGTAGTTAGGGGGGGGGAAGAATGTAAAAACCAGCGCATTCGTCACATTTTATTGCGAAAACGATTCTTTTTCTTTTTCGTTATTGTCGGTCTGCTGAAATACAGAGGCGACTTGCGTTGTGTGCAGAAAACCTCAACGTTCCTGCTGGACAAGTGGCGTGGTACACTGGATCTTAAAATTTCACTTTTCGTGAAACGTGTGATTTTTACAATCCTACGGTTCCCGGCCTTCGATAATTTTATATTTTTTTTTATATATAAGAAATAGTTCCAATTTTTCTTATATACACACCTTTAACGAGGATTCGTAATTCAATCATCGGGTGAAAGCTTCATTAATAGATAAGTATTATTTTTCGTATACACGGAAACGTAGAACGAAAAAAAATATGCTGTCTGTACAGCTATAAAGCGCTTAAAAATTTCATTTAAAATTATTAGTAACCGCTAAATTTCATTTTTCCACTTCCGTCACCGCTCTGCCGCTCTTCTTTGACCGTTCTTTTCTCGTGTATGCGACTGTATCGCGTATCGGACGTCAGTGGCGTAGCCAGGAAGGAGGCTGATTGTGTCTACCGAAATGAATAAATAATTAGTTTTTTAGTGGGTACCATCAATACATATTAATTATTAACATATAAATTAAAATTAATAATCAGCCTCAGTCCCCTCAAATAAAAATCCTGGCTACGCCGCTGTCGGACGTAATATGCTGCTGTGGCGGACGGCATTCAGATATTAGGAAAACCGCACGTTTTTTTTTCTTCTTCTTTTTAGCTTCGCTATGTTTACTTTACTTATATTAAACTACTCCGAACGCGGTCATACTCCCTATCGCGAACCGTCCGAGTTTGTCAATTCACTGATTGATCGTATATGTGTATGGCACACGACGACAGGCGATAAAATTGGAGGGGCTTTCTCGATCGATCTTCGGTCGAAGACGAGCCGTGAGTCTCTGTCTCCACAACACTTATATACGATTCAGAAAACAAGCGTTCATTCTACAAATACCTAACACATCACACAATTATAGATACATGTCTCAAACCTAGTTTAAAAAAAAAAAAAATTGCGTTCCAAAAATAAAAAAAAACGATTCCGAGCAAAATTCACTTCTTTGTATTCCTTTGAAATTCAAACTTTCAACACTAAACAAATAAGACCGCCAACGATTTTTATTAAAATATTTTATGTTTTCGCGTTTTTATCTTTTTTTTTTTTTTAATTACGAAAATTGTCCACTTCCAAAACGGAACATTTGTGGATAATGTTATCGGTTTTTTTAAAAAATGTATTTCCTCGCCGCGCAATAACTACTTGTCTAGTTCACTAAATCCACTTGGAAAAAAAAAAGTTACTTAATAAAGTAAATAAATAAATATACGTATAAAACCTATACGTTCTTCGTTCCGCTCGGGATTAAAAATAAAAGAAGGTTCGAAACAAAATGTTTATTAACCGACTTAAATCACTGTTTTTAAACAGGCTTCGAAAATATTTTTAATTGGGTATTAATATGTAAATGAGTGTAGTCGCGCCGTGGTGTGGCGCGACGTTATATTGTATATAGACCGCGTGCGGCGTATCCGAATTATTTGTTATAACATTTTCTTTGACAGAATTATTTTCTCACTTAAAACAGTTATTATAATGCGACACTTTGTGTGAATACGAGTTAACGTTTTTAACGAGGTACCCAGGTATATAATACTGCGAAGAGCTGAAAACTAGTTACGCGCATAGGACTCGAGGCGAATATATGCGTTTCCTGTGCAGAATGTACACGAGTACAATCAACGGCTCAATCGACTGTGTAATAATATATTTAACACGAATACGTTATTATTACTCTCGATGTGTTGTTCATTTTATGTGCCACTTAGTTATGCGCGCACTGTAACAATTATATTCTCTCGTCGGGCAAACGACTCTTGCCAGTACGAGTACCTATATACACAGTTCAGTGGATTTCTTTGGTACACCATTATAAGTCTTAAGTTCGAATACGGTTTTCAATTGCCGCACGAGTAAACGAAAACGGTTACTTATATTTAAATTTGTTTCTTATACATATATTTTACATTATTATTCGTAAGTGCTGAAAATCTCTGTTCGTGGTGATAACTATAAGAATATCTATTGCGTTTTTTAGATAATACAAAACGTCGTTTCGGAATTGTATACTATCCGAAACTTGTAAAGGTTCGTTCCTTTAAATGTTGTCCGTAACATTCGGTCAGTTTTATTTTCGAACTGATATCCTGTGCCGTCCGGAATCGGCGTAATACCAGTTTGTATCCGCGCGTCGAATAAAAAAAATATAATAATTATTATTACTATTATTAACAAATACTTGGCAACGAAAATCGCAATTTTTTTTTTTTTGTATACACCTGACTTTATTAATGTTACTGGAATCCTGGGTTGAATCGAATATCGATTGGGTATTGCTCATAATTTGTATTGCTCACAGTCGATTTAGGAAAAATTCACTGATGTAAATAACTGCGCACACGTTCCTATAATACGTTGTCATTAAAACAATTGCCAGTCGTTTCGCAGAGTGTTTCTCGGGGTTGTTATCGTTTAAACGAGCATACAGGTAATCGCTAGAAATCCAATTAATTCCGTTTCCGAATCAAATTTTATCGAACTCAGTTCGCGTTCGCGCGTCACTATCGGCTGCTGCCGTCCCTGTCCGTTGCGCGTCGTCCCTGCAACAGGCACCCGTCCGTTGTGCCATTGTAAAACGAATGAATATAAAAATTAGCGAATTTTTTTCGCTCCTTTTTACCGGGTCGACACGCGATGAATTCGCGGGTCCGGAGGAGAATTTCGGAAGTTCTTTGCACAGTACAAACGCGTCGAAAGCGTCTTATTTTTGGTCCATGCCGAATTATTACGACCATAATTCACACGACACCCGTCCGCGCCACGGACGCAGTAATTCACCTTCGGGGGCTCAGCACTACAAATCCGATCAATAACACGTTTCGATAGTCCGCATATACACAAAGCGTTGACGGTGGCGAGGAAAGAACATATGAAATGCTCGCGTTTTCACCGTCAGACAACTGAGATAATAATCGTGTAGAAACACACATTTTCGCGACGTCGCGCGCGCTTTAAAACAGCGACCTGACAAAACGAGAGCTACGGTTTTAGCGATTTGTTTATTATTATTTTTTTGGTTTTCCATTTTTGTAACCGACTCTTTTTCACACCGCCTCGTCGCCACTCGAAAAAACTACTGTAAAAATACTCACGGATTGTTGATGACGTCTCGTTTCGGATTCGATAGCTTTTTCACGCGTAATCCATATCGTGTTGGTCTTCGATACTGAAAAACAAAAAAAAACGTGATTTACACTCGAAATCCACATATGTATAATAATCATAAAATATAATATACGTAATAGAATTTAAACGGTTAAACACTGCAAACGTTTGATTTTTTTTTTCCACATAATTTCGAAGTGCGTATGGAGAGTGTAGGGAACGGGAATATTACACTGCACCGCGGGATCTTTGGAATTAAATCCCAACGGGCTTTATTCTGTTTTTTTTTTAACAGACAAGAAATTATTACTTGAAATAATCGTACACTTAAAACACACGGGTCTACGCCGATGAACCCGTAGGCGTATTGCCAGTGTTTGGAATTCACTTTCGGGTTCTGTGAACGACACACGTTTATTTTTAACGAATTCGAACGATTTTCACGCCGTTCAAATTTATTTACCCGTTTAACACGACGAGCACGTAAATATTAACATTTTTCTATAATTCTCGTTACATTTATTCGATTACAAATTATTTGAATACAATATACGCGCGAAATCTCAATGAGCCCGTCTGGACAAAACGAATTAACCGTACCTATACGAATTTCTAATAAATCGGTAAATAATAAAATATAAAAAAATTAATATATTGCGTCGATATTAATCACGTTAATTTAACATAATGTAACGAAATATTTAAATTTAACCGGTTCACTGTCCGAATGCGTTTCCAATGTGCTTCTGAAATCGAGTACGTTAAGACTCTAGATATTTAATTCTACTATTTATACAATTATGTAACTGTTGTGTTAATATTAACGTTTGAAGTGTTCTCGAAATATTTCGCTTTATGACTTTTCACAAAATCGTAAACTATAAGTGAATAATTAAAGTTCAAGAATTAAAATTATTCTCCGGCGTATAAGCGTTTAACGTTTAAATCGAGCACAACGGAAAACGATAATTGCCCGACAAATATTTTAATCTAGTAATACTTATATATCATAATATTATCCTACACGCATCGTGTGCCTACCTGTATGTATCATATTAGTTTGTAGTTCGAAGGTTTAATATTAATTGGACCGAGGGCAAACGAAACTCACGTTCTCCTGCGTATATAGAATATACATATGAAAAGGTTTTATATTAAAACCAAAGTTATTTCTTGTTCCGTTCCGTATGTGAGCCGTTCAAAATGTAAAACTCTTGACGATTATCTCGAAATCCGAAGCTCGTAATTGAGAACACAATTTATATTGTATTATTACGTGTTCATTATAATATTATGTATTTATTCGCATTTTAAACAATTTTTATTCGATTTGAAAACTAAACGTCATCCGGTGTGTATATGCATTTCTGTATAATATATATTAATTTGTTGTCGAACGTACCGCGTGTACCGGTCTTATTTATTATGTTTTCCAGCACATTTATAACGTTTCGTTTCCTAACCGAATAAACGTAAACGGAATTTGTTCGCTGTACACGTCCGATACGGAAAAGTGTACGTATAAAATATCGATATTTTACATATTTTATATGGGTTTATTTCGGCGAGAAATACATTTTTACTCGCACATTTTAGAGTTTATTTTACTCTTTCAAAAGTCTTAACGTACGCGTATAACAACAGCAGCAACTAAGTACAATATACCTCCATATACAATAGTTTTAAACTTTTCGACATGTTTCAGTTGGTATATACTCGTATATATATGACAATGTATTTTTTGAAAAATAAAAAATACTCAATAACGTAAAATATAAAACTGTACATCGAGGTGCAATACCCAGCACCGACAACTAACAATTTTAAATAACTTTTACTTTCTATATTAATACGTTAGAATTTCTGAAATAAAGAAAAAAAAAAGCTTTTGATATTATGATAATATATAGGTACATAAGCGTGCGCAGACATTACTGGCAGGGTAGTCATAAATGATACATTACACATTGACATTTAACATGAACAAACAATTTTAGATAGGGTAACTTTATTTAACTGCATTTACCATAGTAAAAAATTATTTTATAAGTAATAATATAATGTAATATACCTAAATTAGTTAATAAGTAAAAATTTAACAACACTATTTTATATATAATAAACATGGTTTGCGATAGGATTCAGTGCTTGGACAGCGGTTACTATGATAAAATAAAATTATGATAAATTTATTTTATCATAGCATTTACTAACGACGATATATATTTTTTAATTTTTCCAATATTCTTATTTCTTACATTTTACCGTTTACGGACATGTTGAAATGGTCAAACATAATATTATGTTGAGGGCGGGGGAGTTGTTCGCAGAGTAGTCAAGTGCCTACCCTGACTACCCCGTGCGCACGCTTATGTATAGGTACGTATAACTGCGCGCGTACAATTATTACGAAAATAATGGAAATTCTAGGAGTGCGTACCAACTAAAAATATCCGATTTTACGAAATTTTCTACTCTAATGGTTATCGTTGTTATTTTATGAACTACGGTCCGTTTTAGTATCTAATGGCGATTTTTTTTTTTTTGAGATGCTGAGCGACGCGAGAAAGCTATTGGTTTTTATTATTTTGTTGTTTATTCCGTAAACGAATATTGTAATTGCACGGTTCGCCGTACAACAGTGTATATATTTATATAGGTACAACCAATGTGTATAAAACGACTAGACGTTCTAGAAAATGCCGAAAACCTCTGGGGAAAGTGAATATTTCACGCCCTTTTACTAAAGCACTAAATAAAATAATAAACACGTTTTACGTAATGTCTTATCGTTTCGAGTACAACAAATAACCTCTGCGCGTATAATAGACGTGCTGTATCTCCATAAAGAGCACATATTTCGTGCAGTATGAGAATAATTATATTGCGTCACAGTGTCGAAAAATGGAACAATTCAACGTGGAATTGAAACGAATTCGCGACAATTCGGGTGAAAACAATGTTTTTTTTCTAACCAGAAATATAATAAAAACACAAAAATTAAAATCGTATTTGTTTACAAAAAAAAAAAGTTTTGTACGACTCAAAATGTTAAAATTCGTCTTGTAATATTCAATGCCTTTCTATTATATTAATAAAAACGAATTTAATTTATATAACTCGCACAAATTTTAATTCGAATTTTATGAAATGTTTAGACATCGTACAAAAAAAAAAAAATTTTTATTATTATTTTGTCTTTGGTATTCAATAAAACGACCGAATTTTACACTTTGACTTTAGCGTATAGGTACGTATTTTAGAGAAACGTATATTTTCGCGAAAATACCTCCGCTACAGTTGCAGCGGATTTTAGATCGAAATTAAAAGCGCGTTGTGTGGACATTTTTTTTTTTTTTTATAAAATTCGTTACCATTATTTCGGCACGAGCGCGTTTACTACTAAACAGCTGTAAAGCAAAAGCCCGGTCGCGCAAGTAGAAGAAATTAGCTCTTGGAGGGGCAACCTAACCTTTATAAACGTTGTGCGACTTTAAAATTTTTTTCAAAGATGTTTCGATTTTTCTCACCCGATTATAATAATAGCGTTTTCAGAGTTTTAATCAAATATTATTTTTTATTTAAGAAAATACCGTACGTAAGTAAAACATTCATTTCTCCCTTCTCCTTTCCCCACCTGACAGAAATATAACGACCGACCAAAGGAGTTCGGTGATTCAAATGGCCAGAGTATATTATTATAATAACGATTCTGGCACGCAGTTTTTGGTTGAAACGCGCGCAGCCATTGTTGCCTGACCTAACCGCTCAGGACCGCGGACGAGGTGGTCGTTATTATTTATAACTGCCGAGACGGCGTTGAACCGGCGTTCAGTTTATATCGTAATTTACATTAATGTGCCGGCGAACGAACTGGATCGCGAAAACCAACTTAATTACACCTCGACGACCATTTTTCTCCATCACACAATAATATTATTATAATTATTGTATTATAAATATGTACCCGTACACACGGTACAGAGTTAATTTATACACATTTCGAAACCGAATATAACGTGAATAAATGACGCAGAAATTAAAAATAGCTCCCACCCTTTGTCGTATAATCTGTATTCGGCACAGCGTATTCCGACTAACGTATCGAACGATATAGTATAACTATACGAAAATCGTGTTGTACCAAAAGTGTAATAATCAAATAATATAATAATTATATAATATATAAAAATTAAATAAATCTTTTATTTTCCTACGTATCATTACGGTTTTTGTATTGTATATTCTTGAATTTTAAATCGCCGTTTTTCGCACCGAGAAACCAGTAAATTTCGTATCGTTTTACCGTGCACGATATATGGACAATCCCCCACCGTTTTCGAATATATCGCTGCAGTGACTATACTGCAGTGGACGGTCGAAAGGACGAAAAATATGCCAGCGTGTCCGGTACATACCTACGTTCCATACGAAATGTCGCAATAATAATAATAATAATAAAAAAAAAAAATAGAAATAAATAACAAGCCGGCGTTTTCGTTTCGGTATAATAACGGAGAGATTCCGCGCTGCACAATACATTCCGTACGTTGCTTTTCGTATATATTGAAATCGTATTCATTGTCTTAATATTAGTAATAATATGTTTACAATTGTAAAGCTTAATATATTATGCGCAACGCGGGATTAATAAAAGTAATACAAACTCAACATGCCAACGTAAAGGGGGAAAAAAGAAACGTGTACGCAACAAATAACGTTAGAAAAATGCCTTTGTATAT
Organism: Slavum lentiscoides; assembly: GCA_032441835.1. Lineage (NCBI taxonomy): Eukaryota > Metazoa > Arthropoda > Insecta > Hemiptera > Aphididae > Slavum > Slavum lentiscoides. The sequence goes on from CM063713.1 coordinate 3,899,769, forward strand.
ATATATATATATATGCGAGTATAACAATACGAGATTGACATTTGGATCGGTAGAAAACACAGTACAGTATTTATAATAAGATCCGTATGCTTTTGGAACAAAACGGAGATTGTTTCTAATTTTTCGAAATAGACTCGACAAATCGCCGCGTATAACAAAATAAATACATATTTTTCGAATCGTCAGTAGTACGATTGAATTGACTTTATTTCGTTGAAATTCCTGTATAAAATAAAACGCGATGATGTTTCAGTGAAATAGATACATATTATACGCTTCGATATACCAGATTGCATTAAAAATCAAAATAATCGGAATATAACGTTACCTCAATAACTTCCTCTTCAGAATATTACAAAAGATTATACGATTTTCCGATCGTATCGTTGAACCTAAGTAATGAGTTCATTAGAAACGTTGATTTCATATCGCATTGGAAATTCTTCTAAAGGACCGTCTGAGGAATGCTTACAATTTTATAATTGTTGTTTACCTGGTAGTGGTGCATCGAAAGATGGGGTTTTGCTTTGGAAAACTAAATAATTAAAATTAAATACAAATAAAAGTCCATCCAAAACCCATTACAACTTCACCTTAAATGTAATGGTAAATATTTCGTTCGGACATAAAGAAAAAATGCTGGAATTTTCGATTACAGTTCCAGTGTCAACTGCAAGAGCAGAAAGAACTTTTTCAAAACATACATGAGTATAAACATAAATGTGTCTGCTTGATTTGCGCTCCTTTGAATCCACAACGTCGTACTCATTAATCATAAATAATATTTTTTTTTTTTATATAAAAAATATAATATTATAAGTAATGAATATCTGAAACATTATTATTTTATTTACTTACACTTAATATAAGTATTATTATTAAATTATATTTCTAAGTTACACGCTTAAGACTAAAAATTAAAACTATACCTCCAAATTCCTGGCCACACCCCTGTGTTTCACGCAAATAGGTTTTTTTTACTTCGCACTATATACTTATAACGGCTCGAAGTTGTATTAAAATGGAACCTACACACACGCGCGCAGTGCGCTTGTTTAGATTGAAATAATCCGATTTCACTTAGTCGTTTTAATTAAAACGGCGTAAACGACGGCCGTATATAATATATACGGTGAAAACAGTTTAGGCGAGTTATCGAATTCCAGAAACAGAGTGCACATAGAATACAAATAAAACGAAACAAAAGTATATATACGTAGGTAGTAGTAGTAGTCGAGAAAACTTGCGAAACTTCAATTGTCTTGTCTATATATATATATAAGAAATTCAGCGTTGTAGAGGTATCTAAAAGTATTTCCCTACATATATTTATATACGTAGGTATATATTTACCATCGATTTTATCACCTCCTGTAGCTCGTTGTAAGCTTTAAAAAGGAAAGCAATTCGCAATGTTTCGAAAAGCAATTTATAAAAAAAAAACGTTTAACGGATTGTTGAAATACAAAAAAAAAAAAAAAAAATGAGCGAAAAATGATAATAATCTCTAGATATATAGGCACACGCGATTTACCATAATATTATTATATTATACATATCGTAACCGTGTAACGTTTATTTTTTTCTTTTATTAAACGGCAATTTCGTTTTATCGCGGGACACTGTAAACCGCGATTTGCAATCCGTCTGCGTAACCCATCGTTTTTCAATCGCTACAAATTGTCGTGAAATAGTAGATCAACCGAACGCTTATCAATTTTATGATATTTATTAATTCGATCTTAACTGATAAATACTAAAATACGGAGCCGGATTTAAAGAGAATGCTCTAAGGAGCTGAGCTGCACCTCCTTTGGTTGAATTTTTTTTGTTTGTTAAATCATTGATTAAATACGTGTATTAAATATATCGTTTTTATGTACCAACAAACTGTAATTAACAAGAACTCGGTATAGTGTTAATACGAAGAAAATATAAGTATCGCGTATTATTCACATATTATACGTTCTTTGAAAACGGATACGTATTTTAGACCGCAGATCATATTATAACAATTCGCCATAAGAGAAAATTCCAACTTTGTACGATACAAATCTCATAAACAAATTAATGTCTAATGGATTTAATTGTGGAACGTATTTGAAAAATCAACTATTTCGTCGTCGCGTTATACAGATGCTCTGTAATTTAAACGAAAAATTATTTAAATCGAGTAAAAATCTATCAAATTAGAAAAAATGAGGTTTTATTTTCTTATTTTCGATACGTTAACAAAAACATAGAGATTTAATTTGTCGTAGTCTGGTCACCCGTCATATTTTCAACATAATTTCTATAATGTATCGTAATTTAATAACTACAGCTTTTCAAATAATTAACTAATTTTAAAACTTCCATAAAAGTTACAGTAGTTCTACTTTCACAGGTTACAATATTATTTTCTTAGTACTTTTTCAAGTCTGTATTAAAAGTGAATTTAAATTATGTATAACCAGCTGTTTTTATTATTAAATATTTTTTTTTTTTGCTAACATGTAAAGAAAATCGATAACTAAACTCTTTCTAGCCTCCAACTTGAAATAACCAATTTTTTTTTGTCTTTTTTTGACTATTAGTAAGTAGGTAGCTAAATATGCGTAAATAAAAAATTAATATAATATACTGAATAAATATCTTATCAAGAAAATAAACAATTTAAATGATTTGGAATCTATTTATATTTAATATACACATTTTACAGTTAACTGCCAAAATTATTCAAATGTTATAAAATTCACTTAGATGTTAATTAGTAATAATTACAGTAGTTATAAAAGTGAAATATATTTTGAAGTTAAAAATCATTTTAATATACATTAAAAAAAAATCACCGTTCAAAAAAATAATGTTAAAAAATGCATTGCGGAATAATTAATAATTATTATTATTTTGTTGTCGTTAAATATCACACGTAAGACAATTAAAAATTTTAAAATTTAAATCTAAATCGTCGTTATATGAAATATATATAATTTTTAATTCTTTTTGTTGAACTTTTTGTTGTTCTCGTTTTTAATTTCTTTTTTCGTCTAATTACGTTTTTAGAAACGTATTCCATCCCAGATGTGAATATACTAGACATTAATATGAGTCTAAATATACCTAAACAATGAGATACTATATGTGACATACATTTTTTTAATCTATGCAGTATGCATATAATATAATATACTCGCATTGCATTGGGTTGAGCTCTTTTTGATTTGATATATATTTGTATTGTAAACGAAATGCTCCTGTGGATGAAAGAGCCCAAGTATACGAACAGTGATTTTTTTTACAAACCCCAAAATCATTAGGCCAATTTACGCCACTGATATTTATGACGGTTGTCGCAAGTATGGAAAAATGTAAAATTATTTTTAATCAATGTAAATTACATTACGTATAGACGTACGTATTGTGATTTATAAATGCACATTTCGACTTGCTTAATTTTTCGACTCTTTTTTACATATTTTGTATTTATCACAAATTCAATGGACTTGCAACGCTACCGACAACGTTATTCAAATTTATTTTTTGAGTTAAACTAAAAAACTAACACGTGTACACTGTAAAATCATATTTATAATTAAATATTTAATTTCGTCTTAAATGTGTTTTAATTACAGAGCTATTTGCAAATTTATATTGCATGTTTCATCATTTTATTAATAAGCAATATTGATTTTAACTAGTAATTCTTAAATATTATTTTTTACAATAGTAATAATAATAAATATAATTATAATAAAGATGTGGACGATTTAAAAAAAAAAATGAATTAACATTCCAGAATTTCATAAGAAAATACGAGAGACGTTTAACTTTTAAAATAATGAATGAAAATACAAATTGTACGTACTTGAAAGTTGAAAGTTTTCAAGAAAGAATAATAACCAAAATCCTGTACAGGAAGTATAAAGAGCGTGTAATGCAATATGCACAAAACAACAATAAATATCTAAACGTCTAAATACGTTGTCAAGCGACATATACAATATTAGTAAACGAGAAAAACCTTTTTGTTTAATAATTTTCATACGTTTTATACGGTTTTTCGTTTTCATAGTGTGTCTCAATATTAAAATGCTTCTAAGGTAGAAAAATCTATGTAAACATTGTACATTCAGTAGATCATTCAGTAGATTTCATCTGTGTACATTGAGAAGAAACTCGATTCTACTGTTAATGTGTTAATAGTTTTTTTGTGGCGAAATCAAAATCCAGTCTTGCGCGTGTTACTGCGGGGAAAAAAAAGAAAGACCACTTTAAAGACTCCGTGTAAAAAATTCGGTGAAAAAATAGATGGACAATTTAGACTGGACTATCGTCTTACATGGAGAACTGGAGAATTAGTGGTATGACGGGATGGTCCTAGTGGCCGTCTTTTTGTTTAGACAAGCCTAAAAACGAGAGGGACAAAAAGTGTGAAGACGTCATCGAAAACCCCAGAATCGCGTTTTTTCGTGTGCACGTTTATATTCTCTAATGACAATGAAATTTCGATTGTATCGTTGCAGAAAAAAAATCTAAAAATACGCGAATACACGTTTTCAAATAAAGTATTCGGTTCGCGCACATTTCGCACGCCCGCGCCAACACGACTCAGCTATTGCACACATCAAAGTATTTTTTTTTTTCGCGAACGATACACGTGCCAATAATAATACGAGCCATACAATAATAATAACAATAGTAATAATAATAATAATAATTCGTTATACGTACTCCGTAATAAGCAGTTTGAGCGTTTCAATTTAACTACGAGTGGAAATTCTGTTTAAAGTTCGTGGGGATAGCGAATTCTCGGTTGTTTCGCTTTAAAGACCACGACGAGTCTACCGTACTGCACAAGTACATTGTATCATAATATTATAATACGGCAAGTATAAAATCCGCGATTTTTCTCCCTCCTCGGAAGACTAGTACGTTACTAGTGTTTATATTTTGTTTAATATAATATATCATGTAAAAAGCTGCAAACGACGTCGACGTCGTCCGTAGGTAGGTACTATATGGAAATAAGTACGGAAATATTAACCAGAACTTGACAACAGCAAACGAGCATTACGTCTTCGTTTCAGGAGCAATGCGTACCCAAACACGTAAAAGAAATTCTCTATTTCATGTTTTTCATTTCAGAACGATGGTGCTGCTCGACGACAATATTATAATATATATATATGTATACACACTCGACATCATAAATACGACGCGTTAGTAAATCTAGAATACCTATTTTTTTTACTTTACTCGGTATACACACAGGCGTAGAAGCTTTTGAATTGCCAATATATGTGCTTCGTTCCCCTAGTTTCATATATATATATAAAATTATTATATAGCGCATATTTACGCACTGCAGTATTATTGCGAAATATAATATCCCGTAATAGCACTAAGCTTTATATACTAAGCGTTTAGAAAAAATATATATATATATATTTTCAAATAATATTTGCGTACAATTTATGAGTATAATATTACATACTTACGTATATACGTTGCAATGCGGATAATTCAGATATGAATAATATCATTCATATTTCCAACATTACCTTGGCGATTAAGAAAAAAAAAAAAATCATAGACAATATGCGAATTAGCGAAAATTCTATTAGACAAAGTAGAAAAAAAGAAATCAGTTTATAGTATATTATAATACAGCCATTAATGCTCATTATCTTTTAGTATTACTGTATAAATACTTAACGGAGAAAAAATTTTTGTACAACCTATTGGCCATAATTTATCATACTCAACACTATGAAACGGTTAGAGATAATTTAACTATCGAGTCAAACGAAATAAAATTTATTCAAGAAAATCTATTGGTTATTCTCTCGGAGTTCTATTGGCATTTACAAAATTGCTTTTCAAAATAATTAAACTGTTCGAAACATCCATTCGCATAAGCATATCGAATTCGTGAACGTACCTTTCTGTATCGTATGCGAATAAACGTCATCGAAATTGTGGATGATTTAGTAGCTGAGGGCCTAGGGACCGAAACAATTTCTAACTGTTACATCAAAGATAAAACTAATATATTTATTATCCGGTTAAATAGCGCTTAGCTGTAGTTTATGATTTACGTTTATGGGCGTCGTTGGAAATATACGTGTTTTTAATTTAATCGAAATATCATGTCGATAATTACGTTATCACGAGTACAGTGTGACAAAGAATATAGTTATAAAACTAGTGCTGCGGAACATAAACGAATTAAAAGTCAAGTTGGTTTTAATTATATATATATTTAACATCATATATTCTATAGTGTTTTTCGTATTCAATATAATACTGACCAAAGAGTATAAAAGACTAATTGAATAACCTGTATTTAATATTTCAAGTTCTTTTTTTTTTTTATTGTTAATTAGAAAATGTTTATTTTTAATTAAAATGTATTTATAATTAACATTTAACATGTACAGACTCCGTACATACTATTTGTTTTTTCGCACCGATATTTGGTGGTAGTTGGTACCTACCTAACGGTCAAAATAACTAAATCTTACTACGCGGTGTGACGTATTTGGATTGAACAGTCAGAGTACGAACAACATGAACACTATAATTATTGTCAATTTTTAATAAAAGAATATTTTCAACAGAAAGTCTCATCGACTTTTATAAAAAAAAAATCGTCTAACGAAGAAGTTATACGTAATACAATTTATATATTACAATCTTAAAACGTTATACATTTTTTTTTTATTTATCTGAATAAAAGAGATAATTGTCATATATATCGATAATTTTCTTTTGCTTTTCCAGACACTTGCCTTGCCTTGCCTTGGACGACGGACTTTCGTCCTTTAACCGAGCTTCGGAGGTGTTTCCAGACACAGGATTGTTCGCGTATTTTATTTTACCCTTCTCAAATTTTTTAATTTTAATTTTTTTTTTTTTTTTTGTGGCCTATACACGTCAACTGCAAAATCGGGCCACACGCAAAAAACGACATCGACGACAAGTGTACACAAATCGGGGGCTTCGAAACGTACATTAGAGAAGGCTTGAAGGTTATAAAAAGAAATTATTTCGGTAAATCAGTATATTCTCAACTAATACCCGTTTATATCCGTCAGTTATTCTGGGAATAATATTTTCACATTCAAACGCGTTTTACGGACGGATTAAAAATTAAAAAATCGTTTTTTTGTCGTAAAAGCCATTACATTAATTCGATAATAATTATTATTATTAGAACGCGATTCCGCGAATTCCTATTGAGCACAAGCGCGTTACCTATAATATTGAACGGCACGAGTTCTTTAGAGAAATGTATGGAAAAAAAAACCCGTGTACACGTGAAAATTTAAATTATTATCGATAAAACTCTCGGAACTCACACGACACGAAAAAAAAAATTTGCCTTTTTAAAATATTATAATTATTGTAAAACGTCAATAAATGTAATTTTTTTGTAAACATTTTTTTAAATTTATTTTTCCTACCGGGGAAATTCGATGAAAATAAATGTCCGGATTTCTATAGCGATTTATATAAAACCAACTCGATTTTAGTATATCTTTTTTGTACGTCCATTACAGTACCTACGCGGTAACAGTTTGGATAGCGCTGCACTGTCGTTGACGACCGCGCCTCGTTTGGCTTTTGCGGGGCGCCAAGGAACATGTATAATAAAGAACAAACCGCGGTAACGTATAAAAAGTCAGTGAGCAGTGCCGCGACTACCGGGCGTGCAAGGTATGCATTGCACACCAGCCGCCAGGCCGATCCACCAAAACTAATTTAAGCCCCCCGAAAGTTTTAGTGTATGGTAAGTATTTTGATTTCGTAATAAAACGTTAAAATTTGTATACCTTTATAATCGATTTATTAATAATTAATAATAATAATAAATATACATTTGCGCATTATTCAAGATTTATCGTGAAATTGATACTTATTCGCAATAACCAGCGGCATAATTGCGCGCAACCGCGATTCGTCTACGGAGTTTACCTTCAAACATAAAACAATCTTTATTAAACACATTTTAGTAAGAAATTTTAAATTAAATAAATTTAATAAATCGCTAACGCAATATTCGAACCCAGGAACCTATCACAAAAAAAATTTTTATTAATTTAAAATTAAATATATAACGGTCTAGCGGGGGGCACGGGGGGGGGGCGCAACCGTTGCCCACTGTCTATAACATTAATTCATTCGCCAACCAAGTTAGGCCCCGTAACGAAACTCGCACACCAGCCCCGTACAATGCGTAGTTGCGGCACTGTCTGCAGTGAGTTTAAATAAAAAAAAAAAATGTGCCTTGAAAACGTTATTCGCGAGACGCGGGGCTAATGAAAAAGAAAATTTTTTTCTGAAAAAAATAAAAAATAAAATCACTACTCGTCGATTCGGACTCACCGAGCAGTGGCGCAGGAACTATTTTTCACTCGGGGGGGCAAACATTTGATATATATAAATATATTTTTTTTTTCAATAATTTATAAACAAAAAACTAAACATTTTTTTTATCAATGTTGCCTCATTTTGAGGTATATAAAATGTCTAAGAATGTATGAAACCAGTTAAACAAAAAAATATATATTAAAAATATAATAGTTTTTTCTATATATATATATATATATACCTAACCTAACCTATATATATATAAAATATATAATATATTATTTAGTATGTGTATCATTTACTTAAAATATGTGTGTTTGTGTATATTGTAGTAACTAGTAACATATGTACAAAGTTAATAACATTAATAACCAATAAAAGGAAGTTATTCCTTTATAAAAAAAATACGTATGCTCGAGGAAGTAAAGAAAATCCACGACTGACACAGACGCAAAAATTAAAAACCCGTAGCATATTTATTTTTAGATGTTGATAAAATGTACTGTAGTTTTACCATCTGGTTGTTATTGTATGATTTATAGAATTATTTTGAGATTAATTATATATGTTTACATTGATGATGACTGTTCATTTTATCCGAGGGGGCAAAAGTATAACTTAGCCCTCCCAGAATTATATCTGGGGGGGCAACTGCCCCCTCTGCCCCCTTTCTCCGGCGCCACTGTCACCGAGGCCACAAAATCGTTTGGAACGGTATAATATTATACGCGCGCAATAGCCGGGGAAAACGATTTCGGTGCCGGCGATCGAGCGCGTTTTATCTGTCGGAGTTCGTTACGGACGGGCGCGTAGAGGGGTCGTAGTCGACGTGAGACGCGATGACGGACGCGGCGCGCGCGCTTCCTCCCCTCGAACGTTATCCCGTTATCGACGGCCGCAAGACAGGAAATTATTGTTCAAACAAACACGTTTCTCTCATTTCCGAAAAGGGCAATAATTCGGGGGCCACCGGTCTCGCGCTAATAAAATCGTTGCCGTGACGGCGCGGACCCCGTCGAACGCGCCCGCCGAAATTTCGTTAATAATATCCGCTGACGACGACCGCGTTACACGCATAGATCCAATAAATACATGGATGGGTCATTACGTCTTGTCTCGCCGACATTTTATAAGAACTATATGGGGAGGGGGTAGCTTATTCTTTCTTCCATTAACACACGTTACTCTTTCTCCCGTGCCTAAAATGCCACAACGCGATAATAACCCATGATAATGCTTATTAACAACGAATAGAAACGTAAGAAATAAGCCCTGTCGTATGGGCGGGATTGATCTAATTAAGCAGTCGAGTCAGGTCGTTCCAGTCGTCAGGGAAAACTTTGGAAATATTACATATATTTTTGTACCTATATGTAATATCAAAATTTGAAAATAACTGTTATCACCGCGTATGATTTCCAAAGATAATAAATATAATAATTTCATTAAAATATACTCCGCGCGAGAAACAGGAGCCATATTCTAATATAGTGACTAAATATTTGAAATGGTCCTATGCACATTCAACATAGGAGTGGCCTGTCCATATATTTCTTATCTATGGTTATACGACTCTCCTGCTCCTAACCTCAAACGCCGTATACTGACGCAGTGCTCGTCCTGTCACGTGCGTCAACTGTCGGCGGATCACAATATTATAAGCCTTGTCCTTCAACGACGACCATTGACTACATATACGTGTGCAGAGTCGTGATCTGCAGTTTTCTTTTGGATTTTCAAAGGAATAATATGTGTGTATATGAAAACTAATGGGTTTTCAACATCAAATATTATCGCGACCGTGTTGTTTTCATGATTATACATTACCGTATTTTTACATTTTTTTTTTTTTTTTAGTATTTACGTTTTACTCGTAAAATAAAAATATACATCGTCCGATTCAAAATTTTCGGCAGGAAGTAGTAAATAACAAAATTTCATAATATGAAACGCACAATTAATAACTCATACAAGTAATAATCAAAAATTGAAAATTTACAGGTTATTTTTAATTATTTTATAATTTCTCGGAAAACACTATATAGGTACTTATAGCTATGTCGACATCCGTATTCGACGTGTAATTAAATGAATTAAAAGTGGTTTGGGCCCGGTACCTAAGCTCCTTCCAGAGCCCTTCAGGATTTCAAATTTTTTTTAGGCCCGAGGCCCCTTAAATATAGGCTTAGGGCCGGCCCCACGGAAAATAACACGTAAAATCAATTAGTTACTCGTCTAAATCAGTATTTATGGTTACGACTACTTTTTACTCAGCTGTCAAATTTTTAATTTACCCAGCTTTGTTTATCAGTCGTTTACATACAGACAATCTAACTTGCACGCAATATAAATGCTGTTGAAAATTCGTATATACTATATATGGACGTATTCGTATGTATATGCATTAAATGGCCGATTATTGGGTGCTCAACAGTCAACGCGTTTGCTACTGGAAAATGCCACATGTACTGATCAACGGCCGAGCATTCTTTCTACTTGAAATAGTAGAAAAACTAATACATTCTTAGCTTCACTCGGTATATAAAAAAATTAAAATTAAATAAACGCCCACACGATAAACGTACTCGACTAACGTACGATCTCCTGGAATCGCGATCTCCCACCCACACACACACAATTATTTATTTAAAGTGTGCGAACTGTAAATGTCGATTCGAGTAGAACGAGTGTGGTCATAATATTGTTTTAAATTTGAAATAAACAAAAAAATAATAATAATGATTTTGAGCGAACCTACATTTATTATTAATGTTTGTAGTTTTCGAAATTCGAGCATCCCATACGCTTAAAACAAATTCACGGCACAAAATTATTTTTTTTTTCTGAAAAATATTGTTAAAATATCATACGTCCAAGCTTCCGATGAATTTTTAAGCACTTAAATACTTTAAAATAGTTAAAAACGAATATATTGACAATTTTTTTTTTTGCGAATGTTTTCATAAGTTTTTCGTGCTCGTTTAAAAAAAACCATTAAGAAAAAAAAATAAAACATATACCGACTACAGTTACGCGGTGTGCTACATCAAAAATTTGTTTTACATATTGTTGTAATGATCGGAACACTTTTTATATATAAAAAAAAAGTGTTCACAGACAAAAAAAAATTCATTCCGAAACCAATATGTACATTCTTGGCTATTCGCTCGGAATCTAAAATATTCAAACGAGATAAATAAACCATTTATTGATTATTATTCGTATTTTATTATAAAATAATGTAGGTAAAATTATATCGTTATATCCGTATATTTATATTCTACTAGGTGGATTACTCGTCATTGCAGCCCGTGCATATTTTTGAATGGAATTTTACCACAGGAAATAATTAAAATTTGTGGCAATGTCATTCATTCAATTATATATATATATATATATACATTATACATACATACGTAGGGTTATAGAAACTCCAATGATTAATTTTAATTTTAATAAACAATTTAAGAATAATAAACGACTACATTCAATAACACGAGTTGCATCTCCTGATGTTTTTGAGGGAATATTTAGTGTTAGGCGTGTGTTTTTGGACATATAATTTAAGAGAACATTTGGTGGTCGTTGCAATTTAGGTGGTAGTTTAACTTTCCCGTTGTCGCGACACGTCCCGGAGGGCTCTTCTTGAATTTCTTGGCTCAACAACGAATCTTTTCCATCTGTCCAATTTTTGCGTTTGGATGTTGTGCGTAATCCTCGTGTCGATCATATTGAAGTCTTTACAATTTCAAGGATAAGTGTTGTGTTGCTCCCTTAGTGGTTTTAGCTCTTGCTCTCAATCCTTACAATCGAGTCCGACGTTCCTCTTCTATTTCGAATGATATGTAGACTCGTGCTTTCCCGCGGTCCGTTACATATCTTTTCGTTCTCTTTCCTGTTCGGGTTCGCGTAAATGTTTAACGTCTTTGGCTTTTGGTCATACGCGAACAATAGATTGACGTTTTTTCTATAGATCATTAAATTTCATATTATACACGTATACACAGAAATATATTTTTTATACCTTATAATCGACAAAAATAACTAAAAGTATTTGTTATACGACGAAACGATACCAAGAAAAAGGAATGTAATCAACAATTCAAACAACCGAAATTGATAAACAAGGAAACCTTTACATAATACCTAAACACCTTTAATAACCGATGGAAGGATCTTAAAAGTTATGTTTGGTCGTTAGTTGATCGATGTCTTTATGGGAAAATCGTCAATGCCTATTTCACTCTCCGGGCACCAACGAATCTGTCGATGTAATTTTTATTAAATTTCGTATAGCTGTTTGGTCGCCCACAAGGAACATACACTGCGGTTTTATAATACAATACAATTTAATACGAACATTATAATTTATTATAATACGTCCGTCGTAGTCAAGAAATATAATTTGCGAATGACGTCCGCTATTTCAGTGACTTATGTTGGCCTCAAAACGAGATTACGACATAATATGAAACTTCCATTGTTTTGTTGCTTAGATATTATATTGTATAATATTCAGTTGGTTCCAGAGATATTTTGTTCAATTCAGTATTCCTTAGTTCTTTTTTCAATTTTTAATTAATTATAGTAGGACGTAATGCTAAAATAATTATTGCTTATCATAGATTTATTTCAATTTTTCTAACATCTAAAACAAATCAATATTTTATGAATATATTTAATTTCGGCGTTAGAAGTGTTTACTTAATAGTTAGGTCTTTGATTTTCTATATTTTTTTTCTAAATTCACGTAAATGTAAATTACTTTAATCTGTGGTAAGGTACGTGAGAAAAATCGGTCGGCAAGTAAAATGATGCGGTACCTACTCATTTTTAATCGAAAAAATTCGACATTTTCATACACTTAAAAAAATTGTCAAAGACCAACGATTAATATTTAATTAGAATTTCCAATACTAAAATACTTTTTTTAAACCTTGACATTTCTCAGTCAATATACACATTTTTATTACAATTACAATTTCTTTAACTTCAGTTTTTTAGTTTTCAACAATATAAATCTCTATAATAAAATAATTACAGTGCCGGGTTAATAAATATAGAAAAAAAAAACGATTCCGACAATAATCATTTTATTTGTCAATTAAAACGTTTACAATACTGACAATTCGACTAAAAATATTTTTTTCTGTGCAGTATATAATAAATATATTGATATTGTTGTAAAATTAGAAATATATCACCTACAGAGCAAAAAACGCCAATTTTTTTTATAGTTTCGCAAAATAAAAAAAACTCAAAAAGCAACAACGTTCAATTATTAAATTGCTTGTGACAATATTTTAAAATTAATTACATCGTAGCCGGATACGTATACGGGTTTTTAATTAATTTAAACGCTGTTTCGGAACTAAATATACGACTTCTTTAAATAATAATTTTCAACTCGACGCGGATTCGTGTTAAGTTCATTAAATTGTTATTGCCAATAAACGTGTACGTCTAAAACTATAATAAAGGCGATCAAATTCGTTTTTAATTTTCTGATATATAAAAACGGGGTTTCACTTCAACGAGCGTTTTCGGTGGAACACTACGATTTTCCTATTTTTTATATTTTTATTTTATACTAATTTATTTCACGTGTTCTTATATATAAACACAGCGCTATAAAATAGACTAAATCGTAATATGTTTATATAGTTTTTTTTATGCCTTTTCATAAATTTATTGACCGGAAATGTATTCATTTAATATCGCGAATCATAATCCAGTTATTGGATATAAAATAGTCTATAGTTGAAACGGGTTACACTTTTTTATATTCTATCATATTAGAAATAGTTCATACTGTGTTGAAAATATGATAACTTATATGAGTTATATTTTATATTTTTATAAAACTGATAATATAATATGCGATTAGATGTATAATATTCGTATTATTTGTAACTCTCAACAGGGTTTGCATTTTTTTTATTTTATCATTATCATTATTATTATTATATTATTATTATTATTATTATTATTATTATTATTATTATTATTATTATTATTATTATTATTATATTTACTTTTAAAAATGTAGCTAATGCTTTTTAATAATAAATTGTTTACCTTTTCTCAAATTCCATTAAATATACTTCAACGAACTGAAATATGAGTTTTTTTTTATTGATTACAATACGAAAGTATTATACAGACATACAGTTAAAGATAAAATTAATGATGATTATGATAAGAAAAATAATGTGTTCGATTCTGCAATTTGTATATTGTGTCTGTCTGCGCCAAAGAATACTAAATACGAGTAATAATAAAAAGTAGAATTAATTTATGCGATTCTAAAGCCATGTTTTTATGCAAATTACAAACAAATATCTCTTTTATAGAGTAAACACTGCAATCGCGATGTAGCGAGAGAAACAAAAAGGTATTCGTTTCAAATAAGTTTGCTCCATAAATAATTTATTGAATAAAAAAAGCAGAAAATTTCACACCACCATGGAAAGGCTAAATATCTAGGAGAAATATGTATATATATATATAAGTAATTTATGTGCCTACAATGAATTGTAACTGATATACACTAACGCAAATAGGCCGAAGCAATCGATGCGACTGGATTGCGGGGCCCGTTCGGAAAATTAATTTTATTATGTATTTATTTAATTTTTTTATCGTTAATAACAAAAGTTTGGCTATCTATTTTCAATTAGTTTTATTGACATGCATGTATAAAAGTTATTATTATTATAATTATTTATATATATTTTTTATAAAAAAAAAAATTAGTTATATTTTTTATTTAATTTTAGATTTTTATTTTATTTTTAAAATAAATAACAAAATATGAGGGGATATTGAATTTTTGCGTTTGAGCCAAAACTTTATGAAACGCGCTTTAGGAAAAAAAATATTTCATCCGATCTCATCGAATGAGAATAATTAAATTTGTGTACCGACATATTAATTTGGTTAATGTTATGACACGAAAAATGGAATAATTTATTGATCCGCGAATGCGCTCGTGCGCGTTTAGTATATTTCACTATTTATGTCCTGAAAAAAATTAGGCTTATGATCATAAATACAGTGCTTTAAAGCTTAGACGCGTATAAACATAAAAGTGACATCACGGTAAGTGTGATTAATATATTTTATTTTTATTCAATTTTTATCCAGCCAGTTTGCTGCGGAAGATAGAGCCACAGCAATTAATACAAATAAACGAGGCTTGAAACAGTTTTCGAGAAACCGACTTTAAACGCCGGTAAAAGTCGAAATCACAAAATATCGGCAAAATCGGTATTCAACAACCTAACCGATAAATATCGATATTGAAAATCAAAACCTCCGGCTATTTATAATGAATATAATATGTTAGTGAACGAAATCGAAATAGCAACTATTTTAAAAACCGATAGGTATTTGTAATCGATTGATTTTGTCGCGACATAAAATAATAATAATTATATTCATATGTTTATCTGTTGGTAAAATATACCGTAATTATATAATCGAATTTACTACAAATCACTTGTAAGAAAAGACGTTTTGATTCGCACTAATACGTCATTGCATTTTTTTTTCACTTTTTATTTTTGAACGAAAAAAATTGCTATCGAGATGACGGTAAAATAACAGTAGATTATAATTTCAATCGAATCCCGCACGTAGGATTGATTGTCTATGAACTTATGATCGAAAAGAGAATTTTTTTTTTTAGTTAAAGATCATCGGTAAACTTAAAAGTATTAAAAAAAATGTGTTGTTTGTATCTTTCTAGCTATTCTGAGCCCACGCATGATATTGGTACCCAATCGAATTCTATATATACATATATGTAAATGTATTAGAAAATTTAATTTAATTTAATGTGGTATTGTACGGAGAATAGTATTGTAAGGGAGTTGTCGAATTTCGATAATATTGTCAAATAATATGTTTATTAAATTAACAACGTAGGTACGCGGTATTGCGGTAACCGTGGCAACACGAGTGGACACGCGACGGGAATACAAAGTACTATAATATTTACTATATATTATAGGTAAGCGTATATAGGACCTTCGAGTTAGATTAAAATCTTGCGGATATAAACGCGGACTATTAGAAGATGTAATTTATCTGGCGTGCGCGTGTAACAGAAAAGTAATGAAAATAACAATATATTTACAAAATTCTATAGGTGTACGTATACAAGTTTCACGAATATAGGCGCGTTTACTGCTGACCTGCTGGCAATGGCCAGCATTGCGAAATCGGTTAATTTAAGGATATAAAAGTATTGTAAAAGGAACACTTTTTTTCTTTTTGACACGAGTAGAAAACGCGTATTCACAAAATTATTATTATTTCTCGGGTCTGTCGGTCATTCGTACTCTGTACAGACCGCGCTCTGCTCACTATACACGCCGGCAATATCTGTCACGGTTAAAGATATATATATACCGCGTATGATGAATGACAATTGATTATAATAATCCATACGCGCGCCAACAGCAGCTACACGAATTGTCCGTCGGTGTATTACGTTTGAAATTCGTTACTTGCTTAAATATATAAAAAAAAAAATGAAGTTTAAATTCCAATATGTAATTTGCCATTTTTCGTTATTGTAGAAGATTCCGTCTCCTACACTAAAAAAAAAAATATCTCCCAGTTTTTTTCTATGACCCGAATACCGGATCTTTATCTGTACACTTTAAAAAAACGAAAAACTTAAAACATTGTAGGAATATTTTACGAAGCCAATTACTAAAAGCGCCAGCGCTCTGAGTGGTAGGTAGGTAAATTGTTTTAAACGGTTAAAGCAAAAGTTATCATAAAAGTTTATGGTAAATTTTGCTTATAAAACGGAAATGCTGAAATACATTTTGACTAGATCTGTAAACGGTTCCAAACACGCTTATGGCGATGGTTTTTCACGGGTGTACTTTTAATATATTGACCTTTTGCATTTTCCTTCACGGATTATTGATAATATTTGTTGTTGGCGTTTAAAACGTTCTATCATAGCGAATCGATATTCTGCACGGAAAACGGTCGCGTACCAACACAAAATGTTATTTTCGAAACGACAACAATGAGAACTCGCGGATTTCTGTGCTGCGGCTGCGAAAACTTTATTGTTCGATGACGGGCTATACAATTCATTTAATACTAATAACCCTTTCACCGCCACCACTTTATACGAATCGAATTTATAAACAAAATAAAGAATAATAACGACGAAACGATAAAACTTATTATTTTTTTTATCAAATTGCCGTCAGAAACCGTCGCCCCATATTCTGCATCCGAGAACATAATATATGTCATATACAGCGTGTAATAATAACTATATAATTTACGCGAGTTACAATAAAAAAAATCAATTTTCATAAGATATTCGCCGCGGGTATATTTAAAATATTGTCACACACTATAATTCGTCGTTGACGGGCTTTATAGAATAGATTTTTTTTCAATTTTTATTTAATTGTTTAATTGACGCCATATAGCAATCCATAAGTAGTAAGAGCACAAATATATCAGCGTATAGTGAATGTATTTTTATATATATATATATATATATATAGTAAGTGCAGTTAAGTGGCCGAAAAACTAATGCATATTATTTAACTGGAGGCGAGTTCGGTGGATAAGATGGTTGTGACTACATGAGGTATGACAGGACGGGATTTAAAAAGTGAGTTGTTTCTAGAAGATGAGGAATCTGAGTGAAATGGACGATAGTATATCAGGAACGTTGATAGTACCGTCAAAGAGGAAAGAAATAAAATAATAGTCTGCAACAGTACGACGAGAGGTTAAAGTGGAAATGTTTAAGCAGGAGCAAATACAGGAGAGATCATGAGGGATATGACGGATTTTCAAAACGAAAGCAGCATAGGATAAGAAACGGTTTTGTGTTTGCTCTATACGGTGGTTGTCACGTGTAAAGTATGGATGTTATACGACCACGCAACGCTTTGGAATAGACGGAACAAGAGAAAAGTAAAAGATGCGGAGACAAGAGCTGGATGAGACGATACCGGTATTGCGGTTTAATGAAGACCAAGACTTGCAGTTTTAACTCTTATAATATTGACATGACGATTTTTATAAAGTAATTCGATGTGATGAAATACGCGCGGTTGACGGTGAGCATTTTTTTTATTGATTGATTTTTTTCTTAGACGCGAGTTTTTTCTGAATGACGATTCAAAATTATCTGTATCGTTTGGCAAATAAACCGTATTCAAAAAACGTATTTATTCTAGAACTCTATTTCCAAAATATTGGTAATTCAGATAAATTATACATATTTTTCAAATTTATCTTAAAAAATAATTGTATGATATTATTAAAAACAATGTTTTATGCGCTAGAAACTGAGAAAATATAACGTATTAATACATCATTAGAAAATTCCGGGCGTGCGCACTTTTTTTGTGGAACGCATGAAATCCCCCATTAAATTGAAATTTATACACTATGCAAATCTTCAACAAAAAAAAAAAAGGGTTCCGAAAATTTCCTTCGGGACACTTGGTGTACCAGGATGTAACCAGAGACGGTTGAAATGATCGTACAAGTTGATATCTGCGAGCTAAAAACGAGCCTCTGCGGTAAATTTAGTATCGAAGGGAGAAACAGTTTTTTTTTTTTTTATAGCTGGTTATTGTATTATACACACTATAATTATTTTAATATTATAATTCGCAAAGCTCTCGGGGACCTATTAAATCACTTTCATATTATAATGCTCTTAAAAACACTAAAACGTGCTTTATTGAACATAAAAACGAGCGAAACATGCAAAACAAATCGTTTTATTAATAATTCAATTCTCGATTTTTTATTGTTTTTTTTGTTTCTCTTAGAGATGTATACGTTGACTTATTTTTGTCTCATAGCTCCGATCTTCATTCGTGTTCGTCCTCGTTTTCTTCATAGAGCGAATCGTGGTACACTATATTTGACGCGTTTTTCGATTTTCTCCGTAGTATTTTTGAAATGTAAAACTACGAGGAATAATGGCGAAATACCAAATATTCGCGTAAAATCGAATTTCGCTTTATTAGTTTTTGTTTTAGTTATTAGTTTTTTTAAATCCAAAAACAATAAACTATTAATTAAATTTGTGTGTGTATGTGTATTTTCCGTAATTGCAGTTAAACACCTCGAGAAGTTTGTTCCAAAAAAAAAAAAAAAAGCGGTCTCTACTAGTTTCGATATGACACTATAAAAACCGTATTGTATTCTGGTTCGAATTGGGCGGAGGGAATTTCAAAAAAATCGGTCAGAATGCTACGACCGTCAACCCTCTCTCTCTCTCTCTCTCTCTCTCTCTCTCTCTCTCTCTCTCTCTCTCTATATATATATATATAAATATATAATATATTTGTATATATATTTACAAAACGCGATTTTCACTTCGAAAAGCCGGCCGCGAGGGGGCAGGGACAGAAGATTAGAAGAGAGAGAGAGAGAGACGTATATTCGATGTTAATGCAGACCGTGAAGAGTCCCTTTGTTTTCTGGTCTTTTGGCTGCGGTTAATCGGCGCCCATTACCGAATTATTGTGTATTATTATACGGCATTGCCATATTATAATAATATTCGTATATACGATAGCTCTTGTACGCACAATGCGCGGCCGGGCACACAGCAAAGTAATGTTACAGTACTAAAAAACAGTCTTCGGAGCAATTTGTCCGGTCACGTATACATATTATAAACCAAGGCTGGACAACATTTTTTTTTTTAAACTCGTTAATTTAAAATAATTAAGTTAAAATCTAACCAATATTTTTTTTTTGTTAACATAATAAATTAAAAGTTAAATTTGAAGAAAAAAGTAAATTAATTAAAAGTTAAAATTTCTGATTATCGACCAAAAAAAAAAAAAATGAGAAATCTGCCAAGATACTGCGCGTAAAATATTCGCGCTGGTAAATGTTCATAGCCCGAAAAACCCGTGCGGAGCTTCGCACTTCTCCAAACCCTCTTTTTATCCCGTTTAAAATACTTATACTCGTATATTATAAAAAAAATCATGAAAAATTTAGAGACTAAAAATTAACAAAACAAAATATTAACGCTACTAATATACCCAGGTGTATAATTTGTAATGTAGCGCACGAGAATATTGGTGTATACCTCATTGTATAAATTGCATTGTTGATCAGTATGCAAGAATTAAATTTTTTGCTCTGTATATTTACCATTATTTTAGTCTATGTTTATTATTTCATATTTATTACCTTGGAAAACACTAAAAAAACAATATTATACGTAGGTGATATAGTAATGTTATGTAATAACAACAAGCATAGTATATAAAAAAATCATTCAGCGATTCACACGTTGTTCTTCGGATAAAATTTTAATTGAATCGGATACTTTTGTAGAAAGTTAAGACAAAGTGAAAACGTCAAGTTTTTAAAAAAAAAATTACCTTTCAATTTAAAGAGTTAATTTTGAAAAAAAATAACGCGTTAATTAACTTAATTAAAATCAATTTTAAATTTTAACGCGTTAATGCCCAGCCTCGATATATATACCAAGTTTATCTCATTCCCCTCTCTTCCGAGAGGCGTTTACGTTTATTTTTTCGTTTGCTTTTTATCGCACTCTCATACACACACACAAACACGTCATGTTATAAACGGTGAAAAAACTCCGCGAGAATTCTTGTATGTACGCGTAAAACGAGACAATAAATTATAATACGCGTGTGTACATTTATATAATATATTGTACTACATAATATGCAAAAGCGTTGAGACCAACCCACTCGCGAATAATATACATTTTATTCAAAGAATATTGTTTGCAGATGGAAATAATTTTGTTATTAAGACCATATATATATATATATATATATATCGTTCGGATTATAATTTTTTTTTATTCAACGTTATACCGCGGCGAATCCGAATATTTTCTACCGAATTAATGTATCGATTTCGAATAATTTATAATAAACATTGAATTATTAAATATTAAAATTTGCAATAGACCTGTTTGGTTGGGTAAGAATAAATATATCGTGTTGAAATAAACATTTACCGTATTTATTATAGAAAGTCAGAGAAGGCCGAAACTAACAATCGATATAAACCAAAAATTAATTTAATATGTATATTCTTTAATATTACATGCGTACAATATGGTATAAAATCTAATAATGATTTTATAATTGTTTAGAAAAATAATCGTAGTTTAAACTGACAACAACATATTTTTAATTTATAATTATGGAATTTTTAATGAAGCATTTATAATAAAATTTATTATAAGCTTATCGATCACATCTCGAATATAGTCGACCGAAACCGTGATTTTACTCTTATCGATGTGCTGCTGAGAAACTTCTTTGTATTGTGCACGTTGTCGGAGATAGTGATAGAAAAAAGATATTTTAACAGTTCGCAAATGTTCTTTGAACCCAATATCTATTGAGTTCTCAAGAAGACGAAACAATTTTCGGAACATTTATTGAATATTAACTATAATATTAGATGAGCGAAACTTTAAAAAATGTAAATAATTATAAAGAATTATACGTAAGAGAAACAATAGAAATGAAAAAAATAAAATAACGGTTGTTAAACTGGGACTTGAGTCAATTACAAAGTCCATTATTAAAATGAATTCAATGCAAACCAGATGGCGGCAGCGTAGAAGTGGGCGTGGTCGTTGACTCACGACCAAACGACGCGGCTGTTTTCTGGTGACGTCATCGGAGATATAAACTCTATAAATACGAGTGCATATAGTGTCTAACGGTTTAGTAGTGGTTGATTCGCGCTGATGATGACAACGTACAGTTGTCGAAATACGTATACGCAATAAAAGTGTATTATTTTTGTGATTTTTGGGTTTTATAGTGTATATAGTATAAAACAGTCACAAGTCCTCAAGCATATTTTACTATTTTAGTAACTCTATATACTGTCGCTAAGCTGAACATTGATCGGAGTGTTTCAAAAACGGTTTATGATGCGTAGGTATGTGTACCGATTATATTTAACCTTTTTTTTTTTTTTACAAATATTCGTATATTACGCGATACGGCGCAATAGGCATTCGGTGAGTGTTGACGTTTCATTTGCAATAATTTTACTAATCGATTATTTTTATAACGATAAAATTATTATTATTCTATTTATTACTACATAAATCGCGAGATTTTTATAGAATTTCAAAATATTTCATCTGCACACTTACAACTGCCCTTATTTGTATTGTATTTGTAATGTGCGTCCTTGGCCAATGCCAAACGATCAGGTTTTCGCGTATCGAACATACAAAATGCTGTTAAAACACGATATTATTATAACACCGAACAAAAATTGACGTCCTAAACAAAGTTTGAGACATTCGATTTATTTTGATACAACGATCGAAACATTAAGCCGAAAACTACACCTAATGCGGTCAGAATTTACACACCGATTGTGCGTGACCGCGTGCAGAAGACAATATATTCTCTACATTCTCTTTACGAATTTCGGTAAACGAATTTTTATGCACACCACAGTGACAGTCGATCAATTGCAATTAATACAATTTTCCGGGTCCCCGAAGATTACACCATGGTTTTGACGGATAACATCTGCATTCGGGAAGAATTTTTTTTTTATAGAAAAACACGCTTCGTAGATCGATTTTTACGGTATATTGGACGGCCTGCACATACAGAGACGCAGAAATATGATTGTAGTAATGTGTAAAATATGAAATAAAATAAAAGTAATCGCGACGATTTAACACACCTTTTTTGACTTTGCGCGCGCCCGACGTAAAAAAATTACGACGACGACAGCTTGAAAACAAATCAAATTCAAATTAACTGACAGAGATAAACGACCATTTTTCCGGGACAAAGTAGTGCGAATACGCCGCGGGTGAAGACGCGGTGTTTTTAAAGTAGATTAATAAAATCTCATTATTTCATGAACACAATTTGGAATTTTCGCTCGGAAAATCATTTTTAATATTCATCACGGCCGTGCCAAGTCATAACGTATTTGTGAATTTAAACAGATGACGCGCGCGGCTGTTAAATGCAAAGATTAAAAGATTTGACACTTTTTTTTTCTTCTTCTGTCTTTGCGTTCCCTTGGTCCGTTTCGATAAAAACCGTAGAGTTTCGTAGAGATTCAGATACATATATATATTCTACAGATACTCGTGATACGTCTAATTCGTCTGAAGAAAACGACAACAACGCAAACGAAATATTTATATCGTTTTTTTTTTTATGCGGATTTAAGTTCAGGGCCCAGTAATAATGATTAGATATAATAATTAATAATGTTTATGATTTTGCACGTTTTTTTTTCCCCCGGCAACCAGAATTATATTGGATTCGCGGAGTCTAAATTTAAAATATACAAACTTCAATCTCACCTTTTTTGCATATTTGACATTTTTGAGCATATACATGTGTATATATAATAGATTATTAAGAACGGTATAAATTATAATATTAAAAATTGTCCATATTATTATTATCGATTGTTATCGTAGAAAATTACAGTGAAATCGCTTTTAGATTTATAAAAACATATACTGTCGGCATCGTCGAACGGGTCGTATTCATATTTGAAAATATCAGTAAAATAGTATGTCGTACTATATGTACAGCTGTGCAATTCAGGTAGGTACTTATAGCGTGCTTAACCCGGGTGTTGTATAAAATGTAATTTTAATATAGATCTGCAGCTAATATTTTATAATTAATAATTTTTTTCTCATATATCTGACACCCGTGCATTTTCCAATAAACTGTAATTACGCTTTTTTAAATTAATACATATTTTTTCGCGTATATTTCTGGAAAAATAGTTATATTAAATATGTTTCGCGGAAGATATATCGGTTCGTCTGCAACGTATTTTCAGCCGCGCGACGTTATTGAAATAAATAACGATATTTTGTACGAATAATATTATTAATTCGTGACGAATAATCACGTAAAATCGTTTACAAAACTCACGATGAAAATACTATATAATCCTCGACGAAACGTCCGTAATAAATGGCGTTTATTCGTCGCGCGCGAATCGATTTCTACAAGGCGCAATCGTCAGTTAGCTGATATACGCTGTCACTCTGTACGGTTCGCTCTGGTGTTTCCACGTCGGGCGCCGTTCGCGAAGCTTTACTGTTTGAAACAAAAATATATTCGTCTATAACAATCATTCCGAATTCGAATAATTCACGTGTACTTCGATTGATAAAATGAAAAAAAAAGCACCCTGCGCGTCTGCCGCGACACCGTCGAGTAAAATATATACGTAAAGAAATTTTAAACCGAAAGAATAATTAAATGCACTTATGCAGATTTCATGCAAATCCCACGCCGTGCACAACGGAATGAAATTTTTATTTTTTTTTTTTACTTTAGTACTGTACAAACATTCCGTTTCTCTAGAAAAAATAAAATAAAATTTCAAAGTGACAAAAGCGACGTTATAATATATAATATATAACTATATATATAGTTTTGAACTTTATGTAAATCTCTGACTTTTTCTCTCTCTCTCCGTTTTAAACGATTTTTCTCAAGTTCATTCGGTTTAATCTACAAATGCGACGTTTTAACGCAGATTTTATAATCATATATAACCGTTAACTATCCCGCGGAAACGACCATTATTATTGATATTATTTATACATTAATAGCGATATATTTTAAATATATATATATTTGTTTTAGTTGAACATCGATGATCGACTGAACGAAATAATCGTCCGAAAATGAGACTCAATTTAACAAGACAATTTTTTTAACGAGATGTTTTTTTTTCTACTCATATCGCAAGCACCAGCACAATTATAGATCCATTGCTGTTTAAAACGTCGATAACAAAACGTTTTGAATGAATTCCGATGTTTTCTCCAAAAACGAACACATTTATATCAGCTACAATTATACGTACAATTATCGTCAGATGTAAAATTATTACAATTATTTTAGAAACGCCGATAATATTGTATTATTTCCGATGAATCGATATTATGTACACGCGATATTAATTTTACGCTAATTTTTACGAATTAAAACACAAGTAATTACGGAGCGTGTAAGTAAGCAAAACATAATAGGTATATTGTATTACCATAAAAATGGCTTTTATCCACACGACCGTAAAAATTTAATTGATTTTACCAGGTCTACTTATATACAGGAATTTATTGGTAAACTTTTATAATTAAAATTTTTTTTTTACACTCTTTAACATAATCGATATATCGACATTTTGTTTTTCATTAATCAAATTTAAATTGGTGAGTATAATTAAATTTTTAATTATTTTTTTTTTTTGTCTATCTATAAATTCTACGTACATTGTTTCATTTTCTATAAAAATTAGTCGAAAACGTAGTAATATAAAACAAGTCTGTCTAAATTAAACGCTATATAACTTCGGTTTTTACCGACTTGGAATGGACGAGTTTTAATTATTATAACGATATACGCGTAGTATAAATATCTAATTTGCTTATGTATATATTTATAAATTAAAATGGTCAAAATGAATGTTAAAAAAAATTGTAAAATAATTAATAAATTAAAGCTTTTTTTTTTTTTTTATACAACGAAGAACTGTAAAAAAAACATTTTTTTTTTCAATTTGTTCGAAATTCAAGGAAACGAATTGAAATTATTCTCCACATACTCTTATAGTCTGGTGCCCTGCAAGCAGTGGCGTATTTACAGGGGGGACCAGTGGTAAAAGACTCCCCACCCCCAGAACCAAAAAAATAACGATTTTAAATACCTTAATATTTAAAATGAGAAAAGTATAATCAAAGTTTAGTAGGCATTATTAATTTTTATAGACAAATAAATATTTTTAAAAAAAAGTGTTGTTTTTGTCTTGCCTATATATATTTATAAGTCTCTTAGTCTAAAAAGTAATAATAATAATAATATTAAAGTATTCGTATCGGTTCTGTGAAATTCGGTCAGTGGGTAATGGGTATAATTTCATCACACTGTACGACGTGCTGTTGGCTGTGCGCCACTGCTACATTTTATAAAATAATCAGTTTTATTTCACGAGCATTAGCAGATAAAGGTAATAAATATCAAACTCGTTTTCTCCGAAATCTGCGATACCATATTATTATATACACATATTTTCGTGTACAATACAATATTTCCTACTAAATTTTCTTTAATCGTTTTTCCTCCGAGTGTTAAATTCCTACAGTGGCCTTCGCAGATAAATAATATTGTGAACGCATTTTGTAAATACCTTCGTGGCCGTGCGCTAATCCAGAGATCACAAAAGTGGGAGCTATACGCGATGATCAGCTACCTAAAATTATACCTTTTTAGGTAGTTATATATGTATAATTTTTAAGCAATGACTACAGCCCCCTCCCTTTGATCAAAATTAAAATATTGTGTTATATATTGCAGATAATACTGTAGGATTTGAATACACTTTTTTATATCGAAATGATTTCGAACGTTATTTTCAGATTTATTTTTCACTTTAAAAACTTTGTTGAATTTTTCGTTCGGTTTCCAAGTAAAATGTATTTATTTAATATGTATATAGGTTATAGATAAACCACCGAATCGGTTCCACGGCAGAAAAATAATGAAAAATACGGCCTATAACTGCTCAGTAAGTTTCGCAAGATCGTCTCGCGTTATCGGTAAATCGTCGAAAACAACGCGTTTAGTAATATTTTAATTTTGACGCCGTGAATCCGACAAAAAAAAAAAAAACGAGCAAACCGCCTAAACGAAAACGTTATATTGTAACGCGGGTTAGGATAGAGAGGGATTTCGACGCAATTATTATACGACGCATAGAATAGCGTAGTGGAGTTTAATTTTATTATTTCCTATATATATATATATAATTCGTGTGTGTGTGTACAATTGGCTTTAACGTTTCGTTTTAAATTTCTCGCACCCGGCCGAGCGAAAAATAAAACGAAACAGTTCTATAGCCGCGTGCCGCCGGTGTATACGTGTAATATTACAGTGTTATTGTTTGGACGCGCCCGAAATAATACAACGATTTCGGCAAAACACGTGCGGAATTAAAAGTCGCGAAGAAGGAGAATCGATTTTATTCACATTTTTTTTCCCCCTTCAATCGTTTTATATTATTGGCACTCGCGATTATTACAGCGAAAACAGACGGCTCCGCGCATATTATAAAATCTATATTTTCACTCAAAACGCAATAACAATCTATTATATAATAGAATAGTGGGTCCAGAGTCCGTCGACCGAAATTAATGTGGCAGAAAAAATCGCGAGTATTATTTCTTCCAAGACGTTTTATCGTCTAAATACCCTGTTACCGATTGTGGTTTTCCACTCGGTACCGTTGGCTCGGGGTCGGGGGCAGTTGTCCGAAAATGATAACAGATATGAGATCGAAAATGGCGGCGTCGAATTCGTACCAACATAACATTTTCAAAAATTTAAAGACCAAATGTTTTTTTTCCTTTTGTACTCGTATGTGTACTGTTTTGCTATATGATAAAAGTTATATTAACAGAGGATAATAATTATATTTGTTTATTTTATAGTCTATAGAGTATTTGGAATTTTGTAGTGCGTTGTGAAACGTAAATATAATTTTGTTAGCAATGGTTGGCAGTACTTTGTCGCGTTCAAACCTTTATCAATCTCAAATCTGTTATCATTTTCGGACAACTGCCATTGACCGGTTGGCTCGGTAGGTAGGTAGGTGATACGCGGGTCTCCGGTTCGATTCCCGCCCGTCGGCGGCCGATTCGTGGTAGATCCGTCTCCGTCGGTCCGTTTTTTTTTTTTTCATTTTTCCGTCGCCTATATTCGTCGTGCATTTATTTACAGTTTGTCTTATCACTGTATATTCTATAATCATAATCAACACTATCTAAGACCGAGACCACGGTAATGTTTTATTATCATAACTATATGCCTGTTTCAATGTTTTATCACAGAATAAAGTTTTATGCTCAATTTAATGGTTTTGTATTAACGCAGCTTACAAAAAACATGGTATGATGCCTAGCCTGCGAACGCCATATTTGCCGTAGGCAACCGCGGAGGGGGAGAATCAATTCATATACTACTTTAATACGGGCCAATAATCGCTACCAAAAACGATATTCACAGCAGAGCGAGGCACACCTAGTAATAATAATAATATATTATATATAAATTAAAACTGTCGACGGGGGCGCAGTCCGAGCGCGTACAATATTATTATCTCTGTATTTGTGACCGCGAAATAATTTATCGCCTACAATCGCTGCGCAGTGCGTTTTTACCGCGGAGGGGCCGATCCGTTCGCGTCGAAAACAACGAAACTCTCGCGATTTATTCTTCCGTTATATTCCCAGGGACGGGAGAACGAACACAAATATCTGCAGAACGGTCCACCACTACAATAAGGCGGTTCCCTGTCCCCGCGATTTCGTCGGATATCACGAGCAGCTCGTACGTGTACTGTTGCGGATGACGTGGGCATTTTCATCGTTCGAAAAACCGGAAGAGAAATACTGAACGACGATGTGCTAAATGTTCGTCAGAACGTTTCAAAACTTGCAGGTATCTAAACCAACGTCTCTAGAGTTTTCCACTTGAACGACACCGAATCAAATAGAAGCGAATAAACCTATAGCTATAGTGGTCCAGAATACCAACAAAATCCCTCGGAAACGATCTGGACATTAACGTTTGACATTTACCATCTCGAAGGTGTCAAGAACAAACCGTAATAATATCGTCAGTTAATTAATTAGCCGGAATAAATTGGATGTGCCCAGCTGACCTACTCCCACACTCCTGTTATTAGCTCTAGCGCATGGCGTTGCGGAATATTGTTCCGCCCCAGTACCATGAGAATTATCCGAGATTGGTCAACGTTACCAGTTGTTTCAAAAGGGAAAATACCCTCCTGAAGTCCGGCGACGTGTAGTAACCGCTGGAAAACAATGCAGAACGTTAAAAACGCATCTGTACCTAACGGTTTACAATCTATGTTATCAACGCACCAAATAAAAGGCTAGACACCCGATTTAGTGTACGGAACATAATGCTCACATGGCGGCGGAAGCGTGGAAGAAAAACTGAAAAGAAGTTATAATCTTAAAAACGGACACCCAATAATAAGCGATCCCAAAAAGATCCGGATCTTAATAATTGTCCGTGAGATTTTCTATATAGAATCAGAACGGAGCAGATCAAATGTAATTATCTCCTAAAAAAAAAAAACGGATAATAAAAGATAAACCTCACCGTTTGACTTGAAATATGACTATGAATTCAAATCGTCAGACACGTAGTTGAAGAATATCGCCGAACAAGGTACTATAGGGAGGCATAAATGATACGATTGCGACATGGACTCGTTACTATAATATTATACTAATATATTATTTGATTGTATTAATTCTTATTATTTATGTTATATGTCTGTTTATTATATGCCACAAACAAAATCAATATATTTTTTTTTTTATATTGATGTAGCTTTCCAAATTCTCTCTGATCAATACTATGCCATACGAATATAGGAACCGACGGTTGGAAAACTACAACTTTAATCTATGAATTATTAAAAACTCACGACGTTTAAAAAAAAAAAAAATGTAATACACCGCGTGCCGTTCGATGATATTTATTTCGAAGAGAAAAATAACGAGGACGTAAGAATATTGTCGCACGTATTTTGTTCGTATATACGAGTATATAAATATATATAAAAAAAAGTATTGTATGCGTTTAATAATAATTCCTTCGAATTCTATTGCCGATATAAATTATCTGCGTACACCACGGGAGTCTTTGGAATTTTCTTTGGTGCGCGTTGATGATGCCGAGCAACACGGCGTGCGGGGAATGGGACGGTGGTAATGGAGTTTCTACAGCTCCCGCACCACTTTAGAAAAAAATAAAAATCTGAACGTCTCGGAATATCGGCGTGTATGTGTGTTATGGTACTTTTAAAATATGAATTCTTCGGTGCCATAAATTTTCACTGAAAAAAAAACGTCCTGCGCGAATACGGTCTATATAATGAGCTGTACAGATATATTATATAAACTTAACGCGTGTAAAACATAATTTACGAAATTATCCGTACGTCTGCACGGGAAGAAAACGATCAAACGGCGTTGGAAATATTCTGGTGAATTCTATCATAATACTGTATCAGATAAATGACCTACGAGTCTCGGACGCAGACCTTAAATGGCAGAACTAAAATTTCACTTTGGAAAATTAACGAATTAAAACTTTTAAAATTATAACGGACAAATGTTGAAACAGGAAAACGTATGTTCTGTCCAAAATGAATTCTCTGCATTTATATACATACACGAGTTGATGAATAATACAAAGTTTAATATTTTATTCCACGTTTCACCGCGCGTCCTTTAGTTCACAATGTCTAAGAGAAACGCAATTTTCTACGCAGTTTTACAAACACGCGATTTGTTTTTATATACGTTCTTCTACGGATCATAATCAAATAAGTCACAGTAAACGGATTTTCGCCCTGAATCGTTTAAAATAATAATTGATACAACTCTGAAGTATCCTTTTAACAAGTAATCCATTCCAACGATACGATATGTCCACGATAATATTATGTTAGTATATCTCTTGTAATCTTTCTTGTTTTTAAATTACTTTCGTTCGATAATTTACTACACTATTCGTATTATTACTAGGGATAACATATATTATTATTAATAAAATATTATAATCGGAATACAATTAATTTCAAATTTTATACGTGTCTTTGCAAACAGCGACGTCTACGGGTTATTACCGCATAAATTATAATAACAAAATTATATTAATATCGATTAGGGCTAAAAAGAACAGATAAAGTAATATACGTTCGTAAAAAAAAAAAAAATTACATTATTTTTCACATATTAAATTTTTTTCCCCGTCGAATTTCATATATATCTACATAAATACGCCTGCATTTTTAGCCGACAGTTATGTTGCGACTCATGAAACCGTATACATTTATCACAGTAGCCCATCTAATAATACTCTAATGAACTTATAATCGTCGAGTCAAATATTACACTCGATTTGATCGAAGTAAATATAATATTTTAATTCCGAAATTCGTTTTGCGATAAAACAAATAATATTTGCGATATTATTCGCCGTATGGTTCACGTGTATTTTTTTACATACCTTCTTCGTAGATAAACCGCGATACCCTGAAAAATAAAAAAATAATAATTTAGAATATTTACTAAAAGTCTTCAATATATTTTTGTTTTTTGACAACCGTATATAAATCGTATCTAAGTAAAACGTCCAAACTCATTAAATATGTTTTACGCGATTTCAATTTCCAAAGCTCTGAGTAATTGCGTATAAACGCGTTGATGTGTTTATTATAGCTACGGGATCACGATAACGTATTCCGATAAACGGCATTAAATAAAAAAACGACATTATTCCCAAATTCAAAAACATATATACGTATGTTATCCCGCGCAGAAAGTGCTGCGTCTTCTTTTTTTTTCTTAGGGTAAATTACAATTTGATTTTCAATTACTCGATTTCAAAGACATTTGAATTGTTTTTTTTTTCATTAAAAAAAAAAAAAATTATAATAGTATATTACGCGCAGCTGCTCGATATAACACGCGCCCATGATGGAAATAACTATAAAAGTCATTTCAACTACAATTATACACAAACGTACAGCGTACAGGTATATACAGCGTAGGTAATTTGAGTGTTAAAATTTTAATTAAATTCTACTGTATATTGTAATAATATGTATTGTCGCGCGACTATGTGGAGCGAGATAAAATCTAATGTATCCCGTACGGTGCCATCAAATTCTATTTGTATCGAACAAAATAGATAGCATACAGAACTTCTCTTATTAATCACGCGGTACTCTTATAGTTTAGGCCGAGTTTCGTATATAGCGTGTCACGTGAAGTGACAGTGTAGTGTACTTAAACTTAGAAATTTCTCCAATGCCAGCAGTTCACCACCGCTGAAGTTACGCATCACATTTACTACCAACACTCGTATACGTGCGGTTTAATCACGTCCGAGCACCGAATAAAATTTATTTCAGGGGCGTGCTCATCGTCGCATATAGTGGTCGGTGCGGGAGCAGGGAGTGATATACACACTCCAATAATGCCTTGATTTTTCTTTTTAACATCTCTCGATTACGGTTTCTAATTCTTTGTCCAGCACCATTTCAATCGCGGCACAAATTCCCTTTCGCTTTCTCGTAAATTTTCTCAAAAAAAAAATTCGTATTGATAACAAAAATGTCGCGTTTAAATTAAAAATTTCAAATAAAATAATTTAATAAAATTTAATAATAAAAAAAAAAACATTGAAAAAACGATTATAATTTAAACCCCTTATATCGTAATCGTAAATACACACATATTATATATGACTACAGAATTATGCTTACAAATAAAATAAATCTATAAATCTACTATGATTTTCACGGTACACACCTGCTGCAGTATATACCTACGCGTTTTAAGAAAAAGCCAATATATTATATCCGCCGTCCCAATGGTGTATTTTTGCAAAGGGGCTCGTACCCTTCCCGTTTGCTGTATTCATATTTTATGAATGCGAAATCAATGTTTAAAATACCGATTAAAACTTGTAATTATTACAAATTAATACGAATACAATACATATAAAATTATTATGAAAGTTAAACGATATATTATATTGAATTAAAATGTTGATTATTCGATAAATTCGTAATTTTTTTTTTTTATGGAAATGTGATTATGTATATCTATTATACTTATTTTAAGTACCCGTTACACATTTCTAAATCTGTTCTTATCGTATGTATTTTTTTGTTGTACATTGCGATTAAAATAATTATCTACGGCTATATACACACCGTATAATTTACGGCGGAACACTAAAATTCAATGGCAGAATCACGTCTTGTCACCGAGTGAAAAAAACATAAGAAAATCGAATGGAAAAAAATTGCCATCACCTGCCGTCTGGTCGGCGCATATTTTGATTTTTTTCGTTTTCCATCCGATATGACGCCGCTAGTCGCTACTCACTTCGCCCAGAGGCGATATAATATATCGCGTAATGCGCGTATTTCCGAACCCTAACTGAATTGGTAGCTGCACCAGTGCCATAAATGCCACTCACCCAAATCAATCTTTTTTTTTTTACGTATTTACAATATTAACAATATATTTCAATAAAAATAACTTTTACGTAGTAATAATGGTGTATAAAAACTATGGTATTAAAATGTAAAAAAACTACCGAAAATCCAACTTCACAAGATTATAATATTATGAATAGAATCAAGTGGGATGTAGCTATTTTAGTATATAAAGTGTAAAGCGTCTCGAATAGAAAACCAGAACTCCGTTAAAACGTTTACGATTGAAATTCATTTTTATCGAATTGTCTTCAAAGTTTCAAATAGGATTAATAATAATTCTGTTTCGGCTCGTGTTTTTTTTTCTATGTGCAAATTTTTCGCGACCGATCAAACACTGTTTATTGCGACCCACAATTTGGAAACCATTGGCGGAGAGTTTATTCTAAATATTTCGTTTTCCGATAATTTATTACGTTTAGGAGCAAATTTACGTTTCGAACGTTACGAACAACGTTTTTAAGTCCTGCTCCGGACTCACGAACCAGCTCGGTCAGGGTTCGGAAATACACTTGCATGCGATCCGTATCGAATATACTAACCGATATGACAATATATTATATGCATACATACAACATACGCAAATTCGTTTATATGTAAATAATTCCGTTTCACTTGTAATGAGATATATATGATAATTTTGGTAGACATGGGTCCGCACGGACGACGGACGTCAATCGAGATGATTATTTAAATTAAGATGTATTCGATTTCCGAACGGATTCGGAATTTTATTTTCTGTAATCGTATCACCGTGAGCGTTCGATTTTATCGCGATGAAAATTCAAATTTCCATTTCAAATCGTTTTAAAATTGACACTTATTCGCCGTCCTGTATATGGCAAATAAAATGCGTGCTGCTGTACGCGTTACGGTGACCGTCTGCGAAAATTCGCGAGTATATTTGACAATAATAATTATTATATCCGTATTAAATTAATATAGGCACGAAATTTACATAACTAATATTTCTATTTTGATTCGGCGAGTAACGAATATCGACTTTTACGTTATTCGATTTTTTTTTTTTCTTGGTTTTTGTATATTTTTTTTTTTTAGTAGCTGGTCGAGTGTAAATGACTGGTTTACATCAAAAAAAAAACATTTCACCGTCTTACGTAATACGTAAAATGTGAAATTTGCATAAATTAAATGTATTTTATTCGGCATGTTTTTACATAGTTGTGTTTAAATTTAGTGAACTGAAAGATATTATTTTAACCGGACAAATAAAAATATTTTTAGTTATTTTACATGATATAGCCGCCTGTGTAATAATATGAAATAATAAAAGATTTACATATTATTATAATAAAAATTCGTGTTTTTTTACGCGTATTTAAAAAAAAATTCATACATTTTCAGATACAAAAGATTACTTTACAGTCGCTTTCTGAATCAAGAAATTGTTTGTTGAATCTTATTTTATATATGTGTATATATTTTTATTATTATTATTATTATTATTATTATTATTACATTTTCTCGAATACTTCATATACGTGTATGCGTGTATCATTTTAATATTGAATGTTGGTATTAAGCGTATAAATTAAAAATTGTTCGTATATGTTTTTTTTTAAACATATGTCGATTATTTTTAATAAAACATCTGTATGTACATATATTTTGTATATTCAATAGTCTATTTGCGTGCATATATTTTATACGTATTTTTCACCAACTATAAACGTATATTTTATTTTAAATCATCCATTTGATTACTTTTCGAGCAATTATTATTAATTATTATTTATTACGCGACAAGATGAAAGATGAAGAAGAAAAAAAAATCCTTATTAAGAACTAAAAAAAAAACCAAATGGTTTACCAGTGAAACTGTGAAAATGTTGTGTGCGCAATAGGTCGAATTATGAGACTATATATTATCAAATGACCAACAGTTATAAATAAACAATTTCACGCATAAATGGTTGAAATCGCCGAAATTCGCCGAAACCGCTTTGTGAATTTTGACGTTC
This sequence comes from Slavum lentiscoides, assembly GCA_032441835.1. NCBI lineage: Eukaryota > Metazoa > Arthropoda > Insecta > Hemiptera > Aphididae > Slavum > Slavum lentiscoides. The sequence goes on from CM063713.1 coordinate 3,935,255, forward strand.
GCCGTGGCACGCGTCTGCAGTGCACATAAAATATTTGTCGACGTTCACCGACGAATTTGACGTATGTCGACACATTTTAACGCGATAACTGTTAGCACACACCCGCCGTACACTTTCATATAGTAACACGTATGCAGAACATAACGCGACAGTGAAATCTCTATTTTTCTGAAACGATTCGTTTATAGAAATTTAATTATGTTGAATATAATCTATTGATTTGGTACAAACGCGTGATCGTCGAATAATTTGTATAATAACGCGGTCCGCCGCGGGCAGAAAAGCTAGTCGAAATGAAATGATCTCTGCTGCGTTAAGAAAAACATAAAAATAAAAATAAAAATAAAAATAATCGCGCGACTTCGTTTAAATCAGTGTTTCCTAACCTGGGGGGCGTGTGAACATTGGTGGGAAGGCCCTCAAGCGATCACTACGAAGTAAAATTTTATTTATTAAATTATTTTAATCTTACAATGTAGGAAAAAAATGAAAAATTAGGTGATCGTTTTTTTCAATTTATATGGGGGGTTACGAGATTTTTGAAAATCTATAAAGGGGGCGTAGAATAGAAGAAGTTGGGAACCGCTGGTTTAAATCATTGTTATTCTTAATTCGGTTTAATTCGTTTAAAATTCAAGAAAAACGTGATGCCGAGTGATTTATACGACACTAGGTAAATTATTTAAACTATATATATATATGCACAGCCCGAAATCGTAATAATTGTTTTGTTCCGTAAAACTCGAAAGAGTTGTAAACTATATTAAAAAAAAAACCAACCATAATCGTTATATTAACAGTCGGACGCTGTACGCCGTCCGTAATATAAACCAAAAACTTTTTTAATATTCTCGCACTGAAATAAATCATCAGATAGTACTTTATAATAACAGACGTAAAGAGCCTATATTATATTCGATTACCGCTTCAGGGAATTAAAAATGTCAAGTTATTACACACACTCGGCAGTCTTTTCGCGTCTGTTTGCCAATTTCGTTGATAATTTTAATATTTTCCGTCCCCGTGCGTACTATGTGACTGTTAAAAAAAAAAAAACCAATAATTTCCATCGGAAAAAAAAAATGTTTTTCTTTCTAAACAGACACGACGACAGGGTTATTATTTACGTGGGTTGTAATTTTTAGTTTACCGTCAGTCGTTATTATTGCAGACAGAAATTCATTCTTTTCATTATATATACAATATACATACATATTATATAAATCATTGATTTTCCTAGAATTATTACGTTATTACAATCGGCGAATAATTTCGCGTCTTTCGATATTTTCTATAGCAATAAAATAACGCGAATAAATTCATAAACGTTTACATTTGAAAATAGTGTACGACGAATAAATCATTTTGTGTTCAACGAAAATAAACGTAATATTATAGTTGAAAATTTAGTTTAAAAGAAGAAACAAGTAGAAAATAAAAAGAGCCCGTGTCGAAAAGCAAATTATAAAACGGTCGGATTTTTCCGACGTTTATATTATATCCGTTGAATAATTAAAAGGATAAAAATAATGGAAAATTTACGGTGCACAGACCAATAATATTGGTAGATTATTATAGGCGTAGTTGAATTTTTATAAATTTCCGAATATACGCGCGTCTTGTATTCAGTATTTGTAATATCAGAGCAACGACAATAAACGTTATAATTTCAGTAGTATATTCAATACAATTATATAATTTGTAATTACATTTCACGTGTAGAATTTTGTTGTTTTTTTTTATAAAAATACTTTGGGCCATTAATCAGTTATTACGCACCAACTGAAAATGTCCAATTCGAACACGATTACCACGATAATATAAACACACGTTTATGATTTTATGGTATTTATTTATATATATATATATATTTTTTTATCTTCACGCATACTATGGACGTTTGCCAATTTGAAAATCTGCCGAAGTCTAGAAACGATTTCCGATCGATTAACTATAGAAATATTATAGCGGGTTGATTAGGTAAACGAACGCATCACTTAAGGATTGAAGGCGGAGCGGAAAAAAAATAACTCACTGCACATAGTTATGTAGAACAAGTGATTTTTTTTTTATCACTTTTCTTCTGAGAACTATATAAAAAAAAGCTTATTAAATAGACTGTTATCTTTTCGTTTATATATACGTGTGTGTAAAAGTGACTAGATTCCGTTTTGAGAAAACCCGCTCTTTTGATTACTTTTCATGACCAAAGTCGAGGAAAATCACCTCGACTGCATTCCTGTTTTACACGATTTTTCAATATTCAGTCGTGCCGTTTAATTTATTTTTATTTCTTCGTATTCCTTATTCGATTTCTTCCCGTCTTCTTTTTCTTATTTTTCTTCATAAGACTGCGCTTCTATCGAAATTAAATTTCAATAAGTATATACAAAATCGTGGAAACCCAATCGATTTCGACGACGTTAACGCTAATATATGCAAATATATTGTATTCGTTGACAAACAATAACACGTTTACAATGTATAATCTTGTACGCGATTTCAAAAAATTATTTCCACTGCGACGGCAGTGTTGTTATAATATCAAAATAATATGACATTATCAGTGACGTCTTGTATTTCAATCCGTCTCGAGACGGATATAAACTTTTCAAAAATAAAACCTTAATTAATATATTTCTTTATCCTTACCTGTGAATTAGCCGTAGATTCGTACAAGACGTCTACGAACATATCGAGACATCATCCCAGGAGCTAGTATAGTATATCATAATTTTTTGCGGGATAGTGTTCTACTATATATTTTATAATGTAACTATGAACGTGTTGCAGATGCAAAATTCATTGCACGCAATTGGATTGAGCAACAATCGTATGGCGAGATGTAAAAATACAATTTATAAAACATTCGGAATTTTGTCAAATTATATTTTTATATAAAAACGTCAACATATAAACGATATACCTACGTTTGAATGCGTGGAAAAAATCTAAACTGTTTGAGCAATATCTATAATTAGGTTCGGATAAAATATTAAAAACCTTTAATGTATTTGGCCTAACATCCCGAAAACATTTAAATATATTATATACGAATAAAAATGAGTAATATAACATTGCCCCTGTTTTACCCGTTAAATTGGACTTGCTTGACAACCTCCGCCCGAGAACATTACTGTAGCCTAACATGGACAAAGCGCTCCAGAAAAATGATTCATTTTACACCGCCAAATAATGAGTAAAATACATTATAGATATTAAATTTAACAAAAATGCAGGCTGGGATATATTAAATGTGTAATGTAATACTTTAATAATTCTTCATTCGGTCAATATATATAATACAATCGTTTCAATATACTTTTTTTTCTCGTTCCAAATCATTTATTCTAATTTTTAACACTTGAGTAAGGTAATTTTGTAGAAACATGTAATTTTATTTTCATCCGTTATTGAATTTTTTTTTTATATGCATTTTAATGAACATAAAATATGTTTATGAAAATGTATTGACACTAAACAAATTTATTTAATAATGATAATAATAATAATTTGTTTTCTTTCAGTATTCATAAGATGTATAAAATTCCGCAAAAAAAAATAATAAAAAATGTACCTATAATCTAAGTTTTTTTAAACTATATATGAATAAGAATAATTTGTAATTTGCATTTTATCGATTATGTGCACGGCAAGGTCTTCGCAAATATTTCAAAAGGACGAGATGAATTTATAATAATTTTTATTTCCATTATATTATTAGTCCGCGAGACGTATATAGTTCAACGTACGTCGTAAACCTTTGTGTTTGAATTTCAGATTGAAAAAATAATTGTATCAATTCCCTTTTTGGATAAAGAAAATGTTTGTCGAGTCTTCTTGTATAATATAAATTTATATTTTTTGTTTTGTATGTAGCATTTTCTTGAATATTTTCAATACGTGCGTATATGCGTACCACTTAATATTAAATGTTGGTTCAAAAATTATAAATTAACATTTATGTTATTAATTAAACATAAATTTTTTTTATGTAAATTATCCAATTATCAATTTTGTTTCTTACTTTGAGTTACGTAGAATATCAAATTTTTTTCTAACTAGAGATGAAAAACAATCATTCAAAAAAAATTTTAAAAATCTATTCAGAATATTTTCAGATACATCCATGTTTTCAGTTTTAGGCTGACGTTTCGGACTTATTGCAGAGTTCACCTTCAGAGCGATAGTTACTGGTCCGACGTTGTAACTATACTGGACTCTGCGATAAGTCCGAAACGTCAACCAAAAACTGAAGACCATGGATGTATCCGAAAATATTCTGAATAAATCAACAATCCATGAAAGCCTTGACACGTTAATAATAAAATCGTTTACCGGGGGGGAAATTATTTATAAATTTTTATATATAATTTATATTCGTCTTCCATAAGACGCATAGTTCAGCGCGCGACGTGGACTTGTGCGGGAGAGGGAAAGGAACGATACGCACAAGAACAAATCCATATTATATTATCGGATCAAAGGCTCGCGTGGACATTTTTTGTTGGAAATAGCACCTGTACACAGATAATATGTAGTTTTTCACGCGTATATAACGTGAATACATAAACGCAGCATCGCTACCGTTTCACATATCACAGAAATAAATCACGATTGCGTATGTATAAGATTTGTTTGTCACTATATACTTTCTGGGCGACCGGAATACAAATATCTATCAACGCGTAAACACTCGAATGATTCGTTTTAAGCGTTGCAAACGCCCGCGCGACCGTCCCGGGACGAATTAATAAAACAAAAAAAAAACCGATTGTTCGAAAGGTGCAGCAGGCAGCCGAGTGTCAAAGAAACGCGAATCCGTTTGAAATCGAATACGTTCGATGGGCGGAGAGATGGAAAAAAAGGAAAAGAAATCAACATTCTGCAGACGCGTGAAAGAGAATTTCGCGCGAAAAAATACAATTTTCTGGGTATAATATTGAAATATGTTTTTTTCTTTTTCCAACATAACATTGACACGAACGCCGTCCACGCCAGATGCACACGGTCACCGTCTGTTTTCGTTTATTGTTTTTTTTCTCTGTTTCGATTACACGTGACTGTACATGTATAAAACATGCACACGAGACCGATATACTAATGTACGCAGTGCCCATCGTGTACGGCCAACTGGTCAAAACCCGGGTAAGTCCAGCTCACGACTAGTGACGGGTTCGAATTGTCGTACGTCTCGAACGCAACAACAAGGACATCACTATAAGAATCCAGTCATTAAGACCTTTCAATTAAACACAAAATCAAACTAAACAGAAGCATGGAGTTATCGAGTTTTACACTCGCGTTTCGGAAATACGCAACAAATAATCATCCGAAGAACAATTTTAACAGAAAAAAACACAATTAAAAACTGAACAAACTCATAAAAAAGCCCCCTTCACTCTCCGGAAGAAGCATTTAAAGCATTACACTCGTTGAAATGATTAATATTAAGTTATTTCACCTCATCTCGTATACGTCATAATATCGTATTCGTGTTTGAACACACGTCCATCTCGCCCGATGCTTCGCTTCGGATCGATCATCCCCGCGTATTTGACTTAAACCCCTCGGCACCGTACGATCAGTTTCGAACGAACGTCCCTCGCGATTACGCGCGCGTGCAGACGCCATCGAAATGACAAATATTTGGTTAATTAACGCGTGATATTATGCACGCTCGCCACTTGATCGATGTCAGGTTTATAACAGGACGAGTGTTATTTCGGTTTATGTACATACAGTAGACATCTACTATATTATGTGTGCAATGTGTAACGGTTACGTCCACTGATTTCGATCTGAGTTCCCCGTCCGTACCGTACGATACGTGTGTGTAGGCCTGGATTAAGGGGTGGGCGGGGAGACTAGGAGTGGCCGTGTCCCCGGAGTCAACGCACGTAAACGTTCTATATTGTTGTCAGCTTAAAATATTATAGTAATAATAACATAGTCTACTTGTATTGTTTCCAGTATAAAATCGATTCGTTTTAAGACTGAAAAACATATTTTCTCGTGAAAATATATTTCATATTTATTTTTAATGCCCATATAATATTATATAATGCTATTCGATTAATATATATATATATATTTTTTTTTTGATTTTGGATAATATTTTAGTATTTAAATTTAATAAGAGTAATATCATTGATTAAATTTAAACATATGTACATATTTAATCAACGATAACATCTAATTATGGCAATACATGTGCACTGTAATGCAACTAATATTATAATATGTTCATACGGGGAAACAAGAAGAGGACTGTAATTTTTTTCCATTGATGGATGCCCATAAATAAGCACTGGACACTTGGCCCCTAGAAGTCTTAATCCGGTGTTGCTTACGTGTGTCTTATCGATACGACATTGTAAATAATGTAAATCGGATTTACAGCGTTTCTGGAAACATAACAAATTTAAAGAAAACGGTATAGGTACGATAAAATAAAGTTCATTATCTCAAAATGATTAGCTAAATCTAAATCTTTACACCCCATTTTAAGGGGTCTGAATAAGCAATTTTTATGAAATTTTAGGAAAAATAAAATTCTATCAATTTAAAAATATTAAAGTATATTTCCAATGTCATTTAAAACAGTCCCGTTTCAGAATCATTTTTATTTTTATATAATCACGATATTTAACAAAACATAAAAAAACGGTTTTTGCGGGGAACAAGGTTTTTCGATTCCTAGGTACTTATATTGTTGGATTTCCAAATTTTTCATTTTCCCTATGGTTGACCAAAAACATATTTGTATATATTTCATAAATTTTTCACATCATTATCATAATCCGCGTTTGGACTAATTCGTAGACTAGTTGGATAAAATGCGAGGAATATATAGTATAGAAGAATTTGGTTTACTAAATCAAATCACGCGAATTAAAGGGAAATTGTAAATTAATTTCGCGTCGATCACCGTATTTTTGTTGCAATTCAAAGTTTCCATAATAATTGTACACGATCGATTTCCGTTGCCATGACTACTTTTAGTAACGTTTTTTTTTAGTGTCGTGTCGTGTAGTATTTTTTCCCCCTTAGTTAAAATCGTTTCGTGTTAAAAAGTATATACAATATATAAATCCTTTACTCGTATATGCTGTAATGATAGGTTTATATTATTATTTATCGCATTATCGCGTTATGTGTTTCTAAATTATGGATTTACTATTAATTTTAAACTGTAAATGTAAATAAAAACGCTCTATACATTAGCACCTTATAAGTGCAGCCTCGCGAAATGCGTCGAGTGACCACTGCCGGGGTAGTCTGAACAAGTAGTGCAAAGAGATTCGGGCCAGTTCGTAAAGTAGCCCACACGCATACACCGGCTAAACGCATAATACTAAAATTATAAAGAATTCTAAGTGTTTGTTAATTTTAAAAGACAATAAAATATTTACATTGGACTTCTTTTATAAGTTTAGAGAAGTAAGAATACTAATGGTACTTGACTTACGACTTTATATTACTAGAGTGTATGTTTTTTGGATCAGCAACGACCCCGGCGAGTCCCTTCTGTAAACGGTATAAAAGAGTGTGGTATAGTGGAATCAATAGAAAAAAAAATTGCTTTATAACGAATATTTATATATTTTATTTTATTAGAGGCGGAATTAGGAATTTTGACACAAGGAGAAAACATTACAATATTACACATTATCAGCAGCTCGCAATATGATTTACTGGTTTATGCAGTGTAGTAATTTGATAATATTTTAGATTCTGAGCGGAGCGAGGAATGTATTGGTTTTACAATGACGTGTTTTTTTTTCCTACGTCTGTACCCAAAAATTCTACCAGAAGGAGTGCTCCGATATTTTCGTGTTGCACCATTTCTGATTGCAAGATGCATCTAGTTTTCGCTTTAAAGACGTCAGTTTTCGATTTTCTCAATACTTTTTTCAAAAGTCAGGAAAACTACCAAAAACTACATAAAAATGCAATTTCGTCTTGATCGATTGTCGTTTATTTATTAGACCGAAGCTCCGCTCAGAATCGTTTTATCGACTGAAATGATTTATCATTGCTTTCAAATTTATAATAATAATAAAACTCTAAAATCTTTGTCCAAGTAATTCACTTAAGCGATGTCCACAACAACCCGCGGTTCGCTATTTTTTATTTCGAGTCACCGCACGTGTGATAAAATTACTGTTTAGTATGTAATTTCTATAAATAAACGACGTTATTTTTTACGTTACCAGCAATTATAATATTATGATAAAAATCGAGGTTCCGTTTTAAATCTAAACGTATTGGATTGTATAGAACATTTCCTGCGTACACTACAGATTTATACGTTAGCGTGTATATATTATAACGTCGCTCGGCGAGAATATATTGCACAGTACATTATTTAATTTAAAAAAACAGGGTCGATTACCAAAACGTAGGGAGATTTACTCTCATTTGTGTACGTACGATCCGGATCTTTGCAGCCGCAGAACCGCTTGTATTGTTGACTTGACCGAGGAAATCGAAACGACAATTAATGGAGATTTAATGCGGATTTCACCGCGACAATCATTAAGCTCGGTCCGCGCTCGACCGTGCGTATACGACGCGCAATAGATCTCACGATTTGCAATTCCGTACAACGCGCGTAATGGATTTATTTAACGTCGCGTGTTCGATATATAGTCAAAAATTAATACAAACGAGTATATATATATATATATATATATATATAAAATTCGACTCGAAATTTGGCTGAGAGGATCGTATAAAGAAGAAATCATAGTAGGAATAAAATTTCTAATAATAATCACCATCGGCAATAGTGATTAAGAAATATACGTTTGTTTGTCGATTCGAATCCGCGTAATCAAATCTCTTGGGTTATAAACAAATCGTATTGTATATTTCACGACGAATAAAAAAAAAATGTAATTCGAATAATAAAAAGACGCATTACGCGAAAATCTATGTGACAGTACTATTGAAATAGGGCGTTGAATACAAAGAACGAAAATAATACGGAAGTGGTAGACATAATATGGAAACGTTAAGACGGATATGTCATCGGAACACTAGCGGTTACGTAGAATTCGGACTGACCATTGCGTATTATAAGAAGTAGTTTACATTGTAAGCTCAAAATGAAAAAAAAACGAATGAAAAAAGATAATTTGTGCGCGTTGAGAGAATGAACGACGATGAGCTGGTACAGGAGGTAAGCGTTACGGTTGTAGAATAAAAATTCGATAATACGGAAATCATTGGAGCCGACAAAAGTATGGACTGTAGGGAGATGCGGATCGAAGAATGTCTGATCATAACAATATTATGTGGGATGAAGGCGAAGAGAAATAAAATACTGTGTGGCGAATACTGTTTGTCAATTTGCACAATTAATATTGTACAGCGCTGTTATGCATAAATTTGTTTGCGAGTTTCAGACATTTCGCATTATATTGTTGCGATTTAATGCGTAGGTACGCGAAACTGACACATCTTTCTAAAGCCTTTCCAGCAAATCATACTCGGACCGTTGGATATTGTTTGACAACTTTTGGAATTTGCTGGAAAAAAAAAGTTGGCGAAATATTCAAATTTAAATAATATTTACATGTACCGAGCACTAAATATCAAAGAAAAGCTGACGAAACTCATCCAATAATAATCATACATCATTACTGGACGAGAATTCGTCGGTAAAGCTTTATCGATATTAAAGTTTGTAGTGCCAAACTTAAAAAAAACTGAATAATTTATAAAAAAAAATTATGTTTATCAAAAAAACAATCAAAATAGGCCCAACAAACTTATTACGAAATACTCGGACAAGAAAATAATGTCTAACGATTTTTAAAACAGAAAATAAAAGTGCTATGTTATTTTTTCCATAACTATATTGTTTTTTCCAACAAGTCCAATTGTGATTTTAGAAAGATTTGCTAACAATTTTAGTGCCAGCTTCACGTGTCTAATATGAATATAATAATGCTCGCATTGCGAGCAAGAGATAGACATTAAAGCACTCGTAGATAAACAATATTGGCCGACGACTATTTTGCGTGCACACGAATAGTGTAGTTATAAACACAATAATATTATATAGATTGCATAAAAGAAACGGCCGTATTAGAAAGTTTTGTGTTATAGAATCGAGGAATCGCACGAGGGAAGGTGATTAAATACTATACCAGCTAGGGAGATTTACGATTCGGGGGAGGTAGTCTGAAAAAGCTTTGTATCTCTAACCGACTAGGTTTCAAACAAAAATACGTACGGTGGAATAAAACATGCGATCGCGTCTTTTGTGTAGTGATGGAAACTAATAATATGTCCTTTGAGTACACGCATGAGAGCGGTTTTAAAGTTTCGCGCCGGTCCCGAACAGCAGCTCATCTCGTAAGCGATTTAAATATACGCCGTCGTATGTGTATAATACTCGCGATCCTATTTCCATGACGCTGTGCGGACGTCGCGCCGACCGGCTCCTAACCACGAAAGAGAATTCGATAATATTTAACAAAAAAACAAAATTTTGAAAAGCCTCGGTATTTGGAGAGATCCGATTTTCTACTGACCACTTTCTCTAATTCAGAGTCTTATCTGTATTTAACAGCTATGTTTTTGAATATGTAAAATTAAAATTCTATTTTAAAGTTTTATGAATTATAGTTTTGTGCAAAACGTACTGTTTTTTTTCTTTGATGAAAAACAAAAATGTTTGGATCGGAACATTACCATATTTTTAAATAAAATTGTATCCAATTGGTACTTAATTAGTTTCCCAGTAGTTTCTTGAAGCGTTATTTTAATACGACACGAAAACGAACAATTTTTGAGTTTTTTCAATAGCTCTCAAAATGCAATACGAACTTGAATAAATATAATATTTACCAACACTGTTTATCGTATTCGTGTGTTATAATTGACTAGCGTCACTCGGAACCTTTACTCGAAAACCAATGTTTTATCGTTGTTTTCAAATCGCAAAATCATAGTTCAACAGTAAAATCTCTGTCGAAACGACTCGCTTGATAACGACAGTGTCAGCAATTCGTCCATACTACAATAGAAATAAGTACAGACTCGATGTCTGTAAAGACAATACAGCACTCCTGTTCGTTTTAACGCAGCGTCAGGTTTCTCTACAAGCAGAACAAGCAGGTGATTGGAGCGGCAAAATTGTAGGGGCGGCAAATTTGCTATTCATAAAAAAAAAAATATTAACTTTCATAATATTTTAATTATTAATTTTTTAACACGTTCGAGTGCTGCTGTGGTCATCAAGATAGATAAAGCATTGTTTATTTTGATGGAATTGCCCCCATACCCGCGGTCAACGCATATTTTTATTTTTAGTGAAACTATTGAGTTTTACCCACGGACATATAAAACATTTTTATCTTCTGCTTTCCTTCTGCGTGTAGGCGGCAAATTGTTTAATCCGCCGCTGTTTTAACGCATTGATATTTGTGAGGCCACACAGGTAAACTCATTCCGACTGCCATCATCAGTTATACATCACATAAATTTCTTTTCGCGAAAGTCACTAAAATTAAAACAGTCGTGTAATTTTTTGGCGATGCTGATTGTAAACGCGAGGGTGTTAATTTCCTTTGGTTTCTATTAGTTCCTGGCTCATATCGACTCATATAATATGATTCGTACTCCGGAGATATAACGTCCGTCCAATATCGGAAACATGGGTATTTCGATCGAAGAGCCCAATAATAGTTTAATTCAAACGGAAATTTTAACGAATTCATCGAAACATGTCCGAAATTGTCTCATCGTTGTAACGATACAATTCGCGGTGAACGACGGATATCGCTTTTACGAATATGCGCGTGTAACGAAAACTCTTCTCTTTCTGACACGCGATTGCGCGCGCGCTTATTCGTAATCTGTATATTATATACATAGGTACCTAAGTACTGCAGATAAAAGGTGTGGAACGTTTTCGCGTTGAAAATTGGAGTCTCGACGAAGAGTCTCGTCCGCTGCGCGAGATTTCAAAGGGGCTTTCTCGCGATCCTTATGCGTTCGAGGTCTTATTCTTTCGCGAAAATTCAATTATGTACAAACGTCTGGCAACGGATTACCGCCGCGCGTAAAGCTACGCGGCTATAACCTGGACGGTATAACTCTGTACCGCCGAAACCTGCGCTCTCACCCCGCTATCCGCGAGAATCACACAAATCATTCTCATTGCGTACCAATCCAATCTCTCGCTCTACACACCGAAGATTTACTATCCCGGAGTGACGCAAAAACCACGTCAACTAAATAACGGAGAACTGTATGCGCGGAGACGTTGAGTTCGGTTAAATTACGGAGTGATCGAGACGAAATTTGCTGCGCGTTTTATCGTTTTGTCGAACGGTCCAAACGTGCGTTGTAATAACGTTTTTTTATTATTATTGTTGTTGGACAGTATATGAGACAGTTATCGTGGTACAGTGGACGGCACTTGTAAGACTCACTGATATAAAGGTTCAGTCGCTTATTAGACTCAAAATCGCCCGGAACAGCCTGGACTAATCCCAAAATACATTAAAAAAAATTCGGTTATAAGACTCAAATTTCGTAAGAAAAACGACAGAAAATAAACTTTTTTGGTAATATTTACACTAACTATTGGTTTCTATTCGTGTCTTATATATATAATATACGTATACACAACAATAATTATATTTTTCCTCGACTCTGACAAAATAATTTGCATCTTTTGGTTATTTTTTTTATACCAGTATACATAAATTATTTATACTTCAAAAACAAATTAAATTTTAACCGCTACGTATTTATAATTTTATAATTTTATGTAAATCTAAAGAAAAAAAGGGGGGAATTTCGATGAAATATTAATTTACTAACACGATAACAATATGATGAAAAATGATAATTTTCATCAATTATATTGAAAATTATAAAAGGTGAATTTAATTTTAACGGCCTGAAAATCGTTCAATAGTCCCTTTAAAATATACGAAATTGGTTCAGGTTTTATTTGGAAAAAAAAAAACGAGTGACATTCACGTATGTCAAATCCGTCATTGAAGCTTCTTCTCCTTCACTAAACTAATTAGTTCCGATGTCGTTGAACTTTGCACATTTTACAAATAATTAAGTCGTTTTGAAAACAGTTCTATTTTATTGTTTAATTAAATTGGTTTTAAATAAAATAATCCCATAATCCTGATTTTTTTTTTCTTTTTTTGAATAGTTCGCAAAATGATACATTTTTTTATACGGCGAATATATTAATTAAATGTGAGATAAAATCGAAACAAAAAAAAAATAATAAAAATTTTTCGATCCGTGCGAAATATCCTATGACGGAGAAAATACAAATTATATTATTGAATTCTCGGAGTTTTTCAATAAAAACTAATTAACGTTATTTAAATTAAATTTTTGAATCAAACTAACACGTGCAATATAAGTAACGTAATATCGTCTCAAGTGTGTTTTAATTACAAAAGCTACTTTTTTTACGTGCTTTTCTTTAACTCACAATGTTTTATCGTTTTTCGTGTGCCCAAATATGCCAAGCACAGTTTGACGACCTTCCTGACGTCCTGGAGATCTAAAATTTTGCACAGAGGTTCAACTTGGGTGACAATACAGTAATCTACCGTCAGTTTCGGACCCGGACATCCAGGTCAGCGGCGCACGGTACGCAAAGTGGATATAGTGTATACATATCAGTTTTATTAGTTTTTAATGTCATCGTACCAAGTACGCGCTCGTATAGCGATTATCTGTGGGTAAATATATTATGTCTAAATTAATAAACCTTTTCTATTACTTTAACAATACATTTTCTATACCACTATTTTTTTTTTACGTATTTCATTACTAAAAAGTAGAAAATAAAAAATAATAAAAATTTTTTTTTTAAAAACATGATTTTCTTAACAAAACGAAATAATTTTTTTTATAAAATATTGGTTTGGTTTTTACTGAAGAGAAAAGCATGGGGCACCTGCTGTATCACAGGCTTCAAGAACCCGTAATTACAATAAAAAAACTAGTATTAAATTTTTCGAAATAAGTTTGATTTAGTAGTCTATTGCAATAATAATTAATTGTGTTGATTTAATCAATTTACAGTTCTAAATGGTTAATTTTACACTACTTTCTTAAATCAAAACAATCATGTTTAGGACTCGTATAATCACATATTTTTAAACTGAACACCAAATACACTGCTGTACATGTACAACGCCACAATTTGAGTTGAAAAGGAAAAATTCTACGAGTTATCATTTGCAAGTGCCCCGCGCTTTTCTTTTCAGTAAAAACCAAACCAATATTTTATGAAAAAATTTCGTTTTTTTGTTTTTAAAAAATTTCTTTTTATTATTTTTTCAAATATATATCGAACGTTTTTTTAAATAAGAAATATCGATTTTGACTAGAAATGTTTAAATATTATAATTTGTAACAACGATAATAACGCCGTAATATAAGCGTTATTTATTCGAATTTTTCTAGAAATACATAATTAAATCGATTTAAAAACGGTTCTGTCGTGAATTTTTAACTGGTGCACGCCTCTGCGTTGGATTTCTATCCGCGAGACCTACGTATTATCGGGCTATATAAATCTGGGGACGGGGAAAAAAAATAGTGTAGAATCGGTATAGACCACTCCTCGTGCTCCTCGGGTGCTCCTCCATAAATAATTCGCCTGGGTTTTAAATCCGTAGCGATTAATTCCCGGCTAAAATTATGTACGGAATCGGTTAATCCCTTCGGTAGTTGTTTGAAAATCACGTCTCTTCGCGCTCGTTTCCCGCACCGTCTCACCCTATCCCCCGTCGACTCCACTGGACCCCGACAATACTTTCTCGTCCATCCGACGCACGTTCGCCGCGCTAAGCCCGCGGCCGCCACCGTTGTTTTAAATAATTATAAACGCGCTGTTCGGTGTCACGTCGATTTACATTAACCGTCGTCGTTGAAAATTCGTATCGTCGCACCCCGAAAAACAATATATAATCGCTATGTAATTCAGTAATTCAGTGGCGTCCAGGAACGTTTTGAACGCAAACACAAGGTTTGGGTCAGGTCCGGATCATCGGCGGTCGTCCGCAGCTCCTCAGTATCCTCGCAAATCCTTCCCAGGCGAATCGACGTTCACAATTTTTTTTATTTTAAATTTAACTTTTCCTAATGAGATCTTCGCTTTCTCGAAATTAATCGGTGTCGGCCGCTGTCTCTCTTTTCTTAAAGTTTTCTATTTCCATTGCAAATTTTCACGCTCTTTCTCGTAAATTCTCCCCACAAAACGCTTATCTCGTTTTTAAAAAAAAAACTACGATCCTTTTGTCGTCTTTCCGACGGATCGATTAGTTATTGCAACATTTTATAATGCCAATATTGAAACTCTTCACTCTGATTTTTTTCACAAAACCTATTTTTTCCCTTTTTTCGAATCCCTTTATAACGGTATAAACCATCGGCTTTCTTCGCCTTCTCATTATCGCTCTATTTTTCCCTAATTTTATTTTTATGATTATATTATGTTGTGTTTTTTTTTTTATATTATTATTATTTAGTTTATTAATGTAATTACAGTTAATTCTTTTGGTAAATATTTGTAATATTGTCGAGCTCTAATGTACTACAAAAAATATTCTCTAACAACATATTTTTGTCGACGGTAACCGCGGTTATGTGCAAGATAACTGCGATTCACTACGCGGTTTAACGAAATGCGTATTTAAGAATAGAAAGAAAAAAAAAATTTTTTAAATAGTCCAATACTCGCGATCAGCCGGTTGGATTGTTCGGGAAATTTGAAATCCGTATTTCCCAGGCGCGTATAACTATTTGAAAACGTATTATTCTCGGGGATGTGTATAAGCGCGAATTAGCAGAGTGTTTTAATGGAAAAGCGAAGTCAACAATAGTGTCTCAGCTAAACCAACCGATTCCAAGACCGTTTTACGTAGTCTTCGTATGAGAGAACAATAAAGAACGTTTTTACATTGTAACGAACGAAATCTGTCTCCGATTGTTTCTCGACCGTCAGACATTTATCGAATAAGTTACTGTAAATGTACGTTTAGAAATAGTTACACGGTATTGTAATTTAGTTTTGCTGACCGTCTTTGTCAGCTTCATATTATTACGAAAAACGTCTATACAACAGATGTTTAAAGGGATTGAAGACGTTTATTAGTGTTGATCACTTTTCTAAAAATATTGTGCGACGACTGCAGTTAGAAACTAGTATTTAGTGATCGCCTCCTAATTATAGTGTATTAGTCCAATACCACACGGTTATGGTGTTTTCTAAGCAAATATACTCACGCGTGTATGTTGCTAGTGAACTGAGGTTTCTAACAAGTTGTGTTGAATTAATGAAATATAAATTTGAGTAGAGTTATAATAAGTCACAAGCATATTTTTATTTGTAAAGTATAAAAATTGAATTTAAAAAAAAATAATAATAATCCAACTCATTAATAAGTAACGAAAAACGTCGTTATATAAGCAAAGAAATAAGACGAAAAATGATACCTTCTTGAAATGCACTTTTACAGTCTTTTTTTATATCGGTGCCGGTTTAGCTAAATCTTGATACGTATTCGTAAAAAAGTTAACGTTTATTTAACACGTTCAGGGGTTGTTTTTTTTAATAAATTAACAAAAATTGTTTATAATTTTGATTGTCGTGCGCTTATTTGGTTCCATCATTATAGACAATATACGGACCAGTGAGTTATTGACAGGCGGTTATTGCGGAAATGTTCGCGTTTATAGATCGCGTAACAATACGCGTATTTGTGTATTATACGGACAAAAACATATTTTGTTTTCGATTTTTTTTTGCACGTACCAACAGAGTAATTTTCGTTGTTACAGTATCGTGGAATTAATTGAAGCCGAGGGGATCCTGTACGCGGTTTTCTATACGACTATCCGACACGCGTATAAATCGGATAATCTAATTGGGAATTATGTATACTATGCGGATCAACACAGAAACGATAATGATAACAGACCGATTCAGCAACTTTTGTGTTGTTATTGTCGTTGTTCGGATTAAAAATAATATTGTAAACGTTAAACAATATACGATTTGGACGACGAAACGCACTTAATTTATTACTATAAAACAGTTTCGCATAAAAAAAAAAAATTACAATTTTCGCGTTGAGTTCATATTTTTTTTGTTCTATATTTACTAAAAAATTCGAATGGATCATTTTTGTTGACTGTGGTTAATTTTTTTCACCTTGTTCGTTTCACTGTTGTACGATATTTTTAGAAGTGTTATATTGTAATCACAACACATAAACACGTTCATCAGGTCAGTTCGACGACGTACAAACGTAAAAACAACGATAAATTCTTTTTTGTTCGATTTTTTATTTTTTTTTTTCTAATTCCATTCGTTTAAAAGTGTTTGGATTTATCGACGGATCGCGTTATATTCACACGACCGGTTTTCACCGTTCGAAGACGGCGAGAACTGCGCACCAGTGAATAATGTGTATTTTGTCTTTTGTCGTTCTTCTTTTAAAGACCAGACGTCAAATGCACGGTATTGGTCCGAAACACGAGTTCGCATATCTAATTGAACGGAAAACGTGCGCATACGCGCTTTCTACCCAGATATTAAAATTGTTCGGTTTTCATTTCGATCATCCGCGGATTTCAATTATTTTAGTTTTGAATACGATTTTGATTTGATTATTTCCGTTTTATTTACAGATCGACTACTGTGATTTAAAGGCGGCGGGTATTTATTTTCACACCGTCTTGAACACGCACCGAACACGTAGTAAAATAGATTTTTCTTACTTACTGCCAACTGATCGATTTAGTGGTGCGCGATGAGAATTCTGAAAACATAATATTCGAATTAGTCTATTTTAAATTGTCACTTTTTTTAAATTCTCTCCCTCCCCCCCCCATACATTTTACCAACGTAAATTGAACAACTTATTTAAACTAAAAAATGTCTAATAGGCACTCAATTTTCGATTACGAATCGACAGATCAAAATTATTGTTTGTTTTGGACGTACGCGTGTCAGATTTTGAGTATCGATATTTTCATCTATTTTTAACCGATTTACCATCAATTTATTCAGTATATAGTTATGTGTCTTTGTCGATTTCATTATTACCGAAATTTTGAAATGCGAACAACGCTGTCGAGTATAATTACAACAGTACCGAAAACCACGGCACAATATAGGCAGACTCCGAATCATATTGTTTCCCATTAAGTGAATTGTAAACGTACGCCAGTGACAGCCTCCTAATACGGATTCTGCAGGTACAATAATTGGTAGACGTATACGCGCCAACGTAGATTAAATAATCAATGCGTACGCAAATTCGATATAACAGCCAACGTCGTTGTTAAATTTGGACGGAATCGTTCCATCGAAAATGTATTATCCATAACAATATATAGATGTATAGTCATTGACTGAAAAAATCCTCATACACCTCGGGAATTGAATTTTGATGGGTCTAATTTTTTAATTTTTTTTTTTTTTGGTATATTCTGTATCGATCAAACGGTCGTTCACAGGTGTATGGGCGCGATAATTGCTCTGATCTTAGACGAATTAAAATAAAATTTCTTAAACGAAATAAACTTTGATTTTAGTGTTATTTCTCTCGATGTCATCGCATCAATAACCGTATTACCGATGTATCGTAGAACTGATTAAATATTAATGTTTTTTTTTTTGTTATAAGTTATAAATTCGCGGGCGTACGTGTAAAAAGTGTTGAGGCAATGTTTCAGGATATTTTTCACTAGAGCGAAAATAAAATTTTAACTGAAAACGCAAGAACGGCATTTTAACGATTTGCCATAATTGACTGTATATAATGTGTGACTTAGATTAAAACGGCAAAAACACGACTCACATTGAAATAACACGTTTTATATTTGGTAAATCGACAATTTTTTTTTTTATTTATTAATAAATAACTCATTTTTCACAATATTTGGTGGCCCTACGTGTTTTTCGCGCGCACCGACGAATTATTATAACTTATATTATGTCGTGGCAAACATTTTAATATGGAAATAAACACTAACCATAGAAAATCTTGAGGTTCAATTTAAAAAAAAAAACACCTAACTCCGCAGTTAAAATCGTCTTATAACTATAATATATTTATGTGCGTAACTAAATTTAAAATCCATTTTTTACGAGTATCATTGTTTTTTCGAAAATTCACGTCATTCTAGATGTGGATAATTACGTGCAGATTTAAATCTTTTCATATATATACTCGCTATAACTACCACAACTACGGAACACGATAATATTAAGAATTATCAAATTATAACAAATAAAATCTAATTATCAAAAAAAAAATATATATATATATAAGATTGAAATTGGAAAAATCAAAAACTCATTTTTCATTTCAAGCGCCTATATCATTATTCTTGGATTCCCATTTTCTCGATTCTTAATATCCCATTTCTGTCGTTACATATCTCTATGATATTTAACCAATGACTTAATGGCATAGGGACACACTCTTCACATCGCACGAAATTCTACCTCGAGATATATGTTTTTTTTTATATCACGTATTACCGTTTGAAATGCATAAAATTAATACCGTTGTCACGCGCATTTACGATATTTAGTACGGCAAAAAAAAAAAACAAGGACGTTCATCTACAGAATTACTGCGGACGATATTACGATACAGTTCTGCAATTATAACGAAAACAAACGTAAAATCTTCTGGTATTTCGATATAATCGCGTTGTCAATAGAAAATTATTATAGCGTTTGTATTGTCGTTAACATCACCTAGATACGAGTATGTATGCGAGTACAAGCCGAGACAATTTTTAATCTGTTTAAGACGCAATAACTACAGTGCAATAAAATAACTTTGTAAATACGAAATCGACCGATTTCGTTTTCCTCTAATTTTAAACACAAAAACTGTTATAATATATATATATAGGAATACGCGGCGTAATTAAACCTCAGTCCAAAGCCGCGCACTCCATATACGAGTATGTACAACTAAACACAAAAATAATATCATATAAATCGCGTGGACTTATTTCCCAGGTGGCTATTGCACAGTTACGACAATGGCTGACACAGTGGCGGTTATCTGCAGGTGGTGCAGGGTGGGAGAAAAGGTCGCCCACGTTGGACATTTTTTTTTCGGTTTTTTTTTTTGGTACCTACTATTAAAAAAATGTCACGTGTATATAAATCATTTTATTTTTTGCTTCGCATTTTAATTCGCGTTTGAGTGGTTTGGCTTTGCTCCGCGTCCGTAGAGATGTACCTACGCGTAAACGATATAATTGATGTATTTTTAACGAAAACGAATAAAAAAGAAATTTAATTTTTCTAATCGATATCATGTTTATTTGAATTTTTATTTATTTTTTGTCATACGTACAACAATTATTTTATTCAACATTTTTACAAATAGAAGTAATTACTATGAACAACGATCATATTTATTTACTATAAAATATTGACCCATATAGTGTACCATTAAAAAAATTATACTATTTATCGTTACGTTGTGGGGCACGGTTACGATGATGCAAAATGAACACCGCCCTCTGTGTCACCGCGAAATCGAATGGAAAAAAATTCGGTGTTATTTTGCCGCTATACGGTCATGTGAAAATGACGATCAAAACACGTTTCGAAAAGGGGTGAAATATAGCCGACTGTATTGTTTATATCGTTGAAGTCGTCGTGCACGGCCATACGCCTGAAGGGAAATGTTCGCATTTATGTGTGACAAAAGTCTCCCATCAAATCCGGATTTTCAAATAGACAATACCAAAAATTTAAACGAGAAACGTGCCAATTTTATAAAAAAAAATACCACGTTATTACTGTAAAGAATGCAAAAAGTTAAGTTGCGTGCATAGAACACGCACAATTCGTGTGTGCAGAGCGTTTTTCATACGGTTTCTAAAATATTTTTTTATTAAATTAAACAGTTTTTTTTTTTTTTGAAATGTATACAATTCATATTCGCGTTAAAAAAAACAATTAAAACTATCTTATTTAAAAATAGAAATAGAAAATTGTATATTTTACGAAAATTATCAGAAAATGTCGACTCAAAAAAACATTAAAACAATTTTCTTTTTTTCGGTTTCATAATTGTTACGACATATTTTTTATTCAACTTTGTCTATATAATTAAACGTTATTCATATCTAAGAAATTTCTGAGTGGTTTACTATCTAATACTGTACACTCGCCAGTTCTCTTATCTCTTATTAATTTTGAAATACCTCAATATTCATGCCGTTCGCTTATGTCTTTTCGTATTCCTCAATGCCAAAGTAATTATGTACATGAAAAATGAGCCAACACGGACCCCACCTTTTTAATTTAATTTATATATATTTTCTCTCTCTCTCTCTCTCTCTCTGTTATTAATAATTTGTAAATGTATACACTTTTATTTAGTATTCGTTATTATTTTATTACTATTTGTATTGTATAATGTATATATCATTTTTTTTTCTTGTGTGTTAATAGGGTTCAGCCCGTAAATCGTAAATAAATAAATATCTGGAAAAAATTAAGCGTCACTAAAAAGATTTAATAGATTTTTCATTTTTTTTTTATATAGATATGGGTCTCCTAGACCCGTTTCGTAACCCGTTTACGTAACCCGCTTTTCAGCTACCTAACGAAGGGTTAATACGTTTTATATAATATTTGCTCGTATACATATATATATATATGGAGAGCACATAATATTATCGTATGATAACATATTATAATATGCGCGTACTCTGGTGTCTGACGCACAGACGACGTCAACGTCTGATGTTATTATTATTATTTTTTTTTTTCCTCTCCGTTCTCCGTTATCATTTAAGTGCGTAGTTATGGAGGGCTCCTTTGGCATGAGAAACGCGTTTTTGTCCGAGAGACCGAGCTCCACCGTTTCCCCACTGGAACACGGCCAGAATCCACCCTAGCCGGCTGGAATCGATATCGTCCCTTCACCCTCGGCACTGACTGACTCTCGCACCATATACACACGCGCACAAGTATATGTACATAAATTCGTATATGCCGGCTCCGGGTCCACTGGTTTTGTGTAAACGTACACATTTTACGTCGCAGGAGTGGCGACAGGATAGAACGCTGGTTGGGGCGGGAAGGAGAAAGGAGAGCAAAAAAAAAAAAATGCACAGGACAAACGAGATGTGACCCGAAAGTTTGCGCTCGTGTATTTATTTTTATTTGTATTTTTTTCTCTCCCCCCCTTGATGCCACTTTCCATTTGTTTGCTTTGGAGAGTTTATTCGCATTGTTGCGACGAAGGACGCGCAGCCCGGGGACCTCTTGTTTTTATATTTATTATTGTAATTTTTTTTTTCTATGCCGCCAGGAGCGTATAATATGGAATTTTCCAAATGGATGAAATAATTTTTCAATATTTCAGTCACGGGGGCTTTAATCCGCGCATCCCGCCCGACCGGAAGATTTGCCGGACGGTAAAAAAAAAACAAATCTTTATTAAATAGAAAAAAAAAAATTAAATTACTGGAAAATTTCATGTAACGCTTTTTTTCACCCCGTCTTCTCTTCCACTTTTTTCTATCTGATCTATGTTTTTTTTTTACACTTAAAACGCGATTTCTTCTCCCCGAGACGGAATTTTTCAAAAAAATGACTGTGCCGTTGAAAAGATTATTAAAAAAAAACAAGTTTTTACGAAATTTGCACACATCTGAGTGACAAAAAAAAAAAAATCAGTTCAACGTCTAATAATTCCTATAAGTATAGCCCCGAATTGACAAAAACGTATTTTACATAAATATGATATGCACATTTACATGTTCAATTTCTAGGTGTTCTAGGACCGTTATTTTTTTTTTTTTCGAAATGCAGGAGAAATACAATAACGAATTTTGTCAAAGTAGGAATTTCGCTGTTTTTCACAAAAATTATTTGGTAGTTCTTTTTGGGGCCGATTTTTTTTTTTTTTTATAAAAAGTAACCATTTCAATTGTACCGTCACAACACAGTATATAGGGTATAAATGACGTTTTCTCGTGTGTGTGTATACTGAACGATCTTATTCTTATTTATTTCTGAAAAAAATATATATACATTTCTATAGCAAATAAATCGCGAGCAAAACAAATCGAATTATTTTTATTTATGTTCCTTCATGTGCGTAAGTGTATAATTTTTTTTTTTAACTAAAAACGCGCAAAGTTTCAAGGATTTTAATATACCGTTTAAGTGTTTTTTTTTTGTACAAAACAAATGTCTGAATCTAAAATCCCAAACAAACTATATCACTATAAACATAAAAAAACGCGTCAAAAAATAAAATAAAAACCCGTGAACAATAGGTAGGCCCGACGTATAATTACAAACACGTGCTTTTTGTTTTAATAGCGTAACCTTTTTTTTTCCGGGCGTTTTAATTTTACTTGTGTTATTTAGATGTCAGTTTTCTGTCGCGTTTTAATTCGAAAACAATGGACGAAATGAAATTAAAATTTTTTTTTTGCGTGTGTGTGTGTGGAAAACACACCTCTAATAACACGCTGCATAACGTTCTTTTAAAAGGTGCGCACAGACTACTACATAAAGTGTTTGAAATGTATTGTACGTTTGTGTTCGCGTCTTGTTTGCTGTGTTCGCGAACAATCCGTCCAAACTATAGAGATGATTCGGAAAGATTTTGATTTCAATGCGCTCTGCACAGTGAACGGCTTGTCCTTCGCAGTGTTAATTTTCGTTCTTTTTTTTTTAAAAAAGCCTATTTATATCAAGATGAACGACAGCGATGATATTTTAATTGCAAGTGCTACTTTTATTGTAGTCAGTTCAAATTCTTCTTTGGTTTTTATAATTTTGTAAGATATTTAGCCGCCACCATCAGTGTCCTCTAACACATTCCCATCTCGGATTCTACCTTTTCATATTCCATCTATATTCATCGCTTCCTTGGTTTTTCTCCGTGCCTTTTCCCCGTCTGTTGCTATTCGAGTGCTGTTCTTATACGCTCGAAGCTCTTCGGTTGGTATGACCAAACCACTGGAATCTTTGGCTTTGAATGTGACTTGTTAATAATGGTAATTTTTCTCAACCCTGCATTTTTTCCTTTGTAGTTCGACTATAAAATAAGGAACGAAAAATCGTCGAATTTCGGATGGCTAAAACAAACTAAATAAAGCTATTTACAATCTCTTCGGAACCATTTAATCGTTTCGAACGTGTCCAAAAACAACCTATTTTTATAAAATAATTAACGATAAATAATTACGTAAAAAAATATTCGTCAATGGATATCGAACACGACAAATATCGCAACCCGTTGAAATTGGTAAAAACATTTTTTTTAAAATTTTTTTTTGATTTACCGCCTCGTTTTCTCGTTTTCGAACACCGTACAAACATCACTAACATTGTATTTGGCATGTTCGGAGTGTTTGGATAAATTCGGCGGTCAACACTGTTTCGTTTAATTTGTTTGTAGTGACCGCACATAGTTTGGACACGCCGTAAAATGTCTAAAATATACTCGTGTTATTATCGTTTTACGCTTTTCCCCAGCATCCGTATTGTTGGACAACAATATTATTACACCTGAACGTCATCCGATTAGAATCAAAATATTCGATCAAACAGTAACCGGGACGTGAAATGTATGATAAAAACCAAACACTTTTACACGCCTATTTCACGAAGAAATGATTCCTACCGTGCAAAAGCTCAAAACTAAATACTGAAAATAAAAGGCTCTTGGGTAAATGACTTTCATCGCTATTTTGAACTTACCGTGTTTTACGATTATTGTTTTCTGTTACGGACATAAAACATTCGCGAATTTCAATTATTCTAACCTGTCACACTTCGATTATTAAATGGGTTAATATTATGTTACCGACCACACTTTACACTCTGAATTGCATATTGTCCTATACTGAAAACCGCCCCGTAAACATATCAACTCGCATCAGAATTTTCGAATATTAAAATCTCTACTCGGATCTACACCCGGAATCATCCAGAAGCTTTGAGTTTCTTTGGTGCCTACCGAAATGTATTCCAAGAAAAATTAATTTACAATAAAAACATTTTTTTTTATAATAATATCGACAAATATCCCGTTACGAAACAAACAGATTCGTAACTGAATCGATATTCGAGACAAATTCCTCAAGGAATAATACGTGTTACGTGAATTTAAATTCTGAACAAAGTGAATTAAGGAAGTTCTCGTCCGAGACAATTTAAGTTTAACTATTTTATACAGACGAGAAACCGAAAACTGCAGGTGTATGTAAACAAGGAATTTTCGGAAATTGTTTGGTTTTCTTCTGGACAATTACAAAAATTAATTTATGGACGCGTCGGTCGACCGAAAAACACTCGAAATCTTTTTAATGAATTACGCTTCTTTTTTATTTTATTTTTTCCACTTTTAAATAATTTTATAACGTTTTTTTTTTTTTTTAGTTACGTTTAATTAAATACGGTGTAACGGTATTCCTATGTCCATTTTCGTTATTTCCAGCGCAAAAACAAAAAGTTTCGCAATAATTACTAAACTACGAATATAACGAAGTAAAAGATAAATACCGCGTTATTTTAACCGCGTGCGTTTATTTAAAATACATTTTACGATAATAGGTATTTAAATTCCGAATGTATTTATCGAAGCGGAAAAATTAATTGAACGCACAGAATACCTTTCGCGGTTTTCTCTAATGTTATTTTAGACGATAAAAGTACGCGTTATATGTGTGTGTGTGTGTAATTAAAACAACAACAAAAACAACTTGTTCGTGGATGGTCATCAACTAATTAATAAGTTGAAATTTAGTTTAAATATTAAAGTAATATCAACTCAGCTCGTTATTCCGGTGTACTGTAAATATTCATTAAATTATATTACGTCTTTAGGATACGTTTTTCATACAAAGTAAATTTTTATATTTACAATTGTAAAAAAAAAAAAATTATATTTTACGGAACACTAATGTTTCAAAAAGAATAAAATATGTTGATGTTATCTTGTTAAAATGCCCATTTTAGGTACCAGTTTTTTAATTTAATTAGAAATTCATTTTTTTTAAATTTTTAATTTAAATGTAATATTTAATGATTGACAATCAAATGTCATAAAAAAAAATGAACTAAGTAACTATAAGATTTGGTTTTAATTTATACTAGTATATCATTTTACTATTTAAAAGTCGTAGGTTAATATTAACTTAAAATTCGATCTAATCTAATATAGCATTATCTATTGAATTTTATCATTAACTTTTTCATGGCTAGATCTTGCGAGTTATTCCCTTACAATGTAAACCATTTGATAATAATAAAGTGTCGAGATATAACTTGTGCTTTATATACGCGTTTATATTGCAGTCACTTAAACGCATTTACCACAAAAAAAAAGTTCGCTGCTTCAGGGTCCTATGCGAAATTCGAGTAAAGTTCAAAATAATCGTTTATGTTGCGGCCAGAGTTGAGTAACAATTTACAAAACGTGTTGACCGTAACAGATAGCCCGCAACCGAAAGTTGTTTAACTGTACAAATATCTTACAAAATACATATTTATATGTTGTTTGAAATATGAAATTCAGATGTGAAAATCTACAGCTCTGAATCTCAACTGAGTATACTTACAGTCATATATTCTACCTCGTATATTGTGGTACCAAAATGTCTCCTGTAGTGTGTAGCACGTGCGATAGTCTGTCCGGTAAATACGCAGTAAACATTTTTAAATGTGGTTTTTTTTTTGCAGTTATAATTTGTATTATTTATTTTAAAGTAAAGAAAACCAAAACTTTGACTTGATCTTGATTGAAAATTTTTGAAAATTCAATTCGATAAAATTCTTTTCTTTCCGGAATTTGTGTAAATATATATATATATATATATATATTACTAAATTGAAGTTTTTCCAAAAACTAATCAAACATATTTCTTTCTCTCAGAGACATTTTTTTCGGAATACTATGTTTTCTATATATTATACTCGTATATATTGGGTCATTAATAGTAGTTTAAGTCATTGCGTATTCGATAAATGTACTCGAGACTGTATGGAAATATGAATAAAATTAGTTTCGAAAAAGTTTCAGTACGTGCTTTTGTATAATATATACTCGTACATCTGAGACATTCGCTATTCTTGTTGCCATTGAAAACAAACAAAATTAAACTTTCCCTCTCAAAACGGAAAAATTAGAGTTAAACTTTCCGGCATAGTGTCTTTTGCATATCAAAGGAATAACATGGGCTATCACATCTTTGGCAAGTTTTTATTTCAACCCCTTTGATGAATGTTATTTAAATTTTTTAAACGTTAATTTAAACCGTTCGCGAACGTTTTGATTCAGACAAGTTTTCTAGAAGTAAAGCGTGGTGAACTCAATGGACCTCGTTCTTACGGTCCGCCGTTTGGTACGAATACATTTTCTATTATATTCCACGTTTTCAACGGTGTCACCAAACAGCCCATTCCAGAGCTCATACCGGCTCTTTTTAATGTTATGATTTGGCCATCACCATCTTCCTGCCCAACTCTTCCGCATTAAAAGCTATCGTATTCTACCTAACAAATAATCAAAAGGTTTTATGTGACTTTTATCACATACGTAATTTTGAACTGATTCGCTATTATTCTCTATTTATCTCAAAAAAAGGTCACTTTTTTTATTCTCTCCTTTTAATGATTAATAATATACTTTTTTTTTGTGAAATTTAATGTTTCCGAAAAATTAGAACGTACAAAAGTATGTTTGCGTACGTGTAATTCAGGAAAATATTTCTTTTTTAATGAAAAATAATAATAAATAAATCTTTTATTAACACACATTTTCGGATGAAATTTATTTTCACGAGATATAAAGTCAATACCAATTTTTTTTTTTTTTTAATGTCACGTTATGGATACTTGCCCATAAATATTAAACGTTACGAGAAAAAATAACCCATACATATTTTTATTTATTAATACTTTAAATTCATGAATTGTTTATACGTCTTATGCGTCGTTTATTGCAACTTTCTGACAACGAAAATGTGATGGCCACATATCCGCGGAGAAAGACACATCGAGTCAGTTTATCCAACTTTACCGAGTTAGGGTAGCTGCGAAATCCCCGGAGAAATTACGTCACACGAAGATTTCCTTTGACGGCCGCTCGTTAAATCTTCAATTCCACAACGGTTTAAATAATATTATTCGCCACTAACCGAGTATATTATACAGGTGTATCATTCAGTACTGCAGATATTATATAAACACTTTAAAGTCTTTACTTTTATATACACATAAATAAATAATCCTATTTTTTGTCTCGTGCGATAAACCTATACATATACTTATAAATAGTTAACAAAAACACACTAACGTTACTCGTGCTCGGTTCAGGTCTGTAGAAGAAATCCGTTAAATAAATAGTTTCATTTTTTCTGAAGTGAAACGTATCGTGTATACTTGTATCTTGTGGGCAATATAATATTCTACAATATTACCGAAAACCCCAGAATCATATAATATACACATAAAATCATAAAATTTTCCGCGTAACCGATCACTTCGTTTCGGGTCCTTTGTCCGTTTGATTTGGTAAACGACTCTGAAGTTTTCCCGATCACGTCATGATACCACTCGAAATTCGATGGCTTCAGTTCTCGAGACGTGTGGATTCGCATAAAATATTACTGACTTTCTTCTTTATATACTCGTATATATAGAATTTGAAGTTTTTTCACGTTTTTTTTTCAATTTTCAATAATAAATTCCCAAGGATATACGTACGTTAAGTAATAATAATAATAATAAAAAAAATCGATACTGCAGTAGTCTATAAATACGTATTGGAATTTTTAAAATTTGTGTTCTCGACCGAGAGCAACGAACTCGTAAATTTCTTTTGAAAAAAAACACCACAACGCGCTTTCAAAAATTGTGGATAACAAAAAAAAAAATTAATAAATAAATTTGTCCCGGTTCAAGTAATATTCAGGTTAAATGTTTGCCTCGGCGAAGTTCATTATAATACTGAAATGACGGGCCTGAATCTTTTATAGGCAATCAAAATCCGATTCCCGGGTGCGCGCGTGGGAGCTGATAATCGCGGTATAAATATGGCATTTCTAGTGTGGGATGTATTAATAAAATATAACATATTTTGAATTATATTGCGCTCGAGTTAAATAATTACCCGTTGAAGAACGTACAGATAAAACGCGTTATTCGACTCTCGTGTTCGACTCATCGAATGGGCAAACGCACCACGTGTGGTGGCATCATTCGATCAGTGTCGGACTCCTATATATAATATTATTATATTAATATTATATATATATATATATATATTATTGTATTACATTTAAATATATTATACTGTTATATTATATATTCAGGAGGAAATTGAGCTTGGCTCCCCGTCTAGCGTCCGCAGTCCTATCAATATCACAATCAACCAATATTTGTACATAATATTATTGATCGTACCGTTGTGGCGAACGGTTAAACACTTTTAAACAGTTTTTTTTTTTTTTGCCTAAATCCCTTAACTAATGTATTTGCAACACGCGTAAAACCTTACGTACATGTAAATTGAGTTTATTCGGTTAAGTTTACTAAGTTAAGTCCTCGAAGTTTCTATAACTCGTTGTATCCTTAACTCATCTCTCACATAACGCCCTAGTTTGTAATATATCGCATCGAAAACGCATTACAATCGCGTCGAACAACCTTATTATTTAACGCTGTTGAAAGTTTTCGTTCTAAAATTTTTTTCCAACTCAATGTTTTAAATATGTGTTTTTTTACATACATTTATGCAAATAGTCGTAAATATTAAAAATATTAAGTCATTTTACAAATAATTCTATTTGTATACGTATATATACTGTAAAAACATCTTTCGATATTGTGTAGTATTGCAAAGAAATATAATTTTTTTTTGGAACAAAACGAGTAAAAAAAAAAGATATTGGAATTTCGCCTCACTAATGTTCACCACGAACAGTGTTGTCGGTGATTGTTGAAATAAATTATAATAAAACAGAAAATTAATAATAAGATATTGTTAACCTTTATCATAGTTAATAATTCTAAAAGCATCGACTAATTTAATTTTAAAAGTCGACACTTTGAAAATCAGTTTTTATAAGTGTTAATGTAATATTACTTCTGAAAATATTTGTATAAATAACGTTATTCAGTAGGAATAAAATAGGCATAAAATTGTACTAAAATATCTGTACTACAATACTGCGTATTACTCGAATACTTTACGAGACTGATGATATTGAGCAAAAAATATTGTTTCTTGGGTTTCTATACGTAAGTATATTTTATCTTCGTTGTGTCCGTCCGTCCTGCCGGTTCGTTACTGTAGTCATTGATATCCAAATATCAATACTGGGAATAACGGTTATAAAATATTTGTGTTTATATGACACGGACGTCGATAGTTTTGAATAGTTTCAGTTATCGCAAACGGTTATTATGCAGCACTATAATATTATTGTTCTGATAATCGTTTTTGGACCATTTCGCAATACATGATTTAACAAGATATTTCCGTCGATTATTATGACTTTAACGTCCGCGAAAGAGACATTAGAAACATCTGCTGATAACAACTTTTGTATTTATTGGTTATCGAAACGCAGTGTGCTCCAATGTTTGTCCAAAAGCCTTGAAATATTATTTTTATAAGTTTATTATGTATCTAGCGAGATCGCACAATGGGCTTTCCTATCTCGTTCGGTCCATTTTGCAAGAGTCCACCGTGTGGAATGATCTTTTTCTACGTACGAATACATCAAAGTAATATTGAAATTTAATTGTTCCAAAAAGAAAATTGAAGAAATCAAAGCTTTTCTTGATGTAAATTTTGTTGTACATCGGTAAATAAATCGATAAAGATCATTTGGGATGTGGTCAAAACAAAACGCTGCACAATCAATTTCGCTTCACATATCACGGATACGGATGCGCGAAGGATACCCCGCGCAATTTCGAATGTATATATATATATGTTTTCGGTAGGTTTTAAAAAAAAAAAAGCCACTCCAGTCGTGCTGGATGCATGACGATGGAAAATAAATTTAGTCGTCGGTCACCAAAAATGTTTAAAGTCACCTTACGTATACATTAGCATAATTATACATTAACGTTCGTGCAATGAAACGAGGATCCGATCTGTATACATGATATAAAGTTACACAGGACCGGAACGAATTTCAAATTACGTCAACGTTATTTGGTTTTATGTTTTATTTAGTCCGTTACCTACTCGTTAAACTAGACCGAATTTTTTTTTCGGTGAAACATAGTTTTTTTTTAAACGTGTGTGTGCGTATCCCAGGGTTCGGACTAAATTTTAAATTTAACGAATTGTTTATTTTTTTTTTTTAAATGTTGACTGCCACGGTATTTTTCGGTACATTTGACCAGAGGCCACACAATTTTATGTAACACACCTTCACTTATACCATTCGTGTTACCGTGTACACGATATACTGTTTGTAAACGCGTTATTTTTCCAATCTAGTGTTGTGTGTACATAAATGTATACACACAAATGTGTTGATTTTAGATCGGAATGAAATCCCGTGGCACCGCGTGGGACCAGACATGGCGAAATCAGCAATTCTCATATAGATTCAATTCTTATTTTCAACCTCCTCACGTGAAATGATTTAAGAAACACTCGTATACGCATTTAAAAAAAAAAAAGGTTTTTTTTTTTAGTTCAGACAATTTTTTTATTATTGTGTAATACGCACTACATCTAATAAAATTATAGTAGAACCGTACTGGTAACATACACGCGCATCACGCTACACACAAATATAACTTAAACATTACATAATAAATATCGGAAGTAGACGAGATACAATATAAAATAGGATTAATAATAAAAGTATAAAAAAAGATTATAACGATCCCTTATGAAATCAAATAAAAAAACCCTGGATATCTTATTGGATATATAACGACGTACGAGTTAACGAAAAACATAAAATTTTTACCGTTACGTAACTATATAAAACGATCTGGGAGTCCAAGTGTGTACATTTTTCTGACATAAAAAAATTATAAAATGTGAATCACTGGGGAATGTTTTACAAATATTAAAAAAAAAAAAATACCGGATAAGAAGAACGAAGTTTTTACCACTTATTAGCTCTAAAATGTATGCATTGTATTGCAAATGTTCCGACGTACAAGTATGGGCATCCATTCGTGTATAAAAAAAAAAGGAACACGTGGCAGTAAACACTTCCATTCGACACAGGAAAGTATTCACTATAACCATTGATCTTATAATACTCAGATAAGCCATACAGTTGTTTATTTGGACACACAAATAATAGTAACTCAAAAATCCGGTAGATTGCCATACTTATATCGTATCGTTAATGAAAATTAAAATGTTATCGACAAACATTATCTTTACGGCAAAAATTGGTTTTGCCGCGTCGTTTTGACCTTTGGCCTATGCGTTCAAATCATCCGAATTCTACCGTGTCACGTTTATAACGATGTAGTTCAGAATTTGGACTAAAATTAATTAGCCGCCCCGCCACTATTTATGTACACATTAACGTATAAAAAATACAAATTGGTTATTTCTATTACCTTTTTACTTTTGGTAATATCATTTTTCAATATAATATTATGTATTTAGGTACGTAATATTTTACGTAGGTACGTCCGTTGATTTTATAATGGTCTATATACCATTATAAAATCAATGGTACGTCATATTATTATTTAACGTCTACTTATTATTATTGTTTTCCCGATTTTTATTGTAAAACAAATCATTTTTAACCACATATAAATTGTGCATTAACTATTTGTATTTATATTTTTGGTTAAACAAAACATTACTTTATACATTTTAATGGAATAAAATTAATACGGCAGTATTATTTGGCGCGAAGCAATTTAAAATTACACCATAACCGTAATTTGTTCACCTCGGTGTGGTCATAAATAACGTCCGTACAAATTTTAGTTCGTATAAACTCGCAAATGTTCATATGAAAACGAACATGTTCGTACATCTGGCAACACTGATCCACTTTGAATGCAAACGAATATGCGACGTCTAGCGGCTGAATGCATTTAGCCGCTGCCACTATTAACAATGGGATGGGCTATCTGTATATTATTATAAAATCAATGCTATAACTAATAAATCAACACTACGGTGGTAATTATTTAAATATTCCATTAAAATAAAACTATGCGTACAATTATTTGATTTTAAAACGGGAATTTTCGATTGTTTAATCATTAATTTGTTTATTGTGACTTATTATGTTTAAGTTAGGTTAACACCTATCCTAACCGTCTCGCGGGTTTTCGCCGTGTACGATTGCCGGCGGAATTTCAGATCAGCGAAACCGGAACATATACAGTCTAAATCTAGTTTCACAATTTCAAACAAGTATTTTTCAAGTCACGTAAAAATAGAAGCGTGTTCGAGGCACAGACTTTCAAGGCAGTGCTTATAAAATGTCACGTTTTGAAATGTATTAAAAAAAAAAAGTATAGTTATTTACTATAAACGAATAAAACGATGGAAACAATAACGTTACAGGCACACTCGTTTTGGATAATCGTATAGATTTCCTCTGATGAATAAATCTCGCTTTGAGACAATTCGAAACTGGAAACTGTAACTGAAAACCTATTCGAATAGTATATACATATATCGGTGTATTATAACTTTATATTGCACGCAGTAAAACATAATATTGTACAACGTCCGTTCCGGCAACGCGTTATTATATACGCATACTTTTTTCGCGACGTACAAAACGTTTGCAGCACAATTTTAGCCACGCGCTTTGTAGACGCGGACTGTAATAAAACGTTCTGGTAGACGGACGACAAACGTCATTTAAGTAATATAATTTAAAAACACAATTATAGTTCATTGAAATGTAATTTTAAACGCGACGTACGTTCACCAGCGATCCGAATCAAATTTTTTACGCCCGAGAAAAACGATTCACTGTAGATTCGAATACGCCTTAATGTTCCGGTAAAATTTAAACAGAAATCCGTTTTTTTCTTCGTCCGTGCGTAATATTGTAAGTAATATTAGCGAACCAATCTCGGAATTCGTCTTGAAATTTTACTCTTGATAAATAAAATATTTCCCGACACGGTTATAAAGATAGCTTTAATGTATTTTCTTTGTAAACGATGATAAACAAAAAAAGTTTACGGCGAAAAATAAATAAATAAGTTGACTAAGTTATTATGACACACCTTTTTATCGTGTGTGGAAAACGGAGTTACCATTTTCTGAAACTCCAAAAGTTTTCGGTTAAAAAAAATAATAATAATTCCGAAAGGAATCTAGACAAAGGCGCATAAAGTATTGGGAAAGACAAGAGTGGAAAAGTATATAGTTCTGAAGTCAAAAAGAAAAGTCGTGTGAGATATTAAAAATGTTGGAAACAGTTTTAATAAAAAAAAAAACACCCGATTCTCGTCTATTATTGAAATGTCGTTTCTGTACGGATGAAAAAAAAAAAGTTTATTTACACTAGATCGATAATAATCACTATCTTTTTCGAAAACGTAACGTTTTCCGAATTCTCAGTTTCGTGCATTTCTTTTGGAGCGTACAAAATTACGCGCCGAAAACGAAAAACCGAAAAGCGAAGAATCGTCGAAATCCAAAAAATGTACGTAATCGATCAAACTTTAATGTAAGATATTGTGTGTAAAACATGAATGGTCACCGGGACGTTTTTCGAACATTTCAAAACGTTAATTATGTGTGTTTTATCGTGTACAATTAATAATAACTATTATAATATGAAAGAGAAATTATTTTTTTTTTTTTTGGAAAAAAATAAAATTTGGATTGGTATAGCCGGAAGAAATATCTAGAGGATAACATTTGGAAGAACAAAAAAATGTCCGTTTTGTAATTTTCTAAGTACCTACACTCGGCCTGCTCTAGACGATATTTCGCATCAGTCTATGCGCGCCTAATCATCGACGTGTCATTTTACACGTCGGCCGCCGATTAATACACCTCTTAAAACCACAACACTTTCTTTTCCCTGCCCGGTCAATTTTCGTTTCGATTTTTACATTCGTCTCAATAAAACGATATCGATTAAAAATTATTTCGTCGCGCTACACGCCAGTGTGTGTTTGTTACACTCGGCCGCTTTACCATATTATTATAATAATACGTTATGTACTCGTAAAATTCGCGTGCGTGGTAATGACTTCGGATCGCGCAACGTCCCTCGCCATCTCCTGCACTCCTATTCACTTCCACACCACTCGCATATATATATATTGTTGTCGAGAAAATTAACTTATTCAAAGTTCTCTCGCGAATTAACATAACATATTTAGTGCACAAGTTTTCGGGATACTACACGCGTATTATATTATACGCATATAATACGCCCGAAAATTGAACGTATTTCTATTTCGCGTATAGTTTTCACGCTTTTAACGGATCCCCTCGAATATAAAATATATTGTAATAATAAAAACAATATATAACATATATTATGCATGCATTTTCCGCGGACGGACTTACGCGTAGGCCTGCACATGAGCTCGGACTTAGGGGGTTCAAAAGTGTTTTGCGTCCTAGGAAAAACAGATGGGAAGTCCAAAAAAAAAAAAAGACTGTTTGATGCATTAAAAAAAAAATATCCACAGCCTGAGAGTTGTTGATCATAGGCGAGTGACTGGAAATAGTGAAGAACGGAGGAGGTTGTGTGTAGTATAGAGATATGTAGGTCTAAATGGCTTATAATAAGCCGAAGAAGAAGAAAAACCAAAAAATAATAATACAACCCATTTGGTCTAAAACCGAAAGCATTTAACACTGTTCTTTACGTGGTCGATACATCAATCGTGTGTGATAAAAATCGACATCTTTGACCTTAAAGAAAAAAACAAATGTCTTCGAGTAACTCGGCGATTACACTCGATTATTGAGAGAAATTGTACATTTCTTTTTATTCATACGATGGTATTTTATCGATTTGTGTTTATCCTGCTTTTTTCATTAACAATCGTTTGTGCGGAAATCGTTTGATTTTTTTCAGTTTCAATTGATCTTAGGTCCCTTTGTGCAGGGAAATCGCGGTGGTTTTATGGTACGTTTACTGCGGGGTGTACGATTCTCAAGTCCGGATCATATTCGCAATTTGATTCAATATATAATACATAAACGTATACCACGTGAGACACAACATTACACCGTACTCGACAACGATTAACAATTAATACGTTACTCGAATATCGCAGAAACTGATTACAAATTTCTCGACGTACATATATAATATTACGGATTACTGCGCGTATCGGGTTTGAACAGATAGAAGTACTTATCCCATCTAAATAACGTAGTCACAACTCGTACGAATAATATGGACTCACGTTTTTTTGGTATAATATCAATGTGCTATTATATCGCAATGTATAAATTCGTAATAAAACGAATTTATCATCGTCTATGGAATCACGAGAAACGTGTCTTTAGTTTTCAAAATATATCACGTGCCACGGTGTGGTATTTCGCGGATCGATTTTCTAAAACCGTCTACGAGCAAATTAACGTAGAATTGTAATCGATTTCAATTTAAGTTAGATTGTGAAAAAAAAAACCAACGAAAAATATTTCAAATAACTATAAATCACAATTATTGATAATTCGCCGTATAGTATCGTTTGTTTTTTTTTTCTTTACGGAATATGTTTTTAAAATTTCCAAACTGGTTAAAAAAATTCAACGGTAGCGTTTCTTACGGTACACTGCAGAGAAATTGCTTGCAAACGTATATCACAAGACATAATATTTGAAACAAAAATCCATAACTGCTATAAATCGCTCAAAATTGAAAGTAATAATTTGAAACGATTTTTTTCCCCGAAATATTATAATATACGTATTTGGTGAATATTTCAAGTTTCTATAATACCGGTGGTTTACGAAGAAATAACGAGGTAAGTATGGTATCGACGAAATCGCTTTTTTCTGTAATTTTTCGGTACTGCTTTCTGACGATTGAAAAAAGTATTGAGAAAATCGAAAAATTACATTGCTAAAGTATCAGTTAGATGCGATTTTCTACCGGAAACAATATACGACCCCTTAAGATCGGTGCACTCCTTCTGGTAGAATTTTCGGGTAAAAACATAAAAAAAAAAACACGTCATTGCAAAACCAATACGACATTTATCGCTCCGCTCAGAATCTAAAATACGAAAAAATATATATATATATATTTTACACCGATTTCGATTAATTTTTGTAATGTGTATTTTTACGAACGCGAGTGCATGGAGACGAGTACCTACACAATAATTTCTTTCGTCACGGAAAACGTTATTCGCAGTAGTCATCGTTATACTCAAAAACGTCCTCGATAAATCTTGTCGGAGGAGAGCTGGTTCGGGAGAGAAGGAGTGGCACCGGTTGGCTTTCGTAGATAAATTCCGTCGAATTGCCAGTAGTAATCTTCGACCTTATATATATATATACACACACGCATTATAACTGAATTATGTGTCGCCGGCGCCCGTTTTATTTCCCCCTTTTCCGCGTTCCACACTGCACACTCGAAATCTTTCCGAAAACGCTTTCACTGCGCGTATACGCAATAATATATTAAATATACGTATATTGGTTTATTTTCTGTACCGAGAGAGAGAGAGAGAGAGAGAGCTCTATTATTTTTCCTTTCTCTCCGCCCCGTTCGCCGCGGATCTTTTCGACGCGCGAGGTACTTTAAAACAAAAAAAAAAAAGCTCTTTTCCCCGTAAATTGATTATTGAAATGAATGATAATTGAAACGAAAAATACTGCACGCGACTGCGTCGA
The DNA here is from genome assembly GCA_032441835.1 of Slavum lentiscoides. NCBI lineage: Eukaryota > Metazoa > Arthropoda > Insecta > Hemiptera > Aphididae > Slavum > Slavum lentiscoides. The sequence goes on from CM063713.1 coordinate 3,973,126, forward strand.
CGCCATAGGCGTAATCTCGCTACAATTCACAGAGGGGGGCGCAAAACGAATCGGTAGAGTTACTTGCTCTCTGCAAAACCGCTCGCTAGTTTATTTACCACTCTGAACTCAATCCCACATCCTCAATTATTATTATAATAAATTATATTACAATTTACGCGGTCCCGTCGTATCACACTCGCACACGATTCCCATTGAAGACACGTATTACGATTAACAACTGAGACAAGAATTAGGAACTGCATTTATAGTGCCCATAGAACCGGGGGAGAAAAAAATGATAAAAACGTAGATTTAAAAAAAGAACTGTTTACTATACATCGGTGTTTCCCAAAATGGGGGACGTGAAAACGTTGCTGGAGAGGCGCAAGCAGTCATCGCGAAGTAAAATTTGTATTCATTAAATTATAGAGTGCTTACAACCGTTTAACGGCTAAACACTCATAACCTATAAAGTGTACAAAAAAAAAAAAAAAGGTGATCAATTTTTCAATTTATAGGAAGGGGCCGTGAGATTTTCGAAAATCCCCAAAGGGAGCGAAGTGGTTGGGAACTGAAAATTTGATGGGTATCGTGGTCACGGGGACGCAGCATCTATTATTATCGTCGTTATCATTATTTTGTAAATACTACTGGTACATTGCAAATATAGAAAATTCCAGGGGGCGCGAGTGCGCCCTTTTGCACCGCCGAAATTACGCCTATGGTCGTCGCTGTATATTGTAACGAAAACTATCAAATATTACGTATAAATACAATTATTTTCATCCTTCCGGGGGGAGGGGATGGGAGTCCTTTGAAACCCGGTGGAATTTGTTGATAAAAAAATAATAACGATGATGAAAAAAAAAAAAATCACTAACACGCCGCCGCCGACACCGCGGGTCGCGTTGTGGAATATTATAGAATTTTGAGTGATGGCTGGTACGCGCTGCATAACAGGTCCTGCAGAACAGACGTATCTTTGATCGTAGACGCGGCGGACCTTTTAAACTCGGGGGACCTTTATAATGCGACCGGTCATAAATCTCCGCCGTTGAATGGGGCCGGCCATAATAATTTTCGGCTCCCAAGTTTTCCGAGGGGGACGAGGAGAAAACAAGGAACCGGAGGACGGCAGTAATGGAGGTCAACCGGTAGGGGAGGACGACCAAAATGAGTGGCGGTACGCGCTGAGTTATATAATAAAAATCTGAAGCCATTTTTCTTACACTCCGCCGTTCCGCGTTCGGGCTGCCCGCGGCGGCCGAAACAACGGTGCGGTGCACCCGGAGCGCGGGCGCGTGTGTATTCGAAAGCGGCGAACGGGGGGGACGCGGAGAAAGTTTCACGGGGATGAAATATAAAGACGTAGGGGGAGAAAAATTTTGTGCGCCGGAGAAGGGACGATGGGCAGGAAACAAAGGGACAACGCCAGTTATTTTTCCTGCAGCGACAAATTATTATCATTATTATTGGCTGCTCCGCGACCACGTCCGATCCCGTTGGCTTTATCGACGAGTAAAAATGTAAACCCATCATTCAGAAGCTATTTTCAAATAAAGCAAAAAAAAAAAAAATAATAATAATAACGGGGTCAACCAAAAAAAAAAAAATCTAAATCGGCCGTAAATGAAGTATACCGTCACCGAAGTTCAGGCGGTGTACACTATATTCGGGTTCATTCTCGTGAAAAATATTATATATTATGTACTTCCCGCGTAATCGTTTTACAAAAAAAAAAGTTTTCAAAAATGTAAAATGTAATAGAAGAAAAAGTCTATAACCTTTTTATTGAGAGATCGTACAGCCATAGTACGCAATATAACCGTTAACCGAATCAGTTCCCCAGATTAGAAAATAAAACAAATTTTACGAGTATGTTTTTATTGAATTTTTCTAACTAAACGCGTGTGCTCGAATAACGATATATAATGTTCAAAAATAAAAAAATTATACCTTTTTGAAACTGCTGCTCTTCTCTAGTGGTCAACTAATCCCGGCAATGTTGCGTAAACGCAACAATAACAAAAACCGGCGAGTTATGTAAAAACTATAAACACGAATAGAGTGAAATTATACTTTGTTCTTTATCAAACGCCTTGTTCATCTTAATTGATAACTTGGAAAATGTGATTGTATTCCGTGTCGAGAAAATAGATTGACGAAAAAATACAAGTAGAAAAAATTCAGAATTTCCTCACTGTTTATAAATATGCAAAAAATAATTATTATTTTTTATTATATCGACGCATTTCATAAAAAATGTAATTATTATTATGTTAATAATAAATTGTAGCAGATAAAAATTTTTTTTTAATATTTTATTTTTGTTTTTATAAAAAAATTAATTAAATTTATTATAAATTATAATAACTAGTAAAATTCGATATATTATTGATATTAACTGAAAAATTAGTACTTACACAATAAACATGGGTGCCAAGTTTAAGGAACGTCATTTGGGGAAGCCGATCTTAGCGTATTTAGAAGTAAGCTCATGGAAATTAAAAAAAAATCGCAATTCTTCTCTTACCAAGTTACAGGCTAATTACGGTAACTTAAATGATTACGTATGAGAGTTTAAAATTAAAAAATAACGAAAGAAACCCACATTTTTTTTATACGTATAGTATACGCGTGAAAAATAAATTAATCTACCAACATTTTATAATTTAAGTAAAGTTTATTGAACAGCAACACGTATTAAATATTTATTGTAGTGTTGTAAATTTTAGATTAGGTAACGAATTATAAACGGACAATATATAAGTTACGATAATATATATATAAGTCCACTTATTTTATCGGTTGACGGACGCAGTGTTCACTAACCGAAAATTTAATTCTCCTTACAAGGGCTCTTTATAAACAAACAGGTTTTGTCAGTATTAAGTGTGACATCTTTAAATGAATCAGTTCAGACAATGCAGCTCTTCGTCGTAGACGATTAATATTCGTGATGAAATATGAGAAACGACTTCGTTTGTTTTACTTCCGTGATCCTTATCACATCACAATAATTAAAATATATTATATGAACTTCTACAATGTAAACGAAGGGAAAAAATCGTATTTTTTCCAATAACTGCATTGTATTCGTTTAATAGCGATTTACGGCACCTCCTGTGAAATTTATGCTCGGTGGGCAGTCGCTTCGTCGTCCCCGTGTACTTTTATGTATACTGATAAAATATTTAATGTACAAACAAATCGGTTTTTTTTTACCTTTTTAATAGAAATACCGAGTTTGAAACGTCATCGCGATAAAAGAGAAAATCGTGTTGAAAGTTTTCTGCTTATACGTATTCGACTAAATAATATAAAATAAATATTAAATAATTCACGCAGTTTCCGTTTTTCATTTTAATAGACATAATATTATATACGCAATATAATATATTATACTGGTTTTGGTGGATGTGTGTTTTAACGCGAGAAATTATATTTTAATACGCGTTTTATGCGAGCTATTAAGTCGGAGTTTTTTTTTACCCGGGCAAATTCGCCATATAAGTTAGGTATTATAACTATAATAATTATAATTCATTTTTTTTTTTTATGGAAACAATACGACCGCGTAAACGATGATTTATTCGATATACGATTAAACGTTGTATTTTTAAACATCGGATAGCAAAAAAAAATCTCAATTAGCATACTCTGAACGGTCGGTTCGGTTATAATTTTATGTGTATTATATATATATATATACGTACGTACACGATTAATTTTTATGGTAACGTTTAATTTTGAACTCGGGAGGTTATTTCACCAAAAAAAGAATTATTAAAAAACTATAATTACGGCGACGACGATTATTACTATTATTTTTTTTTTTTATAACGATGCCGAGCAAAGTTTTGGAGTTGCCGGGGGGCAAGCGGGGAACGAAGTTTTTTGAACATTTCGAATCAACTCGTTACACCCGACCGTGTAGCATTCCGATTTGCATTATTTCGCAAAAGTCCGTTGGGTTTTATGCAGAAGCGTAGGTATAGATTATTATTAGAGGGTTCGCGAAAATTCAATTACGTACCGAAAGTGCGCGGCTATTGTGTTTTGGAACGAGAATTTCGAAAACATTGTGCGACGTCAAAAAATGATTATAAAACTTATAATTTCTTGAATTTAAAACAGTTGCAGCGCGTCGAACTATTAGAACGAAGAATTTAACATATTTTTATCGGTTCAACGGCGACGTCGTAATAAATATTCAGAGCGGCTAATCCGCAGTAAGCCGCGTTCTTGGCCCATACACAGTGTTCCTAGGTATATCGTATGCAAGTGTACAGTTTGTGGAGTATATTTTGTAACATCGAGATTATTTATCTTCGAGTTGACGTGTTTTTAGATCCAAGAAAGAAATAGTGGATTCAAATTCGCAACTGAATTTATTATAACATTTGAAAATATGATTAGTATATAATAGAAAACGGATTTTTTTTTAATATGTGAATTATCGGCGAGAACGTGTATATAGTTACGTAGATTATGATATACAATGGCGTATAATCAGAGCAGCGTTACCGAGTTGCGATTGTGTCTTGTAGTCCGTGCTTTACCGTGTTTTGAATTTCTATCAGTGTACACCGCGATGTTTGCAAATAAAGTAACAACCGAGTTTATTTTATTATACCGGTAGGTACTGAATAATATTGCGATTATATCGTTTCCTTCGAAAAACTATTGAAAAAACGTGCAATTTCCATATACGTACCTACTACGCTTTGTCGAAGCCGAATTAATGTTTCCGAATCCATTGACTCGAAAATGCGCGAATACAATCGAAATGGTATAAGCATTTTACGAGATATATACGGAAAACAATACAAAGAAGTAGCTGGTAACGTTGATACTTTTTTTTAATATTTTAAAAAAACTTTACAAATTTTCGCTCGTAGGTAATGAAAATCATTCGTGTTTATATTCGAATTTAGTTTATTCGCATTTGAATGTACAGAAAAAAATATTTACTTCGAAATTCCTTATTTTTTTTTTTATTACGTTTATTACTGACAACTGCGAACTTTATCTTGATTAATGCGAGTATCATTTTTTTTCCACTATAATCGTATACACTTATACACATTATTATAAGGAAGTTTCGAACCGTAAAACAAAGAAATCCGTTGACTCGAAAATTCGCGAGTACGATCGAACTAATATACGCGTAACAATAAAGAAATAGGTACATATTTTATACTTTTTTTAAAAAATATTTTAAATATTTTTACAAATAATAAAGTTTCGCTCGAAGGGGTGATGAAAATCGTTCGTATAAATATTCTAATTTAGTTTATTTGTATGTGAAAAAAAAAATATTTACTTCGAAATTCTTTATTTTTATTACGTTTATTATTGATACTGCGAACTCAGTTTAATGCGAATATCATTTTTTTTTCTATACTCATATACTTACATGTCATTATAGTTTATAAGGAAGTTTAGAACCGTAAAATAATACATTCGTATTAAGCGCGTAATAACTAAAATCGTTTGAGTGTAGAGCACTTCGTATAACGAACGAGTGAAAACATTATTATATTTAAATGTTTTAAAGTCTACGTAGATAAAAAATAATGTATATATATATATATCCAAATCATCACGATTTGAAATGGAAAAATTGGTCGAATTTATTTACTAATACGTACATCCAATTTTATACGTTTGATTCGTATTGACGACGCGCTATTATTTGCCGTATTTTGTTGTGTTTCGAAATAAATTGTTATTCAATTTAGCAGACTGAATTAATTGCATTTTGTACACATATGTACATATACCACCGAGTTTCAATAAACTGAATGCAAATTTATACGGAATACGGAACGGCGTACTCTTACACAAAACACCGAGCAACACAAATAACGTGTTCGTTGTAATATTATATATCGATTCCGCACGGAATACGCAAATAACTCAGGATATACTCTCGGATAGGTATAAATTAAATATATGAAAAATATGTAAAACGGAATCGGTACGTGTGTATATATATATATATATATATATATATATATATATATAATATATATCAACGTCAAAATCGTTTCTGCTGGACCCGTTTCCGTCCGTCCGCGAATGATTTAAACGGAATATTATACTTATTATTAATTTGGTTTTTTTCTCCAAAAACAAAACATATTTTTCACCGTAATAAATACAATAATTTAACGACATTTTATTCGATATATTATTGTTTTGCGATACGAGTGGTTTGTGCGAGGATTAGGGGATGGGAAAAATGGATCTTTTAAATGATTCCGAATCATTTGAATCGATTCACTAAAATGATTATTTTATTGATTCAATTGGTTCCCTTGATTTAAAATGATTTATAATTCAATCGGCGATTTAATTAATAATTTAATCAATCATTCGTTTTTGATTCAAATATTTTAAGTACCTACTAAATAAGTTTAAATTGGTTAAACTAAAATCGATTGAACTCTGGTTTTTGGGTCAAAACTGTTAAAATATCGTCAAATCGTATATCTGACTGACGGGTATTTTTCTAAGACTGTATAAGGTAAAAAAATATTTAGAGTTAATTGTAGTAAATGACCTACAATCCAAAGTTCAACTGAGTTGAAAAAAATCAGATATAAATTAATGTGTGCAATACCTATATAATATGCATTTTAGTGTACAAATAATCGTTGTAAAAATGCAATGTCTTGTCACCACATAATGCGTGTGATAATAAGTAGAAGTTGGTAATAAAAACATAAAACTACATTTAGTATTAACAGCAGAACTGTGATAATAAATTTGAATACGAATTGGAATCGAAAATCATAATAAGCCATAAAATGATATACGAAATATGATTCGGTCGGTATTCGGTCGTGTAGATTGATTCAAATGAAGTTACGAACGGGAGTCATAGGTCATCGTCGAACGAAATGAATTAACGAACGAATCGTTCTTTTCTTTTGAATCCGAATCAATTCGTTCACCGAAATGGTTCGTTCATTTTGAACGAATCGTTCGCCAACGACCCATCCCTAGCCGAAGATCCTTCGTTTCGGCGCGATGGGATATTTATTGACGATTTTTTAACGCGAAAACATTGTGGACCGTAAAAAAAAAAAAAAAAAAACGTCGACAGAAACGAATTTGTTAATACGAAGAGTTCTGACGCGATAGAAATCAAGGATATGAATTTTTTTTTACACGCGTATATATTTTAATATGAAAATGCCGTATTTAACGTATTATTTTTAAAAAATACCAAAAAATTATATATATATATACATTGCTTTTTTTGTACACGAATTATATTATTAACACGCGTTCTCCAAAGACAAAACGAACAAAAGAAAACAATTACGAATTGACTAAATCCGTATTTTAACCGAATTAAAACGAATAAAATGATTACTACTGAAAATCAAATTCGATTCAAACGGCGCGCGGGTAAAAAACTCGACACACACACACACAATCCGTAGTAATTATAACGTCAAATCGAGAGGCGAGCTTAAAGACCATATTGATTAGTGACATTCAATCGCGTGATAATATAATAATTAGTCGATATTTTATACTCGGATTATAATTATATTTCGTATTATTATTATTTATAAATAAACGAATGTACGAGTGGAAAAATTCGCGTAATCAACGTACATTTTACGTTTTTACTTTATAGCCATGCAATTTACGTTATAAATTCCGTCATTAAATATTAATTATAACTATACAAATAAATACAAGCAAATTTTCCATAAATACACAACATATTATATTTATATCATTCATATAAAATCAACAAAAACAACTCGTATGCCTTCCTTCCACTTTCTCACACTCTCCCTCTCTCCTTTTTCTTAACTGTAAATCTGTTTTTTTTTATGTCCCGTTTTTGCATATAGTACCTATACAGAATTCGAATTAATACTATCGGTTTTGCCAATTCATTTTGTTTTTCTTTTTAATACTGCAAAATTTAGATTACCACGTAATTTATGATCTAAAACAATCCTGTAGAAATGTATTAACCTAACATTATATAACCGCACACTGTTTATTGATTTTCTAAATATCTTATAATTGATCTTATGGCGTTGTCGGCACTACGCGATAGTAATTATTTTATTTTTAATTTAAACACCGAAAATCGGAGAATTTTGTTCAACGCGAAGAGACGTTACGGGAAAAAAAATCGTTTTAAATCTTTTTAAAACTAAATATACATTATCTCCGACCCAATCAGTAGCGTATTTACGGGGGAGGCGGTCCATGAGGTCCGGACCCCCCTTTGATATCCACTCAAACATGTTATACCTATCTATAGTGTTTTTATACATGATTAAGAAAAAATTTTTTTATCATAGTATAAAATAGATGTAAACATTTTCCGACGCTTTGTCGGGTTATCAATTTTAAAAATATTCAAATATCGTTATTATTTTTGTCATCAATTTGGTACCAAACGTGGTTGAAAAATACTAAGATATTGGTTATTGAATAAGCCAATAATAAATAATCTGCCGTTATAAAATATATATATACTCCGCTAGGGACCTCTATTTGTATTTCTCAGTGTATCTGTCAGCTATGGGAAAAAAGTCTTATTTATTATATAAGAACTTTTTATAAGTTTTCGTTATGTTAAAGACTAGATTTGTATTTCATAGAACCATATATGTATATAATATATTTTTTATATAAATCTTATTGATGTTTTTGTTTATTTTTATACATTGGTAATTACTAATTGTGGATATTATTCTGATCTGTACTTTTGAGTCTTACATCCAGTGTAATCGCTATGTCACCATGGAATCCTACAGTATTATATAGTTTTTATACGTAGGATTATAAATATGGTATTTTTATTTCAAAAATGGATTCAGTGTTCTATGTTCTGAAATTTGTCTGGACTCTCCCCATGACATATTCCTAAATACGCCACTGGACCCAATCAGAGTGTCCGCTAATTCTATTTCCGATAATGACTTCACGTCTTGTAAATACGATTAATGCGCTTACCTATATTGTATTGTATCAATAACGTTAAATTATTATTAATTCTTATTCGCTGCACAAATTCAGTGGTAACGCATTATCGTTTTTACCCTTTCGCCTGTATTGATACTTTATTTTTTTATATAGTTACGTTCCATTGCGATCGGATATAATCGTGAAATTCGATTGAAAACGCGCATTACGCTGGACGTGGGAAAATCGTACTCCCTCCTTTGTACGAGTCAAAGGATAGTCTGTTTTGTACGGTCCTTTTTTTTAAATACCTGCACATACAATATAATACGTATACGTGAAAAAAGTTTACTCTGAAATTTGGAAACGCTTGTCACACCGGAGTAGGGAATCTGTTTTTTTCTCCTCCCCTGTATTTTCAACCCGACATTAATGTACATTATTTAGATCCGACAATACCGGTCGCGTAGAAAAGCGGTTAGACTACGCGTTGAAAACGTATGTTCGCCATACACTTTTTTTTTTTTTAAAACCGCGCCGCGGTATCGAAATAAACAAAACGTACCCGTTTTAACACATTATCGCGTTTGAAACGTATATCAAAACCGCTGTACTCCGGTATTATTTTAATTTCAAGTCGATGATTTTTTTTTTCTGTTGAAACGACTAGATCGGAGAAAAATCGGTATATTTCTCCGCGTTTTTTTTTTTTCACTCGATTATTCGAATTAAAATCAAACGATTTGGAATAACGCATCGCGTATAGTGTACGGACCGATACTAGCGAATGAGTTTCGTCCGTTTCACTTAGAAATACATGGACTGATAAATGGTTTAAACGGAAAGATCCGAAAAAAAAACTTTTGCGCGCTTACACTTAACGGTTATCGGAAATCGAATACCGCGAACATTTCGCGCGGTCTTCAAATAAGAACGAATTTGTGAGGTCAATTTTTTTTTTCTCGTCCGACGGACTCGACAAACGAACCGTTTGCTCCCGCACAAACTTTATGTATCCATTATTAATCTCTCGACTTGATGGTTTTTAATTTACAGCGTTAATCACCGTCCGTTTAGATCGTAACTCAATTCACGTCGTCACGCTCTGAACGAGAAACAATTACATTTTGTAGAGTGGCACTCCGTTTAAACGGCCACGAATCGATTAAGTATCGTCTAAAATGGAGATGGTGGGTTTTGGTTTTTTAAAGTATTTATATCAGAGTGAGATAATATTGAAATTAACGTTGTTCCGTACGGATTTTGTAGTCTAATGGTTTTTGACAATCTTTTTACGGGACGTCACTTATTACAATACGAATTGGTAGTGTAATTTTGATGAGAAATTACTGTTTTTTTTTTGAGCAGGAAAAAAACCTGCAGAAAAACATTATAACGAGCTGAATTTCGTTCACGAATTTACTTACTATATTCCTATTAAATTGTGTATACGGCGTATGAGATGACGTAGAAAACAAATTATGTTTAATGAGAAATTCGTGCGTGACGCGCGTCACACACAGATATATTACATGCGAGTAAGTATAATTCTCGGGCGAGACTAGTTGACAGACACGGTCTCGGTTTGTTCTCTGTGCGTGTATGGAAATTTGTATTTCACAATTTTCTTTCGTTTTTTTCAAATTGTATTTACTATTATATGTGCTCGCAGAGATGCAATGTTACGAATATTGTAAGAGGCGTTTTATTTTCTGTTTTATAAATAGATAGTGTTCTATTCGATATCGAGTTATACGCGTATAACTCGTTACAAGTACAATGAATTGCTTGGGAATTTTTTTGAACGAACAGAGAGATTTTTTTTTCTTGAGCGCAAAAAGTGAAGAAACGGATACCGTCTTTTCTTTTCTTTTTTTTTTTCAAAAATATATAATATATTATATGAGCTGATGTGCAATAGATTTATTGTCTGCGTGGCTTCATATTTTATTATTTATCCGTACGGATTTATATATAGTCGATACGCCTTTAAACGTCCGAGAATAAATTAGAATTACGCAATGGTATAAAAAGACACGATTGAAATCGACACAAGGAAGATTCCGAGATTACTATAGTCTCACGTTCTCTATTTGATGGAATATAGCATTTCATATCAAAACGCTGCAACGATACGAATACGTACCTACACATAACGCATGTGTGTATTCTTATTCTCAGCAATCGTCGCTATGCGAGATGCGTCTCGTCGATGTTATTATTATACGCGTATTATTGTAATTTCTTAATGTATATTATTGATCGACAGGTTTTTAAATAATTTTACGACTTGGAACCGCAGCTGGAGTGTGATAATATAATAATATGTTTTCGTATAAACTCGTTCGTTTTTCTTGTTTTTTTTAACGACATTAAACATTTTTTTTAACGTTAATCGATTTTTATCATTTGATATTTATGCCGCAATAAATACAAAAAAAAAAAATGCTAGAGATCCGCGTATCATAAATATTGACGTTACAACAACTACGGTAATAAATTTGTGTATTATAAAATAAAGAAATATTTAGGATTATTACGTATGTATACAGTTTATTATTTACGAGTAATGATTTAGAGTTTAATTCTATTTCATACGCACATATCCTCTTCATCCTTTTATTCGTTTAATTTTTACTGTTTTGTTATTAACTACGGTAAGTATTATATGTATATAGCCGACTGTTATCTGATTCTTTTTTTAAGTTGTTTAGTTCGTTCGATGCGAGTTTCAAACGTTTCACTAGGTTAATAATAGAAGTTTAAAAGTCAAAAATCTTTAGAAGTTTATAATTAAGTTAAAAGCTTTTTCATCGGCGATTTCCGTGCCGTTTATTCTGATGTGTGATCGTGCACTTTTAATGTACTCGTATATGTGGCTTATTCAAGTTGAGAATTTCGAATGATTTAATTTTTTTTTTCCGCGATTCTTCAAATGCTAATATTATACGGAATAACGAGAAAATCACTAATTATTAGCATTTTATTTTAATCGCGCTGGTTTGCTTTGTAAATGGCGTAACTGAGTCAAAGATAACTAAAAAGTCTATTACGATGTATTGTCTATAAGTATTTATATATTAATATAATCTCGATTAAATCGACTTTTATTTTGCCTGAAATAAATGAGGAATGTTGTGTGACGCCTAGGAATTTCGTAATATATGTCTACGTATATATAGTCAAAAATTAATTGTTGAATATTTTATTCGCGTTTTTTTAACGTTTTCAACACATCTGAACTAAACACGTTTCCAACGCCATACACATAATGTATATAAAATATACTTCAATACTCGTGAAAGCCCCCTGTGTACAAAAAAAAAAATATCCCCACAACGCGCCTGCGATTATATCGAACACCTTGGTCATATTATATAAAATAACTGTACGTATATTAATAACTGGCAAACGATCAACAATTGATTTATTTTTTTCTGTGCGGTTTCACAAACAATCCGAACAGGGTCACGCCGAATCGCTGAGAACTATTTGGCTTGGAAACTTGTGCCAATGCGGTTACGCGTCCAAATATATAGGCAATCGTGTGCAAATAACATTATAATATTAGTTTGTTATTTTTACGCGTTATATAAAAATATATTATAATAATTCGCGACCACCGGTACCGCGAGGTGTTTCGATGACATTTTATCGGATTCGATATTCCATCGGTATGTAGAATATTACGATAATTTATGAAAACGATTAAAACGCGCATTTATAAAACGATTTATAATAATAATAAAACGCACTGGTATTCCGCGATTTAAGGGTCGTCTTCAAAAATGATTATTAAACGACATAAATTTTTTTAAAAAAAACTTTTAATTTTCGTATAATTTGCGATCACGTATCAAAAAATGCTCGTAAATTTAATTTAAAATCATGATTATTAAAGATCACATGGATACTTCTATGTAGTATGGAGAAATGTATTACAAAAAGTTAATTTTACAAATATTGCGGTTATTGCAAGCATAAATATTATACGAGTATACGTATATAATAATATTATAATTAATTTCGATTTTTTTTTTTGCCAAAAATCTAAATCGATAATAATGGTTTAATATAATAATTCAAGACTGTGCAGGACGTGTTTGCGTGATTATATTAATAATAAACGACAATTTATTGTTACTCGATCTTGTCTGGCTCATTGAAATCCTTACGTTCTCCTATTTTTGTCAATTATTGGTCGCTACGAATTATTATAGTCGTGTAAATCTTTCCAATACTCGAATTCGAATAAACCGTTTGAGCGGTTTCTTATTATTCTAAATACCTTCTTTTTTAGCGCTGTATATTCGTGAGACAGAATACATTATGTGTAGAGAAAAAACCAAAAGTAGTAATTTTTCCCAATAAAAAAATAAAAATTCGTATAAATTATAAACCGATTTGTACGAATAATTAATTTAATTTTTATTACGTATGTGTTTCATTTTAGTCAAATGTTTACCACTCCGTTATGGAAATGTCGTATACGTGACAACAAAAAAAAAAACCTTACCCAAACTTTTGACATTTATCACAAAAAATACCTTTCTACATTATTCGAATATACGTGTCCTTCGCAAGACTGCGCGTTTTGTATGCCGTCAACAACATAATAACATACACCTAACCTAACCTTAAACACCTAACCTACACGTGTATTTATTGTGATTTGATGTAGATATTGTAAATGTGTGACAAACATAGACCTATAAATATATATATATATATAGACCGCGCATGGGAAAAATAATATTGAAGCCAACGTATGTGAAAGAGAGACCGCCTTTGAATTGACTTTTGCAAAGAGATTTCAAACAATTTTATAAGTACTCCTTGACAATAATTACGATAATAAATTAATACTGATAAGGAGTACGTATTCGTTTATCGTTGTATCTTTTATACGTTATTGTTGGTCTGTTGTTTTTACGCTTTTTTAATTTAAAATTTTTCAACTTTTCTTCGGTTTAAAAACATTACGATTAACATTTATTTCACTTCTACTTTTAAAATTACAGCGGTTTCCAAAAGATATAACACTTTGTGAGAAATGGGCAGCAGCATTGAACGAAGATTATATACATTTGAGCCTAAAAATGCCCAAGTACTGCATGTCAACATAGAATTTATCTTCGTCGCCAATGTAAAATATCGAATAAATAATTTCACGTGCAAATTCGCATGAATACAACCGCGGTTATTAGAACCACAATATTTTCTGACGTGTACACGGAATAAAGGCACTAAAAAACAAACGACTCGCGACCACAGATATTTATATATATATAACAACTAGATAGCCAACTTCCTATAATACTTTGAGAAAAAATTGAATTCGGCAGCCATTTGCAGGTTGGACTCAAACGATAGTAAAATATCGATAATAGGTAATATCGATTTATTTATCGATTTATTTAGTGATGTTTTGATATTAGAAATGATAAGACATAAAAATATGGTATATATTTGTATGTATTAAATTTTTTTAAATATATTTTTGTTTTTAGTGTTTTTCATCTAAGTAAATACTAAATAGTAAATTGTGTAATACTGCACATGACACAGACATAATATCACACTATAATACAATAATTGTATTATTATATAATATAAAATCGATATATTAATCGATATTACTGTTATCGATAAATTACTATCGATATTTAACTATCGTTTGAGCCCAACCTGTAAATGGCGGCCGACTTCAATAATAATTACGAGTTAGCTATCTAGTTGTTATATATATATATATATATCTGTGCTCGCGACACACTGTCCATAACAACTCGGTATCAAAACCCGTACGCCGGTAGCAACGATAACGCACAAGGCGATAATATCTTACAATATTACATATTATTTTCAAAGAGTAATTATAAAATTATATACAATGTCTTTGAAAAAGTCAATTCACAAGCTGTCTTTCTCGCACATACGTATGTTGGTTTCAATGTTTCATATGTACCTAAAACGTGTTTAATGCGCGGTCTTTATATAAGTCTTTGGTGACGAATAAAATTCGATTAAAATAACAATTATTATCAAGTTCGCAATGGGCGACCATTGCGTTTGTGAATAATACAAGGAATCCGTGTGTTTATATATTGTTATTTTATAACGTATACGTAACGGTATTTTTTGCGCGCCCCGAGTATTCGCGGTATTATTAAACTCGGGGATATATATTTTGTAATCCAATGGCAATGGATTAAAAAAATATTGTTACGATCCAGCTAAAAACACGTGTTAATTTGTGTTTGCTACGTTATCAAAAAATACGCACAATTCATACGCGGTAAACCGAGTTTCAGTATTTTTTTTTTTTGCGAGTAATACGTCTAACCGCATAGTGGAAAAAACGGATATTGGACAGGTTTCTAATACAGGATGCTGGACTATATTCTCCGAAGAATGGCATACATTTATGTGCAGTGATTTAAAAATCATTGTAAATATATTATATTACAAGACGCGAGTTAATTTTCTATGGAAACGGACGTGATTATTTTATTATTAGTTTTCACGATACCAGTATTTATTTCTTATCTTTTGATTTTGTTTTGTTTTTTTTTTTTAACATCTTATTGAAATTAATTTCTCTCCAACGAGACCAGGCAAATAAACGTATATGAATGTCTAAATAATATTTTTATGTAATTAAAATGACTAAGGATTTTTTTTGTAATTTATTTAGCTCCGAATAATCATTGAACGCATAAAGTATAATAAACAGGCAATTATTTTATAATAAACGTATGTCAGCAAGTGACTATAAATACCAAAAGTCCGGTTAATAAAAAGCAGATTTTTTTTTTGTAACATTTACTCATTACTATACGTGTGTACATGAATGTTTTTTTTTATTACATTTTATTTTGTAATAATTATAAATGAAGATGTATGATTAATATCGGATATCCGATATTAGGGTCACTTAATGACCCATAAAAAGAACACTATTTAAAAACCGATAATTTAAAATATTTTTAATTAACGAGTTTACTGAATTCGAAGTCATACACAATAAATTGTGGTGGTTATACGCGCAAATAATTAAATAATGATAAATTTAGAAAAAAATTGACTCCTCTTCTCTAATACTACAGAATTATTAGCTTATACTCAAATTTCGCAGTAGGTTGACTTTGCTAACCGATCTAAGCCGATTCGCGTTTTATTTTTTAAGGATTTGAGCGAAGGACCTGTGGTTTTACAACGACGTGTTTTAGTTACTGAACGAAGCGAAAAACGTACACCACTCTGATTTTACAATAAAACGTGTACAAAACACATTTTGTTTTGTCTGCGAACACGTTTTCGTGTAGAAGGATTGCGCGCGGACTGTGTTGACACACACGTTCCGGTACCTAGCGAATTGTGCTTTATTTGACACACGTTTTTCGATTTTGTCCTGTGGATTCCTGAAGCGTAATTAAAAACAATTCGTAAATTGTGGAAAAAAAATTCTTTTTTAATCCCTGTAAAGTGTTTGGCGACGTGGTTTCGGACGTGCACAATTTTGTGTTTTTTTTTTTTTTTTAAACGAAATATTGTGATACGAGCTCTTATACGTTTACAATATTTTAACAATATCGACCACCACATTCGTTAATTATTATATATAAAATAAATTGCCAGGTTTTTTTTTCACAACGGTCGTGGCATATCGGGTTCGATGTCGTTTTTTGTTTTTTTCGTTTGCATGAAAATACGTGATTTAAAAAAAAAAAATGAAATTTATAATCCGTGCTAAGGACAAAACGTATTTTAATGACGACAATATTCTTGCAAAAAAAACAGAAATCCTCCCACAGCCGTTTTAAAGCATTTCATAATGCGCGCTCGATAGTGGTAAAAAAATTGCGCGGTACGTGTAAGTGTGAGATTTTCGACGGATAAATACTTGCGCGACCGCGGATCGGTTTTCGGTCATTATTTTTCTATTGTGCTACAGTAATCGTAATTTACATAAATTATTTATTCCGCTAATTACCGAAATCGCGTTACGCGCGGTATACCTGTTGTTGAGAATAGTTTACGATAGTATTAGCATATTATATATTATATTCAGCGCTAGGCAGTATCACGCAGCGTAACATATGTTACCAAATTACGTATATATATATATAATTCAGTTTACGTTTTAACTCGATTTTGTATTATTTCACGGTAATTAATGTCGAAAAATTGTTTTCGATTTAATATTTATCGACGTTTTATGTATATATATATATGCGCGTGTGACGTGTATATAATAATCAAGCCCGGATTAAGACATCAAAGGGCCCAGGGGCCCCCCATCAATGAAAAAAACCAGTTTTTGTTCTAATCCCCCTGCTCGAACCTTATAATATTGGCTGCATTGACGTACACATAACTTTATTATAAAATAACACAGTTAAATATTATATTAGGTACCATTGATCAATTAATTTTTGTTTCATAAATGACTCGTTAAAACATTAAGTTTTATGCCTGTTAAATAAATATACATAATATAGAAATTTAATGAATAGTATTACACCTATTTCATTTAAAATGACACATTTATTTAATATTTTTGTTGACTGTTGTCGGCACTCGTCAGTGGTTATCTTCCGGGAAAAACAATATAAATATTCTAAAAATAAACAATAATCGAAAATACCGCTTGGTAACGTTTGTTCATTGGCGGTGATCGGGAAAGTGATAACGGAACTGTCGCGTATTAGGGTCGGGGGCAGTTGTCCGAAAATGATAACAGATATGAGATCGAAAATGGCGGCGTCGAATTTGTACCAACATAACATTTTCAAAAATTTAAAGACCAATGTTTTTTTTCCTTTTGCATGTGTACTGTTTTGCTATATGATAAAAGTTATATTATGATATTAACAGAGGATAATAATTATATTTGTTTATGTTATAGTCTATAGAGTATTTGGAATTTTGTAGTGTGTTGTGAAACGTAAATATAATTTTGTTAGCAATGGTTGGCAGTACTTTGTCGAGTTCAAAACTTTATCGATCTCAAATCTGTTATCATTTTCGGACAACTGCCATTGACCGCGCGTATTATACATTAAATAATTTAATTTAAAATGACCTCTGTAAAGTACCAATTTGATGATGCAATTTGCTACCGAAAACGAAGTATGACTGTATAGAGATCGGAGCACTCTTTCTAGTAAAATTTTTTGGTACAGACATAAAAAAAAAAAAAAAGAAGAAACACATCATTGTACTCGTAAAACCAATAGATTCCTTGCTCCGCTCAGAATCTAAAAAATATATATATACAAATTATCACTTGAAAAATTATGGGCCCTTTATATATGTGCCCCACCCCTCAATCCGTGCCTGATAATAATATACGTATACAGGATAACTGCAGCTCTGTATGTTCATTTTTGCTTTTATCTACTGCGACTACAAAATGATGCTTGTTTGCAGATAATATTAAAATATTGAAAAACACCGTTTTTCCAAAAGACAATATTCTAATGCTGTATAAGTATACATTATAAAACGTTTTTTCTTAGATTCCGAGCGGATCGAGTGTTTTTATGTCTGTACTCAACAATTCTACCATTCTACGATCTCTACTGCAGTCATACCTGGTTTCCGGTAGCAAATCGCATTTAATTGGTTCTTTATCGATTTTCTCAAAAGCGCATTAAAAAAAAAATAATGTATTTATACATACTGGAAAACTACCGAAAAATGACATAAAAACGCGATTTTGTCGAAATCCATTACCTCGTTATTTCTCCGTCATTTCGAAACTAATAAAGAATTCTAAAATATTCACCAAATACGTAATTTTATAATATGAAAAAAAAAATTTGAACAAACGACTTTCAATTTTTTTTTTCTAGGTCTATTTACATCAATTATAGATTTTGAGGTATTTACAAGAGGTAATTTTTTTTTGGTTTAAAAAATTGAATACAGTGTATCAGACGTACGAGTTACTTCGACTATATAAACAAAAAAAAATCTTGGAATTTATTAGTCGAAATTTTCTTTTTATAAACGTTTTTACGTTTTTCGACAAAGCGTATTTTGTAGAAAATTACGTTTGTCCATTTATTAAGAATGCTAAATATTACGCCGACGAAGGTCCGCTCAGAATCGTTTTATCGAACGCAACGATTTGTCGCATTGCTTTCAAATCTGTATCGTAATAAAAAAAAAAACTCTGAAATCCTTATCCAAGTAATTCACTTAAACGACTTCCGCAGTGCTCGCGAGGTTCGTTATTATTTTAAATTATTTATTTTTCAAAGTAATATGTACGAAACGTACGCTATAAAGCCAGTATCGTAAACACAATTACATTTTAAATAATGAAAATATCATTTCGTCCGTGTAACGCACGCACTTTTATTTTATTAGGAAAAAAATTATTTTTTTTTTGATATAACTCGCACGCTTCCCACAACTTAATATACTCGTATGATTTGAACACGAATACGATTTTTTTTTTTCCCCGGAGGAGACGTTCGAATGTCGTTGTTACGTTCACGTTCAAAATTATTATAGCAAATCGCGTATATAAATAAAAATGTGTGTTTTATCAGACGTCGAAAAATAATGCAGTGCAGTATACGATAAAACCGTGACGTATAATTGAATGAATGGCATTTTTATTATTGTTGTTGTTTGGACGGGCGTACACTATACGCGACGAGGCGATGCGTTCACATTTCGTACATTTGTATACGTTTTTTTTCTTCTTTTTTTTTTTTTTTAGGAACGCAAACCTTTTCGATAGACGTACGGCGCCATCGAATTTCGCAATGTAGTCGGCTCGGAAATATATATTTATACGCTTTATATTTCACAGTCGCGTTAGATATACAGATGACCTCTATATATATATATATATATATATACCGTTCTCGTAATATATACACACATATTGCGTAAATATGGGTGATTTTTTTTTTTTTAACCAAACGCGACGGTTATCGAATATAATATGTGCCTAAACGAAACGATCACGATGCCCTGTCAATCCGCACATTAATCCCGGCGTATAGTATATTAAAATATATATATTATACCGCGGCGAAATTTTATCGATAGTGAAATGTTCTTTTTTGTGTGTGTGTGGGGGGGAGACAGACGTCAAAAATCCGCATAAATCATTCGGATTACGCGTGAAAATTGATTTGCTAATCCATAAACTATATTGCGCGAGATATAACCTGTGGGAGGGAGGAAATGATGGCGGAAACGTTTTAGTTTCAGTAAAAAAAAAAACCTATCGTTGTGTAAAGGAATACGACGAGTATACGCGTATGTGATAGGTGACGGGCAGCGTATAGAAGCGCACGAACACTGCACTTATTGTGTTTGTACGGCGGGAAAAGAGAGAAAAAAAAACGACTAAATTGTTTTGGTAAAAGGCCTGCGCGATCGAACGGAAGGGTAATATTTCAGAAATTGCCATTAAAAAAGTTTACGTCGACGTGTCCCCCGAGACCGATGTCGGGAGGCGCGGCACAAATCGCGCGACTCAATTATATACACATATTAAAAGAGTAAACCGTAAATATTTACAATGAAGCGGGAAAAAGGCTATTCATTATTTATATAATATATATTATTGTATATATTAATTTATTTACGTATAATAATGGAGAGAGAGAGAGAGAGAGAGAGAGAGAGAGAGAGTTCAAGTTTTGCGAGGTCGTTAAAAAGCACACCGTGGGTATTATATTATATCGCGTTCCTTTTCGCTTCATACCGAACACGCGTATGTGCAGTGCTTTTTACAAAACGCGGAAACTCGTCTAAATAATATCATATTATACGTAATATTCACTCGGTTTTTTTTCCTCTCGCACACGTCGAAAACGATTTTCCATCTCGCCGACCGACTCGCCCTATTATATCTTAGAAATAAATTTAAAAATATATTTTTTCTGTTTTTTTTTTTTTTGGACAAATCTACAATCGTGTTCCGATCGCCTTAGAGCCGCCGGTCACTGCGTGTTATTAAAGTGACGAAACAAAGTCTCTCCTGCGAGCCGTTTGTTCGAATTGCCACCGAAGAAAAGAACGAGTTTATCGCGAAGAAAAACCTTGTAAATATTTAGAAAAAAAAATCAAAAAGCTGACCGGACGGACGGACAAAATTTTGTGTACTCTCTAAGTTTACAATAATATATTATATAGATTCCAAATGTATAATACAAAATAGTTGTGCGATTGTTTGTTTTTAATTTTTTTTTTTTTTAAATCAAAGTTTTATAAGAACTTGGTAAAATTTAACACATTTGAACTAGGGGCTAAACAAATATAGGAAAAGTTTTGTGAAATTGTGAAAGTGTGGAAAGAAATCCTTTAAACGAGAAGCCTCATCACTTTGCGCGTGGAAGTCAGTGAAAGAAACTAGAAAACGTCTATGTACAACCGTCAAATTTCTAATATCGAATTACTTTATTAACACGGGCGAATTATGTTAGGTTAAAACGAACACCTGCAAGCCGGCACAAAGAATGTGTGAAATTAATCTGTTTCGATCCGAACGCTCGGACTTACGCGAGAATCGATATTATATATTATACAGTGTCCCGCAAGACGATTTACTAACTGTAATCTCTCCGCGATTAATAAAAATGTTTAAAACCCTTCCCCCTCCACCAATTTATTAATACTCGGCCGCGGACTACAATGATATTATCATTTTTTTTTTTAATTCGGGTATTTAGAAAGAAAAAACAATGTTTTTTCTTTTATTTGTGTTTGTTTTGATGGTACGAGAAAATTTCGTAATTTTATCAAGAAGGCAATTTTCAGGAATTCATTTTCATTTACCGAAAAAGTAACATTTATCACGAAGGCTTTTAGGCGAAGACCATAATTGATAGCTGTAAAAAAAACAAAATTTTATCTTTTTATCTAACTTATCATCGTTATGCCTTCCCACGTTAGTGGCGAAAATTCGT
Source organism: Slavum lentiscoides (assembly GCA_032441835.1). Lineage (NCBI taxonomy): Eukaryota > Metazoa > Arthropoda > Insecta > Hemiptera > Aphididae > Slavum > Slavum lentiscoides. The sequence continues at coordinate 3,994,998 of CM063713.1, forward strand.
TTGGGCATGCCATGATATTAAGTGATATAAACGAACAAAAACTCGGTATTAAATGTTTTCTTTTTTTCGGTAAACGAGAGAAAAGAACGCCTAAAAAAATGGCCGTCTTGATAAAATTACGAAGCTGAACCATTATAAATTCTTAGTTACTCTTTAAAATTTGCCGGTATTCGAATTTAACATGATTTAAAATAAAGAGAAAAAAGTTTTTTTTCGCTAAATATCTAAATAATAATAAAAAAAAAAATCACTATAATTATTAGAGTCTGACGAATAATAAAGAACACAAAAGAGATCCGAAATGATCTTCGTTTATCCGCCCGAAATTACGTTCGGCACGTAGACTACGTAGGTGGATTTATAAATATAAAACCGACGCTTTTTAACGAGGTTTTTTTTATATTCCTTACACTTTGATTTTATGAGACAGTCCGACGGACGTACAGGCGTTTCCGATTCGGAATAGAAAATCGCCGGCGCAGACGAAATCGTAGTGACGTGTGCCTCGAAACGGTTTTCCAACCCAAACGATTTATCGTCGACACACAGCCAGTCGTCTCATATAAAATATGTGGGGCGCGTTTATGTATATAAAAGACATGAAATATCGAAGTAGACACGACTCCGGTGGTTTCGGGAAGATTTTAGCGTCCCAAACCCATAGAATTTAATATTAACTGCAATTATTTCACGCCGAAGAGAAGAATTTTTTTACAATTACGTGTTTTCGTCGGCAATGAACACTTGTTTCGCGCAAACATTAAATTCTCAAAGTTTTTCTCCCCGCGGCCATGACATTTCGCTTGTATAAATAAAAATTGATAATAATCGAATGTACAGTTGAGTCGAAGCAACATTTACTTCAGTTTCGATCGGCGTAGGAGTAATTCCCATCAGTTTTTGGCCGCGAATTTCCGACATATTCAAATCGCTTTATTAATTCTCTAGAAAAAAATTATCGCGTTCGTGTGGACAACGCAGTTGTTGAAATTAAAATCGTCAATTTTTTTTTTTTGGTAATTTTCGACAAATATGTCGGAAAAATATCCATTAATACAACAATCGAGTATTCCTAATTGACCTAACTTAACCTAACCTAACCGTACTTGTTTCATTACATCATATACTGATTACGCTGTTGTACACAACTAAAACGATGTATAATAAAACTTACGTTAAAACGTCATGTCCGTTTAGAAATTTAGAATGACTTTTGGTTATTTTATATTATCTGTGCGTTAGATTTCAGTGATCACGGACTGGTTACCGACCGACTGATTAATAACCGGGCGAAAAAAAAAATTGAAAATACGACCTTGGCGAAACGAACAACCTCGAAACGTTTTGAGTACAAAATTCCGTACAAAGTTTTATACGTATACAATGAAGTAGAAATTATAGTATGTACACATAAACACGCGTAAAACGTGCGTCATCGATCGTTAATAAACAGTCTATCGTTTACCAGCTAGTTTTGTAAGTTTGCTGTAAGTACACCAAGTCCTCGGGGTATAATTCTTATAAAAGAATCACTCGATATTTCATTTTTTTTTTTCAAGATAACATTTTTAAACGACTATAGGCTTTGCGTAACACTTTGCTCGCAAAATCTGATAACAGTCAGAGCATATTATTATAGTATTATATATATTTTTTGTCCAATTTCTCTCGTGGAATGGCTGGGAGTCTGTTGGCTTCATGAGTAGTAATACGTTTTTTCCTCCGTACTTATCTCGCGATATTATATACTATTCGATAATTTCTGCCATAATCGCGGGAACGCGGTACACATACTATGTGTCACGCGTTTATTAACAGAGAAAAAAATATCGTTATTTACTTTTCACGTAATAGGTAACTCAATCGAAGTTACGATAAACACTGTAAACGGACCATAAATAACAGAGTAAAAAGTTCATATTAATATTTGAGTTTGTTCTTTACTTGCGCACACACAATATTAGCAACGCTGAATACTTACACGCGTAATATACACATACGTGTTTATGGAAGGATAAAAAAAATTTTCAAAAATTTTCACGCTTGTTATTAAAAAAAAAAATATGTATAGTTTTTTTTCTCCTCAATTAATTGTTTATGTAATTAAACGCGCCACAATAATATTACAATATATATAAATGAAATTCACGACATTCAGGTAAATATAGTTATTTCATTAAATAATTATTATACTATTATTGAAATAATATTAGGTCTTGATTTAAAAATGAATTGAAGATTTTGATCCAGTTTCGACGTTTGCAAATAAACCGTTTAAAATTAAGTGTAATATCATAATAATAATAATAATAATAATAGTGAATAATAATCATAAGTAAATTTCAATCGAATACTGTAAGTACGTACATTTTAGAGAGAGAGAGAGAGAGAGAGAGAGAGAGTGACTAGATAGATTTGAAAATGTTACATAAAATATAAGTCGCGTACAAAATACGATTATTGTCGTAAATGTGTCGTAATACGTTGTTGGATTACTACACGCGTTATAAAAATACGTAGAAGTAAAATTGAAAATGGCATTTAACTCTAGTGTTGTGCGCTGTTGTAGCTGACATAATGATACTCGTTTAACGGGTACTTTTACGATAAGTTTTTACGTGTTGTTACTTTTTAATTAAAATATTGTAGGTATGACGGCGGACTTTAATAATATTAATCGTTCTTGTTAACGATGGCGGGGGGTGGTGGCGGGGGGTCTTTCAAACGACAATATTTTTAATGAGCAAAAAAAAAGGAAACGGTAATATAACTACTGTGATCAACTAATACGATAACGTATAACGGTTACGAAAGAAACCGTTTCTCAATTGAAAAAAAAAAAACGTTAAAACGTGTAATTCGAACGCGAACAAATAGCGTCCAATGAACGATATCAATACGAACGCTGCAAGAAAATATCGCGATCGTCGACGAACGAACGCGGAAAACAAAACGAAAAATTCCCTAGAACGATAGAAAAAAGAAATTCTACGATTTGATTTTTTGTAAAATTTCCTATTTTTTACACAAACGGGCATTGTACCGAGTTCTGGGCGCCAGCCACAACCAAAACGGGCCTTTTAAATCTACCGTATCTACGACACGCTTTTCTATGTGACTCCAGCACACCGCGAACAATTTCGCCATCACGTCCTCTCATCACGAGTCTACGCTCAATATTAAGAATTCAAACATTAAATGTACCCCCCCCTCACACCGAGATCGAGTTCTTGGGTGTCCGAGTCGATTTCGCCAAAACACGTCGGGATATCTGTCAAACAAATAGCACGAAACACTACGTCTCACCGGAAATGAATACGTTTACGAAGAAAAAAACTAAAAAAATTCGTATTGTCGTCTAACCCATTAATAATCGAGAGCCTCCGCAGACATTTCAAAAACAAGACGGGCCAAACTCGAGGCGTACCGACGTGCCACGTTACGTTCAATTACAGCGTTGTATACGCAAACAGCACTTCAGTACTTATAAAGCACGGCAGTAACTATCGCAGCGTCAGGTTTCCCTACAAGCAGAACAAGCAGGTGATTGGAGCGGCAAAATTTTAGGGGCGGCAAAGAAAACTTTTTTAATAATATATTCATATTTATGTTTTGATGTCTAACTGTTTTATATATTTTTAAATAATAAATAATAATTTAAATAATAATATACCTGTATTTTGCTAAATAATGCATTTTGCTGGTTAGAAAAACATTTATGAAAATAAAGGGGCGGCAAATTGCTTAATCCGCCACTGAACTATCGCCAAACTAGGGGTGACCGAATATCGCTACAGCACAATATCGTGTAAGCGAATTCGCTCTTTAAAACTCGACCGACCGAATTCTTATTAATAGCGGCCTATCAAAATTCCCTGCACGCAAAAAACTCCGTTCGTTCTGGCAAAAGCGCCGTTGACTCGGAAACAGTGCGAAACGTCGAGAGCAAAGTTTTTCGGGAGAAAACAATAATAATAATAACACTATAATATAGTCGACAAATAAAACGCCCGAACCGACGCGCGCACATTCACATATTATCGGCATAAAAACCGCGCGAGTATATAAGTTTATTCGGGAACGCTATTATTATTATTATTTTTTTTTTTAGTAACCCTCGCGCTTTTCGAGTATTGATTATTTTATTATTTTTTTTTTTTGGTCTCGTTTTTTTTCTCTCCCTCTTAACCGCTATGCGCCGTATATTACGCGGTCGTTACGCGTCCCGAATTCTCACGAATACACACCCCGAAATTCAAATTGTCCTCTAAGCCCCCGGCGACTTCACGCGTATCGGTGGCTCATGCCGCAATGGTCCGGCCTGCAAACGCGCATTATTCCAATCGTGTACAGAGAGAAGAGCGTAGCCGAATCAATTTTCGTTCGGCCGAAATTCTCTTACCGATTCGTCACAAATCGTGTGGAATTTCAAATTCCAACGTATTCGAACTGTACGCCAGTTAAAACGTAACGGTTCTTATATACCGTTGCGGTCTTCGCGTTTTTATGTAAAAAAAAAATATATATATATATTTATATTAGAGTGATTTCTGAGACAATATATTATATAATAAATACGGCGTTCATTTAAATTTAAATTTTGGGCAACGCCAGTGTTATCTATCCAGGCGTTGATCACTGTCTTTAATATCAGTATTAATACCCAATGGAAAACACATGCGCTCCGTATCGTTATTGTTTATTATTATAATTATTGTGATAATTGTTGTCTTGTCATTTTAGTCGTTGGATTGCCTTAAAAGGTAGTGGTGGTAATAATTATAAAATTGTAATATTTTTACAAATACTGAAAATTATATTGCTGTTTCGCTCTTTTGATTTTTTTATTTATTTTTTTTTTATTCCTCGTTCGGGTAGGTTTTCTTAGTAACTGCTCTTCGTCATCGTCTTGTTACTCGCGTGCCCATTAGTATCGCCACCGAACATTTCGTCGCCGCACCAACGTTCAGCAACACCGTCGATCACCTCGGGTCTTCAAAGCATTGTATTTCGTCCATTCCATTCCAGGAGTAGGTTATTATTATTATTTTTGATATTATTTATTTTTATTATAACGGGGGTTTTTTTGTCACAGTATTGTGTAATATTACATAATATGTTCCCCCTTTCCCTGCGGTGTTAAGGTTATTACTCGTTTATTTTTTTTTCCATTGAATTTATTTGTTATTTTTTTTAAATAATACAGTCCACTTACACTATTTTTATATTTAAATTCTTAATTTATATATATATATATATATTTTTTTTTGTTCTTTTGTTACTTTACATGTACTTTAAAAATGAATTCACCGTCGGGTTTTCTATCGAAAATATAAAAACACGGATGTTTATTGAAGTATAGTAGCGGAAGAAATTCGTTTTTGTATTCTCATTTCAGATAAATATTATAATAAAGTATAAACGATAAAACACTCGTTGAAAAGAAAAAAATTCCTACAAAATTAAAAATATATTTCTAATAACAGTTGGGGAGGAGCTGAGGAAAATATGTTTTTGTACACTTTTTATAAAATGATTTTGGATATTTGACTCGACATCCGTTAATCTTGTGTAGTGTAGCTTACGAGTATCGTTAGAAAAATTTTTTTACGAAAAAAGATATGGTAGTATAAGTCAGTGGCGGTTATGAGGGGCCGATAGGTGGATCGCCCGCACCCATGGATTTGATATTATTAAATTTAGTATATCTCTGACCTAACAGCGCCGACTTGTGACATGTAAGTTGGCCCAATTATGTTATGGATATGCTCTATATTCGCCCCCCTTTGAACATCACGTATAAGGCTGGAATTAGTGCTTGACCGATACAGTACGTTTAGTGCTTAGCTGACGACAAACTCGATCGGTCGTGTATAGTGTAAACGAGTAAACGTGTAAATGTGAAAATGAGTGTACAACGAGGAAATGTGAATCATTACGTTCATTTCATTTCATTGAAATACGCGAAATAATAATAATAATAAAGGTTGCATACGAGCGTACGACCGGTCGATCGGTCAGCGTTATATTGAACACCCGCATTTACCGACATAACGCGTCAGCCGATCGTGATAAAACGGGAAGAGAAAGTAGTCACCAGATAGCGCTACGACACAACATAGAGGGCGTGGCACAAAGGCGCTTATAAATAGCGGTCCGAAACCGTCGGACCGCTCAGTGTAGTCACGGCGGCCAGGCGTGAACAACGTAGTTCGCGTCTGACTGCGGTGTGTGTGTGGTGTTTGAGATTAACAGGTATATGCGCCTTTCTGCCACGCCCTCTATGTTGTGTCATAACGCTTTGTAATTGTATTTACGTTTCACGCACGTTGTTCTTCCTTTTTCTACATCTGTATTTCGTCTCGGTACATTAATAGATCTTTCTCCTTCATAATTACTCGTCGATGTGGATATTTCATTAGCAGAGGGGTTGGCTCCATTTTCATCCCCCTTGAACATCATATATAACCGCCACTGATATACACGTAAGTCCGTGCTTCAAAGCAAAAACAAGTATTTAATGTCGCGATTTCGGATCCTGAGCGAAAAACGTATTGATTTTATAATGATGTATTTAAGTCACGACCCTACTTTCCAGAAGCAAATCGTATCTGTATTCGGTATTTTATTAGTGGAAAATTTTTTTCACCCGATTTCAAAGCGCGCGAAGAAATTAGAAAAAATAAATAAACCGCACGATAAATAGTTATTCACTGGTACGGTTTTTTTACGAAATTCGTTTTCGTTTTCATCATTCCAAGAAGCGCTTGACATTTTTTTTTTTTCGCCCAGTAATTCGATTTCGTACCGTTGCGATACTCGTGGAAAATACATTTTTAAATATTTCAAAATTCTAAAAAAAAAAATCGTCCAATTGTGCCAAAAGGACTCGGTTTCTATTCGGTTTCTCGCATTGTGTAATTGATTTCGCGTATTGAATTTTTTTTCTCTAAAAAAAAAAAAATATAACGCGATTTTAAGTCGTTTTTTCTTGCAAATCGTTGTCCTACCGCCGCGGACGCCGCCGCCGCCGCAGTTGTACTCTTCGACTATAATAATATTCTCTCCATACACTCGTCGTGCGCTGCTATTCGTTTTCTAACTATACGGCGTTCCACAAAAGGCTCATACGGTATTCAGCCGACGTACGCGACGGGTCCGCCGAGCAATCAACCCCCGCCGCGGCACTTTAATCCGCAAAAGCCCGTCCTCTCGTCACCCGCGTCCCGGCCGGCCCCGGGCTCGACGCGCGGCTTCATTTCGCCCGCGACACGACCGCCCTATAAACGAGACACCGGTATGTGTGTGTGCGCGTGTGTATTTTATTAGCGGACCTGCAAAGGACTATTATTATTATTATTATTACCGTAAAGAATATTGTCCCGGGGCAGGATGGTGGACGTCCAGCGTACGAGCCAGGACGTTGTAATCCGTCCGTCGGCGGAAGCGACGTGACCGAAACTGGATACGCGCAATACCGTCGAGTGTGTTTACCCGTAGTAAGTATATACACCGTCATCGATCCTCCTCCCACGGAAAACCGGCTTTAATCAGCACAACGATGACGTTAGTCTGTTCTATATATATACACTACACTGTGTTGTTCCAATCATATATTTACCTATTTCAATTTATAAGGACACGATAGCAATATTTTATATTATTTCATTAAATTTGAATTCACGATGGGATCAACGAAGCGATAAATCAGCTGATTTTATTATACGATTGAATATAGGTAAATCCGACATCGAACGAGTGAAAGAAATCGACACGTCTTAAAATTATTTACATTTGCATTTATCGTAGATAATAATTCAGGGATATCAATTAATAATTATTCAACAACTTATAATATAAGAAAAATAAATTTATTTTTATTCCTTCGTATTTTTTTTTTTTTAATTCGTGTAACAGCACATACGATGTATATGATTATATATATATATATATATATATATATACTCGCATATATTACAATTAAAGGAAACAAATCCACAAATTTTTTTTACGTATATTCTCTAGTTCTCTAATAAAACCCAGCTGATGTAAAATATTGTTGCAATGACGTCAAATAGAACCTAGTTGTCTCGATGCTTTATTAATATAATTATAGTTATATTTGAATTCAAATTTAATTTACAATCGAGCGTAACGCCTACACCTTCAATTCTCGTAATAATTTGTAATATTGTATTAGAAATGTAATACGAACAAATATTGGTTTTTTAATACTGTAATAAAATGAGATAGAATTACATTTATTATTATTATTATTATTATTATTATTATTATTATTCAATTTTCCATATTAAAAAACCCCGTCTGATGACTCACATCGGGTATTTCATATATATATATATATATATATATTTGTTTTTAGGTTAAAAGAGATATCAATAATAATTACGAAAATTAAATTAAAATTTCGTTTATTTTCAATTTCTTCTTTAAACCCGTTTCCTTTCAAGGCAACGTAAATTTAAACGTGGCTATGATATTATCAATTAGGATTTATACGCAGTTCATCTTTAAAAATTACGCGAGATCATTTTTTGAATCCTATCAAAGGTTAAATATAGTATTTTTTACTTAACAATCCAGACATAATTAGATATTACATGTAATTAATTACATTAGGTTTAAATTTAAAAAAAAATTCTTTATGTGTTTTTTTTTCGGTGCTGTTCTCATAAGTTGCTTCAAACATTCAACGACTTGCGAATAGAATTTACAATGGATTTATATAAATGTATTGAATATAAAACTTCTTTCTACATCACAATATGATGATACTCAGGCATATTTGAATGACTTAACGCACCACGTCGGTTTTTCGGTTATTTACAATCGTTATTTTATGAAAAATTCTCGAAAAGTCATAAGAATACAAAAAAAATGCGTTCTTTTCAATTAAGAATGAACCCGATCGTGTGAACATAACTGACAGACAGCTAATTTGGACTTGAGGAAAAAAACACGCAAATGCGTAGAAGTATTAATAATAATATAACATACGAACATTTTTTATTTTTTGAAAAAGAAACTATTTGAGAGTAAACGACGTATATGTAGTTTATCCTGTGGGAACACCATTGACTGATAAAATAATATTTATGATTTATTCCTCTTTACGTACGTATAAAAATCCATTGCGTAATGACCGGATTCGACGGTTAAAACACTCGGTTTGCAACAATTCAATCAGCAATTTAATACGATATGTGAGCAGCTTAAGGTTATTGAATATAAACTATAAAACCTACGATTCTTTTTTTTTCCAATCAAAATCAATAGCAAAGCTGGGCTTAAACTCCTATATTTGTTCTGAAGTCCCGCGTAATATCTATAATAAACTTCGTTACGAAAATAATAAAAAAAAGTGTGTTTAAACTTTAAACTGCACTAACCGTCTTATATAGATTTATTTAATTTATAGTAAAAGAAACAAATAGCAATTTACTGTGTAATTCACAATATTGGTTGAGTTACTTAATAATACAAAAAAAACTCCGATGACGATTGTTATCCCGCTGTTCGACATGTAATTTGAGTAAAAGAATAGAATCCGATTCGTATATTAGCCATACAGGAATACAACTTTTAATAAATATCAAAAAAATTACTTAAAATAAATTGAAAAAGAGAAATAAAGCCGCGTTTATAATACAAAATATTACTTATACACTGCGAAATAAATAGGTACCGTAAAAAATTTTAATACTATAAACAATATTTATTGTTATGTAATATTCGATTTATAAAAAAAAAACATGTAGTCAAGCGATTACTATAAATTACATTCAATTATTCGTAATCATTAAATTATTTTGATATAGTCGGGTATTTTTGTTATTAAAAATCTATAATTTCAAAATGTATTTCGTATAATTAATGACATATTTTCTACCAATATGGATCGATGTTATCATTAATATTTATATTTTATTTTTACTTATTGTTTACTCGCATTATATCCACCACTTGTGAACTCCATTCAATATATTTTAAGTTGAGTGGTGACTGACGATATTGAATATTTTAAAATCTGTGATATACATGTATAAATATATACTCATACCGTCAAAAACTTTAAAGTATCATGTGTATTTATAAATATTTACTTATATACACATGTATCCTCAGAGTTTTTTCAACTGTGTTCATGTGTATAACCTGTATACGGTAAACACTGTTTTTTCAACTGTATGTACAGAGTAATTATTTTCATCACGAATTAGTGATTATCTGCCAAGATTCTAAACAAATTTTATTTATTCAGAATTTTTCATTCATTATTAAATTATAATTATACTTCTATTTTCAGGATTATATCCTCACTCGTCGTATGTTAAACAATTATAACCATTGATTTTCAAACAGCAATTCTATGTTTTTTTTCTACATTTTCAGACAGAAATAAAACGATTGTAAATAAAAATTCTTTATCAATTTTTTTTTATTTTTAATGCTCCGTTTATGGATAATTGTTACTTAAATATTTGTTCAATAATAACAATTCGTTAGAATCGAATAGAACGAGAGAAGTTTTCTAAGAAAAATAATACAAAAAGTATATTATTATTTTATATATATATATATATATATATATATGGAAGTAAGTCGAGTGCCGGTTTTTCATTGGTTCGAATTAATAAATAGTTATCTATTAGTATTTTAACATTTCGTGTTTAATGTAAATCATATTTTTTTTGTATAAACGTTGCAAAAGTAATAAAATTATTGATTGTGTACAATTGGAATTGTAAAATTAAATAACCGTGATAAATTACATATTTCATATTACCTAAACCTATATTCCAAACACGTTTACTAGATTTACAAAAATTAATAAAAAATAAATAAAAAACGTGCAAAAAGTAAAATAATATAATGCCCATAGGAATGCTAGTTCTTGATGAGAAAACTGAGTAAATGATTGACATTTTATTGAATTATTGTTCACCGTTCAATAGTGTAATTAGACTAATAAATATTTAAAAAAAAATTATTTTCTCGTTTATTAGTATAAATTTAGATTTGAATATAATAAAATTTCAATACTAATTGTATTTTCCTTTTTGCAAACGTGCAATTCGAACATGACGTATAAAAAATGTCGGCGGCGTTCGATACTTTCGTACACATGAAGTTACACGTATTATGAAAATACGATTATTAGTTATAGATAATAATTTCAAAGTTACATTTAATTTGCGAGAATTCAAATTATTATTAAATATACTCAGTGGCGTAGCAGGGGAGGCTGATGGGGCTGCAGCCCCCCACCCCAGAAATGAATAGATAATCAGTTTTTTAGTGGGTACCGTCTATACATATTAATAATTAACATATAAATTAATTGATTATTAGCCTCAGCCCCCCCAAATAAAAATCCTGGCTACACCACTGTATACATTTAATACACTAAACAAGTTTTTGATGTTAATATAAATATACTGCAGATGCTCAAAAGCAACACGTAAACAATTTTATACTATAATAGAATTGGAAAATGAAAAAAATTTAGTGAAATTAAATCGCTATTCGATTTCGCATCGTTTTCTCGGCGCATAAAATGCTAAATGAAAAGAAATGATATATTACATTATACTGTAGCATACAGCGTATTTAAATTGGAAAACGTATTTTTATTCATCTCCAAACACTATACAGCGTGTCGGCGTGACATCTTTAATTTTCCGAAACATAAAAGACGAATTACAGAAAACGCAATCGGTTTCAGCATCGACATACGTATTATGTTTATCGTCGTAAAACCTAAAATAATTACGTACACGACACAGGAACCGGGAATTAAAGAACATTCGTTTGGTTTTGCTCGACCCGGTAAAATATATAGGACGTTATATAATATAATTTTAAACGCGAAAAGCAATACATAATATAAATCGTTGTATTCGGAAAAAGATTGCGCTACGTGAATCCCGGTTTTCTACTGTAACGGAATATATTTTAAGTGGCCGCAATATCCCATACATGCATTTTAGACCATCCGCACTTCCGTGTTTTGAAGGTGATAATTACGTTCGATTTGGATGCTTGAAACATTAATGAATTCGTTGGTAAGTCTACTTTGCATCTACCGGATGATTTTCTGTAATATTAACTGAAAAATAAACTATAAATTATTTAAGTTTTTTTTTTTTTACAAATTTTTCAACCGCTATAAAATCGAGTAAAATCCATATTTCGTATTTAATGCATCGTTTAATTACTACTATTTAATTCTTTTTCCTTAAGTATTTTTCACCAGAATTATTCTAAGCAGCATACTGAAGGAAGTACGGATATATGTCCTTTGACAAAATTGAAAAAACATTGGCATACATATGCTGTTCTCTATCAGTAAAAATATAATAATTGAAGTAATAACGTACACCCCTACCACTATCTACAATCCGCCAATCGCAACTATATTAGGACTATTTATAAAATGCTAATCTGGTTTTACCGCGTTGAATACGTTTTACTTTTGGTGTGGCAGCCCCTCAAGTGTTCATAAAAAAAAAAATCAAAAAAATCGAAATTTATTGAATATCGAAATATTAAAATACCTATATAGGTAATAAAATAGTGTACGAAAATTGTTAAATCGCACGGTATACAGTAACACCAAAAGCTACAATCTATATTTAAAAAAATGTCTCGATCGTAAAGAAATATTGTCGTAAAACGAATAGGTACGTTATATCGTTATTCTCTTTGGCCATAAAAAAAAAAGAAAAATTATTTCCCCGTCAGATTTTAGATTCTGAGCGGAGGGAAAAAGTTAGTGGATTTACAAAGATTTTTATTTTTATTCCTCGTACAAAATTTCGACTTAAAAATCGTTACGCGTTTGATAAAAATCCGATAGCAAATGTTGTGTAGTTGGTATTTTAGATTTTTCGATTTTTCGCAATAGTATATATTTTAAAAGCGACATAGAAAAAAAAAATCACATAGACTCATTCCAAAACATAGTACTAAAGTTTTAACATATACCAATAATGCAATGAATATATATCACTGTATATTAGTGGGAAAAAATGTTTTCCAAAAAGTTTCTTCTAATATCGGGCTATTTATATCAATTAAGTAAATGAGGATTATGACCACTGACAGCAAAAGTTTTTTTTAATTGCACTTAATTTCCGCTCAGAATCGTTTTTCGAACGCAATGATTTATCACCGCTTTCAAATTCATAGTAATAATAAAACTCTAGAATTCCTGTCTACGTAATTCACACGACACCCAAGACTCAATTCATTTTAACTATGTATAAGTTATAGAGTTAAAGAATAACGCAATACGAATGAACATGAACTCGATTATTTCAATCGTTTTAATAGTACAATTTTTATACCACGCTAAACAAAATTCGATTGAATTATACGCCTCTTGTGTTCTTCGTTTCGCGTCCGGTCAGATTTGCCAAAAATGCACTGTAGTTATTAAGTTATAATTTAAAATATTGTACAAACGAATAATATACATAAAACGCAGTCAATAAATACAATTTTCTTATATATCGCTCATTATGTTAAAAAAAAATCTTGTTAAAATTCTATTTAACCCTAACCATTGATTAAATATATTCTGTGTATATCTATAAAAACACAAATATAAAATATTTATAAATTCCCTAACAGTATAAATACTTGATTATGATTTAGACACTTTTGACTGTTTACACTAATATTATGAAACTCAAAATCACAAAATAATAGACACTTTTTACCACGTATACGTATTTCGACAACAACGTTGTCATCATCAGCGCGAACCGCATACTAAAACCGTTATACTGTATGCGCCCGTATTTATACAGTTCATATCCAATGACGTCACCAAAAACATCGCGGCAGCCGATCGTGAGTCATCGACCACGCCCTACCGGCTACCGCAATTCTATGCTGACGCCATCTGGTTTACATTAATTTTAGTAACGAATTTTGTAAGCGACTTAAGTCCCAGTTTAACAAATTATTTTTATTTTTTGACATTTCTATTAAATATATAATACGTATTAATACCTATCTTATTAAATATAAGAGAAACGATAGAAATGTCAAAAAATAAAAATAATTTGTTAACCTAGGACTTAAGTCGCTTACAAAATTCGTTATTAAAATTAATGTAAACCAGATGGCGTCGGCATAGAATTGCGGTAGGGCGTGGTCGATGACTCACGATCGGCTGCCGCAATGTTTTTGGTGACGTCATTGGATATGAACTGTATAAATACGGGCGTATACGGTATAACGGTTTTAGTACGCGGTTCGCGCTGATGATGACAACGTTGTTGTCGAGATACGTATACGTGGTAAAAAGTGTATATTATTTTGTGATTTAGCGTTTTATAATATTAGTATAAATATCTCGTAAAGAAAAAAAGCATTTTCAACACGGAAAAAAAGTAAAAACTTACCTCGAAATTACCGTATCCCAGTTGCCGTCTCATTGGTTTATCAATCCAAAATATCCAATTCGAAACGTCAATTACGTAATACAGGCGATGCCGTCGAGAAGTCGGTAGAGTAAAAACGGAGATTACACTTTTAAACATTCGTTGAACTTTTGACATTAATATTTGTTTATAATACAATTTTATACGCTATAAATAATAATGATTTAAATTATTGTTTACGGTAATAAGGTAAAATAAAATATGTTCTTGTAACAACACTCGTGTACGTTTCGATCGGATTACTTTTCTCGCAAGGTATCTTTTTACCGGTATATTCGACACACTCCTCTAGAGGAAATCCTGGGTCACGCCAATCAGTCCGTCGTCACCGGACCTCACAGAGTGCAAGATCTATGAGACTACGTAAAACATTGTTTTTGTGCTGCACAAAGTTAAAAAGGACGAGTCGAAAATTCGGATCACGGGCGGCCGTAAATGACGTGACACAACTCACAAACCACGCTGAACAAGGTTTGGGAAGAATTTCAATACCGCGCAGAAGAAGGTGTTTGTTAAAGTGCCGACGGCATATCGAACAACCGTCATTTTAAGACTTGAATGTTTTACGAATATTTGCGGTGCTCCGTTTTTGTAACGAATATGAATTTTCGAAACGGGATGATAAAACACTCTGTATACACTAAATGAATAGAAAAAATTCCACATTTTCGTAGGATGAAAAAAAAATTTGTCTTCCCCAATAAAATACAATTGCACGGTCCGGAAGCAGAGAAAAACTCGATGGGAAATCAAACGATGATTTAGACGGCGGGTATCATTTTTTTCTCCGTCAATTTCGTACACGCGTAAATGAAAATAAATTCGAATGAGACGACCTGCGACGTATCATCATTATCGCGATAAATATGATAACGAGCCTTACATATTGTTATGATAATACGAGCAGGTATACGTGTCGTGTACTAACGTACACGTGTAAATCTGATGGATTTGGGTCACGAATTGAAATTTATGCGCACTCGCCAGAGACAAATTTTACGAATTTTATTTGCACGAGAATACGTGATTTACGTATAATTTCAAATTGTACGATACAACTTGATCAAAACACGAGCATTTCATATAAAACGACGATATAAATGTCGGAATGTCGTTACGTTCAGACGACAGTCGGTATCGTCGGGAAAATCAAATATCTGTCGAGCTTCTGGAGAAAAGCGAAGGGAATGGACGACTAATAATTAGTATGGCGAAATCATTGTTATTTATAACACTAATTACATAATTCAAATATATTATTTGCGGCTTGAAGTGAGTAGTGGCAGTACCCTTGCATCACATTTCGGTCGTTAAGCAGACGGTTTATGGATTTTATTATTTTATATATATTTTTTTTTTTAACGACGTAAACGTCTCGCCGATTAAGAGTTGACAGAGTTCAAATGCTAAAAATTACATCTAGACGGTTTGACAAACAAACGTCTAGATTAAAATATATATATAAAAATGTTATACGGTTTTTGTTTTCAGCGGAATAATCAAAAGAAAAAGAGAAAAAACTAGCCGAAAAAGAAAATACGGATCTTTATTATCTCTGTAGTGGAATACGATTTATTCTTTTTCATCTATACAGATAATAACGGGGAAAGTGACAATGGACGATATTGAGTTTTAAACAGTTAACATGGTACGGAAAAAAAAACCATTTTTTTCAACGAAAATAGCAAAAAAATTATATTTAATCCCGTTTTAACGTGAGCGTTAGACCTCGGAACTAATTTTATAATGTGAGTAATAGGAAATACGTAACCTTTCGCATTAGCAGCTGTTGTTGCGCAATCGATGCAGGGACAAGTTGTTGAACAATGAAATCGCTCTAAACAGAGAATCCATACGAATAACACGAGACATCGGCACGTATAAAAAAAACATTGGCAGCCGTTATGAAATGATGTGTGTATATCGGATCTGTCCGTCAGACTATTTATTCTTTGAGATGGAAACGTTGAAACACGCGTACGTCGCACCGTTATGTTTTCACGAAACTGTATTTTGAGGCATTAAATGGTCGCAACGATATTTTAAAAAGGTACAGCGATATTTTGTAATTTTTTTTAAAAATATTTTCAGAACTTTTATTTAATTTTAAAGAGTATTATTTTATTCACGCGAATAAATTTGCGTTGGTTTTTTTTTTACGTGTTTATAGTGACGCCGATTTGTTCGTAGACAAAAAAACTGTTCAAGACGAAATCCTTTCAACGTGTTATGTCGGGGCATCATATTTTTAAAATTCTCGAGGATAAACTTAAGCTTTGAGTGTTCATGAACAATAAACATTCGTATTCTCTGCACGATATAATACTTCGAGGAGAAGCATTTGAAACGGTTAAACAGTTAAGTTCCTATATTTCATAACAGCAGAACTCATAGCGAATACTATCTGTACGTGCATAACGCTTATATCGAAATATAACCCCAGTGCGGTTTATAATACTTCACAACTGGTACTCGATCCTTTCGAATGTAAACACGTTCCTGGCCGAATAATGCGAACGTTGTACGCGTGTATACATAGTTCGTGCTCGCTCGCGTGACGACCTCCTGTTGAATCGCAGTCACCGTTTTAACGATGCATATACGCGAAATATGGCAAATTAATGAGTCGCGAAATCGTCACACCGCATTATTGTACATACGTGTACGCAGTCAACGAAACGTTTGTTATTAACATCGAATACGCACAATATTCGAGAGGCAATCGAATAGTAAATAGCCGCTGGCCGTATTTCCTAGCCACGTCGAGAGAATTTTTATCTAATTCAGAGGCGACACGAACAATCGATAACGAAATCGACTCTAATAATATTGTGATCACAGTTACCAAACCGTGGCGACTGCGCCTCCGTCTCGCCGTCCAAACTTAAAATCCGCTCTGTGAATAGGATTTTTATGATTGAAAAAATGTTAAATCAGCCCAAATGCTCAACGATTAATGGTGACGTCCTTTGGGTAATGTTCGTTTCCCGACCAGCGGAGTGGTGCGACGATACGGTCAAGGATATCACGGATAAATTCAGCGCCAGGAGACGTTGCGCGAGGAAACGGGTTGATCAAACATTTGACGGAAGACGGTGAGAATAATCTTTCGGCAGTGCCGGAGCAATCGTTACAGGACACGTCGAATATCGAGAAGGTTGTGCAAGCGGTTCTGCACGACATCGCGCAACTCCATAGTATTTTCAAACGCGACGAAAAAGCTATCCTCCAGAAATTCAAATCGAAACAGTATCGCGACTATATTTTGTATCCTTGTGATCTTCGTCGTGTCATCGCGCCTATACAAAATTACTAGACAAAGGATAGTGCGGCAAAATAGCCACGAGGTAAAAGCTTCTACTCTCAACCGACGGGTACCAAATATGGAACGCCGAAATGTCGGAGATTCACAGGATTTTACACAGATCGTTTCGAAAACTGTCTGCGTTTTTAATCATTTAACGCGTTCACGCTCGTATATTAAGCACGAAAGTATTTCGTTTGTGGTGAATAATAATTAATGGGATGCCTCCTAAACTATTTAGAAATTCGACTCGAACCGCAGTCGTCATCCCTTCTGAAAGTGAATCGCTTTACGTCTTTGGTCTTAGGATACGGTATACGCGATATATTTTCGCAACGGACGTTTTCGCTTTAACTGTTTAATATTACGGCGAACGGAAAACGGGTTGAACGTGAAACGTGTATACACGACCGAGATTATTTAACGATTAGTGTTCAAATAAACGCAGAGACGTTTTCGTGTTCTTTTACATATAATATTACCGTATATGTATATATATATAAATATCAAATCGACTATTTTCATTGGAAAACTATTCCCCACGCTGCGGCCGTCCTTGTTTCCGTATTTCCTGCTGTAACCGGATAAATATGCGAGAGATCTCTTTTCCCGTCCAAGCAGTTACATAACTTTTTATTTCGCAACGCTGAACTGGGATCGATGAAAACGTATGTATCGTAGCGATTTTTTTTTTCTACTACATATCACCGCGTTCTGCTATTGAGTTACATAAATTATAAATTGTGTTCGGAAATACTTTTGACTTCTGGATACCTTCCACGATTCGCGCTCTGAAAATTCACGATAAGACGCAACTTACATACAGTGTCGTTTCGGCATATAATTGGGCACCCGGGTAAAATTGTTCAATCGTTCCCATTTCATGGTAATATATATATATTGTTAAAGAAATAATTTTTTTGACTGGCAGCACTGGTGAGTTTGTGTGTGCATAATTTTTAACAATTTGTAACATTTTTTTTTTTTATATATAAATTGGTTTAAATTATAGAAAGGAAAAAAACTCAACATATTTAAATGATTTATTTATCGGAACTTTGAAGAAGTCAAATTACATTTTAAAAAAAAACAAAACTTATACGTCAATATAACTGGCAATATATTTATAAAGCAATTTTTAAAAAATTTGTTAGAATATGTTTTTGTATCAAAAGAGTATATAGTACTTTAATTGTCGATTCGAAGACCCAGACTTGTCAATTATTATTTAATCTTCGTTAATTAACTGAATTAAGTTTTAATTATATGCATTTTTTTTATATACAGACTGCAGACATGATGTGTATACGATTAACTGAGAGCCTGAATTCGGTTTTTAAAATCTTCAGCTTAGAAAATACACACGTTCGTATGAAACTCGTGTGCAAGGATGTATATTTCGTTGCCGCGTAATAAAGTGAATTAAGTAAAGTCGAGATTTCGAAGTTTGAATTCATTCAATGCTAGAAGTACTTCGGGTAAAAAAAAAATCATCGCAACTTTTTAATTCATTTTTTTAATATTGTATTCGTCTTTCCCATTTTCTGCGTCTATAAACGATTCTGCTTCTTTACTCTCGTTGTTTTTCTTGTAAAAATATTTTACGTTTTTAATTTTCTATTCGATGAAAGGTCTCAGAATCGCTGGGTAGCCGGGTAGGCCAGACCGACACTGCTTACATACCCGGTGGTATCTCATTAGAACGTTCTATTCACTTATACTCGCTAGTAATCGGGAAGGATTGCGACTACGGTACGTGTAGAGGTATCTGTGTGCTGATTCTGTGTGTGTTTGTGTGTAATCCAACATTAAACACAAAGTATATATTATCTGTATATACAAATGTATACAGTAAACCGAACCACGCAGTCACGCACAGAGAGAGAGAGAGAGAGAGAGAGAGTTGTAATTCGTATAATTCACAGTTTGTTATGTGTGTGCGCGTGTGCCGAGGACGAAACGGCGGGGTGAATAGTGTTTTGTCGAATGTATATATGTATGTGCCGAGTAAGGATCCTTTGGGAGGAATTACCGATACATAAAGTCGTTTAAACAGAACCCACGGCTAAACGGTATACATTCGTCGT
Organism: Slavum lentiscoides; assembly: GCA_032441835.1. NCBI lineage: Eukaryota > Metazoa > Arthropoda > Insecta > Hemiptera > Aphididae > Slavum > Slavum lentiscoides. Next base: position 4,014,863 of record CM063713.1, read on the forward strand.
TACGCCTGCACAACAACGAGTTTGATAATAATATATAATATAATAACATTTTCTCATACTCGTGCGTAGAGGTGTGTGTGTGTGTGTGGAAAGGGGTAAACAATTAAGATTGCGAGTATATTTAAAGTTGTGTATTATTTATATCGTAAAATAGTGCTGTATGCGCTGCACGCAACGTACAAAACGTTTGGTAAGTATTTTAATATTTTCGTCTTTATCGTGTATATTGATTTTTTTTTTCTTGCGTGTAACCCTCGACTCGGGTTTAATACTTTAACAATATTATCATTATTGTGCTGTCGTCGCGAAACCTTTGAAATATCCCCATATTATTAGGTTCATCAGTCGTCACGAGTACGTCCCCCCCCCACCCGATGTCCCGGGCCGGTTATTCGTTATGTCGTTATAAAGGCTGGAAGAAAGAGAAGAAAAAAAATTTTACTTTTTAATCTCACTACGTTCGACAATCTCGCATGCAGCGAGCTCAATGAGACAAAACTTAAGCGGTCCATACACGCATCAATAATATTGATCATTATTTGTATCAATAAATGTTTCGATTTGTTTGGCACACGCACGATCAATAATATTCATAAATATATTGTTCAGTTTCGTTCAAAATGTCTAGTGAAGAGAACGCGATTATCGCTATTGATACAATTATATTGACACTCTATCAATAAATATCGAAATAATTTTGATTGTTTCAATATACTGAACTCGTCTTCAATACGATCTCTACACGGTCAATATTATTGTCAATATCGAATATCGATCAATATTTGATATTGACAATATTATTGATCGTGTATTGGTTATATTGAAGGTTCCTTCAATATATTGAAAATATTAATTGACGGGTCGTCAATAAAATTGTGTCCCATCATCAGCTGTTATCACTTCCTCTTTTTCAGGTAGTGTAGTTGTAGTTGTTTATTCTATTCTGTGAGTGTTGATAAATAAATATTGATCAATATTATTAACATGTTACTGTCCAGTGTCCAATAATAGAAAATTGATGATAATAATATTATTATTCGTAAAAAATATAACTTCCCGTCACAGGGAAAATCTCAACGGCTCACGCATTTGCGCATAAATAAAATTTGTCCGGACAAAATAAATTACGAGCAACTCTGCGAAAATATTTGGATTAAATTTTTTGTTTTTTTTAATAACGTTATGCGAATATTGCATGCCTTAATGTTTTCTGTAAATCACACTTTTGTACAAAACACCCGGAAATGCGCGTTTTCAATACTTTAAAACATTTGATAAATATTAATAATATAATGTACAATACGTAGAGTATCGTGATTTTATTATTTTTTTAACTCGTCTGTTACTATTTAAACGTTTATTTACTTATTTATAATTATCGTCGCATTTCGCGTACTTTTTTTAACTGAAACGTTTTTCACAGAGCCGTATAAAATTATTATTATATTTCGTTTTATGAAAAAAACAAAAAAACCACGGGAAGAAAAAAATGATCGAGAACACTTCAATTTACTCTAAACTATATAAAACGCAATAATTTTTCGACTGTTACGCTCACCAGACGTATTTTTCTTATCAATTCCAATTTATTACGTCTGTGACGCGTATACCGTTGAGTTTTCTTTTTCTATTATACGTATTATCAGTTCATTCGTATATTATACATTTATATTCCGTTAAATTTGGCTATACTTTGGACGATCGTTTTTATTATTATTATTATTATTATTATTATTATTATTATTATTATTATTATTATTATTATTATTATTATTATTATTCAAGCGAAACGCGAAGAAAAAACGTGCCTATACCACACGAAAATTATAACGTTTACGTTGACACACGCGCGATTGTTTAGCGAGAAATAACGCTGTACGTACGGCGAAGGTACGGACGCAATTCTGTTAGAAGCTCGGTTTTGATTTAATTAAATTGTGTACGCACTCACACGCTTTACCACCGGTAAGTATATTATATGGCTTCTTGTAAATATATAGTGTATACGGTAAAACGCGTAGGCCATACCGATAAACGTATACATTTTATACGAAAATATAACGTCGTGTTTGTGTCGGGTAAATAAAAGATTATAAATTATATATTGCCATGCGCTATATATATATATATATAGGTAAACATTAAAATGTACGTAGGACACGACAACATATTATTATTATTATTATTTATTCCAATAATTCCATACGCGCTATTCAAATATTCGTAAGAATTTTTTACAACACAACGAAAACGTTCGGTGCTGTCGTCTGTTGACGTTACTACCTACATACCAATATACAGTATATAATACTTCATTTTTAGAATTTTTAGTCAAAAAACTTTCCATTTACATAGTTATTAAAAAAAAAAAACGACCTCCGCCGCCGTCTATATATTATTATTCTCCTCGCCTACTACGCACTGAAATACATCGTGTATAAACATGCTAGGAGTATAGTAATTCGAATACAGTTGTATTTTGAATATTTTCGAATCACTTTAAAAACTACGTATTTTTCAGAATTATTACGGGATTTCTAATAATTTTCAAAAAATATTTTGAATTTTTAAAAAAAAAAAATAGAAACCAGCTATATAACGTTATAATTAGTGTACTGCGTTCAGCGGTTACGAGTACCCATATCCTAATTCTAATAATAATTATTAATTTATTCGAATCATGAAATAATAACATCCCGAGGGGTAAGTGAAAAATACACTCTTATCAGATGGAAAATATACATTATAAATTTCATCAGGAGATTTTAAATTTGAATATATTTGGATAAGTGCAATATAATTGAAGTGTACCTCAAAAACTACTTGTAACAATCGAACAACAAAATTATTTTTAACGGATTCGGAATACTTGTTAAATGTCGTACAACAGTCAAAATACTAACCGTGAACCTTCTAACCTAAACGCTATAATAGAACGTCATACTTTGCGCATACGATTTTTCGACTATAAAAACCTAAAGGCGGTATATAGTTTCCTCGAACCTTTGAACCGTTCGTTTCGACGGAACAGAATGTCGTACAATTTAATGTTTTATTGCAATCAAAATTTAATTTCAATTTGATATTGGTGCGCGTTCCTCGAGTTCACTGTAACGCAATAATTATTTTAGCTCATAAAACGAAAGGGATACGTATGATTGTAACGCAGTAACGGGATTCGAGTCGGACGTTGCAACGATTAACGGCAATACGAATAAACGCGACCTTGCAGCAATATGGCGTGGAGGTGTACAATATGAAATATTATGTAAAAAGAAATTTCGAGAAAACAAATTTATAGTAAATACGTGTGAAAAAAAAACAGCAATTAAGAAATATAGTTTTAGAACGATTAGTCGTTTAAATGCCAGTCGTCTGCAAGCGGACGCCATTGTTTGTTATTTATTCGATACAATTTAAACGTAATAGTACATAGCATACAGAGGGAGATTTTTTTTTTTTTTAAATTTATTTTAAGCCAGGCTATATCCTCGAAAACGTAAATAATTTTCGTAATTATTATAATAGTATTTTACCCTTGAAATTGTTTTTTTTTTTTATAACTCTATCGCCTTTTGATTTCACGACAGTAACGTTTGATTATAAATTCTCCAAAAATATTTTTTTTTTATAGGAATTCAGTACATGTCGATTTTTTTTTAAAAATTGAAAACTACGGAGACGATTTAATGGAAACTTTCTAAAGTTTCCACGTAAAAAAAACCGCTCTCATAATCAAAATATATTAAAGTAATAATTATACATAGAAGGAATATTGAAAATACAAAATGGAAACAGCATTTCTATAGTTATTTATTTTAGCACGACGATATAGTGTAGAAAAAAAAATCGATTGCCGTTTGAAGACCAAAAGTTGTTTGTAATCTTGTCAGACAATCCATTGGCTCGTCATTAAAAAATAACTTTGTTTATATATTCATATAATATTATTGTGAATTATGTTGTAATATATTAGTAACGAAACAACGTTAAAATAATTCGCGATAGGATGTACTTTGCAGCGGCCCTGCAGAACAATGATGAAATGCGTGTTTCCGTATTATTTTGACAGCCTAATACATTTCCCGCAAGGGAAAACATCCATTTCCAGTTTTCTCATAAAAAAAAAAAGTAATAATAATAATAAATAAAAATACCTACCGTTTTCGAAAAAAGCAATATCTTTCTCGAGTTTAAAAAAAACAAAAACTATTATCGACTATATTTACATGCCTAAATACGTGACGAATTCGTTCAAACATTCTTTTACAGTATTTCCGGTAGGTTTAGGCACCACTGTTTTAAGGCGGAAAAACTTGTATTTCAAATCGAGATACAACAAACGGCGAAAGACCACAAATACAAATTTAGTCTCTTTTGTGTACTTGTGAATGCTTTAAGCCGGTATGTGTGTGCATAAATCGACTGCAGTATTCGTTATATTGTGGTACTATTTTATATTATATATTATTATGTAAGTAATAGTAATACAGATAGTAATAGTAATAGCCAAGTGTTAATAGAAATCGGAGAAAAAAGAAACCTAATAAAAGCAATAATGAAAAGAAAAACTCATTAGAAACACAATAATTAGACACAACAATTTTATGAACAATGTATGTGAAGGAAGAATTATGTGCAATACACCAAGGAACGCACAAAAAAATCGTATTTCAAAAATATATAAAAACATCAGTGAATGGCTCAGCCTATGACGACATAGAGCAGTTGGCGTTATGAAGGAATCTGCAGTGGCTTTAACCGCGAGCACTATAGCGTTTAGAACACGATGATGAATAGTGAGTAAAGTGTTATTTATAACATAACAAATCTATACCCACTGAATTATCCTTTTGACGAGTTAGTGCAGTCATCGTACATCGTACATATGTTTCGGCGCATCTGGGCTTAGGAATTAAAAAAAAATGTTCGATTTCAATTTGGCGTTTAAAAATTGTAAAACCAAACGATGAGATGTCCTATTTAACGAGCTTGTTATGTATTTCTTTCATTAAATACACGTATAATTTTTTTTTTTTTGTGAAAAAACCTAAGTCAGCCTTTAAGGACGCCTGTAATCTTATAAAATATTAATTGCGTGCACCGAAAACCGGTAGAAAAAAAAACCGTACGGAATTACGTGTATTGCGCGTATTGCTCGAGATCATTACAAAAAAAATATTATAATATATTATTATATAGTTGCGAAATAACGAGAGCGACGTCATCACGCTCGAGAAGAAAAACGATAAATTGTGTTGGAACCAGGCACTACGATTAACGGCTATGAATAAATGGCCTTGTAATATATTAAGTCAACATATATATTTTATATACACATAGTTTAATGCGTATGAGAATATAAACTACAGTTTGTGGAGAAACTTTGCAGTTAACCCGGTAACGGGTGTTCCGCGCGTACGCGAAACATCGAAGACCGTCGGCGCGCATAATACCAAACTGATATTCGAATCGTTGAAATTTTTCAAAATAATACATTTTATTTTTTTTTAACCCAATAACGCACCGATTATTGATCGAAAATTTCGTTTAATCGCCAGATTCGAATCGGTAATTTTTCACATTAAAATTTATTAACACTGGCCAATTGTGTTACGCTAACGGTAAATCTGTCGTGTTTTTTTTTTTTTGTTTAGAGTCGTGCGATTGTACGCGTTATTATTACTTTATTACCACCGAACCTATACCGGGCAAATATTGTATATTTTTTTCTATTTAATTAATGCAGTGAACTCGATTTTGACCGATCGGTACTGCGATACAGTGTCGTAGGACCGAGGACTGAATGTGTTACGGATTTTGCTAAAAATCATTCGAAGAAAGTTTTATAATTAAATACGATTTATTACGAAGAGGAATAAGACAAATTCGTAAACGAAACGTATTCGCTATAATAATAATATTATTATTATTATTATTAAAAAATATACAATCACGTTAGTAGTTACGAAACAAAACAAAATTCTTGCTATTATTGTTAAGTTTATTATATATTGTGATGATTATGTCCTTTGACATATTAATTATTGTTTACTGACGATAATAAATAAATAATAATATCGTAAATGCGTACACTGGTTTGGAAATCAAACGAATTTTAAATACTTTTACACACAAACAACTTAAGAATAGCGTTTTATGTTTAATATGTACTCAATTTTGAAACTGTATATTTCTAACGGACGGGGAAAATCAATTTATTCTAAATGTATCTAGACAATTGTATAAAAACGGTCAAAATATTAAATAAACATTCGTTTTTTTTTCATATAACGGGTTAACGACAACAATCTACGATCGAAAACAAAAAAAATTACCTAATTTTTTTATTCGAATTTCAATGGTTTTAGCCCGGAACATAATAATTTATTTTTATTTTTATGGTTTACTTCAAGCGTTATTTACTCTTACAATTGACGCGAATATTAACTTTTACGAATTACAAAGGTAAGTGTTATTTTCAGTGTTTATGACTAACTATAAAAATCGCATAAAACGAGGCGAATAAATAAATTAAAATAATTAAAAACTGCTGAAACAATAAAAAAAAAAGTAACATTATGTATTCTGAAAAAGGTATAACGGATTTAATTCAAAAATCATTGACTCAAGGATCATTCATAATACGTTACATTTGTAAGAAACATAAATAATAATGCGCGTATTATTTATAATGTCTACTAAAATTTATTGCGCAAATAATCATTTTTCGATACGCAATTGTAGAGTATTTTCCATCAAAGTATTTACGATTACGAAATAAAATACATTTTTATTACGTAATAATTCATGCTTACTGCAATAATGAAATTTTATTTCGCAAACCAAGTGTTTGACATACGATTATAAAGTACAGATACCAAGATTATAAAAAAAAAAAGGAATTTTAATATTTAAACGAAGAAATAAAACGTACTACTGACGTTTAAATACCAACTGCCGTAACGTTTCTTCTTTATCGCTTCAAAAACACGATTTTAAACGCGATAAAAATCAATAATTTAGATTTCAAATAATATCTTTATACATTTTGTTCTCCGACGACACATTGATTATTGCACATCATAACGAATCCTTGTTTTTTTTTTTTTGCCTATGTCAAACTAATTTGAACTATCAATGTCGATTTACTGGATTTACATATAATATTATCGATGATAAGTAAATAACGAGTATCGAAATATTTTACATTCATATCAAATAATTTATTTACACGTTACGAAAAAGTGATCGAGTAGCAATATAATATACGTATTATATATAATAAATTATGAACTCATGCGATGTTCATTTATATTTTGCAGATTATTGTAGAGAAATTTAACCGACGCACGTCACAATTCAATAACCAACAAAAGTAAATTATATAACTGTACAACAAACAGGACAAACTGCTGGCCAAGGAATCAGAATTTATATAATCATTGCTCGAAAAAGAGCTATGGGTGTTCTATATTATATTTATTTTGTTTCGGGCTATAATGAAACACCGAGGTTAACAAATCAATTGGCGAGCATGGATTGAAAATAAGAAGAAAACCATGTATATTGGGAGAATTATTTGTCATTTTTATTATAAGATATGTGATATAAAATTTTGGCTTATTGTAAAAAAAAAACGAAATTAATTTTTGGAAACATATTATATTTTAAGTAAAGCAATTGATTTTATTTAAATAAGTAACATTTTTAAATTGTATGTATTTATGCGAAGTACGCAGTTGGCAGGCGAGTACCGTTCGGTTTGTTCTTCAATAGAAAAATAAATAAATAAAAGAATAATTGCAAGTATTTTTGGGATTTAAACATAATACACGAGTAATGGTGTTCTTTATTATATAAAACCAAACTCATCCACTGGTAGTTTATATTTTTTTTCAGCTCATTCCCTCAACATTGCTGTCTCATCATCATGTGGTATTTAAATTGAAAGGAACTTGTGTAGGAACTGTTGAAAAACTTCGGGACTTTTTTATGTTTCCTAAGCAAAAACTTGTGCTTTTTCAAGCTATTGAAAAATCAGAAAATATGTTATCAAACAAAACATTGAAAAAAGTTATGAAACTCGCCGGATATAAAGGTGAAATTAACGATTTCTTTTAAATATCCGAATATGTTGTAAAAACTCTTGATGAAATTTCTGTATGTGACGACACATCACACAGATCTAACAAAGAACTAAGTTTGAGAATTTCGATTTTAAAATCGGCATTTATTACAACATTGCATAAAACTATAAAAGCATTTGAATTTGGTCTGCCGATTTTGAAAAAATTTAAAAAAATATATTGACCTATAGAGGGCTGTGAATTTGACTTAAGATACATCGGACGAACTAAAATTATTTATTATACTAAGTAATGAGTTTCGTGAAATTTTTAAAAGAGCAATACTTATTGCTAACAAATTTATTCGCCATTAAAGACACCAATATTATTTAATTAAAAAAAATAAAATAAATAGAATCCACGTCAAAACCGACAACCCCTAAAAATATGATCGCATATCTTTATATTTATTACAAATGGCTCGTTTATTCATCAGCTCAAGTCTAGATTTATTGATTATAAAACTATTTTAATTCGTTTTCATTCCCTTTTCGATACAAAATGATTTTACAAAATGTATTGAAAAACACAAAAAGACTTAGTTACGCCCACAGCAATTTTTATTTGCGGCATTTACGTATTTATGGCAAAGAAAATGAAATAATTTCAGTGACAAGTCAAATATTGCAATTAATTTGTCGACTATTTGCAATAGAGACATGTATTAATTTGCTTCAAATATTAGCATAAAAGCCCAGTGTTAACTACATCAAATGAAGGAACATTTGCGAAATCGAAATCTTTAAAAACGTACATGCCTAATTTTGTTTCTGAAATAAGTATTAAAACTTTAATGAGAAAATTACTTATTAATTTTTATTTGAGAAAAATTTACAATTTTTTTTTAATATATATATATACACACACACACTTAACAGATTGGCAATGTTTTCCATTTACAATAAAGATTTTCTCTTTCCACGTGCAATTTTCAAAGAAATTTGTAAAAAAAATAAACGATTTTATGCTTTAAAATTGTAATTCCTTTTCTTATAAATAAAGTGTAATTATATGATAAAATCAACCTGTGTAATTTATAATATGTATAATAAAAGTATAAAATGTTGGAATTAAAACAAATAATTGAACTTCTCTGAAAAAAGTTTAAAATACGCTACTATATATGCGTACTCTATATCAACATTAAAATATGCTATTGTATAAATTATAAAAGATTATATTTTGACGTACGACTTTTTAATTCGAACTATAAGTAAAATAAGATTGATCTAAAGTACACACACATACATATATATATATATTTTATATATATATATATATATAGTTACTGTTTCATTAGATAATTAACTTGTAAATGTTGGCATTTTATTGTGTGTTTAACTGTCATAAATCTTAAAACAAAATATTATTATTTATATTATTCAAATATATTATATTTTGGTCGTTTCTTTTGTACAATATGGATTCACAAACATTTTCTCCTCATAATAATTTTTGTAAAAAAAAATAATACTTTATAAAATTGAGTTTCAATGTATATTTCCGTCAATGTTCTAGTTTAAGTAATTAGATGCGAATTTTCATAGTCGATTTATTTTTTCGTAAAAAAGTAATGTCGAAGGTGGATATATATTTTTATTTCATAAAGTAAATTTATATAGTAAAAAGTAAATTACGAAATATAATATATATGTGTGTGCGTGTAAAATATACCCATAAGTATGTACATAAATATAAACTATAAATAAGTTACTAATAACTTACATTGCTCAAACCGTGTCAAGGAGTTCGTCGGTATTATACTTTTAACACTTTAATCCAATCGTGTTTTCACGCGATGATCAAAGGCTCGCTTCAGAAGGTAACAATAACCGTGTTTCATGCAAATGGAATAAAATTTGTCAAAGAGAAAAATTTTAACAAAAGGTAATTATATAAACTCGCAATTCACTTGGTTACTCGATTTTTTTTTTTTTGTCCGGTGGAACAAAAACACTTATAAGTGAGTGGAATGTCATTTTAGTACGACGAACCGACCATTTTTTTTTTTTAAGTACCACAAACCCACAGTTTGTCACTCTTCACATCACAAAAGACAAAGTGTACACTATTTTATACAACACAACGATATTTGAGGGTCACAGAGACCACGTTTATTTTTGTTTGTTTTAAATAATTTCTCCCGTCTCGAAACGAGTAAAACCCGTTCCGAACGTAATTCGAGTAAAAATAAATTGCCACTGTCAAATCCACACTGATTCGACGTGTCTATGAGACTTGCGAAAGTCTCGCTACGGCGGCAGTGTATTTTTTTCCTTTCCGAAGGATTCCGAAGTTTAGAAAAAGTTATTCACAAAGTTTGCTGTACAACATTAGGGAATAAATTACACCGATTCCTTGTTTCACACGAACAATAATATCGCCCCGGGGTCGCGTTCAACGTTTAAAATTGCGTAAAAATTGTTTTCCCGCTCAAATCGCTGGCAGTATTTCGATTTTCTCATTCAAAACACTCCGTTGCGCCGTCGCTTTATATTTTATATTTTTAATACGAGAACTCTGTTTGAAGGATACGTGTACTTTAGTCTCTGGTGAAAAATAATGTCCGTACGGTCGAATGTTTATGAAAGAGACGTGAAAGCGTCGAATTCGCGTTTTGTCGATCTGCCGCGGTATTCCGCACCTATTGAAACGCCCCGTAGTCTGAGTGGTATATTTTTATTTTAGATTAATGAAATACATATTGATTTCTCGTGAACGTTCCCGAAAATAAATAAATAAAAATTGTCTAACGCAGATGACTATATATTATTATAGCGTTCCCTAAGTGACGTGAAAAAAATAATAATAAATCCGATAGATTTCAAAAAACCATAAAATATCGACATTATTCGGTGAGTTATAGTTGACATTTTTCTTTTTTTTTTCTCGGCCGGGCCCTTTAGCTCCAGTTCTTTCGTACATACCCCATTCGCCCGTATAAATAAATAAATAAATGTGTGTGTGTGTGTGTACAGTACAAATACAGTGCACTAGTACTTTCTTCATACAATAGCACTCTCAAAATAATTCTAAAAACTAAAGAATGCCGTCTGTGGCTTTTATTCCGAGATCATTATGTAATTCGCGGAATTTAAACAGGGACACACACACACACACACACATTCTGTATTCCGTATACGGTTCCTGCAGGAACACGAAAAACATTTTTGGCTCTTTCCTCAATCTCCCGTATTCTCTCCCGTCCCTGCATCGTTTCCAAAATACGAGACGCGATCCATATCCTTTTTGTACGCCACACTCGCTGAACAACACAAATAATTCATTTTTCTTACACTATTATTCTCTGTCTACGTACCAAAAAATTAACTCATATATTATATAATATATATATATACTTGTGTGTGTGTGCATAAAACGACTCTATAACGTTATTATTGCGAAATTCTTTTTTTTCTTATGATTCTGTAATAATCCCTATAAAAAAAAACAACCAATCAATATTGTATGGCCATAATATATAAAACGTCAATTCATTATTAAATAATAAAATAGTAAAGCAAAAAAATATACAATAGATAAAAAAGATAGGTTAAAGAAACTAAAACAAACTATAAATTAATATTCACGAGTGAAAAAACGTATACATATATTAATATTATTTTTCTTTTTGCTTAATAACCGGAAGATGACTTTTTGTCGAAACCGCGGTACGTAGTAAATAAACATAATTTATACAAAAACTATTATATTTTTCCCTTTATTTTCCAAAATACTCTTTGGCTCGATTGTGTACATTCGTATAATACACATACGTATGGGTATTTGTATTTTTATATAATATAATACGTGTGGATAACTCGATAGGGAATGGGTGCTAGTCATAAACTATGTATTACACAATAATAGGTAAATTCGCTTTCCTTGAGATTTGACGATTTAAATTCACCATTTCATCGCAATAAAATAGCGAATGATTTATTTATGTTTCACTTGACGAAACGCGTTCGGTTATTTTTATGATTATCGTTTGACGTAAAACGTTCACAGAGAAAAAATATTTCAAGCGATTCATACACGGAGGTTATATTCACAACGATCAGACACGTTTTAACAGATTCGTTTACTATATACACATTACGGGACGCTCGTTCTGATCAAAAACAATGTTATTTATCTATTTTTATTTTCTGAAAAAAACACTTAGGCAGTTATTTAAGACGTTTTCGTCATCAGCAATTGTGAAAAACGTGATCGATCGTATTCTCGGGGAGTTCATACGTTTTCCGTATATATAAGGAAACATCAAGCACCGAACGCGTTTGAACGTGAATACAATAAAAACGTTAAACGACGAGATTTTCGATAGTGAAAATTTGGAAAGGCGTTAGACTTAAGTTGTCGAAAAATAAAACGACGCTACGGTGGTGGCATGACAAGAGAGTGATAATGTGACTGCCACCCCATTCCGCCAAACTGTTTTTCACGGATTTTTTTTTCGTCAGAATTATATATTGACAATCGTTTTATTTCCGTTGGCGTTGTTTGTGTAGTAAGTGAAGTCATGACACGCGAAAACAGGCTTGTCACGACGAAAACGTATATGCGCGTTATATATGTACGTATAAAATATATAATGTTAGGCAACACAGAAAAACAATTTCCCGGCGTCGACAGGAATGGATGCATTTGGTTTAAATTTTTTTTTATTTACATTATTTTTTTTTTATTCTAATCACTGTATTTTATACACTTTAAAATGAATTATATATATATATATATAATTAATTATTAATAATAAATAATATTTCGATTAAGGAAAAAAAATATATATATATTTAATTCGACCTAGAATACTTTCTATGGGGAATTACGAGTTTCTGGCGTTTATGTCTTATAGAATTTAAGAAACCTAATGAATTATTTAGGAGACGCCAAAATAAATTATTTACATACCAATTAAAATAACTCGATACGGTTACGTTTTAATGGGCTCAAACAATTGTGTACAGAGTAGTACAGTATTATGAAATCGTACGAAATAAAACAACGCGTACAGACGGAAAAAAAAAAGCAAATCACAATTATAATAAAGCACTCGAGTATACACGGCACTACCACTCTATAATGTAGTTGTTTAAAATTCATTACTATCGCATAGTTTACATTTTTTTTTTTTTTTGTGACACTATAATCGGTAATTGAATTGGGATAAATAATAACACTAAAAGTATATTGAAAACTTGCGTTCTAAAATATCTTGTAAACTCGTCGAAGGCTTTGACCACAACAGACACCGTGATTTTCACAACGCGACCAAAAAATTTTTTTTTAAATACGTCCATTTTTTATAAACTATTTATACGAATAATCGCGTTCGTGACTATAATTTTGTGTTTTCGACGCACTACTTCAAATCCAAATCCTTTTTACACACTACATCGGCTTGGAATTATCGAAAAAAAGAATTAATACGACTAACAGTAATGTGATCACAATTCAGAATACTTCATTTAGACGTGATTACATTTTTTTTCACGGGTTATTTTGCAAAACGTTAAATCGATATCGTTTCGACACGTGTAAAACCATTTTTGTATGTGTGTGCAATAAAACTGTATAAGCACAAAAATGTAAAACTGAGTAATTCACCGACGTTCCTTTTGGTTAAAACAGAAGTGGGATTTTGAAATAGTTTTTTTTTTTTTTTTTAAGAGAGATTCTAATTCAAATACTGTGTTTATAGTCCATAGTCTATTTACTATATATATATATGTATATATATTTATTCACGGTCACTCTATTAACTAAAATTATAAAATATTACTTAAGAAATATATACTTCAATTAGAATAACTTCGCGTTTTATCGACGGAAAACTCGTAGAGATTTCAAGCAGAACCGAAACGTGTAAACATTCGAGTATATTGAGCATTGATCCACGATAGCGTGTTGAAACAATACAAAAATAATACTCGTTGCTGTATCGAAACGTGTAATGGAACGATTCATTTGAATAAAATACGCAAGATAAATATTGTAAACACGCGTAATCATCAAACGTTTCGTTTCGATACAAAACGTATAAATGTTATCCGGTTGTGTATGAACTCCACCTGTCCGTCAATTATTACGATACATTTTAGAAGAAAAAAAAACCGAATAATTATAGCCGGTGCCGGCAAACGGCAATGTCGGACTTTGAAAAATAAATGTTTGCCGCCCTTCGGCTTCGGCCTACTCAGAGCGGCTGAAGTTAAACACGCCGCGGACTACAGAAACGTTGCCCGGTGATTCGGCGTGGACCAGAAGCGAAAGCAGGTAGGTCCGAACACCCTACGAAATGTCTGAGAAAATTTGAAAGTCAATAGACATACACGTAAGAGTTAAGGTGACCTGTAGACGTCCCCCATTAGGGGGATTGTCCCGTTTTTCAGAGGTGCGTACGTTTTATTTATATCATTTTATAGTACGGTTTGTGTCATTGATTACATCAACACTCAACGGTTGTATCAGACGCGAATAAAACCACACGAACATTTTAAGATGTATATACAACGTTTGGTATTTGTCTGATTTGTTTATTAACAGAAAGTGTCCGCCTTTACGAAAAAACACTTAATATTTTGTACTAGCTAAAAAAAATATTTGCAATACTTACGTATTTACGTACCACATTTTTTTAAAAAAAATTGTCCCCCTTTGGGATAAAATAATTACGGTCACACTAGTAAGAGTGTGTAATTACAGTACAGTAGTTAATAATTTTAAATTTTCTCAAAAAAACCCACGCCGAAATAGTTTCCTACGTTCGGTATGGACACCGCGTGACAATTATATTGAAAACTCGACGAAAACCACGAGGGGATGTTCGATCGGCGCGCGGTGCAGCCTCCGCGTATGGTATTTGGTACCGCCGGGATATATTTAATAAGACTCACCTTTGCAAGTGTATTATTAACCTGTGGCGAGTTTTTTGCGGCAAAAATTTTCGGCGGAAAGCACGCGCGATCGCGTAGAAACCGAAACGACACGCACACGCACCCTGTCCGAAACGATTCGAAACGTGTGTTTATAAATCTTTTTTTTTTGAATTTTTTTTCCCCCACGTCTCGATAAACACTCGGCGACGGTAACAAGAACGACAAACGGACGCGCGGCACTGCACACCGAACGACGGTCGTCAGCATTCGTCGTACCCGGCACACTGGCCGCCGGATGAAGTTTTTCCCGTCGCCGTCGTCGCGGCGTCGGCGGCGGCGACGGGGTGGTGAGAAAATTCGAGGCGGTCGCGGTGTGGTGTGGCGGTCGGCGGCGGCGGTGGTGTCGGCGGCGCTGAGAGGGTGCGCGCGAGTGCCGCCGCCGAGCAATCGTGGTGACGGCGAAGTTTGACGACGGCGACCGATCGGACACGACGCGCGGCACCGACACGCACCACACACGTTCTGTCTATCGCTGTTTCTGTCCGTGCGCTTGTACGAATCGCGGCGTTCGCCGCAAACAGCAACACAAGACCGTAGCCAACAAAAACGTTGTTGGGCACTGAGCTGACAATATGCAGTAAAATAAAAATAACAAAACATTAAATTCTATTTTAAAACAAATTTTTTAGTCTGAATCCTAAACCCGGCTACGGTCTTGCAGCGACGAATAATTTGCATATTAAAGACAATCGCTCCGGCGGTTTTCAACACACGGGGTGCAATTTGTTTTATTAATCGCACGAAACGTATTTCCATAAATATTTATTTATTTTTTTTTTTGCCTGCGCTTCGTCTTTGTATGATGACGTTATTGTGCTAGTGTGCTGGATAAATCGAACGAAAAAGATCAATAATAAAGACGTTATTTTTGGTCCTACGAACCGGATTAATTTTAAAAAAACGTAGAGTTTTATATCGTTGCGAAAGAAATCAGTAACAGTCCATACATTATAATGTATACATACACATTTTTCGTTGTGAACTACGCTAAGGTCAATTATTATACACGAAACAGAATGTGTTAAACGCGGCCTTCAATACAAATTTTAAAATAATACACAGTAAAACATCCCATAAACGACGCATACGAATAGCGAACTTTTTTTTTTTTGGGGGGGTTGCAATTGTTTCACTGTATTTCGTTGTACACACGGAAAATATAATTGTACTTTCGTGTGTTCTAAACTCTTTGGCGAGGTTAAATGAAAATAAATTGAAAAAAAAATGTTATAATTTTTAAACATAAAATCAATACGCTCGTATTTTTTTTTTTTTTGATATAAATAATTTTACAACGTTTGCGGTGCGGTAAAAAATCGGTGCATAAATCAATTGTGCTCAGAAATTTAATTTATCATACGAATCTAATTTTTTTTTTTTTATACTCTTTTTTTTTTGGAGCGATTAACGTGCTCCTATAGCAAGAGCCGGCACTGTGCGTGTGTCGAAAAATACACGTAAATCGTATACACATAACCTGCAGCGAACGCGTGCGCTTTAGGAGAAAACGCGGAATATTGTTTCGCTTGGCTTTTTCGACTAACGATCGCGTCTCGTACGACGAATGTAATTTATTATTTGTATCAATCGTTTACGCTAGAGAAATCGATTAAAAACCACTTCGCGTGTATAACGGATGACGATTTGTGTGCACGACGTTTGCGAAATTTGTGTTTAAAAAAGAACTTTTTTTTTTTTCTGTTAAACTACAACACGTATAGGTCGGATACAGTGAACAAAATAAAAATAACTGAACTCACTTGTACTGTTTAGGCGTGCACAAGATGTAAAATATAATATATATATATATTTATAACTATCTATATGATTTTATAGCGTAATTACGTAGGTAAACGCGATTTTCAAAGTACGAGCTATTAAATTTATTAACTTATATGCTATTCGAATTGTGATAATTAAATCCTTCCTCGAGTGGAAATATCCTATGATATTTACACCATCGAGCAAGGTTATAATGTTACCAGTAGGACATCCCCGCCTTAAAATTAAATTTGTGTTTTTTGAGGATTGTATTACTCCGCGAGTAACACGTTCTTAGGATGGGCATATTATTATTTATTACCATTGTGACAATTGATTCTAAATAATACATATTATTCTAAAAAGAGTGTAAGACGAGTTTGCATATGTTAAGACTTTTTTTGTACCAAAAGCAAACTAAGAGATTACTAGTGCCTGTTAACCAAGGTAATTTATCCCTATAAATATACATAGTTTTTTTAATTTTTATATCCATATAACTGTACATACACTGCGAATATACATTTACATATATGTGATAATTCCAGTAATTACGATTTGAAGGATAAGAAAAATCCGTTTTAATTTATTAAGTACTAATCGGAATTTGTATGTAAAAAAAAAAGAATGAATTTTAACAATTTTTATATAGGTACGTGCATTAAAATCAAATTACGTTTAATTATTGAAAAGTGTGAAATTGAAAAAAAAATATTACATTTAGTGCAATTTTTATTTTCACATTTCTACGAATAAATTAAAAACGAGGGAAAAAACGTAATTAGAATATAGTGCGTGTATTCGACATTGTGGCAATCATTTAAATATGAACGCTTTGCTTTTTGCTTGCTTTGCTTTGAGGGATTGCTGTGCTTTACCAGCTATTCCAGGCTCGCGCCTCTATTAGGGGATGGGTGTGAAGGATTGTAGTTGGTTAAAGTCGGTCTGTCCAAGTTAATGGGTACGGTTTGAGTAGGTGTTTGGTGGCCGGGGGGAGGGGGAGTGTGTTGTACTTAGGAGATGGATGTGGTCATGATCAGAAAAGGAATTTTTGTTAAACATCGTTTTGGATTGAGATCGGAAAATATGAATACATTGAAATCCGAGTCATATACACATATGTACTGATTATAAGTGCTCGAATTTCAATGTATTTCCATATTTGTCCGAAATACTTGACACGATGATTTCCTAGATACATATTTGTTTTAAGTAAACACTATTATAACGATGAACTTTTTTTTAGAGAAATTTTTATATTTTTTAAAGTTTTTTTTTACTTTTTTACGAAATAATAATAAAAATTCACCCAAGATTGAAACAAAAACATGTTATTTTGTACAACTTCATCACCAGCTGATCTTGTTTTTAAATAAAACGGTTCTCAAACTTATCTTAATGTCACACTTGCCTATAAGCCGATTACATACGACTTCGATCAATTTGTTTTCCTAATGCGTATAACATTCTGTTGGTGGTGCACGTAGCAATGTCAATATTGTTGAAATAAAAAAATTAATGATTTAAATCGAACTTGTTTATAAAATGTCGTCAAGGCGTTAGTTTACGACGGTTTTTGGAGTTTTTACGTCACAAATGAATTTTCTCAAAGGTATTTTAGGATATTTTTAAGGCATTAAAATCCGATTCCTATACTGATACGTTTGCGCATATATCTGGAAGTGAGGCCCTATATTATTGTACAGCTACTATAGACAATCATGATTGTGGTTGTTTGTATTGTTTTTCCTCGCTCTGTTTTTTTATAATATAAATAATGCTCGCCGATAGATAAAATCAACTAATAAACAATTATATTAATTTCGTGTATTCATTTTGATATGTACCAATATAATATTTAAGAAAATCATAACCGAATAACATTATCGCAATATACGTACTTTAGAAATTTTATGTTATTGAATACAAATGTAAAAATACCGGAAAACATAGGAATAAACCACTATTGTCGAATTATATTTAAATATAATATATACTATAAAGGTAATAATATATTTTTAACGCGTTTTTGCCGCATTTTTAACCACATCAATGCGCGCGTTCGTTGTTTGGGCATTTTTTTTTAAAACGTTTTATTTTATATCCGCAAACAAAAAATGAAATTACTTTGAAAGCATTTTACGTACAAAACGCCATACGTATAAATGTATTTTATTACCGGTCGACCCGCAGCGCTGGATGTACCAGAATTGCCTATCCGGGGCGCCGCGTCGACGCCATGCCAGTCGACCGATGTGCAACGTTGTTTACCGAAAATAATAATATTATTATTATTATTTATTTAAATAATAATAACGAAAATATGGGGAAAAAAAATTAATATTGGTAATTAATAGAAAATATTGTTTGTATTTTTTTTTTTTTCATTTTATATGCCGACTGACGATGACTTTTAATCGAAATCGGTAAGTAAATAAACGAATTAAATATTATAACAACTAATTTTTGATTTTGTGATATAATCAATTAGCTTTGTTTGTTATAAATAAAAAAAATTAATAATTATTATTTAAGCGTAAAATAAAAAACGCTGTATATCGTATTATAATTTTTTTTTAAAAAACAGATTTAATAGATATTGCAACTTTAATTGTCATCATATATATAAATATTGATCAAATATGACGTACGCACAAAACGAACAATAACAGTAGTCTCATTTAATTTTATATTGCGACGTTTTGCGATTTTTGTACAGTATAATTTTTTCGCGTGATAAATTGTATACAAATAATTGTTTCTCGGATAATTCTACAATACAAAAATAGTCTGTACGATGTAGTAAATTTTCACATATCGTGTTTCGTGAGAGTAAAGCGGTAGGTATTTACAACAATGCGCTCTGACCATACCAAAGAAACACGTTATACAATATTAACGTACGCGCTGCGTATATAGCTAATTTTTTTTTTTTCTACGAGGCGCGGAGTGATCGCGGTTTTTTCTGATATTAATCGGATATTAAAACTTTTTTATTAAACGTTTTAACATATTATTGGAATAATTATTTTTTCAAATGCAATTTCAATATGTTTTTCCTCGCAATTTCAACATATTATCATGGCAATTTTGACGTATTCTTTGTGTAATTGAATAATAATTAATTTTTTTTTTTTTTTGTGTGTGATAGATCCGAGAACATTTTTAGTGTAATATTATGTAACGTTACACGCCATACACGGCGCAGAGGAAAAAATAATCAGCAATATTTTACAACGAACACAAAACTAACAGAGAGGAAAAGACGCGAGTGCCGCGGCTATTCATATTTAATAGTGTTACTAATTGAGAACTGTCCGTCCGCAGATCCACATAGAGATTGTATAGAAAACAACCCGCGTAGACTCGTCAAAAGAAAAAAAACGATAATCGTCTCGTCACGGAAGACGCGAAACTTTACAATTCATTTCACTTTACATGCAAAAAAAAAAAAAACAAACATATACACCTATAATGTTTTTCTCTCTGTTTCTGCACTGCAGAGATCGCGTTGTTTCGTTTATTTTGACTACTGTCAAAAAACGCTCGTGTCAAAATTATCTTTTTGCGGAATCCTACTCCGTTTACGAAAAACCGACCGTTACGTATGCTATTGCTATCGCTTGTGTGAAATACGAAGAGAATTCATTTCACGAAAACTTCCGACAAACGGTCGCTAAAATTCGACATATTTTTCCGCGCTTACCGAAATCATATGCGTCGGACGAATTATGATACTTAAAACAACATAATATTGCGTATTATTTTATTAATTCGTTATAAAATTTACGCGATTTCAGATGAGTCATATTATATAAAGCGACAACAAACACATTATAATCGTAATACGATGAAAGCGCTTCATTAAATAATGTATACCGCTATTTTATCACGTAACATGTTAACTTTTGTGATTACGATTTATTTATATTTTGCGTACACAACCTGTGTCAACAGCGGAGTGACTCCGGGGAGATCTTCCTCGGCCCTAAAGAGGATAAAGGACTTCACCTTAGAAACGACGCGAAAGAAGTACATTTTTCGTTCTCGTTTATTTTAACGGAGCCATATGATTATAATTTATAACCGCGTTCACACAAGTTTGCGCGTTTTGTTGTTGTAGACTAGACTAAATGAGTAGTTAGCCTTGTTATAACGCCACCGAGAAGTAGAAATTACTACCGACGAAGTAATTGTTAAACTGTGTATAAAAAAAAATAAAAGTTATAATTTATTTAAATATATTTTGTCAACAAAAATTCACATCTTTACACGCATTACCGCCAATATTATCGGAGATGTTGCATTTGCAGCAGAAGAAGCGATATCACGCGCGTCATAGCTATAAAGACACGTACACCGTTTACGGTTATAAAAAAAAAAAACAAATTTCAATGCGGCCGTTGGATTATCTCTGTAATATCCGTGCCAATGGAAAATTGCGTTTATTTCATGTGTACAGCAAATTTATTTTATACACTGCAAACACGAAAGACATACCGTTTTGGTTCAGTGAATATTTCCTAAAACCTATTTAAACTTATATGTATAATCTGTGCTCTTTTCTGTTCGACGAATACTAGGTGATATCACTATCATTGACCAAGTCTTATATTATTGCACTATCAATGATAAATAAATATAACGATATTTGTTTACGATAGCAAGTTACTCGTAAAGTTGTAAGATAAAATCACGAAAAGTAGGTAAAATATTTAAAATCCGATATGATCATTATATAACTGCAGAAAACTCTCGTGTAATTAACCATCTATATTGTTGCGTTAACCTAAAACCGCGTACGGTTATGAAATCCAATTAATTCTTTAAAACTACAGAGCTCGAATATTTTTTTTTTTTTTAAATGATTATTGTACAACATAAATAAACGTTTTTAAATACTCGTATATTTTATATAATGAAATAATAACCGTGTACTATAAAAATTGTCAGGAATTTTCATATTATTTTATTATGTACGTCAAATAATTTCCTTATAATTATCGTAATTATTGTGTTAAAACCTAATATGATTTATCCAGAAAATTAATATATTTTATGAATACAACGAAATATTTCTTTTATATTTTCAGATTAATCATATTATATAGAAATTAAGATTTCTTTTATCATTTTGTATACGTTTATACACACACATGCATATATTATAGTATATAAAGTTAATATTTTCCAGCTGCCACTCGCATTTCCTTCGTGATTTTGTGTAATAATTTTCATTTTTTATAGATCGTTTTTTTTTAAAAATTAAATGCACGCGAATAAATATTATTATACGTAGGTATGTCTACATATTATTATATGACGTAGTAACTCTGTTTTCACTTCAGCGATTTTCTTCTGGAGTAAGGAACAATTATTTTTTATTTGCGAAATCTTGTTTTTCCCCTCCGGTAGAGGACACATAATATTTTAAAGGTACCCAAAATTATTTGAATTGTACTTTTTAAATTAAAGGATGACGGAGCCGTCCATTTATCAAAGAATAAGATATAAGCAAATATATCACAAATAATAGGTACCGTTTCAATGAGCAAATGGCGTTTTACGGGAAATACTATAGCCTGCAGATGATTTTTTTCTAAGTTGTCTCTAGGTTTTGTGTGTGTTTCACATTGCATGCATTTTAAAACGTCAATAAAATTGTTAATGTTTGGGTGACTAGCGTAAATGAAATTAATTAATTTTGAAAAAAATGTCTAACAAGTATTTAGTTGTGTTATTTGTTGCGATGTTGCGAATTCGGCTCAGATAATTCTGGGGGAAATTTGTATCTTAGGAGTTATAATTTCTTTAAAATGTACTTGATAATTTTTTTAAAATTTTTTCGTCTTCACCGGCCGTTACAGATATAAAATCGTTTCTGAAACATTCATCTACATCATCAGGACGTAATAATGGTTGTCTAAAAATTATTTTTTTCTGAATCACGTTGTCGAATCAAGTGACTCTGTATTTTCCTCCACCAATGTCACCCAAATGAAAACGACAACGCTTTGTGTGAGCAAATAGTAATTCAAATTTTACAACTGAACGTATTGCGAATTCGAAATCTATGTACGAACATAAGCTGGAGAAAACAAAAAACCGTTTTCACTACGTTGATGTTTTATATGTTTGAGTAATAGTTTTAGTGTGTTCGTTTGGAGGTAAAAAATATGTACTAAAACACTTTAATATATACAGACGAAAACGTTGAAGTTAATATTTGTCAGTGGGCTAAATCACAACAGGGACGCAATTCACCGAACCCGATTAAATCACGGCCGGCGATCGGTTTGTGGTAACGTCATGGGGTATAAATTTCATATGATATACGGACGCGTGTAGAGTCTAGCGGTCAGCATAGCAGTTGGTTTGTCGTCTGAAGATGACAACATAGAAAGTTGTTGTAATACGTGTAAGAAGTCAAAGTTTATTATTTTTGTGACTTGGTCTCATAATAATTTCTAGTATAACGCGGTGAAAAGCGCACAAGTGTATTATTATATAAAAATCAGAATAAATCGTTACGTACAATGATCGAAGCAATTATTATTGCAAATTGTACGTCGTATTGTTCATAACTATATGATTAATTTTAAAAATGACGATTTCTTATGAAGGACAGAAACAAAATTATTTTTTTAATATATTCTTACCAAATGTTTGTATATATTTTTTGTGTGTAAACCTACTTTTTTAACGGTCAAAAATATAAAACCATTCGTCTACATCAATAATATTGTCTATAACAAAATACGTTTGACTGGAGTCGAAAACTATTTAAATATTACATATATCCATTTACAATTTTCGTATAAATATTATTAAATTCAATTTTATTGTGTCCGTTTTCTTAAGTAAAATGTAATAATTATAAATCATTTTGTTTACCCGGTAAGTATGAAATTAATTAAATGTTTATACTTCAAAATATGCTTTGAAATACCAACGCATTATAATACGTAATTTTATCAATATTTTATATGTAAACCTACGTAAACGTTGAGAAAAATTACATTGAACACGAGCGTGAAATTTTCAGATCGAATTTTATATTTAAATTAGCGATGACATCATTCTGGTTGTTTTTAGTCTTTCAATTTAAAACCTTTCATAAAGTTTTCCGAAAATACAATACGTGTAAACGTATTTACATAAATCTTAAATTATCAAATAATGTATAATTCTAAAATAAAAATATATACATTATATTAAAATTAAAAATAATAATCTTAAAATTTAAACGCCAAATATTAAATATAATAATTATATTACGTATATAAAACCATATAAAATCTGTACAGATTGCGTACTCGTATATAGTACATATTAGCTGCAGTAATAGAATTAATACCGTGAATAAAAGCGACTCCTTGGGCTCAATAAAAAGACTTGTATATAAAACTAACATCAATAACTGTATTGCCCGAAAATGCAAAAACTCCATCATTAAACTGGAATTAAACGAGCGGAATACGCTACGAGTGTTGTGGACGCCGAGATAAAATACATTACGATACCAACGTGTATAAAAATGAAATAAAATATAACAATATTATTATCGAAATAGTAGTCGTTGAGAAAACGTCCGAGAATTCTCGGGGTTATTTAAATGTAAAACTGAACGAAATCAAAATGAAAATCACATCTGGTTGAAAACACTAAGCGCACACAGAACATATAGAGAAAAAAATAAGGAAAATATATTAAGAGATAAAAATCATCGTGCACATGACACTGAAAACCGTCTAAAGATAAAACGCACCTTAAGTCTACACACACACACACACACACACACACACACACACACACATGGTAAAAACATGTGTAGAAAACACTATTTTCGGATAAATAATTATAAATAAAAACAAGCTTTAAAGGAAACATCAATGGAATATATTTTTCAAAAAAAAAAGTCTAGATTAATACCTATTTAAATGTAGATATAACATATTATATAATACCTATAAAACACACGCTACTAAAGGTAAATTATTATTATTACACAGCAAACGCGATGCATTTTACATTGTATATAATATAAATATGACAACTGATGTATTTCAAAGAGTGAAATCCCAGAAGCTGATTTTACGACAGGAAAAACCTCGATTTTGAGATTTTTGAGCATAAATATATAAATGAATATAAATTATTCAAAAATAATAATAAAATATTTACAAAAATTACAAATATTTATTTTTTTTAAACAATAAAGTGTATATAACACATTATGTGTTATTTGTCATGGTACGTTTTTTTTTTTACCAAAAATATGGTATTATTCAACAAATATACTTATTAAATGTTATCCTTAAATCCCAATTTTCATAAAAACATTTTTGTCTCGTTTTTTTTAAAAACTGAACAAAATCCAATTATAAACAAAATTGCGCAATTGAATCAGCCAACTATAAATTATCAGCATCTTTATCATAAATAAATAGTGCATATTCGTGTCTATATTGGATATCGCGGTCTTTAAAAATATATTCGTTTTTAATTTATATGACAAAAATAATTATTAATAATAATCGTCTTTTTTTTATGATTTGTTTTATTGACAAATAGCCGATTAACAAATTATAAAATATTGAATAAGAAGTAAATTATTATAACATGAAATTAAGCGAATGTTCGTGGATGTTTGTGGAAAAATAACAATCAAATATACATTAAAGATTTAACTAAATGTAATTCGGTCTAATTGTGTTATTCATTACCATAGGTGAGCCTAAAAATGATTTGGTTAATACACTTATACTTCATGTATAATAATCATGACTCATGAGTCATGACCTATATAATATTGTCATCGAAATGTCGAATAAGTTAGAAATTATCGAATAAATCGTAAAAATTTTAAAATAATAAATATGTGGTTTTATAATAGTACAAAATAATACTGAATATTTTTATAAAGTCATGCTAAAATTGTTCCCATAAAAATTCATAGGTTTTACAAGATGAATTTATAACGCTTACTATAAGCAACAAACTCGAACGATAGAAAAAAAACAGCTCTGGAGCCATTACTTTAATTATTATTCGTTTCATCGAGACTTACACGTTACGTGTGGTATTATAATAATATTAAAAATTTTCTATAAAATTTTATGTATGCACTTAGTGTATATTATAAAATACAAAATTACATTATCAGATATTACGATCGGAGGAATACTGACCTAGAAATACTGCGAATCCATTAAAATGTGGTTCGATCATGAAAAACTCGTGACGACGAAATCGCTTATATAATAACTGAAATGAATTTTGATGCAAGTGCACAACGAGGTATAGATAAAAACTAAAAATTAGAATTTCATCTTACTACTCATGCTGTACCAGTAACGTAACTGGGAAAGGTTATATTAAACCTATCACATTAGGAACAGTTACATAATATTTAAGATCATATTATTATTACATATTTTTCATATACAGTTTATTCGTAATTCGTTTTCAATAAAAAGTAATTAAAATTTGCAAAAAAAGAAACTATACTGTTCAAAGTTTTTAGTGTACATTTTTATACATTTTTTAACACACGACCGTATTTATAATCAAATATTTAATATACAATATTTATAAAATAAACAATAATAAATTTTTCGTTAAATAAATATTATATAATAAAATTAATATAATCAATAAGTATATATACGAATATGTGTAAAATATGTATAAGAGCCAATTAGCATTACTTATTATTAATAAAACACTTCAAATTTTAATTAATAAACGATTTATTATATTTGTTAGTTTGAGAGTAGTTTTATTAAACAAAAAAATTATTTCCGCACTACGAGGTTTTGCATTTTATCCAGTATATTATTATAAATTCATTATAAAAATATATAACACATATATAATGTTTTTTAAATTTCGTATTTTGTATATTTTACGATTAATTCGACATTTAGTTACATTTTACTTATATATAATATACTTCTCCAATAAGTAAGTAATAATTATTAACGAATTTCCTGAAATTACAAATTTAATATTTAATGGTCTCGTATATATATATATATATGTACACAATACTTTGAAACTATTCTCGCCTTGTCTTTGTCGAAAATCTAAAGAATGGTAAATTTAGTATAGTGGCGTTTCAAGTTCTGATCTGAGTCGAATGGCCGAGCAATACGTTTAGTCACCATCATAACCATTGTAAATATTAAATTGAGTACAATATGCCCATTGTCTCGATGTAAGTCAATAGAATTAAGATGGAAAATCAAATGGAAGTTTTGTTCGGTCGCTCTCGTCATAGCGAGATGGCATTAAGCGGAAGGCGTCCCGAAAAACACTTTTTTATGAATTATTTGAATTTTCTTATTATTACTTGATTTAAATCCCATAAGAATTAAAATTCTATATATTCATTACGAATATCCGCGAATAGGAGATTTCATATTTTTCACTAAATCCAGAAGGACACCTCGTACTCGTTTGCAGTTACGTTATTCGTCTGTGGAAATACACGTCAATGGAAACACGTGTAAAATATTAAATTAAAGATTTTGACTATTCTTTATAAAACCTGTTTTTCTTTTAGACTCTTCAAAGTTCAACGCATTTTTTAAAAATTTGTTTTTTATATTATTTGTTATTATTTACCGAAATATTATATTATGTTCACTGAATCAATGATCAACAAAAAAAAAAGAAAATTTATCTTTATCGAATATTAAACGTATTTAACGTTACGATATAAAGTATAAGACTGAATAAAATTAAATGCAATAAAAATGTTAACTTTATTCGAAAAATCAGAATTGTTAAAATTAAAGCGTATAAACATTGTAAAATTATAATATTCGAGAATATAAAACGTATGCGCTTTCGTAAACTTTAATATATTTTAATTTATAACTTTTATACAATTATGAATCCGTTAACAAATATTTGGTATGCGCATAATTTCGGTTTATTTTTCGACAGTAAACTCAAAACAATTTACACTACGCAAAATAAATACACGCTAATAACATTTTCTAGATAACTGAAGTTAACTAGCGACATCGGTTAATGACTTTACTGTTCACAGTCGTGAAACTGAAAAGAAACGTCGCGTAAGTCCGAAACAAATTTAATAAATAGCGTCCGGTTTTAATTGAAATTTATTATATTATATTATAATAAAAATGTTTGTATGTCGTGGTTTTATGATGTATCCTGTTTTATTATTTTTTACCACCCTTCAATTAAAATGACGATGAGATGTATCTTAATATTTCTCATAATTTTATAATTTAACTCATTAAAATGATACAAATATAAATCATTGAGATTTCATCGTAAGACTTTAATTTCAATAATAATTTAATATGTTTTATTTTAAAATCATATATATACACACACACACAATACAAACTCGATTAACATATTTTATGAATCAGAGTAAATCGCTAAATTTTGTAATATGCGCGCTGCATGTATAATATATAATAATATGTTACCGGCAGAGATGTAAAAGTCCACACTGCAGTGACGACGTTTCCGATCAAATTTAGCTTTTTAAAACAGTATTATGTTGTCGGGAAATAAACATTAATGGTCTGGTCGTGCGTTTCAGCCGCTAATGCGTTTATTATTATTATTTCACGAGTGAAAACTGAATTTTACAAATTTATAAGCCGTTATTTTTATCGATGTAAATTTTCTCGGTGGCGTAAAATTATATATATATATATATTTATTATACATTAGTATAATATTTTATTTTCTTATATATTTTATACGGATAATTTTGTTCTAATTAAAAAAATTATGTAATACGTAATTTGCCAAATACTTAGAGCCATATATGCGCGTGTAATTAAATATTCTTAGCAAAAACTTAACGACGAAAAAAATGTACGAAATTGCAAATAATTATGTCACATTTTCATATTAATATATATGAAAAACAGAATAAAGAGAAAAATACCCCCGTGGGTTTCGTGCCGTTTAATATACACGTATGTAAATAATTATTTATACAAAAACCTAAAAAAATTCACAAAGCTAAAAAAAAATATATATTTTATTTAATAATAATAATAATATGGATCTAGTAATATATTATTAAAACGTATTTAAAAGTGAATTAGTCATTATCCTTATATATATATATATATATATATATATATACGGTATACCTCACACAGCTATAATACTATTAGATTAAATATAATTCAATGAACAAAATGGTGTGTGTGTGTGTGCGTTAAAACGTCAGTGCGTTTTACACATTATTTATACATTTTTAGCGGTAACAAAAAGAGGAAAAATAAAATTGACACCTATTCAATTGGTATTGTCGATAAAAACTTTTTTGTTTTTTAATTATTACATATTTGTATGGAATACCGGGAAAACATAATATTCTGGACACGATGAAATTTTCAAAATTCCGCCATTTGAATAGAAGCAGATGACATTTGGTGACACACACATATATATATTATACACGAAGTACACACAAATGTGTATTACGATTGTCGTTATTATTTTCCGAAGAGGTAAACTTTAAAAGAAAAAAAAAGTATATATATGCACTGGAGTCGTAAAAGCAATAGAAATAAAATATTTATTTATATTTTCAATAAAACTCTATGTTGTACAAACGAGATTTGTTACACACGCGGATTTCTGCAGGTTATTAATGACAACGCTTTATTATTTATACTTTTCCATTTGGGCGATTTATTATATAGTTACATTAGAATTCGGATAAAGAAATAAATACAAGGATAATAAGTGTAACGGGATTTAAAAATTGTTCGATTAAAAGTTCTGCGCGGTTGTATTTTTTTTATGGATTTATATGGATTTTGCTCCCGTTGAATCCAAAAAGCAATTTCGAGATGACACACTTAATAAATGTTCGCACGGTTTGTCAATAACCTGCAGCTGTCTTCCGTTAAAGACTTTTCCATAAAAAAAAACGCTTATTGCTTCCGTAATTTTATATGTCCCCCAGAAATACCTATTTCGGTATTGGATTTTTCGTTATAAAATCGTAATCGAAAAACAATTAATATAAATATATATATTATTAATTGTCTCGGTATTTGTAGTAATTTTCGTTTCGCGTAAAAAAAAAAATCGCGAAAGTCCTTATCGCGTATTATTCAAACGTTTTCATAAAATTGTCGAAATAAATGTAATGCCATTTCGAATATACCATTTCGGTGTTGTAACCAAATCGAACGGGATTTAAATACAATTTTTTAATATTTCAAAAAAAAAGATTTCCGCGCTTAAAATATCGATTTCTCCGATGAAAATCAAATAAACGACTTTGGAAAACGCATGGACGCGAATAAATCCAATCGGTCCCCGCCGTAACGAGAGCCGACCGAAAAGGCGCGTAATTTGGCTGCAAAAAGGACACCGGTATAGTAACGTTTTGTTGACTGCTTGATGGTTCTCTAATCGCGAACTTCTAACCTTTGATCGCGTCGTTCCTGCGCGTACATTTATATATAATATATTTATTACGTTTCGGTGTTAGAATTCGTTTCCAGATAACGCATTCCGCGACTATTGCATGATCCATCTCCCCCCCCACCACCACCGACCAGTAACGCACTTTAAAAAGTGATTTTCAAAGCTGCCGGTTAGAAATTTATCATCCAGTAACGTTCGCCCTTAACGACAACTTAATTGCCCCATTTTTCCGAAAGCCGATCTCTGGCGGCCGCGGTAGACGAGATAATATTATCGCGTCGTAGCGGCGGGCGTTTTTCTTTTCTCCCGTCCGTCACACCCCCCCCCCCCCCACCCCGACCAATCTTGCTTATTTTTCCAGTTAGAGAGAAAACTATATATATATATATATATTTACTTATTTTTTTTTCGAGCCACGTAAAATATATATATATATATATAACGCTGATATTATACGCCGGCGTGTTATTCGAATCCATTAATATTTATGAGTTATAATTCACGTGCGCTTCGTAAAACCGGAGAGTCTTTTAAAATTGTTCTGTCGCGCTGCACGATACGATGATACGCGAGTCCTTTTCGTATGTTGTGCGACAAAAACCCCGCAGAACCTTATCCATTATTAATGGCCGCTGGGATATGTGATATTTAGTAAATGTATATATTTATATGCTTATAGAGTACCGGCGCAGATAAGTTTCGTTAATGACGAAAACGTACAACAGTTGATGCCGCGGCCGAGGTGTTCTCGATTTCCGTACCTTTCGCGGATCCCAACGCCGTCGTACGCCGTTAATTTTTTTTAATTACAACGGAAATACTTTACTTCCCGAGTCCCCGTGTCCTTGCACTACGTCGGATAACGATAATTATCAAAATAATGTGTGCGCAGGAAAATAATTAGGGATCCCAGGCGTCGACAAAGCGTCCCGGTGTACCGACAAAATAATGGAAAAAATGTCACTTTTGCCACGCGTTTTAAAATACCAGTACCGTATGTCCCGCAGTTTGTAAACTTCATCGACTCTTTATTCGATTTTCAATCGATACGATACTTTTAAAAAAGGCTATACCCGTATTATAATATTATACAATTACAGAACAAACGTTTATATAAATTAATTTCGTTTATCTTAATCTTGTAATTATTAATCGGAAAGGAATATATTCGATAATATGTTATTTAATTATGTGATTATTATATTATATTATATTGTTAGATATTTCGTAAAATATATAAATGAAAATCACGTTAAAACAATATTAAGCTTTTACATTGTTTATGCTTCAGGTTTGCAGATACGTAATTTTAATATTACAAGTGTAATATATGGATATTGTATTACACGTTTTATGTATATTTATTAAAAGTTAACAAAAAAAAAATATATATATATTTATATATATCCCGTACTTTTCAAATTAAATCAGGGATCCCTAACGAAAATTCACACTTTTCATTCCGTTTGTTTTCGTTTTTTTTTTTTTTTGTAAATATTTTTAGTGTGAATATAATATATGTAACCGCGCAACCGTGAACGCATAAATTCGAGATTTATTTTTATTTCAAAATATTATTTTGTAAAATGGAAATATATATATTTTTTAATTGTTACTATTATTATTATTACCTATAATATACCCGTTGTATTGATAATAATTTTATTACGTAAATAAATAAATATATGAAAAGATAAAATGTGTGACTTATTTAAACGACTAAACATCAATAATGTATGTGTCGGGAAATAAGTGACATGTTGCCTATCGGACATTTTTGAAAAGCGTTTTTTTTTTTATATTTGCGTTCACGACGTGTCAATTTACCTTTGCGAAATAACATTATCGAACCAATCACACGAAGTATTTCCTTATCAAAAATAGAAAATAAATAAATAAGAGAAAAAAACTCTATTCCGTGCGCGCATTACTCTTTTCCCCCCGAAAATACTACTGGCAACACAAAAATAATATAATTATTCGTGATAACGAGCACCGCAATAAAACGGCTCTCGCCGAATATTATGATATCGCTAAGAATTATTATTGGTGACCGACCAAAGAGTGCGAGACGATTTTTAAATTTTCTTTGTGCGAAATATACAAACATGCGAGAAGGAAAAAATTATAACTACGAATAATAATAATAATAATAAATAATAATTTATGACGTTTATGATATTCGGAAAATGTACACGGTGGTAGAGAATTTTTTTTCATAAGCAATAATAATCAATTATGACTTTAAAACTTTTGAAAAATTAAAAAATAAATAAATAAAACGTATAGCGTATTGAAAATAATTTACTTTTTTTTTATATATTCCTAGATTCGAATTATCGGCGAATATTTGTTATTCGCTTAATGCTCGAATATTTTTTTGACGGGATTTTGCTGCAGGTTAATTACGCGCAATAAATATATTGATATCTCACGAGAATCGGTGTAGTTGCTTTTTGAGAAAAACGGAACCCACCGGTTTTCGACTTCCGAGTGACAAGATACCCTTTCGGCTCCGATTCCGTAATAATTTGTCAAAATTAATATCAATTTACGACGGAAACTAACATTTAGTGTGCATTGGGCCGAAATGAATTTCGATAAATATTAATTCGGGAGGAAAAAAAGAACGAATTATTATTAATACGAGTTTTCGGGAACGTTTTGTTCGTTAACGGTCTATGGGAATAATTTAATATAAACTACTTCCGCGGAACTCCATTTTACATAAAAAGAAAAAAAATAGGCGAGCACAACGAATTTTGTTTAACTTTTTTTCTTTTTCCGTTTTACGCCAAATAAGACGTAGTTACATGCAGTGGTGGCGGTGGCGGGGCCGGGGGGAACCCATTGACATATATAATTGGAAACATCGTTCACAACATCTGCCACGATCAAATATTTTCGGCCAAGCACCTACACACATTTCGTTTTATTGATTTATATATTTTTTTCCATTCGTGGCAGCCAATTTATCCGTAATATTTCATTTTCGCCCCTGCGGAACGTAATTCCAACTAATCCCATTTTCTCCCGTTCTACTCCGCCGCCCCGATCATATCCCGTCTGCAAGCTCTCTCTCTCACACACTCTCTCTCTCTCTCTCTTACGCGCACTCGCTGGCATTAAAAAAAAAAAAATAAATAAATAAATAATAATAATAATAATAATAATAATAATAATAATAATAATAAAATATATATACGACTATACAGCCGATACGCGCATATACGAAACCATTTTACTTTGAACGAAATGCGAATGGGACGGGAAAATATTCAAGAGTGATCGTCAAACATAAAATTCGTTTCGGTCAAACAATCGAAAACGTTTTATGAGATGTTAATAATACGTTTAGCGCTTCCACGAACTAATCCCGGTTCAATATTGAGGTTCAATTCTGTAGAAAATTAAAAATTTTTTTTTTACAAGTAATTTTTATTTTTATTTTTTCATATACAATTTTAATATCATGATTTAACTTTTTGGAAAGCTAAAGTAAGTATTATTCAGTTTTATAAATATAAATTATATGAGCACAACATTTTTTTCGTTTGATTTAAATAAAACAAAAGAGTGCTTATTGTTTAGGTGATATAATTTTTTTTATTACTTAATAAATATCGTATCGATTATTTGAAATTATTATGAACTTAAAATGAAAATAGAAATTAAAACAGATATACTACAGGCTCAAATTCAAAAGAACAATCATATATGTATATATATATAGTAGTTCCAATAGGTTATCCTAATGAGCGATATCTGATAGGCACATTTTTATTAAAATCTGTATCAGTTTTTTATTATTATTATTATTTAATAAAAACTCTGCATTAATACAAATAATATAAAATTATAGTACGAGCACAGCGGTAATGGTTATTGCGCCGCGATCTCCTACATAAACGAAATAATCTATTACGAGTACCTTTTAGATTCGTTTATATATATATATATATATATATAGTATATATATTTATATAAATTAAATCGATATATGAAATTTTTAGAGCGCTTTAACCGACGTCCTAAAAAGCGTTTCCCGATAAAAAATAAAGCCATTTTCTACAACCGACGTATTTCAATAAATAATTCTGCCAACACAAATTCCGCTAACACACTTTCTACTTAAATTCCGACAAATAACGTTTTACTAACTTGATCACAGATCATCATATAAATACTCTGGTTCAGTCAAATTTCCGTTATCGGACACCCCCTTACCTGCAGGTTGTATACCCATATACATTTAACAATAGCGGTACTTCAAAATTTCTCTGTAATAATACTCGGATACCGCCACTCCACTCTACTCTCTAATAAGTTTATATATAGGACACGACTTCGAACACTGTTTGTTTGGTAAGAATTCACTTAAAAACCCGACGAAAATCCTAGTGTATATATATATATATATATATATATATATAAAGAAAGCGAAGTGTTGGAATACAAGGATAGTCGAAACAATAAAAATTCCGATCACGCGAGAGTTCATCCGGATGAAAAACTTTCTATATAAGATGACCACCCGCGGTACATACACACGCTGCACTATCGATGACCAAATATTTCAACGGATAAAAACACAGTAGTACTACGGATTTCCTCTTAATATTTTCGCGTAATTACATTTTGAACACAATTCGTCTGTGTATCATATTATGGTTTACAATCCTTCATTTATTTGGAAAGCTGGACCCTGTTGTTTTTTTTAAGTACTTATTTTAATATCCATATGCGTTCACATTTCATTTAAACGTCACCGGTCTTTAGTTGATTCTAAATATGACGAGGAAATTATATAATTAGACCGAATTCCTAAATTAGAAATAATTTATTTCGAAAGACCTAAGTTCTAATGCACACATTAATTCAATTCACAGTGAAAACTATTAATAGTTGTTGGTTTTTTTTAAAAAAGGACCAGTGTTGAATTTATAGACACATTTATAAGACATATCATTAATTATTATTAATAATAATTTATTAATCATTAATACATAATATTTAATATTATATTAAAATCAATTAAATTTACCATCCACAATTAAAAAATTAAACATAACTGTATAGATACAGTGTACACACATATAATTAGTGTGGTCTATGCGAATCAAATTGCCACGAAAACAATACGACGAATTTCCCGGGGTGTTTTCGTAATTTATATATTACTTTCGATTTATTTATTTATTGTATTAACTATTATCTATTATTATTATTATTATTATTATTATTATTATTATTATTATTATTATTATTATTAATATTTTTGTACAATTTGTACTGTTATAATCAAATTGAAACCATACTTAATCAAATAAATTACTTTGGTAAATTTCCTCGCTATACAGTGCACATAGTTATATAATATATGCAAATGTATACGATAGAAACGTACATTAAGTCCAGAATTCGTGAAAATAATCATAACACATACGTCTAGTTTTGATAATTATATTAAATTCCATATTTTATGTTGATGGGAAATATATGTCTGCCACTGTGTTTGACGTGTCTGTACGGCATATAATGTTGAACTTATTGAAATTTCAAAAACCTATCCGCCATTTATTAATCTAGGTCAAATCACTTACGATATATATATATATATATATATATATATATACGGCAATAAAGGTACCAACCATTATTTACTAAACGAATTTATCAATACTCGGGATAATAATGTCATTATACGAATTTTATTACTTCAAATTTATTTATTTTACGTTTTATTTCAAACCAATATTCAATTTGATTTTTGAATTAAAAGTACATTATTATTTTTCTATCGATATCTTTTTATTTTATTCGTGCTAGTAGTATGAACTCAAAAAACTGAATATCTAACTTGTATTCAAAGTTGAATATTGAGCATTATAGAAAACAATAAAATTCTCTGAATGTAGGTAATTATCTTTGAAGTTTCAATTAATTTTTAAAAAAGAACAATAAAAATATTTTATTCCATTCAAAATGTACATTATATATATATACACGAATATATATTTTATTTATTCCTAATTGTTTCAAAAGAATAACTATTTTTTAAATTAACAATTAAACTTTTTCTAGCTTTTCAAATATTTTGAAATACAAATAGGAATGTAGGTTAAAGGCAATTTTAATGTATTCAAAACTAGCTATTTAAACATTAAGATGGACGGAGATTATATATATTATGGAGTATGTGGTACACTACGACAGTATAACAACACCAAGAGCTTTGACCGCATACCGCTATTAATATTTAATACCTAGTTACCCAGCGGGAATATTCCATTCAAAACTAGAAATATATAATTCATAAAGAAAATAAATAATTATAATTAAAAATACACGGGAAATAGATGATGTTAACGATTTAAAATTTGTAACTGGAGAATGTTGTAAATACAACATATCCAATGAAAACCAATACTTTGTATAAAAGTAAATGTTGAGCATAAAAATACAATGGAGTCAAATCTTCTTATATTCTATTGACCTACATATAAATAACATGTACGGAAATTTTGTGTAAAACTAATTGTAAAATATTTATTTTAAGTCTTTAACGTGTACATATTTATATAAAAAAATGATGTCATATATAATTATGTATTTAAAAATCGAAAGAAATGTATTTTTTTAAAGTTAATTGCATATGAATATTGGTTGCCCCACAGAAATATGACAAATGAAATAACATTTGATTTATTCAGTTTTAAAACAATTGTTTATATAAAATTTACTAGAATTCCGTGTTTTATTATTATTGTATATTAGATATTTTTATACAAAATTAAGGAATAAAAATATTCTATTTTAATAAATCTATTAAAAATATATATACTTATATTCTTGTGTTGAAATTTTTAATAATATATATTAACAATTTATTTGAAATTTATCAAAACATCAATATTTCTCGGTAAATTCTTTCGGCTCTATTGTTTCCTACACGTTTGTACGAGTACATTAATTAAAATCGTAGTGCATTCTTTGTAAATTGTAACGTTACTCATTATTATACATTTCCTAATCCTACAAAATTATTTCATGTCATCATAATTATTATTTGTTCTTTCGTTATTTTTATATACATGAATTTGGGTCAATCCCGTTAATAATAATAAATTATAAATAAAATATTTTTAAAAATTGTATTTTCGTCATTGCTAATAACTCCGGCCTTAGAAAATGTTTTGTGATTTTTATGGATTCACTATTATTATATATATATATATATATATATATATATATATGAATAATATAATAGTTATGAAAACGCAATTTCAAGTCTTTATATACTCGAGAACCATTGATAACATTCCAATTATTTGTAAAATTATTCACATTATTCATTTAAACTCTTCCGCACTTGTCCTTAACTTTTTTGCATTCTCGTGATTATAGTTTTAACAAAATGAAAATCCTGAGGCCCTTCACATAAATTTACAGTCTAGTATTTAACTCTTGAATCCACTTCCGCGTG
The DNA here is from genome assembly GCA_032441835.1 of Slavum lentiscoides. Taxonomy (NCBI): domain Eukaryota; kingdom Metazoa; phylum Arthropoda; class Insecta; order Hemiptera; family Aphididae; genus Slavum; species Slavum lentiscoides. The sequence goes on from CM063713.1 coordinate 4,052,629, forward strand.
TACTCGTAATATGTATGTCAACGATTTTCGTGTCGATAATATAAATGAGTATAAACAATAAGAGTAATCTAATTAAGAACGAAACGCGAGCGCACACGTATAATATAACATAACGCGTTATAAATTCAGAAAATACCAATACGTTTATATATTATGGTGTACGCATGCCAATTTTTTATTAATTTTTTTTCTGTTATTCATCATAAATTAGTCGAAAATTCATCTTGAAACGTAATGAACAATGTGTAAGCGAAATATCGACTTTTAACGTCTTACCTATTCTGTATATTATACACGAATTTATTATTAACGTAATATAACATCATTTTGACATTCGAAAGATTAATTTTTATAAAACTGCTGTTTTCAAACTGTCAACGGTTTTAAAAGACAAATACTAATGACATTTATACTATAATACGGATCGTTTAATGCTTTTGAAGTTGTGTGTACAGTATAAAGCGACAGTTATGTAGCGTAGGCTTAATAATTGAAAACCGATTGGTAGAAATACAGTTTGAATATAATCGAAAAAATTCTTTTTAAAAGTATGTCTACTAACGATTGTAATTAATAAATTATATAAAAGTAATGATTTGATTCTAAAACATTTTTTTTTTGTTTCGTTAAATATTAATAAAACCGTTCTAAGATACAGAATGTTGAAAATGTTTGACTCATACTTTACACAAGCCTATACTCAATAGGTCATTTTAAAAAAAAGTCTCCAATTTGGAGAAGAGTTTTTTTCGTTTTATTCCAAATTGTATATTAATCTAACAACCTAAACTGTCACTACAACAATATAAAAAAAAAACTAAGAAAAAGCTTGCGTTCCGTTATTTTTCACGCGCGTCTTTGCTGCTGTAAATAATATGTTTTTTCAATTTTATCGGAAACCGGAATACAAGATGTAACGTTATATTTTTCACTGCACGATCAGACAGAATTAAATTTGAAAATATTCAATTCTTTCAATTTCTTGCTCGTAAGGTTTTTATATCAAATTTAGAGATAATGCCGTTATATAGGATACCCAAATTTACACCGACGCAAAGTCTGCAGTCACTGGTCTATAAAGTGAGATAAAATATGATTACTAAAAACAAAAAAAACTTTCTAGTTATTTAGAACACCGTACAGTAAAAAGTAATATGTAAATTGTAAGTACGTGTATTATAATGTAAAAAAAGGAATAATAATTATGTTTACTCGTACGGGGACAAGTGTTAAAAAAAAAATGAAATAATTAAAAGGAATAAAAAAATGTACAAAAAATTATTATTATTTTTTTAACGGGTGAAAATCAATGATTTATATTATTCATCGTACACGTTTAATATTCGACAGTGTTTAGAAAATTAAAAAATTACAAATCTACTCGAAACTACATTACAACATGATAAATTTCTCCTTTTATCCCCAACAAACACAAAGTGTGTATGTACCTACTGAAAAATTGTCATTTCATTACGACCACCACGTCGACCTCGTTAGCCGAATAATCCAAATAAACCCGGCCGTGTTGTTTCCTACTCGTGTAGATATTATATAAATCAAAATTAATTCGGGGTGGCTGTTTTTTTTTTACGCTGACTACGGTTATTCCTTGATGATAACAGACGTTATTTTTCTTTTTGACATAATTAAATATAAAAAAATATATATATACAATAAACATACAGGCTGGAAATGAAAAAACATATATACGGAAAAAAAAGTGATAAAAACGTACGAGGTATTTCGATTATATACATATACTCGTAATATTTTCGAATCAGCATTTTTCAGGTTTCTCAGCCTATTATATATACGTATATATAACGCCCGGACACAGGATATAGGATTGACGGACAGAGCTTTTTTTTTTTTTTTTTTGTTACTTTTTCACTTTTTCTGGCTTTTCGTACGGTGTACAAACCAGCGTAGGGTTGAGGGAGATCGCCGGAGCGGAAAAAAAGCAGATATAAAAATACACGTCGTCCGTTAAATTATTTTCCTTTATTTTAGAGTTGGTTGTTTTTTTTCGCTCTTCAGTTAGGTGCAGTATATAGGGCAGGATAGGGTTCGAGTTTTACCCCCCCCAACCCCCACTACCAGGACCAAAATATCAATTAAAAATATTGTTGCGTATTACGGTCAATTAAATATTATATCAACGCTATTGTCGACACTCGTCACGCAACGCATTTAATGGACAAGAAAACGCTCGCATTACTCCAATTTTCTATTTTTAAAGAAAACGCGGTTAAGATTTTATTAATTTCGCAAAAGAATATAGCGAAGATCGGCAGAAAATAGAAAAGACTCGTTTTAGGATTTCTACGTCACAATTGTCGTTACGGTTAATATTTATTGATTTTTATTAAAACAAAACTCTATTGTTTAAAACAGCTCATTATTTTTAACGGGAAGGACTTAATAGCGGCTCACAATTGGCTGAAAGAACGCAACGAGTCCCGGAAGATTATGGAATTTTATTATAATTTTCTGTTTTTTCTGAATTCTAATAAATATATCATTATTGTATGACCCAGTTAATATTACTCGATAAATGATTTTATTACATTTATTACTGAAAAAAATATTTTAGTTGGAAATATTTTATAAAATCGTTCGTGTGGACGAAGTTGCTATACGTTTTATTTTACATCCCTCTCACCGTCCAGAAAAAAATCGAAAGTATGACACTGAATGTAAAGCGAAAAATAAACCGTCATCGGCTCGTACTTATAGTGTACACACGCACACATATATTACTCTATACCAACAGAAATATTTCAAAAATCTTTACGTACTTCAAAACGTGAATCGTGCTCAAGTACGACTCGCATTCGTATCGATAACGGCCGTATATACACTGGCATGTCATAAACGTCGATGCGTACGGATAAATTCAAAACACTCGACATGAGATATATCTATATATATATATATATATATATTATATATATAGTATGATATGATCTACATATCATAACTTGTGATATTTATACATTTATGTGTGCTTCCAAACAAAAAAATGAGAATTTGTATTATTTTATATTAATTCACGCGTTTTCTCGTATCTCGAGATCATGTCAAATTGCAAAATGTTCACTCCTCGGTAACCAACAAAGGTTTCGTTTTCGTAACGATACACGCTGGCGTTATTAAAATACAATATTGGTACTGTTTTTTTTTTTTTTTTTGTATTAAATTGTTTCAATTTAATGTTTTATAACATAAAAAAAAAAAAACAATCGTAAATGTTTCATTCGAGTCACTCGTGTATACGCACATAATATTACATAAGAATATAACGTTCACGTGTAATTTTAATATAATATGTGCGTTTCGGTAATTTGCGGTCTTATATATGGTACAACTTTTACAATATTTAAATGTATTTCCACTCAAAAATGCAAAAAAAAAAATCAAAAGAACGAAGAAAATAATTATATTAACAATTTTTTAATACACACTCACACACACATATATATATATTTTTTAACAAGCGAGTTTTTATATGTATTTTTCATTTTGCATCGTTTGAATTTTGATATTCGTTTATATTTTTTTTTTCTAAAATGAAATACACAGAACTGAAGTTTAAAGTGCATAATAATTATTATTATTTTTATATAGTTTCTCATGGTCGTATACTATTTTTAAGTAACAATAAATAACAATTTTTTTTTAAACTGCTCAAGATATCTATTAATATTTATTGTGTTCAATAGAACTGTGTACGATATAAATTTGTCAATAACTTATTTCTGAAACAACGAAAATACGCGCCCGAATACATTCCAATAATTTTCTTAAAAAAATGCGTTTCCAATACAGTCAAAACAAATTTTAAAAATTAAATGTCTTAAATAAAACACAAAATTGTTCTAAATATAAAATTGAAAAAATAAATATTTTGATTTTAAAAATATTTATACAGGTAATAAAATTTTCATTTTTCCGCTATATTTAAAATTAAGTAAATATGTGTATTATAAAAAAATATTTGAAAAAAAGCTTTATTTAAAATACCGAGTAAAACACAGTTATTGAGTTTTTCAGATCTGCTGTTGAGCACCTGGTATATAAATAAAATAAATCATTAGATAATAGATGAAATATTCAAATTGATACTCGAACAGATTGTTTAAACAATATTATAAATCCGAATATCAATGGAATCAAAAAATATAATAAAAATAACAGATTGTGTGCATGCTTTTTACGTGTTTATAGGGTAAAATAAAATCGTATCATTCTGAAATTTCAAAAAATCTACGTTGTATAAAATTAAATGCAATTCAAAATTGTACTCGTGATTATTTTTTTGGAAATATACGTCTTATAGTTTATCCATTTATCGTATACGGTCATTCAAACACTAACCGTGCCGACAATTCTCTTTTAATTCTAATTGTATGACCAAACTGTCATTTTTAAACTTGTTTTACCACTTTAATCAGTTTAGAAGCATTAAAGGAGAGAAGTAATACGATTTCGTTTTTGTTTGCGCACCGTGCGCTTTAAATGATTTATTATGGTCAGCTTTTACACGACGAAAAATTCGAATTTCAACACGCGAACAAGTTTCTGTAGAAATCTAAAACTATTATTTTCAACCTCAAAATTTTAGTACACCTAATTTTTTTTTTTGCGCTTTATAGTCACATAATACATTCGAATGCTTTACATGTGCACTTTACATAGCTTAGCATTTGTTTTTTTTACACAAGTGATAGGGGATAATAAAAATAAACGATAAAGACCATACGGTCGTGTACTCAAATTTTAAAACTCTTATAGCATACGATAATAAGCGTTTGATTGTATCGCAATACTTAGAATCTGGTGTGTGTTATTAAATAACTCTCGAAAACAAGAAAACATCAATCTTTTTCTATTTAAATATTGCAACTGTATCCGCTCAAATTATTCTATTTCCATGAATTCGTTGGATTAAAATGAAAACAATTCCTTAACTTTTGTATGTTATATTATGATGTAAATAAAATTGAAAATCCTATTTGCGACTTAATAAATCTCTAAGCGGTAGGTTTTACCTAGAAAATTTAATAACTTATATTCTACCGTCTCGGGAATTATGCGAGCCCGTATCGTTCTTTCGTATGATGTTATTTTATTTTTTTATTCAAATCTTTATTATTATTATATATATTTTTTTTTTTATAGTAAAATACTGAAATCGCTTATAAAAGCAAATTAAAATTCAATCAAAAAACAAATACAATAAAAAATAACTATGAAGTCAATAAATAAAGATTATTATTATTCTTAAAATTACTATAGTGTATAAGATCTTTATTTAAATATACTATTATAATAACCAATAATTTATTATTTTTACAGTCTTGTTTATGTTATTTTTATTTGATTTCAAATTTTTTTTTCGCTATTCATTTTCTGGACATTAAAAGAATAGTGCACGGTACCTTTAATTAATTAACGTAGATGTTATTTTATGTTTTATGGGGTTTATCTTTCAAATTTTAGAAAAATTGCAAAAAACATGTGTTTTTACTTGTACATTCCGAACTTCACAGTTTTGGGATATAAACCACACTTTGTTCCAAAAACTAAATAATATACGTTACAGTAGCTGTACTCTTTTATTTTATGCAATTACCATATTTTTATTATTCACACACACAACGTGTCTATGTACACAATCTTCGATAAAAAAAAATGTTGAGTCAAAAGTGATATTTTAATTGATAATGGATGTAAAAAAAATATATATATATACAATTTACATGACACTAACACGGGGGAAGTTTAAAAACAAACGAATTATATAATTTTCTGTTATAAATAAAGATATTCTGCCAGTTAAACGTATAATTTTTAATACAATTCGCACGCACACTGTTAGTCTTCTGATTTTTAATTCAATAGGATTTTCGTCATGTGCATGGCATCTGTAAATACAATTTCGCGGTAAAAAAAAAAATGAGTAGTTTTTATTTATACACGATACCTCAGCACAGTTAGGTGAAGAGAGTAGAGAATGAGGCATGTTTTGAAATAAGTATTCGAATAATATTTACATTATACTAATTAATATTCAAATATTTAAATACTTTTTCGGAAAAATATTCGTAAACCTATTACGCATTCTAAATACTTTCCAAATGTTTTCATTACAAGACTATATATATATTATATATACCTATATATATATGTAATTTCTTGATGAATTAGCAAAAATCCCTAATTAATAACTGAATAAGTTTAGCTAAGTTATTTATTTTAATAAGAAGTTTATTGAAATTTTTTTATTTACCATATTAATGGAATATAAAATATATTAGAACTTTTAAATTCTATAATTTATTTTAACAACGGGTTTTCTTCGTTCGAAAAATGGCATTAATGGAATTATAAAAAATTGGTACGTGTAGGTTGCAAAGCTCACTACAAGTTTATCATTATTATTTCTTAATAAAAACCCCATTCGAACTTAAATCTTGCTAACGCTACTTTGTCTCGGCTGATTTCCACACGAACAGAATAAAAGAAAAAAAGAAAATATTTTATTTCGAAGATTGACCGTCCGATTCGTTATACACGTATTATACGGTAAAAAAAAAAACGACCCAGTCAAAAATTAGAAAATCATGAAATTTTCATTCGCTTACAGCAGTATGAATCGTGTTATAAACGTCGGAAAGAAAGAAAAAAGATAATAAATTGTTCATTAAAAAACATTTTTCACTAAATTATTGCTTATGTTTAAAAAGTTTCTACTCGTACACATTATAATTTGTTTTTAAATCATTAAAAACACGCACACCACGCACACAAATAAGGCGTTGTATAAGAGTTTTACAAAGAAAGATGAAAAAAATTGATCGCAGTTGCAAAAAATTGTTAGGCGAAGACGTTTTATTAAAATGTTTAATGCTACAAAAAACAAAAAAACAAAACACAGACATAAAATAATTTTATATAAAATTTCAAAAATATTCAAAGTGCTCGAGATGCATTCAACGTATTACATAAAAGATGAGATAAATTAAAGTTCGAATGTTTCCTTTGTTTATTTTGAGACACGGCCTGCACGATCTTTGATAATTCCATTTTAAAAGCTAAATGCTAAAGATTTAGAACATTTAAATTAAATAACTACCTAATAAAATACACAAAGTGTTATTATAACTATTATTCTTGTTCGTCTTATAAAAATTAATTTGTTTTCACGGAACATAAACAGTAGTGAAATTCGGTCGTTATATTAAACTTTATATACTGTTTGTGCTTGTTTAAATTTTAAATAAAATTAATACACGATTATTAAAAAGATAAACACAATTCAATTTTCAACAAGTTACTACGCCGTAGATTCCAAAATACAATGTTTTTTTAGGTAGGTACTTTATTAAAGATTATTCGTCTTTAAAATTATTGAAGATTTGTAAATATCACTGTAAATATTTACGCGTGTTTTGATTTTTTTTTTTCATGTAAGCAAACCATTTTATATGGAACAATATATGCTCGTTCAATGTTGATAGATAAAGAAGAATGATATGGTTTTAACATTAAAATTTCTTCCGGGTTCGTGATTACCGATTTAACGTAGCCCACACGTATACACTTATATGTTTTAATTTATTGAAATATTTCTTGGACTCAGTGCACGTCGATTATTATTATTTAACCGCGAAATTCCGTAATTTTCGTACAAACGTTTAGAAAATATATATTGGGAACCAATATAAATTACTCAGTTTTTTGGGGATCGTGTAATTGGAAAAAAAGAACCATACTCGACTCACCAACGTTTTAGTAAAAATAAAACGCACTTAAATCACAACGAATTAGCCGTAATTTTATCAAAGCATCCACTATATAATATATCGTATATATATTTAATTTAATTAAGTGTTCGTATAAAATTGTCTCGTGCTTAAAAATTAAAGTGATAAGGCGTAACATTGTGATACTATTTTCTAAGGTTAATTCTACGACTATACATAGAGATAATGTAATTATCTCATTAAATTATATTGAATATTGACTTACTTCTAAGGGTAACCGATATAACGGTCGGAATTCAATAAAACGTTTTTCTTTCACCGTTAGCCATCGATTATTATCTACCAAGATTCGAAACAAATTTTAGTTCGGTGTTTTTATTCATTATTCAACTGTTTAAAGATTATTTATTGAGAATCTTCAAAATTATATATCAACTCCTTATACGTTATATAAACATTTGATTTTCAAATGGCAAACTTTTATTCTTTTACACTATCTTATAGGACAGTAATAAATAAACAAAATTGCTTTTTCAATATTCCGTTTATGAATAATTCTCATTTCTTAACATTTGCTCGCGAGACGCTTTTCGCGTAGTTCAGTGGAAACTGTAAAACAGCTGGCATCTTCAGTTACAATCATAAATTTATATTTGATAGGTACGAGATTTTCGATTGTCACTACCTTAATAAGAAGGGACATTTAACAACCGGCCATAAAAATGGCTGATAAAGCGTGTCCTAAAGTGTGAATTTGCAACAACTACTGCAGTGCGTCTCCGTTTCAACGTGTCTCAAATATTAATAAGTATTATTTGGAAAATATTCATCGGATTATTATGTAAATTTCTATATATAACTATGCCCTTTGATAATTTATAGTGGAAATCAAGTAGGTTGTTATTTTAAAAACAAAATTGCGTAGAGTTTTAATGAATAAACGGATGATGGGGAAAAATATATTAAAATTATGAAAAAAATATGAAATGGAATGTGCAAAAAAACGTATGAAAGAATATAAGAAATATTATTCATATTCATATATCCCGAGATACATATAGGCGCTGACTCATGATAAAAAAAAATCACGCAGTACACGTATATAATTACTACATATATAGTAATAACTAATTATATTAGTTATTTTTTGTACTTGTAAATTAAAACGGTATGGTAAAATTGTTATACAATTTTAAAAGCTTGTTTTTTTTAATATAAAAATATTATTGTTTTATCCCTTTTAATTTTGAAAAAAAAAACACTGCAATTACTGCTTACGGCAACCAATAAGGATTAAACCGTATTTATATCATGTTGCGCGTGCACGTGATAAATATAATAATCTTTTAATCAATATTACCTCAGCGTATAACTAAAGGTTTTTTTTTTTGCAAAAATTGTCATTAATAATTTACTTATAGCAGTTAGATTGGCGTTCACGTGTAATCGAATAAATTTCGTTTTATCATTTCATTAAGCAAAGCGGAGTGGACAGTTATCATCCATGAAAACCTGGGAGTATATCGTAATGAATATAATTAAAAAGTAGGTACATGCGTACGTTAAATGTCAAAAACGACAAATTTAATTCGAATTTCAGAAAATAATTGTCACGTTCACGTGCCCGTACACAAGGCCAATATACAGTCTGCAATGATGACTACCCAAATAGCCAAGTTAAGGGATTTTCTTAAAAGAAAGGAATATATATGTATACAAAACTACATAAAACAAATGATAAGAACATAGTAGTACGCAACTTAAAATAAACAAGACACGAGGTGATGTGAACGTGTGTGGAAAAAAAAGACCGACCACGAACAGTCACACCGCACTGAATTGTAGTACAGAGACCACGAAGGTCAGATATCGATTGGATCGTTGGTCGATCGTACCACTATCATCATATCAGGGTCTGGACTTATTTAAAATTACATAACATACTAAAATCATTACGTCCTTGGTCCTCTCGATGATCTCGTCTTCTCGTCAGCGTGTGTACACTCCAGTCACCAGCTACTACAACTCGAGGAATACTGGACTTCCGCGAGGACAATTTACTGGTTCTTCACGCATTCATTTTTTTCTCCTCTCTCTCTCTCGTTCTCTGTCTCTCAATTCATTGAGCTGTACTCGGGTCATTACGGTTTTTGACCAACACGAGACCGAGTGAACGCAGCCAGGTTATGTGCGACATTTTGTTTTGTATTATTGCGTGTGTATATTTATTAATTTTTTTTTTTGTGATCCTATCGGTTCTCGGTGTCACGATGCCGAGGAACTCTCCTTCCGTCGCAAAACCGGAGAGAAATGTAATCAGCCACAAGAAAAGGTTTCGACCCGGTATATTTTTATTCTAAATCAGAATTAACTTTACTTCTTATTTTCTTATTATTTTTTTTCGGTTATTACAAATGGTAAACGAGTGTAAGCGCAGTGGTGACTAAAAAAAATATATATATATATTTAGAGGGATGGGCGGGGAGGCAAAAAACCGTCATGAATGGTTAAGTGCATTGTCGTCGTCGTCGTCGTGTTATACTACACGTCGAGTATAGTCGTTCCGGGACGATATTGTTTCGGCAAAGTTTTCCCGTCTACTCCGCCTGCACTCCGTCTCGTAACAAACAACTCGAAAGAGTAGAGCTGGTGTGCGTGCGTACCGGTATATGCGAGAGATTTCCCGTGTAAAGTGTTATTAGATAAATTCGGTGACGAAGCGACGTGAACGACGGGGTGCCGGGGGAAGAGACGTAAAGGTCTTGGACAAAAGTTCGCTAGTCGGAGGATGGCGCAAGGTAAACTTTCGATTTGGGGAGTGGGGAAAAAAAATACGTTTCTCTCGACTCTCGTTCGACACGAAGCGAAATAATAACGAGTATATAATCATGTTACACCGTCAATACGGATAATTCCAGACATTATATAAACCACATTCGATTTCAGTGAGCACTCCACACGAGAAACAAAACGTTACGTTCATTAGCAGTAAGTTTAGTCGCGATTCATTTTCCCTAAAACCTGTTTGTGTTCTTTTCCTTTCCCTAAACCCTTCGGACTATTACGAACACTTAAAAACAAAAAAAAAAATTACTCGAATCGGTCCAGCCGTTCTCAAGTGAGCCAACGAACAGCGTTTCATTTTTACTAAATAGATTTTCGAAAAAAAAAAATCTCTCAATTAAATATTATTTTTGCCAATTTCACTAGCGGCGTCTTGTTATTCATATAAAAGCCTCAACCTGCGTCATTGGGGCACTGGGGCTCTCATAAACCTAAATCCGGCTCTCAGTTTCTAATAAATACGATCGAGCTACCCAACACATCTGTTGTAACCACTAACGATATAACGTTTAAGCTATGTGTACTATTAGCATTGAAACATGCTCGGGCAAAAAAAAAATAAATAAATAATCACCGCCAAAAAAAGAAAAATATTTTAAATTTATAGTCAGTTTTAAGAAATAATACGGGTTCATATATCAGAATAAAGGAAATCGTCAATGAACCGGCTGATCTGGTGACAATAACCACTTTTAAACGCTCTATTATTATAATATCTCCCACAACGACGCATATATATTTCTCTCAACCTGTAAAAAAAAAAATAATAATAATTTAACTTGGTAAAATCTCTGCAGAAACTCCAAACGATCAATATTAAGTGAAAAAAAAAAATTTAAACGAGAGGTTTTTTTTGTGCTTGGTGAATAGTTGTTAAACCCTTAATTAAATAGTTTAAAATAAAAACGTTCATTGTTTATTGGTGATATTGTTTAGGCATTCCTAGTTTTGCATTATATTTAACGCTCAGTGAAAATGATGTAAATTTCGTTTTTAGTAGCAAATTTGGTGTAAAATTAAAGTTTAACAAACAATTGAAAACTTATCTTTTAATTTGACATTATAAAAAGGCAACTATGGTAAGAACTAAACAGCCTTTTTAATTGTTAATGTTTTTTTTTTTAGTTCATGTTTAGACGGCATGGAATTCTGAAAGTTTTACCACATTATATACAGATTTATTTTACTGATAAACACAAATTGAATGTTATTATTTAACAATAATAGTGTCGTTAAACGTCGTTTTGGTCATTAGATCCTCGTCGGCAATTCCATTGGACTTTATTCCGATGTGAAATGATACTCAAATAAATTCCAGTGACTATTAATTCAGATTGGGTCATTAAGTAATTTTATTTTTCTTAGACAAATAATGTTTAAGCCGTAAACGGTAATTTAGAGAATCACGTATTATAAATAATTCATTTGAAACGCGTGAGTCTATAATTGTTTCATAAATGTAGGGTACCAATTTTTCTGTGGTGAATACAATATACAGTGACATGAAGGGGACTTGTGTTCGGTAAAGATATATAATTTCTATGGTAATTTGTCTACAGATTTTCTTAACATAAACTTAATATTATTTTTACCTTAAAGTAACGAAATAATCGATATTTTTGATTTTTCCAATTACAACTTTAGCGTTTTATTTAATGCCTAAGAATTTTGAAAATTTTTCCTGAGTAATGTTTTAAATAAAATTGCGAATATTATTTGCTAAAAACTTTATTTACATTGACTAAAATTAGTAAACATTGCGCTTAAATAATAGTTATTGAAGATAACATTAAGTGTCGTGGGAATTACTTTTTACGAGTAATAAAATGAACTTAGCCTTAACTCTGAAAACAGCAATAAAATTGTCATCGTGTTACTCTAAATGTATTTTTTAGAAGTCAATTTCAAAAACGTAAGCAATACCGTCAACATTTTTTTAAATCTTTTTACTTAATTCGTTACTTTTTTAAACGTAACGTGTACATTTTATAGCGTATCAAAAAAGGTGTACAGACGTAAACATGAATAAAGTATCATCGGGCGTTAAAAAAGTCACAGAATATTATTCCTGAATACAAAATATAACGGTTTACGTGTTTTCAATTTCATTTCCTCGTACCCTACACTTTTGAATAATACGCTTTTCAACGTATTTTTACTATGAACCGAATGAATGTGTAGACTCTCTTTCACGCTCCGTATTTTTATTGATAATTATAGCATTAAAATTTGTATCCGTGTAAATCGGATATTAGTCTTTTTCTAAAGTTAATTTTTAATTTCGAAAATAAAACGAATATAATTCATTGCGCTTAATTAACCTAAATATTTTTATATGAACGTATTATCATTAATAAAATATCAAAAAAATTAGTAAACTTTCCTAGCCTTGTGAATAACCCTACACGAATACGTGATGAAAAATAACATTTTTTTTTAAAAAAAAAGTAATAATAATACAGCGCCCAATTAACGACTAATAAATTGCTGGCAATAATTAAACGTATACACAATCGCGTTACTCAATAAGTAATTACGTTGCAGTGAATGACAACTTGCGTAACGTTACTGTCTGAGACCCGATTACACATATCGTGCAAAAACTCTGATTTCGCAACAGATGCAATTTCAGCCTCTCCTAGACGCTCGGAAAATCGATGGACTTCCGCACGGCGAAGGCCAACAGTTTTTCCGGGTGACCGAAAAAAGCATTTTTGGACCTAAATCGTCGAGGCGAACGAATTTCCTAGACGACACGCGTCCAGAGTCAACGCGTTTCGCGATATCATGTTTTGAGTTCACAATAATTGAACGTGAAACTTTGGAGGAGTCGTTCATTTATCGAGAGTTTGGGCTTAGTTCAGGTTGAACCGACGTTACACGATTTGTATGCACGTCTTACAAACCGACGGATTAAGTATATTTTGTGAACGGAAACGTTTAAGTCGGCAATTAATTACATTACATACGTTACATACATTTCATTTCATTCGAATGAAATTTCGACGAAATTCGATGAAATGTCATTCATAGAGTAACACGCATTTGTCGACAACACTCCGTTCCCGTATATTTACACAAAAGTAGGCAACGCCAAAGTCAAATTCTGCTTTCGATAAAATATTTAATTAAAATGTCCGTCGCGTCCGCACGAGTACGGTGATTTCAATAATTTGTCGACAAGTGCTTAATATTCTGTACTCAATATATATATATATATATTATTTCGTGTTTTCTACTCAAAAACGAAAATGTTGCGAATTTTGTTTTTTTATGTACTCAAAACTAGGTTTTACAACGTTTTTACGGGTATAAATATCTAATGGGAATAGTTTTTTCGAGCTACACGCACGTATAGATAAAGTTTGTGGTGATAGTGTGATGGGATGGCGAAGAAAACATTTTTATCTCGTCTCTTATTTTTTCCCCCTCTCTTGAAATATCGTGTATTACGAAAGCCTATAGAAACTTAAGAAAACAAGAAAAAAAAAAAAATTTCTGAATAAATAATAAATCTTCCGTAATGACGAGGCCTGCGTGTGCAAGATTATGCGCGCCATATATCGTCACCGCAAAAGATTTATTTTATAATTTAAGTGTTCGAAAAAAAAAAAACACTTTTAATGTAAAATCACGTTCAATATTTGGACTGTTTTAATAGATTACGTGCATTAAAATTTTTTTTTTCCCCGCGAATTAAAATTTTTATTTTGTAAAAACAATTCTTAAACTATACATTAAAATACGAACACATTCAAACAAAATTTCGATTTATTTTTGAAAAAAATAAGACTCGTAGACTCGATAACAAAAAAAAAACATTCGATTTACCATTTGCATAAATCAATAGCCAGTGCTATTAAATGGGAATTAATATAATTATCTGTCTACCTCGTATAACATTTATAAAATAATTATATGGTATATAAATAAATAATACATATATATAATGTACATAATATTTATGTATAATGTATATACGTGCGCATGACGAACAAAGAATTTCAAAAAGAAACTATTTCTCAAAATATGTTTTTTTTTATGTATATGTACTATTTTCAATTTTTAAAATAACCAAAAAAGATGAATTTAAAAAAAAATTTTTTAATTCTGTCTTAAAAAAATAGCGTTCACGAATATGATATCTACAACGATTTATCATAATATACCGCAAGATTTATTTCTTTTCTTATGTCTAAACGAAAACCTAACATTTCTATAATGTTTTACTTGAGATATAATTTTAGCTTATTTTACAAAAAAAAAAAAACATACGTTATACTTTGATAATAATATTATATTTACATTTGCGATTTACAACTGAACGTTTTTATACGGGACGAATGTCAATTATAACGTTTGAAATATTATTATTAATACATTGAACGCATTTAAACGCGATGCGTATATATAGTAATTGCAAGGAAAATGCTTATTTTTAACACGAAAGAAATTCAGTAATTAATTAGAATTGAATAATTCGCATAGAGTATTGTAGGTACTAATAAAATACCTGCCGTAGTTGTATTATGAATCGGTATCGCCACAGTTATTTTACTCGAATTTCGAACAATGAGAAAATTACAAATTAATCGATTACGCGCGACACGTATAATTATTGTATTCGCGGCAGTTCGTTTCCATTCGTTTATGTTAATTATGAAAATACGATTTTTTTTTTTTTTACAGAAGTCGAAATAAACGAAATACGTATATTTACGAACGGCAATGATAATTTTGCAGTTTCGTTCTCTGACGTGACACCGGGGAAATTTTCGGGAAAATATTCAAATGAACGGTTTAATTTTTAACTTGACGTTATGCAAATAAGCCGTCGGAAAAAAAATATTTTCACGAATAACTATCGCTGTAAACACTGTATCGATCCGCCGGTTTCGATCGGAACGTAAAACCATAAAGGTGTTTTCTTTCTTTCAACTTACGTTTGATTCTATATACATATAATAAATTGTCTGTTCTATCGAAAATTCTGAAAAAAAAAACCGCAATCGTATATTATTGTAAAATATAATATTACAAACGTATTAAAAAAAAAAACACGTCAGTGAAACGCGTAGCTCAAATATCACATTGACTAGACATCAAAAATATAATATATAATGAGAATCGAACAAATATTATAATATATAGATCATTTATTTTCATCACAGTCGATCGTGTTTTTAATAAGTCTAGAACTCGTTTTATGAGAAATTTCGTTCTGATAGTACATAATATTATAATATAATATTTGTTAACCAAACACACCGGTATTTGGCGTATAATTCAATTAAAATTATATATAATTACGAGCAAACAGATTAGTTCATAGAATTTTGATTATAAACAAATATATATATATATTTATGTGTGTGTGTGTGCGCACGCGCGTATTGAGTGTAGTGGAATGCGAAACCGTGGATTTACTCGTATATTCTGTTAAAACGTAGGCACTCAAAATGTAATGTTAATACGTGCACTTGAATGTGTACCGAAATTATTATGTATTCAACATTTTCGTATTGAAATAGAATAAAAAAAGAGAGAGAAAAATGAAAAGGGGCTTATAATTTTTAAGGGTTGGATTTCGATGCTCATTTAATAAATGCCGGTTAAATTTTATACTCGTTATGTACTATCTTTGTGTGTTCGCGTACATATATATATGTGGTTGATGAATAATACTATTTTATGACACAATATAATAAGCATTACCTAGTTTATGTTATAGAAATAACTGGCCGTTTGCAATCAGCCATCTTCTATGCGTTAAGACTAGAAGTCGTTTATACTAAAAACATTTAAAAAAATTTTACATGCGGTATAAAAACGAATTATACCGCGTTTAATGTGTGTTGAATAAGCAAGAAAAAATGACCAAACGCAATACAGCGCCGAACGGTCAATTTCACTCGCAATATACAGGCGGATTTCGACACAAGTCGAGGGCATATTTATGGATAAATCTAACAATTAGAAGTCCGTCTTTCTTTGTACGTCCACTTTGAACTTCGAAAAATAATTTCAGACTATTTTTTTTTTTGTTTATAAGCGAGTCGTATCTAATTTATATTCAAATTTCAATAACAGTTCGTAACTCGTAAAAAAAATGTTTTGTTACACGCTTAACCCCGTTGGTCCATTGCGCTGCAATGCATGATCGGATTTTTATGGCATGTGGGGGCTGCATCACTCTTATTGCGAACGTAGTCGTCTGTTTAGCTAACAGTGGTTCTTTGACGAAGATGTTAAGGATCACGTAATGGCAGTGTGTGTGTAAACTGTCGTGTTTTTACGTGCCTGCCTATTTATGATAATTATTATACAATACAACAATATCTTTAACAATCTCGAAATAATAACCTTTAAAATATTTTCAAAAATATGTAACTATAAATAATGTAATGTTCTATCATTATTATTACGTCTACATAAATGTACTCAGCTATAGGCGCCGCTAAAGTCATTACCAAGGAGTGCACAGTATCTGAATACTATATTAACCGGATAAATTAATCATTTTTTTAAAGAGAGCACATTGCGCAGAATAACGATATCTAAAGTCCTTCTGCTTTGTGAAACGCGTTGGTCAACTGAATATCAAAATATTAGAACATTTTCTGAAAATTTCTTGTTATTGTCAAAGCTTTGGATGAACTGTCAAAAAGTACAGCGAATTCAAAGACCTTTGCCTACCGACTCTTCATAGCTACTACCACGCCAGTTTTTATTGTAACACTGCAAGTAATGGCCGTTTATTCCTCTAAATTTGAACGATTATACGCAGAGTCAACTTCAACAGGTGAATATCAATATGAAAACAATCTTATACTTAACTAGTCGACATTCTGCAATCCTGTATGAGCAATTATTTTTCTGCATTTTCTGTGATCGTTGCAAAAACTCAAGAAATGACTAATGAACTTGATATTGAAATAAACTTACCTCGCAAATTTGCTCGACAAATTAAAAAATCAAATCAACCTTATGAAACTGTAAAAGACTTTTTCAGAAGATCAATTTTATTCCCTATCCGGATTCAGTCATAATACATTCTCGTAATAAATCATTTTCTTTTACGCAGATTCATTCTTATGTTATGAAAAACTCGAACAAAAATCAATTTTTTTCCATAGAAAATGATATTGAAAATCTGTGTGGAAAATTTTGCCATTAAATTTCGTTAATAAAGCAACTACACGGTTCGGAATGTGCGAAAATAACACAAAACCATCGGACTCTATTTGAGTACTCAGATATGATCGATCTTTCAAAAGATTTTTATCCATCTGCGGCTAAAGCAATCGAGATCGGCGTGACGCTTCCGACAACGACCCGCAATACTGAACGATCATTTAGTACGTTTAGGCGTGTCAACACCTAGAATCGGGCCGGTACGGGCGATGACCGGCTGTCTGGATTGTGCGTGATGAGTGCATACACATTGAACGAGAGTTGAAGAGCATACCGAATCCGAATTTATCGACAATGCAATTGAAAAGTTTTGCGCTAAAACCTAGACGGCTTCAATTATTATTTAATTCATTTTTTTTTTTTATCATTCCTTCTTTTTTCTTATTCAATCTAGGTGGATTCAAATGCACCCCTCTCCTCCTACGGCGCCCGTGTACACGGTACAACGTCCGTTTACAATAGTTTATACATTATTAACGCTATTAATTAAAATCGCGCGCGTATCAAAGTGTATCGATAGCTACGTGTACACGAAACAAACGTATACGAAATTACACGTGGTAAACCGATCGACCTCGAACTCCGTTTTACACAACCCACGTGGGACGAAGCATCTGGAATTTTTAGCCACGCGTGTGTGTGTGTCGGCGGTACACGCTTATATTCGGTGTCTCCCGGCTTAATGCGATCCCGGGGTAAATAATTTATAATAATTTCGGGTCGAACGGGTGTTATAATAACGCCGAATTACAACAGAAACGCGGTGCGATATAAATTTATATTATTACTATACTAGCGCGGTCTTTTTCTATCGACATTTAGAAATAATAACGCGTTTTCGCCTCGTGTACGCACGTATGTTGAAGAGTAATCCAAACAAACGATGCAATATCGACTCGACACACGTCGCGTAACACGCCTTACCGAATACCTGTTTTGGCGAGAAACTGACTATTATTAAGTGCGCGTCGTCTTCGCGTCTTTATATATATATATACATATATACACCTGTGTTCGATTTTCAACACATTCGACGGGAAAATATATATTATATTATGTACTAAGGCGTGTATACAATATTTACACCAACGGGGAAGCACCCGGGGAGTCGTTGCTGTTATTGTCGCCGGAGAGCAAACTCATTATATACACGCGCGATAACAAACAATATGCGCGCGTTCCACCAAGTCGCGGCGTTTCCTTTCTCGACCTGCGTTACACCTGTATAATACAATAAAGACGTATTACAACGATATCGTACACTGTGGCGTGTACAGCTGGTTTCCACTGACACCTTGGTCCGATACACCGAAAGAAGATCAAAAAAATCGTATTACGAAGCAGAGTTACAGAGTTTAAGATTTACCACCAGCTGCAGACGTCCTGATTTCGGAAAGACGTTCCTTATTTTTAATGTCTTGTCCGCGACTCCGGAAACGTTCTGACCTTTGAATATTTACCGTTTCCAGTGTTAGTAAATCCGAAAATCGATAATCGATCCGCAAGCAATGCGTTCGGATATGTTTTAAGCAATAAACCGTGCAAATTATATGTTCACTGTTGACACGCGCGGAAAATAAATAATACTAGAGCAATAATAATAACAACAACTGCGGTAATATAGTTCGCCCGCCGTCGGTTGTGCTATTATGAAAATTGTCGTAAACTTTAGTAAGTCGAAAATTATGAAAATCCAGTGTTTTTCGCCAGAGTTTCGTCAAAAGCGGTAAAAAAAAAATGGGTAAATATTCGTCAGTAACGCTTATTACATTATTATACAATCTAAAAAATACTGAGAAAAAGACGTAAAAGCTTGTAAATTCGTCGCAACCACCGGCAGTCACAATAAAAACAATAACAGTTAATGCTGAGCGTTAACGAGCTAATACGTATAATTCGAAATTAAAAAAATCAACGCGTTTAATTTTAATTTTAATAAGTTATTATTTTTTTTAACATTACGTTAACTTCAACATATTCAAATCGATCGCACACAGATATGTACCGAAATTCAGTTAAATTAGCGAAAACCGAGGTAGCGTAAAATCCTATAAAGTCTTGTAACAATATCATATTGGCCGGTATACCAGATAACACCAGACGTGGTAGGCATGTAGCGCATTACACTATCATTGAAATTTTATTTAATCTCAAATACGTTGAATTTGAAATTTTATTCAACCCACGACGTTTTCGACTACGAGTAACCTAACCTAACGCGCCGAAATATTTTTATAAACACATTTTCATTTTTCACGTACGGAAAAAACCAATTGTAATAACTGTATAAGTCTTTATGAGCTGGGAATCTATATGAATATTGAACACTGAAAACCTTTCAGAATCCGACAAAAATTATTATGATCTTTTTTTTTTGTTTTGAAAGACTATACGAGTATATAATATTGAATTCGGATGACGAATAAAAAATACATATTTAATACGATATAGAACGATATAAAAACACAATGTTAAATATTATATTAATATACGCGTTTTATGTATCTAAAATCGTGTTCGTTTATACTTTTTGTGGAATTTGCGAAAATTTCGGATTATTGCTAAAGGTGAAATTTTAAAATGTGTACATATAATATATGTATATATATTTGTTTATAGCATATTCCGGTAAATTACAGGTCATATCTGCATGTGAATTTAAGACGTTCTTAAGGCGAATAATTCTCTGCCCTAATTATTATTATTATTATTATTATTATTATTATTATTATTATTATTATTATTATTATTATTATTATTATTATTATTATTATCATTTTTTTGTTGTTGTTGTTGTTGTTGTTCGTCTTCGACGCTGATAATAATGTAATACGCACGAACGATGCTTTTGACGAGTCGTGGCACACGCTTTAAGCATACACACACATGCACAAATTGTGTTGAGTCGAGATTGTGCGACGTGGAGTGGAACCGCTTTTGTTAATTCGAATTATCGCGCATAAGTATACATGTAAAAAGCAGTTTCGTTCGAGCCCGTGGATCTCACGAGCCCTTTTTACCGCACGCGCCTTCGTTTGTACAAATCGTGACCGTTTCTACGTTTTCCGCGTCAAAAACCACATCTGATATTACTTCTGGGTGAGTCTATTTTAATCATTATTATTATTATTATTGCAATTAGTTTGTCGTATTGCTTGGTTGTTAACACAATTATATATATATAGAAAGTAGTTTGTTGCGAACATAAAAACAGGTAGCGTAGAATGGGACCCTGAAGAAATGGATATGTCTGGAACGCCAACAGAACTATTAAGGACAGAGAGGAAATAAAATAATAGTCCGTAACAACACGACGCGAGGCTAGAGTGGGAACGTTTAGGACGGAGCGTATACTGGAGAAATCGTGAGGAGGATAGCGGATATTCAGGACGAAAGCAGCGTAGGATAGGAAGCGGTTTTGCACTCGCTCTAATCGGAGAGTATCACGGGGAAAAGTATGGATTCCGTACGACCGCGCCGTACTCTAGAACAGAGCGGACTGCGAAATGGCGGACAAATTC
This sequence comes from Slavum lentiscoides, assembly GCA_032441835.1. NCBI lineage: Eukaryota > Metazoa > Arthropoda > Insecta > Hemiptera > Aphididae > Slavum > Slavum lentiscoides. The sequence goes on from CM063713.1 coordinate 4,073,957, forward strand.
GTTTATAATAATATTAATATGTATTATAATATACGTTTATAATTCGAAAAAAAAAATCGCTCTTAACTGCGTTTTTTTTTTTTACAGTTACATTATTACTTATTACAATAAAATAAACGTTCCATAATAATAATGCATTCATTTCGATCGAAGCCGCATCAGCACAGCTCGTTGTTATATAATACTACACACGTGTATTGCCTCAATCACAGATAAACGCGAGTGAATGTCGCATTTCTTCGTGTTTCGAATAAATGTTTATGAATTCAACGATCGGAGACTATTAAGATGTAACGCACAATAATCGAAACATCGTCTAACACACGCGGTACGATCTAGAATGGGGAAACAAACGAACGAATAAATATTCCTTTTGTCCGTTACATATTTTAATTGAATTTCGTTTTCCGGCACACTGTATTACCATACGAGTTTATTAATGAAGTAAACAAATAGCATCTCAGTACCAAGAAGTGTACCGACGAAAATTGAATTATTCCAGTACGACGTGTTTGGCTCTCGAAAATTAATTCTACGCACCTATATACAACAGGCACACACACACACAAGCGCGCGCGCGTTCGAAACGTGCGCCTTATTTTCATTCGATTAATTTTAAAACGTCAGGACCCTTTATAAATGAAAAACGTGTACGCTTCGACCGCAACTACATAAAAAATAATTATATAATATCATTAATACGAGGTACGGATTTCGTAGGAACGCGCAAGAAAAAAAAAAAATCATTTGGATTAAAATAATATCGTTCGTAAACGTTTATCGTTTAAGGACTTTGTCGAATAAGTAATCACGCGCGTAATGTATTCGCGAATATTATCACTCGTTCGATTTCGTCGTAAAACATTCATTTATCTTTATATTTATATATATATAGAAATACGTATAAATATCTGTAAAGTGACAGCGCTTAATTTGTTTGTCCTCGATAAAACTTCCAAATCGACGTGGATGCGATTTTCGCCATATCGTTTAAAGAAACTCGTGGAGAAGGCTATATATATATAAGCAATTTTTATTGATTTTTTTTTTTCAACAAAATTATTCGTGTATGGCATTCGGTACACTGACGTGTAATTATATAATTAATAACCCGCACAAACAGATGGAACAGCAGAACGTCAAACTCGCATCTCTTAAATACGCGTATGTAACAACATCGACTAGGCGATTGCGGGATGTCAGTAATAAGAACGTTCGAGACACGTAATATTACTACAGTTCGATCTACGTGTTCATACAACTCTAAAATTGATTATGGAGAAAATTACTATATTCGATTTTGCAAAATGAATAAATTCCGTGCGCGTTGCTATAGTAAATTATGGAAAGACGAAGTTCGCGGTGTTTTTGCCGTGCTGGAGGAATTGATCACTTGCTCACGCCCTTTCTCGAAAAATTTTTTTTAGATATCGCGAGAAAAATTAACGACCCAATTTCGCGCAAAGGTAAAGTCAATTTTACGCCATCCAGTAACCGATATATATATATATATATATATTAAAAAAATTCAGTTTTTCAGAATTGATATTTACTTACAATATAATTATTATTTGAATTTAAATTTTACTACGTGAATGGTTAAAACGTTCAAACGAAATTATCGTATTTAAAATGGTAATGACGTTTACTCCGAGTGAAGACTCGGACACGGTGACACAACTAACATTATCGATTTTTCTACGCCAGAAATATCGGAACAACGTTCATTGGATAAAGTTGACAATTCGACGTTGACTTCAAACGCGACGCCCGACTTTTAAGTGAAATATTAAACATAAAAGAACCACCGTCTAAAGCAGAACAACTAAAGGCGTACACGAAAAAAAAACCTTATACAGAACGGCCGAGATAGGGGTGGAATATTAGTTTCCTCGGACGCGCCTACAGGGAAGACTTTTCTAATAAATTTGTTGCCGACCAAACTTAGATCGGGAAATCGTATCGAACTCGGGGCTGCTATGTGGTATGTTAACTATTGAACCCCGCTGTCTTATTAGGAAATGTGTAATGAAACACGTATGCGAGTAAAAAAAAAAATTACACTCTTATAGTGTGCAAACAAAACTGTTTTGACAAGATATGATGCGAGAAAAAAATATAATATTCCATTCACTTTCAAACGATCGCAATTTTCTATCGAGGCGGGCAAGGACAATCCATGAACACAGCCGGTGTTAATATACATCTACGAAACTCGTGTTTATTTGGAAGATTTTTATTGAAGAAAATATTTTAATGCGAGCAAAGCGAGTTTTTAGAAAATGATGAAATGAGATTTTTTTTTTTTTGTAATCACATTTTAACATAATTGTTTAAAAATAACCGCTTGAACTGGGCCGAAAAAAGGTTATGATACTGTTTTTGAATTGTTACTATTTTGTCTACGAACTATTATTATTGTATAAAAATATTAAAAACTCAATAAAATCTTAACGAAACACTTATGAACACGACACGAAATATAATAGTTTTGATTATGTTATATATATATATATATATATATATATTAGGGCTGACTTGAACTGTACTGAATTTCAATACTGTCTGTATTGAAAATGAATATCGAAAATACGGTATTGATTTCAATACCGGTTTGAAACGGTATACCGTAAAATACCGATACGAACCGGTATACCGAAATACCGATAAGTACCAGTATACCGGTATACCTGTATGCGGGTATACCGAAACACCGATATTTACTGGTATACCAAAATTTAATTAATTCACTAACCTGTCCGAGGACCGAAGGGACAATGGACAAAATTCCATCAGTTCCATCATCTCATATCAGGACAGTTTTTTATTGCCAATAATAATTATGTCTAAAGACAACTTGGAATAATTAATAATTAAACATTTGGGTTGCAAAAATTAAAAATTAATCTACATTACTGAATAATTTATTAATTATAATATTAAGTAATGAATAAAGACTATATATTATAAATTACTATATACCAAGTTTATTATGAATCTTAATTGTCCCATAGTGAAAACCCGATTTTATAAATAGAAATATTTCATGAAACATTAAAAGATTACTTCAATAAATACAAGTTTTTTTTCGGTATACCGTTAGGCACGGCTTTTACGGTATACCGTAATACACGGTTTTTTACGGTATACCGTTTAACACACAAATTTCCGAATACCGGTATACCGGTATTGACGGTATACCGAAAAAACCGTCAGCCCTATATATTTATAGTTTATTTTAAACCATTTTGTCTAATAAACGTAACGAAAAAAAAAAAAATCATCATATTAAAATCTAAAAAAAAATAAATAACCCAATTCATATTTATCTTAATTTATATCGCATATACCAACGGCTAATTTTATCATAAAATATGTTTCTGATGCCCGTTAACGATAATACACAGTAATAATTCACGTTTTTCATTCATACAACTTGGCAACGAACATTTGAAATTATTATTATTATTATTTTCCCGTTCGTTATAAAAGTTAAGTTACATTATAATTTTTTTTTCTCCTCGTCTATATACGCGGCATCAGCATTAACAACAGCGAGGCATTGTTGTGCAAAGAATATTTTTTTGTTCGCACACAAAAGAAATAAAATCATATTATATAACACGATAAAACAATATTGTTTTCTATAGTATGCTTACTACACGCCGCCGTCGCATTCTTGTCAGCCGTTGTAAAGTATTAATTAATTTTTGTCAAAGCTAATTTTTTTTTTTTATCGCATCATTCATCCTTCCGTCTCCACCATTCTCCAAAGCCTTTCAGTCCCGAAAAACACACTCTAAACTCGCGCCGCACACAATGACGTTAGACATAGACGAATAAAAAAAAAAAAATCGTCTAGATAACAATAGTTATTTAGGTGAAAAATTATCGAGATCGGATTAAAAAAAAAAAAAAATTATTTACATAATACGAAGGTAAAAAATACACTTTATATTATTAGTTTCACTGTAATATCAATATAAATTATAAAATGTTAATTAAAATATAATATCTAAACTCGGTGTTGACTACTGCTGCAATACATTAAATTTAAATATTTTTTTTTTTTTTTTAGTTAATTAGCTAATTGCGTTTACGTTGTAGATATTTACGATATTAATGTTTCGTCATTGAGTTCTTCGACGTAGTGTAATTATTTCGAAAAAGCTGAATTTATCAATTGCAATAGTCTCCGCGCGTAGCTTTACGAAAGTTATTGTATTATCCGTCGTGAAATCGCGGTTATTCATACGACGCGTCTTATTCGAGAAACGCGCGCTGTCACCGACAGATTTCCATATAACGACTTGAAATATTTCATTTTAAAACACCGAAAAATCATTTCTATTTGTATATTAATAGAGTACATTTCGTCGCAATCACGTCATTAATTGTTGATTACAGAACCGTTCATTTTCCTGTCTTAAAAACGGATTAAAAACGATATCGACTATATTTCCGATGAAAAATTAAGTGAAAAAAAAAAAACGTTGAATTACGCGAAGACAATATAGAAAAAAATTTGACCCGGAGGAAAAAAAGTAGAAAAAATTTTATTGTAAACTACAGTGCACTATATAATTAATAATATTTTATTTTATTTATAATAACGAACCTTTAAAAACACATAAATATACATTATATATCTCCTGTTGTCAGTTGGCGGTTGAGCGTGTAGTAAATTTTTTTTCTTCGTTTTGTTTTATCGGGTCTGTGTGAATTGTTAAATTTCAAAATGGGGGGCACAAATAGCGTTTTAAGAAATTCTGTGGCGGGGAGGAGTTTAACGTTCGAGTATAAATTTCTATACACTGTTAGTACCGAACTCCCCGCCGATATGCGTCAAACAACATTATATCGCCCGAATCGCTAAACACGCCACTTTGAATTAAATTATTATTATTATTGTTCATTCGCGTACGGGTTTTGGTCTGTTATACACCTCGTCGTGTGTAATTAATATGAGATAAAACGAGATTCTGGAAAAATGGCATTTGAGTTCTGGCAGAATTTGGCTGCCCAAAAATATCGCTTCGACCGATCGAGTGAAATGTGGAAAAAAAATTACACGTTTTCCGAGGTTCAACGACGCTCGTCGACGTCGTTTCTGTATATATATATATACGCGAGGAGTGTAGAAAATACGAGCGGTTTCCGTCCGTCAGACCGACCATATCGTCCACCCTTTTCCCTACAAGAGTCTCGCGATCGCGATGTACATTCCGACCTTACGCACACACTTCTACACACATATTATACAGGGCGCAGCAATGGATTCCGATGAATTAAAAAAAAACAAATCGTTGTGGTTACGCACTGAATTCACTACAACTCCGAGTCTATAATATATCTGTGCAACAAGATTTTCTCCGCGAATACAGTACTATTTTTGGTGGTAACGTGATGTAATCTTAGACCGATATCGTTGGTTTCGAAAAAAAAAACCTAGTAACGCGTGCGAGAACTCCAGAAAACGTGCTCTGTCGTTAAACTCGTCTGACAGAACTGTGCGAAGAATTTACACATATTATGTAGTCGTTTACAAAACTTTCCGTATAAAATACGAATTGTACAGAAATTCCTTAAGAACGATTTAGTCGATTGAAATTCGTTGTACGTTAGAGCAAAAATTTGATGAAAATCGTGAAATTTTGCATAATTCGATTATGTCAGATGAAGAGCGTTTTCGTTCATGCGGTGTAATGACTAAACAAAATTATCGTTTTTGGAATTCAGTACTACCCAAATACGAACGTTAATTGAGTAAACCGCAGCGACGTTAAACGGGAAAGACTTCAGTGCGAATATGCTATACAGGGAGTACAGGCTTGGGTAGTATTCCGAATACAGTATTCAGAATACTTTTTGAATACTTTTTTTTCGAATTTATTCTGAATTTTATATTCTTCGAATTTTAAATTCGTTTTAAAAGTACTGCGAACACATATTTTTTAAAACTCAATCACATTAGCCCCTCCCTCTTCCAAATACATACCAATGACTGTTTCGATTGAATAATAATAATGATAAAAATAATATAATTATTATACATTTTAATATTCGTATTAATGAAAACTGGTATTCAAAACACTTAGGGTATACTATATTGTCATGAAATATTCTGAATGCATATTCCGAATAATTTTCTTTCCGAAGTATTCGACGTATGTATTCCAAATACTTTTAGAAAGCGTCGTACCCAAGTATGATAGAGTGTATGGATAACAAATGGATTGTTTATACGTAAACGGACAACCGTCTGCGTAGAAAAAACGGTACGGACCATTGTATTACGAAGTACAACGAAATTTTTTAAAACTCGAGATTTCGCTTGGAACATTAAAATTTTGTACTTAACTCGGGTAAAATATAGTTTGTGTTTTTCTGAAACATTCGGATGACATGGACTCGGATGGAAATCAGTCAGAACCCGCACTGACGCGCGCCCTGTATACAACTGGTGTACTGACTGGCGTTACTGTAGCGATCATTATTTTCGGGGGCGCCGAAATGCCGGCACCGCGTAATCAAACCGCGCAGAATTTAATTTCTCTCGTTTTCTTTGCTCGTCCTCCGACCGTACGCGCATATACCGCATACACTGCAACTACATAATATTATACTGTACGACTCCGGGCCGTTCGGTCGTGCCGTAACGACTTATAATATTAACCACGAGCTGGTCCTGGACAGACACGTATGTATACAGTATACACACCATCTTGCGTACGTGTCATTTTGTAATGATAACGTTATTTAAGACGTGTGTGGATTGCGTGAAAATACGGGTTAAGTCCATTTTTTGTACAAATTCGAGCGATTATTAACGCATTTTCTCCGTCTGTCCGCCGGGCGCGGATATAACGAAATAAATGGAATTTAAAATGTGACGATCCCGTTGAATTTTGTGTTTTAAACATATACTGTTCTTGTCGAATTCGAAGAGAAGAACGTATTTTTCATCGTCTCATCACAAACGAGTCACGCGGGTACTTTTAGAAAAAAAAAAAAACCAAACTTCTTTAAACAAATTGTTGTAACTCCTTCGCAACTCGAAAAATTTTCGATTCGCGTTATCATAACTGTAACTCAATAGGTATTACTCGGAACGATAGAATTTTTCGTTTTCTCCGTATCAATAATAATATTATGTATTTATTATCACCGTTGTGAATCTATTAGCTGCAGTTACAGTCGTTTTCCGAATTAGAAAATGTCCAACATGAGCATTTCGAAATTCATTACAATATTTTCTTATTTCGAAACGTATTACCCATTTAGGCCGTAACGAATACACGTATAGAATGAATTTTAAAGGTCTCGTTATTTTTCCTAAAAGACGTGTTTACACGCGATCTTAAGATTTTCAAAAAAAAGTTTTAATCCGACCGGTCGAAATGTCAAAATTCCGTCGCTCTGAATACGTTTCAAGTGTCTTCAACGCAATTTTCCAGGGGACTATTTTAAAATAAAATGTTTTTAGGAAAATGAAAAAAATTGTGGGAATTTATAAAAAAAAAAGCGTTAACAATCCTTTTAATAAGCTTATTGATATTAAAATGATAATATCGCGACAACTCGATAAAATGTAATAGATTGAAAAATGTCGTTTTCTCGATGGTGCGTTAATATCTAATTATTATTATAACAAATACAAATTTTGCGACGATGCATTATACTCTTGAGTAAAATACCACATACATAAATATATGTAACTTATATAAACGGTAAGTATAACACCACAGATATTGGTGTAAATTTTGTGATACGGATTATACGATATTATAACGTTATTAATATAACGTAATATTATTCCGTTCGCGTCGTACTTACGTACGTAAACGCGTATTACTTGATTAATATTCACAGTACAATATTATAATATTACATTTTCATATTATATAATAATATTGTATAATACGGTTTGTCTACTCATAAGTCGTAACGTTTGACACCTGCAGTCCGTTGATAGTCAGTCGACGGTGTGGCAATCACAGTATTCCCGTCCAGATCCCGCCTCGGTTTTTTTGGTGCCGTCCGCAATACGTTAACTACCCATTTTCTTCTACGATAACTCAACAGTATTTACCGAACATGAATATTATTTCATCGCAAACTGTTTTTAAATTTTTCAAAACAATTAGTGATCAGTGAATTCTGAGGATGCGATACACTTAGACGGAGATTTTAGAGTTGTATTATTTATCTAAGGATTAGCACACGGGAAATGGTGAAACGTCCTTTGTATTGAAAAAAACAATTCTGAACGAAGCTAGTGAGTTATTATAATTAATTAATGTAATAAGTAACGTATGGGAATTAAAAATATATCAAATTCGTTTTTTACGGTATATCCCAGATTGACATAATGTTCCCGCGAATAATCCCGTCTTTTCCCACACTATTATTTATTTTTCTATTATAAATTTTAAAAATAAGTTTTATTTTTAATTTATGCTGTATACGAAGATGATCAGATTAAAGAGTTTCCTTTTATAAACAATTCCGAATTTGATGAGTTAACATTCTCATCAATTTCATCAAGACCACGATTTTTATGAATTTTTTTTTTCATTTCACTGTAAAAGTAATATATTTTGAGACCACATTATCGTTAGTTTATAACATCGTAAACAGAATGTTTCATTCGAAATTTATTAATAATGCAAAATAAAATATCTCACGATTTTCGAACGGATAAATAACAACAATAATATAATTTAAGAGCATTTCTGATATTATAACCGTAACGTTTATTGGATTATATATTAATCTGCCTAATATAATAATATTAATATGCCTCATACCGTTGAACGTTAAAATATAGTTATAATAACGATGTATTGGTTATTCAAAATCATTTAACTTCAATTATACAGATAAATTATATAATATATTATATATATATTAATATTATAAAAGAAAAACTGATTTTCCTCTATTCGACATACTTATGTGAATAAAAGTCAGCAACAGAAAAAAAATATATATATTCTTAAATTTTAATTTTCCCGGAAAATAATACCGTCCTGGAAATGAAATTATTTGAGGCATAGGGTTTGCCTGTTATGCAGAAACGCGTTATTGTACTGGAGTTGACTATCCGGAGCGCCGTGTCAATGCCGCAGCCGACCGACGCGTACATGATTTTTATGATTTTCTAATAATGTGTTGGATTCTTTTTTTTTTTTTTTGTAATAACCAGCACTACCGCAATAATGAAGTAAAATTCGACGTTTTTATAAACAATTTATGCTGAATATATAGAGTGATCCTGTTAACGTATACTACAATTCAATTTCTCTGTCAGATTTTACAAATTTTTTATTTTTTATTACCAAATAATAAGTACACGCAGCAGGACATTTTAGAATAAACCACATTTTATTATTACATAACAATATTTTTAAAAAGAATCAAAAAAAATTTCTTTAATTTTTAATTTTGGTTCATATTAGTTTTTGTGATATTTAAAAATTGGCTATTTATATAGTGTAACTGTATTAATACAGGGGGGTTTTAATCTTGGCTTAAACTAATATATAAAGATTAAAGATAATATAGACAGTCAGAGTATAGATGAATGTAGTTTTTCAGTTTTATTAATAACAAATTATTATTATTATTATTATTATTATTATTATTATAAAAGAATCGATTTTACTTAAAAAAAATCTGTATCAATATATAATAAAACGACAGAATTCCGTTGGAAAAATGTACGAATTTGAAATTTTTTTACGACCGATATTTTCTACTTTGTGTAGACAAACGTGACGAAAAATAGTAAAAAAAAAAAAATAAATAAAAAAATATGCCGCCAAACGTATTTCAAATTCCACAAAAGAATTACGTATTCGACAAATCGGCAGTGTAATAATAATGAGGCGTGTATATTGAGCGCGTAAAAAGAACAATCGCCCTGCACTATATAATACGGTATACTTTTTTTTATATCCGTAGCGACCGTATTATCTCAGGGGGGAAGGGGCGGACGACACGGGGGACTTCATCGAGCAACGCGTAATGCGACGCAATAAAATAATATCCCGTCGAAATCAAAATACGAATATATATATATATATATATTGTATACGGCCGCGCTATTAATTATCATTGAAAATTCATTTTCACCGCAATACGTTGTTAATATAATTATCGTATAACACGCATCGTCGATTTATATATTATTTTATATTATATAGATTGTATACGCGCTCGAAATAAAATCAATAATAAATTACACGGATTCGCGTATACCGACGTATATATATATATATATAGTAAATAATATTATATTTATTAAATATGTATATATATTGTATTTTACACGTATATCACACAGCAGCAGCAACATTATAAACTTACTGGACCGCTGTATATATTGTCTGTTGTACGCATTATATTATTATTAATTTTTGGCCGAAACGTATTTATTATTAGGGCACGGATTTATACGTTCAAAAAAAAAACCTTAGAAATATTCATTTTACGCTCTCGTTTCGTAGAAATATAGGCGCCCTTTAAAACAAAAACAAAAAATATATGCAGAAAAAATTTTACAAAAAAAAAAATTGTCTATTTAATTTTTAAAACGTTTACGTAAAAATACGTAACTACGATACATTTTTAATGGTATTTTCGACATATGTTTTCAATCCGAAACAGAAATATTTTTAAAAAAAATTAATTGCGTCGTTAAACGAATATAGAAATATATAACGAGCGAGCGTCTTCGTACAATGATAAAATACACTTGAAATATATTTTTTACAAAAATAACCAAAACGTGTTAATAACACGCATTTAAAAATCAGGTGTATATTCGCAATGAAAAAAACGCGAAATACAGAAACATTCTGCGGTACGTATCAAAAAACGGCAAAATATACGAATATATGCGAAATAAAACTACGATTTCAAATTCGCAACTTATCCGGTTGCGTTTTGGACTGTTTAAAAAAAAAAAAAACACGCGAATTCATATAAATCCGGTCTTTATTTTTTATAATAATATATTAAATTGCGTATAGAATATATTTAATTATACGAACGCGCTTTAATAAAACATATCGTTCACCGCGCGCACTGTGCAGCGCGTATGATATAATATCATAATTTATTTTCGTGACCAGACGAGCCGCTCGTGATGAAATAATAATAATTAATCGACCGAGTATATACGCGATATAACCGCTATTATACGTTTTCGTGCGACTCTGAAAATTTCACTGGACGAGTCATCGTGACGAATATAACATACTGTATCTCGCATCTCACGAGAGAAGTGTTAAGACTCACCTGGATAAATTCATCTAGATGAATTATCTTTTTTATTTATTTATTTAACCTTCCGCAAGGGGTAAAGGTACAGTAATTACAATGCTATATATTGATGAATTAATAATAATTTTGTACAACGATAATAGATACACGGATAATAATATAAGATATAAGTGTTGTACGATTCATGTATGAAACCTAGGTACCGTCTAAGAATAATTTATATTTTTTTCTGGACTATTATTATTTATTTTTTATCATTCACCGAAACATCTGTATGGATTTCGTTGTAATAAACAATAATTTTCGTCATTTATTTGGCCAAAGCAATATAATTTTTGTATAATATATATATAAATTGTTTTTAATCACAATTAATTATGTAATATTATACGTGGCAGTACTCGTATAATCGTGTTGGTAATAATTTTCCGAATGAAATCTACATAAAAATTATACCGCATAATAAATATTAATTATGTAATAGATATGAACAGTTACTACTATACTTTGTCCGTTTAGTCTATAGATAAATATTATGGTAAAACGTAACAATCTGCTAATATTGTGTTCTTTTTAACAATATCTTCCAACGATTATTATATTATAATAATTAAAAACTTGTCGTGTATAATATTATGCTGTATACTGAAAAATATCAGACAAAATTGTTGTATTGATATTTAAAATCTTATAATTAAAATAACTGTCGCATAATTATAAATTATATTGAAATACATTTATTAGATTTTTTTATGATTCATATATAAATGTACATCTTGAAACATTACTTCTTAACGCCTCCCTTTTATACGATTTTATCTTCGGTATTTATTATTAGATAAATGAGCTTAAAAAAATTTTTATAATTTTTATGACATTAACAGATTGATGTAATTTTTAATACAATATCTGTTTTTGTTACCTAGATAAAATATGATAATCATATATCTTTCGTCTAGCTAAATTTTAATATAGTTTTATTTATATAGATAGACTTTAATTCCATCATTTATACTTTTATCTAGAAAATACTTATCAGCAGATGATGAGACACTGCAGGTCGCGAATATAGCAGTGATATATTTTTTTAATAGTGCGGTATAAGTATGAAAAAAAAAATGATTGGATTTAACCAAACCAATTGAAATATGGTTCATCGTTATGCAGTTTAATACTCGACTGAAACCGTGAAAAAAAAAATATTTATTTAAAATGTATCGAGTTCAATTACCATATAAGACGTTCACTAATCGTACACTTTTGTTAAAATACAATCTCGTTCGGTCACCAAATTCTGTCAAAACCAACGTATCTTCAATATTTCATCGAATCTCAAATGGTTTGCAACATTTAAGTTTCCACTATTATACAAGCGTAAAAAAAAAATAATAGTAAATTATATCGTTACACAAATACGATTTTATTAAAGTTCGTAGCGTAATTCAGTGTCTTCGTGATATTATTATAATAAAGTCTTTATAATTTACTATACTGTTCCGCCGTGATTTCATTGGTGATCGATTGGTTGATTTTCGTGCGTTTTATTACTGTTATTAAACTATAAAATGCCTCGACTTTAAAAAGTCAATATTTTTATCGAATAATAAAGTGTAAGAGTTATCAAACTCGAAAATTTCATTTAATTTTTAAATGAAAATTTGTTATTAAACGTGTTTTTTTTTAGAATATTTTTATATTTTAGATACCATTAAGTAGAGACATTTTTATAAACAAAACGGTGATTACGTTTTAATTAATAAACGTCCGCGTTTAGTGTATTATTATAATACGTATTAGAAATATTGTAAAAACTAATAAATTTTTTTCAATCAACATTTTTGAAATTTTTAATATCGAATCGGTTCGGTGTGGAACCGTTTTTAATGTAGTTTATAATTTCAGATTTAATATAAAAGCTCACCTACAAAAAAAAAAAAAAGATATGAAAATGGTTCTCGATGACCCACTTTTAATATTATGCCCTAAGGCTTATAATTATGTTTTTTTCTCCGGCATTTTTTAAAGCGTTTTCAATGACGCTCATAACGTGTGCCTTGAACGTTATTTAAATAAACAATATTTAAATTAATTTCGAAAATGTTATTTAAACGACACGACAAAGTGGTGCGTGAAAACGAGAAAACAGAAACGAACACGTTAATACGTATGTAAATATAAGGAAAAGTATAGTGTTATATTAAAAATATTAAAACCGTTTTTTTTTTATAACTAGGAGAGAACGCGACGTGTTTATCCGTTTGGGAATCGTTTGTTTGACATTTTTACAGTTCAAATTGAAATTCTTTACACTAATTAATAACAGATTTATATATATATATTCTCTTGCGGCAAGTGGGGAGAGTTGAGAATTGAGAATTTTGGGATTTATAATATTTCCCGACGGGAATAGTGTAACGGCCACTACGTTGGAAAATATTTAAACGAACGCGTTTTACGAGCATTTAGTTTTTTTTATAATCAACACGTATGTTATCCGAACAACAAACGAATTCTGCAGTAAACCGCGGAAAAAAATAACAGCGTTGCGGTCAAAACTTTTATCGCCAGTTCACCTAAATATTTTATGCGTAGGTACCTACGTTAACTCAGTCAGACGCTCGGGTGATTTATGCGACTGCGTGTGATTTAGAGCGAATGAAATGATAAAACACACTATAAATGTAATAATATAATAATATGTACATCCAACTCGCAGAAAGGATTTATATTAGCGACAGAACGTCGCTTCTTTGTCGAAAACCGTGTGCAAACATATCAACGGCAATCAAACTCTTTGACGTTTGTACGCGCGCCGACTGTCTTCTCCGAAACGGTCGCCGGGAACGCAAGTTAACCGGCTTGACGCTTCAACGCTCAATGCTTTAGACCGCTTTACGCCGAACGAGGCTCACTGGTGAATACAAGAACAGTACATTTCGATATATGCACGCTGTGTCGTCTGTTTTCGGTTTGTTGTACTTCGGTGTACAAATATATTTAATACGTTTTTATATTTAATTGCGAAAAAACGTTGTGATGGAAAACAATTATCTCAATACACGCGCATATAATAACGTCATTTAACGGTAAAGTATCCGTTCAAGTACAAACATTTTAAAAATATCAATTCGTTTGACGTTTTGAAATCGAACAATATATTTTTATCTGTGTCGAGTGCTATCATTTTTTTTTTTTTTTTAATTGCGCTAATACCTTTTATATATTCCGTACATCCGCAGTGACATAATATATTTTTTGGGGGGTGGAGGGGGGTAAAAATAATAATATATTCTCGGTATTTTCAGTTGTGTTTATGATGATTATATAAGATAAAATCTATTCTATTATTGTCACATATTTTATATAAAATGACGACATTTAATATAATAAACATTTTTATAAAAATATCCAATGAAATAACTGTAAATATAGCGAAATCGTTATTGCGTAAAAGTGTATAGTTTGAGTTGAATTTAAAATTTAAATTTTCATCACTTATAAATTCGAAGAGAATAATATTTACGAGAAAGAAGTTACAGGTTACAGGTATTGAAAAAAAATGAAAACCATAAAACCCGTAACTTCTTCGTCGGACGTACGAAAAAAAAAAGGGTACGCACTTGAAAATTGTATTCTCTTTAAATTCTATGATGAGTGTTTAAACTCTTAAACGGGTCCAAACGAGAGAATTTAAATTATGTTTTAATTTGTTTTAATGCCCGTTAGACTGTAGGAGATGAACAGTAGTATCATTTTAAGCTATATAATCAGTTACGTCGAAGTTGCTAAACACGTAATTTCTTTCATAGGTACCTATCATATTCATTTATTTCTCACGTTATATTATTACAAATTTAAGTAAAGGAAAACAGTAATCGGAATCGCGTCCGGTACTATAATTGAATATTTGGTCCACGATAATAAATAATTAATTTGTATTAAACGCACTTATTAAAAATAATACATAATATAACGTTAAATTTCTAAAATTAAAATTTATAACAAAACTGGTATTAAAATTAACTTTTCTTTTTTTTTAATTATGGGTGTTTTAACCCCCGGGATACATCTTTGAGTGTATTATCGTACAGTTTGTGAGTATAAAACGCTAAAGGAAACGAAAGTATTTTTTCCACACAGAACTTTTAGTGTTGTTTCGAGTAGAATTATGTTTGTAGATAAACTTACTTAGGGTCATGGCTTGCGACATAATTATTTTGCTCGGCGGCAATGAAATATTCAGACATATTTAACTTTTAGAAAGGTTTTGTTTATTTATCAAATGATAAATACTGTATTGACACAAATGAAAGTTTTGAATAATAATAATATCAATGAATAATGAATCCATTAAGAATAATTCGCAAGTATATATCACTGTCATAATATAATATATTATTCAAGTTATATCTGTAGGACTAACTGATCAGTTCTGTAACTTTAGTTCGACTACGACTTCTTTTTTTTTTCCTCCTTTAGACAATAATCTCGACTTATATCAATTAATATTGTCACAGCGTTATTTTACAATTTTCAATAAAATTCCAAATAGCGATTCCATTAAACTTCATTATAATCAAAAATCCGTAATAAACACCCTATTATCCTAATAAAAATGATTCCTAAAAGAAAGAATTTTCTTCTGCTACTCATTTCATATTCTAAAACTGTTGAAAGTTCACAAAATATACAACAAGCCCCAAATTTTCATGAGATATACATAATTCATGTAGTATATACTCGTATAATAAATTTATATATAATTTCATTATTTGATAAACATTAAAAATTCGTAGAGGATTATAATGGATCAAATATTAAGTACCTAACGATTTTCGTCTAAAATTCAACTTGCATATAAAACGTGGCTGTTTAGTACTTTATTATAGAATATTAAATATAAAAACAAAAAAAAAAAAAAGGTAGCGAGCCGCGGGTGTCGTGGATATGGCTTAACTGAATTATTTAGAAAAAGTTGTAGAGTTTACGTTATTACTATAAATTTGAAAGCGATGATAAATCATTGTAATCAATGAATGTATTCCCAACAAAGCTTCGGTACAGCGTAGTATTTATTATTAATATACAATAATGAAATTTGACAAAATCGCGTTTTGCAATTTTTAATAAAACATTTTGTTAGTTTTTATGCCATATTTAAAAACTACTGAGAAAATGATTTTGCTTCCTATTTTTAGATTGTTTTGAATCACGCGTTAGAAAACTACTCAGAAAATCGAGAAAAACGTTTCAAATAATGTACCAATTTGCTACCGGAACGTAACGTATGACGGGATCATCCGAGCGCAATCTTTCTATTCGAAAATGTTTGCGCAGAAAAAAATTTAAATAATAAACATCATTGTAACAACAATAGCTTTCTCGCTTCGCTCAGAATCTAAGATAAAATATTGCCCAGAAACACATATAAAGCGTTTGCCAGTTTTAATTTCCATACGTTTAAATAATAAATATGTATAATATAAGACTATATTTTTATTTTATTATTTATTAATATTTTGTAATAGAAAGCTATAAAGAATGACCGCGTATTTATATATATATATATATTATGTACTCACTGTTTATTTCGTTTCCCTTGAAATGAGTGAAAACCTACTCGACGAAAACATACGCGCATAATTAAAGATATTAAATCGCACGGTTTCAACACGGTTAAAAAAATTAAATAGTGCGATATCGATTTTAGTCTTTAATTTAATTACACTTACAAAATTTTTCTTTTTTTTTATTATAATTACTAATTATTTAGTAACATATTTTTTTAGTTCATATTTTTTTAACGGTCATTGCAATAAGTCGATGGATAATCCACCGAACAATAAATATTATTCAAACAATTCCTACCTACCTTAAACATAATACTACATTTAATGAGTAACAACAAGCATATACATAAGATAAGGACCGAGATCTTTGGATGATTATATGACACAATACGTACCACGTATACTGTTCGTTAATCGTTATATACACTCGTATTATTCGATTATATCAAATGATTAGAATATTATTAATTAATTCGAATGAATAAATTTTCAAAAACAAATGTCGTAGCATTTCACGATATTTGTACGTATGTACGAGTATTATTTACAATTTTTAATAAATAAAATTGAACAATATTATCGCGTTCGCGTAAACTGTACTGAGAAAAAGAAAGTGTTGACGGGGCAATTTCGCAAATGACGCTGTCACCAAAAAAAAAACATTTTTGGTTTCCAAGGATATCATAAGTCGAATAAGTAATCCGTGTCGGAGATAATTCTCGTTCGGCTTGATTTTGCGTAAAAGCTTTTAAGCCTACGCGATCGTTAGAATAGCCTACCCTTGTTTGACGAGCGGATGGTGTAAATTGTAAAGCACCGAGATAAAAACCTTCTATTGCACTATAGCAGGTCGTCGAGGACAAATATTTAATCAGCACGCGTCTCACGATATTCATAACAGTAGTACGTTAAACATACGTACGCACACCATTCAAACCTGAGATAAAGTCGCCTAGAAAAAGATATTTTTACTTAAACGGTTAAATTCACAGTTTATTGAGAAATCAACGTAGAATAATTTTAATAAATTTAACTAAATAAATTAAATATTAAATGATAATAAAAATATTAAATTTCTTTTAATCGTTATCATTACTATCTATATCATATCACTTATTGTACGTTGTTTTTTCAATAGACTGTGAATTAAAACATTTGAGTAAAAATATCTTTCTCAGACGATTCTATCTCGGAGCGTATTGTATTAAAAAAAAAACCTAAAATACTTCCTCGTTTATTTATTTTAATTTATCGTGAAATTTAACGACAGAGAATTACAAGCATTCAGATTGAATATTTAATTTTATCGAAATATTTAATTGAGTTAAATTAAAATATCGACTTAAATGTTAAATAAACTGAAAATCAGACTATTAATTTATTATATTTATATATATTTTTATGTCAACGATCGAAATTAAAATAATGTTCTTTTCGTGTTTATAATAACTATATTATTTTTCTAAAATATTCGCATTTATTGCGCGTTTTTAATCTGCTTATTATTATTATTATTATTATTATTATTATTATTATTAATATAATAGAGCATTCCAAAAAATATTCAATCAACACTTTGATACGCCCAAAAATCATTAAAATATTTTTAAAAAACTACTTTTTTTTTACCTTTTTTTAAACTGGTAGTTTCTATAAGAGTTTCTATAAGTGTTTCCGCAAACTTGTTTCATTGAAATATTTGCAGAAATGACCTATTTCTATATAATAACAGGTTAACATAATATATGTACGAGTATAAATATGTAAATATGTATATATATATATATTTAAGTAGTTTACTGTGTTTTCGGCGTCTTGATCCACTCAATTATTCTGAACTTCTGGTCGCGCCTATGAGCGAATATCTCACATTATTATATAGTCTATCGTAAATGTTGACCGAATTTATGATGGCAAAGTGTGTGTTTTATACAACTCCTGCAATAACAACACCCCTTACTGTCCCAAACATACTTTACACTCGTATCGGCACACAAACAAAACTTCAATGATCGTTCAGTGATACTAAAATCGGTAATTGTATTTACGAAGGCATCAATTTGTTTATAAGTATAGAGTTATTGTTAAATGTAGACGATTTATGGCTACGTCGATTTTATCTGATTTAATAAAAATATTGCGAGAGTGTCGATGAAAAATAAAATATTTGGACGAATATCCTAACCTTAAACTATAATTCGATGGCTATGAATCCAAATATGACGGGTCTGATTTAAATAAAAAATTTAAATCGATAAAATCTCGGTCGTTTCTACGGTTATGACAAATATAAAATTAATTTTATGAGTAACATATATTTTTAAATGCACAAATATGAAAAATCCAAACGACTTTTGACATACAATACAAATTTTACATTTATACATTGATGTTAATTTAGGCCGTTCAAATATAACTGTGTATATTAGGACGTATCATGTTTTACCTGCAAAACGTGGAGTGTACGCCAGAACAGTTTAATTTATTTAATTAAATAATATAATTATCCATTTTAATGTATAAAAAAAACACTAGAGTTATTTAAAAACAGTAATTTGTTAATACAGTTTTGAGACGTTTTTATGTAGAATTGAACGCAGAAATATTTTCATACTTTTTGATTTTATTTTATTCGTGGTTTAATACAGGTTTTAAGAAATAACTAAATTATTATTATTTCCAAAATACCCACGTACAACCTTTGCAAGAAAAAAAAAGGACCATTCGCAAAAAATCAGTTTTATTTTCAGTATATTATCATATAAAAAAATAACTTTAGATTTTGTATTTTACTTGAAATAATAAATAATTATTATACCTTTATAGTAAATTTTAAACTAAATTCAATTAAAATTAGTTTAAATGCAAAATATATTATGATTTGAAATTATTTTATAAATTTAAATGTCACTGATGAAAAATTGTACATATGTTATTTGGATTTTTAACCATCTAATTATAACAATTATATAAAGAAAATAATATAATATTGACAATTTTATCACAAGTCATAAAATATCCATAAACAAAAACCGCGTACAATAATCAGATTTTAAACATTTTCTTTTCAAATGTTTAATACAAACATGACGTATTACTAAAACGACCAAATAAAAATTTCGTATAAAAAAAAATCATCAAAACCCGTAAATTCTAAAAAACTTCAAAATGTTTTCAACGAGGCAAGTTTTGCACTACAAAAGAATCTACTCCTTTAAACGTGTTAGATTTCTCTATGTCGTATTATGTGTATTATGTTCTTGCGTTTATTCCTACTAAATTTCAATACCAGTCACACATAATTTGTTTAGACTCTATGTCTCCCCGAGTAGGACTTACTTAAGATTATAATCATTGAATCGTATTAAAAAGTTATTTAGTGAAAAAACTTGCAAAAAAATCACTCACCACGTGACTATACACGGACGATTTTCGATCGACAACACAATGCTTTGTAAGTTTACGGATAACTTGGTAAAAGCTCAAATTGTGCATTGATACGCGAAGGAGAAAAAAACCACTGACATTCGTGACATTTTCCACTCTATTGACTATTTGCTATTGTATTTAACGATATCGTGAATAAAATATCTTGACACTAGTTATACATGTTTTAGTTGCTCGGGTGAATTTCAAAAAATTTAGATGGAGTTGACAGTTTTTTTTTTTTAATAAGAATTGACGGTGGATTTTCATCTGTTTAGAGAAACGTTTCACTTTATTTTGTACCGTTTTATTTTCTCCTTCTTTAAACAAAATAAATAGATCTATTTAAAAAAAATGACATGTCGATAAGCGCGTAAACAAAATACTGTTTCGAAAACATTTTTTTACATTGTATATTTAAAAAAAAACCAACAACAACGAAATACGAATTAGATTTAATACGAAAATTTAAATATCAGTATATTCGAAAATACGAGAAAATTAATAACGATCGACATCTCAATTTGATTATAAACGTGTTATTATAATAAGAAAATTTTGAAAAAAAAAACTATTGACGTTTATTGTTTTCAACATCAACTACAATATTATAGTGTTTAATTCGGCACGTGTATAAATTAATTATGATACTTTTAGTTCAGTATGCAAACGACATCAAAGTAACATGAAATATTTAATTAGGAAAATTAAATTTTTTTAAATTTAATTAGAAAAAAAAAGGTACATATACACTCGGATATATTTCGTTGCATATTATATAAATGTCTATGAAATTTCATCTGTTTATGCGCAACAACCAAAATAATTAAAAATGTTCATACATTATGAAATAGTTATACCTATATACATTTTGTGGGTGTGAAATTTTCAAGTTTATAAAAATGACAATATAGTAAAATTTCACAATTATTTCGATGTAATGAATTTTGTAGTAATTCAAATTGTACACGGACAATTAAAAATTATATGCCTTAATTGATTTTAATATATTATCGAATATATGTAAAAAAAAAATAATAATAAATCTTAAATAGGTGTAGTTATTAAAGCGTTCACCTCTTAAACATCGAAATTGTCTAGGCTCATAATTTCCAAACAAAAAATATATAAATTATTGTGACGCGCGAAATTGTTTAAATATTACTGGAATATTATATACGCATATTAGCCTTGTATTAAATTTTCAAGCATTCGGGCCAATAAATTTAATTTTTAAACGTAAAAAAAAAACCTCAATAAATAATCGACATTTCCAAAAACTCTGTATCTCAGCCAAAAACTAATCAAATTATTTCACAATATTATAGGTACGTATAATATTGTAATAAATAATTGGTACAATTTACGAAAATTTTTTCATTATTAATACATAATTTGATTTTGTGATAATCGGATGTGCGTCGAAAATTGTACGCGTTATTTTACAATTTCTGGAAAATATGTGACGTCCAATGCAATACATATTTTTTTAATGGCATTTCTGTAGTATATCTAATATTACGTCCGTGTCACAACTGTACACATTAGTTTTGCACGAATGACAGAATGACATATAACTGCTACAGGAGTGACCAACTATAACACACAGGACCTTTCTATTTGAGCGTTTTTTTGCCAATTTTATGTGAATTAGTCATATTAGTTCAATTATGCGTGTCTCAGATTATACGAACCGGCAAAAGTTTTTTTTTTAATAGTCCCATTCTCAGACAACTAAATATTACCTAAACTGGCGTTAGAGCACCAAATTTGAAAAAAACCAAACCATTTCACTATTTACTTGCTCATTATATTTTGGTGATAATACTGCTCTTTATTTAAACCGACTAATCGACTTTGTAGATATTTTAATGACACGTAAACATTGACAGTAAAGTCATGCAGATTTCACATCGGAACGCATAAATTATTATTTGTAAGATTCATTTTTCCCGTTTCTCATAAGTAATTGACCGTTCCATATTTTTCACACTGTTGTCTTCTCCAAACCTTCACGTTAATTTTAAGATTGAATTGAGTTACACGCGGGCGACGGTAAAACTTCTTCCATGATGCGTCAACTTGGTCGGCTCTCGTCCCTTTTCTACAACTGGCCGTGTGACGGAAAATCTCCAGAGAACAAAATCGTACAGTCGCCATGTGCTGTTCTCGTTGAGCAAATCTCACACCGTTTTGTCTAATCTTTATGCGTCTACAGATTTATTGGACATAGAAGCCTCGTCGCAAACAATCAAAGTGCATTCTCGCATTAATTTTCCGTTGTTAGTCCGTTTAGAAATTCTACAGACACTGGTATCGACGTCACTGCAAATTTGTTAAGGTATCTTATGAATATGGCATGCGCAGTTCGACCGCTTTCCAAAAGCGCGGCTACAATAACGAGAGCAATTTTTTTTCCATTAGATCTTATTTCGGAGAGAAGTAAATCAATTGAAAACGTTTTTCTTGTGTCTCCAGGCGCATCAAGGAAAAACGTTTTTCCTCCGTTGTTATTTATCGATGACATAATTGAACGATAAACGTTTTTCTGATCGAAATTCAAAATATTCTCGTTTCGGACAGCCCGGAATATCCGGACTAAGTCATACGATAGTCCACGTAAATGTTTCGTATTTTCATCGCCGGCCAAAGGAAGTCCAAATACCTCTTTTCGAGTTCGTTGACTTCAAGATTTCAATAAACAGGACAAACAATAATTTAAAATTTGAATGGTCACCACAATAACCGGTCATTATTAGTTTAACACCTAGAATCCTAAAATTACGCGCACGAATTATCCACAAAAAATAATACACTTGAACCGTTCTCGTGAAGCGTTCTATTAGTGAAATCCGGAATAAAATCCGTTCGGTAGTTATTGAATCTATACGCGGGTCAAACATACGGAAATTGCTTTTTTTTTATATAGAATATATAGGTGTATACGTATTGATGTATATATATTTTTTCTCTTCACGCAAGTTTTTACGCCCGTCGGGTTTTTCTCGGAAATAAATTAATTTAAAATTGATCAAACTAAAAAAAAAAATTTATTTTCTTTTTATATAAGTAAGCAACCAATTTAATTTTTTTTTCCGCCCTTTAAATAATCCACAAAAAACTCCGACCTCCGGTACCGTACTTTTATGAAATGGAGGAGGTCGACCGCAGAGAGGTTGATGTAAAATTTCGATCGAACCGTCTCAACTCCTTGGAAAGTCGAAAAACGTGTCAAAAAAAAAAAATATATTTACCGAAAAACAGTGCAACAAAATCAGAGATCTCGTGCTGTAGGAAAATGTGTTCATAGATTAAATAAAAAATAAAATAAAAAAAAACAACACATTATTTCTAATATATGTATGTACGTATAATGTACTTTTATCAAAGTCGACACCTGACATGATGTTGACATATTATTATGTGACGCCAAGATGACCGTGAGCAAAATATATTGAACTCGTGTATAAGTATATTAATACAATTTATTATTTATGAAATATATTTATTATATAAATAATATATATATAATTATTATATAATAATATAAATATATTATTTTTATTAAACAAATATACCGTTGTGTCCTGGATTTCGGTATTTTTATAGATTAAAAAAATAGGTATTTAATAGATTATTACTGTACTCGTGTTGTCTACCGAAAAATGGATATTATCTGCAGCGGTATAATTTTTGCGATTAAAAATAATACTGAACACGCGAGAAACAACGTGGAAATGACCACTGTGCCGATATTCCCGTATTTAAGTTATGGGCCGGTGCTAAGACATTATTTATGTGAACAAAATATTGTTTGGTATTAATTTAGTAACATTATTATACACTGTTAAATAAGACTGTAAGACATTTCGTCATTGATAAAAATAATGAAATCTTAAATATCTTTAATATCTTTAACATGGATGTTAAAGATTGGAACCTTCGCAGGCATTTTGCAAAAAAAATAATTTGCTAATATTCGCTAAGTCATTTTTAGAATTTGCAAAACATCCAGTTCGCAGATATGAGTGTTGTTCCGACTTCACGCTAGCACCACCACTTTACGCTATCGACATCCAACCTTCACGGGCATTTTGCAAATAATTTGCTAATTATTTTTAGAATTATTTTTTTCAACAACACTTATATCTGCAAATAACTGGATGTTTTGCAAATTCTAAAAATGACTTAGAAAATATTAGCAAATTATTTGCGAAATGCCTGTGAAGGTTGGACACCGTAAAGTGGTGGTGGTGGTGGTGCCAACTTCTCGCGCACACGACTCTGTGACTTTACAAAACGGCAATTTTTTTTTTTTTGAATTTTTAATTACCGCGTAGTAAAAAAAAAAAAAACGAGCGCGAGGCGGATCCAGCGCTTTTTCCCGAAAATCGTGATAAACGCATTGCCCCTCATCGAGTGGCGGCGACAACGCCCCGCAGACGGAATTCGAACTATAAAAATATATTGATCTAGTTCGATATAAAGGATTTATATATATACGTATACCGTTTTGTTCGTTTTTTTTTTATCGTTGATTTTTTTTTTTATACGATAAATAAATTGCCGTCTGCGGGATATTCGGAACGTTCGATGAGGGATGGTGGGGGAGGAAGTTTTATTTTTTCCAATATCACGCTCGGCCGGGCCCGCGGCGGCGACGACCCCTCACGCAAAACAAAACGGATGATGATGATTACGGATGTCAACAGCCAACACGTTTCAATTTTAACCGAGTTTTACCGGTCGACAGCCAGTCAGCCAGTCAGCCGACGACGGACGATATTTCACAGTCCGCCGCGGACGGCGAAAATCAAACGCGCGGCTTATCGATTCCGCCGGCGCAGTGGCCGCAGAGGAGACGAGACAATTATTTATACGCTTCGAAATCCGTATACGCGACGGCGACGATCAATTCAGTGGCGGATATCTGGGAAGGAGGAGGACGATAGGCGGATCGCCTCCCCTTGGAATATGTTTTAGTTGATTTTGATACCTAAAAATACATATTTAAAACGGTGAAACACCTGACCTGAACTTTCGAAAAACGAGAAGGTTCGAATACAGGACTGCTGAAAAAGTGTTAACGGAAGAGGACGCGGATCCTTTTTTTTTCAATTAAAATATTGTCTAAAATATCCGTAATCGACTTGAGTCATAAACTTCTAATAATGATAATGTGACTTCAACTCAATGATCGGGTGAGGGCAGTGGCGTATACATGATTTTTCAATTGGGGGGTCAGGGCCGGATTTAGGTATGTGGTGTTCTATGGGCGGTATTATGCCTATGGGTCTTAATAAGGAACCTTATGAAAAAAAATCATGGAGAGGATCTGAACCCCACATCCCCCCTTGTATACGCCCCTGGGTGAGGGGGAAGTCGTTAGCTCACCATCGAGTTTGAGTTCGCCCCCCCCCATCACTCAAGACTTTGATATAACCGCCACTGGATCGATATTACTGTTAATATAATATCAGTATACGACTCGTATATATTATATCCGTGAAATTCGTCTGGCCGCGGATCGAACGGGCGAGATTCCGAAACGACATAAATATGTCTGTTATCGATTTATAATGTAGTATTTCGTATTTCGCAAAGCAATCCAACAGTAGTAATTTATAATAGATGTACGAATATAAAACACAGCCTCGTTCCACAGTTCACGTTGAACTATGCGAACATTTCACAAACGGATTTTCTTGTGAACTCCCGAGTGCATTTATGGGGTGTAGGGCAGGGTGGGCAATAGTCCTTCCTGGTGGAACTTTGGGGGCGGTAAATGAACTTCTTTTTTTTGTGTTTAAGTACAATATAATTACGATTAATAATTAAGTAAAATGTTTTTTTCTTCATATATATTTAATATTGTCGATTTTCGGGTGCATTTTAGTGGAAGAACGATGTTTACCGTGGGAAGTTCTCTCTGTGGGAAATCTATTATCTTTATACGAACACGGGATTTCTCGATAACGATTGTTACGATATTACGCAGAATGCAACCCGCAGCTGGCCTAGTTACTAATGTTAATTCCACTCAACTTCATAATATGTGCGATATGTGTTCGTATATTAAGATATTTAGTATTATTTGTTTTATAACTGCGTATTTTATTGGTTTATAACAATGAGTATATTGTATATACTAATAACAGTATAAAATGCAAGTAAGGTTTTTATCATTTTTATTCGTAACACCCCCATCCCCTCCACCACATAGAGTGGGCGGAATTAAACAATTGCCCAGGGACGCCAAAATTTTAAATACGACCCTGCCCGAATGTTATCGTGACCGTTATCCGTCCGTTACCAACACTACCATTATAGTGACCTTTTTAACCTACGTGAGCTATAATTTTTTTTCATATTTTCTTCGAGGGACACATTAACAAATAAACAAATTTTACATATGATATAATACTAATAATTGTATTATTATTAAATGTATAAGTTCACACCAGTGTTATTTTACACGTAAATATGAGTACAAAAAAAAAAAAAAAATACAAGTTTCTAAATATCAAGTTTAAATTTAACATCTTCGCGTGAGGGGGGCTTAAAAAAATCGCTTCGCGGGCCGCAGGTTGCCGACCCCTGGATTAATAATAATGTATCGTATATAAAACCATAAACAACTCGACTTAAAATATGAGTTCAAATGTATAAGCAATAATAATTAAATTAAATATATTTATACAGACTGCGGCGGCGATGTTTACTGTTGGAAGAAGAGGGCTTAGAGGGGATTTCGGAGTGCGGCGATAGTGCGTACTGCAGGAAGAAATGTCAAAACCGTTACGAGCGAAAAGCCTACGGGAGTAGGCACATCGGGTAATAATACTTTTATGATTTCGAAATATTTTAATGAAATTCTTCAAGTTTTTCAGAAAATATAATATTGACAACGTAAACACTGACGCGGATCAAATGAACGCAAATTGCAAATGGATCGCTGGCAACGTAAATTGTTAAGGAAAAAAAAAAGTGTCATTTGGCGAAACACAAAAATGGGTGTTACCGCACGATATACGTAAACTTTAAACACTACTTCCGCGAGATCAAAGCCGTATAGACAGCAAAAAAAAATGTTTTTTTCAAAACGGGCCTAATGAGTATAGAAATGAAATAAAATTAAAATAATAATAGAATATAAATCGTTAAATTTTAAGAAAAAATTTCGTGGGGATTGATTTAAACCCAAACTCCTCGCCCCCCGGCTACGGCCTCGCGTGAGACGACCTGTCTGCCGTATTTACATAATATTAATATATCGTAATCACGTACTTTCTGTCGCGAAATATATTTCGTGGATCATTGGACGTAACCCCCCCACCCTTTCCCTATAGTTTTTAAAATTTATTTACGTTAATTCGTATATTTTTAATACAGTCCATTTAAATTCGTTAAAATCAAAACGCATTCACTACGTACACTACCGCGTCTATACCAGTCCTGCAATCATAGTGTCGTTATTTTCGAAACGGTCGATTCCTTGTCAGTAGGTGTAATGATCGGGAAGCAGTTCGAACATTTTTATACGTTATTATATTGTATATGATAAATTAATCGCCGAAAAGCAGCAGATCTCATATTTTATGGGCACAATAACGTGCAGCCTTCTTTACGGTTATACGCGATAACGCGAACATTTTTATTATATTTTTACAAATTTCCATTGAGCTCCACTACTTGATATTTTCCAATTCTCCAGCACTGACTGCAAATACGAATGCGAAATATTTGACACAAACCCCCCGCCCATCGCGTTGTACACAATACGTTCGCAAAACGAATAACGTCGTTATATCTAACTGGGCGTAATCGAGTTGTTACGCTGTTGTAACGAATTTAAACACAGATATTGGCCACATTCCTCGGGCAAGTAAATATCACCGTCTCTTGTATTACGCGGTATACGTATCACCGTGCATACGGTATAATAATAATAACACAGATAAGATAAAACCAGATGGTTCACTCTTTGATTTACTGATAATTCGACCCTCCTGAGATCAGTATGTGCACATACGATAAATTAAATTACTGTACATATTTTTCTACAATAATATTATTATTGTATCCAATAACTTTAGTATATGTGTTAAAATATTGATGTTAAAAAATTTTAAATGCTTGCTGTACTTGCTATAATGCGTTTTACACGTGTAGGTCGGAAAAAACATAAATTGCAAGTGAACGACTGAACGATAGTATAGGCGGCGGGCGTTAGTACAATAGCGGGACGCATAGTAAACAGTAAAAATCAGTGCTGTACATTTAAGGAACTCATAAAAAAAATTTTTTTCCCTCTCAGTGATGACACTGATCTCAGGAGGGTTTTAGTTTGTTTACATTTTTGAGAATTACATGGGCTGAATGGGAAATTTTAAAGAGTGAACCATCTGGTTTTATCTTATCTGTGATAATAATAATTATTATTATTAATCGCGATTGAGTAACACGCGTATATATTATGTAAATTATAACATATACACACGGAGAGTGCACGAATAATTCGATGTCTGTACACTGCATATTGTTTACGGTAATGAGCGTTCGCGCAGATTTCAGACGAATATATTTCATACGCGACGTAGACAAAAAAAAAAAAACCGGCGCGCGTCAGAAAACTGAATTCGCACCCGATCCGCATAATATTGTAATGTATTTCGGGGCACGCGCGTTCCCGAAAATCTCGCGAGAGATTAGAAAAAACGTCGCCGTTTAAACGGTCGTTCGGCGCGTTCGGAAAGCACTTCGACGATACTCGTTTTTATTTTATTTTTTTACCTAAATAGCACGCGAATAATAATATTACGGGTTTTTTTTAAATGAATTTCAACGATCCTTCACGCCGCCGTTGAAATCTGTTTACCTGTAATTTTAATACAATTAATATGTGTAAATATTATAATCATTATAAAATAATATTATTATTATTATTATTATTATTATTATTGTTTACTTTAATATTACGAACGGGGTCTTTCAGCAACTTACAATTGTATTTTTCCCCAAATTGTGTAGGTTGGCCCGAGTAAGAATATAATAATATTTTTGATTTCGGTTCATTTTTTTTAGGACTTATGATTTTTTTAAAATTGATCATTTCAAAACGATCTGTTTTGGCGCGAAATCAAAAGTGTTTTACCATTAACCAGGCATGACAGGTTACTGATAAATACCGCCATTGATAATAATTTAGTATCTATGGATGTTAATAGTTTTGTGATAAGAATATAATATATTTTATTACATCTCGAGTGATAACGCGATAAAACATTATCAGTTACCACATTGGTAACTTATAAAAACCCGGTATATGGTAAAACACTTTTGATTCCGCGTAAAAACCAATCGTTTCGAATATTTATTAATTTATCGATTTTTGAAAGTAATTTGTGATTGGATTTAAAAGTCAGAATAAAAAACGCAGATTATTTCCGAACTCTTCGTGTTTACTACAATAATATTAGTAAACTTAATTGACATTTTTTTTTTTTCTGAAAGACCCCATTATACGAAAAAAGTAAATAGAACTCGAATGGACTCTTCTCATCGGGTAGTCGCGTCATGTCGTCACGACAGAAACGTAAGCTCTATAACATTATACACTTGCTGCATGTAATTACCGATTCGAAAAAAATATGCGAATATTTCACTTGCCGTCGAATTGTCAAACACATATTAAATTAAATGTTTTAAGAAGAAAAAAAAAGTATACAAAAGAATTCTCAGTTTCCGTATTAAAATTTAGTATTTTAAATAAAACGGCGATAACAGGTCCGGAATATCAGCCGTAACGTTTTAATTTCTGAGAGTAAACCTAGGCGTATAATATATTTTTATTACGATATTGATCTCGCGCTTTTTATGGTAATTATTATAAGGAGAATAACGAGTATTCATAATAATAACGCACTCGCCGACTTTGTGGGTGTGTAGAATTTCCATAACGGACAAACAAAAAAGGTAAAGGAATAAGTAAACAAAAAACAAAAAAAGAGCAATGAAATGCAAAACACTAACAATATATGCGCATACTCTATAGTTATCAGTCGGCTGCACGTAAAATGCTGCAGGGGCCGGATAATATTTGATTAATAATCACGGTTTTCCGATTTCCGAATGACTGAGAAACTCTCGTTTTCGAAAACGCGAATGGCGTTATATACTCGTAGTTTCCAAACTCAACAAAAGTATTCATTCGGATTTTATACGGCTATTTATTTTTTTTTCTGCCGAAGTTAATTTTTTTTAAAAAAATATATATATACTTACAAACGAATAAAAACTACGAATTTTATTAAAAATAAAACGTATTCCTTAAATTATGAATAATTAATGACCTTAACGGAAGAAGAACTAGTAGTTTGTCCTGTTCAACAAACACTCGCGGTCTCGTAACGTGTCTGTAATATGAGAGACATTATGAAGAAGAAAATTCATAACTTCAAACTTGGTACGATTTTATCGTAAAAATTATTAATTACATATATATATATATATATTTAATGTTAAGGTGAAAGCTGTTAATCCGAGAAATGACGTTATTCTTTAAAAATTGAGGGACGTTGTATACATTGCCCGGCCAATGATGTCAATAACCAGCCAAGTTGGACAATCGTCTAAAATATAATAAATCTAATAAACTATAAATTTACAAATGTTATAATAATACTCTTTAAGTACATAGAATTCGTGTAGTAATAAAATGGAATTGTTTCTTAATTAGTATCTACGGGTATGTACATAGGCGAGTTGTGTGTGCGTGCGACATACGAGTATAAGAAAATAATTTTTTCAGATTTATAACTTATAAGTGTTCAATAATAATATTAAAGTACGGACGGAAACATTAATTAATGCAGCGATTGAAAATATTGTAAAAATGTAAAAAAGGGAAGAAAAATTTTTTTTATTGTATAATAAAACCGAAGAAATATTTAATCGCGAAGCCGCGGCACAAGGATTTGTCAAGGGATTTACAAGATGTAACTGCAAAACTGGTTGTGACAGTAAAAAAAAAAAATGTCTTTATCGTGCAGCGGTTATGCCGTATAACTCTAAACGTCATACGAACAGTAAGAACAACCGTTTTATAACAGAATTATTGTTTAATACATTATATTGTGTGTGCGTGTCGTTTTCGACAAACAATCTTCGGATACTAACGTGATTGACCGAATGAAATGATGAAAATTTTAGTAATAAACGCGTTTTTTAACAATGTTTCATTGTCATTGACGACGACATTTCCCCCGGTCAATTTACGTCAGTTTCAAATTATTATCGACCTTTACCCGAATTATAAACGTATACGAGTAATAATATGTCGTAATAACATATTGGTATTTGTATTCGATTAATTAATTAATTATAATATGTGGAATATAAATCAATAAATACGAATAAATCAACGAATTCTGCGCGTATGGCGTGTTATACGCAAATGTATAACCGAACACATTTTCATTACTTTGGTTATTCGGTGGGCGCATGATAAAGAGTGTATTGTGTCGCGATCCTTGCGCACTGTATATCATGTTATGTGCATGTTAATTAATTAAAAATGCGTTATTGCCGACAACTATTTCCGAACGATATTTCCGGAAAATTTAAATAATTACGCGCAAACACTGTCCACCGCGCGTATATAATATCGATGTGTTATTATTATTACGTGTTATTACGTACACTAAAGGTGAACAACTTTTAAATAGAGAAAAAAAATGGTTTTTACCGGGCGTGGCAGTGAAAAAATGGCCAATAGACGACTTTACACTGAATAATAAATTTAGTATCAAATGAACATCATCTTTTGCCTCCGGATCGGTTTTGGAAATTCATAATATGCATTTCGATTAAGCTGAGGGGTCAGTAATTCTTACTGTCGAATTTCGCTACACAATTATGCTCCGTCATCTATGCTGTAATAAAACCTGTTTTCTCTGATTTACTATACAAAGTGCTGGAAGCTTCTGTTACAAGTCTATACTGCTCTTTCTACTGCTTGTGTATGACATCGCAAGCGTACCAAAGATATATCACCATCTACAAGGTACACAGTACACAAGCACGATAAAAATGAAAAAATACCCGTATAATAAGCGTATTGTCCCGGAATAGCTGCAGTCGGTTCGGTTGACTATGGACAGAATCGTAGCAACTAATGACAATTAATATCGATTTGGACATAAAAAATGCAAACGGATTAGAATTCACAAATACATCGAGCAGCGTTCTAATGATGATTACGTTGCTTCCTGAAAGTATATCATTGAACCCTAAGGATTTCACTAAATTCCATATCTATGATATTGAAAATTCCGAAAATGTATCAATTAAATAGTTTTCGGAAATATTTAATTTTCCGCGTAGTTGCGTAGAGATGATTATATCATGGACTACATTGTGCGCGCGTGCGTGTTGTTGCATTATCTTCGTCGTCGGCATTTTATAATAAAAACACAATTTCCGATTTCCGATTTAGTTTTCATTTAAAATGTAAAATCAATTAATTCCCATTGTAAGTGATGGAAATTGTTTATTTCGTTCGGCGCCGATTTCCGATAAGAATAACTTTTGCTATGACAATAAACAAATCACAGGGTCAAACATTGGATAAAGTAGGGTTGTATTAACACCGACTTATATTCAGTCATGATCAACTTTATGTTGCCATGTCCAGAGTTAGGTCTTTTGAAAAATTAAAAATACAAATAACACCAAACAACAAAATATATACAATGAATATAGTTAAGGAATTCTATATTAATAATACACAAATTCATTGAAATTTTCATTTGTTTGTCAATTTGTACGTTTTGGGTGAGTATTTGCCGTTCTCCCGTACGAAAATGTCTTGCGTATATCATTAAATGTTATTAAAACTTAAGAAATTAAATTGCTTTCCATTTTATGTTTTTCCTAAACATTATTGGCACATTATTATAACGATATTTTTTTTCTATTACCCAGCAGCGACGGGTTTATCACACGACGAGTGATGAGAAAAATTTATTTAGTTTATTCATGTTTCGAACATTTCGACATTCGGTCCGCACTAACCGCTATACTTATACCAATTCTCCCAATTAATTAATTCTTCCAATTAACAATTGTCCCAAAATACGGTAAACTGTACGTTGGGACAATTAAATTTTGGGAAACACTCGCCACTCCCCATGCGGCGTGCACCACGACTAATGACAATATGAACCACGAGCTCATTATCACTGTATAATATAATAAACTCTAAATCAGCCGACAGTCAACCATTTTATCGTATTTAAAATAGTATTATGTACGTGGCGTTTATGACTTAAACCCAACTGGGAAGTATGTATATTCTAATCCAGTGGTTCCCAACCGGTGGGAGGGGGGATTCCCCCAGGGGGGACTTTGGATACTGTAAGGAGGGAATATACGTAGTGATGATGAAATAACGAATTGTATGATATATAGTTATTTTATAAAATTTATTTGTACGGCTGAATAAAAAAAAAAATAAGTCATCTAAATTCTGATTTAAAGGGGGGGGGGCGTGAGAGTTTTTAAAATTTACAAGGGGGCGTAGAATAAAAAAGTTGGGAACCACTGTTCTAATCTTTGGAAGTGTATAAATAAAAGTATTTTTCAAATACAATAATCACCCGCGAAATATTGTTTTAAACGTATTTAAAAAGTATTCTAAATATATGCATTTTTACACTCAAATATTTTTACAAGTCTGTCCGTAGGTTATAATAATATTAAATTCTTGACATTTTTCTAGGCTGTAGCTGAGTATATTAATTATAAAAAAATTTCAAATTTTTTTTTATTTTCACTGTTACCCGGCAGCGATTATTATATATATTATTATTATTTACTTAATAATATTAAGTAAATAAACTCTAAACGCCGTTCCGCTGCTTTTATCGACTGCGCGTGGTTGTACACTGCGTAGACGCGCGCGTTATTTTCGCGACGCGTACTCGCCCAAAACTCGTTCGCATATACACGCGCGAATCGATCGTAAACGACTCGGTAAATGTTTTTTTTTTTTAGCACCCGAAACGCGTTTATATAATACGAGATACGAAGGGACGAAATAATAATATTAAAAAAAAAATATTTTCGAATTTCATTATTAAACACACACAAGCGCGCGTATTTAATACGAAACGCGCCTAATGTTTGATTTAAAAAAATAATAATAATAAACGTATTCTCTTTCTCTGGAGCCCTCACGTGAACGGCCTTAACACTTTTATTAACGAAATATTCGGATTACCATACACGTCACGGAAATATTATTCAGTTTTTTTTTTTTTATATACTTTCTTCGTGTTTGAGCTGTCTAAAAATCGCATCGCGCGCTTGTGTCTTTAACATAAATACGCGATACAATATTTCGCCATCTCGGCTATTGGTATTGGTATATCGGTATTGGTTTTTTTTAAACCAATAAAATTTACTTTTGCAAAAAAAAAAATGTATTTTAATACTTCTTTTTTGTAATTATAATTACAGGTATGATAAAAACGTAATTACCGACATTTCAAAATATTTGGTAAACTTCTTAGTGTCTTATTGGTTTTACATAATTTCTCATATTGATATCTCTCGATCAACGTTATATTTAAGATTTTAACGATTCTTCTTTAATGCGAGTAATGTTGAACACCACGGAAAAAACGATTTTTTTTTTGTGCTGCCTTTGTTCAAAATTAAAACGTGGAAAAACATTGTTATCGATGCGTTTATCGTGGCAACAATCAATTTCTATTCAACGGACAACGATAAATGAGAATATTATAATTTGATTAAAAGTTTTTTTTTTTTGTCAACGGTTTAAATATCTCAGTTATTCTCGCTTTGAATTCTCGCCTTCGTCCAGATTCCATTCGGAATGATGATTATTTACGTTCCTAACTTTCTCTATAGGATATAGATTCAGGATATACGTTCAGAAAGAATATAGATACTTATTCTTACGCTATTTTTTTCACATATACGACAAAAAAATTAATCGACCGACCTATTTATTTAAATATTTTTAGCCGTAAAAATATTTCCATCAATTTCAGTAACAAAGAGGACTATTTTCGTAATACAATAATAAAAAATATTTAAAATTTTATCCGCAAAATGCCCCCCAAAAAAAAAAAAAAACAAAAATTTACTTTCAGTTACGTGCAAATACAAAATGGAAAATACCGGAATGAACGTCTTTGAATAATGCGAGCAGTGGCGGTTATAAGGGGGGCGATAGATGGATCGCCCCCCCCCCATGGGATTTGATATTTTAAAATATATTATATCTGTAACTTAACAGCACCGACTTGTGTTATGTAAGTTGGTCCAATTATGTTAGGTTATGCTCCATTTTTGCCCCCACCCCGCCTCCTTTAAACATCATGTATATGGCTGGAATTATTAGTGCTTAGCTGACGACCAACTCGGTCGGTCGTGTACAGTGTACATGAGTAAACGTGCAAATTTGAGTAAACGAGTAAACGTTAAATGAATAATAAACGTGTAAAATAAACGAGTAAACGTGTAAACGAGTGTACAACGAGGAAAGGTGTATCCTTATGTTCATTTCATTGAAACGCGCGAAATAATAATATTATTATTAATAATTAATAATAAAGGTTGCATACGCGCGTACGATCGGTCGCTCGGTCAGCGTCAAGCTAAACACCCGCGTTTACCGACATAGCGCGTCAGCTGACCGTAATAAAACGGAAAAAGAAAGTAGCCACCAGATAGCGCTACGACACAACATAGAGGGCGTGGCAAAAAGGCATTTATAAATAGCGGTCCGAAACCATCGGACCGCTCAGTGTTGTCACGGCAGTCAGGCGTGAACAACGTAGTTCGCGTCTGACTGCGGTGTATGTGTGTGTGTGTGTGTGTATGTTCGTGACTGACCGCTATTTATATACGCCTTTCTACCACTCCCTCTATGTTGTGTCGTAACGCTATCTGGCTACTACTTTCTTTTCCTGTTTTATTGTTATTTCGTTTACGTTCCGTGTACGTTGTTCTTCCTTTTTCTACATCTGCATTTCGTCTCGGTACATAAATAGATCTTTCTTCTTGGTTATTACTCGTCGATGTGGATATTTCATTAGCAGAGGGTCCATTTTCGCTCCCACCCCCCTTGAAAATCATGTATAGCCGCCACTGAACGCGAGAGACACGATTTCAATTGAGAGTACAATAAAATATGCTATATTCGTTTTGGACGAATATCGGACAATGTCCGGCTTATTTAAATATTAAATTGTTTCGGTGGCCACCGCCGAGTACTTCGACTCTCGTGTAGTCTGCCATGGCAATAATTACGATAATACACAAACGGAGTCAAGGCAAATGGATTTAAATTATATATTATTATGTACTCGCGCGCGTCCGGTGTGACATCGGAGTCAAATTTCAAATTCTTGCACTCCGGTTAATGGTAATCATAATAATTACAACTCGCCGTTGTAATTTATGTTTCGAGCAACGGCAGTGCAATGCGACAGTCGTCAGTTCAATTTCGCGTACTTATATAGGTACTGACACTGTAATATAGCGCACGGTCGCAATCAAAAGCCAAGAACACTGACATGTATTGGATTTGATACCTGCAGCGCACTTTCGGACGGCTTTATGTAAAAACGGTACGTTCGCTTCTTCGAAAACGCAAATTTCTTCACACAATCCTATTATTATTTAATGATTTATGATGGCATTCAACGAATATTTGTATTCCAATGCGTCCGTGCACGGAACGAATCGAATTATTGCGCGAATATCCAATGACACATAGTTTATGACGTGGATTCATCGATTAGCTGGAAGAAAAAAAAATGTGTTACCGTCCGTTTGAATCTGGATAACGTCGTCGTTAATCGCCGAAGACTAATGTGGGTCCAGGAAATTATAAACGGAAATTAAATATACGTTTATTATGATCCCCCCGACATACGTGTATACAATTAATATCGGCCGGGAACATCTGGAAATGACCTATAGCTGTGGTAGTGAGCGATTTAAAAGGGAGAAAAAAAGTTACTGTTGCGATTTCTCGCCGACGAATATTGTAATTACTGCACGGTCTGATAGTTGCATTTTTCACTATACGCCCACCGAACCCAACCGCACTCCGCAACTATTACAGCGTTTACTGTTTTCACGTCGAGTCTTCGCACATAATGCGTAATTTATTTTACCCAAAATATTAAAACTGAGGTACAATTTTATATTTTAATGTTAAATAAAAGCTTTTTTTTCAAATAATTTTTTTTGTAGAATTTTTTTTTTTTACAAAAAAATGAATTCAATTTAAAGACAACACCTACCCATTTTTAATCTCTCCCTCTCACGGTTCCACTCGTTTCGCAAGACGACACTGTACGCCGGTGTAGCGTGTGTAACGTGTCGGGTGCGTTGAAGCCGTTGGCAATTGACACTTTCCGTCACTTATACGAGTAGCGATGTAAATTTAATACTCTAAAAATCTTCAAACGTACACTGATAAATTACAAAAAATCGATATAATGAAATGCATTTGAAATTTAAAAATATATATATGTTTACGCACTAAGAATTCCATTAAAATTTTAAAAGTTTAATAATAAATAAATAGTTTAATCTTTTAAATATTTTCCACTTAAAAATTAATGTTCTTTACCTTAACCAAAATCGCTATTTATTACGAAACATATTGCATTATAATACACGATTACACAGACCGTGCAAAATATTTGAAAAAGAATCAAAATTAAAAAAAAAATAATAACCATCTTAAAATTAAAATAAAGAAAATTAAACACTCGTGAGATGCAATAAGAACACAAAAAAAAAAAATTACCTAAAAAATTAAAACATTTAAAAAATTCAAAATAATATTTTCAAATTTGAATACTTCAATTAATTTAATTCAAACATTGTACTAAGAAAACTTTGTCTGACAACGAGCAATAAAAACATGCGGTCACCGTAAATTCACCATTTTACAAGGATAAAATTTTGTATTGCTTTAATTAATGTCGAACATTTTATAATTAAAAAATATAATTTCGTTTAGAGTCTCATAACGTTTAAAGGAAACTCGAATTTTATTTATTTCGTCA
Source organism: Slavum lentiscoides (assembly GCA_032441835.1). Classification (NCBI taxonomy): domain Eukaryota; kingdom Metazoa; phylum Arthropoda; class Insecta; order Hemiptera; family Aphididae; genus Slavum; species Slavum lentiscoides. The sequence goes on from CM063713.1 coordinate 4,112,358, forward strand.
GTTCCAAAGGCGGATCTATGATTTTAATTTGAAGACAGAGGGCGATTTTATTGTTTGATTTATAACACAATTTATTTATATTTTCTTTTTTATGTGATGTTTTAGGATTGTCATACATTTTCTTTTTTTTCAAGAATTAAAATAATTAAACGCTCATAATAATTTTTACGTTTTCGTTACTCGGACAAAATGAAATTCACTATATTTTATAATTAATTCGCTGGTAAATAATAATAAAAAAAAAAATAGTCATTTATTGATTCATATCACCGAATGATGGAAGTCACTATAAACTATGCAGCAGTATTTTAAAAATATAAAAATGATATTTGGTCCAATTTAAAACTTATGCAGATATTTACAAATAATAGATATCTTTCGTAGCGACTGAATTATTCATGGCGTTGTTTTAAAATACTCCACTGATTTCTTACAGCACAATTTAATCAAATTCGTATAATCAACGAATTCAATTCAAGATTTTTATTATTTGTTTTTAGCTGCACTTTAAGAATTAAAGTACCTAGTTCCTTATTTTAACTCTCAACTCTTAAGTGTAACGCCTAGAAGGTAAAAACTGTATAAGCTATATGTAAATGTTGTCTACGTTATTATGAACTCAAAAACGAATAAATTATTAATTTGAAAATCAATAAATGTATAAATATTACTACACTCTAACCACTTTATTATTCAGCAGTAATAGAGTTCAATGTAAATGAATGTCTATGAGCAAATGAATATATACAATATTTACTTTTTTATTTAAGATTATTGCTCCGTAGATCTTTTAAGGTTCTGTCCAAAGCATCCAAAGATTTTTTATGTGCCATCGTGCATTCATCCCAAACAATCAATTTACATTGCTGCAAAACCTTTGCCATTGCAGAGTTCTTCGAAACGTTGCAGGTTGGAGTTTCATTGCTTTGCATATTTAATGGCAATTTTAGTGCTGAATGGGCTGTTCGACCACCTTCAAGCAAAGTTGCTGCGATTCCCGACGAAGCGAGTGCAAGTGCAATTTTATTTTGTGAGCGAATTGTTGCTAATATTAATGAAATCAAAAAGTTTTTCCTGTACCACCAGGTGCATCTAAAAGTAAATCCTCCAGTTTCATCATTTGTTACTTTCATAAGAGTTTCAAATACATACTTCTGTTGTTCATTTAACAGTGGAAGATTTGTTTGAATTAATTCTTTCAAAGCGTTGAGATCATACAGTCTTTCTCGATGCAACTCTTGGCTAAAAGCGTCATGCATTGGACGATTGGGCGCGGTCAGGCCTAATTGAATTAATAGTTTGTTTGACATTATCAAGCACATGTCCTCAATTGAAATCAATGCTTCATTGTAAATTTCTTCACTGATTTGTATATTTGGATTTCCCATTCTATTCTGTATTTGATACAAAATATCATCACAAATATAATCTTTGTACTTGATCCACAAATCAATTGGGTTTGATGGGAAGCATGTAGATATGATTATAGAAAACAATGTTCGTATTTGATGAGCGTGTGATGATATTACAGCATCATTGAGAGTTTGATCCCAATGAGCGTCATTTTCAAGCAATTGCAAACGTTGACAGGCTTCTCTGTAGGATCCACAATTCACCATCAACAGTTCGTAACTGTTGGAATGATGTTGGGCCACGTACATTGACTAATAGCAGTCGTAAGTAAAACATTCATCATTGCTTGGATGTACTGAATAAATCCGGCCAATCGCATCGGTGGAATATACATCTGTATATCCTGGAACTGGTTTTCCTTGTTTCCGTCGTATAAATCTCCTTGAGGATTGATTCCAGGTATAATATTTTGGCATTTCAGAATATAGCAATGTTTGTGCGAAATCATCGTTTTGGCATGTCTCAAAAACTGGTTAATGTAGTAGATGGTGGCTGAGCAGCTCTTTGTACTGCGTTCTGTGCTGTAAAATACACTCTTTGTCCATTTTCTAAATGCACAGCTAAGTGAACAACAGAAGGGTGTCTCTCATGAATAGGAAAAGAAAATATTCGCCAAACTGCTTCATTACTACTGACATAGCGGCCCATTTGGTATTGGGTAACTTCATCATTGAATTCTCTGCAATTCCAATCACAGCCATATCACTCCTTTGGTTACATATTTGCAAATGTATTTAATAGATTTCACTGAATGGCAAGATTCAACGTTGATGTGTGCTTTGAATGTCTTTGATAAAATGGGTGAATATGGAACAATCCAACGATTATCTATTTCAATATCTTGTTGATTTAATTTGACAATTGTTGATTTTCCATTGTCTGCTGTCGATCTGCGACGATACAATGGATAACCGTCATTACCAGTAATTGTTTCCGATATTAATGTCCGTGGATATCGTTTGAACATTTACCATCCATCATACACGGTGAATATTGATTAAGAGTTCCACAGGGACCATGTATCATGTTTTTGATAACTACCTCATGCAATCCAGGATCTACTTGTACATTAGGGATTTCAGCTGATATCACTGCATCAACTTCATTTGGCCTTATATTTTCAACCAACCAAATCAAAATGTGTGCATGTGGCAATCCTCGTTTCTGCCACTCCACAGAATACATCCAGCAGCGTGTCTCACCAAACACATTATGTTTTACGATGAAATCCATTAAAGATTTCAACTTTTGTCTAAAGACTCTGGCTGTAATATCATGACGATCAATGGGTGATTGCCCAGAGAATAACTCCTGCTTGATTTCTATCCATTGCGGATTGCATGTAAATGTGATGAACAAATCTGCTGTACCATAATGACGAACATACGACATGGCATCTTGAGCATATTCGTGCATATGCCGAGGGCTTCCGATGTATGTTGCTGGAAGAATAGTCATCCGACCGACATTCTGTGCATTTCCATCAGTATTAATCGCATCTCGAAGGTGAATATACTCTTCAGATCGGAGTTTGGTTTGATTCAACCTGATGAATGTTAATCTCTCCGTTTCAATTTTAACATACATGTCAACAACATATTTGTGATATAATCGCCGACATTTCAATATGTGATTATCTTCATTTTCCCGAATCATTAGGCGGTATGAATAATAGTTCATTGAACTGACTTTTTTGTTGGTTTCAGAACCTGTAAATAGATTTTGTTTTAATAACATTCAAATATAAAATTAAAATACATAATATAATGACTGAGATATTATCGCCATAGCTAAACTAATATTTTAGTTACCTGTAATGGGATTTATCATTTTTATTGAGAAATCGTAGCCATCTTCACCTTGCCAAAATATAATGGGATATTGCAGTGCATCATATGAGCGATGTGTTTCCTTTATACGTTGTAATTGATCATTCCGACGATGTAAAACAATATCACGGGATTCAAGTTTTCTCCAACTACAACGATAGCAACTTCATCAATAGTTGGTGCATTAAAACGTCTTGTATGTTGACCTGCAGGTGTTTTATCAGCTCTGATTACAATTTTGTGATTATCGGATGGCATCAGATCCAGGGCAGTTTTAAACAATATAATCAATTGATTGTGTTGATGAAATAAAGTTTGTAATTGTTCTACAATAGACCTCTTTACTAAATTGTTATGTGCACAACGCAGATCAATTTCTTGTGGTGAATTGCCCATAAAATAAATTTGCAGGAATTTGTTGTCGCTATCTGACACTGGTAACAGTGAACCTGCTCTGTGATATATTTGCCCTTGTATCTGTAAATAAAAAAAAATATTATGGTGTGGTATAAATTAATGGATTGTCGGTGATCAAACTTAAATAAAAAGTATATATTTAGTTTTAACTAATATCTATCAAATATAAAATATAATAAAAGTGTCACTGAAACTGAAACACCATATAATATGATGACTAAGTGATATATTTCGTAATGATTAAGAAATTGAAGATTAGTGACACATCTTAACTTTGGTGACAGAAAATTTTGTTCGCTAAAATAATTATGAGTAACTGCTATAATACATACCTTGAAAGTTGGCATAAAATTTTCCCGAACTACATTTGTTGCCCCAAATGAAGTCATTTGAAAGCAATTGTTATATTGTTGGATATTTGTCAAAAAGTGTATAGAATCTTTTCCTATTCCTGAAACCAATGAGTACAATGGTTCTGGTGGTGGATCCAATGGTATCAATGTCACTTTACCATTTGCGCAACACAATCCATTGGCTTCGTTTTTGTATTTTAATGCCTTACAGTGTGAGCAAACCGAGTTCATAGAACCAATAACAACAGTATTAGAACGTACAAAATGCAGTAATGGTGTTATTACAATATTTTATATAATTTGACAATAACAAACAATTTGAAAAATTACAATATTATAAATAATATTAAAATCGCTTTCAGTGCTAGTAGTAATTTAATTAAAAATAAAAATTATTTATTTAAAAATAAAATAATTTCCAAATAAAAATTATAACAATTTTAACTACCTTGGAATTTACAAACTTGAATGCAGTTTTATAAATTGTATATTAGAAAAACTAATAGGTATTTTATAAAACTAGATATAAATATCTTTGAAAAAACTTATACGAATTTAAATTTTACTAAACGTGTATTAGAAAATAATCGTATTATTACTTTGAATTTTTGAAATTTTAAACATAAACATATAGAATAATGTTCATATGGATTAGGTTTTAAATAAATCATACATATTTTTCGAAGAAGTTAAAAGTAATAAATTTATAATTGTTTATACATATTTATGCTTAAGGATTTTATATTTTATATCATATATATATATATACGTATATATATTTAAATATTAATAACATACCATAGTATTTAATACAGCTCTATATATAATTTTTCTAACTCCCAGGCTATATTTTTTATTTCCTCGAATAATTAGTTTAAATTTCGTTTTTATTTTTCTCGAATCATTGTAGTCGCCCATTTTTATATTATTGTCATTTTTTCTGTTCAATGAAATTATTCCGACATCACAGCGCTTTTTTGATAACGTGCACTATACGTGAGATAAACTTTGCATCGAATCAACGAATCGATTACTTTAGTCAAATACGTGCGCGTAGTGTTCATAAATTTCCATCGGAACAGTACAGAATTATATCGGACGCGTTAAAGTTTCGAATCGACGAACATTTGTGAAATTCGTGTTTGGTTAGTTAAGGGGAGGGGACATTTTCACTCCAAGCTCGCAGACCCGCTACGGCTGTGGAAACAATACGACGCATTAAGTATTCGACTCCAGATCGCGTCTGTCACGAGTGATGATATTTCCACGTGTTATAAGATGAACAATGGATAAAATAATAATGTTTTTGTGTGATCAGGAAATGGGGACAAGTAACTCGGTTAAATTTGATTATAGTTACATCGCATTTATAAACTAAACGTCATATTATGTCCGCGTAATATTGTGACGTCACAAAAAACTGTAATAACAAAATCAAAACACGTTTAATATTAAAACCTACATGATCCGTAATTCGTGCGCTTTGCGAACTGTACACGAGTATCGTACGAAATGATTATTATTATTGAAATCTAATTATTTATACCGAATAAATTTAGTTATTACTATGATAAATATAAGTAGACTTAATTTAACATACATTATTATTTTTAACAAGTGAATTATTGTTTAAAAACGTTGTACAGAGTAATGATTATTATTATTTGGAAATAAAAAGTATTATTTAATTACCGAGCGTTATCAAGTCGTGCGTGTCAGGATCGTGTACACGACGGGAAGTAGGGGTGGACAGATACCCAGGACGGAGTTTTTTTTTAAATATCAAATTTTACCTGTCACTTTTTGCCAGAGACAAAAACATAAATCTAACAATAATATGACGAAATTTTTTTCGATTTCAAATGATTAATGTTCGCGTTTTTGTCACAAAACTCTTGCCTTAAAACGCGGAAAAGGAATAATATTTTGTTGAACACACGTGTGCGCGGTTTTTATAAGTAAAATAATGTTGTAATTCGTGGTGTTACTCACCCTGTGTTACACGTGAGGTGCAATCTCAACGATTCGACAACGATGCGAGTTCATCGACGGGTCGTTTAAAATCACCCCGAACGAGCTAGATGAATTGCCAAACAATATATAAACTTATCTTAAACTCAGAATTATTGAAACGTTTGCCACCTAGACGTTTTTCTCCTGAAATCAAACACTGAAATAAAAAACACTAACCAACATTGTACCTTCGTAAACGCGCAATCTGCAACCTAGTATTTCCTGATCCTCTCACCTGAACACATTCGTGTGTATGCCACTGGGGTAGCGACGTAGCGTCACGCGCGTATCCTCGTCGATTTTGTCGCATGTGTGCTATTGCGCTGCGATCAATGTCGGCGCACACACAATGTAAATAAAAACCTATTTATACAAGGATTACGCGCCGTTCCATGGACGAAATGTTTAACGAAACAACAGTCTCATTACCCCGCTTAATCCCTGTGGTTTTTGTCGTTCCCGGCGCTTATAGTAAGTGTATATATAAAATAGTTGAAATGAGTACATAACGTTATGAGTTTAATGTGCGAACGATTCCGGGATGATAATATTATATAATACATTAATCGTTGTTTACACGTGAACCAGCCATGTTAAATACAATTATTAAACGTTATATTTTATTGTTTTTTTTTTTTTGCTGTGATCGAACCGAATTAATGCAAAACGTTTCGTCCGAAAAGCGATTTATTTATTTATTTTTTTATTCTTTAATCAAAAGTTTTTTGCGGCAAGAAAACACTGCGGCACAACACGATGATGACTTAAGTATTTCTTATATGTGTTAATACCTTTTTAATTCATGTACAGATTAGTAACATCGTAGGTCTTTTAAAATATTTCTCACGGTCTCACTGTATTTACCTATAGTCTATATATTTTCCTCTAATACTTCTACCAGCGGCGTATCCAAAGGGGGATTTCGGGTCCGGACCCCTCATTGAAACTTCAACATTTAAAAATCTTTTTAGACGATTCAGATTAATCTAATAAAATTTTAAGTTGATTAAAAGCCGAGGCATTTTCTCTCTTCATCTTACACACACGAAACATAGCGAAATAGACGTTTCCTACTTCCAACGTACCGATCCACCTAGTGATGCGATAAGGATTTTGAAAACAGATTTGAATTCTTCGTGAATTTTACTACAAAACTGCTCTCTCACTTTTTTCATTTTTTTTTATCTTAAGACCTTCGAAAATTGATTACTATCAATTTTTTTATTTTAAATTGGTTCAATTAATTTTTTAAGGTTTAATGAAAAAAAATTTAGAAATGTGGGAAAGTCGATCTCGAGTAGACTTCACGACGAATTCAAATCTGTTTTCAAATTTCTTATCTCACCACTAGAACGTTGGAAGTAGGAAACGTCTATTTTGCAATGTTTCGTGTGTTAAAGACAAAGAGAGAAAATGCCCGCTTTCAATCCCCTTAATGAAAATCCAATATTAATATTATACACGTAATTATAACTATATAATAAAAAAATGTATACATATATATGTACATAAAAATTACAAATACACATATGTATTGTAAAATTACAATATATGAGTATTTGTACTTTTTATATATATTTTTTTATTTACAGATATTAATTTATAGTTTGTTTTTGTTTCCATTTCTTTAATATATATCTTTTTTGTCTCATATTCATTTATTTTTGTTTTACTGTTTTATTAATTATACAGTAATAAAATAAATAATAATATATTATAATTTATAATTTGTATATACCAGATATTATTTTCTTTAGTTGAAGTGTCTATGTTTAAACAAATATTGATCCCCAGTTGAAAAAATTCTGATCACGCCACTGACTTCTATTAAAATGGTTACTACCATAACGATGTGTATACATTGCTTGTACAAATATTTTTGTGAATCAGCACGTAGATAATTGCGATTGCCATAATTCTCCACTACGGCTATTGAAAATCATTCGTATGGCCTGAAAGCGACAGAAGAGACGGTCAAAATTCGTTTACCGCTGCGGAAAACGAAACACGCTCAATTATAATAAAGCTCATAACCGTTTCAGAAGAGACGACGACCAAATTCTTTACAAACCTCTAGAAAGATTTTTGTGCGAAAATATTATAAGCCCTCACACTATTAGAAAAAATAATCTCCTTGCTCTCTACAAATAAAGTTTTCAAATCATTAAATTCAGATACATTTATTGCATATATTTTTGTTAATAAAACTGTCGATTAATATACGATACGTTATAATGACGGATTTTGAAAAAAGAAAAAAAAATTAATTTGAGATGTACCAAAAAGAAAACCATCATAATCATTTTACTGCTGAGAAAATGTGCTCTTTGAAGATTTAACAAAAGAAAAAAAAATGAATTTCTATTTATGTGTTACACCTTTACAAGGAAGTTGTATATGAACTATATCTGTTGATTGAACACTTCAAGTTAATAAAATTATTTTAAATAGTTTATTAAAATAATTAATTATTTTACGTAATATGCATCAGAAAATTATCTTTCGAACATTGTTCGATTAAACGTTTCCAAACACGTATTTTTAAACCACCAAATATTATGTCGATAATAAATATATCAATTTATTTGTTAGTTAAAAAATATATATATATATATACATTTTTTTATGAAATATAAAGAAATTACTTATGAACGAATATGAGAATGAAAATCCGTTTCGATTAAAATAAAAAATAAAAATTACAATAATTAAAATGTAACGAATTTCAATTGATTATTGTATTATATTAAGATTAAATACGCTAGTGTGGCGTTCACCAGCTGCCAAGTATTTTGAAATTATTTAATTTCGAAACAAATCAATGAAGACCGAAGTCTTATAAAAAAAAAAAAAAAAAAAACTAAGGCATACTTGTCTCATTATTCTTATTCGATTCTTATATCTCTCTCGGTCGTTGACACCGATTGATTTTTATTGGAAAATAAAATCATGAAATAACACTCGAAACGGAATTAAAATTAATTAATATATATAGTGGCGTACGTCGTGCGGCCGTATATTAAACAACTGCAAAATCTGAATTTCCTCTTTCGCCCGTAAAGGAAATATATTAAAGAAATATAAAGCCACGGGGATCAATTTACCCGGATCGCTCTCTCTCTCTCTCTCTCAAAAGTATTATCCCGACCAAACCAAACGTTTTTTTTTTCTTCTATCTGAATATATAGCGAAATCCGACGTAATTTTATTTCAGTAAAATATGTGTATACCTATGCCACTTTATAACGCGAGCGTTGTTTTTAATGAACACAAAGTGTCTAGCATATTTACACGCACGAACGTATATACGCATATGCGCCGCCGCTGCGCAAACCGAATTCCTCGAGATAAATGAGAGTGTCTACATTTAGCATCCAGCCACTATATAATAAACAATTATTAACACGGCGAACTAATATCGTTGTGACTGTTCATTTATATGTAATTCAGTAATATTTCGCGCGTGTAATATATTACCTCCTCCAGCGAAAATTCGAACTAATGCGTATATACTTCTGTTTACATAAATATAAATTATTATTATCAGACGTATCGTTTACACGAACGTAAAACATAATACGGTATGTGTTCAGGTCTTAAAATAGCCGGAATTATACCATATTTCAATTATATATAATAATATTTTCATAATGCAGTATTAAAAAAAAAAACAATTATTATCATTCTGCGCTTTTTATGATAATAATAATATATCGCCAAGAAGAATATAATATTAATTATTCATAATAATTATACTCTCGCCGAGTAGAGGAAATGGAAAATTTCCATAAAAAACAAACAATAAAGGTAAAAGAATAAGTAAAAAAAAAAAAGAACCAAGTGATGAAAAGTAAAATACAAACAATACAATATATACTCTATAGTTATCAGTTGGCTGCACGGGTAATATTGGGAGACCGGATTATTTGAAAATTATATTATTTTATTAATAATCACAATTTGCCGATTTCTGAGTGACTATATACGGAGAACTATACTCGATTACGAAATCGCAAACAAAGTTATATATTTTCCAAACTCAATACAATTATTCATTCAATCGGATATTATGTAGCCGTTTCTTACTGGCGAAGATTCTTTTACATAAATACATAAATAGTACACACGAACAACACGACGTAATGAAAGCGACGAATTTCATTAAAAATAAAATTTATTCCTTTCGGTCCGTCAATTCGGAAAAAGAATTATCTCCATCGAATACTAATTATTTGATGATTAAATAAGTCACGTTGGATTTAAAAAAAAAATGTACATTATAATAATGTGCTTGTGCACAAAAGCATCCTACGGTTCATTGATCTTATCGTTTTTTCAATCGTTCCGCAATGATTGTCAAGTCGCATTATCACGTCTAATTCAAGAAATTTCACTGTAAAAATTTAATTTTCAAACTGCTTACAAACGTTCTTCGTTATTTATTCTAAAAATATTATATATTTTATCGATGACAATATTCTGCTTTGCTTTCGTGTTTGAATTGTTTATAAACTCGTTTAAGTTAGCTTTTATTCTACGCATAATTTAAACTTATGTAGAGGAATGTATATTATTATAACAGTAAGAAACAACGTATTAATATACTTGGAAAATTAACAAAATTATAATTCGAACCTACTAATTCTCGCGTTCCCCGATAAACTTTTTTACTTAAAAAAAAAGTAAAAATGTATAAATAAGTATTAAAACTAACGCAGCACTGAATTTGTAGGAAATGCTTTAATTTATTGCTTGTTGTCGGATATAGTTTTCTCAGTACAAAGTTCGAATCATATATCAAAATATTTAAATTGTTCCCCTCTTAGCGTTTTTATCATGCTTATCCGTTACTAAAAAAAAAAAAAATGTTTTACACACGCTACGCGACTTTATATAGGGCAATATGTTTTACTATAAATACCTAAGGAATTTTTTTTAAACTTTGAATGTATTAATATTGAGTAAAAAAACTAATTGTTCATTTTTTTAAATATTTTCGATTTTGAGTATTTTATTTTAAACGCATAATTATCGTTTTTCAGTGTACTAAACTCGCAGCCTACATTGAGAATTAACGCATAAGGAATAGCGAGATTAAGTATATTATACGTCATATCTCGTCAGTAGGAACGTTTCAAAAGTAATTTCTACTCATTTTTAATGAACCGAGTACTTGTTTCGGTATATTAAAACATTTTTCGCCCAATATTTTATTATTGATTTCAGAATCGTTTGATTATTTTAATACTGTTATTTACTAGAGAAAAAAATCGTAATTATTTATTTACCGTTTAAGTTTCTATAATGTCTAATTTAAAATCATATTCTGTACGATGTCGAATGCACGCGATGACATATATGACAAAAAAAAATGACCATTTTATGTAAAATTATACCCGACTATCTTATAAAATAGAATATAAGCGTAAAAAAAAATAATGTTTTAATTTCCATTTAAAATGCGTAAACACGTGTTGGAGAAAAATTGAATAATATATATATTTACAATATTCGCATGTCAAACTCGAATATAGAAAATTAAAAAGTGTGCTTACGAAAAAATGTATTATACTATTTAAATAGTTTATTTAAAAAAACAGATAAATCGTGTATAGTGCTTTCTTTTTGACATTATAAGAATAAGTAATTGACATCATTTTTATATTTTATTCTATATACCAAATAATTAACCACGCGACTAATTCATTTTGTCTATCTTTGTTCGAGGAAAATGTTATTAGAATAATTCGTATATATTTTTTTTTTTATTACAAACACTTAATATAACTTTGCAGTTGTCCGCAGATTTCGTTAGTGTTTTTTTTTTCAAACGATTTACTTAATATAAACTTATTTGACTATACATATATATATACGTTTTCTCTTTTTTTTTTTCGCGAAATCTTAACGTTCGTTACTGTACCCGAAAGTACTGCGTTAGCTTTACCCTCTCTCCGACATCGATTTTAATGGTTTCCTTTGTAATATTTGGAATATTTTTTTTTATTATTTTATGCTCGTGTCGTCATCCGCACTACACTAAAACTAGTATGGGCGCGCATTGGCCCGGAAAAAACGTATTTTTTTTTTTTCATACATTATAATATCTTATCATGTATATGTAATACGGTAATAATTTTGTGTTAATATCATACGTATAAGTGTATTAAGTAGCGTATTTTTCAGTGGAATGTGGTGGTTTTATTTCCCACCCCCTTTTATAATAATAATGACACACTATGATATACTGTAAGAATTATTGAATTTCAACTATTCTCTCGACTAACGTTAAATTTCATACATCCGCAGACGTGTTATTACATTATTAATACCAGTGAAGTTTTGAAAATAACATTGAAATATTTATAAATTAATTGTCTTTTCAGGGGAAAAAAATGAAAGTTATGATACATATACATTCAAAAAAATATATCACGTTTTTCGTAATATGTTATTATATATATTTTTTGTATAAAAAAAAATTATTTAAAATATTCGAATTCGGTGTTATTTAATATTAAAGAGGGCAGTGAGGGTTTCGGGAGCAAAATGCGTCGGAGCGAAATAATGTAAAATACGCCTGAAACGAGATGATATAATAAAACCACATTTCAACACGTCCGTACATTATTGTGGTGAAATTGTCAATGAAAACAAATTTTCCGTTATAAATGTATAAGGAATACCGGTTTTTTTTTCCAACTCCGTGTATATAATAACATTTAACGATGACGCTAAAAAATTATTACTCGCTCATAAAATTTGCACGAATCAACAAACTATTTTTGACATGGGATATACTTAGGTGATTCCGATGCCCATGATCTTATTCGCTCTAAACTGTAGTGATGGACATGTGACATATTCAAATCCATAAGAGGAGACGATAGTCAAGTCCCGTGGTTGGCACTCGTCGAAAAAACCGCGTGATTTGTCGCGAGAAACCGTATTGTTTAGGGATTATAAAAATATAATTTGAAATAAACGAAAAATTTATTTGTTCAAAACACTTCCTGAGTACACGTGAATTAAATACCTATTTTTATCTATAAAAAACACTACCCGAATGCAAGTCGTTTTCGAGCTGTTTCTGAAATACGGAGAAAAAAACAAGTGGGCTTTGAACTGCGAGGACGCCGCTATTTTACAATAGTTTTGAAAGCGAAGACCAGTTTGGACCGTTATTGCTACAGCAGTGTCTACGATTTTGGGCGTCACATTTTTTGTCGAAAATAAGACTGCAAGTACACGGGTCCATATTCAGCAAATAAATTTTTTATTAAAGCCCGCTGAAACGGAATTTAAGAATTATTAAAAATAATTTTAAACGATGTGGAAAACTACGCGCCCGCGACATTCCCCTCGTTTTATCTTATACAATTTATCGCCTACGCTGTTCAATCGATTTGATTTTATAGTACTAACGGATAGCAACACTTTATTGGATAGATCAACTCTGTTACACGGACAGTACAAAAGTGTGACGTCTGTGATGTTTAACATACCAACTCGAACGTAGTTTATCAAAAAAAAATCGAGGATGTCTGTTTTTCTTTTAATAATAACGTGTTGGATCGCCTCAAAAGCACACACGTGTTTACATTATTAAAAAGAACATCGATACGTATATAGTTAATTTGTTTGCCGAAATACGTGACAAGTAACTGTTTGAAACGCATAGAAACATATTGAATAATAAGTCGTTTACTTGAATACGTTGGACGTGAATTGCATTCGCCCGACGCACAACCGAAGAATTTTATTTGAAATTTTATTTCAGTTCTATGTAAAATGTATTGTGTACTAAGTGCGTTTCGTTAGGTCTGTACACCGGCTGCACAATTGAAATTTCAACAATAATTTCAGTCGAACTTGCTCAAATTGTACAATGGGGACATGCACTGTTCTTGTTTTAGTGTTCAAAAAAGCAAATACATCATAATACACATTATAGAGTATTTAGGCGTTCAGACATTTTATGCCACTATAAAATTCTAAAATATATTATTGTATCTACCACAATATTTGAAATCCGTTGTAAAACCGTGGAATTGTCGCTCGACAAATATAGGATTCTATATATATCGTCATATATAAAATAGCGCGCGTACGAGTCATAACCGTTTGCAGTCGAGCGGTCATACTGAACGGAACCGAAATCGTTAAAATCGAGCACATTAATATTTTCGAGTGTAAAACGTAGGTCCGAAGGAGTTATAAATTCGATTGTATTCTATATACTTTACGCCACTGGCAAGAACCGATATAATCATATTATATATTGTTATGCGTACTGCAGGAGAATATACTCGAAAACTTAAAACGGCGTATCAAATTATTTTCGGAACGTGGTCGTGGCAAGCCGTAAATTCACGAGTGATGTTACAATAATATATATATATCCCTCGTGATTTTATACTGTATACATATGAGTCGTATATAAAAAAAAAACCAATTAAACGACACACATTTTCGGATGATTGAAGAACGCTTACTCCGAGCGAATTGATTCTCGGCAAATAAATCACAGGAACTGAAGGTAATAAAAGAAATCTTAACCAGCGGCGGCACTCTGTGTAAATACAAGGAGAAAATATACAGGAGTTTTCTTCGCGAAACACGTCTTCAAACGGAATTACGACTGAAGGCTTTTAAGTCCCAGTCCGAACGGCAAACATCGATAACTATTAAATATTATATAATATGTACGTATGTTACTCACAAAAAGTAAGTACACTTACTTGCAGTATGTATGTTGGTGTGGCATAGATAAGGCGAAATTACGATAATCGTAGCGCCGTAAGCGGTGTCGTGTAATATCTCTAAATAAATTAGACAGCTAAAATGTTAGTACCTAATATCGTATCGAGATAAACGAGGAAACGAACTTAGTGGTCTAATTCATAGACCGTTAACTCCTCTTTTACTAAAATACACTTTTAAACATTTATGTTTATAAACATAACCTACTCAAGGGGATTAGAATCGGAAATTTTCTGAAATTGCGTCCAACGTACGAGAAGCAGTGATTTAGACGTTTTATACTTTCGAAGAACAATCTAGTGATGTCTGAAATTACATAGGCCCGTACTTAAAGGAAGTGCAGAGAGGCAATTGCTCTCAACAAAACTTCCATGGCGGCGGCAAAAAAATATATTGTGTAATTCGTAAACAAGTATTTTGTACGTTTTGCATATTATTACAATATTATAGCACCGTAAATGTTATATTTCATTATACATCTTACAATGATATTTTTTTATGCGTATCCCCAGGGGATATCTAGTGTTACGAATACGGCGAGCACGAAACCCCCCGGGCTTCTTCTCTCCTAAGGTACGAGAGGTTAATCGCAGAGCTATGTAAACGATTGGAATGTTTGAAACATGTGTGGAGAACTAATGGGGATGTATTGAACAAACAAACAAGAAACTACCACTCATTAGACCGAGGACCGGATGGAAAGACACTGCAGAAAAGTATATGAAAGTAAGCTATTTACTACGCTAGTGGAAGCGCAGTTCCTTAATGGACCATTAAGCTGTTGAAGCAGAAGATTTGTTGTTATGTTGGTTCGTGCTAAAATATTATAAACGGGCTTCAAATATAGCGTCATGTATATATTTAAATCAATTGTAAATTAACCGATCACTGTATGAATCCTAAGAACATTGCCGCCGCTGTAGTAGAAAAGAGGGAAAATAATCAACTTGCTTGTGTTGTTGTCTTTCCGTCAAACAGGACACGACTACCACATATTTTTCTCAATTTCACTAAAAATTGTTATGAATTCCGAGATAAAAACCTAGTGTTAAATATTAAATCATTTGACATGTCGAGTAATTAATATTTTACATTTTTATTTATTAAAAAAAATAATAACCGTAACACTCATAGCCAGATAATAAAATAGAATTTTTAAACGCGAAACTTTTTTGTTTTTTGCCTCCGACGGTAAATTTGTATAGAGCAATTTCATCGTGAAGTCTACTTGAGATCTATTACATAAATTATTTTTTTCTCACAAATCCCGGTGAAATGAATTGAACTGATTTAGAATTGTCAATATTCGATGTATGAAGGGTTTGAGTAGAAGAAACAAATGACAGGAATATGAACGTCAGAACGTAGGAGGAATGTCGTTCGTAGTAAAAATAAGCTCGTGCTGCCACTGCTCCCACACAGATTATTATCGCATAATCCGATACAAACGCGTTTTGAATCGCATTGACCGAAAAAGAAAAACATTTCATGAAAACAAACAAAATAATATAAAAGAAGAATCATAACGCGTACCAACAATAGGTCGTTCAGAATTTTAATAATAATTCGTTTCCCTCTCGCGTATAGCATTACCGAACACGAATCTACTAATGTTCCGTATATTATTAGAAATAATAAATATTATACATCTAGTTTTACAATTTTACTTGGTAAAATATTGCTGTCGGGAATTGTTTTTTTTTTTTTTTGTGTCACTTACCCCTTCATACGTACATGGCACGGCTACATTGTCGCATGCTCGGCGTAAGCTTTTCAGTCGTTGACTTTTAAGTTATCGCCGCCACGCCTTGTTGTTTCAATACGCACTCCGTTTTCAGGACACGGAAAAAACATCTTTCTCGACGAAAACCATAAAAGTATCATACGAAAACAGTTATAAAACCGAACGGATACGGTACAATAAAATACGCGCAGAAATACAATAATATTTATAAACGAATATTTTGAATCCGTTCTTTTCTTCTCTTCTCTTTTTCTTTCTTTTTTTTCGGCTGTTCGCCGCGTTGAACAGTTTCTCCAAATGAATGCGTTTTACTAAAAATGGGTCAAGCAAAAATACTTAATATAAACAAATCTAGCGTATTGTAATAGAATTTTTCTTTGTAACATTTTATACATTTGAAAATCGTATATTTTTCTCGAAATATTTAAATAAAAACGGTCACACCGAGTAAAAAAAAAAAAAACATATTTTATTTCAGCATAATCAAAATACTCGTTTTAGCCATACATACTGATGCACTGCGATTGTTATACATATACATATATTTACACTTTCGTGAATTTAAAACATATATTTGTTAAAAATTACAAAAATACAATCGTGTCAACAAGTTTCAGTATATATTTGGTAAAATCAATAGGGTCAACTGTATAGATCTTAATAACTGCCTAATAGATTTTTCAATAACGCATTTCATTATACGCAAATATCCTAGTTTAATGTAACTAATAGCATAATAATGATTTATATTAACTGTGATTGTACGTGCCCAACGTGAAGGGTTCTATCATTTTTGGCGTGACGGTAGAACTTCCTTTAAATTTCGATAATAAATCCCATCTGTTTATGTTTTTTAGGAAAAAAATGTACCTACATACATTTTCTAAATTTATAAAAAAAAAAACCATTCATCTTCAACTGAACACCAACTGACATCATTGACGGGCCATATTAAGATTATGTGGCGCAAGATTTGTATCCGCATAGAGTGCATTTGGTTATTGCTGTTTGATTAGAAATATTAGGCCCTGTTCTCGCCAAAGCAACTCGCAATGCAACTCGATCGCAACGCAACTGCGTACTGAGACTGGCACGTCGAGTTGCTTAAAAATGGTTTTCAAACAGTTGAGTTGTCATCTAGTCCTGTTGCGACCGGTGAGAACATGTCTATTTAATAATACGTGTCGCATTGCGTTGCAATCGAGTTGCGGTTGCAAATTGCTTTGGTGAGAACAGGGCCTTAGACACCACCAAAACACTCATTATTCTTACCTGGCATATCCTTGCCCTAGGTAGTAAGATAAATCCATTTCATTTCACTACAATAATTTCATAATTATCGATGATAGACCGCCCGCTATATATCTACTAACCAATTTCTTTTGAAAATCCGAGGAAAACGTCATCAATTTTAGCGGATATTGTTTCAGTTTTTTTTTCATTTTTAATGATGATGGTAAAATCAAATTTCTCAATCGTGACCTTGGATTGGAAAGGTATGGTTTCGAAATCGATTAATGCCACTTAAAATACACATTTTTCTCGGTATTTCAAAATGTTTACCTTTTTCAGTGCGCGCACGTACACAATTTTCGTGTAAAATATTATAAATAAGTATTATATATAGATAGCTAAAGAAAAATAAAATAGAAATATACCAAAAATGTATTTATTTAAGCATTTAAATTTTATAAAATAAAACTCGTTTTTCGTTTTAATCAAAATCAAAGGCGTATTAGTATGATGTCGTTTAAATTTCGAAATATTTTCAATCGTTGATTTTTATTTTTGTTATTAAATAAATCTCCAATCATATTTTGTAAGAAAATTTAATTTTCTCTTTTGTCATTTGTTAAATTTTTTAAAATTTTAATCTTATAAAAGGATAAAAACGTTTCGTATTTTATTTATGTCCATCTCATTTAAATATTTTAAAATCTTGATTAAATAGAATAAATTAATCATCGAAATTAAGTGAATATATCAATTTACATTTTATCCTTAATTAACCCTGCATTAAAACTAAGTTTACAAATGTTCTACAAGGATTTAACAACTAAGAGTACTTATACAAAATGGCCATTGTCCTTTCTATTAAATACGCAAATCCTTTTGAATTGCTATACCTAAAACGTAGGTACCGTGTTTAAAATTTGAATATCGCTCATATTATAGGGTTATACGAAATTTGTATTATTTGACCTTTCGTAATGAATTGTATTCTAAAATCGGAATATATATGAATACGCTTAATATTATAATACAACGAATATGGAGTTTTCTTAAAAAAAAAAAAAAATTATTAATGATTAAATACGTTTTCTCTTGTCTTTGTCAAAATATAAAAATTGTAGTACATTAATTAATCATTTTTCAAACAAACTCGATGTACAAAATTTAATTCTTTTCATTATTTATTAATTTTCAAAAAAATTATTATTATTATTATGAGTTGAATAATCGCATAGACAACGGCCGACGTAGCGTTGACAATATCATCTTGACGAATACAAGCTATATTTGCATTGATAATAACTAATCCGCGGTACCACCATACGCTTAAATTATATATATATATATATAGACATATAGTCATATACGCGCATGTGAATGGCATGCCTTTATTATCGTATCAAAGTAATCTGTTACGTTTTCTATCTTCCTGGTGTATACAAAGATGTACCTACGTATAGTGAATGCCTAAGAGGTGGAGAGTGGTCCATGTCAAACGCATTATTTTATCTATAATGGGTTTTCCGTGTCTGCTGGTAACAAGACCTCTCCGAGAGATCTTTTTCATTCCTTTGAGTTCACCAATACACACTTAATTTGCCAACAATACACCGGCCAATAAAATGTTCCGACACTGTAAGAGGAAAACTTTCCAAAGAAGGTGGAGTTGATACGTAATACGCGCGTCTATATACATATACGAGGATATATATATATATATATATATATATATAAAGGTATCGAACTCTCCGCGTAGGCATTATCGGCAGAAATGCTTAAAAGTTGTTTTAAAAATGATCCACAAAATTTTTCTGTTCTGGTGTTCTGTGTTTTATGCCGTAAATACTATATTGCAATATTATAATCGTGTATATAAGTATTATATTCGGACACTATAAGAATACGTATAATTACGTTTTAAACGTAAAATCATAATTGACAAAGTTCTTACGAAAAGTTTTCAACAATACGCATAATACACGTATATATATATATATATATATTTAATAACATTTTATTACCGTTCAAAATAAATAAATACGATTCGAACGAAAATAACACTAAATTATACATTCTGATGCATTAAACAGTGATTTTTTTTAAATTTTGTATATAAATATGTTTTTTTTTTTATCTTTTTTCCGAAATAAAAGAAAACCATAATTGACCTTAACTCATTATATATAATTACCATTGCGACGAAAAAGTTAACCTATAGAAGGACTATTTAGTTTTTTTTTTTTAAGTTATACTACTTAGTTTAAATGACGTGATTTTTACATAATTTCAACATTAAAATTTTTCGCGACACCCAACTTAATATCACGTAATTTCCATATAAACGAATTGTTATTTATATTATATTCCAAGTGGTTTCACTAATTTTGTAATTGATATTGAAACGAAAATAGAAATAAAAAACACCTATAATATATTACAAATATTATTATAATTTATTTGCGTTACATTTTTTATTTTTATTATTTATTTATTTATTTTATAATACCTACTATTTTAAATGATGACCACATATAATATAATACAAAAACCAAGAAAGCCATTCAATTACTAAATACTTGGTAGTTTAAACAGAATTCAAACTTTATTTCACATTTTAAATTGGATTACTTGTTATTCTTTTGAATTTTTTACGTTAGTATATATATATATATATATATATATATATGTGTGTGTGTGTGTGTGTGGCGTGGAAAAAGTTTTAATGATAAAAATTTAGACACGCGGAATATTGTTAAAACACACTTTTATTTATACTAATGTTCAGGTAAAAAATGAAGTTTTCTTACTCGTTTCTTAACAAATGTATATGTATATAAATATATAACTTTTTCGTATATATATATATATTGTATATATCTAACACCGTATATCTTTCATTATTTGTGTGAGAGAAAAAAATGTTCACTTTATAATTTACGCCTTGTATATTTGTTTCTTCCTCGCCGGTTCAGTCTGCTTTTTTTACACGGTTAATTAAACTAAATTATAATTTATATTAGGACCCGTATTAATAGATCCATATATACCATATAGACTATAGTGCTATAATCGATTTAGTGTTAGACCAGAATAGGTGTATAAGAATTTGAATTATATGCCTATGAATTTAATGCAAACTATAGTATTAAGTGAACTCGGATTAAAACTTCGGAGTTCAAAATACAATTTATTTTTTTTCCCCGAAGACAATAAAAATGTGTTTCCGCTGTGATATTATAAAAGAATAAATTTTTATTCTATCCCTAACACAAATAACATCTCACTGTAAAACAATGATTATTTCTAGTTATTTCCAGCTACTAACTCAAAATTACGTGACGGGTGTAGAGTTCAATATTTAATGAAGAAAAAAGTATTGCACATGAGAAGACTTGTGTAAACGTAATTTTTCAAAAAGTAACATTTTGATTTGTTGACATTTGAATACCAGTATAACCAGATTCTTTATTGTTTTATTTTGTGTTTTCTTTATACATACATATGTATGTATAATTTTGTTACTATATGATAGCTTATTTTAACCTCAAAAGAAAATTCAGTTGGTAAATATAATCATTGTATCCAGAAAACGATTTATAGAAAACTCGGTTTGTAGAAGAAACGATTTTTTTTTATTACGTTTTATTATTGCTTTATAGAAATTTCCCTTAAGAGAAAAAAATACTGAGAATTTTGAAGTGGAACCCCCTTTAAAATACGCAGTCTGTTTTAGATTTCTAATCTTTAAAGGTACTGCATTAAACTCTTTGATGCTCAAACTATTTACTGCCCGAAAAAAAACGTTTATTGGAGGAAACCGCATTATAGAAAAACCAATATATTTCTCAATAAAAAAATCTAAAATGGGAAAGCCATAACTATCGATTTTTATCTTCTTTGAAGCGTTTGATATTTTTTTTTTTTTTCAACACAAAAAATATATCTAAGATAATATTTTTAATGTTTAATTCGACTAGTTTTTTTACACAAATCGTCGAATAGACTGGTCCGTCGTACATTTTGTTTGAAATTCGTTAAAATAAAATATTCCGTGTGCACGATTCGGGAAAACTATTATTGTTCGTGTAAATTATATAATACATTTATAAAACAAAATTAGTAATCACAACATATTTTTTTTTGCAACATATGCGTTTTCTGACAATTCTGTTCATCTAAAACCGCCACATGTAGAGCGACTCAAAATTATTTTCACAAGCATATACCATACGTTTATCTAACGTGTTAAATAATATTTCAAAATCTGTCATACAGAATCGATGCGTGGTACCCGATCAACTCGATCGAAAAGAACCGTAGACGTGTCAGTCCGTATTGATGAACACTCGCTCGCGATCAGTGCCGAAAACGTTGAACTTTGTTTTCGATTGTCGCCAGTCAATAACTGTAACACGTTAATGACGTTAGCCCCGTCAAGTCATTCGACCGGCTCCAAAACCACTGCCGATATTTTTCGCAAATAACTGTGATTTGGATTTTAGAATTTTAAACTCCAAATCGACATTAGAAAAAAAAAACGCTTTTTCGATCGATCATGATGTATGAGTTTCTGGAAACTTATACCAAATAACGCATTAATTTGCGATTTCGCAAATGCGTTTTAAAATTGATAAACGGTTCAATTATCTATCCAGAATATATTTGCTGACCATACTGTTAACCATCCCGAAAATATTGATATCGAGAACCGTGTCAATAGGAACTTAATAGTTCAGATGTATGTATATGACCTAGATAAACCCATTGATCCTATGTATGATTCAAAGATTCGGCCAGTGTGAAAATCGGAAGAAACGAGAATAATTGTGCTTGAGAGGAAATTCTTAGAAGAATATATGGATCCTGTGTCGGTGACCATACGAGAGTTTGGAGAAAAAAGCACAATGAAGGACAATAAGAAATCTTTCAAAGACCGGATATTACAAAAAAAAAAAAATCGTGAAGGGAAGGCTAACGTAAAAGCAGCAAATGGAAAGAAACACGGGTCATTATTAAGAACAACATTGAGATGGATTCCATCGGTAAGGGATAGTGTACTATTAAGAAGGCCACGCCTTTTCCGGAGTAGACTGTCTATGAAAAGTGGATTGAAAAATTGGAACCGATTTTATAATGAAAATTAACAGCAGAAAATAGAGCCGAATGAAAAGTAAAATGTTTGGAGGTTTGTTCTTAATGAGCAGACGAAAATGAAGAATGATTGATGGAAGAAGATAAAAATTGTTTTTCTACCCGACTACCGGAGTTGCCCAAACTCCTAAAATCGTAAAATATTATTACATTTTCAATAATAGATTCATCGTAGTTTGCGGGTTCTCTTGACATTTTCGTCAGACACGTAAAATATCATTTTAAAATTTTTATACAGTTGAAAAGTATGTAAAACAATTTTCAAAAATAAAATTACACATAGTACATTTTACATTCAAATGATAAACGTTTTGTAACGATTATTCGCAAAATACTGACAGTGGATGAAAGTCGATCGGACAACTTGGTGGGAGCTACCAGTATTGACGTGTACGCAACACTGGGTAGATACAAGTGTTCAAACGGGTATTCAATCGGCACACGGGCGGACGAGGACATCTGTGTAATAGTAAACGGTATTATTACTATTACAGGACCATGTCTCCGGAACCGCCCATTTTAAATTACAATACGATACAAAGGGCTTTCGTTTGTGCTGGACCGTGCCGTCAATCCCTTCGTTTGTGCAGAATCCCTTCTCAAGTTCTTGTCGATTTTCCTTGAACGGTGCCGGGGACATGCTAAATCCAAAATTCAAATCGAGAGTAACTTGTGAAGGGATTGACGGTGCAAATCCAACACAAACGAAAGCCCTGTGTATCATATTGACATTTAAAACGGGCGGTGCCTGTGACAAGGACGCCTTACCATTACCTATTTTCGTATGTTTAAAATAAATAACGCCAGTAATAATATCACAGTGTATTGCTTAAATGAAAAATATGAGAACCGCGCCGTAAGGGTCCAACTCCGTGACCGCGAGCTGTCCTGCCAAGTTATCTGGCGCCGATTACAATAGTGTCTCGCCCAGCCTCCCCCCAAAGGCACTACTATCGTACATTAAGACATAAATAGGGGGTGTGATAATAAATAATAAAAACCGTCTGTGGAAAAACGTTCGGATTATGACAGTCTATTGTTATTATGGAACTAACGCCTACACGTTGAATGTGTGCTGCAGAATACGACATTAATTACAGTGCGGATGTGCCGACAACGATTTCCGTTTGGAAAATTGCAACTATTTCGCGGTGGTAATATTCACCCAATCGCTCTACACGAATGTCGATCGCGTGTAGATGTAAAAAAAAAATTGTTTGTTTTATTCAATATTGTATTTTTAATGCATATGTTTTGTATAATTTTTTAGATCTAAAACCTAAACAAAAATTCGACCATTCAGAAGGAATCTGAAATTTAATTCTGAAAAAAAATTTTTAACTCATTTTATAGACTGTTTTTGTAAATTATTGTTGCAATTCGTATTGTTTGTATTTTAATTAAATCGACGTTTAATTTATATAATTTTAAATAACCTAAAAATTTTATTTACATTTCACGTTGTATTGATTATTATTATAATGACGCCCATCTACTAGTCGAATACTTAAAGTTAAATTTAAATGACATTATCTTATCAACATAACTAGTTATACTGATGTAATGTTTACTTATTAAATTACATAGTTAAGATACGCGTATAACAAGCAATTATCTAGTTAATTTTTATCATATAACAGTATATGAACATCATATTGTTTCTAACATCAAATTTTTTTTTCTACAGAATCCTTTATTTCTCAATTTGTTTAAATTAACTCTTAATTTTAAACGAAAGATATTTTTAAAAATATTACTTTTGGATAAACTCGGTTTAGTTAATTTAAAATTTAGCTGTATCTATTAATCTTAACATATAATCCACATAACTTTAATTATTTAAAAAATGTGTTCTTATGAACATAACTGCATCCGGGTAATCTTAGTATTGACCCGGCCTATATTCATTAACTTATTATGATATAAACTACTAACGTCGCTCAGAATCGCATTTTGAGTGGGTACAAAAGTTATGGCGGTTTGCGTTCGGGCGAGTTCATAAAAATTACAGTGCTTTTGGTCGATTTTTCAATGTTTTAAAAACATTGTAATGTGTTTGGACAACAGTTATGAATATATATTGTTACGCCTCTTGGATTATTTTGCATAATATATTTTCCACGATGATGATGAAATGTGTATTTCTGTTGAGAATGTGTTCTTGTTACTTGTTAGTGAAATTTGTGTTAAAAATGTTTTATGATATACCTGGTTCATAGTAGTAAAAGTTCTCTTTAAATAAAATAATTGAAAATTATATTTTGTATTTCATTAGCGTGGAAGTTCAAGCCCGACCGTTTTATGTAGGCACTCCAACAACAACAGTTCACCGGAATTATACGGATCCCAAGATTTTTTTTTTATGTATCCGAGCATATCCAAGACGATTTCTCGGTGATTTTCTATATATATATATATATATATAGTATATCGTACATGTTTTCTATTTTAATTTGTAAAAAGAAAGATCAATTACTCGATGAATGTTCAATGGTAATAAATAAAATTGACTTTTTCAAGGCTTGAACAAAATCATAGAGTAAAGCAGAGTACAGCGTATATTTTTTATTATTAAAACGCGATTACAAAACTAGACCATCTATAACGATACGACTTTTCGGACTTTGAAGAAAAAAAAACAATATACTACAGACACGTATAATGATTTTATTTAAAAATTCGAAGAGTAAAAACAATAATTTTCTACTATACATTTTATAGGGAAATTCGATGTGAAAATTGAAAATGTCTAAACGTACGTTTTACGAAAATCGCCCAAACGCATTGCAAATTTTTATGCGAGTAAATTATTTATATTTTTTTACGACCTTATTTATAAAATTCGAAAAATTATTATTATTTTTTTTTTTAGGAAGAATTATAAAACGGTACACAAGAAACGTTAATTATAAAATATAAACTTATTGCGCAATTTTTTTTTTTTTTTTTTTTTTTTTTTTTTATGCGATTAAATCAGTGCCCGGCGGTTTTTCAGGGAGAATATAGAAGTTAAAATATGGAAAATAAATAAACCCGTCGCAAATGAATAAACGATTGGAATATCAATTGTTTCGCGCATAAACAAATAGAAAAACGAAAACGAACTTCTCGAGAATGTATTTTATGAAGGTGAATTTTTTTGAATATCAACCGCGAAAGAATTGTCAATAAGAATAATTTATCTTTTTTCGAAACGTGTATTATTATTTCTTCCACGTTGTCTCGCAATCCAAATATTTTAGTAATATGGTCAGATCAAAATCGAAACATTTATCACGTAGGAAGACGCGTAGAAGATCCTATATACAGGGTCCGAGTCGTTAATCACACGAAAACCAATGGTATATGGACGCGCGAAATTGGAGACTGGCTTTCCAGAGTCTCTTTCGAACCGACCTTCCGATCGGTCGATACATTTAAATTGGGTACGCCGTCGTACCGAACGTGTTTCAAATGTAAAACAACGAACTTAATCACGCCAAATTCGATTTTTGCCGTCGTAAAGAAATAAAAACAACGTTTCCGCAATAAGTTTATGTGTACAAAAAAAAAAAAATAACCTTATACAAAACACGAAAACTTAATGAACTTTATTGCAAAAACCAATAAAGTTCCTTGCAAACGACGAGAAACGTTAAGAAATCAAATAACAATTTTCCCGTTATTATATAGATTGTGAAAGGCGAACAAAATGCTCTGTGTATAAAATATATCCAGGTCTTGCAGTAGTTATGGATTTAAATTGCATTGTTTTCAATCGCTTTTTTTTTTTTTTGTATTTGAATTTGGAGACACGGCTGGAATTGAAAACGCGTTATTAGTTTTTGGAATTTTCCAGAAACCTTTACAATGTGTCGCTTCGATCAGAACAGTTTTCCGAAAGCAGTACGATTCACCAGTTATAGTATTACCCACAGATTAGATGAATACAGACGGATCACTCGCGATGTAAACAAAAAAAATTACGTCATTCGAATCCCCCCCACCATGTCAGTGTTACCGCATGGTAGCACAATATATTTACCTAAAATTTAAACGTTACTCCCGTAAGGTAATCTATTTGTGTTGTTTACATAGTGATTCTGGTTTGGCGATCGTGTCATATAATGTCTCGTGTTAAATATACTCGTTTCACACACACAGTTGAAAAAAAAATCGGTGCTTAATCCGCGTTAAATTTTTACCGGCACGTGATAACCATTATTATGATAACATTATTTGAGATAATAAAGAAGTTGTACTATAATACTGTAAAATACCAACACAATAATTTTATATCGTCGTGTGCGCCTACATTGATTTGCGGGGGACCAATCAGAAGAGCGTATTTGCAATTCTTTTGTTCTCGGGCCGAGTGATCCATCTGTATTCATCTAATCTGTGGTATTACTTGCAAATTAAAAATATATATATATTATTTAAACGATATATTTCCTTTTTTTATATAATATTACAAGAATGAATTTAAAAATAATAAAATTGATTAAAAATCATTAGTTTCGTACGTATTAATAACGTCGATTATTATTAAAAACGGTTTTTACTTTTTTTTTTTTTTATACACGCCAAACCAAAACCCGCGTGACTTATATTGGCGCGCGAATGTATTTCGAGTTTTATTCTCGCACTTGTATTGTCTGTGCCCTGCAATTATCCCGAACCGCCCATCATACGTCACAAGCATAGCATAGGCGCAAATAATGTTTGAAGTTTGGGGGGCTGAAATCTAAATCCATCCCAAACACTCTTTAAATTTTTATATCAATTCAAATTTCTCAAAAAAAAATTGGGGGGCTTAGCCCTCTAGCATCTTCCCCCCCCCCTCGCTATTTGCGCCTATGGTCACAAGTCCCACGGAAATGACCATAAATCGAATGAAAACCGGATTTCGTCGAAAACCAGAAAATTTGTTGGAATCAAAAAAAAAAATTATTTCGATATTTAATAAATTACTTATATTATTTAATAAGGTGTTTTCTTTTTTTCGAGTTTACCGTCGCGTAAATGAAATGACAATAACGCATTTATAATATTATAGTTTCACACATGTGTGCATAGTAGTAATTAGGTTTGAACGTTATTGCTGTTTAACTGAAACCCCCCTTAGAAATGTTTAACAGCTGAGGATATTAATTTTATTATTACATTTTAAGTGTATAAAAAGGACAATAATATTGTGCATTCGTCTTTTTATTTCCATTTTCGGATATACACAACCGTATACGAGCGTTTTGTTATGAACGAATTAAAACGTTAGCATTCGAATATATTTATTTAATTAGACCGATGATGACGGAGGAGAGAAGAGAATACGAACCTTTTACGTGACGAAAATAGACACGCGTTATGTACGTTCTTCTGTATGGGCCAATGGTTTTCAACATATTCGTAAATAAGCGATACACTCCGATCTTTCACAAAAAAATGTATAAATTATAGTGTTGACAGACACACTGTCATTTTTCACCTCTATGTGGATATATTTTGTCTTTCGCGTATTCCGTTTTTTTTTTTTTGTTTTCATAAATGATAAAATCGCAATTTTTTATAATTAGATAAGACGTGTTCAAAACGATTAGATAATAGTCATCTCGTCTTTTGGTTTATGGATATACATGGACATCCTGCAGAAACGCATGTCCAGGACTTTTAAAGTGTCGTCTCGTTAAATTTTAATTGCAATGTTCCGTCAATTTTAACGATCAAAGATTTTCTCCTTCAATGAGTTTTGCCAAAATATATATATATACGAGTATAAATATAAACACCATTCATGATTCTAAATTTTATATATATATATATATATATATAAAGAATACTACAATACTTGAAAACGACTGCAGTGTAATTTCTTACAAAACTTTTACCAATTTTACTCTTTCAATGGCATGACTTCTATATTTTATAAAATTACGAGAAAAAAATTAAAGAACTGAATATATTCAAATTAAAATTTTTGTTTTAATAAATATGTATCTACAGTTCCACATGATCTATCCAATCAGTGTAATTATATACTTTTCGTTTTGCGATTTCCGATATTTTAAGCGAATTGAAATATTAAATACGTAACTAACATTAACGTTATCGGAATTAATAAAAAAATATAATATACGAGTACGTCATTCTTTTTTTTTCTGCATTGAGCGAAAAAAGACAAATAATCTACACCCAGTAAGCTTAGTATAATATTTTAAGGATCCATTTTTTTTTTTTTTTTATTTTTGTGGGGTAATGCACATTATTGTGTGAAGCCACAGAACCTGCAATATAAAAATAATGCCGTATTTATATATACTGAAATAACCGCGTAATCACGTATATTACACAGTACGTATATGCGTATGAAAGTCTTTTTGGAAACGGAATATTTAAATACGCGTATTTATTCAGAACATCCCGTGCGAAGAGTGATATGTGTTTAAAACTGTGTTGCTATGAAGAAAAACATAATTAGGTTATTCTGATACACACACACACACACACACACACAGATAACCTCGTGTATGTAATAGACATTTCCATATTGATATTTGTTATTTTTTTGACAATCGTCAGATTTATCAAACTATTATTGAAAAGACCTTTATAAGTATAAATATAAATTATTATTAGGTATTACAAGATTTAATAAAACATGTAATATTGTTTTGATTTTATTGAGTACCTATCATAATTTTACAAGGGTAAAAATGTTACTATAATATTTGTATTTTTACGTATACGAATAAAATCGAGTGGGCGATCAAATATTGTATATAAATTGACTGAGGTCTGAAAAACGTTCTGCACGTCACTGCACAATCCACGGTCCGAGATATTCTAAACGATATATTTATTATTTACAAAAAAAATTTGAGTTTCTGAGTGAATCGAAGGAATTTATTGCTTTTACAACGATGTGTGGTTCTTTTTTTCGAATCTATCAATTTTCCCATTCTGATTTCATTTAATCTACGCTAAAATTTTTTTTTTGAGGGGAAAAGGGGTTTGTCACTGGATTTTGTTCTGCTTCATCACGTGAAACGTACATATCACTCAGTAAATTGACATCGTTATCAAATTTATTTTCTGTGTCACCTAACATACGAGTAGATTGTAATATATTCATAAATAAATAATTTATATATTATACAATATTAAAAGCCTAAAAGTAATTAGTTTTTTCCTACTATTCGCACACTCCAAGTTTAGCTATTTTTAAGATCAGATTCGTTAAAAATAAAAATTTTTAGATTATAACCAAACCGTACATCTTTTTTTTTTTACATGTAAACACTTTTTCGTATAGAAGGTGATAGAAGGAGATGATCTCGAGACATGAGCATTGATACGTTTCTTTCTCTGATCGTTGCTTTCGAATATTCAAAGTAATAACTTCTAAAACCCCTGTTTAATTGCAATTTTTTTTTGTTCTTCACTCGAGTCAAACACACAGCACCGTACATTTTTCATAACGTTGATTTTTACTCGATCAAATAATAAAATCAAAAAAAATAATTCACTAATCGTAAACGATGCCCCGAGATAGTACAATTCACATCGGTTCACTCGATGATTTTCGTACACTGCTAAATCATATCGATTGATATCGGCGTAGCGTGTAGGATTCACCGAGATATCGAATCTCCGCGAACGTCGGTCGTCGTTGGCGGTGGACCATTGACGTATTAACTGAGTTAATATGTCAGTGCGGTGGACGCACGGAGAGAGAGTGAGAGAGAGAGCCCCCGCGTTGCCGCGTGGTCCCTGCAGCAGTGTATAAGAAACGACGAGGTATTCCAATTTTAAAGGGATAACGACGATGCCGCCAGCAAAACCTTCACGACCGTTTGCATTTTGATGACGACGACGACGACGACGACGACGACGATGAATCCGTGGGAGGAACGGGTGGCACAAAAACCAGCTGTTGTTGCGCGGACTCTGACGGGAATTTATCGGGCGAAATGCCTGGAACGCGCGATATATTGCGTTCGGGGTCCGGAATTGATATTGTTTTCGAGCGAGCTGCACAATAACGCGCGGTCGGTCGGACGAAGGTGTACCCGGGGCGAGTAACGGCGTTATACACGGAATAAAGTGTGTGTGTGTGGAGGAAAAATAAAAAAAAATGGTAGCGAACCGCGGGGTGTTGTGGATGTCGCTCGAGTGCCAGTTACTTGGATGAAGATTTTAGAGCTTTGTTATTGCTGCGAAATTTCCAATGCAATGCGATGAATCATTGCATTCGCGAGAAAACGATTCTGAGCGGAGCTTCGTCCGCGGTGGAATATTATTTATTAATAATCTAGTGTGTGCGTAGTGTACATAATTCACGATTAATCTTATAATAGTACGTGATTTTAATATATAATTTTTTACACCAAACCTACGTAGCTGAAAACGGTAGTCCTCGTAATGTCGAGTATAATCCAAACTGTCCTTATGAACTTAAAATCCGGTGTTCGCCAAACGGGCACGGTTATGCACATTCGGCCCGAACGACTATAAAATGTGATTCGTGAGACTCGGCGAGTTTGATTACAACGAAAAGAAAACAGCAATGAAGGAATTGCTTAACAATTTCGAACGCGTATAATAACACTAACGGACGACTACTGCAGTCACAAAAACATTACGGTTTATCATTTATGATATTTACGTTTGTCGTACAAAACTGGAGACACTTCATCCGGTAAATTCGACCGATTACACGCCGTCAACAGAGCAGCACCACGAACACGCCGATCCGATAGACCTTGGACTTTCCGAATACGTTTCACCGTAGAACATAATAGAAGAGACACCTACAGGTGATAACAATTTGAAGCCCGGCCGAGAAGTTGACAACGAACCTAACGCCTAGGTATTTAGAACAAAAATCGTGTCTTTTACGTTTCATTGAATTTTCGCCGTTCGATTGGTTAAGATGATAGGCGCACACTTTTGTTTTTGCATGGGTTAGGACAGAGCGTCCACTTTTTGCAGTTAAACGCCTATTGTAAGCATGTCTTCTCCTACTTTCAGGGAACTTTATGCGACAACAGCTATTACTGGATCGTCAGTAATATTTCTGATTTTTTGCACTAGGCAGATCGCTGGTGTACAAGTTAATTTAATAAGGGAACGAGCGCCGCAGGAGGCCGTTCTTAATGTGGTAAAGCGTTTACTATTGTTCTGCGCCCTTCAGTAGTGCTGACTTTGAACGATCGGTTTGATAGCGTTTCTTTTACGAGGGTAAAATTGTTTTTGCCATCTAATGGGTTACCGACGTATATAGACGCAACATCCAAAACGATGTATTCCGAAGGGAACGCGTTAAGCGGCAAAAAGTCTACACACAAAAGAGACGACCGTACTCGACATAAAATTCTCGCACGGTCATTTTACACAACAGCGCCAACAACAATTATGTGATAATTATCGCAAGCGATATCGCGAAAATTACGATCATTTTTTCCGAGATGAAAAAACGCAGTCTCGCTCGTGTACCGGTTATAATACGGTGTGCGGCAAGCAATTTACTCCTAATTTTTTTTTTTTTGCAATTTTTCTCTTTTTTTAAGGTTTTTTTTTCCACCGACGTTTATTATTACAATATACGCGTATATATTATAAACACACACACATGTATAAAACGTTTCGTTTGTTTTTCATTTAAATCCTCTCTCTCCGCCCCAACGCCAGCGCCACTGCACTGCAGCGTCCGTCCCCGGGAACGGCACTAACGACGTGTGTCCGCGCACCGGTTAACGCCGCCACACACCGCTGCAGCCTCGCGTGCTTCGTGAACGGGAACGATGAGACTGCGTGGACCATCCGTCGTCCCACGACCGCAAACAAACGTTTCGCGCAACGAACTTAAAAGTCCGGAAACCTAAGTTTTTAATGTTAATAACTGTAAATTGGCTTAATGTAAATTCACTCGCCGAGGATACGTTTTAATTTTTTTTTTCGAACGGTCAACCGCGTTCTTATTGTAATCGTTTGCGAACGACGCGCGCACAAAAGTCGTCGTCCCCCCAACCAACCCCCCGTAGGTGGTGCAGTATATATTATAACGATATTTATATAAACTCGAATCGTCTAATTCTCGTATAATTTTATTTATAGTCACGCACCGAGTACGATTATATGATATTATTCACGGTTAACAAGCCGTTAAAAGTTAAAACGTTTTTGCTTTAACAATATAACAATAATAATACGCGTTATTAACACCGATACATGCGTTTCTAATACGCAAATTTCATCTGTATACACGCGTGCAAAATAAATATAACGTTTCGTGTTAAGAGATTTTATGTTCAGTGTTTGCACAGTTGCCAAATTGTTTGGGGGACTAGGAGAAAATTCGATTTTCCTGTATTATTGGAAAATTTCGAATGGTCCGAATAATGTAAACGTTGTTTTATAAATTCGTTTAAAAAAAAAAAAACGTGAAATTTTAATTTATGTAAAAAAATATTTTAAAAAATGAACGTTTTCAATTAATACATTTTAAAATAAAATGGAATTTCATTTTTATTTTTTTTTAATAGGAAAATATTTCTCGTTTATTTTACTAATTTATTAGAACTTTGTTTCTAAGCACTATAATATTATTCAGTAATTACATGTTTTTTTTAAAAAGTGTATATATATACATATAAATGTTAATTTATTGAAACAAAAAAATTTATAAATACAACATTTTAAATATAATTTCTTATTAAAAAAAGACTAAATTACAATGTCGTTCGATTTAAACAAAAGCGAAATAATATCATTTTAAACGGAAAACAAATTAAACTATAAAAACATAATAATTAGTTGCTAAATGCTAAAAGACGCGAAACGATTAACTTATTTTTTTTTTAAGTATCTTATTACAATATTACGGTACACAATATAAATTTTAAAAGTTCCTTTTTTTACCACGTTACAACGAACAATTCTTGTATTAAAAACCGGTACAATTTTGATAATAATTTTTTAGTGCCACGCGTAGTTTATTCAATGGAATTTTACATTTTCGTCGTTAACGATTACGCAAACCTTTAATCGTTTTCACAAATGCATTGAAGTTTAATTGAAATTTAAATGACAAAAACGGCCGATACCACGCAGGAATAACGAAAAGCCACACGAACCTGAACCAAACTCGAATTGACCGATAGCAGTGTTAGTATTGTGCTGTACACATGTACGATACGACGATCTGTGATCATTTGTCAAGTGAAATCCCGTATAAAAAAGCGACGAAAAAAAATTAGTTATTTTTTTAAACCTGAATACAAAATAAAACTCCCCGTGAAAATAATAATATTACGACTGTATAATATCGTGCCCGATTTCATATAATGACTTATAGGTTTTCGTCTTGGCTCGTATAAAAAGGCGCGTAGAAAAATGCAGGAAAAAAGTATAACGCGACACGTGCTCGATATCAGAGCGTCTCCGGAGCACTGAACTCAATACACGGAACGCGTATATCAATCAAAATATGACCACAGATAGGATGCCGCCGTACGCGTTCTATAAGATATAAAAGTCATGGAGGATACGATAAAATATAATTTTTTCCATGAAATTTATATATGTTTTATTCACGATTAAAGATAGACAGGTTGAACAACGAGCTCTAATAAAGTGACTAGCAAAACTTCTTTTTATCAAATTCTAACATTAGCGCTCCTAACGGAAAATGTTTTAAACAATACATCGTAAATCTATTATATAATAAAATAGTGGGTCCAGAGTCCGTCGACCGAAATTAATGTGGCAGAAAAAATCGCGAGTATTATTTCTTCCAAGACGTTTTATCGTCTAAATACCCTGTTACGGATTGTGATTTTCAACTCGGTAGCGTTGGCTCGGTAGGTAGGTGATAGGCAGGTCTCCGGTTCGATTCCCGCCCGTCGGCGGCGAATTCGTGGTAGATCGATATCAAAAATTTGAAATACACTGATAATATTAACAGTTTGTCTTATCACTGTATATTCTATAATCATAATCAAGACTATCCAAGACCGAGACCACGGTAATGTTTTATTATCTAAATATCATAACTATATGCCTATTTCAATGTTTTGTCACAGAATAAAGTTTTATGCTCAATTTAATGGTTTTGTATTAACGCAGCTTACAAAAAACATGGTATGATGCCTAGCCTGCGAACGCCATATTTGCCGTAGGCAACCGCGGAGGGGGAGGATCAATTTATATACTACTTTAATACGGGCCAATAATCGCTACCAAAAACGATATTCACAGCAGAGCGAGGCACACCTAGTATTTAATAATATTATAATTATTCGTAACTATAAAAAAAATTTTCAAAAATAATATAATAATAATGTTTTTCGTCAAATAACTTATTTTACCGTCAAAGTATCATAATCTCTTTGTATAGCGTAATCACAGATTAGATGAATATTCACCTAATCCGTGGTATCATAACGAATAGTGTAATGTAGTTAATGTACCCAAACCACTTTAAGCGCTAGGTAGTAGTGAAATTTCTCAGCAGATTTACAAAGAACGTTTATTAGAGTCACGGTGAACGGCGGAGTAGTGTAGCTCGTTGTTCAACCTGTCTACCTTTAATCGTGGTTTTATTGTTTATTTTGTGATAACAGGACACGAAACGAAGTGCGCGCAGTAGTATCGATGTCAGCGCCAAAACCGGTTATTTTCACGTAACGAAGTTGGTAACAAAAACGGGAAAATATAAACGGAATGCATATTTAATAATATACGACAAATTATACAGTTCCGCGTGTATTGAGTTCCGGTGTTCCAGAGACGCTCGCGCTCGAATCGAAGGGGGTTTCGTGTAAGAATCCTTCGCGTAATACGCTAATAAACTGACCCGCCGCCGCCGCCGCCGCGACCGGTACGTCTGATGACAGATCGACGGTGCGGTCCGCGCCGGTAAATGGCCGACGGCTCTGTGGTGTACACGATCGATAAAAAGTAAAGTGTACGCGATAAAAATTATCGGTAGTAAAAAAAAAAAAGGGTGGGGGAGGGGAAAAAAGTAGAAAAATTACATCGAGTTTATCTTGGGCCGCCGATAAAAAAAAAATAATAATAAAAACAAAACTCGTAACGCGGTAATGGCGACGCGGGTCAGGTGAATACGCGCCGCGGTTCTCCGACAGCGCGGAAAACTCCGGGCTATAACCGATTAAAAATATATTATATACTCGGGTGGAGAAAAGAAGAAAAAAAAACATGTAAAAATAAATAAAAAACGGTATAAATTAATAAAATATTCGTTTATCACGCGCCCCGCCGAAGCGTACGTTTACGCGCGCGCGTGTGTGTGTGTTACCACAAAAACGTTACCGCGTCAGAAGCAGTGCCGCACGAAAACGTTTAATATTATACGAATTATAGTAGTTTACGTTCACTTACGTTAATAATCGTTTTGTATATTTTAACAAGTCTATTATTTGCGAAGCACGCGTCGCTTATGAATTATTTTTTTATCCGGAAAAATCCGCTAATTCTATCAATTAATACTCCGTACAATTAAATCTATAATAGGTGACGAATCTTTTTCGAGTCAAGCGAGTTTTTTTTTTTTTTTTAAATTCGCTCACGTTCCAAAAAAAAAAAATATACACACATTTACATAATTTCATATTTATATATATTTAGGATAAAACAAATTTAGCGATTACATAAAATACGTATTCTATTGAGTACCTACACTTTTGTTTTTTTTTTCGTCTTACGCTTTAATATTAGGTGTAAAAAAAAAATGATTTATATTTCGAAATGGATTTTTGCTACCTACTGTTTTTTTATCGAATAAAAGTTTTATACCGGGTGTGTATGGTTTGTAACTTTTAAAATGAAACGCAAGCACCGCCAGCGGTTGACCGGCCGAAACATTTCTTTACGCTTCGGTTTAATCGGAATTCATTGGCACTTCACTTCGTGTAGTGAGAACAGTAAATTAATTAAATAATAAATCTATTAAATTTCTATAGGAATTCTATCTTTATTAAAAATTAGCACACACAATATATGGTTTCTTCAAATTTCTTATACTAGAATTTTTAAATATAACTCTTATTTCTTTATAAATATTTTGATAAACACTAATTTTTTTCGAGTACCGTTAAATTTTGGCCCCTGGTACGTGCACGCGCTATAGGATTGCCATCGCTCATCTATAATAATGTAATAGGTTTTTTTTTTAAATTTTTTTTTCTCTCTATTTTTGCGAGGTCTGTTTTATCGCGGGTAGTGGTGCGCCGAAACTTCGACGGTTATAATAGCTTATGAATTTTCGAGTAGATCGGCCGTTGTTGGGCCACTCGATATATCAGCACGGTACATAAAAATGTCAATGCCACTTAGTAAAATCGATTTTTTTTCATAAATTTGAATCCATATTCAAACGTTGTTTTTTAGCACGTCTAATCGATACACAAATTTCGTTGAACTCGCATTTTAATATATAAAAATTAATAAATATTAAATCTACAATACATTTTAACTATTAAACACATGATAGTAAACTAAAAAAAAAAAACTATTATTATTCTCTCTATATTGATTCAAATACGTTAGATATAAACATATTTCGTAAATATAATAATTTCCGATTCGAAATCGATTTTCATTTCATCAACTGGTTAAATTTTCGTGAAAAAAAAGATTTCACCAAGTGCAGACTGTGGACATATATAGGCGCCTATGATTTTAAATATTTTCCAAGGGAAATAAATTATATTATACGCGTAATGAAATATCGCGTGACACGAATCCGTGATTCGGTCGTTTCAAGATACTTGCTAAAACAATTCAATAATATTATATCAGCCAGGTCGGACATCAACTAGTTAAATGAGTTAAAGTCAACGGTGCATCCGAGTTGGATCCCAAATACAAATGGGTAATTATATAAAGGTAGTGTATTCTAGTTGGGTCACGGATTATTTTAGGTACTACTCTAGTTGGGTCCCGGATTTTTTTTTTTGTATGTACTACACATATACCAATTCAATATTCGTCCAACAATTAATCGATTCGAATTTTTAAAATTAATGTCGTATAAGTTTTTACCAACACAATAGTGGTTTTTTTTTTTTAATCCTATTTATATGTATTTTTAATAGTAGTGTTATAGTACTTACCAAAAAAATCCTGGACCCGACTAGTACACTACCAAAAAAAAATAATAATCAGGGACCTAACTATTGTAGTGCCTAAATAATAATCCGGGACCCGAATCGGATGCAGCCAAAGTCGAGTAAAAAAGCTACAATATTTTTAACTTAAACAGTCAAATTTTCTCGTAAGTTTAAGTAAATTTAAAAAAAAAAAACAGTGTTTACCAAAAATTAATGATTCCAATAGGAAAAATAAAATAAAAACGTTTTAAAGGTACACGAGTAATATTTTAAGTACCTATCAATTTTTGTCTAGATCAAATCTTTTTTTTTTTAATTTTATACGAAAAGCTAAGTCTTTTTATGTACGAAATTAAAAATATAAAAATTAAAGATATAAAAAATTAATTTTATCCTTGACCATCTTGTAGATTGAGACGACGTTACGTACGTATGCGCACGACTTTTGCTGTGTCGATTTTAATATCGTAACCCATTCCGATGTAGTTTCTATGAAAAAAAACGTCATGATTGAATTTTATGTTTCGCGCATGAGCGCGTACTTGCTGTCCAGACAATTCGCGGAACACAACAAAATCAAATTAAATTTAAAAAAAAAAATCAACGGCAAATGACATTACCTCTAATGTAATATAATAATATATTGTAGGATCACTCGATTGTTTTTCCGAGTAGATTATTATTTTTCTAATCAATTTTTTTTTTCTTTTTTGTGGTAATATAATCTACGGGTAACAAAATAAATATCATTTGACACGCCGTCTAACTGGAACGGTATCGGAACGGTCACGTGCAAATTTCAAACTGTATATAATATTGACTGGGATATTACTCGCGATAGGATTAACGAGAAAACAATATTTATTTTTATTTTTTTTTTTTTTTTTGTACGTCCCGAGTTCTCGCCCACTCTTTTCGTTCGTTTCGATCACGCTTTTCACAACAATATAAATCATTTTATATCGATACATATACATACGTCCGTTTTTCAACCGGAAAGTTCGCCGATTAACCTCGTCCCCTGTATACATTGCCCACGTACACTTACAAACAAAAAAAAAAATCTTCCAGTTTTCGAATCGTTGGATTTATATATGGATTTTTTCTTTTCCGTTTTAAATCGTTCTCCTCTTTCTAAATCCGCGCCATATTAAAGTCATTTCCCGCCGACCGATAGAGATTCTGCAAAATTCCATTAGCTGCAAACCCATACACGCAATTTACGACTAGGCTTTGTGTAACGATGGTCTCCGGGTCGTCCAGAGGACCAATTAAGATATAAAAACCGATCAATTTAAAACTAAAACAACTGCACATGCCGCAAAAATCGATGATTGTCGATACGACGAGTGGCGTGTGACGAGTGGTGGGAGGGTTGATGGGTGGATCGCTCTTCTCCTTGGATTTTAACGATGGAGTTTTCTATGATTTCATAGATAATTTATTTTTAAAAAAACACTTAACTTAAAACGTTAAATATATAATATTACACTATAAATTATACTATTTACTATTATATCATAGAAATTTAGCAGTTACATGTTCGAATTGTGTACAATTTTTTTGCACTTTTCACATACGTATTTGGAGACAATAGTTGATTACGACAAACACCGCGAGCGCTAGTGCAGCAATAACAACAATTATCGGAAAGTGTCCATTCTATCTTGCTTTCTTTTCTATGGCTACTATAAGCGTGTCTACTAACGTTTTGGAAATCTGGCCGAAATATCTGAATGTGCTATTTTAGCTTTTTTTTCTATTTGATATATAATACAATTTTAATTTTAATTAAAATTTTAACTATTTAAAACAATTCACCGCTGTTATTCGTAATTTTTATGCATGGAGTTTTTATGCTTTGTAAACTATTTTGTACAACGTTTTAGGTTTTTTTATTCATTTTCTTCAATTTATATAGATAAATACCTGGTTATAGATAAAATATAAAACTGGGAGTCATTATTCTAAAAACTGGTTTCAAACGATTTCTAGTAACGCAAATTCAAATTTTAAATAATTTTAAAAATTATAACGTTAAATTTAGTGGAGGCTGATTTCGTAAGTATGGCCATTGAATCCGTAAACACGCTTGTGGTAACTGCTAAGACTCGCTTTTTCTTTTACTATTCATTGCACGTTGCTTTGTTTCGTTAGATTAAAAACTTGATTACGATGTAAAATGAGTGAACAAAGATTGACTGGTTTGGCTTTATTGAATATACAACGAGGTATTGATGTGCCATTTTAACCAATTTAAGCAATATGTCAACGTAACTAAATATCTTCTATACAACGCAAGTATACTTAAACGAAACATTGTTACACAGTACTATAACAACACGACAAGTCGGGGAATGAATTTAAGAAAATAATTTTCAATAAGGACGACGTTACTTATTTTTATATAATATATAAATGTCACGATAAGATCCTTCCCTCTCCCACAATTAATGATTCATAAAACCATTACGAGAGATTAATATTTCAGTGTAATAGGTATGTGCTTTTATAGCGATTATATGTCATTCAACCGTGCTAAAGTAATATTATGAGACTTACGTAACGTTTTTTTTTTTTTTTTTACGAACGTCAATGTTCGATAACCAAACATTCTACACCGTGTCGTGTATAAAATGTTAATATCGAACATATTAGTACGTAAACTCGTATATAGTATTCAGTGCATAATGTTTTTGTACACTTTACCTGCTTATGTACGATAATAACTTAAATAATGCAGTAAACGTACTCGCATTTGATGTCTCAACTTATTAGATATCTTGTTATTTCGGCGTCAATATAAATGCCACGGACGTGCGCGGAAGCTTAAACCACCTCGTAAACTATGTTCACGATCAACATTCGCGGTGTCTCTTGTTAGTGCTGCGAGCAATGAGCATAAATTTCGAGGTTTTATCTGATGAAAAACGACTCGGGACTTCAAATATAGCTACTTCGTATAAAGACACAATAACGTACGTAATTACGGACTTATATTCGCAAGATATATTACTATACAGTGTATTAATTGCATTCATAATATAACAAACTGCGTCTAGTTATTTCTATGATTATATAAACTCTGATGGTTGGTGAAAAAAAAAAACATAAATTACAACATATTATATAGTACAGTCACTAAGATATAAAATATTCTTTTAGATTTTTGGCGAACACTTTTTTTTATGTCCCAAGTAGTTTCCTGTACGGTATGGAAAACTACATTTAAAATTTCAAAAACCCGTTTAGAAAACGAAATTTTAAAATATATTTTTTATATAATTTATAAAATATATTTTAAATTGATCAAATTCATTATAATTATAATAATCAACCAGCGTCGTACAGAATAGATTTTCTCAAGTAAATCAATCGTCAAAAAAAATTCAGTCTCTTAAAATATATGACCGAGAGCCCTCGAATAACATTCTTTTCGTTTTAATCACAACATATAGTAATCAAATCGCGTCAAAAAATGATTTAAAATTTTTTTAACGTCTATTTTTATCGACAAAATTGTATTCGATTAAAAAGTTTGATACAATGCGATTTCCTCGTTGATTGATTTGTTATAAACTAATAAATAACGAAATGAAAAACACAATATTTGTAAGAAAAAAAAATATATATACAATTATAATTATGATTATAACCCACATCGTAGAACTTTATTTAATTACGGCGTACTTTGAAATCTTGTGGTTATGTAAGTGTAATAACTTTACTTTAAGAACATAATAATGTGAACTATAAGTTATATTGAAACTTTTATACACTAAATATTTTTAAAGTATTTTATTTCCAACAGCAACAGAAGAAGAATAAGTTCCTGCCAAATTCACTATTCAATTTCTAAAATAACAAGCCTCTAGAAAATCTATTTTTCAATAAAACTTTTTGTTCCTTTGAAGAAAACTTTTCTTTACTTACTATATTGGCATTTGTTATATTTTTATAATATATATATATATAAAGAAAATGTATATAAATGAAAATTTATTTCTAAAATCGTTATTATAGTTCCTTTAACAATATTGTCTTAAATCATTTGTATTCATTATCGATATTCTAGGTGCCTACAGTGTTTATTCTTTTTAAACCTTAATCGAAGAATAAATAACATGAATATACTTGAATGAAACCAAGTATGACAAAATAACGGCAATATAATGAAAATGTATAATTTAAAAACTCGACAAAAATATACATTGATATTTGGTTTTTCGCATTCCGGTAATGTTTCTTTATATACAGGTATATATATATATATATATATATGTGTGTGTGTGTGTGTGTTTTTTTTATTAACATCACGAGACACCAATGCGTGATAAAATTATTATTTATTACGACTCTGGAAATATTTAAATGAATACTTTTTGGAAAATGGTCTATTCAAACTAAAATATAATATATTACGGCGCGTAATGTGTGCTCTTCGGCGAATACCTCATTTTATATTATATTTCATATTACGTTATGGAATAATAATAATAACGTCAAATCGAAATTCGCCATATTATATTCGACCGAATCTCAGAGGACTTTAAACAATAATTTAGCATTTATCAAGCCAGTGTAGCACGTCGAATTTTAAAACGTCTCCGTGTAAACAATAATATACCTATTGTTTAATCTGCGTAACGTTAGTTTGAAAAGACATTCATTCGTCTAGAATAAAATCAAAGTTTTCTAACTGCTTTATAAACTTTTGTCCATATTTGCAAACCAAATGATGTATAATAATTCCAACTGATACGCGAAATAAGTTTTTCCCTTATACGTTCCGCTGCACACGGCTTAGAACAACGTAATACACATAACTCGCTGGTCTCGGACTTGTAATTTATTTTCTAGGGTCTTTGTACGTCAGGTTAATATAATATTACGTACAGAGAATGATTCACGACAGTAAATATATATATATATATATTGTACGTATATTATGTACAAAACAAACATTCCAATTGAAATATAACTTTGTATTTCGTTTACGACCCATTATTGATTGATATTCCGAAATCGCAATAACATCCAAATCGCGGTTGCGGCAATACGATTGTTGAAAACGAAATAAAATAATCGTTATTCGTATTTTTGTAATACAATAAAATATAGAAATAAAATTTCGTCGACATGTATCTCACAAAATGTGTATATCGACATTTGTTTTATGTAACGCCAGTGCTCGAATTGGGGGGGGGGACTGAGTACCTCAACTAATCTCTCAGGAATTTTAGCGTGTACCTCTATACTACTACGGTACAACAAGGTATAAAAAGTGATGGGGACGTTCTTCTTTTAAAAGTAAACAGAGTCCCTCTACTTTTATTTTGTCAATTCGAGCACTGAGTAACGCACAATTTGTAATCACGCATAAAAAAAAATATATATTTATTATAATATAGTAAAATTTAAAAATATAATTAAACGAGAAAAAAGAAGAATAAAAAAGGGAATACGAACAAAACACGTTTTTATAGAATATAGTGTTAACAACGATTCGTTTTCACGTACATATATATATATATATATTGCTCCACTGCTATTAAATTACAACTTAATACGATTACGAATAAAGAATTACGATAATTGATTTTTTGGCTATAATTATGAAACGGCTAAAGCAGACCTGAATCTAAAGCAGGTTTGTAATTATTTTGCGCTGTGACAAAAGCTATTTACGTGTTAGGTTTTTGTCGTTCGGCGCTTGAAAAACCAAACGACTAAACACACCGTTTTGAATGGTATCAAAATATGAGTTAAAATCGATCGGATGTATATACCGTACACTTTTTCTCGAAAATAAAACATTCTTTTGGACTCCAGCCGTAGGTGCGTTCCTAGTTTTAACACCTCCTACCGCTGTATTTCTCTTATTCGTAGAAAATACGTATTGCGTTTCTTTTTTTATTTAACTAATATAATAATTAAGAGTTTTGTTAATAATATTTTTTTTTTAAATACGCAG
Organism: Slavum lentiscoides; assembly: GCA_032441835.1. Taxonomy (NCBI): domain Eukaryota; kingdom Metazoa; phylum Arthropoda; class Insecta; order Hemiptera; family Aphididae; genus Slavum; species Slavum lentiscoides. The sequence continues at coordinate 4,156,361 of CM063713.1, forward strand.
TGGAAAAAATCTCGCGACCGAGCTAAAGTAAAATTATTACCAAATACCTTGACTGATTCGAATATATTAAAAAAAAAAAAAATCAACAGTTTTTAAAAATACCGAAATTTTTTAAAACTATAATTTTAATTATTACAACCACAAATTGTGCCTGCCAAAAAGCGTTTCTTACGCAATAAATTAATATTGAGAAGACAATCACAATCGGTATACTGAGACCGTCCTTCTGTGTACTTGTTTGTTCAACAAGAAACGATCAAGTCAATCGATCACGACAGATTTATCGACGAATTTAGAAAGACAGAATACGAATCGAACGTAAAAAGCACTTAAAACAATCGTTAACAAAATCTCCCGCCTCGATGGCGATATTGATTTTAAATGAGAGTATACGGTTACAGAAAATAGCGATATCTGTTGGAAAATTCTGCACACGCCTACGACTTAAACAATACGCAATCGTGATATTTTTACATTTTTAACAATTGTCGTGGCATTAATTTAAAAACGCGTTTTTTTTTTCGTTTATAAAATACGTAGGTCTTATTCATTCGTAATCAATCGTCTTTCTATTTGAAATGACCGGCTCCGTCGTATTCCCTTCTAATCAAATAAAATAATTTAGGACACGCAATCTGCCGTTCTTTTATTTTATTTTCCAATCGAGGCCACGTGCAAGGCCTTGAAAACAGTGGTAAAACGGCCGTACAATCAAACTGATTGAAACTGAAAAAGTCGCATCGAAATTGAAGGAAAGATAGAAACGCTGCAGTATAGGTATATGAGACGAATCCCGCGTAGTAGTTGCTCTTTTCGACAACGACGGCCTATACGAAAACGACAAATTGTGTCGACATTCAATTCGTAGCGTTCATACGTGTACAGAAAATTACCGGCTGTTCATTGATATATTATCCGCCGATATAATAATATTACATCGCGCTATAGCCCTAGCATACACGATCTTTATATTCAATGATACTGAAAATGGATAGGAGAAAAATATTTTTTCGCTCTTATATAACAAGCGTTGACGACGCCAATGAATACAAATCGTGTGTATGGAATTTATGACGACGGCATCTGTTGTTTTTCATCAAAAACGTCTTTTGGGTACTGCGAAAACTTACACGAGCGGCCGAGTATAAAATAAAATTTAAAAAATGTATATGTATACAAACGTAATAAAAAAAATTAATGACACTTTTTCAATCAGTGTAAGAATGTCATAAAAAAAAATTTTTTTAAAAGAGCACTAAAAACTGACCGAGCAAATTGATATTTTCGCAAATATATATTTACGATATAATAATAGTAGGTTGACAATGTTCGGTTATTAAAAAAAAAAAATTCTACATTTTCTAGCTCCTTACACATCACGCAGTAGGAAAAGGCTTCGTTTATATGGGGGGGGGATTTCTTTTCACGCACTCGTCAGTCGTGCAAAACTTTTCATGGTTTTTCTATTGTTTCGGTTCAAGTTCAATTGTGTGAAATTTCACCAAACTCATATAAATCTGTTGATGACTTTTTTCGTGGTAATAAACGAACAACTACGCCATGTTTCTTTTTTATATATTTCTCGATGTTTTATTAAAAAAACCTCGAGTTACACAATGTTTTCTCCTTTGTCCCGTTGTTCGGTTGTGTCCGACACTAGGGCATCTTTTTGTCTTTCGACAACAAGATTTTTCTGTCCAATAGGTAATCTTTCTTTTCGCCGTCGTTGGCATTTCGATGAAATAAAAAGAGTTAAGGATTTCACTTGGCTTGACGGGTTGCATTAACACGACAAACGCTTCTGCAGTACAATAACTTATGCCGGATCGGTCGAACCTGAAGTATTTCAATAGATTATTATTATTTTATTTTCTATATCAATTTAAACGGAAAATATTGTTCTACACAAAATTGTCCATACATTCCGTCACGGCTTTTGAAAAAAACACGATTATCTTATCTCATTAGGTACCTTCCTTCGACCGTTTACCGAATTTAAGAATTATACATATATCGTATACGATGACGTATTATAATATAGGTAATCGTTATGTATGAACGAGACAAAAACGATAATCCTTACGTTTTTATACGCAAAATTCTTATGGCGAAAGAAAAAACGCATAGAAAGTTACATGACGCTCGTTATCAATAGAAGTATATACATATTATGTTGCCGGACGAGTTTAATGTTTAAATCAGGCTGAAAACGCTTTTTCCACATTTCCACAATTTTGCGAATTTTTTCGAAACATTTAAATTATTATTGATGTGTGTGCGTGACCTTTTTCCACTCACGTACCGTGTCAACTATACTTTACTCGAGTACGCTCGGACTGAGGGGTGGGGGCACCTATGCTGCATCGTACATAATATTATTCCGATTCAATCCCTTCGCTCTGACACGATCGTAAAGCTTCGGCTAATCCGATTTGGATTTGGTAACGTTTCCCCGCTGATTTGCCTTCTGGAAAATAATGGACGCGTTTTTTTTTTTCTTGATTATTATAATTCGCTCAATAGATGCGTGTGTGCGTCACGAGTAAAAGTGCATAAAATACATTTTATATCGTACGTTTTTGAATGAGTATTTTAATACGAGCCAATAACTAACAAGTATTTTGAACACTGTTAATATATACGTTTTTAGTATTGTTTGAATATTAAAAATATCGGAAGAGCACTTACTTGGAGTGTGTGTGAATTCCGGAATTCAATGATTTGGGTTATAATACGTTCGAAACGAGGACAGTTTAATATGAATTTATTACTCTATTACGTGTATATAGAGTTCGAGGTCTCTGCAGACGGTATTTTTTTTTTTGCCACTTTTGTGCCTGAACCAATAAAGTTAATTTTATATTAATTACTCGGAGACATACTTTTAAAATTTGACTCGTGTCCGAATAACTTTGCACGTCGCGTATACCCGAACTGTTTTTGAACGTTTGCGTCGGGACACGTCTAACAGGATTTTCAAGCTCTTTTTTTTTTTTTTGTTGCGCACTAGCCATAAGAACACACAATGGTGGTGATCTCGACGATTGTATAATACGCATCGGTCAGCGAGTACATCACTACACACCAAAGTGGTGTGTACCGTTTAAAGTTAAACGTGGAAGTGAAAACGAACACAATCGCGTTTGAGTAAGACAAATAGTGCGCGCGAAAGCGGACCGGGATAATTGTTAGGGAGGATGTGAAAAAAAAAAAAGAAAAAAGATTAGTTACAAAAGAGGAAATTTCGAAACAACGCATACGTATGTTGTTGGTGCGAAAGAGAAGAAGAACTCGCTCAAAATAAAAACAAATTACACTTCCAGCGGAGCTATTAGGTTTATTGGATTTTTTTTCTGTTCTGTTCCGTGTGTGTGTGTGTGTGTGGTGTGCTTCTCTCGCCGGAATAAAATTGCACCCGGAGATACGAAAGTAATAAAAATTACACGTTCAGCGCCGTAACGCGGCATATCTTTAAACGATTTTTATGATCGGTCCGTGAAAGAGATTAGGGCGGTCGTATTTTGTTGTTTTAAGTTTTTCTGCAGTTTTCCCAGTCGAGAACATTTCGTTATGACGGTTAATGACGTCGTTCTGTCTCTCTCTCTCTCTCTCTCTCTCTCTCCTCTAACAATATTCCCGACGGAATTCTATACGTCTATAAAAGCGCTTACTTTAACGCGCGCGCGCGCGGTATTTCGGGGCAGAGAAATTGAGAATAAAACTACCGATGACCTCGGTACAAATCCGTATTAACGTCAATCTTTTAACTCGACGTCAATTCAATCGAGACGTCTGTTTTCGATCGACCGAATTAAGCCGCCTATCGAAATATTCGAGCGTTTATACTCACACTCCAGTATTGCAATAAATATAATATTTTAGACGAGTCTCGACATTATAGTTGAGGCCAGTGGCGTAGTTATGGGGGATGAATGATGGAAATAGGTCCCCCCAAGGCCTTTTTTTTTACGCTAAATGTATGTACTTTAGTATAATATAGTAAATACCTTTAACCCAGCACATCCTTATAAGCGAAAAAAGGAAGAATACGAATACCATTCTTTCTTTTTTAATAAAAAAAAAACAAATGTTAACAGTGAAGAATTTGAATTCGTCGTTAAGAAATTTCACATTTCTTATTGTACCAATTAGATTGATCGGTATGTCAGAAGTAGGAAACGTCTATTTTGCTATGTTTCGTGTGCGTAAGACGAAGGGAGAAAATGCCCGCTTTCAATGCCCTTAATTATTAAGTTTAAACAAAAATTTGTTGTAAAATAATTAAATAAATGTGTTAATATATACATATATTTATATTATTATATGTTTAATATGTATTTTATTATAAAATTTAACTGTATACAGTAGTATTTAAAAATATATATATAGACCTGTGTGGGTGGCCAACAAATTATTTATCCCCCCCCCCAGAACATAATCATAACTAGGCCACTGGTTGAGGCGTCACACTGCGAAACAGCTGCGTCTACCTACGGATTCGAATAGGTACGGACGGCGCACATAATTACCAACGATTTATAAAACACGGCAAACTCGTCTTCTGATAATAACTTTAATAACGAAAATCTCTTTTTCGTAGTACAAAAAAAAAAACGACAACAAGTTATCCTGAAATACTTTTAGAATTCGATGGTTTTCAACGATGACAACGCGCGCCCACAGACCGTGCTAGCTCAACGTGTATAAAAAATTTGCCTACGTTATATTGAGTTCTCGGTTTTTAACATTTTTTTTTTTGTCCTCGTCTCAATATTATTTTTCAGAGCGCTCGAGAATTCCAACACGAATTCGTTTTAATGTCATAACAACGCGTGTTATTGTCATTTTAACCAGTACATTATTGTGTTTAAAAAAAAATAATAATAATAATAATGTGTACTTTTAAAACCCGAGGAAAATTTAATATAAATTCAAAATTACTTTTGGCGCGCAATCGAGTTTACCGCTGAAAAGATTTCCTTTTGCAGACTTCATTATGAACACGGGAAATTCAATTCTCTTCACCCTCCTCCTCCGGCAACGACTTCTGCTGACATACGCCAGTGTAAAACGCGGTTCCTCTCGTTATTTAGTTTACCAGTCGGTTTGTATGAATCCAACACTATATTATATAAGTATATGAAAAAAAGAAAAATCACCGACCCCGCCAGCGGTTTGAAATATGTTTTTTTTTGAAGAACACATAATATTATACGAATTCAATATACGAGGTACGTAGCTACGCCGTAATAATAGTTCCGCATGCCGCAAAATAGCAATATTCCTATAAGAAATCCTCGAGGATAAATTGCTGGGGCATTTTCTACCATAAATTCGAAAAAAAATATCGTTAAGGCGATAGAACAACGACGACATGCGCATATACGTGCCTAAATTATTTTGTTTATCATAAACCAAGCTATACTTTGGAAAATATAAATCAATTTCGTATAATTTTATTTTTAGAAAGTTTTTTTGTACGTTCTATTCTGTATTATGTATATTTGTTCAAGATTTTAATATTTTAACCACCTTTACCTAGTCCCCTTTACTCGTTATAAATGTATAATTATATTATATCAATTTTTGATTTTAAAATGGCAACCAACGGTTTTCATTGTGAATCCTTAGAAAAACATTTTTTTTACATATATTATTATTTTATATATATACGAATTTACTCGTGTTGATTTCAGTGAACATTTCCCGATTAATGAGCATTTAAGTATTATGGACCAAAGAAAGTGGAATAAATATTGAAAATTTACCCTCTTGGAGACGCTTTATCGGAAATTTCGTAAGGGTTTTTCGAATATTCAATCAAGAACGTAATTGTCCTCAAATCACATTTTAAGATCTTCCGTGCCAGATTCTATTCTTAATTATTGTTCTTTGATTTCAGCAAATTGTACACATGGAATTTCATTTGGCGGTAAAAATGCTTATGGTAATTATTATTATAACGTATCATATTATGTTGAAATTGTCAATAACAATAATAATAATTTATATTTGTCGACATTCGTAATATTTGTTGACATTTGGTACTTGTTTTGCATTTATACCGTCGACATTTTAACTTGTCCACATTTTGATTGCCGTCCTTCCGCACCAGACCCAATCGAGACGACTACCGCGACAATACAAAATAAAATCTTGGAAGATAACCGCTGTGACTCGTGATAAAGTGAATCGGTTCGTACCCGAGTCGCCGACAATAAAACCAGTTTTTCAGTTATTGAAAATCTTCTCGTTTCGCCGACAGAACTACAGTTATACATAACTACGAACTATGGCTACCATAGTCATAGTTTGAATGAATCGATATTTTGTTAATCTGATTTTCATGAAAATTTTGGTACTAACAACTAAGAGACAATGAAATATTGCCATGAGTCGATCACATATAGATACTATTAACTATCACTTGCACATTTCAAATCCATTGTAATAAATAATTATTATATTCGTAAGTACCGTGTATTCTTTCCATTTAATTTTTTTTTAAACCATATATTTATACCATATGTATTTTTTTATTGCATTTTTGAAATTAAACTATATTAAAACGTTAAAATGTTGTAAAATATTGTTTCCAGAGTTTGACTTTATATTACAACAAATAAAAATGGAAATACCTAATGATGCATTGAATTTAATAGAACAATTCTTATTTTTTTTTTTTTTTTTGTCAATATTCTTTAGCTTGATCGTATTATTATTTATTTATTGATATATATGAAAATATATTTTAATGAAGATTAATACGCCTATACATAATTAGTGCATTAATACCTAGCCGGGGCGTAGGTATAGATTACGAATGGGAGGCGTTCATACAGAGCATAATTTAAAATACAAAATAGGTGGCACGAGTGGTGTCCCTCAGTAATGATTTAATGCCGCCCAGTGGTGAGTGAACGTGGCACTGACCCACACACACGTGGATTGACAGAAGGGTTGGATTCCCCTCTATGGATTAACCTGGTAGAAAATTTGACTGAAGTACCATCCAGTAAAAAATATTTAAAACATACTCGTATTGTTTAAAAAGTTCAATTATTACCTAATAAACGTATGAACGTCTTGGAATAAGAATTTTGAAAATATATCGGAACGTCAAAAAGTAATTGTAAAGTTTATATATATTTTTTTAACTTAACATATTTTTATTGGTCGCCGGCAATGCACGGGAAACAATAAATATTCCGAAAGACTAATCCCAGTAATACGCTCTTGGCCCGCCATAATGTTTCTTAAACTATATGACGTACGTCGTCCGGTCGTCGCATAAAACGTCAAGTATACTCTTACAGTATTTTCATAGTAGGGACTGGAACCTTAACAAAATATCGGTCCTGGTTCGGGTTCAGGTTCTTAGAAAATAAAAATTTCTCTTTCGGTTTTTTAAATTTTCAATTGGGTTCTGTATTAAAAATATCGATTTTTACAACGGTTTCGGATAGGGAATTTTCCAAATGTATATACGATTTTAAAGTGACACCCGTCCCGAAATATACCAGCAAGTGTTGCAAAAACTGTCACGCCGCTTGAGCGCCCAAACGACTAGCAGACCATCATCAGGAGTAACGTTTTTTAAAACTGTTTCGGATAAACAGTGTCATTATTGATATTTTTTTTTTTTTTAGAAAACTTTTTCGTTTATTTAGATTGTCTATTATTTTTACTACCTATAAATTGTATACTTAATGAATTTGAAGTATATTTTTTGCATATTCATGATACGAATCTACGTGCCCTAGTTCAGTGGCGGATTCAAGGGGGGCCTGAGGGGCCCGGCCCCCTCTTGACTGTTATATATTCGTAGTAATATATATTTGAAGAATACTTTACTTGAAGGTCTTACATCATATCTTAAATATTGTACTTATAGAATTATACATTTTGCCCCCCCCCAAAAAAAAAATCTTAGATCCGCCACTGCCCTAGTTACAAATAAAATGCTTACAATAATATTTCGTATTAACGTGTATGTACGACGTATAATCGTGTCGATGTCATTTTCACGGTGGAAAAATGTATGTACGGCGTGAATATTAGAAGACAACGCTCAGCGAGGTGTCCGGCGTCCAGGGGGGAGGGCACGAGCTCGTTTCCTTACTGCGTTTTTATTGTATTCCGGTCCGTACGCCGGCGTACGCGTCAGTGGTCGGACGAAAATACCACCCGCCGCACCACGACCGTTTATATGTGCGCTTTGCTATCCGAAACCTTCTCGTAGAAAAACTTCACTATTTCACGCGCGAAACCGTCTAGACATCTGATGGTGGTGGCCGTTTCTAGTCGGTTTAGTCGATGTGGTGTGTGTGTACTATGGTGTTTGGTGTTTGCCTTTCATTTCCTCGGAGTAACATAAATATTTCATGAAGTTTTCGGCCGGGGCGAGTGGAAGAAGAGGTTTTCGATCCGAGAGCAATGTCTTCATAGACGCCCTTAACGTTTTTACGATTCCGACCGGAGGTGCGCGCAGTCGGTCCGTCCGTATAACACACTTTATACGCAATATAATAATATATATTGTACGGGCTTTTTATACTTCCTAACTCCCGAACACTAAATGCATTATACGCGCCTCTTACGCGTATACAACTGTACCGTCATGTACTCGGGTTTCAATAGTATAAATAAATAAAACCGTTAGTATATACGTATATTATTATCGTCGTCGTCAAGCACGGATCCATAAATCACAAATGGGGGAGGGGAGCTATACGATGATCAGCTACTTGAAATTATACCTATTTACGTAATTACGTACTGATCCTGAACTAGAAATTATAAATTGGAAGGAGAAATAAATGCTATGGGTATTATATATAGTGTATAATTTTTAAGCAATGACTACAGCCCAAGGGGGGCTGAAGCCCCTTTGCCCCCCTCCCTTGGATCCGCGCCTGGTCGTCGTCGTTTAATAACGAGCGCAAAAGGCTGAGCAACGCCTCGCGAATTCGGAGAGCCGTATACAATTGGCTTATACGAAAATCTTGAATTTTGTTTCGAAATTCACGTCATACCTACTGTTATAGAGACTAATTATAGTATACAATAATAAATATTAAAATTTATTAACTATTAATGCGAATATAATTGAACTTGAATTTTGTAAAATGAACTGATGAGTTTTGGTGACATAATTTAGTATCAGTATAATTCAGCGGATCTTATAATATTACATTTTTTTTTCTACTTCAAAATATATAAGACGCGGTTTTTATTCACCGACCGCAATGACGATCGGCATAAGTATTAATATTCAAATTATGTAATAAATGTATAGAAGTAGACGTGTAAGGCGTACTAAGGTTTACTAGTTATTATTTTGGCAATGGTGTGAAAAATGTGTGCCGCACTAAAGAAAAAATTCAACGTCGAAATTGCTTCTTTTTTTTTTAGTTATTATTTGTATTATTATTATTACTATTATTTAGTCTAAACGAGCGCGTTTAATAACTTATATTTAAAACAAATTTAATGTTTGCCTAATTTGTATTTTCAAGTCATTAAAAAAAAATATGCAATTTGTTTAGATCGTCTGTTTCAATAATATTGGTTATGATATGTTACTCGTATTTACATATTTATTGGCAAATTAACTAGGTAACATTAATTTCCATCAAACACATTCAATACACTGTATAATAAGGTCAGTATAGATTAAATTATATTTTTAAAAAAACGTTAAATATTGACGTTGTGTATATTATTATTGAATTGTACGCCAAATAACAAATTTGAAAATCATCCATTATTATATTAATAATTTATGTGTTATTAACTGTATTGTTTTTAGCCGATTAATTCGTTCGTTAAATGTACTAAACAAAAAAAAAAAAAATTGTATTTATTATTTATAACGAACCAATATAATAATTTGTAATATATACACATTTAACATAATGTAGCGAACTCGTGAAAAGTTCGATGTAATTTTATAAAGTCTTCCCCAATTTGTGTGTGTGTGTGTGTGTAAAATTAATTAAAATACGATAACTACTAATTAATTAAGTATATATATATATATATGTACATGTATATTGATGCTTGTTTAAACTTTCTAAGTTACCTTTAATAGCTTTACAAGTTTCCGAGTACTTTAATTATTCGAAAACCCCCTGCAGCAGTATGTTATTGAAGAATACTTACCAAATTTCGCGATTTAAATTTTACGGCACAGTACCTACGAAAAAGTGTATTATATGAACAGTACAAGCAGGCCGAACCGAAATCATACACGTTGTATATACTAATGTAAAATATTCTATAGGATCAAGATTATCGTGACGCGCGTAGGATGGATAACGTGATGACTAGGGAAGGGATTTCTATACTCTAAAAAACCCGTAAAAATATATGCGTACACATACACGCGTATAAAAATATGCTTACATTTTTTGCGTTCGAAATATGCATAAGCAAAATTAAATGAAAAGCAAATAGGTAATTCATTGGTTCAACAAACTTTTATTTATTAAAACTTAAATTTTATTGATTTTATTCTATTTATTTAAACGCAGTAAATAATTTATAAAATCATACCTCGTGTAATTGTAAACGCATTCGGTAATAAAAATAAAAATGAAATATTTATAAACGTAAAGAAAAAGTAAAAAAAAAAAAAATCCAATTTCATACTGTATTTTCTTTTATTATTAAAAAAAAGGTGAAAAGCTTTTTATATACAACTCTAGATTGTTAATCTGAAAAAAAATGTCCTGTATATGATTATATCGTTGATTAATTGTTTATTAAAATAATATTATTTTAAATAATTAATAAAAACAAAAAAAAACACTGTAAACGCATTAAAATCCGAGATTAATATAAAATATGAACGAGCGAGCGAAAATCGAACAAAATTAAATTGATAACTCGCAATTGTACGAGTCGTGAAACGAAGTTCTAACTTACTCCACACTGATTTACACTTGATAAACGAACATGAAAAACGCGCATAAACATCCGATCCCTGGTGATAGGATTCGTTTCGAAATCGTCACTAAAACTCCGAAAAATTAAAAAAAAATTTATTTTATTTTATTTATTTTTTTTTTTGATAAGAAAGAGAATCTAAAAATCTCCCGACAAAATCGTTCGTACAAAACTCAAAAGGCAAAACCTGTCTAAATTACATGGCGTTATACACATTATTATAATTTATAAATACATTATATATATATATATATATATTATTATATAATTTATATTATAAAAAGGCGGGGTGGTTAATATGATTAGCTTCGGTTTCCTTCCGGATTCCGTATAAACGGCCGCCAATGAGATTACGCCAATGAGCTCACAAACGCGTCCGGCCGTGACAGACCGGATTATTAAATCTCCTTTTCGAATATTGTGTTCACGATGAAATCATTAATCGCGTCCAGCTCTTTCCCGAATCCGACGATACTTCCAATACTTAAACCGCGTTCTGTGATCATATTCGGGCATAGAAGTCTCCCAGAAGCCAAACACACCCCTGTCATAGAGTATATAAATATTATGGAGGTGCCATTACAGTCGAAAATTGGTTGCCCCCCTTTTCCGGTGTGGCCTGCACATATGAGGAACATATATTACGTATTATTACATTATTGTCGCATAATGCGATACAGAAAAATTATAAAAACTATTTATATTATTTGAAAATATTAAGTAGTATAAATAACGTACGAGATATAGTATAAATCAGAGAATCCCAAATGTTTTATAGGTGCGACTCGCACTTCTGGCAATTTTCAAATTTTATGTGACCCACCCAAATCAAAATAATTTTCCATACATCTACGAGGCACTATTTAAAATAAAATTATTTTTAGTCAATTGAAATAATATCAACAAATTTATAAATACTTACATAGAGTACAACCATTGATTATAGAATATATTCTATAATCAATGGTACAACGAACGAAAATCAAAATTTTCATTAGGTTATTTCCCTGAATAAGCCCTGGAAAAATTTACTTGTTTCACGATACCAAAATTCTTAACGGACACATATCGTACCAAAAATTTGGAATTTGAACGAGTAGTTTTCGAATAAATCTAAGATTTAAATCAATTTTTTTTTAATATTTTTAAAATGTGTGGCGACCTGATACAGTGAAATACAATGTACGTGAACTACATAGCTACTGTATATTTAATACTATGCACAAGCTGCACATGGCACATTTATTCTCTATATTTATATGTATAAATATTTTATGTGTGGGCGCTACGACATTAGCGTCATTGAAGTCATAAATATATCTACAGCGCGAAAATTCTATGTGTGATTTTTTTTTTTTGTTTAATTAAGCACAAATTATTATTATAAAATCGACTATATATATATATTATAGCAAATTATTTAATTTTTAATTTTTCAAAACAAACTATTTATAAATAGGCAAGAATATAAAAATAAATAAATAAATCCTATGTTCAATAAGGACAAAACTAATCAAATATAACTACTGGCACTTATATAACTGTTATGGTCAGTTTCCTTTCTCGAAATTTTATGTAAGATATTTAAAATGTATTTTTTATATACATATATAATATTATTATTATCCTCGTAGATATTATAAAATTTGAATCACACATCGAACTTATTTCCGATCCGTCCGAATCCAACATTTCAGAAAATATTAAAAGAATAAAATTATTATTATTTTTAATTTTTTTTTTAATATAGGTTTTTTTTATTACTAGTTTATTATATACTAAACAAACTAACGCGTTCATAATAATCATATCACACAACGACATAACTGTTATATAGATATTTACAGTGTTGTGAAGATTTAAGGTAGAAGTATTTTAATAATTTTATTCTTAATTATTATTCATTAAAATATTTTTAATACAATTTTGTGATATTTAAAAACAACAATACTACGTTTTATTTTTTTGAAGTAATATTATTACTTACATAAACTGGCTGTAAACTTCTAGAAATATATCGCGTTATTATTTTAAATGTTACTAATTACTCTTCACGTAGCTTAACAGTATAGTAACGGTTATTCTCAATTATTTTCTATCGTGCTGGTAGAAGTATTTTGCTTCACCGATCTCTATAACGAGTCGCTAATCTCCGATTATGGTGATTTTTTCGTTTGATAAAAAAATCAAATTAATGACAGATATTTTAAAGGAATTGAAATCACTCAAGTATAACTAAAATAATTCATTTATTATAAGAGCATTCGAATAGTATTATGAACACTTTCGAAAAGCATGTTTCTTACAATACCGTATATTATGAAAAACAATAGTGTACGTAATATTTTATCGGTAAAAAAAAATCTCCACCACGACAAATATTATTCTATGCCGACACACCACAATACTCTGAATAAAAAAACTATATAATTATCCGGTTTAATATGATATTAATTCATCGTGATCTCACAATCGTAAATACTATATATACATAGCTTCGGATAAATTTTAATCCGTGTTTTTAACTTGAACGAATTTAATTGAAATGTCAAAGATAGAATTTATATTGTTATATGAAAGCCGGTAAAATAAAAATGTACCGATTGAACTTGGCACGTAATTAACTGGATTCCACACTACTGTGAGCCTTTCGTTTGTTTTGCTTTTTTTTCTCATCCCCCCAGTGCAAATCAAATTTCCTCCTCCTCCTCCTCACCGACCATAGACAACATTTCCCCAGACAATGCGCGGCCACCGCGACGGAACTCTCCAGGCTCGATAAAACAATATTTTCTCGAAGTTTTTCCTTCTCCTCAAACTAGCAGCGCACGACGACATCGACTGGTTTTTTTTTTGTTTTTTGTCGGTCGAGGAGCCAAAAAACTTTAATTAACTGCAGAATTCTAATTATTTTGCTTAATCCTTCGTCACCCACTATCTTCGGCGGTGGCGGCGGCGGCCCGGTCAGAATGAATATATATATACAACTCTTCCTCTTTTCAAAGAAAGACGAATTTTTAATTTAAGTTTTTTTTTATGGTTTCGTTTAAGAATAAAAGCGTACTGGGGACTGGTGGGGCGGAGGGAATGGAGATAGGAAACGCGAGCAGACGAGCAAAAAAAAAAACGTCGTGCGCCATCGCGTAGTCGTCGACAGAGATTCTGTGCGGCGCGCACGACACTTATAATTTATTGAGATGACAAAAACCCGATTACGAACATGATTTGTCACCGAAAACGCGTGTGTGGAGCAGCACACGAATAATATGTATAACCGACCGAATATAAAATATTACGTACAGAACGGATCATAAAACTAAAAAACATTCGTTGTGCGTTTGAATCTTTTATTTCTTTCGTTCTTTTTTGATTTTCCCTCGGCAGACTGAAAATCATAGAAAAAAACGAGTAAAAAAAAAAAAAGAATTTACTTTAATGTCATTAAGAATTACTTTAGGTAATATTATATAAACGAGTGTGTGTGTGTGTGTGTGTGTACACGTGGTAGACCGCGAAATATACCTGTATACACACGTTTTCTATTGTCAGTAACGTATCTACAGCAGAGGTTCCCAAACCTTTAATAGGTGCGATTAATTTTTTAATTTTCAAATTTTGGCAATCGAATCAATTATTTTTTGCTCATTTTTATGGTATAAGGATAAATAAAATACTAACATTTAAAAAAAAATATATATATATGTAATAATAACATTGTACGAAATATGATTTGTAAAAAAAAAAATAAAACGATTTATTAAATGCGAAGGTATTTATTCGTGATAACAGTATTATCGAAAGGGGTGTAGCGTCTTTGTGACTCTAACAGAAAGTGTTCGAACAGAAAACCAGAATTTCATTAAATACTTACGATTTAAACTCATTTTTAATACGAATTGTCTTCGAACAGATTACAAATTAATAATCCTTCTTCAGTTCTTATTGAAAATTCATTCGTCGTATAAAAATGTTTCGCGACCCATCAAAAACGTTATCGTGATTCACTTTTGTGACCCACTTTTTTTTAGTTTGGAAACCTTTGATCTACGTGCAGTGTCAAAGGTAAAAAAACATATTTTTCTACATCAAAAAATAAAAATGTAAAACAATATTTCGATACGATTTTTTTTTTATCGAAGAGTTATTTTCAGCTACGCAATCAAACGTACCAACCCCTCCCGTCATCGTAAAAAAAAACGAATTAAAACTGCTTTTGAAATAACAAAACAAAAAGTTTCCACATTCTACTGTCAACAACGCGCGGTATACGAATAGTAGTAGTATTATTACAGTTAAACTTTATCAATTTAATTTCCAAAAAGCCTGTAAATAAAAAAATACATCTTTTTTTTCTATATTAATATAGGTACAATAGTACTTTCGTGTTTACATGTACATATATAAATATCAAATATATTTGCATGTATGATTTTATTGTATATGCACAAGATCAGTGGCATTGTCTGAAGAGAGACGGTTTGGTGTAAAACACACCCCTCAACTGCGTGTTTATGTCAAAAATAAATTATACACGTACGCATATCCACACAAATTATATTATACTGTCATTACTCATATAAATTAGGCACTTGATGATTTCTTATCAAGTGTGTCTACACAGACTTGAAGTAGTTAATTTTAAATGTGAAATTGTATTTCATTTATAATTTGAAACATCAACGCGTATTGTGTAAAACAGTCGTTAAAATTCGTGAGGAACATAAACTTTTGTCCTAGACAACAATTTAAGGATTTCATTAGCATTAGTTGCATTATTTATTTTTGAATTAAGAAAATACCTTTTTTTCAAAAAAGTCTTTTATACGATTCAAATAACTATTTTTCTAAACTGGATTGGAAAAAAATTCAGTGACAAATATTATTCTTAACATTTGATCGCTTACTTTCTACGATAATTTTTAAGATTACAAATATCGTACAGTATAATTTGTTACGTGATATTGTAGCATAATAAATTATAATATTATCCTGCTGATAACAAAAAAAAACCACTAAAGTAATATTTTCATACGTACATTTCATAGACTTAAAAAAATCGTCGTAGCAAATAAATCATCCAGTTTGTACCGCCGAATTTTTTTCTAAAATTCAGCTTAACAAAACGACTGTTTTGAATTGTTTAAATAACAAATTTTAAAGTAGTTGTATAGAAATTATTTATAAAAGTAAATATAAATATATATAATCATAAAATATTTCTTAGAACCAAAATTATAGTTTTTGTTGTCGGTCATAGACGCATTTAAGTGGGTGAAAATGAGGTAACTGTCCCCGGTAACAAATAATTTTTTAATATTATATGAGATAAAAAAAAATGTAAGGAATCATAAAATGCACCAATCTCACACATGTAGTTCACTTCAAAGCACACTATAATAAATGAAAATTAAAATAAAGAAAAATTTGTGTGGGTCCAAAATACCTTACGACAAATGTCAGTTAAAAAAAAATATAGAAAATAATTTAACGAGTAGATATAAAACACCTACCAGAAACTTTTTCACATAACAGTTCTTCTTTTCAACATCAAATCATTTACAATATAAATCTTATAGAAGATTTGATACGAGTGGAAAAATAAACGCGAAATGCACAGCCAAACGGTGAGACGAATTAACAAATAGTAATTTATTATTAATAATCGTGTGTACAATTTACATTTGGTCGTATCCTTCACCGTTCGCCAAATATTATATTTATATACAAATCGATTTTTAAAAAAGGAACGAAGTATTTCATTATTTTCTACAAAAAAAAAAAAAAATGGAATCACGATAAATTTTTCGAAACAATTTTTTATAGATATTATTGGAGTCTACAATTAAAATTATAAATTTTAATTCGAACAATAATAAATAATTACATAATTGGGCAATTTTGAAATCCTCTTGGAGCACGTGAAAGGGATTAGTCGTCAGACTGTAAGAACCACCGCCCTAGTGTATTTACACTGTAGACACGAGTGACGCTCGCGCAGATTCTTTCATTGAGTTGATATTAGGGATAAAAGCGACGCCAAGACATATTGCTCCTGGCGGAATTTTTCTAAATACCGCCCTGCAGTGTTATATAGTCCTGAAATATTCTGTATACAATATGTTTTATTATATAATTGTTACCAAAAATATACAGCGCATTTTTATACGTGGGATAAATCGGGTTTTATACAGATTCGATGATTGTGTTTTATACCCGACTTACACATTAGGTAAATAATATATCGTCCAATAGCTGTGATATGACGGAAATAGTTTTTTTTTTTTGTAGGCGTGTGCGTACAGAAATTAGAAAAGGATTTTACTCGTTGTACAGCCGCCGACGCGACGCGAAAAATTGTTACATAATTTTTCCAAGTAAGATTTATGGCAAAAGACGTCGGTCTCTCTAATCATATTTCCAGATAAATACCGTCGGCATGGTTTGCATCGGATTACAGCTTCGGGGGAGAGAATGTTTTGTTCGGTGACTGATTGCAAAAAGTTTCCGAGACGGTTTTTTTTATTCGTTTTTATTTTTTAGTCTCTCGTCATCTTACTGATAATCTGTGCTATACTACGCCGCACAATCGGACGAGAACGTGATGGGTTTATTTTTATTTTTCTCTTTTTTTTCCCCCCCTTTCTCCTTACACGAAACCCCGAAGACCGGATTACTTTATTGGCTAATTTTAAATCGACTTATAACCTCGCGCGCGCGCCCGCCCGAATATTGATCGATGTCGCGGATAAAAGTTGCTCCGTTCTTTGGCGCCAAGAAGTATAACCTGCTGCACCGTACGAGCCGTCGTCGTGGCAAAGACGTCCTTATTATAACGGAGAAGAAGGAAAGCCAGGAGTTCCTAACAAAGTGTTAATTTTTAGATTCTGAGCGAAGTGTAAATATTCTATTGAACACGGGTTTCACACATTTTCATATTTTATTTAAATAATTTATATCTGTGATCGCAGCGCGATGGGACACTAGAAGAAATCAATTTTCATTCTGCTTTTCTAGTAGTTTTCTAAATGTAAAAAAAACTACAGAAAACCCGTAAAAAATCACGTACACACAAATTTTTCGAAACCAATAATTGCAAATTAATTAATAATAATTATTAGGTTCTTTTTTTTCTTTTTACTGTAACTAAAACAAAATACCAATAGAGCTGCGAATTCGCACCGATCTCGTGTAATGTACCTAATATTATTATGCAGACACGATAATTCGTATAATCTCTTAAAAACCACTTGAAATCTGGACTATTGTTTTTGTGATTATTGTCTTGTTAAACGTTATAGTAATTGAGACTAAATTTTAATAAAAAAAAAAAAAATGAAAAATATGTGGATAATAATTACGTTATTCAGGCAACTCCTGTGTTGCGTTTGAACATTTAAGTCCATGCGAACGATAGAGATAGAGTCAGTGGCGGTTTTCAGGGGGGAGGCGATGGGGCGATCGCCCCTCTGGGCTTTTTTTTACATATACATAATACGTATATATACAAATAATTATCTGATTATTTTTTTTTTTTTAGTTATATAACTTTGATAATTTAGTGTTGTGGTCAAGTAAAGTAAAGTAAAATGATAATATGTTTTATGATAATATATAATGAGGTCTGGCGTGCGGAGAGCGTCAATTCCGCCGTACGGCGTACTCGAAACAAAAAACGAAAAATAAATAAATAAAATAAAAATATTACAGGAAAATATTTTCAAAAGAATAATATAGAAAAATAATAAAATACGTATAAAGCCCGGTACACACTTGCGGTTTTTTGATGTGCGGCATCGCTGCGTTATCGTAATTGCTGTTGGTTTTACCTTTAAACTAATTACCCGATACCCACGCGTTCCGTCACCGTTCGTGAGTATATCGACATAATATAAAAGATATTTAGATATATATATCTTATACCTATTTATATCTAAAGTAACGGTCAGATCACAGATTAGATGAATACAGATGGATCACTCGTGATGTAAACAAAAAAAATGACGTCATTCGAATCCCCCCATATCAGTGTTACCGCATGATAGCACAATATATTTACCTAAAATTTAAACATTACTCCCATGAGGTAATCTATTTGTGCTGTTTACGTAGTGAATTTTGATTTGGCGATCGTGTCATATAATGTCTCGTGTCAAATATACTCGTTTCATACACACAGTTGAAAAAGAATCGGTGCTTAATCTGCGTTAAATTTTTACCGGCAGGTGATAACCATTAGTATTTGAGATAATAAAGAAGTTGTACTATACTATTGTGTAATACCAACACAATAATTTATACCGTCGTGGGCGCCTACATTGATACGGGTACATACGTATTTATACAGTATATATTTCCGATGACGTCACCACAAACCGGCCGCGTCGGTTGGTCGTGAGTCAACGACCACGCCCACCGCAAGTCTATGCTGCCGCCGTAGTGCGCCATCTGGTTTACATTAAAATAATTTTAATAATGAATTTTGTAATGGACTCAAGTACCAGTTTAACAAGTTATATTTATTTCTTGACGTTTCTATTGCAATAATGTCGTTTCGATCTGATTGTACTTACAAGCAGTGTTAAACACGCGAACATTTCGCGATTTAAACATTGAAGTGTAATACCCAAAGATTTCATTACACTCGTTTATTTTTAAAACAACGAACCGAAAACTTCACAAATACTAACGTGCTTACGTACACGATTGGTATAAAGAAAAATTATAATCGACATTATACATTTAAACGCGTGAAAATTAGAGGAAAATATAAATCGCGTATGTATTACAATTTTTCGGTAAAATGTTTTGTTTTTTGTTAACATACGGATCAAAAATATGTAATAGTATTTTGTGTTTTTTTTCTGATAAAACAACGTTTAAACGTTTTCGAATTGTTCGATCAATCGTTTCACAAATCGCGGCAGCTTCTTGCCTGCCGTCTTGTTCGGTGTTACCGACGTCCCTGCAGTTTTGCAGCAAAATCCCTGGCTATGCCCGGAGCAAAAACAGCAAATCACTAACGTTTTACGATTGAGACGACGTCGAAGATCCGTCGCGACCACGGAGTCGTGTCCGTTGCTAAGGTGTTCGTCTGACAACGTTTTTCCGTCGTATGCGAGCATTCCGTTGTTTACTTTGACCGGCTCGACTCCTCCTGCGGTTGCTGATGTTTTAACAGGTTTCAGCGTCTCCCAGCCGTCTCCACATCCCCGTTCTTCCGTGATCCCGTGGTTAGTACTCACAGAACGTACTGGTTTCGCTTCTATCGTCTTTACCGTCTCGCGGCGATACGTCTTCTTGACACATCGCTGTGTCGTCGGCGGATCGTTCATCATCGCGAGTCCAGCTTTAGAGTTTTGCGGCGACCCTTCAACGGCAGAGAATGACTCGAATTTCTCTACCAGTCGTTTCACTAGACAGCCGTCCGTCAGTTTCGGCATCATTTCAGAACGTAACGTTTCTCAAAAATCGTGTTATAATCAAAAGATTATCTTTTATATATAGAAATGAGCGTACACAAATATTATGTTCGTCGCTGTTCGTGAACCAATATATCTGTTACGTTCGGCTGCAAGTTTTATAAACGGTATAATAAAGTAAACGGTAGTCTTAGCGTTTATTTACAATATTATTTCGGCCAGCTATAAAAATGCAAACGGATTTTGAATGACTTTGTAAATTTGAAATATATTTGAGATCAATGTTATTTTTGTTTTTAGTATAGACATTATAGTTTTTATTACGAAAACACGCCACAAAATCGCGAACTGATAAAATTGACGTTTTTGGATTCTCTTTTTATGATTGGAACGTTTTTAAAAGTATTTTTTATCTCAAATTATAGCCAAAACAATATAACACATACATAATATTTGTATTGGGTTTTAATATTCGAAGGTGTGTTATTCTATAGCAATTCTATCACATTTATATCAGTTATGTTTTCAATATAAAGTCGTAAAATAATTAATAACACATTCTAGACATATATATATATTTTTTTAATTTACACACGAGTTTTCATCCGGCATCGGCTGTGTACGGCTAAATTTATCGGATGCAGTGTGACCAGTACAATTTACTTTCATACATTTAATTTTTCCGTCCGTATTCAGCCAAAAGAAAAAAAATCGCCCTCCCCCGTGAAGTTTGGCCATAACCGCTACTAGATAGAGTTTTGATTTTAACCCACCTTGGCGGAGGACACGCCACGGACTAAATAATAATATGTACCCGTAAATTAACGAGTTCGACTCTCTCCTCTTCCACTACAAAATTGTCTTCAATATTATCGTTCCGTTTAACGAAGATTATTATTCTTGGGAACTATTATTTCGCGTATCTCTCATCATTACGAACCCGACAAAACGTTTAATGAATTCGTGTCGCGAACATCGGAGCTCCGCGGAATCGACAATAACGAGCGAATATTATTGTTAATCTCTCCCCCGCACACGTCGGCAGCGATTTGCGTACGGGAATATCTCTTTTGTGAAACGCGGCTGTCTTCTGTTCAATTATACAAAATTATGATAAACAGATAATATAATTAACTCGAATCCCTTTTGCACGCGCGGTTCAAAACATACTTGATACGTTTAACGTGATTGGAACGCGACAATCGTCTACCTATCAGTTTGAATATTGCACGGCGTACTTATACACAAACGTTTGAAATGCGTTCAGGCACGATAATATAATATAGTAATGAGTTGATATTTATACCGTTTTTATCGATTATTTCACATTATGTTTTCACGCGGACGGCAACAGAGTAGCTTTATATTATCTGCGTCGAAGAACAACAATAATAATTGAAGCGAGTCCCGAGCGCTGCAGCTGTAAACGTTGCGATGTATGTCGGTTTTCTACTCATAGACACACATTTTAAGAATTCTATGATCATTTTCGCATTTGAAAGCAAAGCTGAACCGTTAATTCAGCAAATGATTCTGAGCGACGCTAGTAGTTCATCATAATATTAATGAATAACGGCGGTAAAAAAAAAAAACGTTTTTAAGTTCAAATTTAGGGTATCGGAGCTGAAATTTGTATGTGTATATATGCATATAACATCCAGATTAACTATATACTTTTTTCATATTTAATAGTAATATCGATTATGTGTATAATTTTCAAGTTTAAATTACATTTAAAAAAAAAATTCTGTTATAATAATATCGATTTTAATAAACACGTGAAATTAATGAATCTTACGATAAATTACATTTCAAACATTTATAAAAATGTATTCTCTTATTAATAACTCTTGGAACATATTATACGTGTATAGAAAATTATGTTTTAAATTTTTAACTCTAAAATACCAAACACAATCGATCAGGTTACGAATTTTAATGCGAAACGATTCGTCATTTTATATAAAAACTTTATATTAAAACATATTTTTAAACAAATTCATGACTAACGATTTTTACCATTTTTTTTTTTTTTAATAATAATCGTTAAATATCATACGATATTTTGCTTGTAATAAACCAACAGTCCTTAAATCCTAAAATTCTAAATGTATTATAAAGTTTTAAACATAAAAAACTCCGGGAATCGACCGAAATATTTCAACATTATGTTCATGTAATATATACGTATGATATTATGACAAATAACTGGTAAAATTTTCGATGTGTTTTGCATTATTATTTTTAATGATTTGTTTACGAAATTTGATTTTATAGAAGCCGATAGTGGCGACGACTGGCTTTTTGAAATTTTCGTGTACTCCTTTTTTTTCGTTCGAAAAGAACTACTGTGAAAACCTTAAAACGTTCAAATATAAAGTAATGCACCAACTATAGACACAATTTTCACCGACCGGAAAACGGTGTTACATGTAAAAATCAGAGCAGACCTTTTACAGAAAAAAAAAAAAATTATTCGTGGACGAAATAAATAAAAATAATACACATCGTTAGAAAATCAATACTTTTTTTTTTTGCTTGGCTCGGAATCTATAAAAGCGTTGAATTGTATTTCAGAACGTAAGTGAGAAATAAAAATGGTAATTTTAAAGAAACGCCTTATAATTATAGTGCTCCGAAGTTTGTTCGACGACTATATGCAGTCCTCGGAGTTATCGGATTTTTTTTTCTCTCCTACCCAATCAATGTTTTTAATGTATTCACTTGTCTAAAATGTAATTTAACAAACCCACTAGACCATTGAACGTGCTCTTAACTAAAGTTCAGCCGTTTTGTCGTTTCGCGCTTACGCAGTGTTGTTTAAAAGTTTTTAAAAAAAAAAAACAATTGCATTTTGTAAATTTAATTTAAAAAATTTTAATTTAAAAAAAATGACTCTTTCGAAATTTATTGTGGCTTAGATTATCAAAAGTCACCTGCATATCGTTATATGAGATCCTCATCGAAGTTAAAGTATACTGGATCACAAGATATTTTATTAATTTTTTCCAAAACAAAACAAACCTATATAATAACCCATATATTACACGCGTTAAAAAATTTGACCAAAAGTACATCAACTTTTACGGTAAACTTTCAGCATAAATTAAGAAGAAGAAGAAGAAGAAAAAAAAGACCGAACTCATTAAATTAATGGTATACAGATTATGGTTTATTAAAAATGTATAGCTCCGGTGGATACCTTCTTTAATTTTCCTGGTGTTAAAAACTGTTTTAATGACGTAAACATCTGCGTTTTGTGCGCGCGCGATGACGCCAAAATCGTTTTCCGATGAAACTTTTTTTTTTTTTTTAGAAGAAACTCGCGACGGAATCTAGTTATATTTTCCCAAGTGCCTGTAAAACTGTTAATGAAATTAATAACACGCTCGTGTTTTAATACGACGACAAAAATTAACGTCGTCTGTTTTGAAACCGTCGAGAATTATACGAGTACGCGAGCGAATAATAATAATAATAATACAAGTGTGTCGCGCGTACCGTCGTAAATGATTTATTTTTGGCAAGGCGCGAGTATTGCAATTTAACATTTTATAGTAACGTATTCGCTATAAACGTTTCACCGTTTTATCCTTTACTTCCGAAATTCCAAGAATTTTAATTACCTAACCCTGTACTGGTCACTGTTTTACTTGAAAACACTTACCAGGAGAAGAGACACACAACGGTGTCGTGTATTACGAAATGATTCACATTTTTTCGCTCTTGACAAAACGCTGAGACTTCGCGGCTGGTCTGAGTCGGATTTAAGGAGAAACCTGAAGATCCGCTCCTACGGCTAGGATAACGCGAGGCGTTTTCTAGAAATCGGAAATCGCCCGTTAGAAGTCATAGCCGACGTGCACGCGGCACGGATAAAAAAAAAATCTTTTGAAATCAGGAAATATCGATAAATGTTTAAATGATGATGGAAAATATTAGAATTCGAAAAAATACCTCCGTCGTTAATCTCTACGATACGTATGTCGGTATAATAATACCCATCGACCGCGACCAAAGGTCTGTTAGACCAAAATATATCCAAACGTTTTTTTTTTTGTTCTACCTCCTCGAATTAATTTACAAGAAAAAGAAAGTCGTTCGGATTAAACAATATTTATTTACGTGAATAAATTATTGAATATTTTGGGGAATTTTTTTTCTTTCTGTACACTTCATTTAACGTTTTGTTATTAACGGCGAAATATGTAATAATGGCGGAATTTTTTTTAAAAAACAATATCTCCGGATCATCCGTGCCATGACTTTCGCGTCGAATAAAATAGTTGTGTTTATTGTATAAAAAGTATACCTACCACCCGTACGCGTCGTCCATGAATATGTATGACGTGCGTGTATTATGATTACGCATAATAATTAGTATGCAAAGAATATTTTTAGCGTATATAAAATATAATGGAAACGCTTGTATATACATATACGAGTATGTATATATATAGTGTAATACATCGGAGACGGGTTTTTATTTTTAAACAAAAGTAAATATAATAAAACCTTTATTACTCGACCGACTTCATCCAGCAGCCGACAAATTATTATTATTATTATTATGGTACTTACTACAGCGTCACGCGTATATACTCTTCCCTTTAACGTTTTTAAAGGGTTCTGTCGGCCCACACTGCGAGCTAATTGTTTTTGAAAATTCCAGGGAAAGCTATAACGCGTTTCGACGCGATGCTGATTATTCTAAGGTACTTAATCCGTCATAAGACGCACCTGGTGTATGTGTAAAACGTTTACGTTTTCGTTTTTTTTTTTCTTTCTTCTGTAAGCTACGAATCGAACACATAATATTATCACTATGTCAACGCGCGTTTATTTCGCGAACAATATGGTAAAATATTATCAAACGCATTGCAATATGTCAAATTTATTAGAATTACTCGTACGAATTTTCGACGTGAATACGCGTATTTAAATTGGGAGTAGACGAATTTATTGGTCCGACCGGATTCGGTTGCGAATTTGAAATTCTCTCATCCACTGCAAACCTAATTGTTTCCCGTTTCGTTGACCTACGCGCGTATTTCCAATCGTTTTGAAAATACTTTCTTTTTTTTTTTAAATAATATTTTTAAAAAATGACGCGGTAACACTTTCCTAACTTCAATGATAAGTCCTACCGTGAAAAACGAATTCTCCGTCAAATTTTTCTATCGGAAAATGCAATACGTTGTGACGTAACGGAGGTATATATATATATATATATATGTTAATTAATACTGTTGAGCGGTATTATTATTATTATTATTATAATTACATTAGTATTACGCGAGTATTGTTATCGTGAACGATATATTCATAAATATAAATACTTCTGTTAACGGCCACGGTAAATTTTTATAATTAAAGCCAGTCCACTAATGAACGCTGAGAACACGTCGCGTTTTTTTCCTCTCGTCAATTTTTTTTCTAAAATATATATATAATGTCCCGAGTAAAGTTTGTTAAATTAAACATGGAGTAGACAAACGTCATCTGCTGCCCGTGATCGGGTGAACAAGAAGGATGCCGTGGGGATAATATGTGTGCATCCGCACACATGAGTATTTATATATATATATTTAGACAAATAAATAATCATAATTATTTGAATCGTGGCCGGCAATAAAAAAAAAATTATTCTTTAGTTTATCTTATTTTGTTCATGATTCGTTTAAAGTTTTCTGTTAACATTTTCTTTTTTCTTTTTTTCTTTCATTATATTATTATTTATTATTACGATTACTTATTTATTCATTTATTTTTATTTTCTCCTATATTTTCTTAAAAATCCGTGTGCTCCGGTCTTCGGACCTCGGCCACGGGTTGGCGACCGTAATAAAAAAACAAAAGTCGACCGTTGTGGGTTTTCGGTTGAAAACAAATTATCCGTTACCTCACAACGTAATATGAGTAATGTACATTAACTGTTATTGTTAATCATAAATTCAACGCCACGCGGAGAAAAAAAAAAAGTTGAATTTAAAAACGTATATGTAATTATACGACGTGCATAACAACACAGTGCGTCTTGTATAAATTTTTATTTTCTAAACTATTTGTATAAAATATGCGAATATTATAACGATACGGGAACCGATTCCGGCACAAGTGGTGGAAGAATTTAAAACCTAAACGTCGTCAGCATTTTAAATCGTAAAAATGAACCCGACGATAACCGAATCGAGAGATACGTTTTTGTTTTTCAACTAAAAAACAGCTATCGATATTACATGGAAAATCGAACTGTACTGTACGACAATGTTAAATGATAATAATCATAGAATTTATTTTGCCCGTGTCTGTAGTGCGGATTGTGATATATCACGCGGACTGAGGCACCGCCATTTCGTGAACGTTAAATTGAGTGTATAAAACACGAGTTTTAAATTGTTTTGGTAAACTTGTATTGAGTTATTGATGTTTAAAACAAACAGATTCCGACACAAACGTCGGCTTATGAACTCGTGGAAAAGCCGAATCGGCTGACATTAGTTCTGAGATATTATATACGTATACCTACCATAATTTTGTTACTATACAGATTCACATGATCTGTTCGTAATCAATCTTGCGGTTGTATCCTGATGATACAGCCGCTCACCTAATCTGTCTTTAAAATTCGATTTTATTTTATACCATAATTATGTATATACACATTTATCTCTAACTCGATATCCAGAAAATCTAAATGGATTCGATATTTAAAATATTTTTCTGCCTTTTTACGTCGTCATTAAAAATCACTTAAAATTTAAATCGCTTCGTCTTCAGTTACATCGTATATATATATATATATTAAGAGTTATGGGTAAATTATTGAATTGTTCGACGAATTATATATATTGTTTTGTACCTACGTGTTTTCGGCATACTCGATGAGACGATCATTAATAAGTTGGAAGAACATTTGCCGTATTTGGTACACTTCAAAACACCGAATTAGTCTAATTAGTTTTCCGCACTTGATCGGGAACAAGACAAACTTCTAAACAAGTAATGTCGGTGATGGCACTCTCTACAAAGTTGTAAAATTAAATACCCGATTTTTTTTTTTTTTTTTTTTTGTGCCAGTAATTACCATTTGAATGTATTTGTGTATCATATAGATATCATCGTTTAATTTTTATTTTAGTTTTTTAATTTTATCATTTTAACCGTTTCGAAATGAATACGTAATAAAGATGTAATTACAAAACTGAATTGATCAAACTGTACGCCGATAATTTAGACATTTCTCGTTACAGCGTGCAGTGTACTACTACGACGATCGTTATAAATCAACTGCTATTGCTGGAGTCAGCGCTTTATATATATATGTATACTGTATTTATGTATACTGTTACCAGGTCCCCCGAAATGCTGACTTACAAATGAATATATATTACTTGATTAAAATTTGACGGAATGAAATCGAAATAAACAATTTATACAAACAAAAGTTCCGATAAATTAATAAATCAAAATATAACAAAAATAATGAACAACATATTCCCCGCTTCCTACTCGTATTTTGTATATATGTATATGTAATATTTTGTAAGCCTGAAGAGTTTCGTTTCGTTTGTTTTAAGCGAAAATACGTTGGAAAGAATACATTATTATTATTATTATTACGTTTGTTTGCATCTTACTTCGAATAACGAACAATTCGTTAAATTTAATTATATATAAACTATGTATTGTGTTTTAACAAAACCTTATGTACTCCAGAATCAAAACTCTCAATTATTGAAAATATATATTTCTCGAAAGCGAACCGTCGATTCGGATGAATAATATTTAAATATAATACATATACGCATTACAAAATTAACGAAACTGTAAACTCGAAAGGCAGTTAGTTGTCAATCAACCAAAATTATAAATAAAAAAAAATATATATAATTTAAAAATGCAAAATACAACCCGGAGTCGAGGAAAACAATATTAAAATCCCTGAAATTGTGGCAGTTGTAGACGTTCGAGTACCTATTGTATATATAAACAATAATACTACCCTCCAAATATAATCGCACATATTTTGAGTTCATTTGTAAGTCGAATGTTAATTGTTCCAATAGAATTCATGATTCTTTAGTTTTTACATATAAACAAATAAAAAAGCCTTCCGCGCGCAATAAAATATAAAATAAATAACGAGTTGTTCAAAAGAAGGAGAAGGAGCAAGAAAGCTACGATTTATCCAAATGGGCTCGGAGAATCTTTGTTTATCGCGCCGAGGTATAGTGTATATAATATATGGTTTTTATTTTATTTTTTGGATTTCTAAAAACTAATAGACACGATAAGCTTTTGCCGCGGTAAATTCGATAAACGAGTTTTATTTTACCTCGGAGCACTAAATTTAATGTACATCGAATGATGGTGGAATCTCATTGCAAACACATTCGATAACCCACTAAAGTGCTTTCGAATTCTCATCTCTATTACACTGTCCCTTCGTATTATGGTGCATTCCTTCTCGTTCGGTTAATGAAATACTACGTGGCGTTCTGGTGGAATAATTATATGTGCACACATTAGGTTAATTTCACGGGCTTAACACTGAACATTGCACGAGTAAAATACGCGCGCTTCTGTATAACATACAAATGATAATATGACAAACGCTGTACTTCTCTAATAATTTATTTTAAAAGTAACGAACAATAAGGCTAACGCATATTCATAGAATACGAGAAACCATCGCGGGTTATTATTATTATTATTATTATTATTATTATTATTATTATTATTATTATTATTATTATTATTATTATTATTATTATTATTATTTTCAACAACAACACGTAACATTAAAACCTCACAACTTCATTTCAATGACTATATGCTAACCGCTAACACTGCGAAACTCGCGTATGTTATTTCTTGTTTTCTAATTGTCTGGATTAGAAAAAGCGTCTTATTTTTAAGAATTAATAAAGATTAAAATCACGTTATTCACGAAGAAGGTAATTAAACGTCTAAATAAAATTCGTTTTAAATCAATTATCATTCATACCACTATAAACAAGCTTGGTAAATACGATTAAAATCGTATTGTAATAAAATATATTTTGCGAATATTTTTAAAAAAATCATTAAAAGACATTTTTTTTTTTTGTTTTGCATATAATATACAGAGGGCATAATATGACGTAGTGGTGATTTGAACTTTCCTCAAAAGGTCTGTTTTAAACTCCGATAAATATTAAAATGTCATTAACAATATAACATGATAAATTTCGTAAACGAATATATGACACGAAAATAATACGTACAACACGGTTAGTCCGTTATCGACATATCGCACACGCCGCCGGACGTATATCGGCCCTTTTCTCAGTAAAAAATTATTTTTCCTTTCTTTTTTTTTTTTAATTCCCACCAATCAATTGATTTATATTTTGCACTTTTTAAAACGATATTAAAATATATATATATATATATATATACATATTTTTAAACTTTTACTCCTATTTTTGTAGAATATGAACCTACTTAATATAATTATACGCGTTTTTCAATTCAATTCGTATTCGAATTTGAAAAGTTCAAAACAAGTTTTGGTGTCGTCCCTGATTAATACTAATTGGCTCACGAACTGAAACAACTTCCAAAAAGCGTATTAAGCGGTCAACATTTGGTCGACTCGCGAAAACCATCGGTTCTTTGTATTAACACGAGTACAAATGTGTATGATTTTTATTATTATTTTAAAAATAATATAATGTTAACAATACTATACGTAGACAGTTTTTTTTATTATTATTTTATTTATGTCACCTTTACGTTGATATTGTGGTTGTAAATGTGTAACTCGTTAAGTTATTATGGCTGTCGAAGAGAAAAGATATTATTGCTTATAAAAAAAGTGAATATATTTCGCATCACTCCGTCCCATAACGAGTGTCTACCATCCGCAAACTTGTCAGACAATTTTCGACGACAGTGTTCACCTCACTCCTGGCTGTCGAAAACCGGCGCGTACAATACTGTGACCGCCATACCCGTGTTTCCTGTATCACAAAAACGTGTACTTATTACACAGTAATCTGTATTTTGTATACATCGTAACGTTTTCGTATAATATTATGGTCGCTGTATAAAGTATTATAATTTGATTGTCTAATTGCGCGGTGAACGAGATACTGAGAATGTAAATTCACGGATAAAAAGAATATTAAAAACGCGTATTTAAAATAACTGCTGCGTACGAACCGAGCCCTTTTTTTAACCTTTTTGAACGAACCGAATCTCGGGTTATTTTTTTAAGCATAATACGAATTAAGTCCAAAAATATTTAAACTGTACATAATTCGCTAATCGAGTGCCAGTATGTATATGTGTACACACCGAGTACCTTGAAACCGATACTAAAACATGACGAATAAATATAAAAGTCAATGTTGAGTTTACTGTTTTCGAGCTATATTTATCGTAATAAAATGTCGTCAATTTTTCGCAATATATTAATTATAATAATTATTATATTCAAGACGATTTATTTTTAAAATGCAATGTGAAACTATTAAATATATGAAATGTAAAATTATTATTATCGAATAAAAAAAGGTTTTTTTTTTTTAAACAACATAAAATTGTATTATTATAATGCTATTGTGATACAATCTAACAACAGGTTAAAAATTTTAAAGAATATTTTTAATATTTTCAATACTTCCCAATTCGTAGGAAAATTCTACAATTGTTGAATAATTTAATTAATAATAATAATAATAATAATTAATGAACTGTCGACTAAGCATTAACAATATTTAAATGTTATATGTAGTCAAGTCGATTTCAATAAGTATAACCAAACGGTATCGCTCTTTCGTTCAGCTTTAAACTCAATAAGTCACTTTTTATTTTTAAATTAATATTGACAAAAAAAAAATTGAAAAATTCCGGTATTAACTGGAACCGCAGGCCGCAATGCAAAAAAAACAACCAGAACCGAAAACCGATTCCCCCCCCCCAAAAAAAAAAAAAAATACCCGAAAACGGAAAAATCATAACGGTACCAGTCCCTGCAGGATGGTGTCATGGTGGTGATAAAAAAAACAACGCGTGTGATCCAATATAGTGTAATATTGCAAATATCCGTGTACGCAGAACACAGTACGGGCTTCTAGCGGCTAAAATCGCCATCGCGTAAAACTTTACCTACCATACACTCCGGCAGCCAACAACACCTCTCTGCTGTGGCAGCGCGCGCGCGCGCGCGCGTGTGAAACCCAGTTGGGTTTCGGCCGCGCGGGTGAATAATTAACGCGCACGTAAAGGGCCGCGACGCCAACGCCGCCGCATCGGTTTTCGGGTCGACCCTTCCGACCACCGACCGCGTAAGACCCACCCGACACGTTTTATATATATATACATATATATATAAATATGCGCACGCACGCACGCATTATCCCTTGCGCCATACAGCATATAGTCCCCGCGAGCCTCAAAGTCCGAGTTCAATTAGTCAAAAAGGGATTTAGGAGAGTATTTTTCTAGCTTCAGCCGCGCCCCACCAATCACCGCGGCGCCGACCCTTGTCCGCCCCTGCTCCACGTCAATAACACGCGTGCGGATGATATACACGACCGTTTATTACCGCGGCCGCGTGTTATTATTATTATTATTATTATTATTATTATTATTATTATTATTATTATTATTATTATTATTATTATTATTATTATTATTATTATTATTATTATTATTATTATTATTATTATTATTATTATTATTATTATTATTATTATTATTATTATTTTATATATAATGAAATATTTAAATTATTTTCAAATTGTTTTTTTTTTCAGGAACGGAATTTAACCGTTAAAATTTAGTTTTTTTTGTTTTTATATAAAACGCACCTCGTAGGTGTGTGTCCGTGGTATGAAGGGTATGCTTTGCGTACCTCGCAAACCAGTGGGGCGCGCCCACGTTGTTTATCAATTAGTGCAACTACAGTATATATAGTAGTCGAATATGATGATGCGTGAATCATCTTAGAAATCTTGCGTATTTAAATGTGAATAAAATTGAAGAATTGTTGTAAGTCGACAAATATCAAATACGCGATTGGAAAATCTCATCACAATATTACGTGAAAATGATACGAAAATTAATCTTAACGATGTAATTAACAATTTTAGTAAAACAATTATTAACAGCTTGTATGGCGTAATGTCTACGGCTGCAACATAATGTACTATATTTACCACAGACTTATAATATTATGATATTTATACGTAGTCTGTCGACTGCTCGAGATCTCATCTTCCGTGTCAGTTTCTTCAATATATATACTCCGTGTTCCTCTCCTCGGTCGTCAAACTCTGTCTCCTGCAGGTCTCTCTCGACGACATTTCCGCACTTATAACGGGTTATTATGCGTTAATCGGTCATATATATATGTATATAGGTACGTTGTACATATTGTATATGTACACGTAACGTATGTACCTATTACTAGCCATTATTTTAAATGATTACACTGACCGCGTATAGTTTCTTTTTGGTGCGAGTTATACTATACACGTTACACATATACGCGCATCACGTGAATATTGTTTTGAAAACACCGTCTTCTATTATTTAAAATAATTCTTTTTCTTGTTACTATTTATGCGGAAAACCGCCGGTAATTATACGTTTCTGTTGTGGCACGATTCCTTGAATTATATACGGAAGAAAGGTGTACGTGTCACCATTTATAATATTCATTAAAAAAAAAAATCAAATTAGCGCGGTAACGCATAATCGTTCGTAATTAAAAACTAAAAATACATAATATTGCGTAATCTACATAATATGTATTATATGGTACGAAAGAGACGTTTTTCGAATTTCGAAATAATTACGATTTTTCGATCATTGTTAATTATATAGGTATAACACGATTGATTTCTTTTTCGATAAATAAACGATTATAATATTGTGTATACGCGAATAACGTTATTGTACGAGTAATATATTAATGTTTATCTCTGCCGTAAATTATAGAATACCTGTATATTATTATAATGTATAGTTAAAATTCCATGTATATATTTTTTTTCCCCGGAGAAAATCTGATAAAAACAATGTTTATTTATTCGAGAAGAAAGAAATGCCACAACGAAAATATCCACGACCCGTAACACACAGTCGTAATTATACGTAATATTATAATGGACGGCATATTTTTATCCGGCTTCGTCCGAGAATATTATATTAACAATGTTTTTTTTTTTTTTTTTCTATTCACTTTAAATTACTTATCATAATAATCATTTTATATGCCCGCAAACCAGCGGACCGGCCTAGCAGAGTCAACTGATTTGCAAAGAACTGAACATCGATCCATTGATTTTTTTTTTCTTTCTGCTTATTTGCCGTTTTCGGTCGATCTATGTATAGGTACGTTTCGCCGATCGAAAAAATTTGCGAATTGAATTGAAAACAAAAAATGGATTCCACGAAACTAAAACAAGTACTAAACCGTTCTAGACCAGACACATCTGTATTGCCATCAGCCATTATAGAGGCATAAACGAACTTCTACAAACCAGTTCTTTTAATCAGTCGCGGATCCTTGAGGTGGGGTCTAAGGAGGTTCAGCCACCCCCCTTTGGCTGTAGTCATTGCTTAAAAATTATACATATAATTACCTAATTAGGTATAATTTTAGGTAGCTGATCATCGTACAGCTCCCCCTCCCCCTTTTGTGATTTCTGGATCCGCGCCTGCATTTAACTTACGTAAAACAAAACGTGCCATAATTTCAATTAATTCGTTCTGAACATCACCACTTAGCCAATTATTTCGATTTTCGTGCCATGTTTTCAAAACAGGAATTTCAAGTGAGCGTTCTTGAAGCAAATAAATCAAGTTTCCGGAATCCCGCGTGCCCCCACGAATAGTTTGGCCACAGCGCGTGCTAAATAACGAATGGAGCTTATTAATATTTTATATGCTAAACATGCATCCTGTTACTCTTTTTCAACGATACTGTTATTGAAGAAGTAACCGGACAAGAATGTTCACGTAATCGAATTGAAGCTCTATGACTTTCACTTTTTTCGTGGACAGAAAACTGCAGTTCCTTTTTTTCCAATTATTAAAACCGGTATCAATAAAGGTATCATGCAAATGCAATTTACATTTTCTGTCTTTGGTTTTACTTGCCAAAGCACAAGGATTACATGTGCAAAAATTTGTTCTACGTGGAGTCGCACGTGTTATTTCATTCGCAGCGCCCATTGGCGTATATGTAGATTGTATAAAAATATGTGTCTCTATGCTGCGCCAGATGGTAACTTTCCGTCATTTTTTGAAGACCTCTTTTTTTTCTTATTTTTGCCGTTTTCAGATCGATTTTATGTGGGTCGCTAATATTTCAACAATTTTTGCCGTTTTCAGATCGATTTTATGTGGATTGCTAATATTTCAACAATCGCGTGCTAAAATGTCCTGATCCAGTCCTGGTTCTGCCCCCTCGTAAGACAAACTTATTCCCCTTAATTATTAAATCTTTTAACCACTTGATATATACGTAATTATTATAATATTACATACAGTATCTTACAATTTTTTTTTTTTTGTTAATAATTTAAAGTTGTTTTTTTAATATTTTTCTAACGTTACATTAAATTATTTTCAAGGAAGAGTGAAATTCTCAGTTTTCATACAATTAAATTGAAAAGTGAAATATTTCAATTTAAACCTGTAGTTATAATAAAATTGTACTCTTCCAAGGCAAATCAAAATATATATATATATATAAATATAATATATCTAAATAAATTTTCACCGATATAATAAAATAACAATAATAATAATAATTTCATTTTATTAAAACATTTTCGTATTTCATTTGTAAAAAAATTAATCATTACAAGTGCATTTATAACATATTATTAAAAACGTAAACATGTTTAGAAAAAATAAAAAAATAAAAGTACTCTTTTCATAAAGCCACATTTTAAATCGGTTACCAAACCATGTATAATAATGCAATAATAGCTGTATATTAAACTCATTTGAACAAAATCTTTCTTGGAGCGTTATGAAAATCATATTCATTCGAATATAATATATGTATATATATATATAATATCTATATTACCCATCTCTATCAACTAATACGGATAATCACGAAAACGAGTTTCAAATTTAAACTGGAAAATAAATTTACACAAACTTTTTCGTGATCCAATTAATTGCATAATCATATTACGTTCTAGCACGTATTACCATAATAATTATTATACTTGAACTTGATTTGTTTTTGTTTAATAATAACATCAGATTTGAAGTATCACGTTCAGCAGCAGTACAATAAAAACTTTTAATTGCGGTTTAACGCCAAGGAGACGCTTCTATATAAAAAAATAAAAACAACCAAACGTTTTAAGGGCGTTTATTAAAATAACCTTTAACGCTCGTATAATATAATATATTGATCGCAATGACACAATTAATATCGGTCGATATTACTGTTCGATTTTATTTTCAAAATTAAAACGATTATAGGACGTACACCAGTCTTTCTCAAAGTGGGCGTTAGTGGCCTTCAGGGGAGCGGTAAAAGACCCAAAGAATTTTGGGGGGCGTTTAGGCGGTCTAGGGAGGCGATAGCTGATTAAAAAAAGCGAAAAATTATATAATCCTGATATTTCAAACTAAAATTAAATACCAACAGACTGCAATAATACTACCTACTTCAGTAATTTTAATAATTTCGTTCATATTACTCATCCATTTTTTTTTTATTTATCACGTCTTTCGTATGTTTGAACGCAGTGACTTACGACGGTAGGTATTTAAATAAATTCGAGCCTGCAGATATAAAAAAAACTCGTTAAACTACATCAGGTTCATCCATCACATTAAGTAAGCTAGATAAATTTAAATTCAAATATTTGTTTTAATACAAATACAAATACATTTGAATACGATTAAGTATACGTTTTAATTGCTCTTATTAAAAAGGCTCCTTTAAAATGTATGTTTGAACTCTGAAATAGAATATGGCATGATTAAATATGATAATTGTAATAACTGTTTAAAGATAAACAACAATATTAGTAAAGTTTAAAAATTTTAGGGGGCACTAAAGACATTTTGATTGTCAAAGTGGGCGATGGATGAAATATGTTTGATTACAATTGTTTACAATTTGTTTGGAGTCGATCAGACAAAGTGGGGGCCAACTTCACGTACGTTTGAAAACCTATGACGTACACGGTAGGCACACGGAATCATATTTCATACGCATTTCATTAATGATCCTTACAATACATTGTGTTTTATCTGTAATATGTAGCGAAATCTGGTGGCTGAGTTTGTATACTCGAACGTTCCGAATGTTACACCGCTCGATAGCACTACAAAAACCTTTGAATAAAAGAGTCATACGACTTTTCCAGTTCCATATCGCTTTGATTTTAGTCGATTTTGAAAAAATCATATGCAATTATACATTCGTTGGTCTA
The DNA here is from genome assembly GCA_032441835.1 of Slavum lentiscoides. Lineage (NCBI taxonomy): Eukaryota > Metazoa > Arthropoda > Insecta > Hemiptera > Aphididae > Slavum > Slavum lentiscoides. The sequence continues at coordinate 4,193,196 of CM063713.1, forward strand.
CAACGCCAAAACGTCAAAAATGAACTGCGTCGAAAAGGACGGTCAAAGTGGATTTTTTTTAAATGTAAAAAAAAACTACCGAAAACCCGTAAAAAGCCAGACAAATTTTATGACTCTTCCAAAATCAAAATTTTCACCTATCATCTTATATTTAAATATTATACCACAAACGCGATAATGTAAAAAAAAAAAAAATTCTTTTTGGTTTATTCAATTACTTTTTTTTTAATGATTTTATTATAATACGCACTGAAATCGTGATGTAGTTATTGGAAAATTGAAAAATATATTTTTTAAATATACGTATTAATTATATATTATTTATTAATTACCTATTCTCACCACACTCCAACCGGGTTGACAAAAAATTAAAATCGTTCATCGTGAAAAATATGCGCTAAAGTAATATAACCCTGCAATATCATCACGCTCTCGCGGTTTACATAATACTATAATATAGTAACGATTGGTTTGTGGAAGTGCACTACGTAAATTGTCATCGTGTCGTATTTTGTTACAGATTGTGCCGGATTGACTGTCCGTCGTTAAATTTTATGTCTCAAAAAAAAAAAGTGTATTAATCGCTCAGATTTCTCGTCCGTAAAATGTAAATTAAAGTCGCCAACCAAAAGCTAGTGCTGCAGGAAGCTTATGAAAATCGTGCAGGCCGATCCGCGTATTGAGAAGTGCAAATTTTTTTTCTTTACACTCTGCCTGTATAACTCGGCTCTCTTAATAAGGGACATTACTGTATAGTTACGTCATGAATTTTTTTCTGAACGCTGAAGTGTTGTGCTATCTGTGGTCACACCGCGTTAATGAATGCATACAGACCGACGCTTTACACGCACAATCTTTCCCTCGTTCCGGGAACGTACAGATATTTGCACGTGGACTTGAACAAGCGCGATCCTTTGACGCTCAAGAACTATATATATATAGTAGCGAAACTGAGATGAAATTCTTTCCGTCGGTATTCCGTCCGTCCTTCGGGCTAAGACTTTCGTCTAAAGTGTACTTACGAGTGGGCCTATAGAGACGTTTACCTCTCAGTTCATCCGGACCGTTCCGAAGCCTCGAAGAAGTCCTTTAAGAAGTTTCTGTTCAAAAAAGAACTATAACGAAACCCGTAATTATTATACCTAAAATTATGTAAAAAAAAAAAAAACGTGTTTTTTTTAAACACGCGCGCATAGAGAATTACAGCAGTCTGCAGTTGCGAAAATACAATATATTCCGACACGACTTTCTCTCTGTATGGTCGAAAATAAAAAAAAAAATGTTTTTTATATATATAATTAAAAAAATCTTCGGATCGTGCAGCGTCGTCGCCCAGTGCAGGTTCTCCGTGCAATTTGGACTGCAGCGGCCTAAGGAGTGCGGGTATTGTCATCGTTTTCTTCGTCGCTCTGGACCGGACTGTGGAACACGTCGTCCTCCTCGTCGTCCTTTTCGCCGCCGCCGCCGCCGTTGCCGCACAACCGACTCCTCAACATGTCCAACAGGAGTTTGTCGACGCGGCCGGTGAGATTGAGCGCGTCCGACGGGCTCTGTCGCCGCCGCCGCCGCCGCCGCCATTCGGTCGGCGGTACCGCGGGCAGGTCTTCGCCGCGCGTGCCGACGGCCGCGCCCGCCACCGGCGTCGCCTTCTCGTCGTCGTCGTTCACTTCCAACAACGTCCACCGGCTGTCGCCGCCGTCGGCCGTCATCACGGTCGACGACAGTATTGGAAATTCCGTGGTGGACACCGAGTGTTCGGACTTGTGCAACAACCACGGCGTGCTGGGCGCACAGCTGAGCCGTAACGTCGCCGGCGTTTGCCACACCTCGGACCATTTCGAAAAACACAGTTTCGTGAGGAACGGAAATTTGGATTCTGTGTAAAAAGAAAAAGGAAAAAAAAAGACGACACGCGCGTTTTATACAATGCAAGGATATCTCAAGGAGAGTCGACAAATGCTAATACATAATATATAACTTTCGTTTTAATCGATATTTTTAAGGTTTTTTTTTTTTTATAATAAATTACCGCAGAACCTACAATTATTATTTTATATTTGTTATTTTTTTTTTCTCGACTAAAAATTAAAATCGAAATCGGTCATTTTATAAATGTTATTTAAAAAAAAAAAAATTTCTCTTGGTGCTATAGAATGTTCTTGCGAAAAATCAGGGATGGAAAACGTTTTTGAAAATCGTTATTGAACGAGAAAAATTTCAAAATTTATAAAACATTAATTCGTATCAATGAATTAATATAAAAATGCCAAGACGCGTCGTAGGTATCAATACAAATTTCACTTCATTTTATTGATTATTAACTTTTAATATTACAATACAAATTACATATTTCACTAAACACGCAAATATTGCGTTACATTTCATAAAACAAATGAATATTTTTTTTTTTTTTTTAACACAAATTGTCTATTGTAATATGTACATATATATATATATACGCAACAACGACAAACGATTATCGATATAATTACGCGCTGTGATTTATTATTTTTACTCGTTTTAAATCGTAATTTTTTTTTTTTTTTTTATTATATAATAAACAGTTTAAAAGGATTTCATATACGCAGTTAACCGCGTGAATTGTTCAAATTGAAAATATTTGTAAAAAAAGTTCACTTTTTTTAAGACGAACATTTCCGCACCAACGGAGTCATCTCACAACGATAATGATATAGTGGGTGGGGAGAATAGGTACAAGAAAACCAGCACCCCTGACCACCGCGCCGGCGACATTTATATATTTATAAAATGTTATATTCTAAATTAATTTAATTAATATTATATTATCGCGTTTGACATTTTAAACGTTAAACCGCCGATCAGGACCCGTCGACGCATATAGTATATATTACTTGTCGACTCGAACGTCACGTGATTGGACAGCAAAACGGTCTTGGCGGCCAGAGCGACGGTTTTCAGCTCGATCAGACCCGTCGAACACTTGGCTCCCGGTCGTTTGGGCACTGTAACACGAGACGATACAGGACTGTACACGCGGCCGTAACACCGGGACAGGGACAGAGGGGTACGTACGAATCGTTATGGAACTTATTGCGTCCGTTTGGCCCAGGTTGTCCGACACGGTCTTGTGGACCGTCGAACCGCACACGTCGGTCGGCGCGTTGAAAAAGTGCAGGATCTAAAGGAGAAAAAAAAAACGAGAATTTTTTTGTGTTTCGGCCGCGCGAAAGTCGAAATGTATTTCTTTTTTTTTTTTTTTTTATGCGCTCACTTTTGACGGGGCTGCGACGCGACGTCTGTCCAGACAATGCTCGCTCGAGTGAAACCTGTTCAGTTTGCTGGCCGAGTAGACTTTTTGGACGGGCGTGCCGTCCGGCATTTTGTTGAACGTCACTTGTTCGCGCATAAACGAATGTTTGGAATATCTGAAACGCGTCCAAAGACAAAGAAAACCGAACAGTTTGTTTTTTTTTTTATCGTCCGTTTACGAACGCGAATCGCAGAAAATATGGAAGACCGCGTCCATGTCTCGTACAGAAGATTATTATCCTTTATTTATTTCATCACCGTTATCGCGTCGCCTGTTGTCCCGACCGGATTTCGTGACGATTTTTATCCCGATTCCAATTGAATCGGTCATTTCAAAAACAACACAAGTCGAATGAGTTTTATATTATTTTAGTGAAACACAGTCAAAGACGGACAATTTAAAACCACAAATTACGAATGTATAATAAACCTTAAATATAAATGTGTAAAAGAGGTAAAAGTACAAAAAAAAGTTACATTTCTGGAGTCATGAAGTCATTTGTGGTTTGTATAAAATTTCAATTTGACGACTTATGTCGTTTTTGAAATGACCGATTCCAATATTATTATAAAAAAATACACGCGCAATAATGCGTTTCTCGAGAATTTCAAACGTTATTTTGTTTTCAAATCGGAGTTTTTATTTTGAAACGCCAAACGGTTTTCGTCGTACCCGTACCATTATAATATAATATATTATACGTTTTATTCGATATCATAAAATCAGAGGCGCGCGTTGTACTCGAATAAATATATTATATATAGTTTTTCTACACGAATTCTGTTTTTCAACTCAATTTTAACGGCTAAAAAAGCCCCAACGCGGGGGAAAAAAAAAATTGAAAATACGCCACTAAGTCATTATAATAATTTTTTTTTTTTGTACGGACAACAAACGCGATGTTATAAAAGCGCGCGTGTTGCGTCCTGCAGCTGCTGCAGACTTAATAATACTCACTTCACTCTCATCCTGTTCGCGTCGTCCAACCGTAACAAATGCAAGTTGGACACGCACCGTTTGGCCGCCTCGACGTCTTCCATCTCGACCAGTGCCTTGTCGTCCTTCAGCATCTTCACCGTGGTCACGTTACCGTACAAACAGAACAGGTTGAACACGCGGTCGCAGTTGACGGGCACGACGTTCAGCCCGTGCACGAGTAGTATTCTGTTGGGCGGCGACCGGTGACGCGGCGAGTCCGAATCGCCGCTGCCGGACGCACCGACCGCTTTGCGCGTCGACCACTTTTCGTTGTTTCTGCACACACGTACAGTCGACCACCAAAAGTACAAATATTAACGGTGGAAGGGAGGGGAGGGGGGGAACGAAAAAAAGCGTTTTACGTTAAAGCCCGAGGAATTAATAGTATATCGATTTGTATGATAAAATTTGGGAAACGATGAGTGTGTACTTGAAAAATATTGCACAAAAAAAAAACCAGGAAAGTATAAATATACGTTTCTAACGCGCGCAGTGTGTACAGCTGGTGATGTGAGATTTACACGAAATACAAACGTAACGCTAATAAATATAAACGTGCTTTTTGTAGAAATTTTAAAACAAAATTTTAAAAAGTTCGGTTTCGCTTGTGTACCGAAATTTTTTTTTTTTTTTTTAATCACCCGGTCTTTGCACCGAGCCCTTGAATTTCAACCAAAAATGTTCCGAGATTTTTTTTTTTTTATACCGGGTTAATATTATGATCTTGTACGGGGGCCCTGCGGACAAAGCATGTATACCAGCTCCGTTGAAGCCCACCGGCGTATTTGACTTCAATTTATGTGGAAGGGGGCGAAACGAACGGTTTCTTTTTTTTCACTAACCAATATTTTTTTGTAATTTAGCCATAAAATTCTGTGCCATAATATTATAATAACATTTCAAGTCTATGGGGGTGGAAAGCGATCTCCCTTATCGCCCCCTCACTCAAATACGCCCTTGGTTGGAGGTAACAAAACAATATATAGGTACTTACTTTTTGCTCGTGTCGCTTCGGTTCGATTCCGAACTTTCCACGTCTTCGCGTCCATTATTATTATTATTATTGCTGTTGTTCATCGCGCGTGTCGTTGTGTTGCCAGAAATTAATAACGAAATCTCAGATTATTATATATATATATATATATGTGTGGAGTACCTATACTATAAACTGTCGCGTATATAGGCGTAGATATATTCGACAAATATATAATATATTTTTTGTATTATTATTAAATAAATCTATAAATCGTTATATCGATTCAATATAATATATTATAGTATAATTTTATAAACAAACGCGGTTTTTATGGTTTCCCGCACCGCTTGCCAGCCAATCCCAAAACATTTCTATTTGTACAATAAAATTATTACGATTGTAACGAGTACACACGAATAATATTGTCGCGCGCTTTTAATAATTATAAATTGGTACGCTACACGCGCGTTGCGTATATACGTCGTACCCAGGACCGTATTTAGGGGGGGGGGCAACAGGGGACTGTTGCCCCGGGTGTCTGATTATGAGGGGACGGCTAAATTTTAATTGTAAATTTAAAATAAAATTGTTTTTATATTGCATTAAATTTGTATATTATAATAGGGCGTTTTTCTTTTTGTTGCCTTATAGGACGACAAATTCCTAAATACGGCCCTGGTCGTACCGTCGTCCCACGTCGTAAAACCGGTAGTCTGCACCAGCCAATAAATATCGAGCGATTTTAATTAATTTACAATGAAATACCGGCCAATTATTGCATATAAAAACACACACGATACGTTTATACCCAGAAATTTTATTTTTTATCGATTTCATAATATAGGTGTTTTAACCCTAAAAATCACTTTAAGTGACTGCGTTTTAACAGTTTTTGCGTAAACACGTTTTTATCGCTGAAAAACGTCGTCGCGATGTGGCGTCCTCTTAAATTCGACTCTCGTGCTATATTTGTACACCTATATAGGTAGGTACACGTCGTCGACGATTTTTTTTTTTGTTAACTTTAGTTTGGCACTGGTTAATTTTTCATAAATCGTTTGTATTTTGTTTTGACGAGAAAACTGTGTGTTGAACAGTAATGTTCTTATGAAAATAAAACAAAACATATTTTATAAAAATAACAACATATATATATAATAAAGTAGATTACATTTTGTGTTCGTAATAACAAAATAATACCGAGAAAAATTGGCAATCGACGATTGTCATTTCAAGAAATATATTGTTTGTATATACATATTGTGACAACTACCGCGAACCACTCCGTATAAATAAAATTTTTAATTTTCATTAATTCAATAAAATTTTAGAGTCTTGACCGTCCCCGTCCCGGTATGAAAAATTAGAAGGGGTAGGTACGCTATAATATTTTGAAAAAAGAAAGAGGACTCCGTCCCCCCAATTCAAGCACTGGTTCAAAATCTGTTCCATAACCTAACGAGGTTTATATTTGTTGTTTTTTTTTCATATTTTGACAATTTTTTTTTTTTTAAGAACTGCGAATTAATGATTTTTTGTACATATACGTGCATTTTTAATGAAATAATATTTATTTTTAATAAAATGTATCACGGAAAACAACACTTGAACTCAAAACCTGTAGTTCGAAATAATATAATTATTAATATAATATATAAATTATAGGTTTTTCAAACCTAAAATATTATAGAACGTATAATTTTATTGTATATAATATATATGTATGTAGTATTATTCGTTTATTCCGTTGTCCCCAATTAGCTATTGAAAATATTCAGATGTTCAGATGTTTTTTTTATGTATTAATTATTAATTATCTATCTGCAGTCTATCAGAATGTAAATTTTTTTCAAATTATTTTTAAAAATATTTATAAAAATAAAATTTCTTTTTTTTTCATATCAAACGTTTTATTTTATGCATATTTTATTGAATTTATTGCGTTTTATAGATTTTTTTTTGGGTATATTTAACCAATTTTACCTCTTACAACTTCTCATTCCTATAATCGTAATCATTATAGTTGATCCTTGAGGGATATCTCGATGTAGGTACCTACACCACTGCAGCGAGCAAGATTATTGTTTTGATAATTTTGATTATAGACAAAAAAAAAAAAAAGAAGACACCTACAACGTTCAATTGAAATTCAAGCAATATTGTTTATAATTTTACAAAATTATTCATTTAACATAATGTATTTCAAATAACGTATTCTAACAGTTTGTCTTTAGAACAAATGGTAACACGGGGGGAACAAAGGTTGATTGGAACAAGTACGCATGTAGAAAAACTCATGGAATAAATGGTAGCAGCCCGTGTTTCTCCGACGATGCCGTCTCCCTAGTGGTCGCCATTTCTAACCGACATAACCTTTCGTGTCGTTTGTCCGTACAACACAACGTCGGTGCGGTAAGTAGAGCCGGACCTCGTGACATAGCGTTTACTGCTGTTGGCATTGCGCTCTGTTCGTGTGTTTTCGTTCGGCTCGTCCTTGCGTCCAAGTCTTGGGTTACTTCGTGTGCGCGTTGGCGGTATTCCTTGCGCGTCCCTTTCGACCCGCGTATACACGATGACGTTCTGTTAAAATATCCGTCCGGCCTCAGGAGTCCGACGAAACCTGTTTAAACCCACTGTACCGCGATGTTGTCGTCATAATAGCCGCGTGGTTTTTGTCAGCAGACGCGTCGAAAAAGTCTCGTTCGCCAATAGCGCGTTGTCCAACGTTCTCGGCCAGCGGTATTCGTTAGGAATTTTGCGCGTCCGTCCGTCCGATGTGGTTTTTCGTCGTCCGTTCTTGTAGTTCGCGGTTAATGACAGTTCACTGTTGTTATACGTTACAACACATTGCGCAATGACCGGGGAGCTCCACGTTCCAGATCGTACGAAAATGAGTAATGCGCAAATTTTTATAATTATTATTTATCGTATAGCGGTTGGTATATAGGTATATATTTTTTTTTAGATGTGTAACTTATACGATGGCTGCCACTCGTCGAGTTTGGTAATTTGCATCCGTCTCTTATTACGCTTATTCTGTTTGGAACGGTACGTCAATAAACGCAATACGTTTGTATTTATTCAAACGAACGTCGATATTGTCTTGAATAACGACATAATACACAAATCCGTATTGTATGGAATGTGAAGCGTGTCCTCGTCATCGCACAACGCACAGCTCATGACGGTGAACTGTTGTTGACCGCGAAGTGGAAAAACGGACAACGCAAAACGATATCGGACGGACAGACGCGTAGATTTCGCGTAACGAATACCACTGGGCGGACACTCTAGACGCGATGGCCAAACGAGATTTTCTACGCAGCTGCTGACAGTGACCACGCGGCTATTACAACGAGACCGATCGCGGTGCAGTGGATTTAAACGAATTTGGTCGGACTGCTGATGCTGCAACGGACGTTTTAACGGAAAGTCGCCGCCGCGTATACACAGGTCGGAAGAAACGCTCAAGAAATACCACTAAAGCGCAGATGGAGTAACTATGACGTGGACGAAATGGACGATCCGAAAGAATACACCGAACGAAGAGATATGAAGAACGCGCAATGTTACCTGCAGTAAACGCTATGTCACTATGTACGGTTACTGCGTATGTGTGTTTGTTCCTGAAGTTCTGGACGCTATCTACGAAAGCTTAAAGGAATACATAAAGGTAAACCGATGACTTACATAGTAAATATGTAATAATTATAAATTAAACATTTGGTGTATTGTATCATGTATGTTTATTACTTAGTTACATAACAATATCCAGTAAAATAGGATCCGATGATTCACAAACCGTATCAGCAGACCTCATGTTAGAATATCTATAATTTTAAATTGTTTAAAATGCTCTGAATCCTAGATTGAGCAATCAAAGATCTTTCATATGATAACACCTTTAGTTGAGCTGCAAACGTTCTTACCGAAACAATTACATATATTTTCCTCCTGCATCCCTGAGTTAATGAATTGTGCTGTTTGGTCTTTGTTTACCAATTCTCCAATTACACAAAATATTACCTTGTGATTTGAAACTTTGTTCTCATTCGTTTTCTTGAATACTATTTTAGTCTTCTTTAGTGTTTAAATGTCTGGTGAATCTACAGAATCTTCGGTAGTAAGCTTTTGAGTGGAATTAAAAGTTACATCGGTCTAAAGACAAAAATCCCATCTCCCATGTTTAATGCCTAAAAAATATCAACAAAAAGGTTGAATTATAAATAAATATTGAAAAAAAATACTTTTTTGGTTAAATAAATTAATTAATATACAAGGCAACAACTAATCCAGAACTAAAATGTTACATCTAATTTTTTTAATAATAAAAAATTATTTAAAAAAAAATTTATGTTACAGGTCCTGCAAAACACGAGGAGTGGAAGATAATAAAAAGGTGATTCAATTCAACATGGAATTTTCCAGGATTACATAGTACTAGGCTGTATCTGAACATGGCAATGCAGAATGAAGAATGCGGCGTAAACATTTTTTGTGCATATAAATGCATTTTTAATAAAATTACTTTTTTTTTAAAATTAAAATGTATCCTGTTAAACGTTTAATCTTATTATATCTATGTATGGAATATTATTCGTTTATTGCGTTTTCCCCAATTAGCTGTTGAAAATACTCAGATGTTTGGATGTTTTTTTATGTATTAATTGTTACTTATCTATCAGACTATCAGAATGTAATTTTTTTTCAAATTACTTATAAAAATACCATATTTTTTTTTATATATTAATATTAAATAGTTATTAGGTCTATGGATGGCACTGTTGAAAAAACATGGACTCCTACCATTTATTCAAAGAGTTTCTAAATGTGTACTTGTTTCAATTAACCTTTGTTCTCCATTTTACCGTTCTAAAAGCAAACTGTCTTTTGAAATATGTTAAATGAATAATTTAGTAAAACTATAAACAATCCTACTTGAATTTCAGTTGTTGTAAGTGTCTTCTTTGTTTTTTTTTTGTTTTTACTTTTGCCATTGAACGATTAGGAAATTGAAAAACAAATGGCACAGCAATTTCTGAAGGACCAAATTTCTTGTAACGTAACATTACAGAAGCGGTATAATATATTGATATAAACGTTACAATGTTTAAAATCATTATTTATATATATATATATATATATATATATATTGTGTGTTTTAAAGCGTAGTCACAGTAGTAGAGCTATTGATAAATGATATATAAAATAAATTTTGATGATTTTTTTTTTTTTAACAACTATTTTACAACAGTCGAGTTAGGCGTGCAGATTATTGCACTCCACTGCACAATAATAATCGAGTACCTGTTTATTTTTTTTAACTTGGCTGGTATTTTGATTTATTTATTCATTTTTTTCCTTTACATAATCTGGTAGAATTTCGTTTTTTAGTAATTGTCCGACGATACGATGCCCATGAGTGTTCCGTCGGCCCCTCATGAACTTTTTAATAAAAAAATATACAGTTTTGTCACAAGACGTATTATCTGTCTCATATATTTTTTAATAGACTCAATTTTTTTTTTTTTTTGAGTTTTACGCCTGTCAAGTTTTTCACACAAATTAATAATCTTAAAATGAAAAACACTGTTATTTATTTTACATAATCTTAGATCTCTTTCACTAGTATGGTGTTATATATTTAAATTTGATACGTCTAGACTAAATGCAAGGCATCAGCGACTGTCGCATTACACATTTAGTTTTCTTATTAGTATAATAAAAAAAAATTAAAAATTTTAAGTTTACATTGGTCACAGGAGGAGACTACATATTTTATACTGAATATAATAGGTATTAATACACTAATAGTTTTTGGTCATTTCATATTATCACATGTAATTCATTATAAATTATAATATATAACAATAATAAATTAACAAAATAAGGATTATTTTGCTTTTCCTTTCATTTGTTTATTTTTTAACTAGATACCTTCAGGTATTTGCGTTAAATCTCTCCTGTCTTCTATGCAAAACCGTTTCTTGTAGAGTGGCTTCTCTTTCAGGAAGTAAAATCTGAAATTTATAAAATAATATATATAAATAAAATAAAATGAATTAATCAGATTATAAAATAATTTTAATTTTTTTTATTTTAAATTTTTAGTTTACCTATTGACTATCCGTGTTTCCAAAAATTAAAATAATAAATTTATCGAACCGGATTTCAATCATTTATGTGAACAATGAAATCAAACAATTATCTGTTAGAAATGTGTAATTAACCCTTTACTTAGGTAGAAGTAATTGCGGTTCTTTATCGATTAAATATTTTATCCATCTTCTGATATAAAACTGAAATTGTATACATTAAATAAATATTTTTAATATAATTTCATTATCACTATAAAGTATATATATATATTAAAATTTAATATAACCACATTTTTACCGATCAAACCATCTATAATATAAAAATATAATGTACAAATTATGACCTACTACAAAAAATACAATTTTAATATAAAAATAAAATACCTAATTCCATACACTTTGAATTTTCAAATTTACCTTATAGGCAGATAATTCGTTAAAAATATTTTTAGTTTTGTATGAATTTTAGCTAAACGAACGGTGTTGTATAGGACTTGTATATAATAAAAAAATTCTTATATTAGAAATTAAAATAAAATTACACATTACCAGAGCTCGCAGCTAAATAGGATATGGAACTGTTAAACCACATAGTAGCACAATTTAAAAGTTTTTCAAAATAGTCCCAAACGACTGATTCATATATAATTCGATAATCAATCTATGCATTAAATGGAGGTTTCAAATTTAGATGCCGGTATTATAGTAGTATTTATTAAAAAGAGAAAAAAAAGTGAAAATAATGAATACAACAAACTTTATTGTATTTGTCAAATAGATTTGGGGCACTCTGTATAGTACATTTTCAAACATCAATTCATTTATATTTTTGTTGACATTACACTTTTATTATATAATTAATAAAAATAATCTTGTGCTAACAATCTCACAATCTATGATTATGTAAAATAAATACCTAACAGTGTTTTTCATTTTAAGATTATTAATTTATTTGTGTGAAAAACCTGATGGGCGTAAAACAGAAAAAAAAATTGAGTTTATTAAAAAAAAAAGATGAGACAGAATGATAAAACGTCTTGTGACAAAATTGTATCATATATTTTGAATTAAAAAGTTCGTGAGGGGCCGACGGAACACTCGTGGACATCTCATCATTGTCGGACAACTAAAAAAAAAAAATTCTAACAAATTATGAAAAGGAAAGAAAATGAATAAACCAACATACCAGCCAAGGTAAAAAAAAAGAATCGAAGGATCAACTCTATGATTATGATTAGGGCCCGGATTTTAATGCACTAAAAAAAAGCTTAAAATGCATTTTACATGGAAAACGTTCTTAAAGAATGACATACAAATTTTTGAAACCATGATTGACACCAACTACCCAATTAATAATATTACTTATTATTTGCCTAGACCAGGAGATTATAAAGATAGACATTGTATTTATAGAACGGTTTATAAATTGTAAGAAAAAACCCAAAAAGCATGTGTAATATTTTGAATTAGCTACATTTAGATTATTAAGTCATATCGTAGATTTAATATTCTAAATATACTTAATCTATGTTCGTAATACGTACAAATACTATATATTATATTCCTATATTGTAGAAATATGCATTAAAAACGAAAAAAGTGACCAAAAAAATGCTAAAATATGTTCTAAAAATGAAAAAATATTGAAATATGCAATTAAAAATGCCAAATAAAGATTACACCTTTGAAGTCTCTGTTACATAAATCAAATTATGTACTTGGAAAGCAGTCTAAGATTAACCAAAAAAAAAAGATGCATTTTGCATTGAAATCCGGGCCCTAATTATGATTAAGGATGAAAAGTTGTAGGAGGTAAAATTGGCGAAATGGGCACAAAAAAATCTTAAATATGCATACAAAAACACTTGATTAAAAAAAAAATTTGGATTTTTATAATTTGAAAAAAAATTACATTCTGATAGACTGATATAATTAATAATTAATACATAAAAAAAACATCTGAACATCTGAGTATTTTCAACAGCTAATTGGGGTATACGGAATAAACGAACAATATTACATATACAGATATAATAAAATTATACGTTATACAGAATACATTTTATTAAAAACAAAAGTAATTTCATTAAAAATGCATTTATATGCACAAAAAACGTTTGCGCCGCACTCTTTATTCTGCATTGCCACGGTCAGTTACAGACTAATACTATATAATCCTGGAAAATTCCATCTTGAATTGAATCCCTTTTATTATCTTCCACTCCTCGTGTTTTGCAGGAAGCTGTAACATAAATTTAACATATATGTAACATAAACAAAGACCAAGCAGCACAATTCATTAACTCAGGGATGCAGGAGGAAAATATATGTAATTGTTTCGGTAAGAACGTTTGCAGCTCAACTAAAGGTGTTATCATATGAAAGATCTTTGATTGCTCAATCTAGGATTCAGAGCATTTTAAACAATTTAAAATTATAGATATTCTAACATGAGGTCTGATGATACGGTTTGTGAATCATCGGATCCTATTTTACTGGATATTGTTATGTAACTAAGTAATAAACATACATGATACAATACACCAAATGTTTAATTTATAATTATTACATATTTACTATGTAAGTCATCGGTTTACCTTTATGTATTCCTTTAAGCTTTCGTAGATAGCGTCCAGAACTTCAGGAACAAACACACATACGCAGTAACCGTACATAGTGACATAGCGTTTACTGCAGGTAACATTGCGCGTTCTTCATATCTCTTCGTTCGGTGTATTCTTTCGGATCGTCCATTTCGTCCACGTCATAGTTACTCCATCTGCGCTTTAGTGGTATTTCTTGAGCGTTTCTTCCGACCTGTGTATACGCGGCGGCGACTTTCCGTTAAAACGTCCGTTGCAGCATCAGCAGTCCGACCAAATTCGTTTAAATCCACTGCACCGCGATCGGTCTCGTTGTAATAGCCGCGTGGTCACTGTCAGCAGCTGCGTAGAAAATCTCGTTTGGCCATCGCGTCTAGAGTGTCCGCCCAGTGGTATTCGTTACGCGAAATCTACGCGTCTGTCCGTCCGATATCGTTTTGCGTTGTCCGTTTTTCCACTTCGCGGTCAACAACAGTTCACCGTCATGAGCTGTGCGTTGTGCGATGACGAGGACACGCTTCACATTCCATACAATACGGATTTGTGTACTATGTCGTTATTCAAGACAATATCGACGGTCGTTTGAATAAATACAAACGTATTGCGTTTATTGACGTACCGTTCCAAACAGAATAAGCGTAATAAGAGACGGATGCAAATTACCAAATTCGACGAGTGGCAGCCATCGTATAAGTTACACATCTAAAAAAAAAAATATATACCTATATACCAACCGCTATACGATAAATAATAATTATAAAAATTTGCGCATTACTCATTTTCGTACGATCTGGAACGTGGAGCTCCCCGGTCATTGCGCAATGTGTTGTAACGTATAACAACAGTGAACTGTCATTAACCGCGAACTACAAGAACGGACGACGAAAAACCACATCGGACGGACGGACGCGCAAAATTCCTAACGAATACCGCTGGCCGAGAACGTTGGACAACGCGCTATTGGCGAACGAGACTTTTTCGACGCGTCTGCTGACAAAAACCACGCGGCTATTATGACGACAACATCGCGGTACAGTGGGTTTAAACAGGTTTCGTCGGACTCCTGAGGCCGGACGGATATTTTAACAGAACGTCATCGTGTATACGCGGGTCGAAAGGGACGCGCAAGGAATACCGCCAACGCGCACACGAAGTAACCCAAGACTTGGACGCAAGGACGAGCCGAACGAAAACACACGAACAGAGCGCAATGCCAACCGCAGTAAACGCTATGTCACGAGGTCCGGCTACTATGGAGTAATATTACTCTGCGGTCCGGCTCTACCTACTGGCGTTACTGCGCCGACGTTGTACGGACAAACGACGCGAAAGGTTTTGTTGGTTAGAAATGTCGACCAATAGGGTACACGGCACTGCTAGAAAAACACTGACCGCCACCTTTTTTTCGAGAATTTTCTAAAATGTGTGCGTATACTTGTTCCAATCAACCTTTGTTCCTAATATTACCATTTGTTCAAAACGTTCAAATCACATATAATCCAAATAAATGTTGTTCCAATTGATTTATCTTCCACTGATCATTTGTTTGAATCGCGATAATATTCAATAACCAATTGTAAAAAAAAAATGTACCTGATTTTCTTTCTTTTTTTTTTTTTACGAATTACGAAGAACTTCCTAAACAAGTAAAAAAAAAAGTTACACAGCGTACTACGTACTATATACAATAGGTACATATTATAGACTGCTCGTCAATTAATGTACATTTGTCAACTGCATTAAAAAACATCAGCGGTCAATGGAAATAAATTGGATGTATATCTTTAATCCTATTATATATGTATATTCTTTCATTTTTTAATAAATGATGTTACGCATATATTATTGTTTTTATTGTACTTTATTTAGGATCTTAGAATATCATGGTCAATTTCTGGTCTGCATTTAATTGTTCCAGCTCGCGTGACATGAAGAAAAAAAATTCATGTTCCACAAGTTTGCAGATCATTATTAAAATTGATTTTAATTTATTAGTTGGGGTTTTCAATACGTATTTATTTTTGTTGTTAAAGGGTTTCACTCATTGTCAAGGATAGGTAGATAATGTAAAAAATATTCACGCTGTGTGCCCGAAGGAATTTAAACCTAATTCCGTCTCATATACATATTATAATGTATATATATATATATAGTATATATACACAGTGGTCGAAGTGAGGGGATGCCATTCCTCCACTTTTTTTAGTTAGCATATTCCATCCCCCACTTATAAAATATATTTTGTTTAAAATTGTTCATTCCTCCTGTATTTTAAAAACATTTATTTTTCTTATAATTTGTAATTGTAATGTTGCATAATTTTTTTTTAGAAAAATATCTTTTAAACAATTTTTGTTATTCTTTGTAAGAACTATTTCGTTTTACTAAAATTTTAACATTCAGTAGATCTAAACATCACTTATAATCACAATCATACAAAATATAGCTCACCACCAAGGTTAATTATAGAACCGGTGCATTAGAGCCTTTTGTTAAAAAAACTTCTTTTTTTGGCTTATTTTTCAACATATGGACCGTTCACAACTTTGCCCTCCCCCCTTCTTTCAAAACTTGAAATGACAACACTGTTTCCATCCCCCCACTTATTTTGATCCACTTCGACCACTGTACACATATATAAACAAAATTTATAAAAACCGTAAAACATGTACAGTGTACACTGTATAGGAATACTGCGAGTATATTATGATTTTCATGTAAATAAAGTAACTATTATCAGATTAAAAAAAAAATAGCTGGTAGTTGTTTTAGGTTTTGCTCTATTACGTTCGATTTCGTCGTTCGCCCCACTCCGGCTCTGCGTATTTCCGGATGCTACACACGAGACGACCGGCCATTAAGTCCCAGATTCAGGTAAAATCCATGATTTATTTCGATTACGAACCATAATACACTATACATTTTACTATTTTAGCCATAAAAAAAGTGTTTGTTTTTTCTGTTTACCACTGTCAATATGTTATCGATATTACGCCATCACAAAACACGGACGTGATCGCATCGTGCAAGTCGTAAAAGTCATTCTTTCCAAACACTGATATACTCGTATAATATATAATATATATTACCATTATTTAAACATATTACCTATATATTGTATCACTATTACATAATATATTTATACATCATTATTATAATTTATAACTATAATACGATTTACCAAGCGCATTAGTCATTCGTTATGTTTTTATTTTACGGTTCAATAACTTCGAAGCTAAAACGGTCATAATACAACGAAGGCGATAACAACATGCGTTATACATTAGATTTATTTAACTCTATTGTGAAATTCATTCTTAATAATTTGATTTGAAAACAGTATATTTAATAGAAATAAAAAAAATATATATATATTTACACGTTTATATGGTAAAAACTATACAACAAACTACGAATAGGTCGTTTTCGCATAAACCAGTTTCACCAGTTTTGACGTAAACGTAAACCCACCTACCTACATCATCTAGGGCCTAGGCGTATAAAATATTATAATTTGTACAAATTTACAATGAAATAAAATATACATTTTTAATATAGTTCTAAATTAAATTAATAAAAATATTGACAAATATATATTTTTACTGGACGCGAAATAATAACGACTGTTACCAGGTTACAAAGGTTAGGTGGGGGTTAGGCATATAAAATAATATCATATTATACCTATTTTATGTATTTTATGTTCTGTTCGATTGGGGTCGACGACGACGGGTCGTATTATGTCGCCGCGACAGATTCCGGTTTTCAAAGGTGTTTTCGCATAATGACTATATAATTTGGCCGACCCCAAATAGTTGGGATAGAGGCGAGGGAGAAGAAGAAGAAGAAGAAGACTATAATAGTATAATACCACTAAAAATGTCAACTACATATTGTATTAATATATATAGAAATTCTAGTTGATATATTATAAATTATATAATTACCGATTCGCAAAATTGTATACTATTATATAATTGGGTATTTTTACAAAAATAAAATGTCGAATTGTTTGAATCGATTTAAATGCGTGTAAAATTAAATGTTTGAAAAAAAAAACGTATACACAACATAAATTCAAAATTCTCAGTTTAATTTAATATTAGAATTAAATTGTATAAAAGTTTATTATAACAGATATTGAATATCGGTTGTATAACGTTTTAATTTCCAGAAGTGAAAATGTGAAATCATAATTATCATTTTACAATAAGCATGCACGTATAATAAGACAGGTGGTCATTAGGGAGATGACCTTTTGACTTTCTTTTTTTTAGTTTCCCTCGGTATATTATCATCGGCCATTATAATACGAGTTTTTGATGTGTAAACGTCTATTACGGCGGTATGAGGGTAAATCTCGGGAAATGGGACGGAAATGTGTAAGCTGTTGTCATGACGACTAATAATAATATTTATGAATATTAATAATATTAATTAATTTGTACGCAATATTAATAATATTAATTAATTTATACGCAATATTAATTAATATGTGTAAGCTGTTGTCATGACTAATAATAATAATATTTATTATGGAAATTACTTTGAATAAAGATACCTGGAATATTCACAAATCCCAATCACAATTCGCTTCCATTTTCACCACTCACGCGACGTTTACACATCAATGTACTAGCAGACTCTTTTTATTTTTATTTTTTGCTTTTCATTATTGAAGAGACAAATATTATATGTTTATATTATTGTAATATAATTTTGTTATCGAAGTAATATATTTATTTAATTGGGCTGTGCCCATTAACAAATAATATTTCATGCCTGAGTGTACATTACTGAAATAAATAAAATTATATATATATTACTTATAATAATATTAATACCCAACTGTCATCTTAATAGATATTATATAATATACATTAAAGGAATTAATAAATTAATATTCGTATTTAAGAATATAAATAAATATTAAAATTATTAACTAGGTACAGAAATCTACTATATTATAGTATCTACTATACGGTCTATACGTTGTGATTGCAATTAGATTGGCGTAGCGACTAGTGGTACATAAAACGTATTTGATTGTTTAGTTCTATATAGTACGACGAAATTCAGTTGAAATAATTATTCGAGGCTTTGTGTAGTATTGTTTAATAATTTATAAAAAAAAAACGAAAATCATATCTACAATTCTTTTTGTAGTTTCTAACGTTTCCAAATTCATAAAACATAATAGAGGTAAGCAAATACTGACGATTTGCACTTGGAAGCCATGTCATATGTATATAAAAAAAATACTTACTATTATGGACTGCTTGGATAGCTCGAGTGAGTCAGACCAGAAGTGTTCGCCGAATGTGAACCTATTAATATGTGCGAGGAAATACGTTTGCACAAGTGTAAACATAATGAGAAAACTGCTTTCGTAATAACCATTTAGGGGATTGAAAGCGGGCATTTTCTCTCTTCATCTTAACACACACGAAACATGGCAAAATAGACGTTTCCTATTTCCAACGTGTACCGATCGATCTAGTGGTGCGATAAGAAATTTGAAAACGGATTTGACTTCGTCGTGAATTTTACAATAAAATGACTTTCCCATTTTTTTTATCTTAAAATCTTCAAAAATTGGTTATTTGGCATTTGTTCAATTAATTTTTAATGATTTATGCAAAAAAAAAGAAAAAGAAAATTAGAAATGCGGGGAAGCCGATCTCAAGTAGGCTTCACGACGAATTCAAATCTGTTTTCAAATTTCTTATCGCACCACTAAATCGATCGGTACACGTTGGAAAGTAGGAAACGTCTATTTTGCCGTGTTTCGTGTGTGTAAGACGAAAAGAGAAAATGCCCGCTTTCAATCCTCTTAATAAAACGAGCTAAATATCGAAACACTTTAGTACGTCAACAATTTAAATTATATCCATATATCCCATCTGTTCTTATTTTTTGGAAATCTAAACATATTTAAATTTGTGCTACGATTTCTCACGATTTACATATCGGCATGTTCCCGCGCATTTTAATAAAATATGAACAGTAAAATTACCGTAATATATTGAACCAGACCGATTTGTGAACCATTTTACTAAAATATTATCAATAACCGTATTTCGTATTATTTTTACCGACTTCGAAAAAGTAGGAGGTTCTCAATTCGATCCGGGACCGTTTTTTTTTTTTTTTATGTTTGACCACCGATTTATTCCGAAACTACCGAAACCACCCGGCCAAATGTACGAACAAGAATGACGATATTATGACTATTGACTTACTATATAATAATTGCTATGATTAAAAAGGATGAAATAAAAGTATTTTGCAGAGAAAACAAAAAATACAATATCGTAGCAGTCAGCAGATAATAACTCGGTTTTCCCTCGTAGATAACAACAAATCAAAGGTTTACCGCCACTTGTCGGAGTTCGTTACCATCAGCCGTCTATCGCGTTAATAATAATATGATGGCGGGTAGGTAGGTAGGGTATCCCTCTGTTGCAGGCACTCTCTACCGCAACGCTGTATAGCGGCTGACGGCGAACGGTCGGTCGGTCGCCACTATTCAGTATCGGATGGCTTATCTGTGTGTATGAAATCAATGCTATTATCAATATAATGCGGTGGAAGGCAATCGATCGCCTTTTGTGTGATAATTTTAATGAAAACAAAATTTTAAATTATTCATAAAGCGTATAATATAATCGCGTGTAAAAATAATAAAAAAAAAATAATAATTTTTTTTAAAATTCATTCATTAAAAAAAAAAAATGAATTTTTTTTTTTTGAATGTCGATCGAAAAATACCTACACCTGTATTAATAAGTGTAGTACATAAATTTTTTTTTTTTTTTTACTTACATAATACGCACTTTTATATACATTTTTATATAACGGGTGGGGAGAGGATGAAATATCCTGGAGATTCACACACACACACACACACACGCTTATCGTTTTGACGAAATCGTGAAAAGAAGAACACCTGCCGACCGTGAAGGCAAGCGTATAAACAGGACTACGTGCAAAATTGAAAAATGTCGAGAACTATTGTAACGTAATAATATTATTGAAGGATTCGAAGAATAGCGAGCATTTTTAAACTGACGATATTTCGTAAAAAAAAAAAGTTCTCACGGCTACTACGACCGGCTTTCAACGTACGGTAGGAACGTGAAGACCGGATACCGCCGTCCTGGTAGCACTGTCGCCGGTGTAGAAAAAACGAAAATCTGATAGACACAGACTGTTTAGTGTTTACCGGCCGCTGGAATAGTGGACTGCTATGTAGTAGAATCTGACGGCGCCGAGTTTCGGTCATTCGTTTTACCGTCACAACGGCAGCAGCAACGGCGACGGCGGCGTCGGCCATTGCTGTCGCGATCGGCCCGTGTAAAAATTAAGTGCGTGTAATCATGGAAGACGGAGACGTGAGTTTCATGTTGAAACATAACGTCGCGACGTTTGAGCAATTACAGTAAGCGTAAAAAAATATGACGGGCACGCGAATTTTATACCGAGCGCGCGTCGCTGTGAAAATTATTAACGCGGTTTTGTCGTTTTTTTTTTTTTCTAAAGGAACTTAAATAGCCAACTCCGGGCTTTGGTGAAGAATTTTAAAGTTGGCCGGGCCACCAAAGATGAATTCCTAAATTATATAGACACTGAAGTGCGCTTGATGAACGATTGCAAACGAATAATCAACGTAAGCGTATAGTATGACCGCTGCTGCGGATGTGGATTGAATCGTTGACGGTGCAATTTTTTTTTTTTGCAGGCAGATTTGACAGATACCGGTAATGATGAGTACGACGACACTCGAATACTTACCAAGTTCTGCAAAAACATTTTCAACGTATATAAAACCATGTTCAATACATTTCCCATAAGCAATTCGTCGTTAAAAAATTACATCGACTTCTGTTTGGACAATGTAAGCGACAGAACGGTATAATTTCAATAATTTAAAGTGGCTCCACTTGTCGTTATCGGTTTTGAAAGTCTCGCAAAGAAATCTTTCTGAATGCCGTGTCGTACACGTTGGGTTTCAGCATTACCTACTGTGATTTAATGTCCGTGAATTTGGAGTATACGAGGCGTGTGAACTGTTATTGCTCCACACATCTGCATCGGTTTGTGTATTAGCTCTGAATAGAGTGTAATATTGTAAAAAAGTCGTTTTCTTCGACTTTTCATGACTACTAAGTTTGTCATTATTTATCTAAAGACCGTTTCATTAGCCTCGGTAGATGATAAAATATGAAATTAATAGTCCAATAGATGTTTTGTATTTTACCGATACATTTCTAATGCCTTTAATTTCGTAAACCATGTTCTAGTATTAGTTGATTCATTGAGGTGTAAGAAAGCCTCTGCTTTTCGGTTCAAATCCTGTTTAACAGATAGACACCAGTTTTTGTCTTTGTTTGGTCATAAATCCTCGGGGAGAATTTAGTGATTTCAGGTGTACATCAGATGGGCATGTAATATAGTCACCATTGTCACATCTTAATTAATTCTCTATGCTTGTCCATTGATTACAGTGCACTTTTGTTTTCCGTTGATGTACAGTTATTGCATTTTATTACAGTGATCTGTACGATATACTTGTACATTGGTGTAGCACAGTTGGTCTTAAATTAGGAATTCACGAATGTAAAGTAATGATATTTTACAGAAATCATCTCATTAATCAAGTAATACTGTAATGCAAATTAATCAAGTCAAGGATCCGATATTTATTTTATTCCCAACTTAATCATTTAAATCTCGTATCGATTAGATAGCAGCGAGTTATAGGGTTTATTAAGCGTGTTGATGATTCAGTTATAGCGAAGGTAGACATATGTTGCTACTGTAGTATTGTCATCAAGCACTGTGTACGATAAAACTCATATTGAATGTGTTCAAAATTGTTCCTTAGGAATGATGAAAAATCTATGGAAATTATTCATCAGTCTATCTTAAAAGTACTTAATTTGATTACGCTTAAATAAGGTGAGATGTTGCAGGTAAACAAATTTTAATTTATTCACTTGAAGATTAGCGCTCCCCGTGCCTACACGCTGTACTTGATCTAATCTGTGTTCCTGCCCATAAAATCAAACTGGTGTAAAGTGTATATTGTGTTTAGTATGCTATTTATTTAAATTATTAATTATATTTAATTTATACTCGTATTATATTCTTGTAATATTTTATATATACATACATACATATACACATACACACACACGCACGCACATACACACAATATTGTGTTGTGGTTCTTCGTCTACATACCAGGTAAAAAGTGATAAATTATGAAATGGCAACTATATTGTCCGTAATACTGTTTTTTTATTATTACCTATCATTAAAAGTGGTAGAGTGTAATGAATACTTCAGTCGTAGTGTTGCTAGTGACAGCACAAGTACTTTATTAAATTAATAAATTATATACAAAATTACAAGCTTCCAAAATTTGTATTATATATTTTAAAAATATATATATATATATATATATATGTATATAGTGTTTCAATTTGAGTAAGTATTGTAAAATTTATTTTTGACATTTTTCTGTTATTTTTCGGGAAATACTGAGATATTTAACTTTTAGCGATTTTAGGAATTTATCTTTAATATTTGAATTTACATATATAAACTTATCACTAACATTTTCCCAACATGTTGATTGTTAAAAATATTTGGAGTTCCATATACAATGTTAAAATACTAAATGAAGTTGAGATACACATTATGTTAAAATTAAGGTAAATATTAATTGGAATATTTACCTATTTTAAACGTGCACATTTAATTGGTTTATTTCTTGCTATTAATTATTGTTATTAGTTATTATAAGCGCATTTGTAATTGTGCTGGTTGTTAACAATAATCGTAGTTTTCAAATTGATTTAAAAATTGTTTTATTTATTTCGTTTTGAAAAATTTCGTTTTTAATTATTTAACAAAATGTTTGTAGAATGTAGATAAGCTTGGGCTAGTGCATATACGTAGTCTAGGCTATAGTTTAGTCCATGGTAATGATTGATTTTAATATTGAATACATTTTATTATTGTGTTATTGCAAGGTCTTGTTTGTTTAATTACGTCACAAAGTAGATTAAAAAACTTAAAGCACAATTTTGATAGAATTTATTCTCTGACAATTCTGTACTTGTGTTTAATATTAAATGTTTGTATAATTATGTAAAATGATAGAATCTTAGAATTTTGGAGCATCGTGATAAATTTAGAATTAATTAAAAATATAATATTTAAAAATGGTTTATTTCTTGAAATTTCAGAATGCACTTTTTACTGAATGTAAGAACTTTTTGAGTAATATTACATCAACCTACCACGAGGATCCGGAAATATATATTACAGTAGCTATGTTTATGTATGAAGAATGTTATGACATTGAAGAGGCCAGACAACATTTTTTTATAGGCTCGGTACACCACAGCATCTATAAACCTTTGTACATAGAGCAATTCAGTATGGAAGTACAAAATTTGGAAAAAACTGGTGGCGCTACATTGGAATTCGCTTTAGAAACCTATTACAGTGTAAAGGAATTATTCGAAGGAGATATGGATTTTCATTTCATGTTACTGGATAAAACAATGCGGATGACTCGAGTTATGAATATTTTAGGTGTTATTATTGAGTATGGGAAAATGTTTGATAATAATTATTAAAACAGTTTTAAAATTATATGTGTTAAAATATTTATTTTATTATGCAGGGATATGATTATGGAATATAAACATAGCAAGTTTGTGTGGCAAAAATTAGTACAAATAAATGAACAAGGTTTCATATATGATCATACGTCGAAATTGATGTCCTACAGTTATTGTGGTTACTGTATTATTCAGTTAGTATATTTTATAATTACCTATTGTTTTTTACATTTTGTTTTGGTACTGATTGTTACATTTTACAGAAATTGTATTTTGACTTACGAACACGGACTGAAATCAGTTTCATCATTTAGCGAACAACTTCAGTTGTGGAGAATTTATTTAGAACATTTAAAAATGATAAAAGAATCTTATCACATGAGAAATGTGCAAATAGGTAAATTAATAGAAGTAACAGCACCGCGAGTATTGCAAGAATATGTTAATTGTATCAAGAGGAAATTCGAGTATGTATTTCAAATGATATTCAATTGCTTTTTGATTGTGTTATACTTACAAAATTTAATTTTTTAGTAATGAAATAATTGTAATTGACTGATGGCACAAGAAAGCTTCATGGTTATCAATTTTAATCTATATTGTTAAATTATTTAATATATCAATAGTAGTTCATTTTCATTTTATAAAACCAACATAGTAATGAAAATTTATGTTTTGTCTTCGTTTTTAATTATACTATTATTTTATTTTTATTTGCATTTATATTTAGGTACTCATACCTACAACTATACATTTTTTTTCTTCAAATTTTTGTAATGTGTATATTTGCTTTTATTGATTTATACTTATGTATTATTTTATTTTTTATTTTTTTTTTTTTCATGTCTTGTGAATTATTGAATTATTGCATTAACTGTTTATACGATTTGAAATAATAATACTATTTTATGGTTTTAAATGTTATGATAATCTTTTAGTTTGTAATATTCAAACACTTTCTAACACAAAAAATGCTTCAGTATTTGAATGTTAAAAATGTTATTACTTAGAACTTTTAAGTTTATGGACAATTTTAAATATATATATATTAATATGATTTACAATTTTATTTATTATTATTATTATTATTATTATTATTTATTACAGTATAAGTCTTCTTCGGAGACATGCCCATCAGGAACAAAATTTAAGATGCCTAGGCACTCGTAATATTGCAATTTGATTTATAGAAAATAAAATAAATAAATAGGCTTGAGGCCAATTAAAAAATAACTTGTTTGAAAATGAATTAACTAATTAAAATTACTATAATTAAATAATACAGAGTTTTATTACTAAAATTAAATAACTGTTCATACTAGAAAGGCGCTAGGGTTTGGGGGACTTATCTCATCGGAATTTGGTTTCGTCCTCCATGATAGGGTATTTAAGAAATCGTTTGTATTTAATTAAATGTTTTTAGTCAAATAATATTAATTGAAAATCAAAATTTTCAAGAGAAACAAATTTAAGTGGATAGATATTATATAGAGTGTAGACACGGTTTAGAGAAGATTAAATAAATAAATAATAAACCTGTTAAAATTTAAACAACATTCCACTGTTGAGTGCACTTTTTTTAGTTTAAATAAATCCACTGGTAGCATGCATTGACCAACGACTTATTATTCCTTAATCCTTTAGTTAAATAGTATATAATAAACACTATTTTATATAAATTAATTTTATTATTATTGTTATTGTTATTACTCTGTTTTATTTTTTTATCCACTACCATATACGTACTGCGATTCATATAAAACAGCTGGCCTCGCAATACATTTTTGTAATATTTAACGGCTAGATTTATGTATACAAATTTAAACTATTATTTTTTTTAAATTTTTTTGTTAATATTTTATTGTTCTGTTTATGTCTTTACTTAATTTACACATTAATTAAAAAATAATTGTTTTATATTTTTTAATGAGTATATTTACAACCTAACTTAACCTATATAAATGTACCTACAAGACTTAATAACATGCGAAAAATCGATCGAGCACTGTTCAAATGAAATTTAATGAAATTAGCTAGGTACCATTTCAAAGTAGTTTTTTTTCGTTACATAAAACTGAAATATTAATGACAATTTTTATTTTGTCTTCATTTTTTATTGTACAGTTATTGAAAATTTGCATTTGTGTTAGGTACTTGTACCTACTATTATATTGCTTTTTTTTTCCAAAATTTCGTTAACGTGTATTTTGTATTTACTTTTATTGATTTATACGTAGGTACATATTTTGTTATTATTTTTTTATTATTAAATTGAATTATTGCATTTACTGTATGTAATATGAAATAATAATATTGTTTTCTGGTTTTAAAACTCGTGATAGTCTTTTAGTTTTTAGTGTATTCAAACAATTCTTAACGTATCATAAGTGTTTCACAATTTTAATATAAAAATTAAAACGATAATGTTACTTAGAACAAAGTGTGTTTATGGAAAATTTTAAACACGTATTATAATTTGTATTATAATTGTTATTATTACTGTTATTGTTATTTTTATATATTATTATAAAATAGTACCATATGAGATAGTTTGTATATTTTTGAAAATATTTATCGATCCATGTATTTAATTTCGCGTTCGTCCGCGTATATTTATTTATGCGCGAGTACGCGCTGTATTAATTCGTTTTCACACTAATCGAATCGATCGTTTCAAAAACAACATAAGTCAAATAAGTTTTATATTATTTTAGTGAAATATAGTCAAAGATAGACGGTTTAAAACCACAAATTACGAATGTAATAAACCTTAAAAATAAGTGTGTAAAGAGGTAAAAGTGCAAAAGAGTTAAATTTCTGGAGTTTCGAAGTCATTTGTGGTTTGTATAAAATTTCAATTTGATGACTTATGTTCTGTTTGAAATGACCGATTCAATTATAAACACGAGTTAATATATTATATATACTTAGGTATAACGACGAGCGTTTTTTAGTTTTAAGGGAATAAAATGTGTGTTTTTTTTGCGTAGAAACACCAGAGATTAGCACGTGCGCAGGAGAATATCGCGTACACTGCGTAATGCCGGCCGCCTGTGAAATATTCGAGCGCGAAACAAGAAAGTTTTCCCAGAGTGCTAACACGCGTTTGCATAGCATTAAAAATATTTTAAAATATCCGCTACCGTTATGACTGAGCAGATGTCACGAGCGAGTTGAATATTATTATAATTATTACCGAGAACCCTCCCCCACTCCTTCTTATAAGTCAGTGTTATATAGAAACTCGGTCGGAATAATCGTATTCGAATTTAGTTAAATTCGTGAATAAATATCACAGCAACTGCAGACACACATACGTATACCTATATAGCTATATACTCTCCGCGGATTTGCATGAAAGTTGTAACACACCTTATTTCAGTATCCGAAATAATAATAAAACTTGCGTTTTCATCAAATACCGCGGCGAATATTTAAATTCGTTTTGTACCTATGTGCGTTTTAGGAAATAATTTAAAACGCGTACGTATAGGTGTCTTAATAATATATTATGTATACTATAGCGGCATGTGCCGTAAATTAAGTGTTTACGGTATACCGAATTCATATTATTATTATTATTATTATTGTTTGGAAATCGCTAAAAATAATTCTCCCCGTGCACGTTGCAAATATTTTTACTGTTATAAATTTCGTGTATTTCGTGAAAAACGTCCGGTAAATATTTATTTTTTTCGTAAATAAACCATAATATTATTTTTTCCGACTTTTATATAGTAAGTATAGTAACGTATACTTACGTATGATCAGTGGCGCCGAACTATATTTTATCAACCGGTTCAAAAAATACACCCATCCACCCCTTATAAAAATAGCATTTAAATTTAGAACCAAATATAATAAAAACGAAATACAATATAACAAATATAATACGAAATATAATATAGCAAAATACGAGAAACAAAAAAAAAAAAAATTTGAAATATTAATTTTTTCTACAGACAAAATTTTTCGTTAAGTCGAATCACACGTCTATTTCGGTCGGTGCGAGAGAGGGGGCGGCGACCAGCAGCTCGCCGCATCGGTCGGCGGTGTCCCACCACGCATAGTGTTATAAAACCAACTGCCCGGCGTGAACCCATCCACCCCTTATAAAAATAGCATTTAAATTTAGAACCAAATATAATAAAAACGAAAATACGAAATATAATATAGCAAAATACGAAAAAAAAAAAAAAAAATTTGAAATATTAATTTTTTCTACAGACAAAATTTTTCGTTAAGTCGAATCACACGTCTATTTCGGTCGGTGCGAGAGAGGGGGCGGCGACCAGCAGCTCGCCGCATCGGTCCGGCGGTGCCGCATAGTGTTACCAACTGCCCGGCCAATTACCGACATCTGGAAGAATTCCTGTGGTTGTGTCCCACCACACTATATAGGTATACATGAATACTATATAAAACCATGAAGTTGATTTCCCCATTATTACGTAAATCTTAAATAATTATCGTCCACGATATATTTTTATAAATAAAAAAATAGTTTGTCTTGACAATATAATATTTTAAAATTATATACACCCACCCACCCATAAATTTTACCGGTTCAATTGAACCGGCTAGGTATAGCGTTCGGCGCCACTGCGTAAGATTTTAAAACAAATTCGTATCCACTGTACATCGGAGTCGTTTTAAATAAACATCGTTATTATATTATATAACTTAGGACCTGATCGAGTGTATGCCGTACTTTATTGTGAAATAAGTACACATTATATGTACCTATTTGTTTGAAGTCGTTACATAGGCGTAACTATTATTTTTAAATAACCAGTGGCGTATTTGAGGGGGGGATAGGGGAAATCGCCCCCCGAGAGATTTAAAAAAATCATATTATTTTATATTATATTGGCTGAGATCAAAAATGGGGCAAGATCGCCTAACGGGTTTGGCATTGCTTAATATTCACCATACTATAACATTAAATGTAGATGATGTAATTGATACATTTGCTAATAGTAAAAAAAGAAATATAGACTTAGTTTTGTAAATTAAATAAATAAAATGTGTTTTGTTCAATAATTATATTCCTACATATAATTTTTTTTATTGGTGGGAAGGGGGCGAGTTTTTTTACCATCGCCCCCCCGAGGTGAAGTCTCAAATACGCCACTGTAACTAACAAATATGAGACCCCCCTCTCTCATCGCAACACTCATAATTATTGATAATTAATAATATTACTTTCCACATAACGGGGCAATTTTAAATTGCAGTTATACTATATTTGCGTGTACTTCTATATAATATTTCGTTGGCGAATGATTTAATATATATTATATATATCTTTTCGACAGAACTTTTGAAACTATAATATCTCGGCACGGTTTACGATGCATGATTTCGCGTAGATATATATATATAATACTAGGAATTTATACGCGAGCAACGCGTTTATTTTCACTCGCAAAACTAACGTAGGTACCTATATATATTTATTATAACATATATAATATGTTTTACATACCGCGTGTGCGGAGCGCACCAAGAGCTGAGAGAAACTATCCGCAGAACAGAAATTTAATTTATTTGCATCTTAATTTGGTTTTTGAATTTTCATTTCGCAGAATGTGCTTTTGAACTGTCAACGTGCCCGAAGACGTTGCAGTATAGGTACGACAAACTCGGGATAAAGTCGATTTTTATTTTGTTCTCATTAAATTATAGGTAGGTATATATATAAATATGTACGTATATATACGGCACAATCAGTCTGCACGAGGTGTTTCTATCGACTATTTTATAGAAATAGAGGGAAGAGGTGAAATATTTAACCGGCCATATAATTTACATCAAACATTTTTTCTTGGGGAGGTAGGTGCAAAAAAACTTTCGAAATAAAAATATTTCAAATATTATTTGTATTTATTAAGTATAATTTTTAATGAAAGATTCCTATAGTTACAAAATGAAGTCAACTCGTCTAAGCGGTTGTAGATATATATATATATATATATATATATATATATATAGACATATAGGACATCTAAAACCTCTTCCGCATTAATCGTTATTGTATGAATAATTTTGGTTTTTATGAAGAGTACGTTTTTCAAGAGATATACAGTACGTGACTCGGTTTAAAAAACTATCTAATTTTCTCGTACTGAGTATTCTGTCGCGTTTTCTATACAGTCAAATAAAATCAATATTTCTTATCGATATTACTCATATCGTGTATACATTCACATATACGCGTATAGCGTATTGTAATGTTCAATAGATTCTGAACTTTAATATAATTATAGTAATATTGTTAAAATATGCACTGAAATTCGCTATTACTTTCACAATTATAACAAAATACAATTTCAACATTTTAAATAGCAAGGACAATTTTTTGGGGTGTTTAGAGGAGGGGAACTCGTTGCACCCTCCTAGTACCTATGCTATTGGTAATATTATATTCTTTATCGTACACGAGAGTGGTATGCCTAATATATAATAATGTAAAGAAGTTTCTAAACTAAAATAGATTTCTTTCATATTCCGCATATATATGCTCAAAATAGACCGTCCATGTCATGACTATTCACTCATTCGATCAAACCTTAATATAACCATTGCTTTCGTCTCGTCGCTCTGACGCCGATCTCAAATTCATTACATCCATTCTCAACGGTACCCTAGATGTACCTGAAATTTTATCTTGTATTAATTTCCATGTTCCATCCTATTATTCCAGATACAATGGTTCATTCGTTATACTTTCTAATTCTACTCCTTATGGCCATAACCATTCTTTGCACCGAATGCTTCGTTCTATTAATAATAACCTTCATTCTCCCTAATTCAATAATACGAATGTAGTTATGAGTTAATCTAATTTTATATACACAATATATTAATGTTATTCTATTGTACAAAGCTAATTTGTTCTATTTGTTTGTCAACCTATACAATTGCCGATTGGCGTAAATTAAAAAATTAAAATAAACATTTTTTTTTTTTTTTTTTTTATTAAGAGTTCTTAGCCAATAAACATTCTTTCGTATAATAATGTTACAGATTATGTATTTACTATATGGTGTTGCAAACGAAAAACTCGACATTAAAACTAAAAGTTTATTGTCGAAAGAAAAATCGAAGAAGTAGTCAAGATGGTAGACGACATCAGAGTGCCAGTTTTTGATGGTAAGGACTACAGTATTTGGAAGAAAAGAATTTCGATGTTTTTGAAGTTGAAAAAGTGTGATGATGCGGTGACGAGAGAGAAACTGAAAACGGACAAAGAAGAAGAATGGTTAGAAAAAGACTTGAAAGCAATGAATTATATATATTGTGCAATCTCAAATGATCAGTTTGAATTTATCAAGGACAAAGAAACGGCTGCAAGCATAATGAAAAAATTTGATGAAATGTATTTAAAAAAATCTACTGCACTGCAAATATGTGTTAGGAATAAATTGGAAAGATTGAAATTGAAAAATTTTGAAGAAGCCAGTGTATTTTTTACTGAATTTGAAAAGCTAATAAATGAATTAAAAAGTGCAGGAGCAATGGTCAGTGAAAAAGAAAAGTTAAGCTATATTTTGAAAACTTTGCCGAGTTCGTTGAGTTACATTGGGGATTTAGTTGACGTTTTGAAAGAATCAGACCAGACAGTGGAATTCATCAAAAGTAAGATCAATATGATTGAAATTAAGGAGAAAGAAGAAAGAAGTAACAAAGATACAAGTGTATTCAAGTCAGAAAGAAAAAAAGATAAAGCTTGTTTCAAGTGCGGCAAGACGGGACACTTCCAGGCTCAGTGTACAAGCACGAGCACGAGTCAAATTGAAAATTCGTGGAGACCTCGAGGCGGAGCGCAGCAGCGAGGAGGTGGACGACAACAACAACAACAAGGAGGTGCGCGTCAGAAACAACAGAATTGGCAGTACCGTGGTGGCGGTGGCGGCGGCCGAGGAGCTGGAAGAGGATATGGCAAGAATCGGCAGGGCGGCAGTTGGCAGCAACAACAGTGGCATCAAGGACAGGATCAGCGCAGTGAAAATTCAGGTTATGGTCAGCAAAATAGTTTTTGTATTGAAGTAGAAAAAAATTATATAGAAAATAATGTTGAGGTTAATAATATTTGCGATAATCAGGTTGAATGGTTATTAGACAGCGGTTGCTCTGATCATATAGTAAATAATGATGAGTTTTATAATGAATGTATGGATTTAAAAATACCAGTTAGTGTAAAAGTAGGAGATGGTCGATTTTTAAAGGCAACAAAAGTAGGAAATATTTTAGTAACTTTTAATGAGTTAAATGAAGAAGTAAAATTAAAAAATGTTTTATATGTTAAAGAAATGGATAGGAATTTAATAAGCTATGGTAAAGTTACAAATAATAATAAAGTTATATCAAAAGATAATAATTCTAAAATCTATAATAAATTGGGAAATCTAATTGCAGTTGCATTTAAAAAAAATGATATTTACTTAATGAATAGTGTAATATTAAAGAAAAATTAAATATGACAAATAAATTTGAAAATTCAATGACAGAAAAGAGAAGCTACAGAAAATTGGGCCATGTTAATTTTAATTATTTGAGAAAAATGTGATAAAAATTACTAGAAGGGTTGCCAGAAGAGATTGAATCTGATTATTTTAAATGTAAAATTTGTATAGAAAATAAAATGCACAATTTACCTTTTGAGGATAATAGAAAGAGAGCAAAGGAAATTTTAGAAATAATTCATACCGATTTAAATGGTCCACATAAGACAACAGGTTATAATGGTGAAAAATATTTTTGACTTTTATTGATGATTATAGCAAAATAATTAAAGTTTTGTAATTAAATCAAAGAGTGAGGTTTATGATTGTTTTATTGATTATGTTAATACAGTGGAAAATGTGACTGGGAAAAGAGTTAAAATATTAAGGTGCGATAACGGTAAAGAATATTTAAATAAAGATGTTTATAATTTTGCGAAAAAAAAAGGAATTTTAATTGAACCGTGCCCACCGTATGTTCACGAGTTAAATGGGACAGCAGAAAAATATAACAGGGATATCATGAACATGTCACGATGTTTATTATCAGAAGCTAATGTACCGAAAATGTATTGGCCAGAAATAGTTAAAACAGCTGCATATTTAAAAATAGAATAATTTCAAATTCAGTAGAGAAAGATAAAACACCCTATGAGATAATGTTTGGTGAGAAACCATGTATCAAAATTTACGTTTATATGGAAGTAAAGTTTTGTAAGAGTACCAGAACAAAGAGACAATCTAAATGGGATAATAAAGCTGAGATAGAATTTTATTAGGTTATGAAAAAGTAGGATATAGAATTTTATTAGATGGTAAGGTAATAGTGGCCAGACATGTTGACATAGTTGAGGAAGATACTAAAATGGTTGGATTTAAATTAAATGACAATGAAATTAAAAATGTAAATGAATTTGAAAATGAAAATGATGACTTTGATAAAAATGAACAAGAGTATGAAAATGAACAAAATAAAAATGATAATGAAAGTATTGAGTTTAGACGTTCAAAAAGAAATGTAAAAAAACCTGCGAAATATGAAGATGAAAATTTTGTATATAATGGTATTGTATATGTTAATTATGTAAATGCGGAAAGCCCTATTAGTTTTGAGGAAGCAATGAGTTCATATGATGTCCAGAAATGGAAAAGTGCGATGGACAGAGAAATGTCTTGTTTAATTAAAAATAATACTTGGAGATTAATTGAAAAACCGGATAATAAAAAAGTTTTAGATTTGAAATGGGTCTATTCGAAAAAGAATGATGATACGTATAAAGCTAGGTTAGTTGTAAGGGGATTTCAACAAAATGAAATTGTTGAAGATATATATTCACCAGTTGCTAAAATACAGACTTTAAAAATTTTATTAGCATATTGTTGTCAAAATGGATTGATTATTGAGCAAATGGATGTAGAGACAGCTTTTTTAAATGGTACAGTTAAGTCTGAGGTTTATGTTAAACAACCAAGAGGTTATGAAGTCGATTCTGAAAAAGTTTTAAAGTTGAACAAAGCTTTGTATGGTTTAAGAGAAAGTCCAAGATTATGGTATGAATGTTTTGATGCATATATTAAAGAGTTAGTAAATTCAATTTATATAATACTCTATTCTGATTTTTTTTCGATTTTTCTCGATGTACATACGACGTAGTAACGTCTATACGAGGTTTTTAATTTAAAATTATCGCTCTACTATCGTATTTCGTTACAACGCGCAAATATTACAATACTTTTAGCCAAACGATAAAAATACCACTAAATCCTTATAAGTACGATTAATTTTTACGTGATTATAGTTATAAATAATACTGTAATCTTATATTATTAATTACCTACGCGCTATGCACGCAGCTATTTATAATAATAATTTGCGTTACAGTGTTTAATCGTTAATAAATAATAAATTGTATCGTACTTACGATTTAGATTTCAGTAATAATATATAAACATATTAAAATATGTTTATATATTATAATTAATTCGTAAATACGATATTTTAACCGTGATAGATCGGTATGCACAATATAATATTCGCTCTTCCGCAATTGCGCGTTAATATTTAATCGTAATTTAATCCGATAAACGTCCGATTTAATATTTGGTCGTTTGTTACTTAAATTCGATACTGCGTTTATTATTAAATCCAAAACAGTTGCCTGTACGGTATAGAGTATTTAACGATTTTAAATTCCGAACGAAACGAAAATTGCTGTTTTCGAAAAGAACCGCGCGCGAATACCGAACTCTGTATATACCTACCTACATATTTAACGTAATATAAAAAGTTCATAAGTTTCAAAGTAGACCGTTCGAACAAAACGTAAAAAAAAAAATATTTTTTATACGATGAGGGACTTTAACATTTGGATGTGATAAAAATTTCCGTAAAAATTCTATCGTTATATTTATATATATATATATATAGTTATAATCTCTTTTTGACGTCGCTGTTGCACAATATTTTCAAAATTATTATTATTCCCAGACACTCGCGTACTTCCAGTATACGTATAATTGAAGTGATTTCGATCCCCCCTCCCCTCGATTTCGATCATAACCCACAATACAGAGCGATTAAAAAAAAAAATAATCGGCGGAATTGTTCTAATTAATTAAGTATATGCGTAAGTAGCATTAAGAATAATATTATCGAGAGAGTGATTAAAAACTATAGTCCATAAGTGTCCTAATTATTGTATATATTTGACAGTTTTTTGTAAGTAATAAACGTAAAATCAACTTGTGTCTGTTAATTAATTTTTTTTACATTAATAAGACCGAGTACGAAGCTTTTGCGATTCGGCTCGTAACACGTATCTTTTATTGTTTTGGGCAGCGGGAGCGTAAAACGATATTACGCGCGCCCGCGGTGGACTCCGCCAACTAAAAAAACGTATGTGCTCGTCGATTGTAGAAAATATGACGAATTTACGGTCCTTTTGATCCAATAATTACAATATAAAAATAAAAAAATTCAAAAACTTGCAATTATAAAAATAATAAAAAATAAATGGCCCTTATTCTGACCCAACAATAATAAATAATAATCAACAATATATATGTATAAAATCATAACAATGTAAATAAATATAATATGATTATATTACGCTATAAATCTGAATAGAGAAAAAAATGGTAATTTTATTCGAGTGGTAATAATAATTGAAGATGGTGTAAATTTACAAAAACAATTTGAATTTTATTTATGAAGTAACATTTTTTTCATTTTTTTTTCAGATCGGCCCATACGTGACGTCACTATATAGTCTCGCTCGACGACAATCCTTTGGATCGTCAACACGATTCTCAGACAATAATAAATCGACCCAAAATTATAAAAAAAAATTGTTTTTATAATTCACACACGCACACAAATAATAATAAATCTACAAAAATTTAACAAATAAAAATAAATTACGTACTCAGTACTCACTCGATATAATGTAACCGCGAACCGCTGGGCCAGGGTTATTCATCTAAACATTCTATCACAACAAACTTAAAAACTATAAATACAAAAGAAATTAAGAACTTACAACGATGATAATAAAATAACGAATCGGACAATAATTCGACTATATTCGAGTCAATACGCATTATATTCGATTTTAACAAATATGCACAAATGCAGATCGAGCGATAGAAACATTGGGGAAAATAATTTATTTATAAAAAAAAAAAATACTAAAAAAAAGATATTTTAATACGATTATATTCAACTATAGCACAATACAAAGCGAATTTCGCACGAGAGACGATGACGGTTTTCGAACAACAAGGGCGTTGTCCGTTACGCAATAACTATATAAAAGCAAAATTCACAAAAACAGATTACATAAAAGTGTAGCTGCTCATCTGAAGCTCATACGTCACCTATACGTCACTTTTTTTTATACTAATTATAACTAGTTGTATTAACCACTTAGTTACACTTTTGTTTCGACATTACATATATTCTCTATGTACAGGCGCGAATTTTAAATTTTATAACTCTGAATTAGCCATAACAAAAATTCACTTAATACTTACACAATAGTAACAATTGATACGCATTTTTGGGGTTTTAAACATATTCATTTCTTTTTTAGTACAGTATTATACGATAAATATAAAACGGATTAACAGCATTTCTAGCAATGACATTATAATGCCATGCACTGCATCATACATATTGCACTTGTTAAAAATAAAGAAGACTTTTTGAAATAAATAATTTTTTTTATTACAAAAAAAAAAAAAAATCGTTATAGAAATATACTTGGTCAACACTGCAGTACTTTGTGTTCTGTGAAGTTCTGTAAAATGTCTTCGTGTCGCACGCATGAATTTCACTAAGAAGTCAAGTAATAATTTCATATAATCATTATATTTACGTCGACTCATCGGAATCTACCATCCACGCCATTTTATTATTATTATTATTAGTATTGCTGAAGCAGTGGCGTGCCGAAGGGACATTTTTTGAGGCAGTTGCCTTACGGTAATTTTTTTGGGTAGGTCTAGGTTCAGTGGTTAAAAACATGTATATTATATACATAATTTATATTATATATGTGGGCGGGTACCTAGTCAAATTATCTAGTTTGTCTCGGATTTGAAAAATGTTCTGCACGCCACTGTGTTGAAGCAACACTTGAAGACTCAAGCGCGGATCCAAGGGGGGGCTAAGGGGCTTTAGCCCCCCCTTGGGCTGTAGTCATTGCTTAAAAATTATACATATAACTACCTAAATAGGTATAATTTTAGGTAGCTGATCATCGTATAGCCCCCCCCCCCCTTCTGTGATTTCTGGATCCGCGCCTGCTTGAAGTATAGGATCATAGGATAGCCGCCGACTGATCGCCACCGTCAGGTAGAATGTTCCTTGAAAACCGCGGTTAGTATACCAGCGTCCGTCGCGCACGTACCTGTAAGGAACGCTGACGTTCGCCGGGCATAATAATATATTCTCCTGCGACGGCGTTTGGCCAGTGCGTATGCGCGAAGAATATACATTTAAAGAAAACCAGTAGGAATTCGTTGACATTGTAATTATTTACATCAAACGCATTTTACTCGGCAGAGTACGTCGTAGTGTAGAGTGTGCCGGCAATACGTCTTCCCGCCGAGCGCACATTATATTTGTCATTGCGGTGTGTGCTATTATATTATATTACCGGTACTTTTGTCACTATTGTTCGGGACGAAAATGTCGCAGGCCTTTTCACTTTGTGTGTGTGTGTGTTGTAATAGCATGAGCGCACACACACACACACCCTCTAGTTTCGGGAAGAGATACCGCGCGAGAAGACAATGGTTTTCGTTGAAATATATTATAATGCTAGCCGGACAAGAGAGATTTGCATATTATAATATCTGTTGGTAGAATTAAAAAAAAAAGCGGTAACTAAAAGAGTGCGCGTTGTATATATATATAATATATTATTGTGTGGTATATGATGTACACTATGATATTGTGCGAATGCGGAGAATCACGCCTGCGGATCCGCGCGTCACGGAAAAATTGTTCAGTTCGTGCAGCGTACAAAAAAAAGTGTAGCGAACCGCGGGTGTTGTGTATTATAATCTTAGACAAAGATTTTGATATTACTGTAAATTCGAATAAGATTAATTTTGACTTTACCCGGGCAACGTAGTATTTACTCAAGAGCTGCAGGTAGTGTTGAAAAAATACAGGCACCCAATACTTGTTCACGTCTCGCGGTTAAAATACGTAATACTTCTTTTTTTTTTATGTATTTTGAGGAAACGAGAACTATATATAATATATATATACCATAATGTGTAATATAAACGGGTCGTAAACCAATGTAAAGGTTATTATTAGCGAAATCAGGAACCAGTGCTAATACAATATTGTGCGTGTAGTAATGCATCAATATATTTTTTTTTTGCAGGACGCGACGGTTATAATAATGATCAAGCCGTTTATCAGCGAGAAATCCCGTCAAAATATATAGGTGCAAGCCAGAATAGCTTTCATTAAAACGAGAAAGCTCACGACTTTATCTGATCTGTGCCTCAAACTGCGAGTGTGCGTATAGTCCGATGTACATGATATCGTGTCGTCCCGGTTCGCCGAATTCCGTTTTGCCGAATCCCGTTTCGCCGACAAATAAACCGGTTTTATAAAAACATTGGAAAAAAGTCCCGATTCGCCGAATACCGTTTTGTCGAATCCCGTTTAATACGCATTATATTCGATTTTAACAAATATGCACAAATGCAGATCGAGCGATAGAAACATTGGGGAAAATAATTTATTTATAAAAAAAAAAAAAATACTAAAAAAAAGATATTTTAATACGATTATATTCAACTATAGCACAATACAAAGCGAATTTCGCACGAGAGACGATGACGGTTTTCGAACAACAAGGGCGTTGTCCGTTACGCAATAACTATATAAAAGCAAAATTCACAAAAACAGATTACATAAAAGTGTAGCTGCTCATCTGAAGCTCATACGTCACCTATACGTCACTTTTTTTTATACTAATTATAACTAGTTGTATTAACCACTTAGTTACACTTTTGTTTCGACATTACATATATTCTCTATGTACAGGCGCGAATTTTAAATTTTATAACTCTGAATTAGCCATAACAAAAATTCACTTAATACTTACACAATAGTAACAATTGATACGCATTTTTGGGGTTTTAAACATATTCATTTCTTTTTTAGTAGATAAATATAAAACGGATTAACAGCATTTCTAGCAATGACATTATAATGCCATGCACTGCATCATACATATTGCACTTGTTAAAAATAAAGAAGACTTTTTGAAATAAATAATTTTTTTTATTAAAAAAAAAAATCGTTATAGAAATATACTTGGTCAACACTGCAGTACTTTGTGTTCTGTGAAGTTCTGTAAAATGTCTTCGTGTCGCACGCATGAATTTCACTAAGAAGTCAAGTAATAATTTCATATAATCATTATATTTACGTCGACTCATCGGAATCTACCATCCACGCCATTTTATTATTATTATTATTAGTATTGCTGAAGCAGTGGCGTGCCGAAGGGACATTTTTTGAGGCAGTTGCCTTACGGTAATTTTTTTGGGTAGGTCTAGGTTCAGTGGTTAAAAACATGTATATTATATACATAATTTATATTATATATGTGGGCGGGTACCTAGTCAAATTATCTAGTTTGTCTCGGATTTGAAAAATGTTCCGCACGCCACTGTGTTGAAGCAACACTTGAAGACTCAAGCGCGGATCAAGGGGGCTAAGGGGCTTTAGCCCCCCCCCTTGGGCTGTAGTCATTGCTTAAAAATTATACATATAACTACCTAAATAGGTATAATTTTAGGTAGCTGATCATCGTATAGCCCCCCCCCCTTCTGTGATTTCTGGATCCGCGCCTGCTTGAAGTATATGATCATAGGATAGCCGCCGACTGATCGCCACCGTCAGGTAGAATGTTCCTTGAAAACCGCGGTTAGTATACCAGCGTCCGTCGCGCACGTACCTGTAAGGAACGCTGACGTTCGCCGGGCATAATAATATATTCTCCTGCGACGGCGTTTGGCCAGTGCGTATGCGCGAAGAATATACATTTAAAGAAAACCAGTAGGAATTCGTTGACATTGTAATTATTTACATCAAACGCATTTTACTCGGCAGAGTACGTCGTAGTGTAGAGTGTGCCGGCAATACGTCTTCCCGCCGAGCGCACATTATATTTGTCATTGCGGTGTGTGCTATTATATTATATTACCGGTACTTTTGTCACTATTGTTCGGGACGAAAATGTCGCAGGCCTTTTCACTTTGTGTGTGTGTGTTGTAATAGCATGAGCGCACACACACACACCCTCTAGTTTCGGGAAGAGATACCGCGCGAGAAGACAATGGTTTTCGTTGAAATATATTATAATGCTAGCCGGACAAGAGAGATTTGCATATTATAATATCTGTTGGTAGAATTAAAAAAAAAAGCGGTAACTAAAAGAGTGCGCGTTGTATATATATATATATAATATATTATTGTGTGGTATATGATGTACACTATGATATTGTGCGAATGCGGAGAATCACGCCTGCGGATCCGCGCGTCACGGAAAAATTGTTCAGTTCGTGCAGCGTACAAAAAAAAGTGTAGCGAACCGCGGGTGTTGTGTATTATAATCTTAGACAAAGATTTTGATATTACTGTAAATTCGAATAAGATTAATTTTGACTTTACCCGGGCAACGTAGTATTTACTCAAGAGCTGCAGGTAGTGTTGAAAAAATACAGGCACCCAATACTTGTTCACGTCTCGCGGTTAAAATACGTAATACTTCTTTTTTTTTATGTATTTTGAGGAAACGAGAACTATATATAATATATATATATCATAATGTGTAATATAAACGGGTCGTAAACCAATGTAAAGGTTATTATTAGCGAAATCAGGAACCAGTGCTAATACAATATTGTGCGTGTAGTAATGCATCAATATATTTTTTTTTTGCAGGACGCGACGGTTATAATAATGATCAAGCCGTTTATCAGCGAGAAATCCCGTCAAAAATATATAGGTGCAAGCCAGAATAGCTTTCATTAAAACGAGAAAGCTCACGACTTTATCTGATCTGTGCCTCAAACTGCGAGTGTGCGTATAGTCCGATGTACATGATATCGTGTCGTCCCGGTTCGCCGAATTCCGTTTTGCCGAATCCCGTTTCGCCGACAAATAAACCGGTTTTATAAAAACATTGGAAAAAAGTCCCGATTCGCCGAATTAATTTTTCCATTTACTGCTCAATATGTAATGTAAACATTTTACAAAAGTAAGAACATAGATACATGCGTTTATAAAATAAAATATATATATATATATATATTATCAGATTAAATGTATGTATTTATTTAGCTTTGGAAATGGACAAATTACGATTATGTCGTATTATGTAGACGCCATAATGTATCACTTCCATACGGAATAATAATAATTAATAATTAAATAATAAGTACTTAATTTTTTTAAAAACTGAACGTAACTGCGTGTATACTCGTACTATTGATTTTCTTTATTGACCCGTGTTTATATGCATAATATATAAATACAAACATTCATAAATATTTATCAAATACTCAAGGCATATTTTCATTATAGGTATATATATATATTTTTTATAATATATACCTACTTATTTTTTTATATATATTGTTATTTTTTATAATATATATTATTTTATTTTTATAAATGTTGTAATAATAAGTGTTGTATTAAACAGATGAAATGGTTAATTGCTCGCATTTCATGTTGTAACGCAATGACTAATGGAATACGGCAAACGATCCGGATACGCAGGTAAAAAAAAATTCGCGCGACCGCAGGTGGCACCAAAAAGGTGGTGACTGCGCAAACGTACCGACCGTATCGGTGCCGAAACTGGGTATCACGGTATAGGTGATAACTAGGGCTAGGATTTATATGCAGTAAAAAAATGGTAAAATATGCATTCGATTTATTAAAAATATGCAAAAATATGGAACCAAAATGTGAAAAAATATGGCACAAAATTTTTAAATTCTAAAATATTAAAAATATTATTATAAACTATATTAATATGTTATTTAAAGGTATTACGTCGTGAAACAATGATGTGATGTTTAAAATTTTCAAAAATAAAAGATCCTCTGTTTGATCTTAGTACGTTTTTCTACTCGCTGAAGCCGCGAGCGACATCAAATGACGTGATTTTTGCGTTTTT
The DNA here is from genome assembly GCA_032441835.1 of Slavum lentiscoides. NCBI lineage: Eukaryota > Metazoa > Arthropoda > Insecta > Hemiptera > Aphididae > Slavum > Slavum lentiscoides. The sequence goes on from CM063713.1 coordinate 4,236,009, forward strand.
AAATTTTACAATTTCCCCAGGAGTTATATTGGAATGAAAATCTTCATCCAGATTACTTCCATTTAAATTATCACGTATTATTTGTAAAAATATACTTATATATTTTCTTCTTTTACCGACCGCCACGGCTAGAATATATACCTACCATATAACGTGCATTTTAGGTGTTTATTGTTAAAATATGCGAAATAAAATAACCGCAACATTTGCTATTCGTCATGACGTAATTCGTGGAGATTTCAAACGAAAGCGGTAATCAAAAGTCGCAAAAAAACATGCCAATGCATATAAATCCTAGCCCTAGTGATAACCAAACCCGACCTATACCCATATACCGCGATGGGTAACTATATAGTGTATTGTCGAGTTTGTTCGGGTAATGTCGTCTTTATCTGTACACGGGACATTGCCAGAGAGGCATTCGTCGGCCGTAGGCAATAACGTTTACAACGAGCACTAATAATTATTATTATTGTTGTCCGACGGTTTGTCCGCAGAAACGCGTCGTACATCTCTTTTCTCCGGATCGTCTAAAACGTCGCGCGAACGCTATATTATAGCGTGGTCGTTTGTCATGCAAATCGTGGCCGACAAAACAATGGTTGTTCGCAAAATATCGGCCCGACAGAATATAACGTTAAATTATTATTATTGTAGGTATACGCAACGACCGAAAGCCGAGACGAGGACATACTAGACACGGCGAGGAATTGTGCTGCGGACGTACGAGTCCCATTGTTGTTGGTTGTCCGTCGAGCACTCTGGGGGGCAGAGTACGCGAGAGACGGAATAATAATAATAAATAAATAATTATTAAAATTAAAAACGGCCGATAAAAGTAATTTTCAATCGAAAATCGTGTTTCATAAAAGTCTAATGGCTTATAATAATTATATATGTGCCGGCGTGTGAATTTTCACCGTCGGAGACCTTCGGAAACGGTCTCGAAAACAATAACCCGGCCGCGGGAAGTTTATCACGGAAAATTTTCAAATGGCCATTTTCTGTCGCTCCAGCCCGCGGATTTTCGCGTCTTTGTTGTACAATAATAATCGCGCTCTAGCCGTGATTTATGTCCGACGACGACGATCGCGCGTATATATATATATATATATATATATATATATATATATATATATATATATATATATATACATATATATACGAACTTACTCGCGTATTAAATTATTATGTATACGCGATAAATTGTAACTTACAGCTGAGACAGCAATGCAGGAAGGACGGAAGCCGCCAACTCGGACTCTGTACACACACACACACACATTATTATTATTGTTATTAAACAGAATAATATTTTATTATATGCATAGGCGGATATTTGGTCACGTCCGTAGGGGGGTGCTTAACATTTTTTTCTTATCCATTAGCCATTAGTGGAAATAGACATTTTTAGTCGCTTTGCTCCTACTAACTCTAGTGGCTACTTTTACTTTAGTCTAGCTGAGGTACCAAGTATATACGTATAGGTAATAAGAACATAAAAAAAATAAAATATTGAATAGCTACTAATTTTTATGCGTATTTATAACTTTACAGGTATCGCAAACAAGTTCTAGAAGATTCGCGATTATCAATATACCTACAAAATATGGTTTTCCCAACAACGATAAGCCGTGAATATTCCAGACCATTCTCGTATTCCAACAAAATAAAATTATAAATATCAAATACCAAATATTGAAACACACAATTTTTTATTTTGACGTCTGTTGTGGTCTAATTGCGTTTTTTGGGGGGCTTTAGCCCCCCCAAGTCCCCACCGATATCCGCCTATGATTATATGCGTGTTGTTGTGGTCTTCAGTTGCGAGAATTCTTGTCGATGAACAGCGTTTGTGGTATTCAGTGGCGTCCACTGCAGGTTTTTCAAAAGCCAGTGCAGTTATATTTTATTAACACCCACCCACCCAACCACCCACCCCAGTGCCAGTGGCATATTTTCATTTTTTTTTTCGGGGGGAAAGGGAGGGGAGTTAAACTTTTCAAAAATGGAATTAATTTTTTTTGTATATTTTTATTTGAGCGTATTAGTAATTTCGGCAAGTCGTTTTTTTTTGGTTTTTTTTTTTTTTTGGAGAAGGAAGTTAAGCATAAATACCCTTAATAACACCACTGTCATTACTGCAAGTTAAAAAAGAGTGTAATTTGTAAAGAAAAAAAATGATCAACACTCCATAGCTTTTCACGAATATATAAGTTATTTTCAAATTTTTGAACTCATACGTATAAGGTACAAAACACAAAATATTAGTATGTATATAAAGGTTTTTAATTAAATTCATCAACTATATTACGTATATAATAATGGCTTTTTTTTACTGTAATTGTTAATTACATCATTACGATTAATTTATATATCATTAAATATACACGATAACGTGATTTCCAATCGCGTATACTTGTCATTGTCCATCTAAACGATTCATCAATTTTATTCAATTTAAATACATATATAAGATTTCTAAAATGACCCACACACCCCATTTGATTACTAGTGCAGTTGCATTACTTGGTAACCTACGTGGGCGTCACTGGTGATATTCGCTGTTAGACTCGGGTAATTAGTAATTACCACATTCGAGGGAAAAAAATTAACCGCGCGGTGTAAGGACGATTTTGTGAAAAATAGTTGAAGTAAAAATATAAAATTTATATTACTTATATTATTTATATTAATGATTTTCAAAAAACTGTATTCTAATTTTGAAATAATTTTAAGTTAAATTACGGTATAATATATAAACCAGAATGTTTAGAGTAAACGTTTTTTTTTTTTTTTTGTAGACATTTTGATTTTTACTAATTTTTTTGGTAAGTAATTTTTCGTATAGTTTTTTTTTAGGTATTAAATCTGTGTGTACAAAAAAATTCGAAATGAATACTCACAAAACGAATTACACGTATTTCCTTTTCAATCTATGCCTAAACGCATGTCGGTGTGATGACGTTAAGTCGTGGAATAATATAATACGTTAGTATCACAAAAACGACGCGGCGTAAAATTGCACACAGAATAGAATAACTTGAAAAAATATAAAAAAATCGTTTTAATTCGCAAAAAAAAAAAAAATGTATGAACACTATGGTGCAGATTTCTTTCATATATATTTCGATAAATCCTCATAATACACAGCCTACGAGCAGCAGGATATTTTTGCCGTCCCTTAATTTTTTTTTCAGTTTTTCTTTTTTTTTTCAACCAAAAAAATAGCGCGAAGAAATTTATCGCTTAGACCGCGTACTAAATGTACTAAAATATTTACCTACTCATTCTGAAAAATTACTGCACGACCGGTGCGTGGTGGAAATATGAGATGGCTGCAAACACAAATTTAAAATTGCAAATTTATACACATATTGTATCGGCCTAATGTATAAATGTAATAAAATCAAAAATGTATGAAACGTAGCTATATAATACGTTCAATAAAACATCGAAACACGGACTGAACAGGATTGCGTTATTAAAAAGAGTATTATTACTATCGACATTTGAGGTTTTGTCGATTACGCGTCTTGAAAGTCGGTTGTCAAAGTTGATTCCGATTCGATGCATACGACCGATTCTCGCCAATTAGTAGAACTGAAATAGATAATAATCCGAACCATATATACACCGTTTATAAGAAGACACGTTTCACTGAATAAACGCGCATAAAAACGAGAGCGTTGCTTTGATAACCGAGTGAATGATTAATCCATCATAAAGGCGCTTAGTTCGCTATAACACGTTAATAAATCAATAATAATCGAAATATTATTGCGTAAGTTCTTTTGTACTTTTTTTTTTATGAGCGTCAAATTTTTTGTGATTCGACATATCTGGCGCGGTAAATTTGCTGCCACTAAAATTTTTCCACTCTGACGGTTGACGCTGTCTAACACGCGTACGCGCGCGTTCAAATGATAACTTTAAAATTTGTGCAAACTAAAATACAACCGAGTCTCGGCTGAACACAGTGTTGTGGAATTCGAACGACGTTTTTCTCGTTTCCTTTCGAAAAGGACCGTACGAATTGCTAAGTTATTTTTTAAGTCCGTTTCACGAGTAAACTTCAGTGTTACTGCTAACAAGACAAAAAAAAAAAAAACGCGGTCGTCGTTTCTTTTCTTTTTGTAACCAGGAAAGTCGGCTGCAGTACGGGCGAAAACAAAATATGTCGAATCCAATTCTTAAACGACAACACGAGCGGCGTTAGGGAATATATTATGGGAACGCGCAGATGTTTATATGAGAAACGATGACGAGCGAAAAAAATAAGCGAACAGGACGATTAAAATTCGCTCAAACACTCATTTCGTCGTACATACAGCGATTAAGTTATATAATAAAAATATATTTATATATATTATGCGTCGGTATTGAATATGGTTTTTTTATACGCGCGGCCACGACGATTCACGCAAACGCGTACTCGCGGTTTATTTTAATTATTTATTTGAATTTTGAATATAAAATAAATACTTAAACGTTTTCACGACACACGTATAATATGTATAACGTATATAGTATTATAATTATAATATAGTTTAAATTAAAACGCGTAGTATAGTTGTGAACGGTCGCAGCTTGCGAGGACAGCTGGCTATAGGTGTTGCGGTATATTTTTTCACTGCAGTCGCGACGCGAGGGGGATTCGTTGGTCGGACGGCCGCGGTGATAATAATTACTTCTGTAATTGAAAAAAAAAACAAACAAACGCTACGCCTTTACTTGTTCACGCCGTACATTATATCGTTTAGTATTATACACGTTATATTATAATATTATATAATCGATAAGATTCGTATGTACAGGCAGACCCGGATTAGCAGCGAAATGGGCATAAAGATTTTAAAAATAAAATGCTAAGTGATAATCATTTTTTTTTCAAAGTTCAGTAACAAAAATATACGTAACATATGGATACCAAAATTAATTCGTAATATCAAACGTGCATTCTTTCTTATTCAAATCGTTTATTGAATGCAAAAAATAATAATAACAAAAAACCCGATCAAATAGAATGAGTTCATTCAATTGTAAAATTTAATTAAATCGTAATAAAAAAATATTATTAATTATTTTACCAAACGGTTAAAAACATTTTTCCCTTGTCTCGATGGATTCTAAATCGTGCACAATATATTCACAGAATCTAATGTTTCGATTACTTCGCTTTCAATACTCGCGGTATACCTATAGTTCGTGTGATATACGGTAAATATTTTTTAATCTTCGAAGATGCGAAAACGATCGTTTTTCGCTACAGTATTTGTAAATATTAAAGACGAAAAGGATCTTAAAGCCTTTCAATGTTTGGAAAACTATTATATTCAAGTCTATTAGTGACAAGATATTTTTGTTTTTTGAAACGTCTTAAAATTCAACGTATTTGAATATAATTTAGAAAAAAGGAAAATTACCAATTTCACTTGATCAAAAAACTACAAATTATAGTTAAACGGTATATATGAAATGGCTTATCAAATTGGGCGTTTATTGATGTTATTGTATATAAGATAAAATCAGATTCGTTTATTCACTAAATAATTAATAGAATCGTATTTAATATCAAAAATATCATTATACGCGTCGCGTACTAAAACGATTTAAGTTATATTAATATCAAATGAATCGTTGCCTCAATATTTGATGAGCTTGTTGCATGGAAACACTTTAAAACTGTGCGGAATCGTGTTAACGGGAATAAAAGATACATACTTATCATGAATATAAATAGAACGGGCTAAAAACGGTAGATGTGATACCGCAGACGCAGTCAAAAGTGCGCGAAATAAAAAAAAAAATGAAGACAATGCTGAACTCGTTTTTCGATTCCAGAGGCGTTATCTACCACAAATACCACTCATCGGGCCGTACGGACAGTAAAGAATTTTAAAAAGAAGTCGTGAAAAGATTGATGGACTGGATGTGGCGTATAAGTTCAAAGCAGTACTATCTGACTCCTTCTGCACCCCCAATGCTCTCGCCAACAGCGCGACTTTTGCGACTTCGTTTTTCGGCAATCAAACAGCTGGTCACCGTCTTGGACCATCGCGGCCCTTTTCGCCCGACTTGGCACCTTCGAACTCTTTTTTAGGACCGAAATCGGCTATATGAAAGGCACAGTTTTTTTGACGATATTACGACAATTCAGAAACGGAGTGACGAAGAAGCAGAGGCCATTCTCGAAAATGATTTCCAGAGCGATTTTACGATCTGCCGACGAAGTGCAGTGTAGAAAGCCTATAGCTGCTAGCTACGTACATTGAACATTGTATATACATGTTTAAATCTAGATTTACACCATCAGTCCCGGGACTTTTTTTGAACGTAAGATAATAACGGATACATAAAAATTTATATAAAAACATGGCCGTGAGAAATGATCGTTCTCTACCGGTGGTCGTACGTAATCCAAAAGCGACATTTTTTTGGGATGAGGGAGGAACGATAGTTTGCGAAACGAGTCGTTCGGAAAGTTAGCGTGGCGCGTGTTCGATAAATTTCAGTATAAAGTACCTATAATGTATTAATTCCTTTGTAAATAATATACGCGTAGCAGTTCTTTGTTGTTGTCTCCGACAATATTCATCACGTTGGATTGATAAATATTGTAAGAGTTTCTTCCTTTGTTTTTTTGTTTTTTCTGTATAGAGACACATTATAATATGTACTCGCGTGTTTTATGCGTCTTACGGTATTAACGGGGTTCTTCTAAACCACCGAACTCCATCTTAAAACAGGTTGTCTCACGGATAGTTTATTGTCCATAAAAAAACACGGCAAACACTATATTTGTCCGTAACGCAGTATAACTTTTTTCATTTTTCTCATTACGAATACATAATATACGCGAATGGAACAAATAAAATATAAATATAAACGATTCTATTATCATAGGTATATAAAAAAATATTATTATTTTTTTTTTTTGAGGAGGAGGAGGAGTAGGTGGATGTGGTAATATTATATTGTAATAATTTATCGTCAACACGTGTTTGAAACGATGAAAAACGTAATATGACGAGTGATGACGCGTATCTATTAATATCAAATATCGGTTTTATATTATTATTTCGGCGTACGAGTTTATGTTTAAACACTATTTTTGCGCGTCAACCAGTTACCAATCCACTGTAATCTGTATATTATTATGTGTATGGAGGAAGTGTATAGTTATTATAACTGGTGTTCGGATTTTATATAGCACTAAAAATCACTGAAATAAGTGTTATATAAAATGATCGAAAAAAATCTTAAAATATGCCATAAAAACGGTAAGAAAAAAAAAAAAACATAGCAAAAAGAAAATTTGTTCTATTCATGGATTATATATAGTAATAAGATCCGCGTATCGCGCTGTTTAATATTTAAACATAGATTATAATATATGAAATATCTAATGAAATAGCGATGTAAAAACACGATGAATAAAAACTGGGAAAGTAACGTTAAAAATCTAAAACGTTTAAAATGTGCAAAAATATATAGGATATGGGTTTTTTTGTACACTTGGAATCCTTGATGCGTAAAACAAGTTCATAGTTTACTCGGTTGTTTTTATCTGTATTCAATAATAATTAGCGAATGCTATAGGATCCGAGCCCTGCTTATATAGCTATATAGAAAAAAAAATAAAAGACAAAAAAATAAAATTAAAACTATAATAGGTGTACGTAATTTGTCGGCTAATTCAAAAGCGCATTACCGTTAAATATATGTAATAAAAGAGTAAAAAAAATAACAAAATGTATAATTCGCAGCATAACAGAACGGAAACGCAATTATCGTCCTTTATTTGAATATTTTAAATTGCAGCGAGAATTCTTCGCAGTTATATAAATAAAACAAGAAAATGTTTAAAAATCGTACGGCGGTCCGGTATTTAGTTCGACGGAACAAAGTCTTGATATACAAAATAAACTTTATAAGCTATGCGCGCGTATCGCGCAATTTCAATTATTATTATTATTATTATTATTATTGAACATCTAAAAACGACGATAAATCGTTTTGGAAAACAACTTCGCGCGCAGAGTTTCTAAAAGCAATGCGATGCCTGCACGTACGGAATTCGCAAATAAAAACCGCTTAGAATTTTATATACTCGTATAAAATACGTTTTTTTAAAAAGATGAAAACTCGTGAAAATATGACGTTCACCTATATTCCATTTTTTTTTATTATTTAAAAGAAATTCTGTGATACCACATAAAATCTCAAAATATTCCATTCATAATAATTGATAAATTATTATTTAACGCACGCGGTATACTTTTTCGTGTGGTGTAAGTATATAGAGATTTGTTAGAAATTTGTTTTCGACGAAATGAACGGAATGAACTTCGGTTATTATATATTTATTATTATTATACAGATTACTATAAAGACTCGCGGTATTATATACGAGTCGTAGAAGTGCGAAATGTCACTGCAGACCGAGTTTTTTCGTGTTGACCAGTACGACATGGTTGTTTATTCGCGTCACAGGATGCAGCGTGACAGGATCAATTTCGATTTTTTTTTTTGTTTTAAAGGAATTGATAAAATAATATTATATTTTTCTTAGAAATTCTGTTTGTTTATCATTCTCAATATATCCTTTATACACGTATTTATTAAACGTTATATACAAGTATATATACGACAATTATATGCATAAAAAAAAAACTGCATAGCAAATAACTATAAATCAAAGAATAATATTCTATTATTTTATAAGAAAGTTTCATTTTTACAATTGTACAATAATAAATAAATAAATAAACAATACAGATAAGTTTTCGTTGTTGAATTATTGTTACCGGGAAAAAAATTATAACGAAATAAAATACATTTATCTGTCCGCGCATGTGTGTGGGCAGTTTCAGTAAAGACATTTTATTATTTATTTAAATTCAACCGTTTGAATGATAATATAATAATAAGTGAAAAAAAAACTGTATTTGTTTAAAATCTTTTATTGTTGTAAAAAAAAAAAAAAATGCCGTTGAATTTTAAGATTTAAGTATATGTTATAGCTGCTCAATGTCAATACGTTCTCGGAGACATGTGGTGTGGACAAAATAATTTAATTACCTAAATTATTATTTTCATAATCCTATGAGAAAATGTATAGTATACATTTTGAAGTTTTTAAATATTTTCATTCGACTAATTTATAGATTTGGTGGTTTTTTCATAAGTAGTAAGTATAATAATAATATATAACATTTTCAGGAAATTAATTTAAAACGATATTTCAAGCGTAGTGTAATTAGTTTTGTCAGGCGTAATCGTAAGAGTGTAGGACGCGTTTGTTTATTTATTACAACGAGCTAACGATTATTATCTGTTAAGATTTTAAACGAATTTTATTTCGGTGCTTTTTTTTTCGATTTAATCATTTGAGAATCGTTTATAGAAAATTTTACGAATGATGTCCCTCCCCCCCATTTCTTATACCTTGAACGAACGATAACTTTTGATTTATATACATGTAACTTGTATTTTTTTTCTACACTATATCTTATAGAACTGAAATAAACAAAAATAGTTTTTCAACGTTTATTTTCATTATTTTGTTTATGAATAATTTATTACTATTTAAATTATATTAATTAAAAATTTCGTCGTACGAACAATTTTTTTGCATAGTTTAGTACGGATAAATTTCTACTGTCTTATTTTTGTGACAAAAATAAATTTAATATATTTGTAGATGTTATATTGTGGTTATATAAATTTGTACGTTGATTGGTAATGATTATATGGTAAGATTATAGAAACTTGCAATATTCACCAAATATATAATTATATAATATTATTATTATTAATTATATAATATATTTATAGTTTATATTATAAAAGGAAAACATTTTTTCAAAAATTTTCTTTCAACTAACTTTAGGCTTTTTATTTAATTAATAAAAAATGTAACGAACTAATGATATTAATTATTATGTAATTCGGAATTTATTTAAAATTTAAATGTATGCATACGAATATAGGTTTATAATATAATGTTATAACTGAAATGATCCATTATTGTATAATATATTTTGAGCACATACCTATATATACGAGTATATACTATATATATATATTTTTTTTTTTATCATTTCAAGTTTTTCGACAAAGTGTATTATTATCGACGCGGAAAATGACAATTGAAATTAAACATTTTTAGTTACCTAGGTTTATTGTAAGAAATTAATAATGTACCTAGTACCTATACTGTAAGTTTAATCGTAAATTATGTACCTGTACCATACATATACTATATTATTATATATTTTAATAATAATAATAATTAAAAAATACAGTATTATACCGAAATGCCACTACGACAGCACCACCTAAACCAATGTTATGTTGAAGAGCTACTTTTGCACCGGGTACTTGTCTTTTGTCAGCTTTACCTAGTAACTGCCAATATAGAGTTCACTATACATTGAGCAATTCCTAAAAATATTATCTATCTTAAGCACAATTTTCTAATATTAGATTACAGTCTTATATTATAGGCTAATATTAGTTAGCATATGTATATACATAATAATTTATATACAACAATGTCCTCAGAATCGTTTTATCGCGAATGCAATGATTTGTCATTGCTTTCAAATTTCGTAGTACCTATATAATAACAAAACGCTAAAATCTTTACCTATAAGTAATTCACTTGAGCGACATCCACAACACCACACGGCTCGTCGCTACCTATATATATATATATATATATTTTAATTATTTATAATAATAATATATAATTATATTTCATAATATCGATATACTGCTGTATGTTATATGTGTATATTGTGTACTTAAGTATTATACACTTGCGATCCGATTGCGATAACCTAAGCGCGTTTGCGAATTTCGTCGGTCGTGCGGAAAGCGGTCGAATCGGCCTCGTGCAAAAGGACCACCACCACCACCACCATCACCACCATCACAACTACCGGCGAATTCCATTTCTGCAACGATCCTATCGCTGCGGTCTTATACACGCGCGAACATAAAATACAGCGCGCGGTATCGCCAACACGCGCTTTTTGCGACCCGATCTCCGTCGCGGCCCCGGTTTTCGGTAAATTGTGCACACAACGAGTTCGTATATACGTATACGCGTACACGGGGGGGTCGGTCGGTCGGTTCTTTTTTTTTATTTAAACTTCGTACCGGCAGCCGAAAGGATTTCCGGTTAATTAGATTAATTTAAATACGTTATACGGACCAAAATAATAATATGTAATAACAAAAAAAAAAAAAGTAAAAAAACCAGCGCCAACGCACCGCGCGTTTGTATACAACGACGTTATGTATATTATCGCGTTATCTGCGTATTCGGGGCGCGGATGAATGTTTGTAAGAACCGAAAGGAACAAACAGAAATTAAACGTTTTGTTTTTATTCGTTCGCTCGTTCCATACGATAATTATACAGATATACACTACATAATATTTAAAGTCGACATTTTACGCGATTATTAATACTCAGTTTTATATCGACCGTTTCGTGCGTATATAGGTTTATACGCGGTAATCGCGGTATAGTTGCAGGACGTGAGGCGGTAAACGATGTGTGTTGAGCGTATAGAAAAAAATAAAAATTCTTTATTCGTTCGTGAGATGAATATAAAACGAGTTCTAATTGATTTTATGATACATTTTTTACGACGTTTTTTTTTTATAAAATAACGGTCGTAAGGATTTCGATGGAAAAATAGTCCGATGACGGGATAGTGCAAAACCGATTTGACCGAAGAGTCTTGGGAACAGTTTTACGGGCAAGAAAAATTCGGTACAGTCGATCGGCAGCGTGTCCCGAGTCGATTGAACGGTACAAATACTCGTAGAGAAACCAATTTGCCACGTCTCCTCCTTACCTTATTCATCGGGGGCATCGTTTTTTTTGTACATAAAACTAAAAAAATATTTTCGCATAATGAGTCTAGTCGTTTGTTTCCGATGCAAAACGTTCGTAAAAACAATCATATTTTGAATACGTTTAAAAAGATTTGTATTGGAAAATCGCTCGCATTAACGTTACACAAACGGTTAAATGTAAAATGTTAAACGGCTTAATGTACCAATATGATAACAATATATAAATATTATTGAAAAAGTATAACAAAAGAAACTTTTAAGTGAATCGTAACATTGAACTTCTCGCAGACAAAATAGTGTACGCTATATGTAAAGCTACGTTTTCCTAGCAGAGCGTTTTTTTGCGTCGCGTACCACGTAATACGCTCTATCGCGTCGGCGTGAGCGTATATAAAACGCGTGTTACGCGGCGTCGTAGTGTTTTCCCGAAAACCCAAGTGGCAGCGCGTTAAACTATTCAGTCGACTACTGAAAGTGTGACATGAGTGTAGTGTAGGGTATATTTATTAACATAAAGACGAGGAATTACAAGGAATCGCCTCGATAAAAAAAAAAAATAAATTGCATTTTGACAAATAAAAATACTGTATTAATAATAGTATATTAATATACTATTATTATAGTAATATTAATAATAATAATAAATAATAATTATTATATTATAATAATTTCAACTCCATTATTATATCATAACTTACCTTTTAGGTATAACAACACGTTCAACAAAATAGCTCGTGATAATCTCAAAACAGTTCATGATGCGCAGCGCGCGACGCAATAGACTCCCTCCAAAAGCAGTCGGCCAACCGCGACGGGCTTATTGCGCGGGATGGGGGCCGTTCTCCGACACATTGATAAGAACATAGTGTAGATAAGCATTTAGTGCTACCAACAATGAGAACAAAAAGTATTCTCAACGAATAATTCAAAATCTAACTAAAAATCATAAACCTAACTACCTCTTTTCATCTGGAACTTCTGTTTGTATCACAGACATATTTGTAGTTTCTATCACGATATAATAATATATAGGAAAAAAGGACATTTTAAAGTTTATTAAAAAAAGTCCGGACAGACGAATACTACATCAGGGATTTATAATATACATTACGAAATTTCTTTCTGCATATTTTTAAAAGATTTCTGTTGGTATTGAAAGCAATGTGAGGTTAGGTTTGAAACCTAACAGCTCATTCTTATCAATATGTCGGAGAACGGCCCCCGACGGTTATTGCGCTGGCGTGAAACGTTTTGCGCTTTGTAGGAAAACAGTGTGATCAATTTTTAAGGAACAAGTAGATTGCGTAGGTACTGCGCTTAGGTATACGCGACGCAAAAAACGCGCTGCTAGGCAAAAGTAGCTTTACGGCCGTATATACACCGTATCACGTAATTTTTTTTGTAGGTATGTAGGTACGCAATATATGAAAACCTAAAAGAGAGTGTACGCGCCGTATACGCCCCAATACACCACCGAGTCGATTATAATACCTATAATAATAGTGTAAATTCATAGTCGTCCCACCAAGGGGGTGGCAAATGGGGCAAGTGCCCTAGGGCGTCCAAAGTATTATGAATGCAGGGGGCGTCATAAAAATGAATGACAAAAAGAAAAAATTTCTTGTTTTATTTTAGATATTAATTTCTCTTGTATATCTATATGATGATTTCGAGGATAAGTGTATTTACTATTAAAACATATAAAATTATGTAATTAGGTATTACGTTAGTTGTGAATTTTTTTTTTTGGGGGGCGTCAAATATTATTGCCCTAGGGCGTTATTGGTGGTAAGGACGGCACTGAGTGTAATGCGCGAGATACACCGGCACACGACTTACCGTAAAAGAAGATTTTTTTTTTTTTTTGTACGAAATCATAATAAATTTTCGGCCGGCGGAATGGCTGCTGCAATAAACATTATACGACGGCGGCGCGTTCATTTCAAACGGCGAAAAACGACACATTCGCAACGCGCGAAACCCGTGCTGTTGCAGCTGGTGCCGATACGGTCGTCGGTGTAGTGTATTATTTATAATAAATGCGCGCAAAGACCGCGTGTGGCAGCCATCGCAAAAAGCGACGACGACTGTGTTATTATTGCTTCGTATATATATATATACGTTGCACGCGCGCGCTTTCAAAAGAAAACGGGTGATCATTAACCGGGCCGAATGGTACCTACGCATGGCAAACACCTCCTAATCCTTTCTCGTTTTCACACACACACACACACACACCACTCCCTCCGCACACCTAACCGAACACACGCGTATTATATAAGAAACAGTGTCGTGATAATTAACGCGACGACCGTTTAAGAGAGGCCGTGTCGCCCACCCGTTCGCGCTATATAACCCTACGCGTAATTCGTTTTGACAAGAGAATAATATTCGACTGTGTTTCGCATAAATTACTGCTCGTGCATACGACGCAGTGGCCGTAATATTAGTGTTAGGTCATGGGCGGCGGAGGGGGGGATCAATATTTTTTAATATACTTTTTTTTTAAGTAAATTTCTGTTCATTTAAACGAGACAATATTAATAGATACGCAAAACGTAATATAACATGGTATATGTATTTATAAAATGATATGTGTAACGCATGGTGTTCAAAAGAAAGTAGTCGCACTAGACAGCGCATCACAGAGAGCGGCGTGTATAAATGGCGGTCAGTCTCAAACACACACACACACACCGCAGTCAGACGCGAACTACGTCGTTAACGCCTGACCGCTGTGACTACACTGAGCGGTCCGATTGGTTTGGACCGCTATTTATAAGCGCTTTTCTGTCACGTCATCTGTGTTGTGTCGTAGCGCTATCTAGCGACTACTTTCTTTTGTTATATTTTTGTTTTTCGAACCGAGCGTGACCATGCATTCAGTTTTAAATCGAATCGATACAACGATAAAGACATTTATGATTTTTAATGTTAAATTCCGTCGTTTTTTTTCGCCGAAATTTTTCGAAAACGGCCGTTGTTATACGACGCCCGTAAGCCGCAGAACGTTTGACCGGTCGTTATTGTAAAAATGCAATTTTCGTCGAGGAGACATTCTCGGGAGTATCTACCACCAGACGTTATACTAATTTAAACGCCTCGGCGGCGGTGGTCTGCAGACGTGGAATTCACTCGGACCTAATATAAATATAATACTGGGTCAGTTATTAAACTAAGCCGTGCCATTCGTTTTATTTAACGTCGGCAGACCGTACACACGTATAAATACTCGACGGTGGCTGTGCTATACGCGTGTACGTTATACGCTATAAGTATATATATATACACTATATATTATACGTTTTAATCAACTCGGCAAAGTCAACATTAATTCGATTCTAAACAACCCGGGGGCGGCATTCGATCGGCTGGTTGCCGGCCGAACAGACGGAAAACCGTATAGTATAAAAAAAAAAATAATAATAATAATCTCACGGTAGGTAGTCACGGCGGAAACGGAACGTTTATGTTTCGCGTTTAAAAAGTGTTTATGGAAATGCAGTTCATGAAATTGTATAATTTGTCTGTTTGCATATAGCAATTTTTTTAAAAATGACGGCGTTGCGATTACCCCGCGAAAATATTAATAAAATATAAATCTCTGTATGAAAAACGGGATGTTAAGTATTGTCAAGAAAATAACTTTCTGCGCAACTTTAAATCCGCCATAATGCCTCAAAAGAAAAATAGTGGGGTGGGGGGAGGCAAACTTAAACCGAGTTATATTTTTGTTTTATTATTATTTTATATATATATATATATATATATTTTTTATTTTTGTGTTTTTCGTAGATTTATCTTAATGCTCGAGGAAAACAATTTTCGTCTGCCGCGAGCTCTGTGCGCGCGGTAACCGTTCATGCGAAATTAAATCTGTTTAAAGAAATGACGAAGAACCAGCTCGTTTGGATGAAACTATCTACCACAGAATTTTATACATAATTCTTGAAAGTTCAGTGGTTTTTACGAAACGTTGTTTTTGTCATTCTCTCACACACTCTCTCTCTATATATATATATACCTATATATATATATATATATATATATATATCTTCGCATAAACCGTCTTTATATTATAATAATTTGCGCGTGTTAATTATATATATATAATATATATAATATACGCGATTGTATAGCGCGGTGACTCGAGTTGACCGTCGTATCGGAATAACGAATTACGTCGTTGTAAGAGCGTACGGGGTTATTACGTGCTGCAGCAGCTGGTCCATTACGTAAAAAAGAAAAGTGACCGGAAGCGGCGGAACAAGATTCGAATACGGTCTATCCGTCTCTAGGTCACCGTGTTAAAATTCGACGTTACAATCTTTTAATTTTTAACTTTTTTAATTATCATTTGTTCCGGTATAGGCAAGACAAGGGGAGCGGATGTAAATTTAACTAATTTACATCGACTTGCTGCGGCGGACGCCTTCAGTGAATGTTATTTCTTGTATAGACAAAGATTTTAGTGTTGTAGATTATTATACTGAACAGTACGCGTATCATAATTTCAAATGCGAAAGCTCAAGTCCAGGCGTTAGTTGAGCATAAATTCAGGCTCAGGAACACCAAAACAAGATTTAATTTTACCCGTTCAACATACGAGCACAAGAAGCCAGGACAATAATGGCAATTGAGATGGACGATATTTAGATATGACACTGAAATTCGGCCGAGGTTATAGGAAAATCAATAATACGTATTTTCTCGAGTGAAATGTTTTCAACGGTCCGGCCCAACCGCACATATTCCAACGCATTTTCCTGCGCGCTTCTTCTTTTCGTCGCACGTAATAAATCGAGTGCGTACGTAGGTAGCAGCTGAACACACAAAACGTCTCTTTTTCGATCCCGCTGTAACCGTTTAACATTTTTTTTTTTTTTTTTGAGTCTATTTTGCATAATAATAGCCGCGGCGTCAGACGAACACGTAAAACATCGTTAAACGGGTAAAATAATTATATATAGGCAGTACTTTGCAGAGAGAGAGAGAGAGAGGCCATTTTGACTTATTATACATATTATAGTAATAATATAGTTTGAAAAATATTAAAACGTCGATCGAGACTATAATATATATTGTATGATCGGTGAAGGTTCGAACGGACAGTTCAAACGGGTGGTGATGGTAGTGGTGGTGGTGCAGGAAAACCGTGACCCGGCGTTATTTGTTTCGCGAAGAACTCGCGCGGCGGGCGGGCGGGCGGGCGGTCGTTGCAGCAGACGTCGGACGACGAAACCGTTTTAACGGATGGACGGTGAATATAAAGTAGAGACCTTCCGAGGGTGGAGGGGAAGGGAAGGAGGACGCGACAAATAGGGGAAACCGCGAAAATGTATAAAAGAGAGAAGCGCCGGCACGCGCGTTACGCGGCGACAACGCACGTACTCGCGGTACGGCGAGCGGCGTACGCGGTCTGTACGACGCAACGGAGCACCCGCGGTTAGGCGCGGAGGACGGTTAGGTCCGTCACTATTATAACGGTTACGTGACGAGCCTCGCCGGATTCGTTTTCGCGACCCCGTCTACCGCAGTCCGTCGCCGCAGTCGGTAATGTGCGTTTAATTTATCGACGCGATGTTCTTCGCCGTGGTGGCGCTGGCGAAGACCGGCCCGGACGCATTACGCACTAAACAGCCGAATCCTCGTATAATACACGCATTGATAATAATGGATACGTGAACAGGCTCTATTCCCGTATTGAAATTGCATGGGGTAGATGTGTCCGTTTTCGAGAAGACAGGAGACACTTCTTTTCTGAACGGTTCTCTTTCTAACGGTATATTTTCAGCGCCGTACTTAGCGGGGGTGGTGGGGGGTGCACGGCACCCGTAAATGGGCCACACGAAACTACGTTAGCGCCCACAAATCTTACCCGTCAAATAAGACGAGGGGCCCCAAAATTTGAACAGCACCCGGGCCTCCAAACTTCTATAGTTGCGGCACGGGTTATTTTGTTGTATATTTATTTATTTTTTTTAAGACCTTCAAAAATGAATTATTAACAATTTTTTTAAAAAAAGGGTTTATGAAAAAAAAAAATGAAAAAAGTGGGAAAGTCGTTTTGTAGTAAAATTCACGAGGAATTCAAATCTGTTTTTAAATTTCTTATCGCACCAATAGATCGATCGGTACGTCGGAAGTACGAAACGTCTATTTTGCTATGTTTCATGTGTGTAAGACAAAGAGAGAAAATACCCACTTTCAATCCCCTTAAGGTTATTTCAATTATCATATTCGTTCGAATTATGCGTGCGTCGTGCTTCGATTCAGCGAATTACGTATTGTTCGGATTTTTTTTTTTTTGTTCTCGTTTAACAGAATATTCAATTCTGGCGACGAAAGACCGTATGTGTGAAAATTATAGATAAATACGATGATGACCACCGGTTCGTTGAATTGCATTTCAACTGTCATCGGGACATAAAGTTCGAGATATGAACAATGGTATATTACTCCGGTCGGTAAATATCACAGGGTAAACGTATACATTGATATTGTAAAAAAATTACAAATTTTACGATAAATATATACCGTACTTCACAATTTACATTGTCCTATATACCTTGGACACTATATATATATATAAGATGCCCGGTCAATGTATTGCCTGTAACGTAAATACACTGTTCACTCATACGAGTTTCGACTACTAAACGGGCCAGAGTATGATTAAAAATAATTAATAATAACGCGGAGTGAGGTCGGATATTATAAGTATTACAACACCGGCTGTCAGTACCCCGGAGTTGCCCGGGTCTTGGAAGACATTTTTATAAAGCAATTTAACGGCGTGGTTATGTATATCATCTAGCACGTTTCCTCCATCGACAAAGACGGGATTTTCTCTCGTACGCATACGGTTATAAAAGTTACACAAGTCGTGTGAATAACAAACCGAATGTGTTCGAAAACTAAAAGTAAAGTCGAATTAAAAATATTCCTTTAATGCCGAAGTTTTCAAACTGGTGGGCGTACTGAATTTAAAGGGAGGGTCTGGGATTCAACCCAATTAAAATCAATTTCAAGGCGAAAATAAAAACTATCGGCTTAATATTACAAAATATTTAATTATCAAACGTGTTTGGAACATTATTTCCAAATAAGTCTCATCGCGTAATTATTACTATTTATTATTGCTTAGATAAAGCATTGTCTGTTTTTGTTTACTTCTATTATTGTTCAAACACATTGTATTATAAACCGACGAGCCTTAGCAGTCTATACATATTATAAGTATCGTAACATTATTTATTTATCTTATCGGACATTACATGAAAAAAAAAAACATATAAAAATAAAAATTAGAAGAAATTAAATGATTTTTACTATGGGAAGATGTGAGGTTTTTAGAAATCTTAAAGGTGGCCTGGAGTAAAAAAGATTGGGAACTTTTGGTTTAGTGTGAAAACAATTTCATTTTTATCGATAACCAGCAGTAACGCATAAATCAGCAAATAATCCACGAGTTTTAAAACTTTTTTTTTACAAATATGCGTAGTAGTAAAGGGGGAGGATGAAAAACTTAGATACGAGGAGAAGGTGAGGGAAGCAGAGGGGGCTGAAAGTATAGCCAAGATTTCATCCCGGAGGTTAAAGAGTTTTCGTGCCAAGTTCAGAGCAGTTTACTCGAAAAATCCCGGAGACTATAAAGAACAAACATTGATAGAAAATTTAATTTTTATATGGATAGTAAATCGCGTGAATGATGTTTGAAATATAAAAATCAAATGTCGCGTCTGATAGGGACGTGACAAAAAAAAAACGGAAGACTTGCAAATCAACCATGTCATTCGCGTTATTAGTTCACACAGTTCCGAATTGTCTTGGGTTCGTATAATAATCTCCTTACTTTATTTTTCTTCGGCTCATTCGTTCAATAAATCTTTTTTTTTTATTGTAGACATTTTGCGTTCAAACTATAAAAGAAAACATCCATGTAATCTGTCTTAATATATTATAAAATAAATAAATTGTGTAAATTTCATCTCCACCTTAGCTTATTAAATATTACCTAATATTACTATTAAATATAATACGATTTGTTATTTAAAAAGCATGAGGTATTACACACGGCGCGTTTTTTTTTCATAGTGGTATCCCTTTGAGTTTAGGCTTGTGAAATGCCAATATTATATGTTATTCGTACTTAAACATTTCAAAGAAATTAAATTGAAAAATAAAAATATACAAATAGTATATCAAATTTGTAACTGTTTGACTGACTGTGGCACAGAATTTTTTTCGGGAAGGTTTTACAAACATATAATTATTACACCGATTTTATAGCAGAAAATTGAAAATTCTGCTAAAAAAATTATATACCTAGTGATATTATATAAAACAAGACTTTTAAATATTTCGAGAGGGGGATTTATAGCCCTTTACTCCTTAGCCGCCCTGTGTGTGCCAGAAATCGGGGAAAAATAAAATGAAATATTATTTTGTCACACGCCTACCCGTTACAGCCTGAAATTTTCGTTATCTCCTTCGCCTTAATTAGAAAAATAGAAATAAATTTAGTTTGATATAATTTCAATATAGTAAAATTTAATACACGCGGTATACAAAAAATAACTGTAGATATTAGTCTTTTCAAAATATTATACACCTAGCAGACATTGTTATTTATTTTGCAAAAAAAGAAAACCAGTATGTGCATAATAATCCTGAATTATACGTTTATCTATACTCATAAAAACGATGCAATTCTAAAAACACTGAATATAAAAACAATAGTATTCCTTTTGTTGACTTTCAACAGTTGAGGCTATGTTTATTGTTGACACGAATCAACAAATGATAAGGTAGTCAATTTTTTACCGATAGATACTCATCACAATTGTAATACGTTTTTACCCTTTAATTTTCTCGAGGAACTGATGGAGCAGCTCGAATATGGCCGATTACGCTCCAGGAATCAAAATCAATTTTCATTGATTAGTTTTTCAAAATCTGCTTCGGTATTCAGGGGAGATTGATTCGGAAAATACGAGTGATACCGTGTGAACGGCGAAATAAAGGGGGTTTGTATATAGCTAGGAGGCTATAAAGAGTTTTCGTGCCAAGTCCGGAACGGTTTATTTAAACTTTGGTTTTTTGTTCGTGAATTCGGTTTGTACGGTATACACGAAGTACATTTGAGCAGAGATTTTTTTTACTCTAACAATTTAATCGTTTGATATTCTGACATTGTTTAAAAGACCGTTAGTCATACCTATATTATATGAAGAATTTCGGTATTTAAGAGCAAATAATTGAATACACAGGATTAAATATTTATTATATTATATTATATATGGATTAAATATTTAAATATTTTCTTACGCATACGTATAGCCGGAAATACATGAAAATTGACCGAGACAAATATATTTTTTTTAGCTACTAAAATTTTATTTTGTTTCGTTTATATAATTGTTACATCTATAATGTAATAAAACTACTTTGCTTTATTTAAACTTTCCATCTAATTTTTTATCATGTATACAAATCGATAATTAATCACGTTGATGCGCACACGAGCATCTATAATACGTTCACTTACGAATTTCATAGAAAACCCGGCTATTATATTAACCATATTAACATAGAAATGTTATTCTTATCATATTCGTTAATACTATTATTATTATAAGTTTATAATTATAACCCATTCTACTTTTTCGCATCGCTCAGAATCATTTTCAAATAGAATGATTCCAAGTTCAAAATAATAACGCAATTATTTGAAAATATCAGTTTTTATAAGTAATACAGATGAGAACCGAAATCCATAGCACTATTGCGGTTCGCTGCCGTTTTCGAAATTTTTATATCGAATTCAAAACGAGTGCCTGATAAAAAAAATTATTCTATCGGTTATTCTGGAAATATTTTGTATACATGTTCGTATATTATTTTTTTATCAGCCCGTAATTCAAAGATTAAATTTTAATTTAACCGTGATGCACAAAAGTTTCTTAAAGAAAACGTTAATGATAATAATTCATTTAAAACGAAAATTTATTAACGTTAATTGTACTTTATTTAGTTAAAAGTTTTATCCCGTGAGTTTGTAAAGATAAAAAAAAATAAAATATATAAAATGATTTAATACAATCGCGATAAAGCACGATTTTTACGCGTGCTTTAACTTCGTAAATCGTACATTTATTTAGATTTGTATATATCTACTTATTAGTTATTATTATAAACCGTTGATATCTGCCACGGACGGGCCTCTCGTTAACGAGACTGTCAATCGTATACAAAAATTGTACAATATATTTTTGTTCGAGTTATCGAAAGTACATTATTTCATGAACGTGTACGAACTAAACTGTATTTTGATTAAATTTCGAAATTTAATTGAAATTGAAATTTATTTGGAAATTGAATTCGTGTACGCTATAAGTTTAATGCGAAGACATGTAAAGTGTACACGAGCGCGTATCTATAAGCGTATCTGGCGAACAATTTAAAAAAAAAAAAAAAAGAAGAATTTTTAGAACTTACAATAGCATATATGTCAGAATTGTTAGGAAAAGTTTTAACGATCTGCCGCGTTGTACTTTATAAAATTTCACGTCAGTGGTTATGAACTTTTATGGTCAAACTTCTTGTCATAGCGGCCTGTGAAAAATTACGTCCGTCGAGCGAAGATGATCAGACATAATAAATAATAATGCAGTATAATATATTGTTTCTCGATGAGTGGAAAGGACGCAGAAAATACTGTTTTGCCAACCATAGGAATATCTACAAAAATATGTAGCCATGAATAACATGTTACCGCCGCGTCGTAGATGTCGATTTGGGTGGATTTTACTTTGTAAACTGAAAGTTTAAGAGTTGTATTGGATCTTGACATGAACTGCAGAGAATGTACTTGTAATTCATATGTGTGTTTTTGTTTTAGTTGTCTGTGAACACTTTTTCATGTAAAATTTCCTTTACGCATAACGTTACTTTCCATTAGCGTTCAATATTTACATATTCTCAATATTTTTAAATTCTGAGCGAAGCGATGAATCTGTTGTTTTTACAATGATGTTTATTTTTTTATTTTTTTTTTCTCTATCCTGTGTACAGATTTTCGACCAGAAGGAGTGCTCCGATCTCTTCGGTCACAATTTGTTTCCGGCAGTAATTCGCATCTAGTCGGTACTTTAGAGAGGTCATTTTTCGATTTTCTCAAAAGCACCTAAAAATATAACTAAAAAATGCTAAAAATGCAATTTCGTCTTAATCGATTGTTGTTTATTTCTTCGCAATTTTGAAACTAACAGTCATAGAAACATGAAATTTTCACCAAATATGTAACTTTAGACTATATTTACGAGAAAAGTAAGCTCCGCTCAGAATCGCTTTATCGAATGCGATGACTTATCATTGCTTTCAAATTTAAAATAAAAACAAAACTCTAAAATCTTTATCCAAGTAATTCACTTAAGAGATATCCACAACACCCCGCGGCTCGTTACCTTTTTTTTTTTTTTTTTTTGAGCTTATGGAAATTTTATAGAAAATTTTGCAAAAATACCGGTAAAGTTACATGAGAAAATTGTATCAAATAATCAAATAAAGAACCGTATGTATATGGTTGCATCATTCAACCTAATAATAACAATAACAATAATAATAATAATAATAATAAATAATAATGATAATAATAATATTGTAAAAGGTTCACACATTAATCGAAAAATCATTTGTGGGTTGCTGAATGTTTTCGTATATACAATATTTTCATAATATTCGAAAAAAAAAAACTAATAATAAAAGAGGAAATGTTCAATCTCCGTAATTTAGTAGATGCGGTTTTATTATAAGCTATATATTATAATTTCAAACCTTTTTCATACGAAAACAGGTCAACTGAGTTAATGTATCTTTTTTTTTCCGCTTCAGTTTTTTTTGTTTCATTTATCAATATGTACGTATGCATGACTGTATATTTTTGTTCATTCAATAACCGGGGTAAAATACCGCTACTCTCGTTTGAGCACGCACCGTTGGTTTTCGTAATACGACACTATTACTTTGTTTTATAGAATTTTACCGTATATACTACGAATTGACGTTTGTATAGTGGAGAACTTTCTCGAAGTTCGTGTCCGTTCTCGGAAAATTGAAAATATAATTCGGTTACAATTTTAATCCGGGACGAAGAGCGAGTACCTACTGAAAAGTATAATACGATCGCAATAGGTACACAATAATGCGCGTAATGTATTGTATAAAACTTTAAAATTATTACCTTATTCCTCGTAAGCCGTAAAGAAGTGATTGAGAAAATCGAAGAAATTCGATTCAATTCGTAATTACAGAGACACAAGTCAAAAATCACAAGTAGCAATATTACAGTGTACTCGCGTGTATACGTTTATACACAACGAGCCTGTAGAAAAAGAAAATATATATATATATATATATATATATATATGTATATGTGTATATACAAAAGATTTCGCGTAAAATGTTCACGACCATCGGTCTTGAAATTCAATTAACTTTTAAACTTAAAAAAAAAAAAGAAATTGTCGAAATATTCAACACATAATGTGTTATTATTGGCCCAAAATCGATCAAATTATTTCGATAATGAATTTTTATGCACGCGTATGTTTTCGAAATGTATTTGGAAGTTTTCCTTTCTGAGAAAATCGAAAAACGCGTCAAATCGAGTAACGGACTTGAATAAAATTCGAAGCACTAGTTCTATAGGGGGAAAAAAAAACACACATTGTTGCGAAATATATCGCTTCGTTCAGAATTTAAACGTAATTAATAAAGATCCATTAATAAACTATAATTATTTTAGTCGTTTCTCAACCATTCGGGGAACGCGATCCATAGACCAGAAGTCACCTCGGTCAAAACATTTTTCAAATTTGTCTGGCATCTTTTTCCTTCACGTGTCTGTGAAGGAAACAATTAAAATTTCTTTTAATTTTTATTATGGAGCTTCCGTTTTTTCGTGTTATTGCTTTTTCGCGCTATCAGAACACACCGAAATTTCATTTTCATTTTTTGTTCTCCCAATAAATACTTGAAAAAAACCGCTTCGTTAACGTATCGGACAAAACGTGAAAATCGCGCGCCAAGTTTGTCACGTCTGTTGACTCGTCAAACTGAACAATAACGAACGATTCACTCGACCTCAGTTCTCTCACTGTTCCATCGTGAACGTCAACGGTGGTCATTCTATTGATTCGTCATGACGTACCTAGTGCAATTCGAAAGTGGAATAGTTTTAAAATTTCTTTTCGCTCCTTCCGGACCTATGATAACGTTGAATGTAAATATATATATCATTAGCAGCGAGGTTTTTCGTTACCGCCTGCGGGGCTTCGTTACTCAGGCCACTTTTAGACACTTGAAGTGTCGTTGTGTCATCCTGGCTCGCATTGAGAATACGAGTTTGTTGATTTTTCAAAATAATTCTACTGGTTTTTTCCCCCTTTTTTAACTAAAGACGGGTGATTCGTTTTCGGATGCCGAATTAACATTTAAGGTTTCGTAATTTCCCGGGACGAGGGAAAAACGTAACAAGCGTACATGCCGGTTATTCGTCCAGTTAGCGATATTCGGCAAAAGAGACAATAATTATAATCGGTGTATTTATTATATAAGTGAGACGAGTGACATTATTTTTTTGACCTATTTCGAGGCGGTCGAGACACAATTAAAAATGTCGAGAAACCGCGTGCAGCGCGGAGCGTGTAAACTGTATTAATAATTCGTGCGCAAAAAAAAAAAAATTAGAAAAGATTTCGAGCTTGGATTTCGAACTGGATATATTTAAAATGTATTATATATATAATACATTCTAAAAGATTGCGTTTTTTCAACCCCCCCGTCCACAATGTAATGTTGAAAAACGTAGTAGGTTAGCGTCGTACTCGTATAAATATATACGCGGTACGCCATTGGAAACCCGAATTCTAAACGTCGCACACACGCGTATATAACCCGCCCGTCGATTCACGCACGGCCATTGGATTTCAGATGGACGATCTCGCCCGACGGATAAGTACAACGAAAAAAAAAACCAGAAAAGAGAACGGAAAGAAAAACTTTATGTACGTGCACACTGGAACGGCGGCGTTATAAAACATTTTGAAACAAATAGGTGCGCCGGGGTGAAAGATGTAAGTGTAAAAGTATAAGAGTACAATAATAATAATAATAATAATAATAACAAGAGGAGGAAGGAGCAAAAAAAAGGCAGAAGTAAAAGAGAAACTTCCGCGTGATTCTGGTAAAGGTTATTTTTTTCCGGGTCATTTGTCCGAAGAGTCGTCGTATACAGCGGCTATACGCAGTACGCGCCCGCCGCCGCGCGTGGCAAAGTCGTTTTTTTCGACTCGCATGAACTTGTCGTTAAGCACGCTGTCGCGCAACGGAGAATCCACTCTGTGTATACCTACGGTTGATCTCGTCGTCGTTACATTATAACGGGATAAAGAAAAAAAAAAAGAACTTTGGACGACCGCGTACGTTATCCACGTGATTTACATACAAGAAGCGTGTTGGCGATATTTTTTCCCCGACTCATTTTGTTGAAGCTCAAGAGAAATTTGATTATAATTCGCGATAATTATAATCGAGTCCACTCGCCTCGCTCCTCCCCTATCTTCATTAATATTACCATTATTATTATTATTATTATTATTATTATTATTATTATTATTATTATTATTATTATTATTATTATTGATCGGCTCCACTTAGCTGGTCTAAGGTTACATTGTCTAGTAACACCGAGTGCACACCGTGCACCTAGGGTGTTACTTTCAATTTTGATGACATTTTGAAATGTCTTTTATATTATAATACTTTGCGTACTATGTGTGCTGTACTCAACACCACTGTCTTTTGAATCTGCAGAAGATTATGTTTTCCAGGAATTTCTTTGATAAGGTTTGAGGTAACATTAGAAATGAGTCCTGTTACTCCAATGATGATGGGGATTACTTTCGCTCTAACGTTCCACATCCTCTGTATTTCGATTTGTAAGTCCTTATATTTCAGTTGCTTTTCCGCTTCCTTTTGTGTTATGTTATAATCTGATGGAATAGCTACATCTATTAGGAGGCATTGCTTCTTCTTTTTATCTTTCACTATGAGGTCTGGTTTGTTTGCTGTTATTCTCCTGTCTGTTTGTATTTGAGTATCCCATATGATTGTAACATCTGCTGTGTCGACTACAGGGTCTGGATCGTGTTGGTACCACTTTTCGTCGATGCTTACGTTATAGTGTTTACAGATGTTCCAATGGAGTTGTTTTGCCACTGCGTTGTGCCTCTCCAGATATGCCTTTTTCGCCAAGATTGGACAGCCTGACATAACATGATATATAGTTTCGCTGAAAGAGTGGCAAAGTCACTTATTATTAGTGATAATAATAAGTGCTTATTATTATTATTATTGTTATTATTATTACGGCTGTTTCTGTTTTTATCATATTATGTATTCGTTCATTATCATATTATAAAGAAATTTCTCGTATTATTAGTATCGGATAAGTCGTCGTTGTCTAATGTCCCGCGATATAATACACACCTTTTTTAATATTGTACTCGTATACATTTTTTATTTATTTTTTAATCGTTTTTGCCATTGAGGCATTTTATACTTTGTGTTAAACTGTTGTTAACTAGCCATTGTGGTCTTCACGAAAAACTCGCGTATTATTATTATAAAACGTTTGTGCGAAAGGTGTCGTGGAATACGATTACGTATACGCGATACATCTTACGTCCTTGTAAAAATAATTTGTCATTTTATACGTGTACGCCGTCTATACGTAAGTGATTATTGTCTTTTTTCTATACGTGTGCACTGTTATTATTGTAGTGAGTAACGCTATTAAAATTGCTTTTACATTATATTTATTTAAATTTTGTAATTTTTATAATTATATTAAAATTTGTTTAATTGATATTAATACGTATATATTATATTTATGATTTATAATTTAATTATTGTTTGATCAATTGATTAATTTTTGTTACCCGAATTATATTACTGTGAATTTTCTTTATTATTAATTATACCTGTAATACCTAGTATATTATATTTTATTATATAAATTTTTTTTTTTACTAATTTCTACTGCGATTTCGTTCAGTTAAAGCAGTGATTTCCAACGTGAATTCAAGCCGCGGCCGACCGCTACTCAATATTATACCCTGTCTCTTAATATACTCGTATGCAGGTCCCTCAAAAGGGAGGGGGGTCAGTGAGTACTATGATCCCGGGGCCCGGGAAAAATACATAATATTTACATATTATTAATTTAAATTAGAAAAATAAAATGAGTCGTGCCACCCCAGTCACCATATACGTACAATACTGGTAGGTATGTAAATAATTTGATTTCTTCTCGATATTATATACATGATTTTGCCAAAAGAATAAAGCGAGAAAATATAATTAATATAAAATTTAAATTTAAAATGAAGTGATGATATGTATTAAAAGAAAAGCGTACACTAATTACGTATCTAGTTGTTTACAGTGTACAAAGATATTTTTAAGTTTGGATAATTTACATTGTATTTCATTATTCATATAAATACTTTTTTAAGAACGCTGATTTTTTATATTGAACTGCAGTAAATTAGTGTACGCGTGTCGGAAATTTATTTTACGGTAATTAAAATAAATGATATTTTATAGAGGTGTATAACAGCAAAAGGAGTTGTGTGATCAACATTTTAGGTAACTTTCGTTAAAATAAAAAAATAAAATGTTGGAATTTGTATTAAAATTATTATAAATACTAATATAGAACGAAGACCCGGATTTATTTACAGTACTGTAGTTGAAAAATTAATATGGTGGTGGGGGGCTGCTCGTATGCATATTGAATAACGCAATTATAGGAAATACGTAATAATTAAATAAGCAGTACCGCGCAGTAAATATCGAGGAAATCGATTAAAAGCCTATACAGTACATTAACGTTCGCATAATAATTTAGCAAAAAAAAATATATATTTTTAAATGAACAGGTACTAATTAATCAATGTGACTATAGCCCGTACTTCTTTGGTCTCGGTCGCGGCATTCTTGGAATGATTTTGCTGTTGATTAAAGCTAAACGCATTATTAATTTTTAAGTTAAAAATTTTTTCAAATTAAAAAATTGTTGTCAATTGAATCAAAAACAATTTTGACACCGCACAGACCATTTGAGATAAGTCAACGGACCACTAGTTGCAGGGAACCACTGAGTTAAATTATTCCTCTATATAATACCAAATTGAAAGTCATAATATTATACATGCGATAAAGACGATTACGAATTATGGGTGTAGGATTTCATATTTATTACGTTGTTGTATCGTTAAAATTGTTTTTATAATATATTGTATTTATACATACTATTTTGTATTACCTATGCAATTAAATTTATTCAAAGTACTTGACGAGCCTACCGTGGCACCATGATTTTGAAACTGTTTAACATTACCAGATCCCATAAAAAAAAAAAAAATCACTTTAAAAAAATAATAGTGAATTGTGTTATATGGTTATTGAAAAAGGTGAAATCCTAGAATTGCCACTGGTTCAGTCGGTGATCTCGTGTGAAGGGCCGCCACAGGATTTACATTTTATAATACCTTATATAATAATCGAGTGTTTAGTGAATTCTCTTTGCTTGTCGAAATTCACGAACAACAGCGGAACGGGTCATGCGAATAATTTTGCGAACATAATTTTCGGTAGTTTACAGTAGACATTTTAGTAATCGCAATTCATAAATAAATACAAGCGAGAATAACTATTTCCGAAATTGTGTATGAACCAACAGACATCACATTTGTACCGCATTAAACGGCCAAAATCGAATAACGCAATTATTTTTTACCAACAGTTATTTCAATATAAATTTTTAATCGTATATTTTTGTTTTTGGAAATTTTGTGTTTAAAAAGCATTTCGCGTGTAAATTTGTAAGACCCGCGAATATGTAACGATGAGTTCTGTGCGCAAACATTCTTCTTCTTGAAACACTTTGAACTACGTTGATATATTCCTACTCCGGCAAAACGTACGACTGAAATAGGGAATTTTATTAGATTTAGGTATTTGAATAGATTATTTTACGTAGACGTTTTATCTCAATAAAAGCGGTAAATTTCTTTAAAATTACGTT